>CM060418.1:157504944-158993816 GCA_030545235.1 Helianthus tuberosus | reverse complement strand
TTGTCATTGGTATGGATTGGCTATCCCAACAACAAGCAGAGATCCTATGCAAGGAGAAGATCATTCGTATTCCTCGTTCTGGTAAAGAACCTCTCGAAGTTCAAGGCGACAAGAGTGGTGTCGTGAGTGGCATCATCTCCTTCTTGAAGGCTCAGAAGTGTCTGCGAAAGGGCCACATAGCTATTTTAGCACTCGTTACAGATACGTCGAAGAAAAAAAAAAGATTGAGGATATTCCTGTAGTACGCGACTTTCCTCAAGTGTTTCCTGAAGAGTTACCTGGGCTACCGCCCCATCGCCAGGTCGAATTTCAGATCGAGCTAGCTCCTGGAGCAGCACCTATAGCTCGTGCACCGTATCGCTTAGCTACAACTGAACTGGAAGAACTGTCTAAGCAATTGCAAGAACTCTTGGAAAAGGGTTTCATACATCCTAGCTCTTCGCCCTGGGGAGCTCCAGTATTATTTGTGAAGAAGAAGGACGGTACCTTCCGCATGTGTATAGACTACCGCGAACTGAACAAGGTGACCGTGAAGAATTACTATCCTCTTCCACGCATCGACGACTTATTCGACCAGTTGCAAGGGTCGAGCTATTACTCAAGGATTGACCCGAGGTCAGGATATCACCAACTGAGAGTCCGGGACGAGGACGTCTCCAAAACAGCATTCAGAACACGCTACGGTCGCTATGAGTTTCTTGTTATGCCATTCGGGTTAACGAACGCGCCTGCCGTATTTATGGATCTTATAAACAGGGTGTGCAAACCTTATCTTGACAAGTTTGTTATTGTTTTCATTGACGACATCCTGATCTACTCGAAGAGTCGGGGGGAACACGAGCAGCACTTACGAATTATTTTGGAACTCCTACGAAACGGAACAGCTATACGCTAAGTTTTCAAAATGCGACTTCTGGCTTTGTGAAGCCCACTTTCAAGGCCACGTGGTAAACAAGGATGGGATTCATGTCGATCCATCCAAGGTAGATTCGATCAAGAACTGGCCTGCACCTCGCACACCAACTGAAATACGCCAATTCTTGGGTTTGGCGGGTTATTACAGACGGTTCATCAAAGACTTCTCAAAGATTGCACAGCCGCTTACACTACTGACACAGAAAGGTGTTGCTTACCGTTGGGGTAATACACAGGAAACAGCTTTTCAGCACTTAAAGGATAGACTTTGTAGCGCACCTATTCTCTCATTGCCTGAAGGCACGGACGATTTTGTAATCTACTGTGACGCATCCATCCAAGGTCTTGGATGTGTGTTGATGCAACGGGATAAAGTTATTGCTTTTGCTTCACGCCAACTTAAGATTCACGAACGGAATTACACAACACACGATTTAGAGCTGGGAGCTGTTGTTTTTGCGCACAAGATATGGCGACATTACCTGTATGGCACCAAGTGCACCATCTACACCGATCACAGGAGCCTTGAGCATATCTTCAAGCAAAAAGAATTGAACATGCGACAACGTCGATGGGTCGAGTTACTGAACGATTACGAATGTGCTATAAAGTACCATCCGGGCAAAGCCAATGTGGTGGCCGACGCCCTCAGTCGAAAGGATACTACACCTAGGCGTGTACGAGCGTTGCAACTCACTATTCAGTCCAGTCTTCCTTCACATATACGAGATGCTCAGGTAGAAGCATTGAAACCAGAAAACGTCAGGGCTGAAGCCCTACGCGGCTCAAGGCAACGGTTAGAACAAAAGGCAGACGGCGCCTATTATGTAACCGGACGCATCTGGGTCCCACTCTATGGAAATTTACGCGAGCTTGTAATGGATGAAGCTCATAAGTCTCGCTACTCAGTACATCCTGGTTCAGATAAGATGTACTACGACCTCAGAACTATATATTGGTGGCCTAGCATGAAGGCCCACATAGCAACTTACGTTAGCAAGTGTTTGACTTGTGCGAGAGTCAAAGCGGAATATCAGAAACCATCAGGCCCACTCCAGCAACCTGAGATACCACAATGGAAATGGGAACAAATTTCCATAGATTTTGTTACTGGCCTACCTAGATCTCAACGTGGGAATGATACTATTTGGGTGATCGTGGATCGACTCACAAAGTCTGCTCACTTCTTGGCTATCAAGGAAACGGATAAGTTCTCCACTCTAGCAGACGTATACCTTAAGGAAGTTGTCTCGAGGCACGGGGTGCCCACCTCTATTATCTCTGATCGTGATGCACGTTTTACTTCAGAACTGTGGCAAGCAATGCACAAATCTTTTGGCTCTCGATTAGACATGAGCACAGCTTATCACCCTCAGACGGATGGGCAGTCTGAGCGCACTATTCAAACTCTAGAAGACATGCTTCGGGCGGGCGTAATTGACTTTGGCAATGGCTGGGAAAAACATCTGCCACTTGTATAATTTTCGTACAATAACGGCTACCACACCAGCATTCAAGCCGCTCCATTCGAGGCATTGTACGGGCGTAAATGCCGATCACCTCTTTGTTGGGCAGAGGTGGGTGATAATCAGATCACAGGACCAGAACTGGTAGTAGGCACAACAGAAAGGATTGCTCAAGTACGACAACGAATGGCGGCAGCTCGTGACCGTCAGAAAGCCTACGCAAGCAAGCGCCGGAAACCACTCGAGTTCCAAGTTGGGGATCGAGTGCTACTCAAAGTTTCACCCTGAAAGGGTGTGGTTCGTTTTGGCAAACCGGGCAAGCTCAATCCGCGATAAGTCGGACCGTTCGAAATCATTGAGAAAATAGGCAGGGTCGCCTACAAACTGAACCTACCAACAGAACTCAGTGCAGTTCACAACGTCTTTCACGTGTCAAATCTGAAAAAGTGTCTGTCAGATGAGACCCTCATAGTCCCTTTGAAGGAGCTCACTATCGACGAACAGTTGCATTTCGTCGAGGAACCAGTTGAAATCACGGACCGGGATGTTAAGGTCCTCAAGAACACTAGAATACCTCTTGTTCGAGTTCGTTGGAACTCCCGTCGTGGCCCAGAGTATACCTGGGAACGAGAAGACCAAATGGAACTCAAATATCCCCAGTTGTTCGAAAACAATGCTACTACTACTGAGGCTGAAGCTACTACAGAATTTCGGGATGAAATTCCAACTCAACGGGGGAATGATGTGACACCCCAGGAAAACCAGTAAACGATACAACTTACTTAGCTTCCTCAGTAACCGCATGCTAAATTTCGGGACGAAATTTCTTTCAAGTTGGGGATAATGTGACAACTCGAGTTTCCGACTTTCACTTTCGCATTACGTGCACGTTGACTTTGACTGTGTAGTTGTTTGACTTGTTTAACTTGTAACTGTACACGTTATATTTTTTTTTTATGAACGCATTGTGGTTGCATGATTTTTTGTGTTTGGCTGTATAAAATGAAGCCTGTTGAAAACTTAAACTGTTAAAACATAAAAGGACTCAACGAAACAGACAGGACCCGACGAAACAGACTGTTTCGCCATAAGCATCTCGACGAAACAGAAGTCTGTTTCGCCAAGCCCAGTTACGCGAAGCCCAGTAAGGGCCCAGAACACTGTTTCGTGTATATTTAGGGGAAACGAGTTCAGTTTCACACGTTTTAACAAATTAGAAACCCTAAAACTCTCCCAAGTGTGACGGCAGCTGTGTGTTTCCCCAAGCCCTCTCTATAGCGATCAAACCATCATTCCGAACATCTCGGTTAGTGTGCATATACAGAATCGATTTCTTGTTATATTGATTAAAAAGCCTGTTTGATAAGTGCTTTTAGTGCGGCCCATGTGTGTGTTGTCAGGTTATGATAGTCATGATTCACTTGTAAATTGTTTGTATATATGTGTAATCGATTCGTAAGACAAAGAACACCACATGGATTGTCGGCTGGAAATTTATAAGATTAATGGAAAGTAACATGTGATTGTTCATTGAAATCGAGATGGGTGGGGATATGGGAACTGCCGATTTTATATGATAATGTTTGTTAGTGCTTTGATAATTCTCATGAATACATATTCTTGGTCCAATCACAATATGTCCATATTTAACATTGTTGGCCACTATTTTCTTTTTGGTCCAATAGCATTGTCTACAAAATTTCTTGATATTATGCTTGCACGTGGATGGTCAGATTATATTGTGATTTATGTTGTGAGTCAATGTTGGTTGAATTATTGTGTGCCATTGGTTCAAATATTGGCTGGAACAAAGGATAGTCCAATCAAAATAGTGGTACCTTACATCAAAAATTCAGTACATGTGAAGTTGCCGACAATTAATGATAAGGGATAGTTCAATCGGCTAAATGTTCGTCCAATGAGAATTGGCGGTGATTGATAGTTGTCGGCCACTAGGGTCTTGAGATTTGATTATTATTGCTGAAACTGTTATGTGTTTCGACGAATCAAAGGCACCGGCGAAACACGTTATTATGATGAAACCGACATGGCGAAACACATTGTGTTTCGCCGAGACTAGTCATGACGAAACAAGAGTGTTTCGTCAAAGGGTATTACGGCGAAACAGGGGTGTTTCGCCGACTGGGTAAACTGTTATGTAATTTGTTTCTGTTAAGTCTTAACTGAGTTAACTAACTGCTGTTAGATGCTACGCCTGATCATGAATACGTGCAATGCGCTACTTGGTGATTTTTGATGTGTTATCCACTATAATTATGTTTGCGTGCAAACAACTTGAATACAAACTGATTTAAGTATACGTGCATACTTTAGGACGAGATTGACTTACTTTGAGCACATACTTAGCATACCGAGCAAAACAATGTGAGTTCACACTCTTTCTAAGGCATGGGATTCCCGGTGGTTGGGAATGGGTTAAAGAAACTAAAATGGAACCTACATATCCTCCTTGGGTAGGATATGTACCGCCATCCTCCATGGGTAGGATGCCAATATTAATTCTGCGTATTCTCCTTGGGTAGAATACGTACGTTCGTCCGGTAGGACAACAACCTTAACGTACGTAAAACCTACGTACACTCACACTCGCTACGGTCCTTGGATCAAGAAGGGCACGTACAAACACGACTAGTCTAACACATGGGGAAGCCCCCACTAATCTTCGCACAGATGCCTGAAAAGGCCGCGATACGGCCACTAACCTTCGCACAGATGTCTGGAGGACCGCGATACGGCCATTAACCTTCGCACAGATGTCTGGAGGACCGCGATGGGAATTAATAAGAAACATGGTTTACAAAACGAACAACTGAATTATGAAACGAATTCTATAACTGAATAACAAACTGTGAACTCGCTCAACTAGTTGTTGACTTTCTGTTACATGCCTTGCAGGACCATAGGTACTTTTGGAGCTTGCACGGGAGGCACGGTCGTTGTGGACATGGATCGTGAATGTGTTGTTAAACATTTATGACATTACATACTTATACTCATGTTGGGTTTACTTTTATGCTTCCGCTAAACGTTGATATTATACTTATGTTTTGAAACACCTTTCATATTGGTTTGGTTGAATTACATCTACTTTTACTTATTACTTAAATGTTCAATGTGATTGGTGGCTTGATCCTGGTTATGTCACGCCTCCAAGCGGTGATGCTCCGCGTGTGGATTTTGGGGGTGTGACATGTTGATTCAAGATCCGTATTCTATCCACGAGATTATCGATTCCGGGTTAAACGTGGAACATCGTCTCGAACCATCCACTGATCGGGTTTGGGTGATTCCTGTCCGACCAGGAGCACCAAGTATTGACGAGGTTTCTGTTGCTTAACACGTTATCAAAATATCTCGATAAAACGACAAACTATAAAAAAAAACCAAGTGTAAGACGAACAGGTTAACCAGGACGGATGACCGTCCGAACGGACAGCCACCCGACCGACTGGCCACCCGAACGACTTGCACCTTGGTCCCACACTTAACCATTTTTGTCAACACTTGGAGTCTGAATGTTGAACGAATTGCTGTCCGATCAGACTACCATCCGATCGAGCTGCCATCTGAATCAAGAGACATTTGAACTTCAACACTTAAAAAGTTTTCAACATGTTCAATGCACCAAGGATGCCACCCAGTCGAACAACCGTCCGATCGAGTGGCACCCTGCTGTGAACTTGTTCTCACTGAAGTGCCCAACCGAACGAGTTGCCGTCCGATCGAACGACCGTTCGATCGACCGACCTGAAAGGTAGAGATACTTCAATGTTTTCAAAATGCTACAACGAAAACTTTAAAAGTCAAGCCATCATACACAAACACATCCTTCTCAAAGGAAGAAACAATCCACTCGAACAGTCATCCGATCGGATGACCGTCCGAACGGACAACCATCCGAACAGGTCAACATCCGTATGAATGGCCGTCCGAACGGATCACCATCTGACCGGATCACCGTTCTACACTTGGTGACTTTTCTCGTTTTACGCGTCGCTTATTCTTTTATGCTATCGTTAACTGTTCAGGCTAACCTCGCTCTACACGCTCCCTTCAATCCATTAACGCAGTGAGTATACTCGATCCCTTTTTGCTTTACGCACTTTTGGGTGTTACATACGTTACTTATACAAAATCACATCGAACACACTACGCAATACTTTAAACGCTAACCGTTATCGCATGTATTACGTGACTAAATGAATGCTTGTTTGTTATGTTTACACATGGAATGTTGTCTACCTGCCTTAGCAACGGTAGTACTATTATTTTGGACTCAGCACTCGTTCACTCGGGGGTTGTTAAGGACAATTACTTACATGGCTCACAGTGGTGAGAATGTATTGCGAACTGCTTTGGGCAGTCAACCCGTAGTCATTGGTATCGATAGGTTCATGTCGATAACTAACATGCCTCATTTCACTCTGTGTACGTGCTGGTTATGCGTAACGCTTTCGAACTCTATATGCTATTATCAAACTTGTATGCTCACCTTTACACTATGTGTATTGACTTTATTTTAACGTATGTGACAGGTGCTTAGGATGCTTATCTGCTAGGAAATCGAGGCTAGAATAGGGTCTTAGAGGCCAACAAATAGTTGTCTGTACAAATGAAATCCGAGTTGTCGGAACAGAACTATTTGCCTAGATTTTGTTTGTAATAATTGTATTATCTTTTAAGACATGGTATGGGACATGTTACTTTAAATTAATTGGTAATGATAATTGTTATGGAAACTTCTGGACAATATGTTTCGCTCAGTGCCATGCCCCGATGTTTCCGTCATCGGTTGGGGTGTGACACTATCAATTCCTGCTCACACAAGTCAGAACTTTGGAGCAGTTTTCAAAAAATCTTTGTCAGCAATTATTAGAAAGAGCTGATGAGACCTTGAGGAAAGACTATCTTGATAATATCATGGCTTACAAAAAGTACAAGGGAGAAAGGTACCAGTACAAAGATTGGACCATCAGTGAGCTAGAAAGTGAACTAGATAGAATTCAAGATATGATAAAAAATAAGGTGAAACAGACTCCACCTGTCTGGTCAAAGTACATGAAAAATGTACCAGACAAGGTGTTAAGGCTGAAGAGAATGAAAGAAGAGCTCATTACTGCTGATTTTGGGTCAAGAAATCAAGTGACAAGGTGGAAAGAAGAAAAGGTGATTGCCTCTTACCAAAGGCTGGAAGAATTAAGAAAGAAAAATCCTAATATTCCTCAAAAGCCTGTTTACCCTGAAGCAGTGGTTCCAGCTGAGCCACAAAAGCTACAAATCAGGAGATCCACTGCTCCACCTGCTGCCATCCTTTACCAAAGCAGGAAACAAAAGCAGATGGATAAAGAAACAAGAGCAGATAAAGAAGCAGGGGATTATCTTGTGAAAATAGGCCTCAAGAAGATGTTAGCAGAAAAACTTGAATTGACACAAACTGTAAATACTGCTCAACCAGTCATCACCAGGCCACCATCTCCAAACTCATCATCAATAAAACCTCTCCCAAGAAACCCACTGGATTCAAAAATACTAAAGTGGAAATCTGACAAACAGACCCACGTATTGACTCGGATCAAATCCAGTGGTGATGTAAAGAAAATATCAAGGGAACAAGCATTGGGCCTGGGTGTTGAAGATCTGCAAGATCTCCTTGATCTTACACTGTGCAGGGATGAGGATGACATAGATTCCTTGGACTTTTAATTACAATTCAAAGGTCAAGTCAGGGAATTGTTGATGAGGCAATAAAGATCCATAATAATGAAGAGTTTTGGCATCATCTGTTCCAGGGGGAGATTGTTGGGATTGAACCCTACCAAAGGAACAGTTGATTAAAGCCAAAACTGGATCAGAGCAGCGAATCCAAAATAAGCAGATGTTGTACTCAAACTTTCCCCTTGAAAGTGTTTCTAACAACTGATGACCTGCATCCACTGATCCTTTACAAAAACTTTTCTACTACAACAACTGATCAAGCCTAAAAACTGATGAAGACTAAAGTCCTGTTCCTCAATCTACTAATCTGGGTCAAGCACTGCTGAAGACATAAAGTACTGCTGAAGTCACAACAGTGGAAGGAGAAAGCAGTAGTTTAGTCTATTCCTTTGTATTGTAATGTAATCAGTAGTTTGATAGCAGTAGTTGTATTAGATCAGTAGTTACAGGTTGTTAGGAGGTTAGATGTCACTTTCATGGTGACGTCAGCCAAGATGCTTCAGTGGTTTGCTCGTGCCTATAAATAGAACAGTACCCTGTACTATTCTATTAGCTCTTTCATCACTTGTATTCCTTCATGAACAATTCATTGTGAGCTCAGGCTGAGGAGGAGTTTGTAATACATGCATGCAAAGTTGTAATTGAAGTTTGAAATAAATTCAATCATTCGGTTCAATGTTAAATCATGTGTGTTGAAAGCAATTCTCCTATTTGATTGTGTGTGAAAGTTTGTTTCCATTTAGTTTCTGCTGCAATTACTTGTTCATCTTCATTAATTCTCAAACAAAAACACAATCAATTGAAACTCAGATCCTAACAATGGTCTTGCATGTTCTTTTATAAACCAAGTTCAAGTGTTAACCTTTGTATAACATGTTTAGGAAAGTTATAGCGTATCCAATTTAATATTGAAATAAAATCTTGAGGTAAGGAGCAAGGCATGGGCCGATTACTAGGTGGTGGGGGGGGGGGGTATGTAGAGTAGGTTTAACTATATAGTTTGTTTAGGGTAAAAATTCAAGTATGTAGTTAGCTACTTAGTTACATGATATTTTATAGGGTGTTATGATGTTCGAGGACCATAACTAGCTTGGTAATGTTAAAACAGTGCTTTTAGTATAAATTTGATGTTTCGGGTAGTGTCCGGTTGGTTACTGGTTCGTTAAAGTGCTAAACTTTGTAGTTTAGTGTGCTTTATGTACCATTTTGTGACACTTTTGATTCCCGACACTTAGGAAAGCATTCAGGACCATTTAACCATGTTTCTGCATAAAATTAGATTGTTAAAATGCTGATTTGTGATGAATCTTGCCGAATTCAGCACTTTGGGTGAGTTTTAGGCACTTTCCGGTACTTAAACTATCACTAGGAAGGCAGTTTTGTGATCCCTACTTTCCTACACACTATACTAGTGTAATACTTGGTTTCTGGATCATTTTGTATCTCAATACCATGTCTGTCTATTCACTGAACTTTGTCAGCATTTCTCTGATTTGTCTGATAACCGTGCTAACTGTGTTTCATGCATTATTTGAGTCAACAAAGTTTGCATGCAATAATGATATGACAGTAACCAATATATGATGCACATGTATGTATATGGTAATAATCAGAAAACAGTCCAAGTAATTAATTGTAATTCAGCACAGTCATTAAGCATTAATCATTGTCTAATATTCGTACGGATGCATGCAAATTTGGCAGTTGTCACATGAACATTGTCGTAGGCCTTCTCGAAATCAATTTTAAACATAAACAATTCTTTGCCTTTGCTCCTAGCCCAAGATAATATCTCGCTAATGATCAAAGGCCCATCTAAAATGTATCTACCTGAGAGAAAAGCCGATTGCGTCTCATAAGTAATGGACCCCATAACCTTCTTCAACCTATTCGCCAGGACTTTGGAAATGTCCTTACTAACCACACCAATAAGGTTAATAGGTAGGTATTCCCCAAGCTCAACCGGGTCGCTAACTTTAGGAATCAAAGTAATGAAAGATGTACCAACTCCCCGACTAATAGATCCCGATTCAAAAAAATTCTGCATAATCGACATAAAATCCGGAGCAAGCGAAGAACAAAACTTCTTAATAGACCGAAAATTAAAACCGTCGGGTCCGGGAGCCTTGTCGCTACCACAATCAAAAACCGCCTCTTTAACTTCTCGTTCCGAAAAAGGACTAACAATTTCCACCGCATCCGTCTCTGACAGCTGTTTTAAATCGCTACACTCCAAATAAGGCCGAACAGGGATTTCTTCAACAAATTTATTCTTGAAAAATCTTAGGACCTCTTTCTTCACCGGGTTTGTAACCCATGTACCATTAATATTCAACCCCGGCAATGAATTCGACACTCTTCTTTTATTAACCACCCCATGAAAAAAACTCGAGTTTTCGTCACCCTCTTTAGCCCACCTAACTCTCGCTTTTTGTCTTAGATCTTTTTCTTTGAACGCTTGTAACTCTTTGATCCTCACTTTGGCTTCCTCATACACCCATCGTTCCGCTTCTGAGAAATCCCTTTCTTCAATAATCGAATTCAGCTCATGCACCAAGTTTTCCTCTTCCTCACATTCCACAGCTTTGCTTCGATCCACCCATTTAGCGATAACTTGCCTCAAATATTTGAACTTTTTCATAATCAGAACATCAGGCAAACCACCATCCTTGAAATCCGATAAAGCGTTAGCCACTACTTCTTCGAATCCGCTACGATACAGCCAAGAATTAAATACTCGGAACGGTTTAACGCCAAAATTCCTATACTCAACTTTCAAAACAAGCGGACTATGATCCGAACATTCCCTAGCAAGAGCACGATATTCCGCATTCGGCCAAGAAGAAAGGAAGTTCCATGAAACAAACATCCTGTCTATGCGACTACATTTATTCCCGGTAACAAAAGTGAACTTCCGCCCTCTTAACAAGTACTCGTGAAGACCCACTCCCTCTATGAATTCATTGAACTCGTCCATTTCAGCCGCATTAAACTTAGAATTCCTACGATCACCATGGTCTCTAACACAATTGAAATCACCCCGACCATCCAATAGGTATCATCTTGCGTTATGACCCGACCCAATTCAACCCACAACTCCCTTTTCTCCCTCAATTTCTGCGGAGAGTACACGTTAATTATGGCCATACCCAAACCACTGTCTTTAATCGTCTCGTACACAACTAAAAAATATCTATGCCTCGACACCGAACTCATCACAAACCTCTTAGGGTCCCACATCGAAAGAATACCACCGGAACGACCTGTGGCATCAACCTGCTCATAAATGAAATCCCCATGCCCCCAAAACTTACTCAAGTCTATACCATCAAGAGAAGAAAATTGTGTTTCTTGAAGCATCATAAACCCGATATCATTGTATCCCCGAAGATTTCGGATCCACTCACTTTTATGATCCATTCCCAACCCTCTAATATTCACCGACAAAAAAATCATGAGTCAACCGATTTAAAACCTTCAACGTTCACCACATTTTCAAGCGCCTGTTTGAACCTCTCCATATTTTGTGCACCAAGAGCATTAGCTAAAACTATAGTCTCGTTAACTTCTCTATCAACCTCAAGACCCAACCCAGAATTCTGCACTAACACCTCCACATCCCCACTTTGAAGACCTTCGTTATTAATTTCCTTCTCAAGATGAGCTTTAAAATTCCCCATGTTAGCACCTCCCACTATATAAGCCATACTAAACATACTATTCACTTCTTCCCTTACACCCTCTTCAACACTTTTATTAACTGAAAGATTCCCCACCATACTATCCTCAAATAAATTCGGTCTATCATTGTCCTCCCCAACCACAACATTTGAGTTCAAATCTGGTGTTACAAAGTCATCAGAATTCCCATCACCTCCATTATTATCCACAAAACCATTCATGTTTCCATTAGTATTAAATATAAACCTATCCACATCAAACGGATCATCACTATCCCGTAACCTTTTTTTGGACGTTCCATACCCGAAGGAGAATTTGACTTACTTCTTGCCGCCTTCTTCCTTACAAACGATCCCCTTTTCTTCCTTGATTCATTGCCTTGTCCCCCCTCTTGGAAGTGTTGAGAGAAGATTTCTTGCACGTTGACTACTGGGTCTAGATTTACATCATTCGACCTTACCTCCTGACCTGTATAACCATCGCCCTCTTGTTCCATCTCACCTTCACATGCCACAGCATTAGCATCATTCCCATCCTCCATTATAATATTTGTTACCACATCGCCTTCGTTGTCCTCATCATCAACCAGACAATCCGGGATCCATTCCCCAACTTCCTCTTCCACAAGTATAGAATAATTTTTTCCTTTCCAATTCACTATCACCTTATCATTAACTCTTTCGCTCCCTTTATACAACACCCCACAACAAGCATAGGATAGATCACCACCATCTTCCGAAAACTGCGCCGACTGAATAACTTCACCAAATTTCCCAGCTATATCATCAAACACTTTCGGACATGAAATACTCAGTGGAACACCTGTATCTTTAACCAAGCCAACCTTTCCACCTCGAGCACTTGACCCTTCCATTCATCCAAAATCGAAAAAACATCATACCATAACTCCTTCCTGTCCAGAAACGCACACTTATCCTCACTACTGTCAAACACAAGAAGGACGTACAGCCCCCCCATATCTAATACTGATCTGGACATGACTAAGATTTCGAAGAATCCTCCTCAAATCTGTTAAAGCCGATAAAGACTTCACACGTCCAATTAGTCCACAATCAAACCACTCTCCAAACGCTTGAGTATTAGGATCCACATTGACCTCTAACAGTCCCGGTTCCGGCTCCTTATTCATGAGAGTATCCCAAAACGTCCGCACCCCGATACCATTCGAACCCGATCCGTTCACCCTAATATTTACTCCTATATCAGCATGCATGTCACTGATCACTGTATCATTCTTTTTAACCGGTTGCCAAACAGAATCTACCTTCTTTTTCATATCCACCCCATCGACAAATCTAGCCAGAACTATAAAGAGCTTGTAACTTCCTAACCACACATCTTTCATCTTTCCTTCCAGATCCATCCTATTCCTAACATTCTTAAACGAAGCAAAACCAAACCTCTTACCAAGCCGATCATATTTTCGAGCAATATACATACCTTGTAAGTCCCCGTACTCCTTCAAAACCTTAACCACATCTGCTGATGAACACCGTGGAGGCAGACTGGAAACGAAAAACTTGATCACCGAATCGCCATCGTTTGGATATTGTTGTTGTTTAGAGCCCCTCCCTCTCCTATCCGGCACGTCATACCATTGATTTACCTTGTATCTATCCCTCCCCGCCATGAAGATCTCTGAGAAAAATCCTTAGTCGCCGCCTCCTATTTTCTCGGAGAAAGAAACCCTAGGTTCTGCTATCCCTTTGGTTTTAATAGTATTTTACTAATATATCATTTTCTTTTTTTTCTTCTCACATTAAATTTCTTCATGAACCTTCCCCATAAACTTTATTATGGTTTCATATAAACTTTATTAGACTATATTTTGAGTTTTTTCTTTCAATAATCTTAGCAAGTATTATTTTTTTTAGGACAACAAATCATTCATTACCAAATTTTTACATTTAGATTTTTTAGGACAACAAATCATTCATTACCAAATTTTTACATTTAGATGTTTACAAAATTCTAAACACAAAATGCAGACCCTACAAAAAACTAAATTTTTACATTTGTATGGTAGTACAAAACTAAATTATTCAAAACCCGAAAACTTCACCCAATTACTCAATTCCATACTGTTTTGTATCGCCCAGTGTTTATTTTTTTTAAAGGTGCGTTTGCCGGGATATAGCAAGTGTTATTACTGTAACTAACTGAATCAATACCGACTGAATTCTCACAACAACTTCTGAATAATCTTACTCCAATAATCTCAAAACTATCGAGTAATCTTACTCTTCAACAGCAACTTTAAGTAATCTAATCTCACAACAACTTTCGAGTAATCTTACTCCAATATCGTTTTCCACATCAACTTCCAAATAAAGTAAGTTACCAATTGAATAAATACATCATAGAAGTCACCAGTCTCAGTCTGTACTAGAGTCAATGGACGCCAGAACGCAACCACCACTGCCGCAGCGACCGCCGCCGGAACCACTTCGCCAACAAGGAACTGTAGACTGCACCGCTATTGTCACCGTCCTCTTTACCTTAATTGTCATCTTCTCCATGGTAAACACACCCACACATATTCACTTCATATGCTTACACAATCACAGCACGATGTTGCTTGCTTGATATATTCTGTTATATATTACTTCTGTATATTCGTGTTTGATTTAATGAAACATTTTTTAGGTTATGGAGCTCGTTAATTCTTAGGGCTTTACTGCTGTCAGTGTTTTGTTTGGATCTGAAAAATCATCGTAGATATTTCGTGACCTTTGTATTAAATTGATGCTTAATTGTTTCGATTTAGGGACTGAGTTCTTAGAATTGTTTTGTCTTTTATCTCTGACATTGGGAGGCAGTGTGTAATGTTTAAATTTTGAAAGTCATTGTTGGAGATCCTAGGGTTTGAAATGATGAAACACGAAGCATTGGATCCGTTGGGCAGTTGAGTCTGATCGGATCGTGCTGTTCCGGGCCAGAGTTGTGCTAGGAACATCAAAAGGAAGGCTAGGCTTTACCTCAGGACCGCTTTGAGCGGTCAAGTATCTCCATGTGTCGAGCAGGCATATAATTGTATAAGATATGTTAGCATGCGATTGTAAGTGAAAAGAGGGAATGAAGAGAGTTATTGTTCGGATTTAGAGAGAGAGAGAGAGAGAGAGTCTCTCTTATAAGGGTTAGATCACAGGTCGGTTAAGCCTAATAGTCCAAATCTTTGTAGGCCTGTGCGCAAGTAGAGAGTGCCTTAACAAGTTCCCTAATCTCCGTTACTCGCACTGTTAGTCGGCTCTTGTGTCTTCATTGCGATTAATTCTTTTTCATAAATGTTGAGAGTTGTATTACTTTTGTGTCAATATAGGAGTACTTTGGATGGTTTGGAAGGTACTTGGTCCTGGAAGGTTTGAATCGGAACACATATTGATGTCGTTCTGGTATTCAGTCTCTTGGTCTGGTCTGATTAGCGTGGCCCAGTGTCCGTGCCACTGTCACCATCACTGTATACTGTCCAACTTTGTCCCTTTGAATGTGTTGTCAGTTCTATAATTCAGGCTTATGTATTATATGCTGACTGCCTGTTTACTAATGGTTTTTTAAGGGCTAAGTGACCCGTAATTTTTAAAGGGTTGAGTGACCGTTACGCTTTTATGGGGTGATCAAATTAGCTGAAGCATTTCATTGAGCAGAATCTACTGTATTTTTAATTTATTTATCCTTTGTAACTGAAGTAGTTTTACATTTGTTCGTCTGGGATGAATGATTGAAGATAATTCATATTTTTCAGTACACAATGCTTTATAATCATTATTATTGTTATTATTGTTGTTATCAGTTGTGAGAACTAAGTATGAGTTGTTGTGACAGTATGACCCATTCTCCTTTTATCCCATATCTATAGGTTCTGATTCCATCTTCATCACCAAACTTAAAGAACAGCTTAACAATCTTGCATCAAGTTCCCGAAGGTCATGTTGGGGTTTACTGGCTAGGCGGCGCTCTCCAAGAGACAACTACAACCCCAGGTTTGTTAATACCACTTCATACATGATGTCTTTCACATTATGAATTTATGAAGCAACCCGACACTTCTTATTGTTTTAACATTTGGTATGTCTTGGATTTAAGGTTTTCATCTGAAATTACCTCTGATAACCCACTACGAGCCCGTCCAGGTCACCCTTCAGACAGATCTGGTAAGTGTTTTTTAAATGTGATATTTTTCATGATGGTGAGTTTAATTCTTAATTTTCTTGAAAATGATAATATATAGGTGAGGGATATCCCCTGTGGAACAAAAGGTGGTGTTATGATCAACTTTGACAGGATAGAGGTAAGCATATTTAGATACAATAAATAATACTGACTCAAGTGCTTTGTTATCCAAAATTATTAGTTCGTTTATATAATGATTGTTTTGTCTACAGGTTGTTAACCGCCTTAAAAAGGAAGCTGTTTATGAGACCCTTCTCAATTATGGTGTACAGTATGACCATACTTGGATATACGACAAAATCCATCACGAGATTAATCAATTCTGTAGTGTTCACTCCCTTCAAGAAGTTTATATTGACATGTTTGATCAGGTATTGACGTAAATGCATTTATAATGTTAGCTTTATAGGCTTGCACTGCTTTTTTGCATTGTGTCTGTTACAAATGTTTGCATTTATAAAGCGCAAAACGTAAAATTTCAGATTGATGAAACAATGAAAGATGCTCTTCAAGCTGATTGTACACGTTATGCACCAGGCATCGAAGTTATTAGTGTCCGTGTCACAAAGCCTAGAATCCCAGAGAGTGTAAGGCGGAATTTTGAACAGATGGAAGAAGAACGCACCAAGGTAGATCAATTGTCTAAAATACCCTTCAATATACAAAATAAGGAAACCCGGTGAACTTTGACCAATACCATGATATATTTTTCGTAAGATCATGATGTGTGTGTGTATAGGTGTTGGTAGCAGTAGAAAGGCAGAGGGTTGCTGAGAAGGAAGCAGAAACACAAAAGAAGATAGCTATTACTGAAGCCGAGAAGAATGCTTTTGTCAGCAAGATTGTAATGGAACAAAAGTTGATGGAGAAAGACAGTTTGAGAATGCAAGAAGAAATTGAGAATGCGATGTACATTGCTCGAGAAAAGAGCTTAGCTGATGCCAAATATTACCAGTGAGTTACTCTATTAATTTCTTGTACATATCAGAATCTTAATTTTGCCGAAAAGTCTTTTAAGTTAGAATGGTACTCTTTTTGAGTGTAGGACATTGAAAGAGGCTGAAGCAAATAAGTTGAAACTCACACCCCAATTTCTGGAGCTGAAATTTATCGAGGCGATTTCCAACAACACCAAAATGTTCTTTGGAAATAAGGTCATTTATCTCACTCTCGTAAATAGCGAATACACCCATTGTGTTGTGCTATTACTTGAATATGATACACGTAACCAAACAACATGATGACAAAACGGGCGGGTTGGTAACACGTAATTTTTGGGCCACTCAACATTTTTCTTCTCTTTTTTGTTTAAAACCACTAAAACTCTATTGTTACAG
This sequence comes from Helianthus tuberosus, assembly GCA_030545235.1. NCBI lineage: Eukaryota > Viridiplantae > Streptophyta > Magnoliopsida > Asterales > Asteraceae > Helianthus > Helianthus tuberosus. Next base: position 158,976,490 of record CM060418.1, on the reverse strand, counting down.
TTTTTATCCTATTGATTTTCACATAAAGCGATTTATGAGATCGTGTTTATTAAAAATACATTTTGGTTGACTTTTGACCTAATTGACTGTTTTGGTTTAACTACTTTTTTTAATTATTGGCCGTTAGAGGTTAAACATAACCTAGATGGACCCCAAGTGGGTTCAAATTGTCACTTTAACACGTATATATAGGGTGAGACTTGCGGGAGACTTGTAATATTCTTATGGTAATAGCATGAGGTTTTGCATTGTAATTTGTAAATGTGAACTCTGCAGATACCGAATATGGTGATGGATCAAAGGCTACTTGGTAACTTTTTGCGAGATTTGGAAGGAAGAAAGAACTTGGAAGCATAGCTTGTGATTTAGTTACTATTTTTAAAAGCTTGATGATATAGATACGATGAAACTGGAAAGTTAACGGATCTGAAAGCAAAACTAGACGTGAATGCAACTTTATTTTCAACTGTATTTGTTCGTTTGGATGATGTTGTGGGGATAGGTTTTTATTTTTACTTTTTCCTAATGCTTTCTTTGCTTCTTGATTGATAATTGTGTTGAATGATGAGTACCATTAACAACATGATTTGCCTAAGTAATTTCGAATATCGACAACTGGAAAGTTTACAAATTCTTAGACGACAATGTCTATTAGTGTATATTGTACCTGACAAAGCGGGTTTGTCGGTCAGAACTCGGACGTGACGAAAAACCCAATATGTAATGATAATCACTCAAAAAACCTAAAACTTAATACTGGGTTTCTATTGTGAGATAATTGGACATGTACATTGTACAACAAATAATCTACCTATACTTCCCCACAAGTTCCTATTTTCTACTAGAGGAAATATCATATAACCTACTTTAAACCATGGTTGCAAAAGTCGCTAGGCGCTCCCTAGTCGGATTCGGGAGTACTCGGGAAGTACTCGGCTTAGGCGGAGATTACTCGGGGAGTAATTGGCCTGGGAGAACAGTAATCGTGCCTCGGCAGCCTACCTTGTAGCGAGTATTCGGGGAGTACTCGGAGCCTAGTCGGGACTTTTACAACCATGCTTTAAACTTGTATAATATTATATTTCTTCAAACCATTTTTTGAATAGCTTTATACATATAATGAAATTTGTGTTTGAAGGAATATCAAATGGAATTAGTTATAAAAATAACAAACCATAAAATGTATTGTGAAATAGAGGATGAGTTCATTCACATTCACATGAGTAACAATCACAAGGGGAAATGAGTATAGACGAGAATCCTTGAGCTAAGAAAGTAACTTATACCGTTGTTTTGGGATTCTATTACAAGAAATTTAATTGTTTACTGACACAAGAATCAATATTAATTTTGTGGAGTTTCAACAAACTTTGTCCCCTTGATACCACACTTCAAGAAAACACACACAACCCAGGTCATCCGTTCCGGAAGCGGTCTCCGTCTCTCCGATGATGAAATTGGTGATTGGTATTACTAAATGATGTGTAAGGAGAGTATTATTTTTTTGTATGTAAAGTAAAACCGCTGTACTTTTATCATACGTAGAGTTTTCTTTTGTCTATACGTATAATATCTTGTGTCAGGGGCGGACCTATAGGCTTAACGGGCGTAGCCCGGGCTACGGCTCAAGTTTTGACCAGTAGTGTAAAAATTTTTTTTTCCGATTTTTATACACAGGACACCCCTTTTTTTCCGATTTTTATACACAGGACACCCCTGAACAAGTACGAGAACACCCCTAAAAAATTTTGGGATACCCCTGAGTTGAAGGTCTAGTTCCGCCACTGTCTTGTGTACTTTTATCGACATGCACTAACGTGCAACCTTAGTTCTCCAACTAATTCAAACGAACTTAGTTCACCGACGATCAAAGCAATCACAACGGAGCACAAATTTTACAGATAATTTGAAACACAATGAAAAAAAAATACATCGAGTCTTTTAAGATATATTTAGTACATGACATTGCATGAATAACATAAATGGGCATTTGGTCTAGTGGTATGATTCTCGCTTAGGGTGCGAGAGGTCCCGAGAGGTCCCCTTCTACCTTTTTAAATTGCATGTATAGCAAATAGACCGGTTTTTCAATGCCTAAAAATAAAAAAAAATCTGAATTATCGCTAGAAGGAGGGCTTGAACCTCCGACCTTGTGGTTAACAGCCACACGCTCTAACCAACTGAGCTATTCCAGCTTGTTGATAACAGCTACAAATTATATGAATAAATAGAAAATTAACAATCATTATGAAGCAATAGTATGTTCACACTTCACAGCCACACGCTCGACTACAATCTAAATTTAATAAAACAAATCATGAACAATAAAGGTAAAACTTATGATTACCATTGGCCCACTGCATCAACTTTTCAATATATCTTTGAAAAACTATCAAACCCACCGAAAGAATCCACCTTTTCTCTCCCTTTCAAACTTATAACTCTACTTTTCAGCATCATTTGCACTCACAAAGTTTCTTTCAAAACTCATACAATGTCTACAACAAGCTCATTAACATTACCATGGCTACTTCTCAACATTTTTCTCATTTTCCCAATAATACCCTCATCCCATATCCCCCCCATTGTCCCAACTTGTAGGGACAAATGTGGAAATCTCACTATCAAGTACCCATTTGGATCCGACTTCGGGTGCGGCCATCCAGACTTCGCGAGGTACATAAAATGTACCTCAGGTGAGCTCCGGTTCTCATCAGGAACCGGAGCTTACACAGTTTCAAACATAGACTACACCACTTCCACCCTTGTCCTTACCGACCTCTTCATGTCAACATGTTCTTCCATGCAAAACTCCGGAAGCTTTCGCCTGGAACGGGCCAGCCCGTTTACGTTATCGTCACAAGATATCTTTATCCTACTCGGGTGCTCCAGGACGTCCCCGGTTTTCGACCCGAATGAGGATTTGTGTGATACGGGCTCGGGTTTACATCTTTGTAGGGGATTGTATTCTTGTGAAGGGGTGAGTGGTATTGGGTTGGAACCAAATGGGCCTATTTCTAGTTGTTGTGTTTATCAGCCCATTGTTGATTTCGGGTCGGGTTTTGGGCTTGATCTACCGAAGCTTCAGTGCTCGTCTTATGCTTCTATGTACGGGTTTGGTGGTGATGAAACGGATCCGATGAAATGGCAATTTGGTATTTCTTTGGAATATAATGACTCTTATTATACGGAAACATGTAAGGATTGTGAAGCGAGTGGTGGGTTTTGTGGGTTTGCTGGTTATACACAGTCTTTTTCTTGTATTTGTCGTGGTGGTGGGAATTCTACTACTAATTGTTATGGCCGAGGTATGTACAACTTTTTATGCATATGGTACAACTTTTTTCATGCTAGAAATGTTGTGACATTTGGATTTGTTATTGTGGTTAGGTTATGCTTGGAATGGGACATGGAGACACAAAATTCAAACCAAAATGTGTTTCGGAGGTAACCATTCTTTTTCGAGTAAATTACAAAAATCGTCCTTTATGTATGTCACTTATTACAAATTGTGTCATTTGTCTTCAATAATTACAGAAAACGTACTCGATGTTTGCAAACACTTGCAAGCTATGTCCTTTAGCCATAACTCAGTTAATTTTTATGGTTAAATCTGACCAAATTGACCCCACATGAGTATATTTTTATGGTTAAATCTGAACAAATGGAACTCACATGAGAGTAAAATGACCAAAATACCCTCATATGGGATCCATTTGGTCAGATTTAACCACAAAAAAAATAATTAAGTTAGGGCTAAATGATATAACTTGCAAGGGTTTGCAAACATCGAGTACATTTTCTGTAATTATTAAAAACAAAAGACACTTTGCAATAAGTGACATACATAAAGGACGATTTTTGTAATTTACGCTTCTTTTTATGTATGCTTAGCTACTCAGGATCGGTTGTTAAATGTTTAAATCAATTCGGGTTTATACGAGCTTAAACCCAAATTTCATACACCAAAATTAGTTAAAGGCACAAATTAAAAAAAAAATGTATATGAATAAAAATTATTATGGGCATAAGAGAATGATCTAAATTAAATACCCATTTTCACTTATCCAAAATACACAATGTTACTTTTAAAGGTACCCTTAAGCCAAAAGTTTTCAAAAGGATGTTTTTAGACTTTACTAATTGATTAATATTTCCAAACTATAAATTAGCAAATTTTTGTTGCTTTGATAGTTGTAAGATGTGTATTGGGTGTTTTTCAAAAAAAATTTGCATTTTTAAGTTTTAACCCAGAGGTTTTTATGTTTTTCATTTTAAACCCTTTGACATTTTTACTTTTAACGCAAAGTTTTTCAACTTTTCAATTTAACCCCAACACTTTCTTGTTTTATATTAATCACAAAGGGTAACAGGTTTAAATTTTCGTATGTTTTGAATTTATTTCTTTCTCTTTTGCAGGAACTTTACTCCTTTTGGTGTTGCTTCTACTTTGAAAATTTTAGGGAATTTTGTTAATTATTATTGGAATTTGTTAAATTAAGAACAAATAACTATTTTAATCAGATTATGTACTTTGGAATGTTTCATTTATTTCGTTTATGCGTTATTGTACTGTTATGATGGTTTCACTGTACTTTAAAAACAACATAATGTGTACAAGTGTGTGAACGAGGACACGTAAATTAAACTATACTAAAGACCTATTTGTTAGAAGTACAAAGTGCTGAAAGTGACATTACTAAAGAGAGGTATCAAGAACAGGTCTCTGTAATCTCATTATTTTCTATGAAAAGTACATGAGACCTATATATATAAGAAGGTATGAGAACTACCTGCTAATTTATACCTTCTAATCTAACTAACCATAACAACCACAACTAATGTCTAACTGTCATAACTAATCTCCAACCACCACATATAGATAACACATAGTCACTCTAATATGCCCCCTCAAGCTGAACGGGATCATCCACGTGAAGCTTTTGTAGGGGAATGTATTCTTGTGAAGGGGTGAGTGGTATTGGGTTGGAACCAAATGGGCCTATTTCTAGTTGTTGTGTTTATCAGCCCATTGTTAATTTCGGGTCGGGTTTTGGGCTGGATCTACCGAAACTTCAGTGCTCCTCTTATGCTTCTATGTACGGGTTTGGTGGTGATGAAACGGATCCGATGAAATGGCAATTTGGTATTTCTTTGGAATATAATGACTCTTATTATACGGAAACATGTAAGGATTGTGAAGCGAGTGGTGGGTTTTGTGGGTTTGCTGGTTATACGCAGTCTTTTTCTTGTATTTGTCGTGGTGGTGGGAATTCTACTACTAATTGTTATGGCCGAGGTATGTACAACTTTTTATGCATATGGTACAACTTTTTTCATTGCTAGAATTTTGTGACGAGTTAAATGTCATTTTAATTTTAGTTCCTGTGGTTTGGGTCATTTTGCAAGTTTAGTTCAAAGATTTTATTTTTTGCCTGTGGGTCCAAAAAAGTTTCACTATTGCCATTTTAGTCCACTGGGTTAACATCATCCATTTTTTCTATTAACGAGAAAGACAATTCGGTCATTGTATATAGAGATGGGCATAATCGGGTATTTTTAATACCCGGACCCGGTTCCTACCCGGACCCGGTTCCCCTTAAATTTGAACGTACCCGGTTCCTCTTAGAATCGGTTCCGGGTCATACCCGGGTATTTGTCAAAAAAACCAGAACCTGTTGTACCCGGTTACGGGTATTGTGGAACCGGGTTTCAACAGAACCGGGTTCGGGTCGGAACCGGTCCTGTCGTATATGTGAAGAAAAAGGCTGACATCTCTATTGTGTGGAACCGGTTCTTCAGTGTACAGTCAAATCAATTTTAAAAGCTGCTTAACAAGGAGCCACAATGTTTGCATTGGGCCTTTTGCGAACCATCACTCAACTCGACCAAGCCCCAATTACACCACACCTCAATATTGCGATTGTGTGATAATGTTCCAACGTGTAACACTCTAATTCGTATTTGACTAAAGTCGCAGCGGAAAATTCGTACATAAAAATTTCTTTAGTTACAAACACTTCGACACACTTAATCTCATTTCTAGGGTTAATTTTTCTCAATAATTACATTTATTATACTTATTTACAACAAGAAATCATAAACTGACTTCACTCAATTACGTACTCGACACTCCCGTACAATCTATCTTGTGACTCGATCCTCGATCTCCAATCCTTGGATATCCTCGTGACTGGTATTACCTGAAATCACCACCTAAAATTTACAACATTAGTACGCATTATAAACATACAAGGTTTGTTCACCTCTATTTCTCGTTTCATTAATTCTTTACATTCTAGCTTTTCCATCCTGTCATATAATTCGTGGTGAGTCTTCTTTGCTATTCCTGCATCACACTTATAACTCCATGTACACGAATTAAACAACATAAACACATAATCGTACCGAAAGAATTATGTTCATACTTAAACTTCATACACATTATCTCCCGACATACATATGTACACACATAAGTACTAACCTACATGCATCCTTACATATATATACACTTAAATCATTTTATAAGTATCTACATACACACATACCTACATTGTTACGTACGGTCATGACATCACACATTCACATACATACATACATACATACATACATACATACATACCTGATTGCAGTATACCAAACTCGTACATGCCTATTCTCCATACACATACCTACATACACTCACGTACTTATTCACATCCTTATAAACATACATACGAATCTATTTACCTACGTGCATACCCTTAAGATCACATAAACATGAGTTAAATTAGACGTACGTGACTTAAAACGCCTTTAAACGAGTTCCCGACATCAAATAAGACACGAAAACAACTTTTCGGAGAAACTACACCCGTCGCGCGACGCGACGGGCCGTCGCGTGACGCGACCCCCTCAAAACGACAGAAGGTTTGCAGCTGGTTGCTGCATATTTCCAGCGCGATCCGATTTCACGGAAACGGCCATAACTTCTTCATTATTGGTCCGTTTTACCCGATTCTTTTTCCTACGCGTCCGTAATTTAATTCTCCATCTTATGGAGTTAAGACCCGACATCCGGATTAACAAAATTCCATACTTTTAAGCCTTCGGTTTGTTACCCTTTTTACATATCCTGTCCCGTTCATGCATTTATCCATCTAACTTGTTTATTTGACCATAAATTCTTATATACCTAATAATATCAATGACGCCTATTATAAAAGATTAAATTCTCGGATATCTTGCATTCTTTAACTCTTTTTACTCAAAAGCGTACTTTGACCCGTTAAGGGTATTTTTGTATTTCCTTGCATTTGATTCTCAAAAACATACATTTCACTTCCGTACTTATCCTAATTATTCACTTGGTCATTTATCTTATTTCTAAACATCTTTTACAAGTCGTTCGCCCAAAATACCCACCAAGGGCATTTTAGTCAACTTTAACCCCAACCCTTACGACGAAGGACTTCAACACATAACCACCCTCAAACATCATGTTTAATTAATTAAAACACCATAATACTTAACACTCTAAGAAGTGATTACAGAAATCACTTACCTCGTGCATTCGAGTTCAAGCATAGCTTCCGTTTTTATCCTTGGCCCATTGTCCTTCCATGCTTATGTCCGTGTTGACATGACTCCTATCCGTACATGTCATTACATTCACATTCTTGTTAGCATATATGATTGTACGTATGAACGATCATATCAAATTCATATCTCATGTATGACCTTCATTAGTCAATTCAAACAAGCATAAAGCATACTCAACATCAAACTAACATAATCCTCTCATGAGCTATATCTAAAATGCATTCCTCATGTTAGTTTACTATCAATTTCATTATTACCACATTCTATACATGTTCACCCATTAATTGCATACAATTTCACATATTATTGTCATTTAGACATTTCATCAAACACTTGATGTGCGTACTACTTTCTAAGCATGATGTACAAGTCTTTCATGTGTTTATCCTAATTATCACTTTCATTTATCATCACAAGTAAACATCATACAAATTCCATACCATAATCACTCTATATACAAATACACATCACATACTACACATATTTCTAATCAAGTTCATACCATTTCATGGATTAAACATAAACCCACTTAACTAATTGTGGTAATTCATCCAACCACCTAAATTCTAACAATTTACTCAGAGTCATTGCTTAGGGTTTGTTCCTAAACGTGCATACATCACTAATTTGGCCATAACCTTCATGATTCATACATAAATCACCACTAGTGATGATTACCAAGATTTCTCAACTTCATAAATCATAAAAATTCAACATACCTTATGATCCCCTCGCGAAGGTGATCATTAATCCGTGTTTCTTCTTGAATTTGGGCCTCGATTCACCCTTCAATTTGGTGATTTAAGTGAGCTAGGGTTTGGAGCTCTTGAGAGCTCCTGAAGCTTCACGAACACACACGTATGTGTGTTTGTGTGTGTGTGTTGACCTTTTAATTAGACAAATGAACTTTCATTTGTTCCACTTTAGCCCCTCGGGTTTGCCTTTAAAACATACTAACACTACCTTCATCATTTAATACTTTTGACCATACCTTTAACTAGGTTAAATAGCCTAGTTATTTATTTCATGACGTGTCACATAAGAACACACGACAAATATTAACATTCAGATTTTTGGGGCGTTACACAACGACAAATGGAGCGGGTTGATCACCATTGTTGACGGATGTGGAGTTTGTAACTTTGGAATTTTTGGTAGCCATTATAGAAGAATAAGATAGAAGAATGAAGAAGAAGATTAGGGAGAATTGTGTGATAATCTTGAAAAAATGGCAAAGTTTTTATAGTCGGAACCGGTTCCAACGGTAAGAAATCGGTTCCAACGGTAAGAATTGTATTAAATGCTGAATTTGACCGTTAGAATCGATTCCAACGGTAACAAATCGATTTTAACGGTAATAAAGTGGCACTGGGTATTGTTTTATTACGGAGGAACCGGGTACGCATGGAAACCGGGTACGGGTAGGAACCGGGTACGGAACTTATTTTTTTTTTTTAATATGGAACCGGGTAGGAACCGTTGAGTTTTTTAAACCCGGAACCGGCTATGCTTTATACCGGGTTGGGACTGGAATCGGTTACGGGTCGGGTTTGGAACCGGTTATTATGCCCATCTCTAATTGTATATGGCCGAATTACCCTTCTCGTTAATAGAATTACATATAAAATGACCGAATTACCCTTCTCATTAACATAAAAAATGGATGAAATTAACCCAGTGGACTAAAATGGCAACGGTGAAACATTTTTGGACCCACAGACGAAAAATGAAACATTTGGACTAAACTGACAAAATGGTCCAAACCACATGGACTAAAATGACATTTAACTCATTTTGTGAGATTTGGATTTGTTATTGTGGTTAGGTTACGCTTGGAATGGGACATGGAGACACAAAATTCAAACCAATATGTGTTTTGGAGGTAACCATTGTTTTTCTGTATGCTTAGCTACTCGAGATCGGTTGTTAAATGTTTAAATCAATTCGGGTTTATACGAGCTGAAACCCGAATTTCATACACCAAAATTAGTTAAAGGCACAATTTCAAAAAAAAAATGTATATGAATAAAAATTATTATGGGCATAAGAGAATGATGTAATTTAAATACCCATTTTCACTTATCCAAAATACACAATGTTCCTTTTAAGGGTGCCCTTAAGCCAAAAGTTTTCAAAAGGATGTTTTTAGACTTTACTAATTGATTATATATTTTATACTAATCACAAAGGGTAACAGGTTTAAATTTTAGCATGTTTTGAATTTATTTCCTTCTCTTTGCAGGAACTTTACTCCTTTTGGTGTTGCTTCTGCTTTGAAAATTTTAGGGAATTTTGTTCATTATTATCGGTATTTGTTAGATAAAGAACAAATAAGATTATGTACTTTGGAATGTTTCATTTATTTCGGTTATGCATTTTATTGTGATGTTATAATGGTTTCACTATATTTAAACGACACTACTTTAAAAACAACATAATGTGTACAAGTGTGTGAACGAGGACACATAAATTAAACTATACTAAAGACCTATTTGTACAAAGTGCTGAAAGTGATATTACCATAAGTGCATGGGCCAAATACGTTAAAGAGTTTGTTGAGACTTGAGAGACTCGGAGTAGAGATAAAGGAAAAACTTGAACTCGACCGATAAAACCTAAAAGGACATATGTAAGTCAGGGACTCAGGGTAGTGCATGCCTGATGAGTACGAGATTGGGTAAGTAAATCTAAGTTTCTAGTGGTGTTGGGTCTAGTTATGGTATTAGGCGATATCTGAAACTGATACCAGTCACGTTTATATTCGATGAAACCAAAATACCATACTAGGTTATAAACTCGTATATTTAGCAAAAAAAATTTTATAGTTTCACATTAATTTTATATATACAACTAACAAATCTATAGCTATAACTTCAAATTACAAATCTCTAAAAACTTCTTTATATAGATTATTGAATGTCGTATTCGTAAGTTTACCATCTTTATCAACAATTACTAGTTTGATTCCATCTCTAACTTAACTATGGACAAAGCGACGTAAAGTTGACCGTGCGAAAAGACTGGCTGTCTCATAAACAAACCAACTTTTGATAACGACTGCCCTTGACTTTTATTTATTGACATGAAGAAGCATACAACAATAGGAAATTGTCTTCTTTTAAACTTAAATGGAATCTTCTTGTCAGATGGCGCTAAAGCAATTGTAGAAATGAAAGTTCGATTACATATATTACTTCCCGATGTTACTTTAGCTTCTATATCACACGATCCTAGCGATAAGACATTTAGTCGAGTTACATTGCATAACCCATTTATTTAATCAATATTTCATAATACATTTGGGAGCGCGTTAAGGATAGATTTAGTACTATTTTTGGGAGCGGGTTAAGGATAGACTTGACGAGGAAATGGGTTTCGCAACCGTGTGTCACACCCCGACCACGTAGAACATACAAAACGTGGCGGAAACGTCGGGGAGTGTTGTAACAGAATTAATTGTTTCAAATCCATGGCAATTAAAGTTTCGTTTTATTAATCAAACAAGAGAGTTACATTGTTTTAAACAAGAAACAAAGAGTATATAACAAAAATTAACTAGTTCTTGTCTCGTTTTAAGTCACTAAGACGCAGGTCCGCCTAAGTATGTCTTGATAAGTCCTATGCATCATCTCCTGAAAACACATGTGAAAATAGGTACGTCAGCATAAAAATGCCTGTGAGATACATAGGTTTTGTGAAAACAGAATTCATGACTTATGTTTGAGAAAATGTTTAGTCATGAACCTTGTAATTTGCTTTGTCTTGTAAATCATTTGAAAAACGATAAAATCAGATGATATGTATAAATAAGAGAATAATGTATGGTTAAATGAATAACCATGTAAAATGAGTTTGTATAAGATAAGTTGTTTGTAAATCAATGTCTTGTGAAAAGTATGTTATTTGTATAAAATGTTATTTGTCTCAAACTGAAATGATTCAAATAACGCTACAATATGTGATACCATACAAACACTTATATATAGGAAGTACCAGCGGCGTATCCACCGTGCTTGTATCATATTACATACGCCTCGTTAATTAAATCACTTACTCAAACCAAACCACCAAAGTAAAATGTTTAACAATTGTAGAAATGTTTATGTATAGTCAAATGTCTATTGTCAAATGTAAATCATGTCAATGGATACAACTGGTTCACACGGTTCAATAGTTACAAACGGTTCATATAATCAAAGGGTTACGACGGTTCACATAGTCAAATGGTTACAACGGTTCAAAATGTAGTATAATGTGTTCATATGCTGGATGAGCATATGCAACAGAAATGCAATGTAAAACAATGTACTAAGTATGCACGTAATGGACATACATAGCATAAGTGTAATGTAAAACAATGTACTAAGTATGCACACAATGGGCGTACATAGCATGAAATGCATTGTAAAGTGATGTACTAAGTATGCTAAGTCATGTAAATCAATGTGCTAGCATGCTATCAGTCAACATACATAGCAGAAATGTAATGTAAATCATGTACTAATAGTGTACTAATGAACATAACAAGTATATGATGTGAAAACAGGAAAGCACGAAAGTAACAAGTAGGCACATGTGTTTCACCCCAAAACGTTTGGAAAACAGTAAAAGAGGGGTCTATGTACTCACTTGAGATTGCTTAGAAGTCCTAAGATAACCACCAAGCAATGCTAGAGATCACGGATATCAAACGGCACCTAGTATAGGTAACTATGTTAAGCCTATTTCACTATTCCGGAGTGTTCGTTGCATTAAACTGGTTATATTTTCGCATCAGTGTGCGTATAACCTTCCAGAAAACGATTTAGAGCTTGAAATCGAACAAGAATTGATATGTGCAAAAGATACACATATTTATACAGATCCCAAGTATGAAATACAATATTTCATTGGCTTGGCATTTGTTTGATGGTCGTAGTGACCCAGGTGTCACACCGTGCATACAAAGGATCAAATATCGTTAAAGATGACGATGATAGCGTCAGTGCTTGAAAGATTTCACAAAATCTATTGTAGACGGATATACAATTTGGAAGATGATGAAAACAATGAGAGTGTTGTTGAAAAATCTTGTGCCAAATATGCACAAGTTAATGGAAAGCCATATACTAAGCTAGAAATTTGGATGCTTGTTTACAACGTTAGTTTTAATTGTTTTTGTAATATTCATATAAGTTTTTAAGTATTTATAAATTTGTATTTTAGGTAGTAATGAAGTTTTTTTAGTTATTTGTTTTTGTTTTAAAATAAACTAGGTTAGAACCCCGTGTATTACACGGGTTGAATAAATGTAATTTTATATATTAATAAAAAATATATTTTTAAAAACCCCGTATATTGTACGTGTTAAATAAATTTATATAAAATAAAATATTAATAAACTTAATACATAAACCGAAGGGTAATAATAAACCCGACCGTGAAATCAAACTAATGACCATCGAGTTCACGGTTTTAAATCAAGTTGTGAACACTCTTAGTAATAATGAATATGGTCAATTTGTGTTTTTTTAGGGATATTTGATTTAAATAACCTCAACTTTCACCAATTGGCCGATAACACTCTCAACTTTCGATTTGTACACCAGCACTTCCAATTTTCAACTTGTTGCCCGATAACACTCACTAACTAACTAAACCCAATTTGTTTCAAACTTAAACTTCAAAGATTGTTGCGAATTAATTTAAGACGTTCTATGACGATTACTCATATTGGATTAAATACTTTTCGTTATTGAAATACTGATTTATAGCGACATTAATTTTTTTTTTTTTGAAAAGAGACTTTCATTAGCGACATTAATTTAAATATTGTATTATTTATTTATTTTATTTGTTTGGTAAGATATTAGACATTGTTCGTCAACTTTGATTTGGTTTCATTTTCTAAATTAAAATATATAATTTGTAACATCAATTAATGATTGAGATAATAAACAACGGATAGTTATGAATAAAGTAAAATTTACTTTTAACAAAATACTTTAAATGCTGATTTATTATTATGTTATTAAGATAAACAAATAAATTCAAATATAAATAAATGTCCTATATAATAGCTATCTTTAGTTAAAAAATAACTATACATAATTAATTAAGTAGTAGAAAAATGCGGGAAAATAAAACGTAAATGACTTGAATGAATGACATGTGTCCACCAATGGTTTCTTTTATTATATGTATAGATATAGATGATTTAATTTAGAAGAAAAAACCCAGTTTTGGAACTGGTTTGGGCTGGATTGGGTCGGGGGTTTCAACGGTAAAACTGTTTCTTAACCCGAACCGATTTAAATCAAACCGGTTTAAGCCCATCGTGAAAAAAACCGACCCGGTTTTGAACCTGAATTTGTTGGGGACAAACTGAATTTTGTTCATTTATAACAACAATTATGCAACTAGGGTTGTAAACAAACCAAACGAACACAATGTTAATCAGTTCTTTCAATATCTAATGGAAAACACTTTAGGGATCTTGACATACCTGACAATCCAGTAGTAGTAAGAGATGAAGAAGAAGCCATCTTGATCGGTTCCCGTTTAGGGTGAGCAGTTAGGATGGAGAGGGATAATTACAGATTGTAGTGAGGGGGGCCGTAAACCTTATGGTGTGTTTTTAGGGTTCCCAATAACCTGTATTTATATGCTTCACCCAAGGGGAAACCCTAATTAACTAGTACGGGCCTTTATGTCCATCAAATAAAGCCCAGTTAATTTTATAGGGATATTAAGGTAAATATTGATCTGGTTATTAGATAAATGATCAATAAGGGCACCATAAATGATTTATTAATAATTTACGCTAACATTCTCCCACTTGGCCGAGTGATCATTTATTATGAGTATTAGATAAGCCTGATCAGGAGTTAATACTCATTTTAGTTTTAAACCAAAACTGCAGCAGAAAAATACAGTCGTTGAGTCAGTTATTCAACTCAGGACCCCCATTAATCATACTACAATCCCAAATTTAAAATCTAAGCATAGTAAGGATCAATTTACAAGTAAGCCCTTAAACGATGATTTGTATAATAATAGTCTTTACGTCATTAGGCTAGCGAAACGTAGTTAGAGACAAACAAATCAAATGAGGAAATTTTATTATCATTAAAACGTAAGTAAGTACAATATGCATTTAAATAAGGTCTTTACAAAACCCATCTTCGAAACATGTTCTTCGAATACTTTAAGTGGGAGACCTTTAGTCATCGGATCCGCAAGCATATTTTTCGTACTTATATACTCAATACAAAGCTTATTTTCCTCAACACGTTCACGTACGAACAAATACTTTGTATCAAGATATAATCCGGCTCCGGTCGAACTGTTACTGTTCGAGAAGTTAACGGCAACTGAGTTATCACAGTACAGCTTCAATGGTCTAGATATGGAATTAACAACTTTGAGTCCAGTAATCAGATTCTTTAGCAACATTCCATGACAGGTAGCGTTATATATAGCAATGTATTCTGCCATCATAGTGGATGTTGAAGTTAGCTGTTGTTTATGACTCATCCAGGAAATAGGTCCGCCGACTAACATAAAGATATACCCTGAAGTGGATTTCTTGTCATCTTTGCATTTAGCAAAGTCAGAATCAGAATAACCAACCACTTCCAAAACGTCACTTTTTCTATAAGTCAGTTTATAGTCTTTCGTCCCCTGAAGATATCGAAGTACTTTCTTCGCTGCTTTCCAGTGATCAAGGCCAGGATTAGACAGATAACGGCCTAGTGATCGGAGTGTCGCGCTCCGGTCAAAGATAATATTCATAGTCCCAAATTACCCTTAACAGATAGGTAGTGGTAGTAAGGGGTCGAACCACGAAGAGTATGTGGTTTGCGAATGGATTCGATTGAATTGTAAAAAGATGTCACACTTATGAAGCTTGCTATTTTGTTTTTTTTTATGTATTTTTGATTGATTGAAAAGATGTGAATTAAAACTACTAAAATGAAAGGATTGATTAACAACTAACGATCAACAAATTGCAAGGAATGAAATTGATTGTTTGAACAATATAGAGAAAACAAGGTTCACACCCGGTTCGGTAATTGCAATCCTAAGGTTTCTACACGTTTTAGGTTCAATTCAATTGCAAAGATGATTAACGAATTTAGTGTCACGAGGCTTAGGTGCTAAAAGCTATCAACGTTATAAACAACGGACCACAATGCACTTCGTTACCAAGAACATGTAAACTCTAACCTAGACAAGGCATAATTGCACATAAACATTTCATAAAGTCAAATTTAATCTTCACTCGACAGTTTATGATTCAATACAAATGCAAGACAATTGTCATAAGCTTCAAAATCAAATAGCAAATTGTCACAAAATCAAACCAAGAACATTGTTTAAGCCCTAGACTTACAAAAACCTACACCGGGGTGAAACCTCCAAGAAACTAGCCGCTCATGATCGAAGGAACTCGATCACCGGAGGTTGAGAACACGAACATCATCATCTTGAAGTCTTGAAGTTGTGAAGATGGTGGTTAGGGTTTGGAGTGGTTGACGGTGATGAACGGATTGAAGGATGAATGGTGATTAGGGTTATGGAATGATTGATTGATGATGAATTGGATGATGATTCGGGTTGTAAGAATGTTGGTAGATGAATGGTAAGTGATAGGTGATGAGTTTAGGCTCCAAGATAATGTTCAAAACTCCAAAACAAAGTGTAACCCCCGAATAATGGCCAACTACCCTCTTTTGATTCGTTCCAAGACCAAAAACCAAGATATTTCGCGCAGCAAAATTGGAGGGCCGTAGGCTACGGACCCTTTGGCCGTAGGCTATGGTGCCTCAATTCTTCAGTTTCTGTTTTCTTCAAATCTTAGCTCCGTGTGACTCGTTTCACGTCCCGGTGGTCCGTAAAGCTCCCAATTAGCTCCTTAAACTTCACAAGACCTGCAAAACACAAATCCTTTTACAAGTAGGCTATTCGGGATTAAAAGTTAAGTAAAAACATGAACTTAAACATAAACGAACATCGGTTTTCGACCACGTATCACATCCCCACACTTGTCTTTTGCTTGCCCTCAAGCAAATCTGTTTTTCACTTTCACGTGGGTCAAACAATGAATACACTTCCCATTCCCGAGACAAAGGTTAAGGTCTATTGTCATACAAAAGTTCACATTCTTCACAATTTCCCATATTTACCGGTTAAATGAATAATCACATATAATAATGGTTATCCAAGGTTAACCCGCCCGTAAAACTAACAAGTCATGCATATCCCTCACAATGTTCTCTCCACTCGGCTTGTAAATTGGCTAATGTTTATAATGTATTAGCACTTCAAAGAATATTCGCTCAAAACCGATTAGAACACATACCCGCATAAGCTTGCAACTCAATCATTCTCCACCATTGATCACGAATACTAAGCACAAGTCAAAAGGTCTTTGAAGGGTTGTAATGGGGCTAGGCGAAGGGTAGGAATTAGGATATTTTAAAGTGGCTAAGGTGATGAAAATTCGATTTTTATTACAAATGACTATTCTAACAAAACTAACTATAAACACCAAATATGAGGCAACAACATTCTCCTTTTATTCAACAACTACTAACACTTCTTTTTTGTGTTTTTCTTCAACGATTTTCAATTCTTTTTCATAATATTTTCTGTTTTTTTTTATATATATGCAAACAAACAAGAACAACTATATAAATACGACTCCTATAATCGAATTTCCATCACACGGGTTTAAAAGAAAAAGGTTTAAGGGTTATGGGCTATAGGGTGGTCAAACGAAAGGTTTAGGCTCAAAATGGGCGACTAGGGAATTTGTTCGGGTAAGGATAGATAAATGGTTTTAAGAGAAAAGGTTTACCTAATGCCTTAATCATTCTCGTGCTTGTATTCGGTCTATAGTCTCAAATGTATCAAAAGTTGCAAGTTCTACAATATATGACTAATGGTCCACTCAAACAAAGAAACATAGGTAATGTAATCTATGATATAAAAGTGGCTCAAAACCTCACATATCTAAAAGGGTATGGTATGTGACATGCATAAAAGACTAGTTTCTTAGGCAGATTATTCCTAAATAACCACCCGCTAAATACCCGTCATGCTATTAATTTGAACTTGACCATGACAAAAGACCAAATGGGTTGTGACATCCCTCGTTGACTTAGTTACTTGTGCTTTAAGACCGCTTTTAAAACAAGACATTTTTTAATAAAATTTCGAAATTTTCCCCCATCCCCACACTTGAGGTAAACATTGTCCTCAATGTGTAGTATTTAAATGAACGGGTCAAAATCGAAAATTCTTACTACTCCCCCATCCCCACACTTGAAGTACATATTGTCCTCAATGTGTAAGAACTAGAGTATTAAACGCACAAGGGATGTGACACGACTAATTCCCCCAAAACTTCACCCCGGAAAAATAATATACAAGATACATTCCACTTATTTGCTAATCTAAAGATCAAAAGTAAAAAGAAACGTATGCACCTGGTTTGTGAGCTCATTCTTCATATGCTCCTCTCCTCTTCATGAAAGCGGTTGTCCCATGAACCCAATGTACCTACAAATCTTAACCCTTGTGTAGAAGCATGCTTCTCACAACCATCAAAATTTGTTAGTTACCTAGGTCTACCACTTTTATGAAAACATTACCAAACTATACGTTATTTTACTTTGATTTATGTGGAAAAATAATTTACAACAACAACAAACCTAACTCACTTTCGTAGGAATCACGGTTGCATTTAGCTTATGCAACAAGCCCTTTTAAACCCCCCAATAGCTTGGGAGGACGAGAGGTCTCGTGAGGGTTATATAGGGAACACACCCACAACGTTCATTTAACTAGGCGAAAATAAATAACATGAAATAAAAATAACAGAAACAAAATAAAATAAAACAACAACAACAGAAACGTACCTTGCCTCTACCGCTGATATCTCTCGTTAGGGTTCACTGGCGGGTTCGCTGGTACTGATAACCAGTGAGGGCCTCAAACATATCCCTGTAGTTATCTAGTGGGCTTGACTCTCCTTGTGGCGGTGGCTGGTAAGGAATCGGGATGAAACTAGAGCCGACTGCCTCGGGCCAATGAGGGGTGGGATCGGATGGGCCTAGTGGATGAGGAAGATTGGGGTAATCGGTCCACCCCGAGTGTTCGGCGTACGGGAGACCGGCTTGAAGGTCTCTTTGATGGCGCTCCTGATCGTGGAGTACCTTGGCGTTATTAAGCGTTATTTGGTTAGAGATAGCCAAAGCTCTCCATCGGCGTTGTTCCAATTCCATTTGTGCATTGTAACGCCTAGCCTCTTCTTCCTCCCGTGCCCATCTGTGGGCCCTTTCTTCTTCTTGCAACTGTAACAAGCGTTCCATTTGAGACTGTTGTAACGCTTGTTGCAGTTGTTGTTCCTCCACCTGTTTCTCCACCCTTTCGCGAAAGGATGCTTGAAAACCCCATTGCTCTTGCGAGTAGGCCCCTTGCGCCTCTTCCCATTCTCTTCTGCTCGCATGGTATTCTCTTGTTTCACCAATGCCGGCCGACACATTATCGTAAACCGCTTGTTGCCCACGGGTCCACAACCGGTATGACGGTATCTTCCTTTGGTTCACAAAGTCTGCCACATTGGCAGAAATCTCCCGATGCTTCCTCCTATACCTTTGCCTCGGTCCCCGCGGACCAGAAGGATCCATCTCCTCCTCAACATCAGGCATCTCCTCATCGCCTTTTTCTTCTTCACCCTCTTCATCACCCTCTTTATCATTGAATCGGTAACTATCTCCTTGTTCATCTTCAACCGTGTGCAGATGCCCAAAAGCTTTCACGGTTATCTTCCAATGTCACCTTATGCAGGTGAAGTTGAACTGATCAATGGGTTTAGACACCCACAACGACTCCGGAGGCAAGGCATTCTGCTGCAGAATCATGGCGCTAATCAACCTTGCATAAGGGATCATCTTCCGCTTGAACGATTCCCTTGTATCCCATGTATTGATCATCACAATTTGACGCCATGATAGCTTGGGCGTCCCATACAACAGCGAATGTAGAACCCGGCAGTCGGGTGCCTTCACTTTACCGCGATCCCCAAATCGCACCAACACATTCTCCAACGAAATCCCTTGTAGTATTTTGCCCATCAACGGCAAATCACTTCTCAAATCACTTACGCCCCCAGAACCTATCAATACGGATGCTAGCATTTGTGGCGGATCGGCTTCGTTTCTTTTATTATCCAAAAATTGATCATAACCATAGTAATCATATGCGTCCATCCCAATCGAATCAAATCTCGCTATAGCATTCATGTGCTCGAATGACATGATCATTTGGTTTTTGCCAATATTACCAACTAACCGCCATGTAGGAGCCGACCCATCAGAATGCTCAAACCGTAGCGTAGATAGCCATTCACACACCGCACCCAAATATACCCGGGTAGTGATATCCTCGCACCAGTCAACCACTCACTCCCAACCAATCTTTTCGAACTTTTGAACTATGCCGATCTTTCGGAACTCTTCGACATCTACCGTACGCTCACAAACTGCCCTCTCGGGTACGGGTTTTGAAACACCCGTAACCATCTTCATCTTCCACATCTTCGCTTCCAATCTCTTGTTTCGGTATCGGGAAAGAGCCTTCAACTTCTCCTCTTTCCATACCGAAGCCGACTGACTATTCTTTGCCTCCTCCCAATCCCAATCTTGTCGAATAAGTTGCCCATCACCTTCATTTACATTGCTTAGTTGCTCCCAACGCCTTTGATATATCCCTGAGCCTGAACCGGCTCCCGAAGATGAACCTTGACCGGAGGTCTTTGCTTTCTTGCTTCCTCGAAACATGGCTACAATCAAAAGACAAAGGAAACAACAATTAGTATACCCCAAACTCAATCAATCTCAAACTTTGAACATAGTATGCAATGTTGAATTTCAATCAAGATTTAGATGTAAAATCGCCTTTTTAAACTTCCAAAGTCGCTCATTTTAACATCTACAAATCAATCTAGCATGTTTATTCACAAGATTTCTCAAAATTTTATGATTTCAACAATATTCAACATTACAACTATGTTCAATCATGCAAAAATCTAGTGTAATCACATCACCAAGACTTAAGCATGCTCAAATCCAGCCCAAATCAAGTAAATATTCTTAAGTTTACGCTAAAACATCATACATTATGATAAACAACCTACTCTTAAACAATGAGCTTAAAATTTCGGAAGAAATCAACAATACATATGAAAATCATGCATAAATTTACTGAAATTTCATACCTTTGATGTTAGATAACAAGAAGAACTAAGAACAAGTGCAAAACAAGAGACTTGGATGAACACTCTTCAAAACCCTAAAAACTCACGCCCAGAAATCTTGCAAACGAGCAAGAATTGATGGAAACCGTTATGGGGGTTTTGTTTCTCTCGAAAAATTACACAATTTAGGCTCAAGAATCAACTGATTTGGTTAAGAATCGAAGAAGTTATGAGAGATGAAAGATTAGGGTTCTTGAATGAGTTGAAGAAGAAGATGAATTGCAAGAGAGAAAATTACGTATGGATCTGAATATTGAGGGTAAATGGGTACGAGAGAAGGTTTTTGAGACTTTTGAGTAGTTAAAACTATGTTTGGTTCGAGTTTTAAGGGTTACACATGGTTTTGGGTTCGATTCTGAATGATTGGCAAAAAATCTGCGTCGGCTGAATTTACACGGACCGTCGGCGACGGTAGGTTTGCCCGTCGGCGACGGTGCACAAATCCTCAAAAAGACCCGACGGCCTATGTAGTTGTCTACGGTGATTTTTGGGCAACAGACGTTTTATGCAAGCCGTAGGCGACGGAAGATATGGTCGTCGGCAACGGTATCGAGAATTTCAACTTTTTTTTTTTAAGAAAAAGAAATTTATTAACTTATTTACACACTTAACATTTTTTTTTATTATTTTTAGTTTAAAGACTATTTACAAAACAAACTTAATTTATCAAAACAAAAAGTTTATTATTTTTAATTGAAACACTAGACTAACATTAAACTAGACTTAAAAAAACGAATTACGTTATGAAGCGTTCAAACTGGATTAAACATCTAAGCACGTTATGCATCGTTCGATTTAACGATCCCTACCACCCCCCGAAAAGAAGTGTATTGTCCCTAATACACAAAGCAAGCTTAAAGCATACCTTTCATCTTCAAATCTCGTTCGTGAAATTCGGAACTTCACACATCAAATGGTTAGTATGGACGAAAACGATAAGCATAAAAACGATACGAAACCACAATGTAAATATACAATACTCTACAACGCACATTACCGGCTCCTTAATTTACCTCATATGTTGGTACGCTTACCAAGAAACATACCAATTCCACATTTGCGTCCTTTTTCTCCTCGTTACCATCAAGAAACGGTTTAAGGCGGTGACCGTTAACCGTTTGCTTAGATCCATCTTTCGGATCCTCAATAGTAACATCTCCAAGCTTTCCGACCCACGTAATCACCTACGGGCCCATCCACTTACTCTTTAGCTTCCCGGGGAAGTATTTAAGCCGTGAATTGTAAAGCCAAACCTTTTGACCCACTTCAAACTCCTTCGGCTTCAATTTCGCATCGTGTGCCCTCTTCATATCATCCTTATACTTCGAGGCGCACTCATATGCTTCTTCCCTAAATTCCTCCAACTCGCAAAGCTTTAACTTTCGCTCTTTTCCTGCATCGTATTTCATGTTAACCTCTTTTATAGCCCACCAAGCACGATGCACAAGTTCAACCGGTAGATGGCAATTTCGCCCATAAACTAAACGATAAGGTGTAGTTCCAATAGGTGTTTTATGAGTCGTTCTATAAGCCCACAAAGCATCATTCAATTTCTTCGACCAATCCTTTCGGTCGGGTCGAACAGTCTTTTGAAAATTTTCTTTTATTTGCCTATTTGAAACTTCCACCTGACCACTTGTTTGTGGGTGATAAGGGGTAGCGATTCGATGATCAACACCATACCGTTTCAAGAGTTTGTCAAAGTTAAAATTCTTAAAGTGAGATCCCCCATAACTAATGATCACTCGGGGAATCCCAAATCTCGAAATTATGTTTGTTTGTACAAAATTGCAAACAACGGTATGGTCGTTCGTCTTGGTGGCAATCGCTTCGACCCACTTGGATACATAATCGACCGCCACCAAGATGTATAAGTTGCCATGCGAATTAGGGAATGGGCCCATGAAATCGATCCCCCACACATCAAAAATATCTACAATGAGGATCGGTTGCATGGGCATTTCATTCCTTTTAGAAATACCCCCTAACTTTTGACACTCTACACAGTTTTTAGCGAAATTAAAAGCATCCTTAAAAATAGTCGGCCAATAAAGACCGCTATTGAGCACTTTGTGCCCGGTTTTTTGACCACTGAAATGGCCCCCACAAGCAAATGAATGCAAGTGCATCAAGACGCTAGGAATCTCCTCGTCGGGTATGCATCTTCGAACGACTTGATCCGGACAAAACTTGAATAAGTCCGGTTCTTCCAACGTGTAGTACTTGATTTGAGAAAGGAAGTACAACCTCTTCCTTCTATCCCAATGAGCCGGCAAGTCACCTGTGACCAAATAGTTAACAATATTAGCATACCATGGTAATATTCCAACTTTTAAAATTTGCTCATCGGGAAAGCTCTCATTAATCTCTTCACGGGAAGAATCCTCCTCCACAACCAATCGAGACAAGTGGTCCGCAACCACATTCTCACTCCCTTTCTTGTCTCTAATCTCCAAGTCAAACTCTTGTAGCAAAAGAACCCATCGGATTAACCTCGGCTTTGCATCCTTCTTGTCCATGAGATACCTAACTGCAGAATGGTCAGAATAAATAATGACCTTAGTACCCCATATATAAGCACGAAATTTGTCCAACGCATATACCACCGCAAGTAACTCTTTCTCGGTAGTTGTATAATTTAATTATGCATCCGAAAGAGTCTTACTTGCGTAGTAAATGGCAACCGGTTTCTTATCTACCCTTTGACCCAATACGGCCCCCACCGCATAATCACTTGCATCACACATAATTTCGAATGGTAAAGACCAATTCGGTGATTGCAAGTAGGGCTGTAAACGAACCGAACGTTCAGCGAACAGTTCGTGAACCGTTCGGCGGGAAGTTCGTTTATGTTCGTTCGTTTAATAAACGAACGAACATGAACAAGAAATTCCGTTCGATTAGTTAAATGAACGAACATGAACAAAGGTCTCGTTCGTTCAATTGTGTTCGTGAACGTTCGGTAAGGTGTTCGTGAACATTCGTTCATTTGCGTTCGTTTATGTTCGTATGTTCGTGTTTTAATTAAAGATTTTTATACTTTCATATATTTTATCTATACCTTTTATACTGTTAAACTTTTATTTATATCATTACCCTAACAATTAAACTAGGAAACCCTCTTTCACATTGTTTATACACAATTTTCCTTTCTTTTCTCATTATTTACATCGACGAATATGATTTACCTCTGTTCCACAATAAGGGATTCAAGTTCTAGTGCTACTCTCTGGGCCATCCACCTTTATCCGTCATCGCGTTCGCCAAATTTATTTGTGTTCGCTTGTGTTCGTGAACCGTTCGTGAACACGCTCATTTCCTTAATGAACGAACACGAACATAAAATCTCGTTCGGTAAGTGTTCGTGAACCGTTCGTGAACACATTTATTTCCTTAACGAACGAACACGAACAAGGCCTCGTTCGGTTCGTTTACAGCCCTAATTGCAAGATTTGGGGCCTCAACCAACTTTTTCTTCAAAATGTTAAAGGCATTTTGGCAATCTTTGTCAAAATCAAATGTTTTATCTTTTAACAATAGATTACATAGGGGTTTTGTTATATCACTAAAGCTTTTTATAAACCGTCTATAAAACCCCGCGTGTCCCAAAAACGACCGAACACCCTTCACACTTGTAGGATAAGGCAAAGTGGATAAGACTTGCACCTTTGCTCTATCCACCTCAATCCCACGACTCGAAACGACATGCCCCAACACAATCCCTTCTTGAACCATAAAATGGCTCTTTTCCCAACTCAAAACCAGATTTTTCTCAACACATCTTTTCAAAACTTTTTCGAGTTGGTCAAGGCATGTATCAAATGACGGTCCAAATATTGAGAAATCATCCATGAAGATTTCCAAAGACTCCCCCACCATATCTGAAAAGATACTCGTCATACACCTTTGAAAGGTGGCGGGGGCATTACAAAGTCCAAAGGGCATTCGCCTAAATGCAAAAGTACCGTATGGACAAGTAAAAGTAGTCTTTGCTTGGTCTTCCGGATGTATAGCAATTTGATTGTATCCGGAATAACCATCCAGAAAACAATAAATTTTTTGTCCGGCCAATTTCTCAACAATTTGGTCAATAAATGGTAAAGGGAAATGATCTTTGGAAGTTGCAGCATTTAACTTCCTATAGTCAATACAAATACGCCACCCGGTTACCGGCCGAGTGGCGACCTCTTCACCCGCGTCATTTGTGACGACTTGAATGCCCGCTTTCTTAGGAACCGTTTGTGTTAGGCTCACCCATTGGCTATCTGAGATAGGGTATATGATACCCGCATCTAGCCACTTCAATACTTCCTTCTTCACCACTTCTCGCATATTCGGATTTAATCTTCTTTGTGTGTCGCGAGAAGGATTCATACCATCTTCCGTGATGATCTTGTGCATCACCACCGGGGGACTAATTCCCTTCAAATCCGCAATGGTCCACCCGATAGCGGCTCTATGAGTGACCAAAATTCTCATCAACTTCTCTTCTTGCTCCCCGGTCAAGTTAGATGCAATAATTACCGGGAGCGTGCTACCTTCACCCACGTAAGCATACTTAAGATGCTTGGGTAGCACTTTCAACTCTAGCACCGGAGGCTCTTCCAACGACGGCTTCAACTTTGTATCAATAGTTTTCGGAAGACTTTCCACTTGATGTGTCCAAGTGGGCCTTCCTTCTTTCGCCGCCATAACCTCCAACTCTTTCACCTCTTCATCCATGCTCCGATTTGTCTCTCCTTGTAACCTGTCAAATATGAAACATTCCTCTATTGTGTTTTCCTCTTCGACACTAATGTCGCATAGAGGTATACACTCGTCAACAATGTCCGCCATATAGCATTCATCGCTGACTAGAGGATCCGTTAATCCCGAAAAGACATTCAACCGCAACCGACGGTTACCAAAAGTCATGTCGACCGTGCCCGATTTGCAATTAATTTGGGCATTTGATGTTGCCAAAAATGGTCGACCGAGAATCACCGTTGGTTGCTTGGTTCGGTCCAAAGAGACATAATCCAATACAAGAAAGTCCACCGGATAGTAAAAGTCCTCGACCTTGACTATTACATCCGTGACTATCCCACGGGGTAGTTTAGGAGTCAAGTCGGCTAACACCACGGTGGTGTTCGACACTTGAAGTGGACCAAAATCATATTGGTCATATAAACTACCCGGCAAGATACTCACACTTGCCCCAAGATCCAAAAGTGCCTGTGTCATTTTAAATTCACCAACTTGTATTGAAATAATGGGCGCCCCCGGATCTTGAAGTTTTGGTGGAAGTGCACCCGAAAGAATCGAACTCACATTTTCAGTCAAATCAAGTTTCTTAGGAAACCTGTGAGTCCGTTTTTGGGTGCATAAATCCTTCAAGTATTTAGCATATGAAGGCACTTGCTTAATTGCATCTAGAAGTGGTAAATTGATTTTGACTTGTTTAAAAATTTCCCACATCTCTTCTTGTTGTGGGCCTCGTTTGTTTACCACTTTCTTAGATGGTCCCAATAAGGCTTCGGGATAAGGGGCGGTATTAACCTCCACACCCTTTTCCTTAGCTTTTGGGACGGGAATGGTCACAACGGGTGTAATATTATTAATTTTAACATTATTTTTCTTTGGACCCGTTTGACCATTTTGACCTTCATCATCACTCGCATCTTCCACCACCCCTTCAACAAACTCGGGTGGTGGCTCAACATCATTATCTAGGACTCGACCACTACGTAAAGTAATTTTATTAATTGGTACCTCATGTGTGTTCCTCGAGTTTGACCCTTGATGCTTAGGGTTCACCGCGGTGTCACTTGGGAGCTTTCCCGTGCTTCCTCTCAATTGAGCCATTTCCTCCGCGAGTTGGCCCACTTGCTTTGCCAATGCCTCATGTGCTTTATCCCGAATCTCGTTTGTCTTCTTTATCTCCTTGATATCATGGTGAGATTCTTTTATATTGTTTTGAGATTCTTTTTGCATATTCAACAAAGCATCCATTTTGGCACTCAAATCATCGCCACCGGTTTGATTGTTCGACCCGCTTCCATTACTGCATTGATTGTTGTAATTCCTTTGGTACCCACCTTGGTAATTATTGTCCCTACCTTGGTACCCTTGGTTGTAATTTCGTTGATAACCTCCTTGGTTACCACCTTGACGGTTTTGATATGATGACCCGCTTTGACCTCCTTGGTTACCCGATTGAAAATTCGGGTTCATTTGGTTTGAAGCGTTACCATATCGGAAGTTAGGGTGATTTCTCAAACCCGGATGATAAGTGTTGGAGTTCATGTCGTATTGTTTCCTATCTCCATACACTTGGTTGACTTCTTCGGTGTAGCCACTCGACCCCGTTGGACATTGCTCGGTTGTATGCCCAATATCTCCACATTCTTCACAAACCGCAAACTGAACCGCATTTACCTCTTTCTTCTTCAGACGAGCCATTTCCCGCTCTAAAGAAGAGATTCGATCCTTGGAATCAAGATCAGGAAGTAACCGGGAAATTGGATGTTTCTTTGCTCTATCGGCTGATTCTTTTTCTTTGGACCGCTTGCTCATTCTTTCCAAAAATTCCCAATCGTTGTCTTCGTGATTGCTCAAGAGTGTTCCATTGCTTGTTGACTCAAGACGATTCCAAGTTGTGTCATCCAAACCTCGTACAAAACATTTCACCAACTCCCACTTTTCTATTTGGTGATGTGGGCATCTCCGCATCATTTCTTTGAATCGAGTGAATGCTTCATGCAATGGTTCGCCCGATAATTGGCGAAAAGACCTAATTTCATCATTTATCACGAGCATCGTCAGTCTTTGCCATTGAATAATACTCATCTAGAAAAGCTTGTTGCATTTCTCCCCATGTGCGAATGCTATTTGCTGGAAGTGTAAGGAACCATTGCTTCGCTTTGTCTTTCAACGAAAATTGAAACAAACGAAGTTTGACCTCCTCTAGTGCAAAGTTATACCCCCCGATAGTGCTGCAAATGGAAGAAAACTCTGTCAAATGTGTGTACGGTTCTTCGTTAGACCTTCCATTAAAATGAGGAAGTATGTTGATGTAATGTGGTTTACAATCAAACATCCTCCTCTCACAAACGATTGGTGAGTCATTCTCGGTGACAACTGGCCTAAAACGATCATTCACTCCCCGTGGAGGTCGTTGACGACGTTGTGGACCGTTAACTTCTTGATCGACCGGTCTTCTATTATCCCGTCTTTCACCTCTTCGATCATCTCTTCGATCCTCTCTTCGATCCTCTCTTCTATTATCCCTTGGGTTACCACCTCCCACGAAACGAGGAATCCGGTTAGGGTTTGCATTGTTGTTGTTGTTATAAAACCCATCATTCCGGTTCCGTTGGTCATTGTTTCGTGGTTGACGGTTGTTCCCATAACCATCATTTCTTCCACCTACGTAACCGTATTCGTCGTCCCCAACGTAATTGGCATTTTGGTAGCCAAATTCCTCATCATCATACCTTCTAGCGTTGTAGATGTTTCCCCTATTCACGTAGCCCCAATCTTCATCATCATTAACCCTATCATCATAGTACCCCCCCATCGTCCGAATTTTCCGTATGAATGCTTACATGTTCCGGCGATTGGTAACCGGGAACACTAAACGGCTCATCATCGGGGATAGCGTTCCTTAAATCGTCTATGTTGAAGAATGGATCTTCGTTCGCGGGATTGCCACGATCTTGGTTGCCTCGGCGGTCGGAATTGACATTTCGATCGTCAAGGTTTAAGGGTAAGGAATTGTGTCGATGAAGGTTTTGTTGTTGGGGTGTTCTTTGGGTGTTATTGGGATTTTGGTTTTGAAACGGTGGTGTGGGTGGTCCATTGTTGTTGTTACCCCCCGGTATCTCTTGAGGTAAAGGTTGAACATTTGGGGCGGGATTGAAGTTGCTTCGGAATTGGAATTAGTTTGGGTTTTGGTTTTGGTTGAAGTTTTGGTTAGAGTTTTGGTTTGCCATTGAATCGGTTTCAATGGACGGTGTGTGTTGTGGTGTTTGGTTGGTTTGATTAGAAGCAAGTGTTGCTTCTAACCGGCTTGCTAGGTTTCTTCTTGCGACTCTTTCGATTTCCGGTTCGTAGACTAAAGGTGAAGTCCTCCCGGAGTTCCGCGTATGCATGCACTACCTGTAACCTGCACAAGTAGCACACCCCGCGTAACAAGGAAAAAGACAAGTACAAAAAGAAAGCTAAACAAATTAAACAGATAATCACGCAAATTCAAACAATAATCCAAACACAAAGCGCACGCACTCCCCGGCAACGGCGCCAAAATTTGATCGGAGTGTCGCGCTCCGGTCAAAGATAATATTTATAGTCCCAAATTACCCTTAACAGATAGCTAGTGGTAGTAAGGGGTCGAACCACGAAGAGTATGTGGTTTGCGAATGGATTCGATTGAATTGTAAAAAGATGTCACACATATGAAGCTTGCAATTTTGTTTTTTTTTATGTACTTTTGATTGATTGAAAAGATGTGAATTAAAACTACTAAAATGAAAGGATTGATTAACAACTAACGATCAACAAATTGCAAGGAATGAAATTGATTGTTTGAACAATATAGAGAAAACAAGGTTCACACCCGGTTCGGTAATTGCAATCCTAAGGTTTCTACACGTTTTAGGTTCAATTCAATTGCAAAGATGATTAACGAATTTAGTGTCACGAGGCTTAGGTGCTAAAAGCTATCAACGTTATAGACAACGGACCACAATGCACTTCGTTACCAAGAACATGTAAACTCTAACCTAGACAAGGCATAATTGCACATAAACATTTCATAAAGTCAAATTTAATCTTCACTCGACAATTTATGATTCAATACAAATGCAAGACAATTGTCATAAGCTTCAAAATCAAATAGCAAATTGTCACAAAATCAAACCAAGAACATTGTTTAAGCCCTAGACTTACAAAAACCTACACCGGGGTGAAACCTCCAAGAAACTAGCCGCTCATGATCGAAGGAACTCGATCACCGGAGGTTGAGAACACGAACATCATCATCTTGAAGTCTTGAAGTTGTGAAGATGGTGGTTAGGGTTTGGAGTGGTTGACGGTGATGAACGGATTGAAGGATGAATGGTGATTAGGGTTATGGAATGATTGATTGATGATGAATTGGATGATGATTCGGGTTGTAAGAATGTTGGTAGATGAATGGTAAGTGATAGGTGATGAGTTTAGGCTCCAAGATAATGTTCAAAACTCCAAAACAAAGTGTAACCCCCGAATAATGGCCAACTACCCTCTTTTGATTCATTCCAAGACCAAAAACCAAGATATTTCGCGCAACAAAATTGGAGGGCCGTAGGCTACGAACCCTTTGGCCATAGGCTATGGTGCCTCAATTCTTCAGTTTCTGTTTTCTTCAAATCTTAGCTCCGAGTGACTCGTTTCACGTCCCGGTGGTCCGTAAAGCTCCCAATTAGCTCCTTAAACTTCACAAGACATGCAAAACACAAATCATTTTTACAAGTAGGCTATTCGGGATTAAAAGTTAAGTAAAAACATGAACTTAAACATAAACGAACATCGGTTTTCGACCACGTATCACCTAGCATCCCTGTAACATAAGCGATATCTGGACGAGTGCAGACTTGAGCATACATGAGGCTCCCAACTACTGAGGCATAAGGTATCATTCTCATTTGCGCCTTTTCATCCTCAGTTTTCAGACATTGAAAAGAACCGAAAACATCTCCTTTAACTACTGGAGCTACAGAGCGAGAGCTGTGTTGCATGTTATATCGACTAAGGACACGATCAATGTAAGCCTTTTGTGATAAGCCCAAAATTCCATTTATCTATCTCGGTGTATTTCGATGCCAATAACATAAGAAGCCTCTCCGAGATCTTTCATGTCAAAGTTATGCTAGAGTAAGCGCTTCGATTCATGCAACATATCTAAGTTATTACTTGCCAATAGAATATCATCTACGTAAAGGACAAGTATAGCAAAATTGCTCCCACTCATCTTGAGGTAGGTGCATTGATCCACTTGGTTCTTCATAAAGCCTTGTTTCTTCATGACTTCATCAAACTTAAGATACCATTGACGTGATGCTTGCTTCAAACCGTATATGGATTTCTTCAGCTTGCAGACAAGATGTTCTTGAACTTCAGGTTTGAACCCTTCAGGTTGCTTCATGAACACGTCTTCATACAAGTCTCCATTGAGGAAAACAGTCTTGACATCCATCTGATGCAACTCTAAATCAAAATGAACTACTAGGGCCAAGACGATCCTTAAGGAATCTTTTCGAGAGACAGGTGAAAAGGTCTCTTGATAATCGATTCCCTCTTTCTGAGTGTAGCCCTTTGCAACCAATCTTGCTTTATATCGTTCAACGCTTCCATCCGGATTCAGTTTTGTTTTGAAGACCCATTTACATCCTATGGGTTTAACACCGTCGGGTAATTCAACCAAATCCCAAACATCATTTTTCTTCATGGAGTCAAGCTCGTCAATCATAGCTTTGTTCCATTCAGAAGACTGATCACTACTAATGGCTTCATTGTAAGAGGTAGGATCGGTAAACTTTCCATCATCTGACACGGCTTCAGCTAGTGGGCCTTCTCGCCCTAGATGACCGCCTAGGTTGATTCTCAACTTCGACATTGGAGGGTCCTTCATTCTCAGGTACATGCGGAGCAACATTTAATTCTGAATGAGTTGGAGGTGGTGCAGTGACATGCGGTTCAGCATCGAGTACAAGAGGAGTAGTAATAGGATGTAATGAAATGGACGAGTGTCTCCCCCCCCCCCCCCGTGTCTTGTACTTCTTGTAAATCATTGTAAGGATTTTCACTGCTCCCACTGACCTTAAAGTCCTCAAGAAACGCGGCACGCTTGGTTTCTACAATACGAGTAACATGGGAGGGACAATAGAATCTATAACCCTTTGAATGATCTGGATATCCAATAAAGAAACAACTTGTTGTTTTCATATCCAGTTTCTTTAAGAAAGGGTTATAAAGTTTAGCTTCAGCAAGGCAACCCCATACTTTCATATATCTAAGACTCGGTTTCCTTCCTGTCCAAAGTTCATAAGGAGTTTTAGGGACATAATTCGAAGGAACTCTATTGAGTATATGAACAGCTGCTTTTAAGGCCTCGATCCAGAGGAATAAGGGCAAACCTGAGTTGGCTAACATACTGCGTACCATGTCCATTAGGGTTCTATTTCTTCTCTTAGCAACACCGTTCTGCTGAGGAGTACCGGGCATAGTATATTGGTTCACGATCCCCCGGCCCTTACAAAACTCATAAAATGGACCAGGAGCCTGACCCACGTCAGTATGTCGACCATAATATTCGCCTCCTCTATCTGATCTAACAACCTTTATTTGACGATCTAATTGTTTTTCAACTTCAGCTTTATAGTCTTTAAAAGTTGTGAGAGATTCAGATTTTTCTTTAATGAGATACAAGTGCATATAACGTGAATAATCATCAATAAACGTGATAAATGAAGTATTTCCAGTTATGCCAGCGATGTTATAAGGGCCACTAATATCAGTATGAATGAGTTCTAATAAATTAGAGCTCCTAGTTGCACCTTTCTTATTCGCTGATGTCATTTTACCTTTAAGGCATTTGACACATGTTCCAAAATCATTGAAATCAAGAGGTGGTAAAACCTCATCCTTCACGAGTCGAGTTAAGCGTTCTCGTGAAATGTGGCCTAAACGTTTGTCACACCCCCAAAATCCACCTGCGGAGTATCACCGCTTGGGAGCGTGACTGACCAGGATCAAGCCATCAATCATATAGAACAATGTATAAAGTAAAAGTAATTGTATTAAACCAAACCAATCCATATGAAAGGTGTTCCAAAACATAAGTATCATATCAAAGTTTAGCGGAAGCGTATAGATAAAACTCAGCATAAATAAGTATGTAATGTCATAAAGTGTTTAACACACAATCACGATCCAAGCCCACAACGACCAGCTCCTCCCTGTGCAAGCTCCATGTACCTAACGACCTGCAAGGCATGTAACAGAGGATCAACAACTAGTTGAGCGAGTTCACAGAAAGTAAATGCGTAATGGTAAGTTCGTTTGTAACATGTGGCTCTACTAGGCCGATAGTACGTTCTATTTGTGGGGGCTTCCCATGTTGTATAACCACTAGACTATTCGCAACCATAAGTGTTCTACATATCCCGAGAACAGTAATACGTACAAGTTTACATAGGATTTACGTAAGTATCCTTCACAACCGAGGATAGGGGTACGTGGGGGTTTACGTAGGTTTTACGTAAGTGCCTGACACAACCGAGGCAGTAGTAAGTATAGGTTCACGTAGGTTTTACGTGAGTATCCTTCACAACCGAGGATAGCGAGTAGCATAAGTATACGTAGGTTTTACGTATGTGTCCTGCACAACCGAGGACAATGGTATGGTAGTCTAGTATCAGTGTATGTACGAATCTATTCAACCTTATTCCTTCAATCCCATTCCCCAAACCCTGGGAATCCCATGCCTTAGTAAGGGTGTGAACTCACCTTGGTTTGCTCGGTATGCTAAAGTATGTGCTCGCAAATAATCAATCGCGTCCTAAAGTACGCACGTGTACATAATCAGTTTCATATTCACGAAGTTCATGCATGCATATTAAATCACCAAGTGGCATAGATCACGTACTCAAAATCATACAAGTCATGCATATCATCTAACAGCAGTTAGTTAATCCAGTTAACTACTAACAGAGTCTAACTAGGTTACTGTGCAAATTACCCAAGTCGGCGAAACACCCTCTGTTTCGCCGTGAGCCCCTTCGACGAATCACTTCCGTTTCGTCGTGACATCCCTCGGCGAAACACACATGCTGGTGAAAACCCTTGGGCCGAAATCAACTCTGGGCCGAAATCACTAAGGTGATTTCGTGGAGTGAAGGGTTTTCATCATATACATCATCATTAACAACAGTAGATACGTGCAATAGCTACCCTAAACATCACTAATATACTCGGCAGTTTCAAACAATGGTTCAATCGGAACATTAACACCATTACATAATTACTCAGTCAATAACATTACCAACTCATCGTGAGGTCATGATAAACAATAAACCAGCAGATCATCATTTAAAATAATCACAATATGCATAGCAACATACATGATCCTTCACATCGAATTATCATCAACATCATTAAAATAATTACAATGGCCGACAAGTTCAAATCACCACAAAAGATTATTGGACCAACTATGACATGTATTATTTATTAAAACAATATCATCATCAACACAGTATGTTGCGACACATGTGTTGCATTATACAACAATATGATAAATCATATTATATCCAAATAATAAATAAAACACATCTAGCAACACATGAATTCTGACAACCACATGCAACAAAATGAGTACAATGGCCATCAATCACAAATAATCCTTATCCGATTTACTGCATTATCTAGTCAACACACAAGCACTTATAGGTCATGGCTCAATAGAAATAAAATAAGCAATGATAATACTGACCGATCAAGTTATAATAAATAAGCAATGAAAGATCCAAATGATTTGAATGATGATGCTAGTTGTCGCCGGTTGCAGGAGGGAGAGATCTAGGGTTTGCCGAATGATAGTTTTCTCGCATAAAGGTTCTATCAGAACTTTATCTAAACGTCACTTGGGCCAAGCCCACTCCTGTTTTAGCCGGCTTCAAAATGGACTAAAACACTAGTGCGTTTTCTGCTAAGCGTAATCTCGTGGGGTAGGGTATTCGGCCAAGGTTCCCATATTTTTAACAATTATCCCATCAACTTATTAATGCAACATATGAATAATAAATACACACATAATTTACACATCACAAATACACTTATATTGCATATCCAATAATTATTAAACACACTTGGCAAATAAGTATAAAGTTAAATCGGATAGAGACCTTGAAAACTCGGGTTGTCACATTATCCCCAACTTGAAAGAAATTTCGTCCCGAAATTTAGCATGCGGTTACTGAGGAAGCTAGTTAAGTTGTGTGGTTTCCTGGTTTTCCTGGGGTGTCACATCACCCCCCCGTTGATTTGGAATTTCGTCCCGAAATTCTGTAGTAGCTTCAGCCTCAGTAGTGGTTGCACTGTTTCCGAACAACTGGGGATACTTGAGTTTCATTTGGTCTTCTCGTTCCCAGGTAAACTCTGGGCCACGACGGGAGTTCCAACGAACTCGAACAAGAGGTATTCTGGTGTTTTTGAGGACCTTAACATCCCGGTCCGTGATTTCAACTGGTTCCTCGACGAATCGCAACTGTTCGTCGATAGTGAGTTCCTTCAAAGGAACTATATGGGTCTCATCTGACAGGCACTTCTTCAGATTCGACACGTGGAAGACGTTGTGAACTGCACTGAGTTCGGCTGGTAAGTTTAGTCTGTAGGCCACTTTGCCTATTTTCTCTATGACTTCAAATGGTCCAACGTATCGTGGATTGAGCTTGCCTCGTTTGCCAAAACGAACAACACCCTTCCAGGGTGAAACTTTGAGTAGCGCTCGATCCCCAACCTGGAATTCGAGTAGTTTCCTGTCTTTATCAGCGTATGCTTTCTGACGGTCACGAGCTGCCGCCATGCGTTGTCGTATCTGAGCAATCTTTTCAGTAGTATCAACTACCATTTCTGGACCTGTGATCTGACTATCACCCACCTCTGCCTAACAAAGAGGTGATCGACATTTACGCCCGTACAATGCCTCGAATGGAGCGGCTTTAATGCTGGTGTGGTAACTGTTGTTGTACGAGAACTCCACTAACGGGAGATGTTTTTCCCAGCCGTTGCCGAAATCGATTACACATGCACGAAGCATGTCTTCTAGAGTTTGAATAGTACGTTCAGACTGCCCATCCGTCTGAGGGTGGTAAGCTGTGCTCATGTCTAAACGAGAGCCAAAAGATTTGTGCATTGCTTGCCACAGTTCTGAAGTAAAACGTGCGTCACGATCAGAGATAATAGAGGTTGGCACCCCGTGCCTTGAAACCACTTCTTTTAAGTAGATGTCTGCTAAGGTAGAGAACTTGTCTGTTTCCTTAATAGCCAGGAAGTGAGCAGACTTAGTGAGTCGATCCACGATCACCCAAATAGTATCATTCCCACGCTGAGATCTAGGTAGGCCAGTAACAAAATCCATGGAAATTTGTTCCCATTTCCATTGTGGTATCTCAGGTTGTTGGAGTGGGCCTGATGGTTTCTGATATTCCGCTTTAACTCTCGCACAAGTCAAGCACTTGCTAACGTAAGTGGCTATGTGAGCTTTCATGCTAGGCCACCAATATGTAGTTCTGAGGTCGTGGTACATCTTATCCGAACCAGGATGTACTGAGTAGCGAGACTTGTGTGCCTCATCCATCACAAGCTCTCGTAGGTTGCCATAGTGTGGGACCCAAATGCGTCCTGTTACATAGTAGGCGTCGTCTGCCTTTTGTTCTAATCGTTGCCTTGAGCCGCGTAGGGCTTCAGCCCTGACGTTTTCTGGTTTCAATGCTTCTACTTGAGCATCTCGTATCTGTGAAGGAAGACTAGACTGAATAGTGAGTTGCAACGCTCGTACACGCCTAGGAGTAGTATCCTTTCGACTGAGGGCGTCGGCCACCACATTGGCTTTGCCCGGATGGTACTTTATGGCACACTCGTAATCGTTCAGTAGCTCGACCCATCTACGTTGTCGCATGTTCAATTCTTTCTGCTTGAAAATATGCTCGAGACTCCTGTGATCGGTGTAGATGGTGCATTTAGTGCCATACAGGTAATGTCGCCATATCTTGAGCGCAAAAACAACAGCTCCCAGCTCTAAATCGTGTGTGGTGTAATTCCGTTCGTGAATCTTAAGTTGGCGCGAAGCATAAGCAATGACTTTATCCCGCTGCATCAACACACATCCAAGTCCCTGGATAGACGCGTCGCAGTAGACTACAAAATCGTCCGTGCCTTCAGGCAATGCGAGGATAGGTGCGCTACAAAGTCTATCCTTTAAGTGCTGAAATGTTGTTTCCTGTGTATTACCCCAACGATAAACAACACCTTTCTGTGTCAGTAATGTGAGCGGCTGTGCAATCTTTGAGAAGTCTTTGATGAACCGTCTGTAATAACCCGCCAAACCCAAGAATTGGCGTATTTCTGTTGGTGTGCGAGGTGCAGGCCAGTTCTTGATCGAATCTACCTTGGACGGATCAACATGAATCCCATCCTTGTTTACCACGTGGCCTAGGTAGTGGACTTCACGAAGCCAGAAGTCGCATTTTGAAAACTTAGCGTATAGCTGTTCCGTTCGTAGGAGTTCCAAAATAAGTCGTAAGTGCTGCTCGTGTTCCTCCCGATTCTTCGAGTAGATCAGGATGTCATCAATGAAAACAATAACAAACTTGTCAAGATAAGGTTTGCACACCCTGTTCATAAGGTCCATGAAAACCGCAGGCGCGTTCGTAAGCCCGAATAGCATGACTAGAAACTCGTAGTGACCGTAGCGAGTTCTGAATGCTGTCTTGGAGACGTCCTCATCCCGGACTCTCAGTTGATGGTAACCTGACCTCAGATCAATCTTCGAGAAATAGCTCGACCCTTGCAACTGGTCGAATAAGTCGTCGATGCGTGGAAGAGGATAACGGTTCTTCACTGTGACCTTGTTCAGTTCGTGGTAGTCTATGCACATCCTGAAAGTGCCATCCTTCTTTTTCACGAATAGTACTGGAGCTCCCCAAGGCGAAGAGCTTGGACGAATGAAGCCCTTATTCAAGAGCTCTTGTAGTTGCTTAGACAGTTCTTCCAGTTCAGTTGGAGCTAAACGATATGGTGTGCGAGCTATAGGTGCTGCTCCTGGAGCTAGCTCGATTTGAAACTCGACCTGGCGATGAGGCGGTAGACCAGGTAAATCTTCTGGAAACACTTGAGGAAATTCGCGCACAACTGGAATATCCTCTATTCTATTCTCTTTCGTAGCTGCATCAGTAACTAGTGCCAAAATGGCAGTGTGACCCTTTCGTAAACATTTCTGAGCCTTCAAGAAAGAGATGATGCCAACCACAGCACCACTCTTGTCGCCTTGAACTTCGAGAGATTCTTTACCCGAACGAGGAATACGAATGATCTTTTCCTTACAAAGGATCTCTGCCTGCTGCTTGGATAACCAATCCATGCCAATGTCGAAACTACCCAGAACTATGGGAATGAGGTCGATCGAGAAGGTCTGACCCGCTAGAAC
Organism: Helianthus tuberosus; assembly: GCA_030545235.1. NCBI lineage: Eukaryota > Viridiplantae > Streptophyta > Magnoliopsida > Asterales > Asteraceae > Helianthus > Helianthus tuberosus. The sequence goes on along the minus strand of CM060418.1, from coordinate 158,938,379 downwards.
GATGTTACAACCTTTGACTATATGCGTGGCTTCTACACTTTTACCATTTGCTAGTTCTACGACGTGTTTGGTGTTTAGGGGTGTTGATGTACGTTTTAACAATTTACTCATTTTCAAAGACATATAACTTGTATCCGCACCCGAATCAAACAAAACAGTAACATAAATATCGTCGAGAAGAAACTTACCCATAACGACGTTGGGATCATTTCTGGCATCACCCTGACCCAACACAAATGCACGACCCCTTGCTTCATTACCGTTGTTGTTGTTTCCCCCGTTGTTGTTGTTGCCATTGCCCTGATTGTTGTTATTATTGTTGTTGTTGTTGTTCTGGTTCCTGTTTAGCTGAGGACAGTGCCTTTTGAAGTGACCTTCAGCACCACAATGAAAACATCCCTTGTTGCCCTGTTGCTGATTCTGCTGTGCTGGTGGCTGCTGCTGATTCTGATTCGCAGGCCGAGGGCTCTGACAATCCTTGGCCTCATGACCCAACTTGAGGCATCTTTGGCAGCGACCCTTGTTACACTGGCCACTGTGATGTCTGTTACAGGTGTTACACTTTGGGAGGTTTCCTCGATATTCGCCCTGCCTGTGGCTACCTGAAGAGTGCTGACTGGGACTCTGATAACTGTCAGTCTTTCGCTGCTGAACCTGTGACTGAACTGTAGCTGAACCTTTGCTGGAATACCCCTCCCATTTTCTCTTGTTATCACTAGGAGTAGCAGGAGTAGCTGAAGTGGTAGCGGTAGTAGTAGCGCTGAGACGTTTAGGCAACCTGTTCTGCTCCACCGCCTGATCAGTGAGACGGTGAGCCAACTGAACAACCTGCTGGTAGGTGGCAAGGTTTGCTGAAGTTACATGACTTTGGATCTCTGGCACTAGACCCTGAAGATAAAGTTCGATACGCTTAATTGGGGGGTCCACCATAGTAGGACACAGTAATGCAAGCTCATTAGATCTCTTTGTAAACGCCTCAATTTCTGACCCCGTCATCTTGAGATGGAAGAACTCGACTTCCAGCTTATGAATGTCGTCACGACTGCAGTATTCCTCCTTGATCATCTCTTTGAAGTTGTTCCATGGGGTGGCGTTAGCAGCAACCAACCCCAGCATTTGGACCTGAGCTTTCCACCATGTGAGGGCTAAACCCTCGAGAGTACCGGTAGCATACTTCACCCTGCGTGCCTCAGGGCATTCACACATTTCGAATACTGACTCAAGCTTTTCAAACCAGTGGAGGAGTCCAACTGCTCCTTCCGTGCCACTGAATGTGCTAGGACGACAGTCCATGAAAGTCTTGAAAGTACACACAGGTTGCTGAACGGGTTGACCTGATGTGTAAGAACATAATAAAGTTAAACACAAGAGTTGTTTAGGAACGTATGATCTAAAGATCCTAGGATGAGTTACGACTGCAGGGTATACCTCCTGCGTTTGCAGCTGCAAGTGCCGCAGCAACTTGTTCATTGATAAGAGCCGTCAATTGGGCTTGAGTCATGTTCACACGTCCGGACATGATCTTCATAGTAAAGGTAAAATAAGTGAGAATGGTTCGCGAGTAGTGCGATGACAGAAGAGTGTAAGCACACAAATGTTTTTCAAGAAATAGGGGTTATGTATATCTAAGCATACCATGAGCAAAGTTCTATGTAATTCTAGCAAGTAGGCAATAAAACATGTACCATATTACCTAGGATGTTGAGTCTTGCACGTGGAGTGAGGCGTCGTTGTGGATCGTTGAGAGCACTGTTCTGGTTATAGTCCGGTTTTAATAAAAACGTTTTCCCATATTAAAACCAAGTTCTCTATAACCAATGGCTCTGATACCAATCTGTCACACCCCCAAAATCCACCTGCGGAGTATCACCGCTTGGGAGCGTGGCTGACCAGGATCAAGCCACCAATCATATAGAACAATGTATAAAGTAAAAGTAATTGTATTAAACCAAACCAATCCATATGAAAGGTGTTCCAAAACATAAGTATCATATCAAAGTTTAGCGGAAGCGTATAGATAAAACTCAGCATAAATAAGTATGTAATGTCATAAAGTGTTTAACACACAATCACGATCCAAGCCCACAACGACCAGCTCCTCCCTGTGCAAGCTCCATGTACCTAACGACCTGCAAGGCATGTAACAGAGGATCAACAACTAGTTGAGCGAGTTCACAGAAAGTAAATGCGTAATGGTAAGTTCGTTTGTAACATGTGGCTCTACTGGGCCGATAGTACGTTCTATTTGTGGGGGCTTCCCATGTTGTATAACCACTAGACTATTCGCAACCATAAGTGTTCTACATATCCCGAGAACAGTAATACGTACAAGTTTACATAGGATTTACGTAAGTATCCTTCACAACCAAGGATAGGGGTACGTGGGGGTTTACGTAGGTTTTACGTAAGTGCCTGACACAACCGAGGCAGTAGTAAGTATAGGTTCACGTAGGTTTTACGTGAGTATCCTTCACAACCGAGGATAGCGAGTAGCATAAGTATACGTAGGTTTTACGTATGTGTCCTGCACAACCGAGGACAATGGTATGGTAGTCTAGTATCAGTGTATGTACGAATCTATTCAACCTTATTCCTTCAATCCCATTCCCCAAACCCTGGGAATCCCATGCCTTAGTAAGGGTGTGAACTCACCTTGGTTTGCTCGGTATGCTAAAGTATGTGCTCGCAAATAATCAATCGCGTCCTAAAGTACGCACGTGTACATAATCAGTTTCATATTCACGAAGTTCATGCATGCATATTAAATCACCAAGTGGCATAGATCACGTACTCAAAATCATACAAGTCATGCATATCATCTAACAGCAGTTAGTTAATCCAGTTAACTACTAACAGAGTCTAACTAGGTTACTGTGCAAATTACCCAAGTCGGCGAAACACCCTCTGTTTCGCCGTGAGCCCCTTCGACGAATCACTTCCGTTTCGTCGTGACATCCCTCGGCGAAACACACATGCTGGTGAAAACCCTTGGGCCGAAATCAACTCTGGGCCGAAATCACTAAGGTGATTTCGTGGAGTGAAGGGTTTTCATCATATACATCATCATTAACAACAGTAGATACGTGCAATAGCTACCCTAAACATCACTAATATACTCGGCAGTTTCAAACAATGGTTCAATCGGAACATTAACACCATTACATAATTACTCAGTCAATAACATTACCAACTCATCGTGAGGTCATGATAAACAATAAACCAGCAGATCATCATTTAAAATAATCACAATATGCATAGCAACATACATGATCCTTCACATCGAATTATCATCAACATCATTAAAATAATTACAATGGCCGACAAGTTCAAATCACCACAAAAGATTATTGGACCAACTATGACATGTATTATTTATTAAAACAATATCATCATCAACACAGTATGTTGCGACACATGTGTTGCATTATACAACAATATGATAAATCATATTATATCCAAATAATAAATAAAACACATCTAGCAACACATGAATTCTGACAACCACATGCAACAAAATGAGTACAATGGCCATCAATCACAAATAATCCTTATCCGATTTACTGCATTATCTAGTCAACACACAAGCACTTATAGGTCATGGCTCAATAGAAATAAAATAAGCAATGATAATACTGACCGATCAAGTTATAATAAATAAGCAATGAAAGATCCAAATGATTTGAATGATGATGCTAGTTGTCGCCGGTTGCAGGAGGGAGAGATCTAGGGTTTGCCGAATGATAGTTTTCTCGCATAAAGGTTCTATCAGAACTTTATCTAAACGTCACTTGGGCCAAGCCCACTCCTGTTTTAGCCGGCTTCAAAATGGACTAAAACACTAGTGCGTTTTCTGCTAAGCGTAATCTCGTGAGGTAGGGTATTCGGCCAAGGTTCCCATATTTTTAACAATTATCCCATCAACTTATTAATGCAACATATGAATAATAAATACACACATAATTTACACATCACAAATACACTTATATTGCATATCCAATAATTATTAAACACACTTGGCAAATAAGTATAAAGTTAAATCGGATAGAGACCTTGAAAACTCGGGTTGTCACAACGTTGATGCCACAACATGGATGAAGTTTCTAAGTCTCGTTTGCGTTTTCTCTTTGTTAAGTTCTCATTAATATTATATGATAACAAAGACTTGGAAAAATCATCATCTAATTCTAATCGATAGAGACCACCATCCAAGAAGCCATAACCAAATACTTGAGAATTAAAACTGATAGTAAGTTTGCCATGACCATGAGAAACAAGAAAACCGTCTACGTCTAACTTTGGTCCTGATACAAGATTTCGAGTAATCTCAGGAATATATAAGGTATCATAAAGTCTAATAGTTAAACCAGTTTTCATAACTAAATCTAATGTTCCCACGGCCTCGACTACTAGCGGCTTTCCATTTCCCAACTTAAGCGTTCTTTGGTTTCTTTCCAGCTTCCGGATTGTATGGAATCCCTGTAAGGAATTGGTTACATGAACCATAGAACCAGAATCAAACCACCAAGAATTAGATGGAACATTTAAATTAAAGGACTCAAGTATCACGAAAAGATTATCACCTTTCTTGGCTAGCCACTCCTTAAAGTCCGGGCAGTCCTTTTGCTTATGTCCCACCTTACGGCAGAACTTGTAGTGAATCTTCCCTTTGGAGTCATTAGAGCCAGAAGCACTTGCACCTGCATCCCGCTTTTGGACCTTTACATTAGGCTTCTTATTGTAGTTCCCCTTCCTTTTCTTCGAGTCAGCAGTCATCAGGTAAGCAACATCGGCTTTCTCCAGTTTCAGACGTTCTTCTTCTTGCACGAACATGGCAATCAACTCGTTCATCTTCCATTGCTCCTTCTGAAGGTTATAGTTGACTTTGAATGCTTCATAAGATGCGAGCAGAGACGTCATGATAAAATGCACCAGAAAGCCATCACTAATCTCCATGCTTAATCCCTTGAGCTTTTGGGCCATGTCATTCATTTTCAGGATGTGCTCACGAATACCGCTGATCCCATCATACTTTGTAGTCACCAATTTTAGAATGAGGGTGCTGGCTTGCGCCTTAGACGTCCCTTGGAATTGAGCCTCCACATTAGTCAGATATTCCTTAGTTGTAGCAGCGTCAGGAATGGCTCCCCTGATAGCAGGACTTATCGAGTTTTTCATGAAGATAAGAGACAGGCGATTAGCTCTCTCCCACTTTTGATAGAGTAGTTTTTCAGCTTCAGTACTCTTATCAGTAAGAGCAGGAGGAGCATTTTCAGTTAGCGCACAGTCAAACTCCATGAGTGCGAGAGTAAGGTTAAGAGAATCCTTCCACGAAGCATAGTTCGCACCAGTCAAAGTATCAATAGCCATAACAGGAGCTGATAGTGGATTAAAATGAGAAGAATAAGATACATTGCAAAAGAAGAAGTTAGAGTGACTTATGGGTAACCTAAAACTAAGGCAGGCGGAAATCAAGACCATTATACTAAGGAAGCTGTGATAACGTTATTTGTACACACCAATTTTAAATAAGGTTCTACTTGAATGACGGTTTTCGCTTTGGCTATGACCAATCATACAAGTATTATGAACAGTCAGACTGTGCAGATTAGGCGTAACACATCACCTTTGGGCAGAAGTTGAAACACCATAATTTTTAGGCACAAGTCAAAGTTTGCGAGACATGAGTGTAACACATCACCTTTGGGCAGAAAATGAAACACTCATGCATCTTAGGCAAAAGTCATGTGTATATCATATGAACAAATGTAATAAGGCAAGTGTTACACTATGCTTGTTCATATAATAAGGATATACACCTAAGTGACTATGCTTAAATTCACTAAATAACGCCACAAGTAAACACATCACCTTTGGGCAGAAGTGAGAACTTGAAAAAAAAAATGTTATTTTAGTTAAGCAAATTTTTAAATCAATCAAAAGAATTAGTTGAATGATTATTTAAAAGTTAAGTTTATCCAAGTTAATTATTCGTTTATAAAAATAAAATAATCTTTATACGAAACTTGGAGATAAAGTTATACAACTTTAAGAAATATAATCAAAATCTAATCTATCACAAAATTTGGTGATACCATATAAAACATTCATATTAATAACTGAAATAAAAGTTAACAATATGATACACCTAATTCAGTTAACTACATATGAATTGTATGTAAATAATCATTCCAATCGGAAAAAAAACCACAGTAACATATGAAGTTTCACATAAGTAGCTTTATTCAAGTTTCTAAGAAAACAAAATACAGTAATTGTTTTGATTGTTTTTCAACTTCATATATGTTACTCTCTTAATAATAAAAGTTAATCCGATTGACTAGTCCTTCATTATCACATAATAGGTTACTGACAATTCATTGAATACATGACTTGCTTTTCAATAAAGTACATATGCACATTAAAATAAAGCAAATCCACAATTGAATTCCAAAGTGTCGCATGCGAATTTCAAACACTGACAATCACATGCAAATCTTATGAAAAGGACAAAATAAAAACGATAAGAATCGACCGACGTATATTGGGTTTAAAACTTAGTTTTCCGATTTCAATTCAGATCATAATGGAATTTAAGAACGTACTAACATCGCTCTCACACCACATGTTAATCAGTTCTTTCAATATCTAATGGAAAACACTTTAGGGATCTTGACATACCTGACAATCCAGTAGTAGTAAGAGATGAAGAAGAAGCCATCTTGATCGGTTCCCGTTTAGGGTGAGCAGAGGGATAATTACAGATTGTAGTGAGGGGGGCCGTAAACCTTATGGTGTGTTTTTAGGGTTCCCAATAACCTGTATTTATATGCTTCACCCAAGGGGAAACACTAATTAACTAGTACGGACCTTTATGTCCATCAAATAAAGCCCAGTTAATTTTATAGGGATATTAAGGTAAATATTGATCTGGTTATTAGATAAATGATCAATAAGGGCACCATAAATTATTTATTAATAATTTACGCTAACACACAAACGAGATCTTGTTTATGTATGTTCATTAAAGAATGAACATGTTCATGAACGGTTAACGAATGCTTACCGAATGAGATTTCTTGTTCGTGTTCGTTCATTAAGGATATGAACATGTTCATGAACACAATTACCGAACACACAAACACAAAAAAAGTTCATGAACATAAATGAACACAAACGAACATTATATATTCATTCAAAATAAAATATGCATTTTTATTAGAAAGATAATGAAGAATCCACAAAAAAATAACAAATACTTAACATAACTATCTGAACATAGTTGACATAATTATTATAAACATAATTAACACAAAAATTAAGAAGTTTGTTAAGCTTTAACACAAACTGAAATTGAAATGTTCAAATGAGGGATGTTGACGGAGGTGTACACTATGGTTTCAAATTTTTAAAAACTAAAACCATTAAAGTAAAAATATAGCACAAAGAACCTTTAAATGAGCAAACACGAATATAAATGAACAAATTATCAAATGTTTACGAACATAAACGAGTGAACACACCCTCTGTTTGTTTATCTTATCAAACGAAATTTCCTGCTTACGTTTGTTCATTTATTAAACAAACGAACATAAAAGAACTTTCGACCAAACGGTTCACGAACTGTTCGCTAAATGTTCGATTCGTTAACAAAACTTGATAACTTGAATATGAACATGATAAAGGGTGTCTGATTATGAACCGTTCACAAGAATCGGGAGAAAATTCGATTGACCCATGATAGAAGAACATCTTTTGACTTAATGGCATTGCAGCTGTGGCCCTATGATAAATCGCAGCCATTCAAAATCCATTGGGTTTATTTCACCAATTTCAGTTTGACTTTTGCTCACTTGTGTTCTCATTTATGCGCTACAGGTCACCCCTCCTTCTCCATATGTACATATGTCTAACTTCATTCCATTCCATTAGTTCAATTAACTCTAAAAAAAGATGATTAACACCTCTTCTTATTTAATTCTCTGTTGGGTAATAACATCACTTATTCTTATTGATCAAAGCTTCCACCTTTATTAAATTTCTCTTAATCAGATCAATTTTTGTATTTGTATGTATGTGAGTTCAATACATGTTTGTTGGTTGGTATCAGGTAAATGTAGGTAGGTTCAGTTTGCTTGTAGTCCTATGGAGTTTAATAAGCCTCCAAAGTGTTGTATCACATGGTGATCACCCTTTTGCTAGAATTGCAATAGACAAGACTGTATTGGCTGTGAGTGATGCTGCTGCTGCTGCTGCCATTGTTGAAGTCTCTCCTTCAGTTCTTGGATCAAGGGTATGATTCATATGTTATTTCAGTTATGATATGTTTAATGTTTTCATATAGTTTGTGCAACTTGCTCTTTTCATATGATAAAAATGCACTATGTGAGTGAGTGGTTACGACTTCATTTCGATTTGTGCTATAGGGGCAAAGTTCTGAATGGGTCAATGTTAACATAAGCAATCCACATCCTGATGTTAATGATTGGATTGGAGTATTCTCCCCTTCCAATTTCAGGTACATCGGTTGCGTTGATTTAGTTACATTTTCGTGTTATCAAAATTTCATTTTTGTGTAGAATGAAACCTTTTGATTTTACTGAATTTAGTGCATCGACCTGTGCCGCTGAAAATCCTAGAGCCGTTGCACCGTTGTTGTGCACCGCACCTATCAAGGTTTGACTTCACAAGTCAACATTCTTTTCTTTAAATTTCTGTTAGTTTGGGGAATTTGGTCAAAGGTTATCGAAGAAGAAGAGTCTACAGTTTGAAGCTTATTGTCGAATTTCTATGGCAGTATAAATATGTACGAGATGGAAATCCAAACTACAAATATGCAGGAAAGGCGATATTGAAGCTGCAATTGATTAACCAAAGATCAGATTTCTCTTTTGCACTATTTACAGGCGGATTATCGAAGGTTTCTATTTTCGACTCACATTTATATCTATTCAAATGCTATGTGAAATTGCATTGATTTTGCCATGGATTGATACTATTCTTTGTACCAAATTTACTGAATGTTGACAGCCGAAGCTAATCACTGTATCAAATACGATTGCTTTTGCAAACCCGAAGTCACCAAATTACCCCCGCCTTGCTCAAGGGAAGCTGTGGAATGTAGTAAGTATTCACACTTGTTTCTGATACTAATAGTTGTAAACTGATGCTGAAAAAAGAAGAAATTATATGCATAATATGAATCCTTTATAAGTAAAAGTAGCATAATGTCGTTTTTATTATTTTATTTTTGATTCATTATATAATAAATTTCTGACATTATTCGCAGACGACTGTAACATGGACCAGTGGATATTCCATAAGGGAATCTGAACCATTTGTTGAATGGGGTAAACAAGGTGAAAAGCAGAGGCGTTCGACTGCTACAACTCTGACGTTCAATCGTAACAGCATGTGTGGTATGTTATATGTAAGCAGTTATTTGTGGAACATGAAGGTTAAGAATAAACCAAGAATCGCCCTAATTTCAAGCGGCATATTTTGATGTACTTATGACACAGGTGCACCGGCAAAAACAGTAGGTTGGCGTGATCCTGGATACTTTCATACAAGTTTCTTGACTGGACTTTGGCCAAACTCATTGTACGTTACACATTATGCTAGCATGTGATCTTTTATTATGACATGCACAATTTAACAAATTCGCCACTCTATGTGCAGGTATACATACAAACTGGGACATAAGTTGTCTAACAATACCGTCATTTGGAGCCAGGTGTATGAGTTTAAATCCTCTCCTTACCCTGGTCAAAGTTCTCTACAACATGTTATCATTTTCGGTGATATGGGAAAGGTTTGTATTTTTTTTCCGCTCTAGTGTTTATAGTCAAACATCTTTCTCAAACTATTTGGGAGGTCAATTAAACTTGTTGTTTTTACAATGCAGGATGAGGCTGATGGGTCGAATGAGTACAATCAGTTTCAACGTGGGTCCCTTAATACTACCCGGCAGCTTATTGAAGATTTGAAGAACATCGAATTAGTATTTCACATTGGAGATCTTTCTTATGCAAATGGATACCTTTCTCAGTGGGATCAGTTTACTTCCCAAATCGAGCCAATTGCTTCATATGCACCTTATATGATAGCCAGGTATGTTGTGAATCTATAAAAGTAACTAGAGTGACTTAATCAGTTATGTTCAGCCAAAAGATTGATGGAAAAATGCGTAAGTGTAGCGGTAATCATGAACGCGATTGGCCCAACTCGGGATCTTTTTATGAAAACTATGATTCCGGGGGAGAGTGTGGTGTTGTCGCTGAAACTATGTTTTACGTTCCCTCACAGAACAAAACAAAGTTGTGGTAAGTCATGTTATTTTAGAAGTATATTCTAATCATTTTCCAAATATTCAGAAAACTCTCTGCTAACAACGCGCCATGTCAAATGTTGAAGTTTAATGATGTAAATATTTTTGGGGTCAGGTACTATGTAGATTATGGAATGTTCAGATTCTGTATTGCTGACTCAGAAAATGATTGGAGGGAAGGAAGTGAGCAGTACAAGTTCATTGAGGACTGTTTGTCATCTGTGAATAGACAAGAACAACCATGGCTCGTTTTTCTTGCTCATCGCGTATTGGGATACTCTTCTTCGTTGTTTTATTATATTCAAGGGTGTGCAGAACCTATGGCGAGGGCAAGCCTCGAGAACCTATGGCGAAAGTATAATGTTGATATTGCCATTTTCGGTCATGCACACAATTATGAAAGAACTTGTCCTATTTATCAGGTAAATATATATTATTTTTTTACTTTTTAAAATCCTATGTATTCTGTTTTTGTGATGGTTTTGCAATAATGTTTTTTGTTGATTCAGAGTAAATGCATGAACAATGAAAGTAAGGAGTACTCGGGGAGCTTGAATGGGACGATTCATGTGGTTGCGGGGGGTGGAGGTGCGAGCCTTTCAGAGTTTGCTCCTATTAACACAACATGGAGTGTGTTTAGAGATTATGACTATGGGTTTCTAAAATTAACGGCGTTTAATCATTCAAAGCTTTTGTTTGAGTACAAGAAGAGTAGAGATGGGAAAGTGTACGATTCCTTCACAATTTCGAGGGGATCATAAAGAGTTCTTCATCCTGCACAATATTAATGGATTAAGGAAATGAAGTTGATAACTTTTTTTGAATATGTATTTTGTCCAATTTGGGTTTATATAAGAGACTTTGAGTTGTTGTGCATTGCCTATTGAAAATAAATGAATCCAAAGGTGATGGCTGCCATGAAAGGAATATAACCTGTTATTTATCCAGGGTCACAAGTTTATTTCATCTTTTTGTTGTCTTTTACATGAAATTTAGCATAATAATTTTTTTCTAACAATTCCTAGATTTTCTAGGATAAATACACCATATATGCACCTTGCGGGATTCGAACTCTGAACCTCTTTTAACATAATTAAATACCTTTTTCGTATTATTTAAGTGTAATGATTTGAAACTTTTACTTGCATTAGTTTGGTAGCGCATGGTTACTTAAGAAACAACATAGTAACAATAACTAGACAAATAACAAGTAATGACATAAGAATAGAAAATTATACAGTGATTCATTCACAAGATTGATTTGATCGGGCGGTTCCGCTGGTGACACGATGATACTCTACTGGCCGCTATTCAAAAAAAAAAAAAAAAAAGGAAAAAAAGCAACTGAGAAGAGGGCAAAAGCTCCAAATATTTTAATTTAGTGCCGGTATTATGGGTTTAAAAATACTACAAGTTGACCATATTTTTCTAGGCCTGGTCTATTCGCACACGCCCATAGTCTATTTAAACACTCCAAAGCGCCCCGCTATGGCCAAAGCGGGGCGCTTTGGTGTAAAGTCAACAGACAAGGTCTGAACCGGTCAGACATTGTCTGTTGCTTTACACCAAAGCGCCCCGCTTTGGCCATAGCGGGGCGCTTTGGTTTTTTTTTTTTTTTTTTTTTTTTTACATTTTGGGGGTATTTTTGACTGGTGACTGGTCTACGTTTAAGTTCAAATTTTACATTTTTGGTCCGTGTGTAAATAGCATGACCCTTCAATTAATTCACATGCATGTGTCAGATAAAGCTACTGGACATTTGGACCTTTCAAGTAGATACCATAAATGCTTTCAAGAAAAAATATCATGTGAAGTAAATATTGTTGTCTGACACACTCAACCTGATTTCGTATCTTGTCACAAAGTCAACAAGGAGATAAGATCAGTTGGTGAGATAAAGTAAATATTATCCTGATGTTGTCTGACACACTCAACCTTACTTTTGGCTCACAATTTTCAAGCAAAACACCATCATTTTTATGTCACAAAATTCAAACCATATTATTTTAATCAATAACACTTCAATATTCCAACAAAACAAGATCAAAACAGACATTATGCAAGAACAGTTATGAATTCGTTGAAGAACTTGAAGAACAATCTTGAAGATTCCGGTCAAAATTTCACCGGACAAATTTGTTGAACACGATTTTGCTCAAACTTTTAAAAAATTTAAAAAAGGCCCTAAGCTGGCAATACAGAAAAGACATAATTATTTATTGCTAGTAGACTAGACATAGACCAGCTTTAAAAATTAGATAAAATGTGTTAACTAAATTAGATCAAATAAAGAGTAAAATGTGATTTTGTCATTTTATATATACATAGATAGATAAAATGTGATTTACAGTTGTCTAAACACTACTTATGTCTTTTCTCACCTTTATTAATCAAGATTCTCATATCTTATCTTTCATTAATTTTGGCCCTGTCAATTGCTCATCAAAAGAAGTTATGCGTCTTTCCCATAAAGTAAAATTCACATCATGCTTTACAATTCAACTCTATGATCATTACATATTTTTTAACGGTCAATAGTCTCTTTTATATCAATATTTATTAAAGAAGAGATTCATATAATATCAAAATTATTTACCGCAACATCGACCCCTCATAACAACCAATATTAGCTCTTTTGCCTACTATGACTACTATGGCTGGAGTGTGGAGGCGGTTCACCAAGTCAAAAGTGTTGTCATTTCTTTTGTTGGAACCATGGTTTTAACTTGCTTGGTGTGGTTCTCAAACAATATACATCATAATACTACAATTAATGAAAAAATACGTCATGTACATGTACGGTAGGCGGCTGATACACATGACACTACTCATAGGAGTACTTGTGCTTTCAAACCAAAATGATACGATATAATGGATACGACATCAAACGTAACCGATTTGATCCGGAACTTGCAGTATAGTCCATATATATTAAAAAATGATGTATAATGGAAAAAACGTAAAATTTAGACTATTATCGACGCGTTTGTGAATTAAAAACAATTTTAAAAAATTTAAAAAAGGCCCTAAGCGCTGCGCTTTGACCTAAGAGGGGCGTTTTGCCCAAAAAAAAAAAAACCAAAGCGCCGCTCTATGGCCAAAGCGCGGCGCTTTGATGTAAAGTCAACCGACAAAGCCTGACAGGCTCAGTTCTTGTCGGTTGACTTTACACCAAAGCGCCCCGCTTTGGCCATAGCGTGACGCTTTGGGGTGTGAAAATAATTTTCTCCGTGTGTAAATAGCATGACCCATTTTTCTATATATCCTTTGCTTAAACGGAACATGGTGTCCAACTGAAATCATTAATCTTCACCAACACACGAATTTGTTTAAAACTTTCTTCTACTCCATACTCTGCTTCTATACCTTATTATATTATATATATATATATTCTGCAAGTTGACTTTTTTTATTCTTTCCTGTGTTTACACTTCCCCTTTCTGCTTATATATTATGTATATAGTTTTTGAGCTAATTGCAGATCAAACATGATGGTAATCACTTGAACTCAACATCCCCATTTTTTAAAGCTATGATCCCTGTAATATTGTATTGCTGTTTGATTTAATCAGTATTGATTTTTTTTTTTTTAGGGTAAAGGGGATATGCAGGTTATAGGGTTGAGGTTGCTAGTGATTTTGTGGGGTTTGTATACTGTAACATCTCATGGGGATCAACCCTTTTCAAAGATTTCTATACATGAGACTGTGTTTGCTCTTGATGATGCAGCTTATGTTAAAGCATCTCCTTTGGTTCTTGGATTAAAGGTAACAACAAAGATTAATTTTTTATTGTTTTCTCAGGTTTAAATAGGAGTTGTAATCCTATTGATGTCTGCCACATATTTTGTTTGTGATTTTTAGTGTCATGAAAATGATTTTAGTATAATTGGATGATTAAACCAATGAGAAATGGGAATAAATTTTCAACTGTAAAGCTACATATATGATGCTCTGATTTGAATGGTTGACTTTAAGTTTGACTCTTTATTCATCATCATCATCATACTCAGTAAATCCCACCAAATAGCAAAGCTAAGGTAGGGTCTGAGGAGGATAAGATGTAGACAATCTTACCTCTACCCCAAAGGAATAGAAGCTGCTTCCAGTGAGACCCCCGGCCGGCTCGATAGTAGTTTTGCATCAAGCCTTGGACATAAGGCACGTAACACTCAGCAATTGGGACAAATGCCGATTAGTGCATGTACCCCCTTGTCTTTCGGCTATCAGTGCCACCAGATGATGCATGATTAACCATCCCCCTCTTTTAACGTTATTTTCACGAAATTAGTAAAATAACGTTAAAATCAGTGCACTTTCACTTTTGCCCCCCGAGCGCCCACACATATATACATTATATGCGCATACCGCAAGCGGGGCGAATCATATTATCATGTACATTGTGTGTAATTGTTAATTCCAAACTCCATTCCAGGGTCAAACCTCTGAATGGTTGACTGTAACACTGCACAATCCAAACCCGTCGATCGATGACTGGATTGGTGTATTCTCACCTGCAAACTTCAGGTATTTTAGAACTTTAAAGTGTTCTTCCTCAATCCACATTTGTCATTCGAAAAAACTATGATGTTAATATACTTCCGTTTTTATGGTTTTCAGTGCTGCGATATGCACACCGGAAAGCTCAATGATCGCTCCTCCATTATTATGCACTGCACCTATCAAGGTCTGTTCAGTTTCATCACACTCGTTTGAAATAATATGGAAAAGAAGCTATAATAATATAAGTTATATAACCAAATGTAACTTCTTTTTTCAGTTCCAATATGCAAATTACAGCAATGCTAACTACAGAGACACAGGAAAAGCATCATTGAAGTTTCAACTGATCAACCAACGATCTGATTTCTCTTTTGCATTATTCACCGGTGGATTATCAAAGGTTTTCTTACGATTTGTTTAATATTACTTCCTTCTTTTATCAACGTTTCAGTTATGGTTTTCTAATACAAGGTCGAATTTACATTGTGCAATAGCCGAAACTTGTAGCAGTGTCAAATTCTGTCGTTTTTGCAAATCCAAACGCACCAAATTACCCTCGTTTAGCTCAAGGAAAGACTTGGAATGAAGTAAGTTTATTATTTCGTAACTACTCATAATTTTTATGTTTTAAAATAATCGTTGTATGTATATTAGATGACTGTAACATGGACAAGTGGATACGGGATTGATGAAGCAGAACCTTTCGTTGAATGGGGCCGGAGAGGTGAGGAGAAACAGCATTCTCCTGCTGGGACATTGACGATTGACCGAAAGAGCCTCTGCGGTATGCAAATAATCTACAAATATTAATGACGGAAGGTGCAAATATTATTTTAATTTCTTTTGTTTTCATTTTAATAAAACAGGAGCACCTGCACGAACCGTTGGTTGGCGGGATCCTGGTTTCATTCATACTGGATTCTTGAAGGAATTGTGGCCCAACTCAGTGTACGTTACAATGTCCCACAGATTATCATTTGTACCTTTGTAATTTTCAAATTCAATATCTTATGGGTTTTTTATTCATTTTTTTCACCTAACATATTATTTTCCATAACACTTTTAGTTTTGAAACTAAAAAAATAGTTTTTAGAGTAAAATACCATTTTCGTCCCTGAGGTTTGGCCAGTTTTTTGACTTTCGTCCAAAGGTTTGTTTTTTCGCATCCGGATCCAAAAGGTTTGAAATCTTGCCATTTCATCCTGCTCGTTAACTCCATCCAGTTTTCTCCGTTAAGTCAGTGGTATTTCCATTTTTTTTGATAACTTTAGGGCAATTCGGTCTTTTTCGCTTTATGTACAAGCATTTAGCTTAATGTTCAAGTATTCACTTAAAAGGCAATCGGTCTTTTTCACTTTATGTACGAAAATACCCTTGACTTAACAGAGAAAAATGGATGGAGTTAACGAGCCGGATAAAAATGGCAAGATTTCAAACCTTTTGGATCCAGATGCGAAAAAACAAACCTTTGGATGAAAGTCACAAAACTAGCCAAACCTCAGGGATGAAAATGGCATTTTACTCTAGTTTTTTTGGCAACCGGGGAGTAAAAGACTGACTTATTTTTTCGGCTATGTATGAAGTTCTTTTAAGAAGTTAAATACTTTGTCCATCCTATGAAACTTATATGATTTGACCGAGAAGTCAGAGTAAGAGAAATGTTTAATTTATAAGGAAAAAAAAAAAACCCTTTAATGATGACATAAGAGGGAACATTAATTATCTGCAATGATGGTAACAGAAAAACAACCAACTTGGAATTATGTAGTTACCAAAAAGGAAATGTTAACATTTTCGTTGTGCAGGTACACTTACAAACTGGGCCACAAACTCTTAAACGGTTCGGTTATTTGGAGTCATGTTTACCAATTCAAATCATCTCCTTACCCTGGTCAAAACTCGTTACAACGTGTGATCATATTTGGAGATATGGGAAAGGTACCGTTTGAATTTTTTCGTTTAATTGTTTTCCGGTTAAGCTTAATATTGTTTCAAAATTGCAGGATGAAGTTGACGGGTCAAATGATTATAATAATTATCAACATGGATCACTTAACACCACCAAACAACTCATTGGAGACTTGAAGAACTATGATATAGTGTTCCATATTGGAGATATTTGTTATGCCAACGGGTATCTCTCACAATGGGATCAATTTACCGCACAAGTTGAACCAATTGCCTCTGCAGTACCTTATATGGTTGCTAGGTATAGTTTTTTTACGGTCAATAGTTTCACACTCGCCACAATGAAAACGGCTGAAAATCTGAAAATTTACTGGATAAAATTAGTTAATCTTTAGAGTAAAATGCCATTTTCGTTCTTTGAGATTTGGCCAGTTTTGCGACTTTCGTCCAAAGGTTTGTTTTTTCGCATCTGGATCCAAAAGGTTTGAAATCTTGCCATTTTCATCCGGCTCATTAACTCCATCCATTTTTCTCCGTTAAGTTAAGTCAGGGGTATTTTCGTCTTTTTTGTTAACTTAAAGGGCAATCCGGTCTTTTTCACTTTATGTACAAGCATTTAGCATAACGTACAAGTATTCAAAATACCCTTACTAAACAAAAAACAAGTAGGTCAAAAGACAAAAATACCCCAGACTTACGGAGAAAAATGGATGGAGTTAACAAGCCAGATGGAAATGGCAAGATTTCAAACCTTTTGGATCCAGATGCGGAAAAACAAACCTTTGGACGAAAGTCGCAAAACTGGCTAAACCTCAGGGACGTCTATTCTTAATGTCCATAATTTGTTTTTCTTTTGAGAATTTTCTAATAATTTCATGCTTTTTAGTGGCAATCATGAGCGTGACTGGCCAAACTCAGGATCTTTTTACGAGAACAACGATTCAGGAGGCGAATGTGGTGTTTTGGCTGAAACCATGTTTTACGTTCCTGCTGAGAACCGAGCAAAGTTTTGGTAAAATATCTTCTCACCAACCAACTAATTTTCTATAAGCGTTAGTCTTTAATCTTCTATGGTCTATTTAATGTGTTATAAAAACTGCGTTTATGTGTCACAGGTATTCTACAGACTATGGAATGTTTAGGTTTTGTATTGCTGACACAGAACACGACTGGAGAGAGGGAACCGAACAATATAAGTTCATCGAGGAGTGTTTTGCAACTGTAGATAGACAAAAGCAACCATGGCTAATCTTTCTTGCTCATCGCGTTCTCGGGTACTCATCGACTTCATTCTACGCTGTTGATGGAGCGTTTGGGGAACCAATGGGGAGAGAAAGCCTTCAAAAGCTATGGCAGAAGTATAAAGTTGATATCGCCATTTATGGTCATGCACACAATTATGAAAGAACTTGTCCTGTTTTTGAGGTTAGTTTTGCAATATTCATATTAGATGTGGCATAAGTATTATAATGGTTAGAGGAAAATGCCATTTTTGTCCCTGAGGTTTGGCCATTTTTGCGACTTTCATCCAAAGGTTTGTTTTTTTGCATCTGGATCCAAAAGGTTTGAAATCTTGCCATTTTTATCCGGCTCGTTAACTCCATCCATGTTTCTCAATTAAGTTAGGGGTATTTTCGTCTTTTTTGTTAACTTAAAGGGCAATTTGGTCTTTTGAATACTTATACATTATGCTAAATGCTTATTACAGAAGTCTTATCTTGGTAGATATAGGAGGGTATCTTAGTCATTTAAAGTTTCATTTCTATGATTCAGAATACATGCACAAGTAACGAGAAGCATGCGTACAAGGGAAGCTTAAACGGGACTATTCATGTGGTGGCGGGAGGTGGCGGAGCAAGTCTTACAGAGTTTGCGAATATTAACACTACTTGGAGTCTAGTAAAAGACGTCGATTATGGGTTCCTTAAACTCACGGCGTTTGACCATTCTAACCTTCTGTTTGAGTACAAGAAGAGCAGCAACGGTAAAGTTTTCGACTCCTTCAAGATTTCTAGAGATTACAAAGATATATTGGCTTGCACAGTTGATAGTTGTCCTACCACAACCCTGGCATCTTAGCTTCAAAACTTGTGTCTCCATGAATATTACACCTGGTTTAATTTATTTGATTCCAGTGTACAAATCTCAGTTGGTTGACTATACTCTAGCATACCAACTTTATAAAAAAAGGTGATCAAGTATCAAGATGAAGGCCAATTTCTTTAATATGTTTGTGTGAAAATAGATTATTTTGGATTGTATTATTTGCTTCCTTCATTGTCATCAACCGCTTTGCTGCGGGTCGGTCCGGTTTATTACTGTAACAACACGATATCGGCACGCGACATAGCAATTGACACGTGTCTTACATCCAATGAAAACCATAAAAATTGAAGCCCGAACCAGTAACGGTGTTGTTCGGTCGGTACCAGTTTGGTTAGTTACGGTACCGGTATCAGTTTGGTTCGTTATGGTACCGGTATCGTACAGACGTTGGCTATGGCTTACGATAACAAAAAAAAAAACTTTATTGCGAATATAACCATGTGTTCAACGAATTTTATACCGTTACGTCTAGAAAACTATAAAACCGAATATAGTACCAGTACCGATGTTGTTTGGTCGGTATATGATAATAAAAAAATCAACTATATATATATGAGTCGTTTAAATAGAACTTTGATTGAGTCATACATAATAATAAGCACATGATGATGGCGATACATTCAAAAATTTATAAAACGTTATATTGTATTAATAAAAAACGAAAAAGGGTAATCGACGTCATTTTACTAAAAAAATAAAAGGTAAACCGATGTTATACGATACCGATATCGATATTGTTCAGACGTTATCGTTATTATTAAAAAAAAGAATATCATTAAAAGTTAAAATTAAAAAAAAAACATATTTAAGGTTAAAAGTAAATATAATAATAATAATTTATTGCAATATTGAAATGATAAAAAAAACTATATATTATTTTAGAATTAATGATAAAAAACTATATAATAATGAAATGAAAAAAATATGAAAAAAAGAAATATATATAAAGTCAAATCACTATTCATAGCCACTTTCCATTTATATATATAGGTTTTTTCCCCCGCGCTATGCGGCGGGATTTTGATCGTTTTCTCGGTGTTACGTGGCGTGACTTTAATTGTTATCGGTTTGATTTATCTGAAACTATAAAAGCGAATATCGATATCGGTTTCGATAATACCAATACCCTAAATCCTAACCAGAAAACGAATATCGATACAGGTTCCGATAATACCAATACCCTAAACCCTAATAAAAAGCTAAACCCATTTAACTTTTTTTGACAAAATAAAAAAGAAAAAGTCTTGTTGCAGAAATGAAAAATCATAAAGTTTAGTATGCTAATAAAAAGTTCAACCGTAAAAGAACAAAAAAAGATTGCTCTTAATTGTTTGTTTTATCGATACTTTGGTATAGTATCGTACTGTATAGAACACTTTCGGTATCGGTAATAATTTTGATAGAACCGACATGAGTATCAACATTGGTTGGTTAGCACAGCAATACTACCGATCTTGTAATGGCAAAACATTTCTAGAATTAAAATAATATCATTAATTACATATAAATATATTTAGTTTAAATTAAAAAAAAAACTCTAACAAAATATATGGACTAAAAGAATGATAGTTGAAGTTAACCATGTTAAATAAAATAAAATTCGTCTTTATAACCTATTAGTTATTAGTCTGGCTAAAGGTTTGTTGTTGTAGTGGCTGAACCCGTGTTTGATTCTCATTATCATCAACAACTTCCTTTTGCCAACTAAAAAAAAGAACAAAACCGGTAGAGTCAAGTTTAGAACCCAAGTCCCTAAGGTTGTAATCAAGAGCTTTAACCAACAGAACACACGACCTTATTATTATAGTTTCTAGCTTTAAATCTATTAATATTGAAAAATGAAACCACTAAAGGAAAAAAAAAACACTATTCATCATCCATCACCACTATTATATATATAACTAGTGTGATTCCCGCGCGCTTCGCTGTGAGATTTTGGTCATTATCGGTCTGGTTCATTACGGTACCAGTACGCTACCGCACTAGACATAGCAATACACGTGTTTTACATCGACTGAAAACCATAAAAAGAATACTCGTACCGATATCGGTGTTGTTCGGTCGGTATCAATTCATCACGGTACCGATATCGTATAAACACTCGATATAGCTTACGATACTAAGAAATACTTTATTGCAAATATAAGTCCGTGTTCAATGAATCTTTATACCACCACGTCGAAAAAAACTATAAAAACGAAGACAGTATTGTCATCGATGTTGTCTGGTCGGTATATGCTCGATTTGTGATGATAAAAAAAATCAGCTATATATGACCCGTTCGATTAGAACTTTTATCGAATCATAAATAATAATAACCACATAAGGACAATATATTTGAAATTTTATAAAATGCTGATAAAAAAGCTATCCCGATATTATACGGTACTGGTACCGTTCAGACAATATCCATAATATTAAAGAAAAGAAAGTCATTAAAAGTTGAAAATTAAGGAAAAATGTTTAAGCTTAAAAGTAAATTTATATAATATTAAAGTTAAAGGTCGATGCCTTTTACACTTTTAATCCTCCTTTTCTTTTACACTTTAGCCATCATACTTTCCTTTGATTGTTAGCCTCGGTCCCTCCTGCACCCCTTTTCTTTTAATATTCAATTGTTTGGCTTTTATTAAATGAGACGTTGATATGGTCAAATGGTTGCATTTTTTCAATTTCCATATTCTTTTTTTTAATATTTTGTAATTTTTAATTTACAAAAGAACTAACCCTGCATTCTTTTAATTTTCATTTTTTTTCTACCTAATGAAATTAATTGTACACATTTCAATAATAATATAATTAAATCATTATTCCATTCATATTTAGTACTAATTTAATTATTGCTGAACTTATAACTAATTTTTTTTAAAAACATTTTTTATACTAAAATTTCACCTAGCTTTGAACTCACACCATTATTGTCGTAAATCAAACACCATGCCTCTAGATCATATGTGTTTTTTTTTATTATTGTTTAACTAAATACTTTGTAATTGTTGAATATAATGTTCTTAATGAAAAAATGTCATTTAATTCGCTTAGCTAAATAATAGAAAAAACAACGGGTCGAACACGTGTCGATAAGTTTTAGAACATTACGATTTATTTTGTAGGTTTTTCCTTTCGGTTGCTATAGCTGTCGCAGCCCCCGATCCCTGGTTCCCCGGGAATTTTTTTTTCATCAGGACCGTAGTTAGGAAATATTGATCAGAGTAAAATACCACAATTTCATAACATTAAACAAATGGGTTAAAACCCAAGTTCATAGTACACATGTTTTCATTGGAATAAATCATATTTTATTTAATAAAAACATTTATTTTATTCTAGGTAACTTTATAACCACTTTTCCAAGCCTTCAGTGCTGTCCAGGTGGCTTCTATTTGGCTTTCACATTTTGTTACCTGAAACGCGTTTTAAAAACATTTGTCAGTGGGAAATACTGGTGAGTGAATCCCAGTTTAATCAAGTTTAAATAAAAACCCCATTGTACAGTATTGAGGGCGATCCCGCAATTATATTTGTTTCCAAGACATAACAATTAACATCCATGGTACTGTCGAACCCGACTTGTGGAAATGTTACTCCTTGACCAGGTGGTAACAAATTTTGTATACAAAACCCCAACATACTCATCATAATTGTATTCTTACAAATACTCAATAACTGTTATTCGCATGGAAAAGTATTTAAGGTTTTGTAAAAACAATTAACAAAAGGTTTACAAAAAGCGGATCAACTCACATTGCTGTCTTAGATTTTCCGTAAGGGTTTCCCGGTGATAATCTATAATTTACACAAATGTACACGCGTTAGTATTAATAACCCATTTTAACATTAGCAATACCCTCCCCGAGACGGCATTCCAATGACTACGTCGGGCAGAACCACGACAGCCATTACGGAACCCTAGATCAATCGGGCAGCGTATCTAATACGTATCCAGGGGTTATAATACTTACAACGGAGCAGAACTTCGCTATTTAGGGAGGTATAATACCCGCTTATAAAGCCTACTATTCAGAAATTTGCTTAAGAAAGAAAGAAATGAATGAATTCAACTGAGATCCGATGTGTTCTATTTATAGTTGCTGAGTTTGGCTTTGTCGCGGCCCGCGTAACATAGGGACAGGGCCTACGCGGCCCACGTTGACCTCCGGTCAATGCGTAGCCCATCCGGATCACTATGTAGGCTCGACATGTGTTGGGCCACGTGGCCGCACCGGGCTGCGCCACATTTTGGATCTCACGCGGCCCGCGTAAACTAACGTGGGTCTTACGCGGCCCGCCTAAGCTTAAAAAAATCAACGAAATCAGGTCTAAACCTTCAAACCGCCCGCGTAAGGGTTGAGGTGGGGTTACGCGGCCCGCCTCAACTTACTTTTTCTTGTTTTTAATTATTTTTTAATACTATTTAATATATTTGAGGCCCGTTTTCACGTATGGGGTGTATTTTGGGACATATTGGGATATTTTAAAATATATTAGGGTGTCGGAAAAATATACGAGGGTGTCGGTTTATTTAGGATTGTTACATCCTCCCCACCTTGTTTTAGAGCTCGTCCTCGAGATCTACTGGAACAAGTGTGGATATTTCCTTTGCATTTCAGATTCAAGCTCCCACGTGTACTCAGGTCCTCTTTTGGAGTCCCACTTCACTTTAACCAGAACTAATCTCTTATGTTTGAGATTCTTGACTTTCCTGTCTTCAATCTGTAGAGGCCTTTCTACAAACTTGAGTTGTTCATTTACCTCTATATCCTTAAGAGGTACTACTAGTGATTCATCAGCTAAACACTTTTTGAGATTAGATACATGAAACAATCATGTATTCCTGCCATTTCCTCTGGCAGTTGTAGCTGATAGGCTACAGGTCCTATTCTTCTAATAATATCAAAAGGTCCAATATACCTGGGACTTAGCTTTCCTCTTTTGATGAGTCTTACTACTCCTTTCCAAGGAGAGACTTTCAACAATACTTTGTCTCCTATTTGAAATTCCAATGGTTTGCGTCGGTTATCAGCATAACTCTTCTGTCGATCACGTGCTGCTTTTAGTCGTTCTTTGACTTGAATAATCTTGTCGGTTGTTTCTTGTACTATCTCAGGTCCAGATAGTTGCTTTTCACCAATTTATGCCCAACAGACTGGGGTTCGGCACTTTCGTCCATAAAGTGCTTCGAATGGTGCAGCATTGATACTTGTGTGATAACTATTATTGTAAGAAAATTCTATTAAAGGTAAGTGATCGTCCCAATTACCTCTGAAATCAATTACACAAGCTCTAAGCATGTCTTCCATTGTCTGAATTGTTCTTTCGCTTTGTCCGTCCGTTTGAGGATGATAAGCTGTGCTTAGATTTAACTTGGTTCCCATTGCCTTTTGGAAACTTGACAAAAAATGAGAGGTAAATCGGCTATCTCTATCAGAAACAATTGATATAGGAATTCCATGCAATGAAACAATTTCATTTACATATGATTTAGCTAGCTGTTCCATACTGACAGTTTCTTTCATTGGTAGGAAATGAGCTGACTTAGTTAGTCTATCTACAATCACCCAGATTGTATCATTACCCTTCCTTGTTTTAGTTAATTTAGTAACAAAATCCATTGTTATCAATTCCCATTTCCACACTGGCATTTCTAATTGTTGTAACAAACCTGAGGGTTTCTGGTGTTCAGCTTTAACTTGTGAACAAGTTAAACATTTAGAAACATAGGCTACTATGTCTTTCTTCATTCCTACCCACCAGAGATTTTTCCTTAAATCCTGGTACATTTTATCACTTCCTGGATGCATCGTATATTTAGATTTATGGGCTTCTTCTAATATACAATGACGTAGGTTTCCTAATTTAGGTATCCACATTCTCTTCTTATGGAATCTCCAAATTCCATCTGTTCCTTGTTCTAATTCTTTTAGCATACCTTTTAATCTTTCAGTATCATCCTTGATTACTGATTCTTGTGCTTTTCTGATTTGATCATTTAAATCTACTTGTAGATTTAATTTAAGAGAACGTACCCTTTTTGGCTTTTCATGATACTTTCGACTTAAAGCATCTGCTACTACATTTGCTTTTCCTTCATGATACTGGATATCATAATCATAATCACTAAGCATCTCCATCCAGCGTCTTTGTCTCATATTCAACTCTTTCTGTCCGAAAACATACCTTAAACTCTTATGATTAGTGAATATGGTAAACTTACTACCATAAAGGTAATGTCTCCAAATCTTAAGGGCAAAAATTATAGCTCCTAGTTCCAAATCATGTGTTGAATAATTCTCTTCATGATTCTTAAGTTGTTTAGATGCGTAAGCTATAACCTTTTGGCGTTGCATTAATACACATTCATAACCTAATTTAAAAGCGTCACAATATACTACAAAGTCTTCAGTTCCTTCTGGTAACGCTAATATGGGTGTATTAGTTAATCTTTGCTTAAGAATTCTAAAAGCTTCTTCTTGCTTTGGTCCCCATTCAAACTTAATGGATTTACAGGTTAACTTAGTTAAGGGAATGGCTATTCTAGAAAAATCTCGAATAAATCTTCTATAATAAACGGCCAATCCTAAGAAACTTCTAACCTCAGTTGGTGACTCAGGGGTTTTCCATTTAGTAATCGCCTCGATCTTTGTTGGATCCACATGAATTCCTTCATGGTTCACTAAATGTCCAAGAAACTGTACCTGTTCTAACCAAAACTCGCACTTTGAAAACTTAGCATAAAGCTTTTCCTTTCTTAATAGACTTAAAAGTGCGTGCAAATGCTTTGCATGTTCCTCTTTACTCTTAGAGTAAATTAGAATATCATCTATGAAAACAATTATTTACATATTCGGTTCATCATGTCCATAAATGCGGCTCGGGCATTGGTTAAACTAAATGGCATGACAGTAAATTCATATTGACCATACCTTGTTCTGAATGTGGTTTTAGGAATATCCTCTTCCTGTACCTTTAATTGATGATATCCTGACCTTAAATCGATTTTAGAGAAAAATCAAGCTCCTTGCAGTTGATTCTTAATCGTGACTTTGTTCAATTCACGGTAATCAATGAACATACGCATTGATCCGTCATTCTTTTTAACGAACAGTATCGGCGTTCCCCATGGCGACGAACTTGGTTGTATAAATCATTTTTCCAGCAATTCGTCTAATTGTTTCTTTAGTTCCTGCATTTCGGCGGGTGCCAAACGGTAAGGGGCTTTGGCAATTGGTGCTGTTCCTGGTAGCAGGTGAATTCTGAATTCAACTTCTCTATCCGGTGGTAGTCCTGGTAATTCTTCTGGAAAGATATCTGAAAACTGGGACACTACTGGAATGTCTTTTAGTTCTTTTCCTTTAGTGTTAGTGATTATGGAAATCAAATACACTATAGAACCTTTTCTTATATAACTTGCAGTTTTCATCACAGAGATGAATTTTGTGGATCTAGAGGGCTTATCTCCTTTAATTATGATCTTTTTACCTTTTGGTGAATCTACTTGAATTGACTTTTGATGGCTTTATTGGTTATTAACCAATCCATTCCTAATACAACATCAAATTCCGTCAGATTCATAGGATAAAGGTTTGCCATAAACTTTTGATTTAAAATTTCTATTCTTGCTCCCTGCAAGATTTCAGAAATCCTAACAGTTTCTCCATTTGCTGTCTCAACTAGACATTCTTGTGGTAGTTTAGTTAATGACTGATTTAGCCGTTTGCAAAACGAAGTATTAATGAAACTTTAGTTTGCACCAGAGTCAAATAATACTTTAGCAAAAACATCATTAACTAAAAACGTACCAGCTATCACGTCTGGAATCATCTTGGCTTCATCTGCAGTCAGAACAAATGCTCTAGCATTTTTAGTGTTCTTGTTGTTCACAGCTGGAGCCAATTTCGGACAGTTTGTCTTGATGTGACCTTTTTCTCCACAATTGTAGCATAATCCATTACTGGATTTTCTCCTGCAATCTTCTTCCTTGTGTCCTGGCATCTTGCAGAAATTGCAAAGAGTGGAGCATTTTCCCGAATGCTTTTTCTTGCAGACCTTGCAGAATGGTGCAGAGGTAGAACCCATATTCCTACGGTTGTAATTCCCAGAACGGAATTCTTGAGTAAGCCTTTGAGTTAGGTTCCTCCTCTGGTCTTCTTCTCTAGTACGGATTAATTCATCTGTCAAGGTATTTGCTAGTTCTACAGCTTCTTCTATAGTTTGAGGTCTAGCTGCCTTGACTACATGTCTAATCTCTCCGATTAATCCCCAGATGTAACGGGAGATTAACACTGGTTCAGGTGATGCAAGGGTTGGCACTATTCTAGCATATTCAAAGAATGTGGTAGTATAACCCTTACTATCTACCCCGGTCATTCTTAAGTTTAAGAACTTATTAGCTATCTGTTCTTTTTCATTGGGAGGGCAGAAATTCCTTTCTACCATATTCTTAAATTCCTCCCATTCCATGTTGTATACCCTATCACTTCCTCTTGATTGGAGGATAGTGTTCCACCATTCTAAGGCTGAGTTCTTAAACAGATTAGAAGCAAACATTATTTTGTCTTCTTCAACACACTTGCTTATTTTTAAAACAGCCTCAGTCTTCTCTATCCAGCGTAGAGCTGCAATGGGTCCTTTATTTCCCGAGAATTCTATTGGTTTGCAGGACCAGAATTCCTTGTAAGAACAACCATAAGGCATGGTTATTCTTCTTTTGGGGATGGACACTTGAAGTACGGGTCCATTGTTGTAACACCCCGAAAACGGGTTTGGTAATCAAACCCTGTTAATACTAATACACGGGTAAAATACCGTTAGTAGTGAAAGTAACCCGGTAAATATTAGGATTCAAATAAATAATCCTAATA
This sequence comes from Helianthus tuberosus, assembly GCA_030545235.1. Classification (NCBI taxonomy): domain Eukaryota; kingdom Viridiplantae; phylum Streptophyta; class Magnoliopsida; order Asterales; family Asteraceae; genus Helianthus; species Helianthus tuberosus. The sequence goes on along the minus strand of CM060418.1, from coordinate 158,910,675 downwards.
TTAATTAAAAACAAATAAGAGATTCCATGAAAATAAAAAGTAAATAAAAGCTTTTGAGGAAATAAAGATAATAAGAGGCCCGAGTTAACGGGATTTAAAAATAAAACGGGTTATGACTTCCCCGAACCCACTAAGTAACTAGGAATATCAACCTAGTTAGTTAAGTGTTGTAAAAACAATAAAAGAAACATGAAATAGATAACCCTTTTATAAACTATGGAACTAGAGGGACTAAAAGAGGCAAAAGGGAAAGATGTTTTTAATTAAAACAAATAAACACCAAAACACACACATATGTGTGTGTGTTGGTTGACATTTTCTAGAGCCAGGAGAAGGGTTCTTACACATGAACCCTAAAACTCACAAACTTGATCAAAATCAAAGGAAATTGAGCGAAGAAATTGGGGCTTTTAATAAATTCGTGATCACCCAAGCTAGGAGATCACAAGGTATGTTAAATTTTGTTATTAGGTGAAACTTTGAAATTCTGATTAACATGCATGAACGAAAGTCTTGTGTAAATTGTAGAGTGTCATGGTGGAATTGACATGAGTATGAGTCTAGGAACGAACCCTAGATGTAAACTTGTTGATTTAGCACCATAAGTTAGTGTTATGGATAACTAATTATGTAGGTGCTAAGTGGGTTTTAATGGCAATATGATAAACTCTTGAATTAGAGTGTTAGATTATGAAATTTGAGGATATGAAGCAAGTTCTAGATGTAGTTCATGAACACTAGACATAAGGATGTGATTTTGATGTTGAAGATATGGTTAAAAGTTATCCATAAACTTGATAAAAGAAGAATACAAATTTTGCACATTAGGTGTTTGTTAAAATGCCTAAATGAGAACTAAAGTGTTGAAATTAGAGTGAAAACGCGTATTTGAATGATATGGCAATTATGCGTAATATGAAGTGATAAGGGTTCTAAACATCATGTCGATTTAGACTTAATATTGTAAACCATGTGATTGAAAATAGTTAACTTTGATAAACTAAGTTAACTAATCATGAAGTCGAATAATAGCTTCGACAAAGAAAATAAGTGAGGTGGAATAGTCGTGATTGTTAATGACTAATTTAACCGCCTTGTAAATGAGTGACAATAGTTTGACGCTTAAACGAGCTAGGTGGAGGCTTGGGAAAGAAGCGGTCAAATAAATCAAGTACAAGAAGGGAAGCGTAAACCGGATCCGAGGTAAGTTAAACTTACACCCCCTTTTTAATTACTATACACTTACTAGCGAAAATTGATCTTGAATAATGTTAAGTAATTGAAATACGATGATCCGGCATGATACAATGCAAGCCGGAATGAATAAAAAGGTAGGAAATCATGAATTATGGTAAAAGGGGTAAAAAGGTAAATTAGTCATGTAATGACGAACAAATAAAAATGGTTTTGAGTAAAACGAGTTTAAGTGAAAACCGAGATAGGTTTAAAGGGATGAAATGGTAACTAAATACCATCTCATACGGATAAATGGTCAATTAGGCTAAATGGGTCAAATGGTGTTGTTAACACCATTTGACAACTTCATTTGACAATTGCTTGTTGAGTGTTGTAATCACAGGAAACAACATAAACGTGCGTTGCTTTAACTAGAAAGATTTAAAGCAAAAAGTTATGTAAACGGGTCAATACCTTGACCCGAGCCAGGTACGCATAAATAAGCTTTTAGTTAAACATATAATTTATGGTCAAATATTTAACGAAAGTCCTTCGTCGTAAAGTGAGGGACTAAAGTGGACGCGTATAGTAGAAAAAGCCTTGTATTATAATACGGGCGATTATTGAAGGTGACACTACTAACTTTTATTAATGTGTTAATTTAAGGACACTCGCGCCTGAAGATGACGAGAGTTGAACGAATTGCGGATATGACAGAGGAACGGTCCGAAGTATGACAAGAGGAGCATGCTCACCAAGGACTAAATCGCGTAACGACCGCGAACAAGGTTAATGGCAAGGAACGCCTGTTGGGGCAAGCATTACCAGGTGCACACTTTAAATTTAATTGCACAAATAGTAATATGCAACAAATATGTAGAAATTGAAAGTTGCATATGTAGATTAAAAACTTGGAAAAACCCGAATAGAACATGTATTCGGGATATTGTTTCCAAGAGAAACAAATAGAGGCATTACTTACATAGGGCATGATGTGAAAACTATAAAAAGGTCATGCGTGTCATGTGTTAATCGCTTACTCTGGCCAAGTAAGTAGTGGCATATGATACCATGAACTTCTTATGGCGGACACATTTACATCCGATGTAGTAAGGACGGGGTGAATGGGACAAATTAAAAAGTACCCAAATGAAACAAATGAACAAAATAGTTGATAATAATGTAAACGCACAGCCGGGTGACGGAAGCGTATTACATTAGGATAATGAGCCCGAGAGAAGGGATAAGGATTAATGTAAATGATGATACAAATGAATGATCAAAAGAAAATTCACGAAAATAAGTCATCTTGGACGAAAGGGCCATGGTGAACAAAATGGGCAAGTAAAACCAAAGTATAGATGATCCGTCGGGTCATAAAAACAAAGGTGTTGCCCACACGAAAAAGATAATCAAGGTTGTTAACTTTAGTCGTAGTAAAGCAAGGATAACGATGATAATCGTCACTCATAATTAATAAGGCCGCCAATGGTGGTCACTTAAAGAATAAAAGACATGGTCGAATAAAAGCGACGGATTTTACTAATATGACCAAGTAAATCGAAATGAAGTCTTAATGCATACCGGAAGGGGTGCAATGATAACGATTTCGGTAAAACACCCAGTTGATGGGTAAGGAATTAAACGCATGCATAGACTGAGAAACAGGAACACGTATGGAAAGTCAAAAGACTCGGGTTTTGGGTCATGACTAAAGGACGATAAGATACTGCAAATAGAAATTTTGATAAATTACGTTCAACTATTTCAAAGTTGAACGGGTCGAACAAAGGCTGAAGTTTGACATTCATAAGTGATGAATTTTCACATGAACAAGTCAAACAAATTTAATAAAGGATGACACTTGCTAAAGTAAGTAAGCGCGGATCGAATAAATAAAAGTGCGAAATATTAACAAACCTATGTAAAGGAGTTATAGGCGTTAAACACATTAAAATAAAAGAACCCGGGTAATGGGACGTAAAGAAGTATAGGTAAGAACCGGGTAACGGTAAGTGTAGGGCAAACCGACGTGTAATTGACGTTAGAAGTCAAGAAGTCGGAAAGATAATTCGAAAGAAAACAATGTAGCCTTAGACTACGGTCAAGGTCAAACGAAATCCAAAAAGTAAAGGTGAATAATTCTAAACATAAAAAGGGGTGCCTTAACGCCATATGCGTATATAAACGTATACACATTTGAATAAAGACTAGAATAAAAGATGATCTACGGGATCATCATAACCTACGGGATATTAATTAGTGTAAAGGTCTACGGGGCCAAAATGACGCACGGGTCATGAATTGAATCAAAGGGATCATAAGGGCCTCGCCTTAAAGAGGCGAAAGCTTAAGGAATGCAATGTGAAGTAGAATCACATTATAACCAAGCGAGCGGTAAAAAGTAACTGGACTAATAAGTCTAGTTAGTAAGACTGGTTAGGGTCATTTAAATAAATTTGGTTGCTTGTAAGCGGTGGATTCGGTATAACTGAACCGAATAAATGAATTAGAAAACAAAAGAAATTGTTGCTAAAAGTGAAAGATTTCACTAAAGACCTTTAAACGAATCAAAGTAACGGATTCATAAAGAGTTTGATAATATATAAAAGCGATGGATATCGCTAAGTTAACTAAACTAGTAGAAATAACGAAATTACGTTATTTCAAGTTGCATTATGCTGTATGAGATACGTGGATGATTAGTGACAAAAAAAAATAATAAATATTATCATACTTTTCTGGTAATCCTAACAATTGGTTAAAATATGAGCAATGCTCAATTGATTATCGAGAGCAAATGCACGGAGTTAAACTCGATAGATTATGTAAGAAAAGGTTTCGAGGACGAAACCTCTTTAAGGGGGGTAGACTTGTAACACCCCGAAAACGGGTTTGGTAATCAAACCCCGTTAATACTAATACACGGGTAAAATACCGTTAGTAGTGAAAGTAACCCGGTAAATATTAGGATTCAAATAAATAATCCTACTATTAATTAAAAACAAATAAGAGATTCCATGAAAATAAAAAGTAAATAAAAGCTTTTGAGGAAATAAAGATAATAAGAGGCCCGAGTTAACGGGATTTAAAAATAAAACGGGTTATGACTTCCCTGAACCCACTAAGTAACTAGGAATATCAACCTAGTTAGTTAAGTGTTGTAAAAACAATAAAAGAAACATGAAATAGATAACCCTTTTATAAACTATGGAACTAGAGGGACTAAAAGAGGCAAAAGGGAAAGATGTTTTTAATTAAAACAAATAAACACCAAAACACACACATATGTGTGTGTGTTGGTCGACATTTTCTAGAGCCAGGAGAAGGGTTCTTACACATGAACCCTAAAACTCACAAACTTGATCAAAATCAAAGGAAATTGAGCGAAGAAATTGGGGCTTTTAATAAATTCGTGATCACCCAAGCTAGGAGATCACAAGGTATGTTAAATTTTGTTATTAGGTGAAACTTTGAAATTCTGATTAACATGCATGAACGAAAGTCTTGTGTAAATTGTAGAGTGTCATGGTGGAATTGACATGAGTATGAGTCTAGGAACGAACCCTAGATGTAAACTTGTTGATTTAGCACCATAAGTTAGTGTTATGGATAACTAATTATGTAGGTGCTAAGTGGGTTTTAATGGCAATATGATAAACTCTTGAATTAGAGTGTTAGATTATGAAATTTGAGGATATGAAGCAAGTTCTAGATGTAGTTCATGAACACTAGACATAAGGATGTGATTTTGATGTTGAAGATATGGTTAAAAGTTAACCATAAACTTGATAAAAGAAGAATACAAATTTTGCACATTAGGTGTTTGTTAAAATGCCTAAATGAGAACTAAAGTGTTGAAATTAGAGTGAAAACGCGTATTTGAATGATATGGCAATTATGCGTAATATGAAGTGATAAGGGTTCTAAACATCATGTCGATTTAGACTTAATATTGTAAACCATGTGATTGAAAATAGTTAACTTTGATAAACTAAGTTAACTAATCATGAAGTCGAATAATAGCTTCGACATAGAAAATAAGTGAGGTGGAATAGTCGTGATTGTTAATGACTAATTTAACCGCCTTGTAAATGAGTGACAATAGTTTGACGCTTAAACGAGCTAGGTGGAGGCTTGGGAAAGAAGCGGTCAAATAAATCAAGTACAAGAAGGGAAGCGTAAACCGGATCCGAGGTAAGTTAAACTTACACCCCCTTTTTAATTACTATACACTTACTAGCGAAAATTGATCTTGAATAATGTTAAGTAATTGAAATACGATGATCCGGCATGATACAATGCAAGCCGGAATGAATAAAAAGGTAGGAAATCATGAATTATGGTAAAAGGGGTAAAAAGGTAAATTAGTCATGTAATGACGAACAAATAAAAATGGTTTTGAGTAAAACGAGTTTAAGTGAAAACCGAGATAGGTTTAAAGGGATGAAATGGTAACTAAATACCATCTCATACGGATAAATGGTCAATTAGGCTAAATGGGTCAAATGGTGTTGTTAACACCATTTGACAACTTCATTTGACAATTGCTTGTTGAGTGTTGTAATCACAGGAAACAACATAAACGTGCGTTGCTTTAACTAGAAAGATTTAAAGCAAAAAGTTATGTAAACGGGTCAATACCTTGACCCGAGCCAGGTACGCATAAATAAGCTTTTAGTTAAACATATAATTTATGGTCAAATATTTAACGAAAGTCCTTCGTCGTAAAGTGAGGGACTAAAGTGGACCAAAATACCCTTGAAGGGTATATTGGGTAAACGACCCATAAGGGTTGTTTAGGAACTTGCATCAAGATTATGGAATCATTAGATATGAATAAAAGTTACAGGAATACACATTCATGGGTCAAATGCATAAAAATGGTCATTTGCGTAAAATGACCAACCGATGGGTAAATTTTGGGGTAATAGGTTAGTTATGCTAAATCCACCATAAAAATAGTTGTGGTGGAAGATCATTTGATAAATATTGCGAAAATAAGATGCTAGAAATAAACGAGTATGAATTATGCGGAAAAGTGCTTAAGTACCCTTAACGGGTCAAAATAAGCTTTTAAGTACAAACGGGTTTAAGAATATACATAAACTCGTGAATTGAACCTAATATGATAGACAACATTGAAATTATAAGATTCATGTGAATTTTGGATCAAACAAACATGTTTGTTTGATAAACGCATGAACGGGTCAAAACTTTGTAAAAAGGTATTAAGTCGTAGACTTAAAGGTCTGAAATTTTGTTATGCCGGATGTTGGATTTCAACTTCATAAGATGGAGAATTGAATTACGGACGCGTAGGAAAAAGAATCGCGTAAAACTGACATGTAGAACGAAAGTTATGGCAATTATAAGTTTGTAAGTTGGTGAAAATTTGAGTTGGGCATCTGCAGCACCAGCTAAGTGATCTTTCTGTCGAAAACAGGGCTAGGCGTAGCGCGACGCCCCTTAGCGTACGACGGCGCCCTAAAATAGGGCTAGGCGTAGCGCGACGCCCCTTAGCGTACGGCGTCGCCCTGAATTACGAAAATTGTTGAATTTTGTTGTTTTGACGTATGACTTGTTTAAACATGTTATTTAACAACCAAAGCTAACTTTTATGTTGGTTTTGGTCATAGGTGAATGTCAAGGGATTTCCGGATGAAGATCAAGCTCAACGAAGAACCGAACACACGAGATTAAAGCTTCCGCACGGCGTTACGTCGTAACTTTTAAACGACGAACTCAATTACATTATGTTGTAACATATTAAAATCTAGAAAAGTTTTAATTAACCTGTATTTACAATGTATATAAAACTATAATTACATGTGTATTTTCGTAAGGTGAACGAAAACTGTAAAATAATAGTAAGGGTGTTACAAGTTGGTAATCAGAGCCCAAGGTTGAAGGGTAAAGTGTTCGGTTCGAGGCTTGATCGCAAATCCGGTAAGTACATGTATGTTAATGGTTTAGCGTGTTAAGGTGTTGTAAACAACACATAGGGTTATCGTGTAATACACGTTACCCCAATCAAACGATTGATGCAGTTGATGAAATTTCGCGCGTTGACGCGTATAGTAGAAAAAGCCTTGTATTATAATACGGGCGATTATTGAAGGTGACACTACTAACTTTTATTAATGTGTTAATTTAAGGACACTCGCGCCTGAAGATGACGAGAGTTGAACGAATTGCGGATATGACAGAGGAACGGTCCGAAGTATGACAAGAGGAGCATGCTCACCAAGGACTAAATCGCGTAACGACCGCGAACAAGGTTAATGGCAAGGAACGCCTGTTGGGGCAAGCATTACCAGGTGCACACTTTAAATTTAATTGCACAAATAGTAATATGCAACAAATATGTAGAAATTGAAAGTTGCATATGTAGATTAAAAACTTGGAAAAACCCGAATAGAAAATGTATTCGGGATATTGTTTCCAAGAGAAACAAATAGAGGCATTACTTACATAGGGCATGATGTGAAAACTATAAAAAGGTCATGCGTGTCATGTGTTAATCGCTTACTCTGGCCAAGTAAGTAGTGGCATATGATACCATGAACTTCTTATAGCGGACACATTTACATCCGATGTAGTAAGGACGGGGTGAATGGGACAAATTAAAAAGTACCCAAATGAAACAAATGAACAAAATAGTTGATAATAATGTAAACGCACAGCCGGGTGACGGAAGCGTATTACATTAGGATAATGAGCCCGAGAGAAGGGATAAGGATTAATGTAAATGATGATACAAATGAATGATCAAAAGAAAATTCACGAAAATAAGTCATCTTGGACGAAAGGGCCATGGTGAACAAAATGGGCAAGTAAAACCAAAGTATAGATGATCCGTCGGGTCATAAAAACAAAGGTGTTGCCCACACGAAAAAGATAATCAAGGTTGTTAACTTTAGTCGTAGTAAAGCAAGGATAACGATGATAATCGTCACTCGTAATTAATAAGGCCGCTAATGGTGGTCACTTAAAGAATAAAAGACATGGTCGAATAAAAGCGACGGATTTTACTAATATGACCAAGTAAATCGAAATGAAGTCTTAATGCATACCGGAAGGGGTGCAATGATAACGATTTCGGTAAAACACCCAGTTGATGGGTAAGGAATTAAACGCATGCATAGACTGAGAAACAGGAACACGTATGGAAAGTCAAAAGACTCGGGTTTTGGGTCATGACTAAAGGACGATAAGATACTGCAAATAGAAATTTTGATAAATTACGTTCAACTATTTCAAAGTTGAACGGGTCGAACAAAGGCTGAAGTTTGACATTCATAAGTGATGAATTTTCACATGAACAAGTCAAACAAATTTAATAAAGGATGACACTTGCTAAAGTAAGTAAGCGCGGATCGAATAAATAAAAGTGCGAAATATTAACAAACCTATGTAAAGGAGTTATAGGCGTTAAACACATTAAAATAAAAGAACCCGGGTAATGGGACGTAAAGAAGTATAGGTAAGAACCGGGTAACGGTAAGTGTAGGGCAAACCGACATGTAATTGACGTTAGAAGTGAAGAAGTCGGAAAGATAATTCGAAAGAAAACAATGTAGCCTTAGACTACGGTCAAGGTCAAACGAAATCCAAAAAGTAAAGGTGAATAATTCTAAACATAAAAAGGGGTGCCTTAACGCCATATGCGTATATAAACGTATACACATTTGAATAAAGACTAGAATAAAAGATGATCTACGGGATCATCATAACCTACGGGATATTAATTAGTGTAAAGGTCTACGGGGCCAAAATGACGCACGGGTCATGAATTGAATCAAAGGGATCATAAGGGCCTCGCCTTAAAGAGGCGAAAGCTTAAGGAATGCAATGTGAAGTAGAATCACATTATAACCAAGCGAGCGGTAAAAAGTAACTGGACTAATAAGTCTAGTTAGTAAGACTGGTTAGGGTCATTTAAATAAATTTGGTTGCTTGTAAGCGGTGGATTCGGTATAACTGAACCGAATAAATGAATTAGAAAACAAAAGAAATTGTTGCTAAAAGTGAAAGATTTCACTAAAGACCTTTAAACGAATCAAAGTAACGGATTCATAAAGAGTTTGATAATATATAAAAGCGATGGATATCGCTAAGTTAACTAAACTAGTAGAAATAACGAAATTACGTTATTTCAAGTTGCATTATGCTGTATGAGATACGTGGATGATTAGTGACAAAAAAAAAATAATAAATGTTATCATACTTTTCTGGTAATCCTAACAATTGGTTAAAATATGAGCAATGCTCAATTGATTATCGAGAGCAAATGCACGGAGTTAAACTCGATAAATTATGTAAGAAAAGGTTTCGAGGACGAAACCTCTTTAAGGGGGGTAGACTTGTAACACCCCGAAAACGGGTTTGGTAATCAAACCCCGTTAATACTAATACACGGGTAAAATACCGTTAGTAGTGAAAGTAACCCGGTAAATATTAGGATTCAAATAAATAATCCTACTATTAATTAAAAACAAATAAGAGATTCCATGAAAATAAAAAGTAAATAAAAGCTTTTGAGGAAATAAAGATAATAAGAGGCCCGAGTTAATGGGATTTAAAAATAAAACGGGTTATGACTTCCCCGAACCCACTAAGTAACTAGGAATATCAACCTAGTTAGTTAAGTGTTGTAAAAACAATAAAAGAAACATGAAATAGATAACCCTTTTATAAACTATGGAACTAGAGGGACTAAAAGAGGCAAAAGGGAAAGATGTTTTTAATTAAAACAAATAAACACCAAAACACACACATATGTGTGTGTGTTGGTCGACATTTTCTAGAGCCAGGAGAAGGGTTCTTACACATGAACCCTAAAACTCACAAACTTGATCAAAATCAAAGGAAATTGAGCGAAGAAATTGGGGCTTTTAATAAATTCGTGATCACCCAAGCTAGGAGATCACAAGGTATGTTAAATTTTGTTATTAGGTGAAACTTTGAAATTCTGATTAACATGCATGAACGAAAGTCTTGTGTAAATTGTAGAGTGTCATGGTGGAATTGACATGAGTATGAGTCTAGGAACGAACCCTAGATGTAAACTTGTTGATTTAGCACCATAAGTTAGTGTTATGGATAACTAATTATGTAGGTGCTAAGTGGGTTTTAATGGCAATATGATAAACTCTTGAATTAGAGTGTTAGATTATGAAATTTGAGGATATGAAGCAAGTTCTAGATGTAGTTCATGAACACTAGACATAAGGATGTGATTTTGATGTTGAAGATATGGTTAAAAGTTAACCATAAACTTGATAAAAGAAGAATACAAATTTTGCACATTAGGTGTTTGTTAAAATGCCTAAATGAGAACTAAAGTGTTGAAATTAGAGTGAAAACGCGTATTTGAATGATATGGCAATTATGCGTAATATGAAGTGATAAGGGTTCTAAACATCATGTCGATTTAGACTTAATATTGTAAACCATGTGATTGAAAATAGTTAACTTTGATAAACTAAGTTAACTAATCATGAAGTCGAATAATAGCTTCGACATAGAAAATAAGTGAGGTGGAATAGTCGTGATTGTTAATGACTAATTTAACCGCCTTGTAAATGAGTGACAATAGTTTGACGCTTAAACGAGCTAGGTGGAGGCTTGGGAAAGAAGCGGTCAAATAAATCAAGTACAAGAAGGGAAGCGTAAACCGGATCCGAGGTAAGTTAAACTTACACCCCCTTTTTAATTACTATACACTTACTAGCGAAAATTGATCTTGAATAATGTTAAGTAATTGAAATACGATGATCCGGCATGATACAATGCAAGCCGGAATGAATAAAAAGGTAGGAAATCATGAATTATGGTAAAAGGGGTAAAAAGGTAAATTAGTCATGTAATGACGAACAAATAAAAATGGTTTTGAGTAAAACGAGTTTAAGTGAAAACCGAGATAGGTTTAAAGGGATGAAATGGTAACTAAATACCATCTCATACGGATAAATGGTCAATTAGGCTAAATGGGTCAAATGGTGTTGTTAACACCATTTGACAACTTCATTTGACAATTGCTTGTTGAGTGTTGTAATCACAGGAAACAACATAAACGTGCGTTGCTTTAACTAGAAAGATTTAAAGCAAAAAGTTATGTAAACGGGTCAATACCTTGACCCGAGCCAGGTACGCATAAATAAGCTTTTAGTTAAACATATAATTTATGGTCAAATATTTAACGAAAGTCCTTCGTCGTAAAGTGAGGGACTAAAGTGGACCAAAATACCCTTGAAGGGTATATTGGGTAAATGACCCATAAGGGTTGTTTAGGAACTTGCATCAAGATTATGGAATCATTAGATATGAATAAAAGTTACAGGAATACACATTCATGGGTCAAATGCATAAAAATGGTCATTTGCGTAAAATGACCAACCGATGGGTAAATTTTGGGATAATAGGTTAGTTATGCTAAATCCACCATAAAAATAGTTGTGGTGGAAGATCATTTGATAAATATTGCGAAAATAAGATGCTAGAAATAAACGAGTATGAATTATGCGGAAAAGTGCTTAAGTACCCTTAACGGGTCAAAATAAGCTTTTAAGTACAAACGGGTTTAAGAATATACATAAACTCGTGAATTGAACCTAATATGATAGACAACATTGAAATTATAAGATTCATGTGAATTTGGGATCAAACAAACATGTTTGTTTGATAAACGCATGAACGGGTCAAAACTTTGTAAAAAGGTATTAAGTCGAAGACTTAAAGTTCTGAAATTTTGTTATGCCGGATGTTGGATTTCAACTTCATAAGATGGAGAATTGAATTACGGACGCGTAGGAAAAAGAATCGCGTAAAACTGACATGTAGAACGAAAGTTATGGCAATTATAAGTTTGTAAGTTGTTGAAAATTTGAGCTAGGCATCTGCAGCACCAGCTAAGTGATCTTTTTGTCGAAAACAGGGCTAGGCGTAGCGCGACGCCCCTTAGCGTACGACGGCGCCCTAAAATAGGGCTAGGCGTAGCGCGACGCCCCTTAGCGTACGGCGTCGCCCTGAATTACGAAAATTGTTGAATTTTGTTGTTTTGACATATGACTTGTTTAAACATGTTATTTAACTACCAAAGCTAACTTTTATGTTGGTTTTGGTCATAGGTGAATGTCAAGGGATTTCCGGATGAAGATCAAGCTCAACGAAGAACCGAACACACGAGATTAAAGCTTCCGCACGGCGTTACGTCGTAACTTTTAAACGACGAACTCAATTACATTATGTTGTAACATATTAAAATCTAGAAAAGTTTTAATTAACCTGTATTTACAATGTATATAAAACTATAATTACATGTGTATTTTCGTAAGGTGAACGAAAACTGTAAAATAATAGTAAGGGTGTTACTATTAGGCTCGACATGTGTTGGGCCACGTGGCCGCACCGGGCTGCGCCACATTTTGGATCTCACACGGCCCGCGTAAACTAACGTGGGTCTTACGCGGCCCGCCTAAGCTTAAAAAAATCAACGAAATCAGGTCTAAACCTTCAAACCGCCCGCGTAAGGGTTGAGGTGGGGTTACGCGGCCCGCCTCAACTTACTTTTTCTTGTTTTTAATTATTTTTTAATACTATTTAATATATTTGAGGCCCGTTTTCACGTATGGGGTGTATTTTGGGACATATTGGGATATTTTAAAATATATTAGGGTGTCGGAAAAATATTCAAGGGTGTCGGTTTATTTAGGATTGTTTCAATAGCGATTGGTAATATCATACCATACCGGTACCTTACCAATCCTGTAATAAACCAAACCAAAAACGACTGAGTAAAAGGCAAAAAAACACCCTAATACTTCTAAATTGACAAAAACAACCCTTGGACTTTAGAATACTTTCTATAAACTTTATAAATCGTCATTTTCACCCCATTGGGTTTTAACTTTTCAAATTTACCCCTATATTGTGGTTATTTTTATGTACGTGTCGGTATAAATTCACATTTTGACATATTTTTTTCGAAAACGAGTCGTGTCATATATAATGCATTTTCATGCTTATTTTTATGTACGTGTTCGATTGGTCTACATTTTGACTTTTTAATATGCGTGTTAGTATAAATTCATGTTTTTGTGTAAATGATACAAAACTCATGTTTCAACGTAGTTTTTTTTTCCGGAACGAGTCTGGTCAAATATAATATGCTTTCATGCTTATTTTTACGTACGTTTTCGTTTGGTTTACGTTTTGACGTCAACTGTGTTCGCAAACGAGTCGGGTCAAATATAATACACTTTCATTCGACGCTACAAATTCGAGTTCCTGTACGTTTGACATTGCTAAGTCTTGAAGGTAAGGGTAGTGTAGTGGTTAGGTGGAACCCTCACTAAACGAACCAACCCGGGTTCGATTCTGTTTCTTTTGTAAACGCAATGCTTTAGATCGGATACATCGAAACACGTGTTTTCGTATAGATAATGGATTATATAATGTGTTGCCAGCTATAAACAACTAAGTCGTTGCCGCCGCAACGCGCGGCAAAGGGCAAAAATCTAGTATGATATGATAGAAAAACTATATATTATTATAAAAATATGAAAAAACCTATATATTATTATAAAATTCAAAGTACTGACGCGTTCGATTAGAACTTTTATCGAATCATACATAATAATAATAATCACGCTATAATAATAAGCACACTGATAAAAAAATCTACAGATATTATACGGTACCTGTACCGATGTTGTTCAAACAATATCCATAATATTAAAGAAAAGAAAGTCATTAAAAGTTAAAAATTAAAGAAATATTATTAAGGTTAAAAGTAAATATGATATGATAGAAAAACTATATATTATTATAAAAATATAAAAAAAAACTATATATTATTATAGAATTCAAATTACTATTCATACCTACTTTCCAATTATATATATTAAATTAAATAAATAAATATTAAATATATAATTATTATAATATTAAAATAATAAAAGTATTAAAAATTATATATTATAATAATTAAAACACTATTCATTGATTTCCTTTATTAATATATATATATATATATATATATATATATATATATATATAGGGTAAGGATTTAGAGAAAACGACAGAAAGTGTGAGAACGGTGAGAACGCTTATGGATCATCCGATCAAAACAATCTATGGACTAGATTGGCGCGGTGGCGTTTTCGTAAATAACATCAATTTTATTACGTGGACGCGCCTCATTAAGGGTAAAAAGGTCTTTACACATCTATACCAAAACGCCATACTGATGAATAAAACGCCATTACGGACCAAAACACATCGCTATATAAACAAAAACATCCCAGACATAAAAACACACCCCCAGAACCTGAAACGCCATATTTTCTACTATATACCATTCATCTTACAAACGCCAAAATCCCCGAAACATCAAACACAACTACTCAAAAAACGCCATATTTTCTACTATATACCATTCATCTTAGAAAACGCCAAAACATTCAAACATCAAAGATTCCAAAAAAATCGACGGTTCTTTCAGATATACACTATTTCATCAGTAAAACGCCAAAAATGCCAAATATCGTTTCTTGTATATTCAAATATTTTTCTACGCCAAAGTTTCGGATAATGCATTCTTCCCTAAGGTGCTGTGACTCAAATAACATTTTGTTGCATGAGATGGACAAATCATAAACAAAAACATGTTGGGGGCAGACTTATGTCATTTTCTGTGTTTTGTTCTTGATGATTATTTTAATGGCATGAAAAGACGAATAACACTGATGAGTTGTTTGAGGATACATATTCAAACAAAACACTTATGTCATTTTGTCTTTCCAAACGGCCATAAAAACACAAGCATGGCTAAGCCAAACCACCAGCGAACATGATTCAAAAGAAGAAAGAGACTGATGACAGTGAAGATTTGGAAGATGAATTGTTTTTATTTTTATTTTTTTTAATTTTCTTTTTCTGTTGTTTGTTATGTATTTTTCAACTTAAAATAAAAAAATACATTATGTTAATAAAACGCCAAACAGTCATAATGCATATGAAACGCCATAAATGGAGTAAAAACGCCAAAACTCCCAAACTATAATGAAAGTAGTTTGCAGAAGTATTAATTAATAAAAGCTAAAAATGGAAAAACGCCAAAAACTACTTAAACACATTCAAAAACGCCAAACTTGGGAGATGGAAAGTCTACGACCCTAAAAACTCATAAAAAGCTGAACAAAAACAGTAAAAATACACAGTAACTGAAAAGACGACTACTTTATTAATATCATTTATTATAAATAAAATCCCGCCTAAACTACGCGCCAAAAACATCCTATAAGATAGACGTCTCTGCACAATCAACTGATCATAAAACAAGAAACAAACGCCATATTTCCTAGAAACCATTCACTTTAGAAACGCCAAAAATAATAGTTAAAAAAGCCACAGATGCAGAACCTCGATTCTGCTATATTAAGTATTGATCTGAATGAAGTTTCACTAAATGGATTCTTCTCTGAGTTGGGTATCTCTATAATCTTTTGCTGAATGAGATGGACAAATATTCAAGATAAAGAGACTGATGACACTGATATGACATCATGTCACTTTGTTCTTGATGGATATATTGATGGCATGAAGGGATCAATACATTAGAGCAGGCGTTGGTCTTCAACATGTCATCAAACAAGTATATATCAAACCACAATAAAGGATGCCCAAAAAATAAGCATCTTCTAAAGACGGGAGGTATATAGGAAAATAAGGATCTACATAAGGTATTCAAAACGCCAAAAAAGTTAAAGTAGAAGAGGCTGATGACAGTGAAGATTTGGATGAGAAATGAGATTATAATTTTTAATTTTTTTTCATTTTCTATTGTTTGTTATGTATTTCTCTGTTGTTTATCATCTAATTCTCTACTATTTTTAAAAAATTGAGTATAAAACGCCAAAAACTACAAACACCAAAAACGCCTGATAGTTTGAAAAACTGTGAGAACGATTGCTAGCAAAACATGATGTTGCTATATAAAACGCCAAAAACGCAAACAAAATATTACTGGAAAAATCAACACTAATTGACAGATGAAAATTGAAAGAAACAGTAAAATAAAGAGACGATATCATTATTGCCAAACATTATAGTTATATTAATACCACTAAATGGAAAATTGAAATTTATTTATCTTTTCAAAATGCCATAATTGTCTGTCACATTATAGGCCTGTATCCTAAATGGCAAAAGACTTGATATAATAAAATCAAGAAAATTACTGATGTTTTTTTTTACATTAAACGCCTGCATCTAGATCTAAAAAATAATAAAAACGCCAAAACAATATTTAAAACGCCAAAATTTTTACTATGATTCTGATCTAAAAACAATAAAAACGCCGCGTATTTATTAAACGCCAAAAAAATGAAAAGATGAAGTGACACGCGTTAAAAAAAAAGAAACATGAAAGGACAAAAAAGCCCCTCCGCCCTTCTCTAAGCGACGTGACACGTGTTGGGCCAGGAAGCGTTCTCACACTTTTGAGCGTTTTCTCCTTATCCCGTTTCTATATATATATATATATATATATTTTTTAATAAAACTGGATAACGATACATGTACCAATACTAAAAATTGGTACGTGTACGGGTATTTAGGAAAAAAATCCCATCCCTACTTTGAATAATTAAAAAGTATACAACAATAATATAATTTTTAGGGGTGTAAACGAGGCGAGCTACTCACAAGATACTCAATATTTGTAACACCTCGTAAAATCACGTCCAATGATGTGTTGACATGTGTACTAAACTCTAATGAAGTCAAACGTTGACTATTAGGGACTAATTTTGCGAAAAATCAAAAACTATGAATGTGTAAGGACTGAAAGTGTCAACGTGCTTAAACTAAGCCTCTGAATAACCTTACACGGCATTCGTATTCACAGATGAGTCACTTGTTGATCGAGAGGAGCCGTTTATACAATTAATTGAAAGTTTACGTGACGAAGGGTTAAAAGCGTCAACATGTTAATTCTTACCTCTGAGTGACCTTTTAACAAACCGAGAGCTTCATAATGTTTGATCATACTGTCGGGAATGTCTAATATTGGCCATCTAAGGCTTTTATGACAATAAGTGAGTTACGCGCAAGTTTGCAAGTTAAAGGGGTTAAAAGCGTCAACATGTTTAATTATACCTCTGAATGACCTTTTAAAGAACCCGAAGCATTATGAGGTGCAATCATACTCTCGAAGAATGCCTAAAATGGATAACATAGGGCTTTGACGCAATAAAATGATAATGCACCCAAATTTACGCGTTAAAGGGACCAAAAGCGTCAACGTCTAAAAACTACACCTTAGAATGACCATTTAAGCGAACTGGAGCGTCATAATATTCGGTCATACCCTAGGGAGTGTCTAATATTGTCCATGTGAGACTTTTATGCCGTTTCGTGATAATACGCGCGAGTTCGCGAATTAAGGGTTAAAAGCGACAACTAGCGAAACCACGCTTTTGAGGGGCCTTTTAAAAGAAACAGAAACTTCGTAATAATCAGTTAAACTCCCGAGTGTGCCTAAGGTTGTCCGTATGAGGTTTCATACCTGATATTAACATTAAACATATGAAACAAGAACATTAGGTACTTAATATGTCAAAAATGAAACTTATTTTAAGCATAAAAGATAACAGGGACCAATTCTGCCAAGCTGCTAAAGCTGAAACCAGGACCAGCATCGCTCAAGGGTCGCATAGGTCTGCCGAACAATTTGTCGTTAACGATCTATGTACCTTATACTATGTAACACCCTGAAAATACAAATTCTTATATTACAAATATGTTGTAGATAAATAAGTAAAATAAACCAGCTAGGAAAGACACTAACCTAGTTAGATAGTGATTTATGAGTGGGATAAACACTTAAAATAAGATAAAAACGAAATTGGAGGGACTAAAGGTGTTAAAATTGAAACTTGATTCAATTAATAAAACAAAACACACCAAACACACACAAAAGTGTGTGTTTGGTCGATTGGAACACAGGGGGCGCCATAGAGCTCCCCTTCAAACCCTAAACTCTCACTAATCTCACAAATTGAAGGTCAAGATCAGTCCCGAAATGAAATTCGAGCCTGGATTAGTGATCCCCATTGTAAGGAGGTCATAAGGTATGTGAAATTTGATAAAAAATCTCTACTTGAAATTCTCATGAATTTGGGGGATTCGAAATCTGATGATGCATGTGTGTTATGTAGATGAAATAGGAACATTGAAGTGTCTAGGAGTAAACCCTAGATAAGTACATGTTGAAATCATGCTTAATTCTAGTAAAATCCATGAACACCATTGTAGGTGATTAGTGGGTTATGTAGAACTTGATAAACACTAGGAAATTAGGGATTGTTCTAGTGTAATTTGACCTGTGTGAAGTGATTTCAGAATTATAGAGACTAATATTTATGTAAGATAGTTTGATTGATGAAAATTTGGGCTATATGAGAAGTTATGAACTTGTCAATAAATCATGTAAAATTCTGCCCTTAAAGTGTTTGTATAAATGCCTCGAAGAAGGCTTAAAACTGAAATTTAAAAGTTAAACCGCATAATTGTGATATTTCGGCAAACTATGCGATATATGATTTGAAAAGAGTTCTAAACATGCCATGGTTGAACTCTATAGGAAAGGATACCGGAGCGTCAAGCGGACAAGCCGGTGGCGACTTGCGTTTGAAGGGCGTGCTTTGAAGGTATGTAACTTGATTCGTTACAACGAGTAATTTGATAATTAGCATATGTATAGTTGTGTTGTAGAATAAAAGTTGTGTTGATTAAAGTGACAATATTCGTTACTTGAAATAATAGGATAAGAACCGGCTAGAAGTCGTTTGGTAGTCATTATAATGGAGGATTCCATAGATGAGCCAAACAGGTCGAATAATGGTGTAATTAGTAGTGATAGTGTTTTTAATAGTTAGCATTGGCGATAATAATCACAAGAGCATGAAGCCATGAGATTGGTAATAAAATGCCGGTGAT
Organism: Helianthus tuberosus; assembly: GCA_030545235.1. NCBI lineage: Eukaryota > Viridiplantae > Streptophyta > Magnoliopsida > Asterales > Asteraceae > Helianthus > Helianthus tuberosus. The sequence goes on along the minus strand of CM060418.1, from coordinate 158,891,493 downwards.
AATAAGCCCCAGAAGTTGGGTAAAAGGCGCCTTATGTTTACTATTGAAAAGGTAACAGAATGAGTGTAAATAGAATGGGTCGAACAATTGTTAAGTGATACTTGGTCGTTCGGTCCATAAATCAAATTTTTGGTATGGTGATTGTAATACGCACGTCGGTAATGAAATTACAGACGTATAGGAAAAAGAATCACCTAAAATGGATCTTCGGATCAAAAGTTATGGCCTTTTGAAGTTAATTTTGGTGAAATCCAGAACTGGCAGGAAATGCAGGTCAATAACCTGCACCTGCTGGAAAACCGTCTTCCTCGCGCCACGCCACGCGATAGGATCCTTTGGATCCGGCAAGACACGTGGGAGTCGTCGCGACACGCGACAAGTTTAGGGGATTCTGGCGCGACACGCGGCAGGACCCAAACCGAATTTTTAATTTATTTTTAATGATACAATGCTGGAACTTGTTTATACGCACTATATCAATGTCAAAACTAACATTTTAAGTGGTTTTGACTTTAGGTAACGACGGGGACTTTCCGGATGGCAATCAAGCATATTTTGAAGAACCGAACACAAACCTATCAAGCTTCCGCGTAAATTTAACTTCGTTCAGACAATGTTTATGATGTAAACAATTTCACTAATCGTGTTTTGAATGTTTAAACTAGCTGGTAGATGACTAGTATGTGATCACTTTAAACTTTGATTTTGTACTTATAATGAATTAATTCACTTTTTATATAAAATCATGCATGTTTTATTAAATTCAAATGGAAATTAGACGGTTGTTACATACTAACATTATAAAGGAAGTTAGAAACTAAAGTGCTCAAAATGTAAATATTGAAAGTTAAAAAGTGCATGAAATTTGACAGGGGCATGAACTGCCAAAACAGCAAAGTTGGAATCTAGGCTGGACAAGGTCGCGGGCCGCGACCGATGGGCCTGTTGGCCTTCGCGGGCCGCCGGCTTCTAAACAGCAGCAACAACATGTTTTAAGTTGTTGTTTTTCTTGTTTTTTGCTTCCAAATCCATTCTAAACCACTTAAATCAAATCCATGGGCTGCAACCTGATTTATAACAGCTGTAGGGACACTTGGGATCATCTTATGAAGTCTCAAACACTTGTCAAACATCCAAAAAGTCCCCAAAATCTATAAATAGGCCATGGAATTCACTTGAACAACTTGCATCACTTTTCATTCTTGCTATGTCTCTCAATTCTGGAGGATCCTGAACATTTTGGAACCTCCTTTGAGTTCTATTCAGTCCATAGGACCATTTGTAAGTGTCCTTTCTTGACTAGTTTATTTTATTTGGCTTAAAAAGCCGAAAAGTCAAGCGTTTACGATAAACGCTTTGACTTTTAGTTAGACCGTAAACGGTCAAGCCATTGTTCACAACGAACTTGGCTACGTGATCGTAATTAGGTAGTTATTAAACCCTCAAAATGGCACCTCCTAAGAATCACGTTTGCTTGGTCAATTGACGGGTCAACGTAATATTGTTTTAAAAAGTCAACAGGACAGTTTTCGAATTAATTGCGATATACGTTTAGAAGTATTCTAAAATACGTTTTATCATTTAAACAACTTGGTAATACTTATTAGAACATGTGTAAACATGTTCGGCTCGTCAATTCCAACTTTAGGCTCGGTTCGCAACTGAAAGTCGAGAAGTTTGACTTCTGCGTTGACTTTCGATTATGAACCGAATTAAATTAGTTTGCTACTGATTTTAGGTTCCGTTATGATCGTAATTTAATGTAGCATAACCCTATAAGGTTATATTACACGATCATACTAGAAATTTGAGTTATTTGCTTGTTTCCGTTATTATGCTTAATTTTGACTATTATGCCCTTATAGCTTAAAAATGAGATTTTTGAATATATGGTCATATAAATAACTTAGTTACTGACATATAAACATGTCTAAGTTAATTTGACATTATTTTATGGTCTCAAAACGATGTTATGCAAGATATCGTAAAATTGAACTTTTTATTAATTAAATTACGCTTTTGTGCATAAATCATGTTTAAACCTAAATTTTGGCATTAAACTCATTACCTACTGTTATGATATTATTTTTAGGGATTTTTGGAATATTGGGTCAGATTAGATACTAACCATATCATTGAGTTCTCGTATAATTATAAAATTGACGATAATGCCCCTTTTGCTAATAAATTGTGATTTGAATATAATTAACATGCCAAACCTTTTCCTACTGACTTAATATGTAAAATAAAATATTTTTACCATTCAAGGCTGGTCAAAATCTCAGAATCACATAAATATCGCAAATATCGTCAATTATCGAGTTTTACGCTAATTAGGTGCATAGTATGGTTTAAAACCATATTTAGCACCCAAGACTTGTTACCTACTGAAACTATAAATAATTTTTAATATTTTTACAGTGGGTATAAGTCATGAACTCAGACTTCCAATTTTGTCCCTAAAGGCATATGTGAAATGACCAAAATACCCTTTCGGGGCATAGTTTGGCCATAAATGGTAAACCACGCATATGTATGATATCTTACTGATTTAACATCATAAAATAAATGTTTTTACAGAATGTTTTAGACCAGAACATCAGTTTATTATTAAACCTCTTTTATAAACATCAAAATGACCAAAATGCCCTTACGGGACTTAATTTAGTTTAAAAAAATTTTGGGGCATATTTGCTGATATCCTACTGATATCATAACATATTTTAAGCATAATAACTTATGGGACTTGTATATGACTCATCCGGTTACCCGTTTATGCTTATACGCGTACGGTGCGATTTATGTGACTAGTTTACATAAATTAGCCGAAACGGGTCAAATCTTATCATTTAAACTTCAAATTCCAGAATGTATTTAGTTTACCCATATAATACAAGCCTCCATACTTGTCGGGTCTAAATTACATTCCAATCCGGTCATCGCTTAATCTAGCGTTTCGTACCGTAAACCTTTCTTTAAACTAACCGGTCTAAGTTTACAACTTAAATAAGACCCATTAGTAATCTAATAGGTTAATAAAACCTTCATTCCAGATTAGGAGCCCCGGTAAAAGCTACTTGCACTAGTTTGAATAGATTATACGGCTGAGTGATCAAATCTCGCATTTTAAGCTCAGGTAAATACTTTTAACTTATTTTCCCTTATACGGGCTTGGGATACGGTAAATTATTACCGCTTGGTCGGGTGTGGAATATTTAATCGATTAGTGGTTAATTCATTGACATAACCCGTTTTAATCTGTGTTGTTTGATATATAAACTTTTGGGGGTTAATATGACCGTGTCCTAGATATCGTTGGCTCATTTAAATGCAAATGGCCACGACCTAAGCACGGGGTGTAGGCATACACCTGACAGTTGCGATATGGTTTCTTTTCCCCAAAAAGGGAATTAAGATATAAGATATAACCACACGTGAGGATAACTCCTTGTGGACTATATTAGTGGTGTGTCTATTAATCATGTATCGGCTTCTATCCAGGGCCCTGTACGTACGACAAACATGTAAATCTGTATACAAGATTATTTTATATAATTATCCCAAGCTATAAAAGAATCTTTGTACCTTGTGCATTTAACCAATTTTCATAAATGTTTTCAAAAGAGTCAGTTAATTGTATTTAGCAGTGTAAACTGACGTATTTTCAAAAGGCTAAGTGGCAGGTACTACTCGTAATTGGCTGGGAACTGCTTGGTGTTAATAAAGGATCTTGCAAATCCTTAGGATGCCCTAAAGTCTGCTAAACTTCATTTTGTACATTTCATAAAGATCCGCCTGTGGATTTAATATTGCAAGCTCGTATGTATTTATCCTTTCGGTATTTTCGGACATTTGGGTATGTAATAATATTTTATATTCCAAGATTTCCGCTGTGCTATTCTGTGTATGGTTGACTATGACAATATCAAACTTACGTCACAATACACCCCACCGGGTCCACCGGGCTGAGCTGTAAATATCGGGGTGTGACAATATTAGATCAATACAATGCTCGAAACGAGCCAAGCCGAACCCATCTCAAATAAAGGTCGTTTAGTTATCGAGTCCGAGCTCGAGCCTTGAATAGGATGTCCATTTAGGCTCCTCGAGCTTTAACGTGCCTTGTTTATCTTTTGATTTTTTTACTTAACTAATTTTAGACTTCTGTGTCTTAATTAATCTCCATTCGAGCTCGAGTCGAGCATTGGCTCATTTAAGATACTACAGACAAGCACGAGTCATGCTTTAGCTCGTTTAAGGTTTTTCTACATATAGCTCGAACCGATCTCGAGCTTCAATTTATGTATATGAGCCGTATTGACAGAGCTTGAGCTTCAGCAAAGCCTAACAAGCCAAGCTCGAGTAGTGTAAGGCTTGGGATCAACTCGTTTGCACCCCTAATAAATTTCTACGAGTATTAGACACTGATAAGGAGTATTAAACACAAATTCTTAAAAGAAATCTCGGTTTTAGTAACAATAAAAGAATCATTTTGTAGATATTTCCATGATAATTTATAGTTTTAATCTTTTAGATCTAGTTTTATTAGATGCTTTCACTCATTATACTTGTTTGTTGTTTGTCTTTTAAAAGGACGTTAAAATTGAGTCGGACCTCTAATCGGTTTAGTTGGCTAGGTTTGAACCGGCAGTGGGAGGACTGACTGACTTTGGATGAGTTACAATCGAACTAGTGAATTAGTTTGGCGATTGAATAGGTTTTCAGTAGTTTTTTATGTGAGATTATTGTATTTATCGATGATAAGATTTGATTTAGAAACTCTTGTATAAACAACATAGAGTAAAATGCCAAAATGGTCCATGTGATTTGGGCAGTTTTGCCAGTATAGTCCAAAGGTTTCATTTTTCACATGTGGGTCCAAAAAGGTTTTACTATTGTCATTTTGATTCAGCTGACTTAACCCCGTCCATACTCCCCATTTAAAATGGCAATGGAGAAACCTTTTTGGACCCACATGCGAAAAATGAAATCTTTGGACAATACTGACAAAACTGCCCAAACCACATAAACCATTTTGGCATTTTACTCTACAACATATAGTATAGTGGATGATTTAAATGAGAAGAAAATTTTGTAAGAATAAGTTTTAAACCAATAGAAATGCTCCATTTTATGTGCATTTAATGTTATTATAAATGAATATAGGTAAATTTATAATTTTAATTAATTTATTGTATTTCCTTAAATAAGCTAACTAATTAAACTTGAAACTCATTTCTAAAATATATACGTTTTCAAAACAACCTAATTCACGGTGAAAGGAAAATTTTAATACGTGTGGGATAAATTGTAGGATGAAATGTATAATAAATTTCGACATGTCTACGGTATATGTATGATAAATTTCGATATGTGTAGGATACAATTTGAAATGTGTAGCCAATAAGGTAGTGGTGGAGTGGTTGGGGAAATACTTGGTGTTCCTTGTTGTAACAACTCGTGTTACTAAAGTCAAAGTCAAAGTCAAAGTCAAAGGAAGAAAAGATTGCTAATTGCGATCTGTCACTCCTTGCTTAACTAAGGATTAGACCACCTTGACTTATAGCCAGTTTTGTATTTAAATTGCTTTAGTTGTATTATGTGGAGTACATGTTAACAAATCACTATTTAAACGCATATTAATCGCTAATCGACTTATTGCTATCGCATCGCAATCGCATTCGCAACCCGAATTATAGGTTATGGATATTGTTTTACGTGTGTGTGTGTGTGCTTATTATGTGTTACTTGTGCATGTTGTGTTTATGTCGAGGTGTTTGATCGCAATCACAATTCTATCGCATCGCAATCTAATCGGGAATGCTAAACACAAGTTATTTATAGTGATTGGATGTTAGATATAGTAGTTAGGTTCTTTGTGTAACTAATGGGTAATACTACCACATCGCTCACTCGAAACGCATCGCAACGCTCAACGCACGAAACGAAACACGAAAATCAAACTCACTGCGCCACCTCGATCGAATGACCATTCGATCGAATGGCCATCTGATCGAATGGCCATCCGATCGGATGGCCATCCGATCCGTGGTCTGCACCTCCTTTCCTCTTTTGGAAACCCTATAAATACCCCTCTGTCACATCATTTGTGATGTGACAGCTCCTCTACTTGACTAGCCGCACTCAAGCCTTCTTTCTCTCGATTTCTCGCGATTCTTGTAAGTTTTCAGCTCAAATCTTGTACTTCTATGATCTACACACATTACTTCACCTTTTCACCTTTGAATCTTAACTTTTAACCGTGAAATCAGTGGATTTGAGGTGTTCTAGGGTGATGTCATCATGGAGTTCCTATGAACTTCAAGTTTTGCCTCATTCCACCAAGGACAACTTAGATCTGAGAGATTTCCACAAGAAATAAACAAAGATCTTGCACAGATCTGAACATTTTCAAGGATAAAAGGATTGAAAGATACTTATCCAACTTTCTTTCAACTCTTTTACACTCAATGCACTCAAAACCGATAGAATCGGAGCTCATTCTGATCCTCTACTCATTCTTAGTAAAGTGTTGGTTCGAGATCTGATTTCCATCTAGGGGACAACTGATTTCGGGTTAAACATGAACAACCGTCACAAACCAGTTGTCACACCCCGATATTTCCACGTATTACCGGTGGGCCCGGTGGGGAGTATCGCGACGTAGTTGATATCATCATAGTCAAGCAACACAATTTAAATGCACAACGGAAGCAAAGGATAAATATATTACAATCCGATTCAAAAGTAATATTAAATATTACAACGGAACGTAAGATGGATCCACAGGCGGATCTTAAAACAGGAAGATAACATTGTTCAACAGACTTTAGGCATCTAGAACTTGCGAGATTCCCTATTAACGCCCTGAGCTCCCAGCCAATTACGTACAGTACCTGTCACTTAATCTTTTTGGAAAAATACGTCAGTTTACACTGGTAAATATAATTAACTGACTCATTTTGAAAACATTTAAGAAAAATTGATTTGAATGCACAAGGCACAAAACATTTTATAACTTGGGATAATTATTAATATATAAACTTGTAAAAGAATTACATGTTCGTTATACGTTCAGTAGCCCGGATTGACACCGGGTTAAAGATTAATAGACACACCACATGATATAGTCCCGCGGAGAGTTATTCCTAAAACCGGCGGTTATACCTTATTATTTATATATGCACTGTCGGGTGTACGCCTACACCCCGTGCTTAGGTCGTGGCCATTTCTTAAAATGATGCCAAGGATATCCGGGACATGGTTATTAACCTCCCAAAGGCTTTAAGCAAACAAAACAATTTAAACAGGACATTTCAATAATTTAACCTTCATACAATTAAAAATTCAATGCCCGACCAAGCGGTATTTTATATACCGTACCCAAAGCCCGTATAGGGAAAATAAGTTAAAAGTATTTACCTGAGCTTAAAAATGAAATTTATACCCAGCCGTATATCCTAATCAGCAAGTTCAAATACCTTTACTGGGGCTCTTAATTTGGAATGAAGGTTTTTAATAACCTATTAGATTCCTAACGGGTCTTAATTAAGCCTATGCTTAGACCGGTTAGTTTTAAAGGAGGATACGGTTCAAAATGCATGATTAAGCGAAGACCGGATTAGAATGTGGTTTAGACCCGACAAGCTTGTATACCTGTGTAATAAGGGTAAACTAAACACATTCTGGATTTTGAGATAAAAATGATAAGGTTTGACCCGTTTCGGCTAATTTATGCAAACTAGTTACATAAGCCGATCCGAACGTGAAAAGTGCGTAACGGGTAACCAAAAGAGTCATGAACAGGTTTCCTAAGTTAATATGCCTTAAATATGTTGTGACATCAGTAAGATATCTTCTATTATGCCCAAAACGGATTTAAACTCAAATTATGCCCCTGCAGGGGTATTTTGGTCATTTAAAAGGTTATAAAAGAGATTTAATATAAGTCTGAGTTTCAGGTCTGATATACTCAGTAAAAATACTTTAATTTAATAAGTTATATCAGTATGGTATTGCATATATGTGAAATTTATTAATTATAACCAAACTATGCACCGAAGGGGCATTTTGGTAATTTCACATAAGCTTTAAAGGTCAAAATTTAGAATTTTGAGTTTAAAACTTTTTCCTACTGTTTAATTAAGAAAATTTACTAAAAAATATCAGTAGGTGTCAAGTCTTATATATTTAAAATAGTTTTAATACATACTATGCGTTTAAAACGCGTAAAAAGGCGATTTTAAGCGATTGCCGGGTTTTATAATGAAAGCTGATAATTTTATTAATCCAGAAGGCTTAAAATATTGTATTTATCATATAAGATCAGTAGAAAAAGGGTTGGTATCAAAATGATTTGTAAAACTCATTTTATAGGCCAAAAGGGCAAAACCGACAATAACCGAATCAAAGCTAGAACCCTATGTTATGCTCAGCCTAAAAATAAATAAAAATCTTCAAAAATCCCAAAATATTATTTTACACCAGTGGGTAAAAATTTTAGTATTAAATTTTAGGTTTAGATAGGCTATACGCTAATTATGCCGTTTAATTAATAAAAAGCTTTTCATTTACGCTAATGAGCATAACTCCTAATCTAGACCTCAAACTGATGTCAAATTTTAGGGACAAGTTTATAAATCAGTAATGAAGGTTCCTATCCTCTCACATTTTCAAAAATCTCATTTTATGGTTAAAAGGGCATAATAGTCAACATTTAGGCATTTAACGGAAATATGCAATGAACTATGATTTCTATGGAACCAAGTTGTATAACTTCAGAGAGTTATACTAACCTATAATATGGTCCTAAAGGAATCCTATGGCATATCTAAACTAAGCTAAATCGGGTCAGAACTGAAAGTCAAAGCAAAAGTCAACTTTTGCGACTTTCAGTTCCGAACCAAGCCTATACTTAGAATTGTCGGGTTGAACATGCTTAGACATGTTCAACTAATATTTACCAAGTTATTAAAGTGAGAAAACTAATTTTATGGTTTCTTATATTAATAGTTATGCATTTATTTATTTAAAATTAACCCATTTGACTTTCATTCGACCCGACAATTTAACTAAGTAAACGTGGTAATTAGGAGGTGCCCTTTTGAGGGTTTAATACCTACCTAATTACGATCACGTAGCCATGTTCGTTGCAAAAAATGGCTCAACCGTTTGAAAGTCAAAGCATTTGTCGCCAACGCTTGACTTTTTGGTTTTTAATCGCTAAACAATTAAACTAAGCACGAAAGGATACTTACAAGAGGTCCGAAGGACAGAAGGAGGTTCTCAAGAAGCTCAAGAACCTCCAAGAATTCAGAGAGCAATCAGAAATGGAATGAGGTGTGAATGAAAGCCAAGATCAAGGGGGTATATATAGGTTTTTTAGAACCGTTAGGATCGTTTCTTGATAAACGAGCCTTGATCTGGACCGTACACATCTTACCCCCTGATTTCTAATACTATGGGTGCCCAAGGATTGAAGAAATACCATTTGCAAGTGCTGGATCAAGCTGGAACAGGCTGTACAAGGCTGTAAATCACATTCTACAGATCTGGTAGGTTCACACGCCCCGCGTAAGACCCAAGGGGGGTCTACGCGGCCCGCCTGGGCTGCACAGTTCAGCACAGAACTTTCAGAATTGCAGTTTCAGTCCCTGTACTTGCTTAAAGATCATTTCTGATGCGTATAAGACCCCTTAACCTCATCTCAAGGCTCCACCATGATGTTTAAACATAGGGGACACGAAACATGCTCAAAAACATGTCGGATGTCGGTTCGTTTGGCCGTACGGTCACGTTGTTCGTCTAATTACGACGAAACACGAACGTACGCGAAAAACGATCCAAATTAAGCAACGAATGGAATTTTATCAAGCCAAACACTAAAATAAAATATTTTCGTGCTTATATAAATTTTTGGGTGTCCGGATATATTCAGAATACAAGATATGCGCGAAAATGCAAACTTGTGCACTTTTTGACACTTTTAGTCCCTGCATGACTTAAAAGTTTATTTCTGCGCACCAAACACCTCTAAGCCTATATCTAAGCTATATAAAGGATAAATAGGGTATGTTTAACTCATGGTCATATTGCAGAAGGTCCGATACCCTACGAATCGACATACTTTTGCAGTTTGAGGCAATTAGTCCTTTAATCGCACAAAGTAGCGCGAAATGTTGTTTATTGATATCCAAGCCTTCCTTGGCCCATAATGGGAATTCACAAGCATGAGTTTAATTATTGCTACGCTCTTGATTGCTTAAATAGTCACTAAAAGGCGTAGATAAAAAAGTTGACGCTTTAGGTCCCTCTAATGCGCAAACTTGCGCATTTCATCATTTAATAGCATCGAAACCTCGTCTAAACCATATTAGGTATTCTTGAGAGTATTATTAAACATCACGATGCTTCGGGTTCGCTAAAAGGTCTTTCATAGGTATAATTAAACATATTGACTCTTTTAGTCCCTCGTACTTGCAAAGTTGCGCGTAACTTTACTTATAGGCATAAAAACTTTAGACGGCCAATGTTTGGCATTCCCGAAAGTATAATCAAATATTATGAAGCTCCCGGTTTGTTAAAAGGTCACTCAGAGGTAAGAATTAACATGTTGACGCTTTTAACCCTTCTTTGCGCAAACTTTCTATTAATTACGCGAACGGCTACACTCGATCAACAAGTGGCTCATTTGTGAATATAAATACCGTACGAGGTTATTCAGAAACTTATTTTTGGTATGTTAACACTTCCAGTCCTTTCATAATCAAAGTTTTCGATTTTTTTTGAAAAATTAGTCCCTTAATTTCAGTGTTTGACTTCATTAGGGTTTATTACACGTGTCACTACATCATTGGTCGTGATTTTTACGAGGTGTTACATCCTCACCCCCTTAAAAGAAATCTCGACCTCGAGATTTGCTAAAATGCTGGAAGTACTTTTCGTCGCATAATGGACTTAACTTTTATTGCATATTTGGAGCCTCTCCAAGCTCCCAAGTTGACCTCTATAATAGGTACATGTATCCTTTTTGGAGCTTCTTAACCTGTCGATCCTCAATCGATACAGGTTTCTCATCATATCATAATTCTGTATATCATTATGTGATAATGCTCCTCGACTTATTGGTGAAACACATCCTTAAATCATTAGTGTGTAATGTATTGCGAGCTCCGCCAAGTTCATTAAATAGGTTTTAGCTTATAAGCTATTTGATCTTGATACATTCGATTCCCTCGAATGATTCTATATATTCAGAGCTTAACTAGACCGATAATTAACAAATTGGCACACCCTTCCAGGGTAATATCTTTTGTTGAACCTTATTCCTTAACAAGAACTTAAGAGGGTTGCTACTTTCATTAATCCTTGATTTTCTGCCAAATACTGGCAACTTACAGATGATTATGGATTTGTATGATCTTATTCGTTGTTTCCAAGGCAACTTTCAGATCCTGATAATTGGACTTTCCAAAGTCCCGTCCCTCAAATGGATGTTTTGATATTTCATCTACACAAGGTCTCCAAAGGAGCAACCTTGATACTTATATATTGACTATCTTAGAAAAACTTATTTAAGGTGAGGTGGTTATTCCAACTACTGCTTAAAACCAACCTTAAGGAATAGCTAATCCTTACAGTTAGTCGAACAAGTCGACGATCCTGGGCAGCTGATAGCGATTCTTATTTGTTGTCTAAATAGGGTTGCTGTAACACCCTTAAACTTTTACTAGAATTAATCACTAATTTTATACATTTTTATACCAAAAGATATTAAATTAACATAAGTTTCATAAGTAGCATAAACCTTAGTCAACTAATGACTAAGTTGGAACATTCAAAATTCGTTTAAGAAATCGTTTACAACCCATGAACAAAATCTAGGTATGATTAAAACATTGCGGAAGCTTCAAAAATCGTGTTCGGTTCTTCATCATTCGCTTGACCGCCATCCGTAAGATCCACCTTGTTACCTATGGTCAAAACCTTTAAAACGTTAGTTTTGAAGATTTTTATAAAATACATAAGCCAAGATTCAACATCAAATTTAAAATAATAAAATTCTAAACATTTCTGGTTCCACCGTAACTTACGGTGTCACCGTAAGTTACGGTTGGTTCTGGAATGTTTTGGTCCGCCGTAAAACAGGTTAATCCTACCGTAAGCATCTGGACTCCACCGTAAGTTACGGTACTACTGTAACTTACGGTAGATTATGGAAATCCAAGATTTTGTTTGTTTTGCTCATTGCACTCAAACCCAAACTCTCGGATTTTCGCTATTCTAACAAATCAATACATTAAAATCTCGTAGTTTTAACATGTTATATATATTGACCCATATCAAAGATCATTCAATCATATTTCGAAACATTAACCATGCTATACTTGATTATTCGACCCGTTTGGCTAGTCTAAGGAATCTTCCTTTGTTACAACCACCAACGAGTTCTAATCAAATTTGACCTTTTATTCACTATTGCAACATTATTACTTCAACTCAAAACAACTCTTATTCTATAATACGGCTATTAGTGTGAAAAATCATCAAATTTACTTGATGTAACGGGTCAAGTTACATACCTTCAAAGTAGCCCTTTTAGACGTGGTTCGCCACCCGCTTGTCCACTTGACGCTCCTGCGCCCGTTCCTATAGAGTTCATTCATCATATGTTTAGAACTCTCTTCAAATCATAATTCGCATAATACACCGAACATCATGATTATGCGTTTAAACTCGAAATTTCAGTTTTTAAGCCTTCATAGAGGCATTTCAACAAACACTTCATAAGCAGATTTTTACATGATTAAACATCACATCTTTAGTTTATCATTTAACCCTATTTTCATATAAATCAACCAATTTACATGATTGTTAGCTTCTAATTGCTGAAATCACTTCAAAATTGTCAAATTACACTAGATTAACAATCTACTTTCTAGTGTTCATCCAAATACACATGACCCACTAATCACCTACCATGGTGTTTATGGATTCACCCAAAATTTCTTATGATTTCAACTTCTATTGATCTAGGGTTTGTCCTTAGACTCTATAGTTGTTCCTCAATCATCATAACATACACATGCAACCCTAATTTCAGATTTTTCCCAATTCATGAAAATTTCAAGTTGAGAGTTTTCCTTAAATTTTACATACCTGGTAATCCTCTTGTGATGAGGATCACGATTCTATGCTCGGATTTTCGTTTGGACCAGATTTGCACCTCCAATTTGAGATTTCAAGTAGATTTTTGAGACATGGAAGGTGGGGGTGTCGCCCCTGGTTCTTCTGGTCGACCAGACATCCCCATTATGGGGTGTTTGGTTTGTTTTATTTAGTTTTAATTATCTCAAGTTTCAATTCTTACAACTTAAGTCCCTCAACTTTATTCAACATATTGTTTAGTAGCTTTTTAACCCTATCATAAGCTACTTCTAGTCTTTTAACTAACTAGGTTAAAAATTTCTAGTTAGTAAATTCTTGTTTATTTATACTTTATATTTTTAATATAAAGTTTTATATTTTTCGGGGTGTTACAAGTCCACCCCCCTTAAAAGGGTTTCGTCCCCGAAACCGAAGTACGTACCAAATAATGTAGGGTGAAGACGTCGCATCTCCTCTTCGGACTCCCACGTAGTGTCCGAACCTTTCCTATGCTCCCATTTGACTTTGACTTGGTCAATTTGTTTATTTCGTAAAAGTTTGACCTTCCGGTCTAAAATCTCCACCGGTCTTACCGCATAATTCATACTCTTATCCACTTCGATGTCATCGTAATGGATATAGGTCGTTTCGTCTGCTAGGCACTTTCTTAATTGTGACACGTGGAACGTGCCATGGATCCCACTTAGTTCCTCCGGTAGCTCAAGGCGGTAAGCTACCTTGCCAACTCTTCCGATAATTTTAAATGGCCCAATAAACCTCGGGCTTAGCTTCCCCCTTTTTCTGAATCTAATAACGCCCTTCCAAGGGGAGACTTTTAACATGACCATGTCGCCAACCTGGTATTCGATTGGCCTTTTCCTTTTATTAGCATATGCCTTTTGTCTGTCTTGAGCCGCTTTCAAATGTGCCCGAACTATATCGATCTTTTCATTCGTAGCTCGTACTATATCTTGATGAGCGAGTTCACGTGGACCCACTTCACCCCAACATACCGGGGTTCGACACTTCCTACCATAAAGCATTTCGTACGGTGCCATCTTAATACTAGATTGGTAGCTGTTATTATACGAAAACTCGACTAACGGTAGATGAACATCCCAACTTCCTCCAAAGTCGATTATACACGCCCGTAGCATGTCCCCCAATGTTTGTATCGTTCTTTCACTCTGTCCATCCGTTTGGGGATGGTACGCGGTGCTAATGAACAATTTGGTTCCCATTTGCTTTTGGAAATCTCGCCAGAAATTTGAAGTAAACCGGGTATCCCTATCAGACACAATAGATACTGGAACCCCATGACGTGCTATTATTTCATTCGTGTAAACCTCTGACATCTTTTCTGACGTATAAGTCTCACGGACCGGAATGAAGTGAGCACTTTTCGTCAATCTATCTACCACTACCCATATGGCATCGAAACCACGATTCGTTTTAGGCAACTTGGTCAGTAGGTCCATTGTGATATGTTCCCATTTCCAAACCGGAATTTCTAACGGTTGGAGTTTGCCGTATGGTTTCTGATGCTCCGCCTTGACTTGTAAACATGTCAAGCATTTTTCCACATACTTCGCCACATCCCTCTTCATTCCGGGCCACCAATAATTTTGTTTCAAATCATTGTACATCTTGGTAGCACCCGGATGAATTGAATAACGGGATTTATGAGCTTCGTTAAGTAGAAGCGTCTTCACTCCACAAGTATGTGGGACCCATATCCTTCCGGATTGAATCTTCAACCCCTGATTCCCATCCGACAAATCTTTCAATTGACCAATTATTCTTTCTTTCTTCCAATTCTCTTCTTTTACTGCTTCTAACTGCGCTTCTCGAATACGTTCAAGTATACTCGAGGTCACCACGAGTTGCATCGACCTTACTCGTATTGGGACGTAGTCCGCTTTTCTGCTCAGAGCATCCGCTACCACATTAGCCTTTCCGGGGTGATAATGTATTTCACAATCGCAGTCTTTCACCGTTTCCAGCCATCGCCTTTGTCGCATATTTAATTCCTTCTGATCAAAGAAGTATTTCAAGCTCTTGTGGTCGGTGAATATGGTGCACTTTACCCCATACAAGTAATGCCTCCATATTTTTAATGCAAATACCACCGCAGCCAACTCGAGATCGTGCGTGGGATATTTCTTCTCGTGTATCTTCAATTGTCTCGAGGCATAGGCTATTACCTTGCCCCGTTGCATCAACACACAACCGAGCCCCGATAGTGAAGCATCAGAATAAACCACCATGTCTTCGACTCCGTCTGGCAATGTCAGTACCGGAGCTTGAGTTAACTTTTCTTTTAGCGTTTGAAACGCTTTTTCTTGATTGACACCCCAAATAAACTTTTCTTTCTTTTGGGTTAGCTTTGTTAACGGTGACGCAATTTTGGAGAAATCTTGAATGAATCTCCTATAGTATCCCGCAAGCCCCAAAAAGCTTCTAATCTCCGAAGGGTTCTTCGGGGAATTCCATTTTGACACAGCTTCGATCTTCGAAGGATCCACCAATACTCCGTCGGCACTTATGACGTGTCCAAGAAATTGTACCTCTCATAACCAAAAGGCACATTTAGAGAATTTTGCATATAACTTCTCTCGTCTAAGTGTCTCTAACACTTCTTGTAAGTGGTGTGCGTGTTCAGCTTCACTTTTCAAATACACCAAGATATCATCGATAAACACGATGACCGACTTATCCAACATTGGCTTGCAAACCCGGTTCATGAGGTCCATGAAAGCCGCGGGTGCATTTGTTAGCCCAAATGACATCACGAGGAATTCGTAATGTCCGTATCTCGTGCGGAAAGCCATCTTCGGCACATCTTCTTCCTTGACCTTTAGTTGGTGATACCCCGATCTAAGGTCAATTTTTGAAAACCAATTCGCACCTTGTAATTGGTCGAATAGATCATCTATCCTCGGAAGCGGGTATCGGTTCTTTACCGTGAGTTT
Source organism: Helianthus tuberosus (assembly GCA_030545235.1). Lineage (NCBI taxonomy): Eukaryota > Viridiplantae > Streptophyta > Magnoliopsida > Asterales > Asteraceae > Helianthus > Helianthus tuberosus. The sequence goes on along the minus strand of CM060418.1, from coordinate 158,875,375 downwards.
GTTTAACTCCCGGTAATCGATACACATACGCATGCTCACGTCTTTCTTTCTCACGAACAATACTGGTGCGCCCCAAGGAGGCACACTTGGCCTTATAAATCCCTTGTCGAGCAGGTCTTGAATTTGGGACATCAACTCTTGTAATTCCGACGGTGCAAGTCGGTACGGGGCCTTTGCTACAGGTTTCGCGCCCGGAATCAATTCGATCCCGAACTTTATTTCCCGTTCAGGCGGTATCCCCGGTAAATCCTCCGGAAACACATCTTCATAATCTCGTACTACCGGTACATCTCCAATCTTTCGTGATTCTTTTTCTGGTTCATTAGCGTATATCATGAATGCCTTGCATCCTCGCTTCATAAGCTTGTGAGCTTTCAACATTGAGCATACTATGGGGTTGCCTCCTTTTTCGCCATAAATGGTGACGTGTTTTCCACTCGGAGATGTTAATTTTATCTCTTTACGAAAACACACGACCTTTGCATGGTGTTGAGATAGCCAATCCATCCCAACGACTACTTGAAATTCTCCCATTGACATCGGGATTAGATTTATCAAATATTCTTCGTCATCAATGCTCAGTTTACAGTTTTCACATACATCACAAACAATAAAGCTCTTGTTATTACCTATCTCTACTTCTAAGGGCACAGGTAATTTTGTTAGAACAAATGAAGGATGTCGAATAAATCCATATGAAACAAAGGATTTATTCGCACCCGTATCAAATAACACGCGTGCAGGAATCGAATTTACAGCAAATATACCTGAGACTACGTCAGGTTCAACCTTTGCTTCTGCGGCGGTCAATTGAAAAGATCTTGCCTTTGCTTTAGGGGCTTCACCTTTCGGGTTCTGCTCATCCTTCTTTCCAACCAGTTCCGAGCATTCCGACTTTTTGTGACCCGTTCGATAACAATTGTAACAAACCGTCACTTTCTCCGGGCATGATATAGCCATATGTCCCGTTTTCTTGCATATGGGACAAGGCTTATCCTTGTAACGGCATTCGCCTTTATGACCCTTTCCGCAGATTCTACAACTTGGCGACCCGCCTTTCGTATCAGATTTCTTTGCGGTTTCGTTTGTTCGTGCCTTCTTAGCAGGGCTTGGGTTTACATCTTGTGCTTTCCGTTCACCCCGTTCAATGCTCTTTTTCAGTTCGATCTCCCTTTCCCGAGTAGCATTTATGATCTCGGTAAGGGTCTTGTATTTTGAAGGGGTGATAAATTCCCTATACTCAGCACTCAACATGTTATGGTAGTAGTATATCTTTTGTTCTTCATTTGTCACTAGATCATCACAAAATTTCATCTTATCCATAAACGTTGCCGTAATCTTGTCTATGGTCTCATTTTTGTGCCTAAGTTGCATGAACTCCTCCTTGATTTTATTCATAACCGCCTTGGGGCTATGATGCTTAAGAAATGGCGTCTTGAATTCTTCCCAAGTCATGACCTTAGCAGCTTCAATACCGATCTCTCTCTTTTTGTTATCCCACCAATCTTTCGCTTGACTCCTTAGTTGACCCGTACCATAGGCTACGTAGTCATCTTCGTCACAATGGGTTCTCTCGAATACCCCTTCGATATCACTTAGCCATCGTTGGCACACTATTGGGTCAACCTCCCCATTATATATTGGTGGTTTACAGGCAATGAATTCCTTGTATGAACAAGGCTTTCGTCCTCCATGCTTTTCCTTTGCTGAATTTGAATCATCTTCCAATTTCTTGATTCTCTCTTCTACTATTGATAAAACTGTGTTTTGAATTTTATCAATAAAGCCCGACAAACTGTTTTCGATCGCCTTTCCAACCTCTTCGGCAATCACTTCCCTCATTTGTTCGGTGACTCTTGGCACCGCATTATCATTACCTCCATCAGCCATCTCTATTTCTGAAATGTTTACATAGATTGTTAAACATTCCATTTATAACACATGCTTTACTTGTTTTGATTCAATCAAGTTCATAACTTGAATAATCATTCTTGTTTCAGTTCATAACTTGATTTAATCATTCTTGTTTCAATTCAATCAAGTTCATAACTTGATTTAATCATTCTTGTTTCATGCATTTCTTGTTTTTGAGTGAGCTTACACACTCTTTTCATGCATATTTGTTCATTTCTCATTCTTTACATAATACATAATTTATTAACAAAAGAAGTTAATCCTTACCGGACGATCGATCAAGCTTGAACCGAACACTTATTGACAACCTTGAGCTCTGATTACCAACTTGTAACACCCTTAAATTTTTACTAGAATTAATCACTAATTTTATACATTTTTATACCAAAAGATATTAAATTAACATAAGTTTCATAAGTAGCATAAACCTTAGTCAACTAATGACTAAGTTGGAACATTCAAAATTCGTTTAAGAAATCGTTTACAACCCATGAACAAAATCTAGGTATGATTAAAACATTGCGGAAGCTTCAAAAATCGTGTTCGGTTCTTCATCATTCGCTTGACCGCCATCCGTAAGATCCACCTTGTTACCTATGGTCAAAACCTTTAAAACGTTAGTTTTGAAGATTTTTATAAAATACATAAGCCAAGATTCAACATCAAATTTAAAATAATAAAATTCTAAACATTTCTGGTTCCACCGTAACTTACGGTGTCACCGTAAGTTACGGTTGGTTCTGGAATGTTTTGGTCCGCCGTAAAACAGGTTAATCCTACCGTAAGCATCTGGACTCCACCGTAAGTTACGGTACTACTGTAACTTACGGTAGATTATGGAAATCCAAGATTTTGTTTGTTTTGCTCATTGCACTCAAACCCAAACTCTCGGATTTTCGCTATTCTAACAAATCAATACATTAAAATCTCGTAGTTTTAACATGTTATATATATTGACCCATATCAAAGATCATTCAATCATATTTCGAAACATTAACCATGCTATACTTGATTATTCGACCCGTTTGGCTAGTCTAAGGAATCTTCCTTTGTTACAACCACCAACGAGTTCTAATCAAATTTGACCTTTTATTCACTATTGCAACATTATTACTTCAACTCAAAACAACTCTTATTCTATAATACGGCTATTAGTGTGAAAAATCATCAAATTTACTTGATGTAACGGGTCAAGTTACATACCTTCAAAGTAGCCCTTTTAGACGTGGTTCGCCACCCGCTTGTCCACTTGACGCTCCTGCGCCCGTTCCTATAGAGTTCATTCATCATATGTTTAGAACTCTCTTCAAATCATAATTCGCATAATACACCGAACATCATGATTATGCGTTTAAACTCGAAATTTCAGTTTTTAAGCCTTCATAGAGGCATTTCAACAAACACTTCATAAGCAGATTTTTACATGATTAAACATCACATCTTTAGTTTATCATTTAACCCTATTTTCATATAAATCAACCAATTTACATGATTGTTAGCTTCTAATTGCTGAAATCACTTCAAAATTGTCAAATTACACTAGATTAACAATCTACTTTCTAGTGTTCATCCAAATACACATGACCCACTAATCACCTACCATGGTGTTTATGGATTCACCCAAAATTTCTTATGATTTCAACTTCTATTGATCTAGGGTTTGTCCTTAGACTCTATAGTTGTTCCTCAATCATCATAACATACACATGCAACCCTAATTTCAGATTTTTCCCAATTCATGAAAATTTCAAGTTGAGAGTTTTCCTTAAATTTTACATACCTGGTAATCCTCTTGTGATGAGGATCACGATTCTATGCTCGGATTTTCGTTTGGACCAGATTTGCACCTCCAATTTGAGATTTCAAGTAGATTTTTGAGACATGGAAGGTGGGGGTGTCGCCCCTGGTTCTTCTGGTCGACCAGACATCCCCATTATGGGGTGTTTGGTTTGTTTTATTTAGTTTTAATTATCTCAAGTTTCAATTCTTACAACTTAAGTCCCTCAACTTTATTCAACATATTGTTTAGTAGCTTTTTAACCCTATCATAAGCTACTTCTAGTCTTTTAACTAACTAGGTTAAAAATTTCTAGTTAGTAAATTCTTGTTTATTTATACTTTATATTTTTAATATAAAGTTTTATATTTTTCGGGGTGTTACAAGTCCACCCCCCTTAAAAGGGTTTCGTCCCCGAAACCGAAGTACGTACCAAATAATGTAGGGTGAAGACGTCGCATCTCCTCTTCGGACTCCCACGTAGTGTCCGAACCTTTCCTATGCTCCCATTTGACTTTGACTTGGTCAATTTGTTTATTTCGTAAAAGTTTGACCTTCCGGTCTAAAATCTCCACCGGTCTTACCGCATAATTCAGACTATTATCCACTTCGATGTCATCATAATGGATATAGGTCGTTTCGTCTGCTAGGCACTTTCTTAATTGTGACACGTGGAACGTGCCATGGATCCCACTTAGTTCCTCCGGTAGCTCAAGGCGGTAAGCTACCTTGCCAACTCTTCCGATAATTTTAAATGGTCCAATAAACCTCGGGCTTAGCTTCCCCCTTTTTCTGAATCTAATAACGCCCTTCCAAGGGGAGACTTTTAACATGACCATGTCGCCAACCTGGTATTCGATTGGCCTTTTCCTTTTATCAGCATATGCCTTTTGTCTGTCTTGAGCCGCTTTCAAATGTGCCCGAACTATATCGATCTTTTCATTCGTAGCTCGTACTATATCTTGATGAGCGAGTTCACGTGGACCTACTTCAGCCCAACATACCGGGGTTCGACACTTCCTACCATAAAGCATTTCGTACGGTGCCATCTTAATACTAGATTGGTAGCTGTTATTATACGAAAACTCGACTAACGGTAGATGAACATCCCAACTTCCTCCAATGTCGATTATACACGCCCGTAGCATGTCCCCCAATGTTTGTATCGTTCTTTCACTCTGTCCATCCGTTTGGGGATGGTACGCGGTGCTAATGAACAATTTGGTTCCCATTTGCTCTTGGAAATCTCGCCAGAAATTTGAAGTAAACCGGGTATCCCTATCAGACACAATAGATACTGGCACCCCATGACGTGCTATTATTTCATTCGTGTAAACCTCTGACAACTTTTCTGACGTATAAGTCTCACGGACCGGAATGAAGTGAGCACTTTTCGTCAATCTATCTACCACTACCCATATGGCATCGAAACCACGATTCGTTTTAGGCAACTTGGTCAGTAGGTCCATTGTGATATGTTCCCATTTCCAAACCGGAATTTCTAACGGTTGGAGTTTGCCGTATGGTTTCTGATGCTCCGCCTTGACTTGTAAACATGTCAAGCATTTTTCCACATACTTCGCCACATCCCTCTTCATTCCGGGCCACCAATAATTTTGTTTCAAATCATTGTACATCTTGGTCGCACCCGGATGAATTGAATAACGGGATTTATGAGCTTCGTTAAGTAGAAGCGTCTTCACTCCACAAGTATGTGGGACCCATATCCTTCCGGATCGAATCTTCAACCCCTGATTCCCATCCGACAAATCTTTCAATTGACCAATTATTCTTTCTTTCTTCCAATTCTCTTCTTTTACTGCTTCTAACTGCGCTTCTCGAATACGTTCAAGTATACTCGAGGTCACCACGAGTTGCATCGACCTTACTCGTATTGTGACGTAGTCCGCTTTTCTGCTCAGAGCATCCGCTACCACATTAGCCTTTCCGGGGTGATAATGTATTTCACAATCGTAGTCTTTCACCGTTTCCAGCCATCGCCTTTGTCGCATATTTAATTCCTTCTGATCAAAGAAGTATTTCAAGCTCTTGTGGTCGGTGAATATGAATCCTCTATTTTAAAACTCACTTAATCAGGGTTTCGATTCTTCCAATGATGGTACTAGCCGTCTTGGCGATTTTATAATAACACAGCCCTAAATGGGATATGAATCTTAACTCTACTTGCCTCTTAGAAGGTAAACAGGGTAATCTTAGGAGAAGATAATCAAGATACAAGGAGGTTACAGAGATTTTCCAAATCTCAGGCTCCAGTTCATCTATCATATTCTGTGTCAGATAAGTGACACATTTATGTTACGAGTCCACGAATTCCTTAATCGAAGACACTTACTTAGACAATTCCATTATGTATATTTTCTTTGAATACCATTAGCTGACTTTAGTACCATATGACCGTCGGAATATCTTTGTGGTCCCATGCATTAAACCTCCATACTGATCAGGCATGGAAACAATCTATGGAACATATTAAGATACACCAATCCTCATATGGCGCTTTTATCATACTGTCTGGTATTCGCAATCGATAGAGATCAAGAGATATCAACTATATATGCCGACGCACCTCTTCTAGAGTGAGGATACTTCTAGAATTCTACGATTGAAGGTTTCTGACAGGAACAGAAGAAATAGTTCTTATGATTTCGCCTGTATGTTTTACCCTACACTTAATATATGGGGTTCTTACGGGAAAAATTTCTAAAAGTTTGCTAAGCTTATGGTCTTATGAGAGACTCAGCAGCATCTAAAACCAAACGTATCTCCTAGCAATAAAATCACCATAAGGGATTTATCTGGTGTTATTATTAATGTGAACTGCCTCTAATCATACATCAGGAGGGTTGAACGCCTCCATTCTTAATCCTTTTAAACTTAGCGGTAAGATTTTTGACAAATTTTAGGGCAGACTTAGCTTTGACTTGTTGTTTCTTAATCTATATAACGTGAGTAGCTGAGGTAGATCCATAATGGATTTATAATGAGCAGGCTTTGAAACCTTAATGTGCCCTCTTATTGCCGTTGCTAACCACCAATAATTATTTGCATTAAGCTTAGGTTTTGGGTAAATGGAATAGGGTACTATCTCAACCAATGAATTAAAAAAATGTAACATACTGTCGACAGTCTAGAACTTTTATGGTGAGAGTCAGAAAATTCTTATTCCATCTTTTTCCATTTCGTGATGCGGATAATAGGTTTTTCTAATAAGGTCCTTAAACTTGGTCCATTCCATAATGTATAAGAGGATCTTTCTTGTGGACTTCATTAATGTCCTCACTAATTAAGGGTATTGCCATCGAATGACTGTGATGCATACCTCACCGTGTCCTTTCCAGCATAACCGCTGATACACCTAATGGTTTCTACTTCATCCAATAATTTCCTGCAATCGATGGCCCCCTATTTTACTATTGAAGTCTCTTGACTTCCAAGAGACGAAGTACTTTTAAGTACATCCTAAAAGGATGGGCTCCTTGCCATATATGATTTTGTTTGGGTTATTCTTCGCATTTGAAGTATGAATCAAGCTCTTCTCCTGAGCAGCGACCTGTGTTTTAGAGCAAACAACATTCGGCTTCTTGAACCTTTTCATGACCTTTCTCATAGCCTTCCTAACAGCTGCGTTAATTACAGTTTTGGAGATTAACTCCATTAACGTTGAGGTTCACATTTGATGTACCATTAACATTTGTCGCATCTCTAGCATCGCGACTGTTGTTTGTCTCTTCTAAGTTTTCCATACTCGAATCTTTGGTATCGAATACCAAATTCAACAAGTGCTTAGGCAACCCATACCATGTGTCTCCTTGAATTGTCAAAAGGCTCACCATAAGGAGTCTTGATAACTATTTGCTTCTTATCACTCAAAATATGGGCTTGGTTTTAAGACGACCAATCCATTCCTATCACTATATCGAGTCCCTTTATTTTAACGGAAACAAGGACAGCGGAAAAGAATAATTCCTAATGGATATAAAACATCCATATAATATTGCTGAAGCAGTCTCTGAGGTACCATCGGCCAATTCTACCTCATACTTAACGCTTAGAGTTTTTAACAGGCAGATTTAATTATTTACAAAATCTATTGTCTACGAAAGACTTATCTGCACTTAATTCAAATAATACTCTAGCATAAACGTCATTGATAAGGAAAATACCCGTTGTCACATTGCCATCCTGAACGGTCTCTTGAGCATTCATTTGAGAGCCCCCAGCTTTGGTTTTCTTAGCCTCCCCAGGCTGCTTGGTTTTATTTGGGCAATTAGTTTTGATGTGCCCTATTTCCTTACAACCATAGCAGGTTGCGTCCTTTATGTATTGGCACTCCAAAGTTTTGTGCCCTTCTTTATTACAGATCCCACAAGGCCTAGCTTGTGATTCTAAAGTGCGTTTCCCTTTAGTCGTCTTCTTTGGTCAGTGGTTCTTTACGTGCCCCTTCTCGCCACAACCATAGAAGGTGGCGTCCTTCAGGCCCTTGCATTCATGGGTCTTATGATCCATCTCTTTACAGATGACACATCCCCTGGTCTGTTCATAGAAACATTTTCCGAAGTGCTTCTTCCCGCAGGTTTTACATTTGGGTTTTGCCTCCTTTGGCTTGGACTGGTTATAGTTTGAACCGGTCTTACCCTTTTTGTAACCTTTATTTGGGGTATTATCGCACTTTCGCTTATGATCCTTTAATGCTCGGTCCACGGCTTTGTTTACGGCTGTATCTAACATAGCTTGTAACTCGGTGCCCGTTAAGTTCAGTCTTGCATCATTATTCTGATCAACTGGATGATTGTGAGCTTCAGATGAGTCAGCCATGGTGAAGCTTTGAAGGCTACAAACCAAGTAGTAATAATTGGTTTAATTATATGGTGAATTGTCGAATTTGATGATTAAATAGCCATGGTACAATTAAACCATATAGGCCAATAGATAGTATTAAATTATTTGATTATGTTTTGCCTAGGTTTTTAAATAAACCATCTTTGGCGTTTAAACGGAATACAATCCTTCATATCTATTAGACAGGGGACATAGGACACGACTGTCAATGTTGTACCGACATTTTATATAGTACAAGGGTTTGTTCCAAAAGACTTTTTGATGGCACAGAGGTCTTGCCACTAAGGAAATTTTTAAAACATAATCAATGATTCCTTTGGATCGGAAAATCTCATAGTTCATTGTCTGGACAAGAAGTTATGAAATAAAACTATCTTTATCATGTATACATCTTTGCCCGAAGGTATTCATCCCAAATGAATGTTTTGATGTATTCATCATGTTCGACGTTTATTAGCCATGATTCCTATTGATCATTTATGCTAATTAAGGGGTTTGGAAAAATCCTAATATAAAGATGACAAGTGTGATTTTATCGCATCACTGTTGTCAGGAGTGTTAACATGTTTTCAGATGTTAACAAGGATCTGAATTTCTTTTAAACAGGTCTTACCATCATAGCTAGGTCTTTAATGACATTCAAGCTAGGTTATATCTTTTAAGATTCCCTTTTAATATGTATACTGGCAGGAAAGGAATGATATTTATTTTATTAAGGATTTTCATTATAATTATCCTAAACTTAATTAAAATATAACTATGGCACAAAAGGCCAAGTTACAAGGACAACTTTAATTTATAAGCCATGATTTTTGTAGAATCAAGGTATTTAGGCTTGAACGTTGTTCATTGCCTTTTCTTGACAGGGAGTTGTAGGCTACGACTGTCGTTTGTCTTATATGACAATAAATATGGCCCGTAAGCATTACATCCCTAATGGATGCTTAATTCTCAAAATAGGAAAGGATTTCGGAAGAATCCAGTATAAGGATAATTTATGCGATTGTATCGAATCACATTTGCCAGGAATGTTAACATGTTTACAGATGATAACGAGGATTTTGAATCTTTTGAATAGGTTCTACCATCTTGGCCTTGTCTGAAATGACATATAGGCTAGGTTGTACCTTTAAGATTCTTTTTAATATTTAACGCGGAACAATCCTAAATTGAGATGTTAATAAGGATCTGAATCTAATTGAGGAACTACCATCTTGGCCTTGTCTTAAAATGACACATGGGCTAGGTCTTGCCCTTTTTAGATTTTGCCATTTTATTATAATGGTCGATCTCATAAAAGGAATGTTATTATTATGTTCATATATAATGATATAAATAAAATTTAGATAAAACATTCCAATGATTCCAAAGGAGGTACAGAATTGCCCTAAACGGGGCTTGAAGGAATAATGTTGTCCACGAAGGGACTGAAAGATAAGTATGCCTTTATAAGGACTTACTAAGGAAACGAACTTCAGCAAAAGGAGTTTCTTCTTCATTTTATTTTTGAATGTTTTCTCCTTGGTTGCACGTTTATCCTAGTCGCAGTACAAAGCTCCGCATTCCTAGGCTTCGGATGGGGAGGATTTCCATTACGGCTCATTTGCTTGGCGACATATTAAAAGTATATAGAATTGAAAGCAATAATTCTCCGAATAGAGATGAGAGCATTCCTATGTTAAGTCTAGACTCAGAAAGTCAAGGAATGTGCTATTGTGTCATTGAGATTAAACACAAAAGGCTAGTGTTTAATTCACTCAATGTTGGCTCTGATACCAACCTGTCACACCCCGATATTTCCACGTATTACCGGTGGGCCCGGTGGGGAGTATCGTGACGTAGTTGATATCATCATAGTCAAACAACACAATTTAAATGCACAGCGGAAGCAAAGGATAAATATATTACAATCCGATTCAAAAGTAATATTAAATATTACAACGGAATGTAAGATGGATCCACAGGCGGATCTTAAAACAGAAAGATAACATTGTTCAACGGAATTTAGGCATCTAGAACTTGCGAGATTCCCTATTAACGCCCTGAGCTCACAGCCAATTACGTACAGTACCTGTCACTTAATCTTTTTTGGAAAAATATCTCAGTTTACACTGGTAAATACAATTAACTGACTCATTTTGAAAACATTTAAGAAAAATTGATTTGAATGCACAAGGCACAAAACATTTTATAACTTGGGATAATTATTTATATATAAACTTGTAAAAGAATTACATGTTCGTTATACGTTCAGTAGCCCGGATTGACACCGGGTTAAAGATTAATAGACACCACATGATATAGTCCCGCGGCGAGTTATTCCCGAAACCGGCGGTTATACCTTATTATTTATATATGCACTGTCGGGTGTACGCCTACACCCCGCGCTTAGATCGTGGCCATTTCTTAAAATGATGCCAAGGATATCCGGGACATGGTCATTAACCCCCCAAAGGCTTTAAGCAAACAAAACAATTTAAATGGGACATTTCAATAATTTAACCTTCATACAATTAAAAATTCAATGCCCGACCAAGCGGTATTTTATATACCGTACCCCAAGCCCGTATAGGGAAAAATAAGTTAAAAGTATTTACCTGAGCTTAAAAATGCAATTTATACCCAGCCGTATATCCTAATCAGCAAGTGCAAGTACCTTTACTGGGGCTCTTAATCTGGAACGAAGGTTTTTAATAACCTATTAGATTCCTAACGAGTCTTAATTAAGCCTATGCTTAGACCGGTTAGTTTTAAAGGAGGATACGGTTCAAAATGCATGATTAAGCGAAGACCGGATTAGAATGTGGTTTAGACCCGACAAGCTTGTAAACTTGTGTAATAAGGGTAAACTAAACACATTCTGGATTTTGAGATAAAAATGATAAGGTTTGACCCGTTTCGGCTAATTTATGCAAACTAGTTACATAAGCCGATCCGAACGTGAAAAGTGCGTAACGGGTAACCAAAAGAGGCATGAACAGGTTTCATAAGTTAATATGCCTTAAATATGTTGTGACATCAGTAAGATATCTTCTATTATGCCCAAAACGGATTTAAACTCAAATTATGCCCCTGCGGGGGTATTTTGGTCATTTAAAAGGTTATAAAAGAGATTTAATATAAGTCTGAGTTTCAGGTCTGATATACTCAGTAAAAATACTTTAATTTAATAAGTTATATCAGTATGGAATTGCATATATGTGAAATTTATTAATTATAACCAAACTATGCACCGAAGGGGCATTTTGGTAATTTCACATAAGCTTTAAAGGTCAAAATTTAGAATTCTGAGTTTAAAACTTTTGCCTACTGTTTAATTAAGAAAATTTACTAAAAAATATCAGTAGGTGTCAAGTCTTATATATTTAAAATAGTTTTAATACATACCTTGCGTTTAAAACGCTTAAAAAGGCGATTTTAAGCGATTGCCGGGTTTTATAATGAAAGATGATAATTTTATTATTCCAGAAGGCTTAAAATAATTTATTTATCATATAAGATCAGTAGAAAAAGGTTTTGTATCAAAATGATTTGTAAAACTCATTTTATAGGCCAAAAGGGCAAAACCGACAATAACCGAATCAAAGCTAGAACCCTATGTTATGCTCAGCCTAAAAATAAATAAAAATCTTCAAAAATTCCAAAATATTATTTTACACCAGTGGGTAAAATTTTGGTATTAAATTTTAGGTTTAGATAGGCTATACGCTAATTATGCCGTTTAATTAATAAAAAGTTTTTCATTTACGCTAATGAGCATAACTCCTAATCTAGACCTCAAACTGATGTCAAATTTTAGGGACAAGTTTATAAATCAGTAATGAAGGTTCCTATCCTCTCAAATTTTCAAAAATCTTGTTTTAAGGTTAAAAGGGCATAATAGTCAACATTTAGGCATTTAACGAAAACATGCAATGAACTAGGATTTCTATGTAACCAAGTTGTATAACTTCAGAGAGTTATACTAACCTATAATATGGTCCTAAAGGAATCATATGGCATATCTAAACTAAGCTAAATCGGGTTTGAACTGAAAGTCAAAGCAAAAGTCAACTTTTGCGACTTTCGGTTCCGAACCAAGCCTATACTTAGAATTGTCGGGTTGAACATGCCATGTTCAACTAGTATTTACCAAGTCATTAAAGTGAGAAAACTGATTTTATGGTTTCTTATACTAATAGTTATGCATTTATTTAAAATTAACCCATTTGACTTTCATTCAACCTGACAATTTAACTAAGTAAACGTGGTAATTAGGAGGTGCCCTTTTAAGGGTTTAATACCTACCTAATTACGATCACGTAGCCATGTTCGTTGCAAACAATGGCTCAACCGTTTGAAAGTCAAAGCGTTTGTCGCCAACGCTTGACTTTTTGGTTTTTAATCGCTAAACAATTAAACTAAGCACGAAAGGATACTTACAAGAGGTCCAAAGGACAGAAGGAGGTTCTCAAGAAGCTCAAGATCCTCCAAGAATTCAGAGAGCAATCAGAAATGGAATGAGGTGTGAATGAAAGCCAAGATCAAGGGGGTATATATAGGTTTTTGAGAACCGTTAGGATTGTTTCTTGATAAACGAGCCTTGATCTGGACCGTACACATCTTACCCCGTGATTTCTAATACTATAGGTGCCCAAGGATTGAAGAAATACCATTTGCAAGTGCTGGATCAAGCTGGAACAGGCTGTACAAGGCTGTAAATCATATTCTGCAGATCTGGCAGGTTCACACGCCCCGCGTAAGACCCAAGGGGGGTCTACGCGGCCCGCCTGGGCTGCACAGTTCAGCACAGAACTTTCAGAATTGCAGTTTCAGTCCCTATATTTGCTTAAAGATCATTTTTGATGCGTATAAGACCCGTTATCCTCATCTCAAGGCTCCACCATGATGTTTAAACATAGGGGACACGAAACATGCTCAAAAACATGTCGGATGTCAGTTCGTTTGGCCGTACGGTCACGTTGTTCGTCTAATTACGACGAAACACGAACGGACGCGAAAAATGATCCAAATTACGCGACGAATGGAATTTTATCAAGCCAAACACTAAAATAAAATATTTTAGTGCTTACATAAATTTTTGGGTGTCCGGATATATTCAGAATGCAAGATATGCGCGAAAATGCAAACTTGTGCACTTTTTGACACTTTTAGTCCCTGCATGACTTAAAAGTTTATTTTTGCGCACCAAACACCTCTAATCCTATATCTAAGCTATATAAAGGATAAATAGGGTATGTTTAACTCATGTTCATATTCCGGAAGGTCCGATACCCTACGAATCAACATACTTTTGCAGTTTGACGCAATTAGTCCTTTAATCGCACAAAGTAGCGCGAAATGTTGTTTAATGATATCCAAGCCTTCCTTGGCCCATAATGGGCATTCACAAGCATGAGTTTAATTATTGCTACGCTCTCGATTGCTTAAATAGTCACTAAAAGGCGTAGATTCAAAAGTTGACGCTTTAGGTCCCTCTAAAGCGCAAACTTGCGCATTTCATCATTTAATAGCATCGAAACCTCGTCTAAACCATATTAGGTATTCTTGAGAGTATTATGAAACGTAACGATGCTTCGGGTTCGCTAAAAGGTCATTCATAGGTATAATTAAACATATTGACACTTTTAGTCCCTCTTACTTGCAAAGTTGCGCGTAACTTTACTTATAGGCATAAAAACTTTAGACGGCCAATGTTTGGCATTCCCGAGAGTATAATCAAATATTATGAATCTCCCGGTTTGTTAAAAGGTCACTCAGAGGTAAGAATTAACATGTTGACGCTTTTAACCCTTCTTTGCACAAACTTTCTATTAATTACGCGAACGGCTACACTCGATCAACAAGTGGCTCATTTGTGAATATAAATACCGTACGAGGTTATTCAGAAACTTATTTTTGGTATGTTAACACTTCCAGTCCTTTCATAATCAAAGTTTTTGATTTTTTTTTTGAAAAATTAGTCCCTTAATTTCAGTGTTTGACTTCATTAGGGTTTATTACACGTGTCACTACATCATTGGTCGTGATTTTTACGAGGTGTTACACCAGTAAACTGATCGGACTTGGGTGATTCCTGTTCGATCAGATAACTAGAGTCATGATGGGGTTTCTGTTTACCCTCTCTATCAATCCGCAAAACTTTCCAAACCTAACAAATCTTCAAGTTGCAAAAGATCAGATCGCGGGACGGATCGCCATCCGATCGGATTGCCATCCGATCGAACCGCAATCCGATCGGATTGCATTTGAGGTTCAACACTTAAACAATTTTCAACATGTTCAATTCATAGTCAATTCCAACGGATTGCCACCCGATCGGTAGGTCATCCGATTAGATGTTGATCCTACTGTGAACTTGTTCTCTGAGAAATACCCCACAGAATGGATCGCCGTCCGATCGAACCGTCGTTCGATCGAATGACCTTAAAGGTAGAGATATTTCTCTGTTTTTAAAATGCTACAACGAAAACTTCAAAGCCATCATACACAAACACATCCCTCCCAAACGAGGTGTCAATCCGACCGAATGGCCATCCGAATGGATTGACATCCGATCAAATGGCCATCCATTCGGATTGCCATCCGGCCGGATGACCACTCGTCACCTTGTTTCACTTGCATCGTTTTACGCGCCGCTTATCGCTTATGCTATCGTTCTGATCAGGCTAATCTCACTCTAGCGCTCCCTTCAATCCATTAACTTCCATTGATGTAAGTATACTCGATCCCTTTTTGCTTTATGCAATTTTGGGTGTTATATACGTTACTTATTCTAAATCACAACGAACACACAACGCAAACACTATTTATACGCTGACCGTTATTGCATGTTATACGTGACTCGATGAATGCCTGTTTGTTATGTTTACACATTGATTGCTGTCTTCCTGCCTTAGCAACGATAGTACTATAGTTTGGACTCAGCACCTGTTCATTCAGGGGTTGTTAAGGACAATACTTCACGTGTTCGCAGTGGTGAACATGTGATGCGCACTCGCTACTCGCAGTCAAATCGCAGTCATTGGTATTGATACGATCTTTGTCGATAACTTACATGCTTCACATTATACGTTGTACATGCTGGTTATGCGTAAACGCTTTCGAACTCTATTATACTATCAAACTTGTATGCTCACCTTTACACTATGTGTATTGACCTCTATTTTAACGTATGTAACAGGTGCTTGAATGCTTAGGATGTTGTGCTCTTGCTAATTGATGGAATCGAGCTTAGGAGAGTCTAGAAACCAACGAACAACTTACTTATTTAAATCTGAGTTGTCAAAACAGTTTTACTTGTTTTTGAGATATCTATGTCTGTAATAATTAAATACTTGATGGATTATGGTATGGGACATAATATTAACTATCTGGTAATTTAGTTGTTATGGAATTTCTCTTGAACAATCTGTTTCGCTCAGTGCCGCGCCCCGATGTTTCCGCTATCGGTTGGGTTGTGACACTTGTGACCAAGGTTCGACTCCCACTCTCCCCATTATTTTCTACGGTATCCAGGAAAAGGGCGAATATGGGTGGCGTCGGTTCGTCTTGGATGAGAGGTGAGGGTTTACCGATTATTCCACTGTCGTGCATTTGGGCGGGTGGAGGTCGGGTTTCCGCGCATCTGGGAGAGCCAAGGGGCTGGCAACGGTCGAGTAGTCGACCTTGCCACAGCACCCGGTGTCACGGTGGTTGGCACATCGTTCCTTGCCGTTCAAAAAAAAAAACAATTTGAAATGTGTTAGATAAAGTATTTTTTCCTAATTAATAAGAGAGAATAATTAGTGACAAGAGTTATAAACTATTTATTGTTTTACCATTATGCACTTTCTTATTTTTCTTTTCGCAATAAGTTTTTTTCTTAAATAATCCTTCCGCTATAATTATAAAAGTGTTTTTATAAGAGATTTTTGTGTTATTAAATAATTTTTTTCTTTAAAATAATATTTTATATGTTTTAATCTTTTAAATACACAACATAACAACATATCATATAAATTTTATATAGTAGTTATGGGTTTGTATACGAAGGGTTAAAGCCATAGAAATTAGACACGTGACAATCATTAAAATTAAGATTATTGGATTTAAATAATCTCAATTTGACCAGTAGCACTCCATACTTACGGATTGTACCACAACATTCCCAATTTTCAACTGATTTTTCTCTGACATTCTCAAACTAACCGAACCCTAACTCTGTTAGTTTTTTGCTAATGTGGCACTTGTTTAGTGACGTAGCATCTAATGTGGCCTTTATAATGACATGTGACACTTATTTAGGGACATGTGGTATCTGATATGCACTGTTATGGTGACATGGCATCTGACGTAAGCTAACTGAGTTAGAGTTCAGTTAGTTTGGGAGTGCAATGAAAAATAAGTTGAAAGTTAGGAGTGACGTGGTACAATTCGTAAGTTGGGAGTATCGATAAAATGGTGAAAGTTGGAGTAATATGAATCCAATAATCCTTAAAATTAATGGTGTGGGTATAAGAGTAAATTAAACAATTATTTATTCATAATAAAAAAAATCATATTTCTGCAAAATAAAACACCATATAGCATTTATTATATACAAAATATAACATAATGTATCATTTGTTAACTAAAAATAAAACATTATATAACTGCTGCTAATAAAACACATATTAAACCTTTTTTTAACTACAAAATAAAACACCATAAGATAAATAAAACAAAAAATAAAGATAAAAAACGTTTATTATTATAATGAAATTTAAAAAAATAAATTACGTATAAAAATTATTCACGTTTAAAAAAAATACAAAAGTTGAATGTGAGTTTTTTTAAGACGTACAAAAGTTACATTTATACCATGTGTTATTAAATCAATTATTAAATATAAAACACAGTTTACAAAAATAACACTAATCAATCTTATCCATTAAAAAAATACAATAATGATCCATAAATATTAGACTGGAATGGTGACGGAGGATGGGCCGTCACGTCACCCGCCACGTCACCGGGAGTGAGGATGGGTCTAAAGGGGATGGACCAAGGGGTGGAGGATGGGGCTATATATATATATATATATATATATATATATATATATATATATATATATATATATAGGACAAAGATCCGTTAGGAACCACCCCTTATTGCTAGAACCGCGAGAACCAATGAACACAACAAAAAATGCCTAAAAATAGCTAAAAAACACACATTTTTTTTTGATTTTTTTATATTTTTTTATATTTTTTTAGGTTTTTGGGGGTTTAGTTTTTAGCATTTTAGCTTGGGGGTGGGTTTAGGTTTTTGGGGGGCGGGGGAGGGGGGTTTAGGGTTTTTTTTTTGGGGGGGGGGGGGGGTTAGGTTTTTTTTTGGGTGGGGGGTTTAGGTTTTTTTAGGGGGGGGGGGGTGGGGGTTAGGTTTTTTTAGGGTTTTTTTTAGCTATTTTAGGTTGTGTTCACAGTGGTTCTCGCGGTTCTCGCAATAAAGATGGTTCTCGCATGAACCTTACCCTATATATATATATATATATATATATATATATATATATATAGGGTAGGGTAGGGTTCAAGAGTGAACCAACCCTTATTTAAGAACTAAATGAACCAATATCAACTATTGATATTGAATGGCAAGATGGTAAATACATAAAATTAATTTAAACCGTTTTTTTTTAATTAGACCATGCATAGTGGTTAGCTCAATAATGTCACTACCATGGGGCGTTTTCTGCCATGTGGCAGTCCAGTCAGCATGGGGGCATTATTGCAAAAGTGCCGTAGTGGGAATAATGCCCAATAACGCTCCTTCCAATCATTACACAATTATTTTTTTAATTAAAAACTTAAAATACTTTATTAAATTAAAAAAAAAATACAATACTAGAAATAAAAAAACCTATTCAAAAGTAAAAAAAAAACTAATTAAAACTTTAGGGACTGAAATGCAAAACTAAGTAAAAAAATTACATTTCTAAAATCTAATTAAAACTTTAGGAACTGAAATGCAAAATCTTTTTTTAAAGACTAATCAAAATGCAGGGACTAAAATGAAAAAGCTTCTTTTTCTTCCTTTCACCCACAAGAACAACCTGCAACTTTTTTTTAAATCACCTTCAATTAAAACTAATTTCCTTTGTTTTTTTAATTAAAACTAAGTATACACACATGGCAAGGTTCAATTGGGCAAAGAAATAGAGTTCCGGCGTTTTTCAAATCACGCCAATCGATTTTTTTCACCAAAAACGCCCGATAACGCCGGTATGTAATGGGATAGGGGCGTGATTCGGCGTTTTTTTTTAATTTAAAAAAAACGCCCCACTACACATGGTCTTAGGGGTAATATAGTACTTTGTCATTTGTTATTTTTGGAATCCAGTAACAATTATTTCCCTTTTTTTTAGTATGGTCCCACCAAACCTCATCTTATATTTGCCAACTAGGTGTAGTACCCGTGTAACCACACGGGTAGGTTTAGTAATGATTGAAATCAAATACTAAAAAACAGATTATAATATATCATTTAAATTTTGGTCTTTATTTCTATATCTTTATAAAGTAATGTTAAAGACGGTATATGTGACCACACGGGTAGTTTTAATAACCATCGAAATAGATTATAATACATCATTTAAATTGTTTGTATTTAGTTCATGTTTGATATAGAAATTAGCTAACTAACTCAAAATTTCTTGTCTAAACTGAAAGCATGACCTAATTTTATATTGTCTAATAATTAAAGCCTGCCTAATTCAAATAACCAAATGTTATTAAACAGTTCAATAAAGCCCCTTATATTTGATCCAATTAAGCTTACTAATGGATTAGATTTTGTAGGCCCGTTAAAACCCTTCTATCAAATATGGATTAGATTTGTTAAAGACATGTATGAAATGTCCTTAATACCCTTATCCCTTGTTGATACATATTATGTGGTCGCGACTCGGTTCGGTTCAACTCGGTTCGACACGGTTAGGTTCAGCTCAAGCCCGACGTCACGACATTCCTCCATCGTGCGTCCCAGAGTTCGACACGCGAAGCACGAAGCGCCGCGAGCCGGTTCCCGCTGCCACGTCACCATGACATCATCATGATGATGTCATGATGATGTCACATGTTGACTAATACTTACAATTTGAATTTGTTGAATTCATGAACGTATAACATGTGCATGCTGATTGGGGCCGTGAATTAATGTTGGACCAGACTTATTGGTTGGATCAGACCACTCACATGTTTGTGTCGAAGGGTGGGCAATCGAAGGATTATTTCTATCCTTCGATGAGCTCGAAAGATATCCCACGAAGGATTCTGATGGACTTTGAAGGATATGCCATCCTTCGAAGCATATGTGGATCCTTCGATGGATGCATGATCGAAAGATGATGTTTCGATCAGTAATTCTGATCCTTCGAACAGACGTGCGGTGATGGATATAAATATCAATGTAGTGTGTGAGAACAGATGTAGAGAAAAACTAGAGAGAGAGTGTAGTGAGAGAAAGTTCCGGTGAGCTTTGTATTTGTCAAATATTGTACCGAAACTTTGTCGAAATCAATACACGTAACTGTTAATCATTGATATCTTTACGTTTTGTTCACTTTCTCGATCTCGGTTTGCATCTCCGGTTGGATTCCGCACAACCGGGTGTGTTCGATAACAAGGATTAGGCGACTAGATCCTCCTAGCCGGACCTACAAGTGGTATCAGAGCCTTGGCTCTTCTCCTTGTTAAAACCGAGTGTTTTTCGGGTGTTTTCCGGGTGTTTGAAGCTTATTTTTTTTTCTGGAAAAACTGTTTGAATCTTCGAAATTTTTTTTATGTTTGGCTGCTAGTTCATCAGAAAACCTTGCTTAAAACTGATTTGTGAATGGTGTGTTAAGGTTTTTAGTGAAGTTTCGGGCAAATTCGTGTTCGGAAAGGTGTCGGCTCACCGGAAAACTCTTCAGTTTACCAGAAAATTCAAATATTTCTGGGTTGTGTTCTTCACATATTCAAGAAACCTTCAAAGTGTTCTTGGTTGTTTTCACCTTTTTAATCTTATCAAGTGTTTGTGAAAGTTGTTAGTACTTTGAAAATTGTGATTTGATTATAAAAAGAGACATCATCAGTTGGTTGGTAAGCTTGGGAAGAGTGAGCCGAAAGTTGTCTTTGTGTCAGATAGAAAGACAAAATTACTTTACAAATTGTGTTTTGATTATAATATAGTACAAAGTCATACTTGTTTGGTGAAAGCATGATGTCTTGAACCGAAAGTTTAGTTGAAAAGGAAAGCTACTTTGTGTCAGGAGGATAGGAAGTCAACATTTACAATTGCACAAAATATTTGAATTCAGTCGCACAAGAATTGGGCTTCAAGATTTGGGCTTCATATTGAACTGGGCTGTTTGTCTACTCGCACAAGAATAAATCAGCGAATTTGAGACCTGATATTTCAGTAACCAGCGAACTTAATAAGACCAGCGAATTTAACAAAAAAAAATAAAAAATAATAATAATAAAAATAACCAGCGAATTAACAGGGTGGAATACTGGGCTCGCACAACAGAATTGGGCTTCTATCTGGGCCGTTTCGTCGATATTAAATTTGGAGGTATTCTTTTTCTTGATTAAAAAAAAAAAAAAAATGAATCCGGCCTGGGGTACTCCGTCAAATACAGAAAACAAGTATAGAAGCAGTGAGGATTTATTTACAGAAATGTACTATGGTACTCCGTCTCCCGCACCGAAATAACCTATCAGAGCAACTGATATGTTCGGAAATCCATTACCTGTTCGATCTACCGGACCAACAGACATGTATGGCAATCCTATCCAAGTTCCGGTTCCTCCAAAAACAGACATGTACGGAAATCCGCTTCAACCAGTTCCTCAACCGGTGACTCAACAGCAAACCCAAAGGCCTCCTGTGACAACAAATTTACATGGCAATCCCATTCAAGTTCCTGTTAAGCTAGCTCAGCATGGGAACCAGAACCCTTTCAGAAATCAAGGAGACCAGCAGAATCAGAACAGGAACAATGAGCGTACGTTGATACCTGTCAACAACCAAAGCCAAGCAGGACCATCAAATGCTAACCAGGCACTTGTGGTTCAAGTATATGAAGGTGGTGATTGGTCAATCAAGTTGAGTAGTGATGCTCCAGTTGGAACAGCTTGTTTTGCTGAGGTTGTAAAGGATTTAAATCACGCCAGTGGTGGAGAATCTTCCGCCAATGGTGGTGAATCTTCTGAGGATGAAGACTCTTCTGGTTATAGTGGAAGCTCAGATGAAGAATCCTCCACTTCAGGCAATGATCAGGAAGATGACACATCAAGTGCATCAGTTAATGCAGATATTGATGAGCTATTGGAAGAATCTGCAGCAGGAATTCAAAGAAGATCTATTTTGGTGGATCAAGCTGCTTATTCTTCGTCTTCTCTCCATTCAGCCTTTATGGCTAATGTCGACAGTTCATCAAGTCAGGTATGTGTCGATGAACCCACTGCTGCTATTTGTGATAATTGTGATAGATTGCATGTTAGATGTGCTGATTTGGATGCAAACATGTCTGAGTTGCAAGGCAAACATGATGCTTTACAAGCTAGTTTGTTTGACTTGCAAGACAAACATGTTTCTTTGAATGATAAGTGGTGTGAATTGCAAGGCAAACACGAGACTTTGCAAGAGAAATATGATGTGACATTCATTCACAATCAAAAATTGACCGTTGATCTTTCAAAGTGCACTGAAGCCAATATGTTTTATGAAAACCATGAAAAGGAATTCAAATCGATGATTGACACCTTAAAGAAAGATAAAACAGAGCTGACTAAAATGGTTTCCAGAAAACAAACTGACATTAATTTGTATATAACTCGTCTTGAAGTGATGCAAAAGGAAATGGCTTGTGTTAAAACTGAAAGTGAGGCGATCCGACTTAAGTTAGACAGTTATTTGAGTTCTAGCTATGTGTTGGATCACATCATTGACGTACAGAAAGAGAAAAAGGATGTCACATGCATAGGTTATAAGCAATGTCCACCACCTGTCAGACACAATTACGATGCACTGCCTGATGAGGAATATAGAACTCACTTTGAACCATCTGTTCCTCTAGATATTAATGAATTTGCTACAGGACTCGGATACAAGAAAGAAGTATCGTCAGATTCAGATGTGTCAGCAGATACCTTTGTAACTGCCGAACCGAATCAGGATCCTCCAGTTGTGATTGAGGATACTGATTCTTCTGATGATGAGTCTGATGATACCGATTCAGCAAAGTCTGATGCGGTGATAAACGAAGAGGACATACCTCTTGAGAATCATATTCTGTGTGATCCTCCTGCAAAACCCGCTAAGACTGTTGCAATCGAGTCCTCGTCTGCACAAGAGTCGGAGAGTGTGGATTTGCTGTACACTCTAGTTGGTGATGATAAAATTTATTCTGACAAAGATTTTCCTATTAAGAATGTTAATCAATCATTAATCAGTAAAGTCTTTGAAAATTCAACAACTAAGTTTTTGGGAAAGACAGGATCACGTGTTACAGTAACACAGTGCCCTCCTATCCCTAAGGCTGAAGTTAGAAAACAGTTTGGCAATCAGAAATTACCAACAGTGCAAAAACAGCAAAATCATGCCAAACCAAAAGGTAAAACACCGGCTCAAGGTCAAAAGAAGCCGAATCAGAAGAAGAAGAAGAATGTGAACTTTGTGAAATCTAAGGGAACGGACAAAATTGCAACATTTGAAAATCAATCTAACTTAGATTTTGTCAAGAAAGCAACTGTGATGAAAAGGAATGAACCAAGTAGTTCAAAACCTAGTACCTCGGGATCACAAAGTTCATCATCGGCAAGACGATCACATGATACTTCGGGGTTTGTTGAACGAAGATCATGTTTTGAATGTGGTACAATTGGGCATATAATTCGATATTGCCCGTATCTTCATAAGTTGAAAGCAAAAGGTGATGCCCCCCATGGTAACAATTACCATAAAAGATTTGTTTCACCAAAACAAGACCCTCGTCTTGTTAAACAACAAGAAGTGAAACAGAGAAAGAAACAACGGAAAGAAATTGAAAAGGTTTTAAAACCAGAGGTTATCCAAACACAGTCTGTTAAGTTAGAAGTCAAAAATGAAAAACAAAAACAGATTTGGATACCAAAATCGGAAATTGTTTCAGGGGGAGCTACATCAATTACGAATCATCGGGAAATGGATGTCACAATCCTCGATGATGACGGACGACCCAAGTCTGTGAAGGCTTGGGTCCCCCTCTCCAACTAATCTCTGAATAAGAGTGCAGGATGTTCCAGGAGGAACTATTGATAGTCTTAGGATTGTTGATAGTGGAGCGTCCATGCACAAGATCGGCGACATAAGACTCCGAAACATCATTATATCTAGGAGTTGTTGCCTTTGATGGAGAGAAATGAGAAAAGAAAGGAAAAAGATAAGAAGACAAACATTCCGATGAAGGAATGATGGTGAAAGAATGTGGTTGAATGAAATTGCAAAATTTGACAAGATGAAAAATGTGCCAAAATTGTGGTTGTTATGGTTTTTGATCGGGTCAACAGGAAAGATTCAAATGAAAAGTACGCACCTGCAGCACGTTTGAAGTTCAAAATCAACAAGATGAACGTGTAAGGTACTTTTCTCCACGGTGTGATTGAAGAGAATGTGCTTGTTAATCAAACCAAACCGGGTGTGCGGATGCCTTGGCGTGGATTGAACAACCGCACACTACTTCTCAAAGAGAAAGACAAAGCCCTTCGCTGGTGCAATGTGGAAGACCAGCCGGACCCAGAGGTCTATGATCTTGTTGCTGTGAAGGGATTGAAGTAGCTACTAAATCGACTTTGAAATCCACACCTGGTGGATATCCAGTTTGGGAGAGCTCTCAGATTCCTAGCAATGCACGAAGCAGTTGCAGGATACGGTTTTAAAATTCTAATCTCTCTTTTACTTGTCGATATTTAAGCTGCTTTATGAATTATTATTATCTCGTACAGCACTCTTTGGCCAGACAATGTTGTCATGGTCCGCACCGCTTACCGACATGCCAACTCATTTTTTTCCCAAAATTCGATAAATCATTTCTGATTCAAAATTAATTTTGGTAAACGGCATTGAGGTAAAACAAGAGTAAAACCAACATCGGAAAATCATTTTTGTAAATACCTTTGTGTTTTAAATTTGTCTTAGTTTATTGATTTTAGGGGGAGTAAATCCAAAATTTGAAAATCCAAAAACATCGAAAAATTTCAAAAACACAAAAACAATAGAAAATCAAAAATGAGTTTCCTGGCGAGAAAAAGAGAAAATGAATGTGAACTTTGTGAAATCTAAGGGAACGGACAAAATTGCAACATTTGAAAATCAATCTAACTTAGATTTTGTCAAGAAAGCAACTGTGATGAAAAGGAATGAACCAAGTAGTTCAAAACCTAGTACCTCGGGATCACAAAGTTCATCATCGGCAAGACGATCACATGATACTTCGGGGTTTGTTGAACGAAGATCATGTTTTGAATGTGGTACAATTGGGCATATAATTCGATATTGCCCGTATCTTCATAAGTTGAAAGCAAAAGGTGATGCCCCCCATGGTAACAATTACCATAAAAGATTTGTTTCACCAAAACAAGACCCTCGTCTTGTTAAACAACAAGAAGTGAAACAGAGAAAGAAACAACGGAAAGAAATTGAAAAGGTTTTAAAACCAGAGGTTATCCAAACACAGTCTGTTAAGTTAGAAGTCAAAAATGAAAAACAAAAACAGATTTGGATACCAAAATCGGAAATTGTTTCAGGGGGAGCTACATCAATTACGAATCATCGGGAAATGGATGTCACAATCCTCGATGATGACGGACGACCCAAGTCTGTGAAGGCTTGGGTCCCCCTCTCCAACTAATCTCTGAATAAGAGTGCAGGATGTTCCAGGAGGAACTATTGATAGTCTTAGGATTGTTGATAGTGGAGCGTCCATGCACAAGATCGGCGACATAAGACTCCGAAACATCATTATATCTAGGAGTTGTTGCCTTTGATGGAGAGAAATGAGAAAAGAAAGGAAAAAGATAAGAAGACAAACATTCCGATGAAGGAATGATGGTGAAAGAATGTGGTTGAATGAAATTGCAAAATTTGACAAGATGAAAAATGTGCCAAAATTGTGGTTGTTATGGTTTTTGATCGGGTCAACAGGAAAGATTCAAATGAAAAGTACGCACCTGCAGCACGTTTGAAGTTCAAAATCAACAAGATGAACGTGTAAGGTACTTTTCTCCACGGTGTGATTGAAGAGAATGTGCTTGTTAATCAAACCAAACCGGGTGTGCGGATGCCTTGGCGTGGATTGAACAACCGCACACTACTTCTCAAAGAGAAAGACAAAGCCCTTCGCTGGTGCAATGTGGAAGACCAGCCGGACCCAGAGGTCTATGATCTTGTTGCTGTGAAGGGATTGAAGTAGCTACTAAATCGACTTTGAAATCCACACCTGGTGGATATCCAGTTTGGGAGAGCTCTCAGATTCCTAGCAATGCACGAAGCAGTTGCAGGATACGGTTTTAAAATTCTAATCTCTCTTTTACTTGTCGATATTTAAGCTGCTTTATGAATTATTATTATCTCGTACAGCACTCTTTGGCCAGACAATGTTGTCATGGTCCGCACCGCTTACCGACATGCCAACTCATTTTTTTTCCCAAAATTCGATAAATCATTTCTGATTCAAAATTAATTTTGGTAAACGGCATTGAGGTAAAACAAGAGTAAAACCAACATCGGAAAATCATTTTTGTAAATACCTTTGTGTTTTAAATTTGTCTTAGTTTATTGATTTTAGGGGGAGTAAATCCAAAATTTGAAAATCCAAAAACATCGAAAAATTTCAAAAACACAAAAACAATAGAAAATCAAAAATGAGTTTCCTGGCGAGAAAAAGAGAAAATGATAGTACATCAGTAGTCTGTCCAAACCTCTTTAAATCTTAAATGAAAAAGCGATAAGCAGCTCTATATAAGATGTATCGGTAGGCTCACAATCATTTTAAAGTGTGCAGGGTGATATAATCTTAAATCGACTGAAGACTGGGTGGGAACCATTCATTGGCATATGGTCTTAGTACCGAAATTTCGTTTGAGAGATTGCCGAGGTTCTGAGATATTCGGTCTTTATGCTGCTTATCATCTGGGTATCATGGTTGTATCTTTTACCGAAAATTAACGGAGACGCAAGTCTAGATCTTCCATGATACTATACATACGTGTACATATTGCATTCGACCTCAATAAGTGATCAACAATCACATGTCCAAACAAATAAGTGATAATATTTCACAAATTCTTTCCGGGAGTCAAGTTCGTCTCTCTGCTGTACGAAAGTACTGACCTGTTCACGGACTTGCTCCTGTGCCCACATGCATATGAAAATCAAGTTCCTCATCAATAAGTGACTCTATCACATAGGGCTTGTTTTCAAACAAAATAAGTGAGAATCTCACATCATATACGGTCAAACAGATGATAATCGGTATACTCACCGGTAAGATGAACCCTCGTGCATACCTTGATACGGGAATGTGTCGTGATGTGGATGAACACCGGTCGGTAAGTATAAATCATACCTTAACGTATCCCCTCGCCATGATTACATCTGATAAGTTGAGCTTATGTGGACAACAATACCGATAATTGTTATAGGATGCTTATCTTAATGATTATCTAATTGAACAACAAGAGCGTTTTGGCATGACCGTACACTGATATGATTCTCTTACCCTCGAAACTCGCAAAAAGAATGTCTGTAAATATTTACTTACTGCTTTAAATTTCTGCATCCTTGTATATATTTATTTACTGCTTTCAGTCTTTACATTTAAAATATTCAAAAAGTCCAAAAAGATTTTAGGCGTGTTTTAACATAAACTTTATAAAAGCCAAAAAGATTTTATTTCTATTTTATTTTCGATCGTACGATGTTGGAACTCGAGTCTTCGTTACCTGAAACCTGATTGAAAACCGCAAATGACTAAATCTCCATAAACGGTCGAAATTTGCAAAGTGTTGAAAGTTAAAATTTGAAATGGATAAAGTACTTTAAACTTTCAAACTGTCGGACGGTGTTTGTTTAAACAATGGTCACACGTGTGTCGTTTGTTTATGCTATGATATTCCAGGCGGTTGTTCTCATTACGCGTTTAGATTTCTTGCATGTGCAGATTCTAAAGGCAAGGAGAACATGGTCGATGACAAGCTTCGGAATGAAGACACGACGTGAAGGCACTCAAATGATGAAGATGATCGAGTGGCCGCTGACCATCATCAACACCATAAGGATCTCACTTCATAAAGAACAAGTATTTCACGAGCATAACTCAAAGGGGAGCTTATGTTAAGGGGGAGTTTGTCAACACACTTCCTACATGAAACGGGGAGTTTGTTGATACACTTTCTACTTTCAATACGTGAAGACGTTGAAGATCCTCCGACTTAGAAGACATGGAAGATGAACCTCACGAGTAGCGTCCAAGGGGGAGTTTGTTGATACATATTATGTGGTCGCGACTCGGTTCGGTTCAACTCGGTTCGACACGGTTAGGTTCAGCTCAAGCCCGACGTCACGACATTCCTCCATCGTGCGTCCCAGAGTTCGACACGCGAAGCACGAAGCGCCGCGAGCCGGTTCCCGTTGCCACGTCACCATGACATCATCATGATGATGTCATGATGATGTCACATGTTGACTAATACTTACAATTTGAATTTGTTGAATTCATGAACGTATAACATGTGCATGCTGATTGGGGCCGTGAATTAATGTTGGACCAGACTTATTGGTTGGATCAGACCACTCACATGTTTGTGTCGAAGGGTGGGCAATCGAAGGATTATTTCTATCCTTCGATGAGCTCGAAAGATATCCCACGAAGGATTCTGATGGACTTTGAAGGATATGCCATCCTTCGAAGCATATGTGGATCCTTCGATGGATGCATGATCGAAAGATGATGTTTCGATCAGTAATTCTGATCCTTCGAACAGACGTGCGGTGATGGATATAAATATCAATGTAGTGTGTGAGAACAGATGTAGAGAAAAACTAGAGAGAGAGTGTAGTGAGAGAAAGTTCCGGTGAGCTTTGTATTTGTCAAATATTGTACCGAAACTTTGTCGAAATCAATACACGTAACTGTTAATCATTGATATCTTTACGTTTTGTTCACTTTCTCGATCTCGGTTTGCATCTCCGGTTGGATTCCGCACAACCGGGTGTGTTCGATAACAAGGATTAGGCGACTAGATCCTCCTAGCCGGACCTACATCCCTTAATATTCCTTAATACCATTATCCCTTAATACCCGTAACATAGACAGATTTACATCAGATTATAATATATCATTTAAATTTTGGTCTTTAGTTCTATTTATACTATATTAGACCATGTTTTATAGATAAGTATTATTTTAGTTTAATCTTTTCTAATTAATTTATATATAATCCTCCTACTAAATATTATTTAGTTTAATTTCTTATGGATAATTATTTTTTGTTTAATCTCCTTGTCATCATCACACTTCTCCAAAAATGCAACTTGACTGTTATAAGTTGTATGAAATGACTAACATCATCACCGATCATTATCATCATCACACTTCTCCAAAAATCTCCAAATATCTCTCTCAACTCTCAACAGTCAACACAGAGCTTCATCATCTTCATCCAGCTTCATCATCTTCATCCATCTTCATCTTGAAAACAGAGGTTTGAATCATCATCTTATCTATATATATTTTTGATATTTGTGATGTTTTTGTAAAAAACAGAGGGTTGATTTGGGTATTTTGTTTCAGTTTTTGATAATGATAATCTGAATGCCGCATGATGATGATGATGATGATGATAATCAGTTTTTTGTGAATGTTTTTTTGAAAAAACAGAGGGTTGATTTGGGTATTTAGGTTTCAGTTTTTGATAATGATAATCTGAATGCCGCATGATGATGATGATGATGATGATGATGATGATAATCAGTTATTTGTGAATCAGTTTTTGATAATCAGTTCTTTGATAATCAGTTTTTGATAATCAGTTCTTTGATAATCTGAATGCCGTATGATGATGATAATCACTTATTTGTGAATGGGTTGATTTGGGTATTTTGCTTTCAGTTTTTCAGGTTTGTTTGTTCTGTTTTTGTTCTGTTTTGTTCTGTTTGTTTGTTTTGTTTTTGTTCTGCTTTGTTACGTTTGTTTGTTTTGTTTGTTTTGCTTTGAAAAAACAGAGGGTTGATTTGTTTTGCTTTGTTCAGGTTTGTTTGTGATGTTTTTTGTGAAAATTTTGTACAGAATGGCTGTGGATGTAAAGATACGCAAAACACCAACTACGAAGGCGAGAACACTTGACAACCTCCTAGAAGATAGTACGATGCACATAAGGAAGTGATTGATCAAAACGATCAATTGCATATGAATGAATACAACCCCAGTGGTAGATATGTAATTAGCGAGCTCTGGAATTTCAAGGAAAATCTAAGAGCTACACTGGCGTTATATTCATTCATATGAATGAATATAACCCAAGTGGCAGATATGAAATTAGCTACACTGGGGTTATATTCATTCATATCTGCTACATTCCGAAGTGCACCGTCAGTAAAGATCCACAATTGCTTGTGGTGGTATGACGTTTTGTCTCTGTATTGTATGTTACAGTCTTTTGTTATCTAGTCTGTAAGTTCCGTCAAGTCTACGAAGTTGGTATGACGTTTTGTCTCTGTATTGTATGTATTAAAACTTTACATTTAATATACAATTTAGGCTTTAATAATTTGTTATAATTTGTTATAAAAAATATTAACAATGCCAATACAACTTTCATCAACAACTCTCCTTAAATATCAGGTTATGTGAATGATATAAGAGAACCAACTGGATCAACTTTTTCTGTAATAAGCAACTCTTCTGGAAGATGTCCTCCTTTCATCAGTTACAATAGATAAATCAACATTCAATGAATGATTAATACCTATAAGAAAACTCTATAGAGAATACAGTTTGTAATATTTGTTAATGGGCTGCTCTCAATGTTATGATTTGACGATTCAAGTTGTGTGACCATTGAAAATACAAACAATGATAGATTGGTGAATTATACTTAGTGTTGTTAAAAAACTGTTTTGAAAACACTTTTGGCTTAAAACATTGGTTTCAAACACTGTCCTTAAATCAACAGTAGTTTCAAACAGTGTTAACCCAAAAATGGTTTCAAAACATATCATTAACAACACTATTTTAACCGAACAGTGACAAACTAAACTACTGCTTCTTCCTTCCATTGTTGCATGTCAAGCACTGATGTTTGACATTCAGTGGTTTCCTCAAAGTTGATCAGTCCTTGAGTGGGCACTACTTTAATCAATAGCAGTACTTATATAGCATCAGTAGATTGAACCAGCAGTGTTTAATCCTTAACAGTCTTTAGGGCTTCATCAGCAGTTTGAAGGACAGCAACTGTTGTACAGAGACAGTGGATAGAGGACATCAGATGTTATAAACACTTTCAAGGGGAAAGCCTGGTGTAAACTACTGCTTATGATGAATGATTAAATAAGAAAACTCTATACACCATACAGTTACTGAATTTAGGCACAAGTTATCAAATCCACATGAGAAGGTTTCCACGACAGCGCCAAAAAATATCATTAACAACACTATTTTAGCCGAACAGTAGTTTCAAACACTGCTAACCTTAACCACTGATTCTATACAATATAAGTGACAAACTAAACTACTGCTTCTTCCTTCCATTGTTGCATGTCAAGCACTGATGTTTGACATTCAGTGGTTTCCTCAAAGTTGACCAGTCCTTGAGTGGGCACTACTTTAATCAACAGCAGTACTTAGATAGTATCAGTAGATTGAACCAGCAGTGTTTAATCCTTAACAGTCTTCAGGGCTTCATCAACAGTTTGAAGGACAGCAACTGTTGTATAGAGATAGTGGATAGAGGACATCAGATGTTATAAACACTTTCAAGGGGAAAGCCTGGTGTAAACTACTGCTTATGATGAATGATTAATAGTAATAAGAAAACTCTATACACCATACAGTTACTGAATTTAGGCACAAGTTATCAAATCCACCTGAGAAGGTTTCCACGACAGCGCCAAAAAATATCATTAACAACACTATTTTAACCGAACAGTGGTTTCAAACACTGCTAACCTTAACCACTGATTCTATACAATATAAGTGACAAACTAAACTACTGCTTCTTCCTTCCATTGTTGCATGTCAAGCACTGATGTTTGACACCCAGTGGTTTCTTCAAAGTTGATCAGTCCTTAAGTGGGCAGTACTTTAATCAATAGCAGTACTTAGATAGCATCAGTAGATTGAACCACCAGTGTTTAATCCTTAACAGTCTTCAGGACTTCATCAGCAGTTTGAAGGACAGCAACTGTTGTATAGAGACAGTGGATAGAGGACATCAGATGTTATAAACACTTTCAAGGGGAAAGCCTGGTGTAAACTACTGCTTATGATAAATCCACTGTTGTGAACCAGTTTTGGCTTTAATTATCTGTTCCTCTGATAGGGTTCAATCCCAATACTCTTTAGATTATTTTTCAGTACTGTAAAACTTATCAAAGTTTGAATTTTCTTCATTCATTCAATAATAAACCATAGTATTACAAAATTATGATTTTGAAAAATAATAAAAATTAAATATTAAACATTACAATTAACACTTCCTAGAATATCTCGTTCTCTCGCCTTCTTCCATCCAATTTCATTTTTTGTTTTAATTTGCAGATCAGCTAGCATATCACAGGTCTTCTGATCCTGTTTCAGCAAATTTGTGATAAACTCTTCCGCTTTTTCTTTAAATTCTGTTGGAGTAGAAGAGGTAACTTCATCCAGCAGTGCAATGCTACTCCAGGTTTGCTTATAATATTTATCACTAACCATACCAACTTTTTTGTTGAGTTCTTCAGCGTTACTCTGTTCTTGGAGTGACCATGTTGAAAATTCGATTTTAAGATCAGTAGTATCCGACCAGTGGTAGAAGGTTTTCCTTGCCATTTAGGAAGAATGTGAGTGTTTTTGGACGGTTTGCTTTAGGATGAACGTTTTTTTTTAAATTGAAGTGTTGATGTTTTCAAGTAAACTAATAATGATCCTTTATAGTGTTTAAAATGTTTGATAGGATAACTGAAGAGACGTCTCCTAATTATGATAACCTTTTTTTGAAGGTTTCAATTTTGTTCTTTGGTTTTCTAGATATTTAATTTTACTTGTTTTCCCATGAAAACTCATTTTTCAAAGGTTTTGCATTAAAATGTTTGATAGGGTGACTGAACAGGCATCTCCCATATACACGTTTTTGACTGTTAAATCATTAAATGTACATGGTTTTTAAGTATAAATGTTTATTTAATGATTGCATTTAAATCTGACCTTTGGCCTGTTTACATATATTCTATATAATAGCATTGCTAATAAAAAGTTTTTTCATCAAAACAGATTCATTCAGTGAAACAGAAGAGCAACTATTATTATTTTGCCTTAATTCTTATAAATATACTAAAATGGAGTCATATACTTCTGCAAAATCTGACGATTTCAAGCAACGTTTTATTAAACAAATCGAAGACCAAGTTTTGGCTGATAGGTATACTCTTCAAGAGTTGAAGAGGTGTTTTAACGGTCAGGAAGTTGGTCTGCTGACAAGAGACCAGGTTTCGAGGGACTTGAGGGTGATGCCGACTACTTCTGTTCGTGACCTGTGTGTTACGAGTAATATAGAATGTGGAGAAAGAGACCTGGAGTTCATGAGAAAGATCAATGAGATACATCGTGAGGTTCAGCGCTCCATGGAGTTGAAGTTAAAGTTTCTTGATTCTTGTTATTAGAGTTAGACGTGTCTGATTAGTTTTCTTTTTTTGTATGTAATTGCTACTTTCTTAATACTTCATATTTTAATCGTATTAATTTGTCGGCAGTTTTTACATTCCACTGCTTCATTCCAAGCAGGGCTTTGCTCTTTAGCAGCACTTGAGTTAGGACAGTAGATTAAGTAGCAGCACCTTGTCTTTAGCAGTTGTTGTACACAAGCAGTACTTAATGGACAATAGTTGTAGTATACAAACAATGGATGAGGGCCATCAGATGTTATAACCACTTTCAAGGGGATAGTCTAATGCAAACAGCTGCTTATGATGAATCCACTGATGTGAACCAGTTTTGGCTCTTATTAATAGTGCCTCTTATAGGGTTCAATCCCAACAAAAGAGGCGTGTACAAAAGAGGCGCATCAAATTCAGATTATAATATATCATTTAAATTGTGATCTTTAGTTCTATATCTTTATAAAATAATGTTAAATACAGTATGTATTAGTATTATAATAACCATAATGATAAAAGTTTTTGTCTATGTAAACTATCATGTGAACAAATATTTGATGAATTGACATTCGCACAAACTTTCATTAAAAGCAGTCTTATTTGGCCCAAACAAAACTTGTTCTTAGTTAAGTGTAACAAACGGATTTTCTTTAGTGGATAAGATCAAAATACATCTAACATTCTATAAAAAAAACATCATTAACAACACTATCTCGATGGTTAATAAAAATATTATGATATTGAAAAATAAGATGGTGGTACCTCTTCTTCTAATTTGAAAACTTTATGTCACACCCCAAATTTCCACGTTTTACCGGTGGGCCCGGTAGGGGAGTATCGTGACGTGGTTGGCAACATAATAGTCAAACAACACAATATTTAAATGCACAGCGGAAGCAAAGTATAGATTCGTTTCAACCAAAAGATATTGTAATATTAAGTATCACAAATAGTCGAAAATAAATCCACAGGTAGATCAAAATAAAAAGGAAACAAATGTTCAACGGTTTATGACATCCAAGCTGGCGAGACTTATTGTGGATGCTAGGAGGCAAGCCAGCCTATTTCGCGTAGTACCTGCACTCAACCTTTTTAGGAAAAATACGTCAGTTTACACTGGTAAATACAATCAACCGACTCATTTTGAAAAGAGTTTAAGAAAATGCATTTAAGGCACAAGGCACAAATAATATTTTATAACTTTGGATAATTATTTAAATATATAAACTTGTAAAGGATTTACATGTTCCTTATGCGTTCAGTAGCCCGGATCAAGCCGGGTTATAGATCAATAAACACACCACTTTATTTATGAGACACTGACAGGTGTACGCCTACACCTGAGTGCTAAGGTCGTGGCCATTTCGTAAAATGATGCCAGGGATATCCGGGACACGGTCATTAACCCCCCAAAGGCTTTAAGCAAACAAAACTATTTAAACGAAACATCTCAATACTTTAACCATATATAATTAAAGATTCAATGTCCGAACAAGCGGTATTTTATATACCTTACCCAAGCCCGTATAGGGAAATAAGTTAAAAGTATTTACCTGAGCAAGTATAATTCAAAATCAGCGAGTGCAAGTATCTTTTACTGGTTCTCCTAATCTGGAATGAAGGTTTATAATAACCTATTAGAATCCTAACGGGTCTTTAGTTAAGCTTAAGCTTAGACCGGTTAGTTTTAAAGATACGGTTCGTACGCACGATTAAGCGAAGACCGGATAGAATGTGATTTAGACTCGACAAGTTTGAAGACTTGTTTAATATGGGTATATTATACACATTCTGGATTTTGAGACAAAACCGATAAGGTTTGACCCGTTTCGGCTAATTTATGTAAACCAGTTACATAAACCGAACCGAACGCGCATGAAGCGTAACGGGTATCCGTAAGAGTCCTAAACAGGTTTCCTAAGTTAACATGTCTTAAATAAGTTGTAATATCAGTAGGATATCACCCATGACGCCCCAAATGAGTTTAATCTCTTAATAAGCCCCGTAGGGGTATTTTGGTCATTTTAAAGATTATAAAAGGGTTTAATTAGACACCTGTGATCCGGGTCTGAGTTGATCAGTAAAATAGCTTATTTTAACAGGTTATAACCTTTGGTAATAAGTCTAATATACTAAAATAGTTTTAAACCCAAACTATGCGTTAAATACGCGTATAAAGTCGTTTTAAGCGATGTACGGGTTAAAATACGATTCTGAGTTTTCTGATCAAATAAACAGGCTCAAAATACTCCATTTATTATTTAAAATCAATAGCAATTGGATTGGCGTTAAAAGGATTTGTAAAACTCATTTTATGGCCGAAAAGGGTATTTTTGGTATTAACCGAATCAAGGCGATAAACCTAGCTTATGATCAATTTAAAAATAATTAAAAATCTTTAAAAATCCCAAAATATTATATCA
The DNA here is from genome assembly GCA_030545235.1 of Helianthus tuberosus. Lineage (NCBI taxonomy): Eukaryota > Viridiplantae > Streptophyta > Magnoliopsida > Asterales > Asteraceae > Helianthus > Helianthus tuberosus. The sequence continues at coordinate 158,839,510 of CM060418.1, read as the reverse complement.
CATCAGTGGGTAAAAGGTTTGGTGTCAAAAATTGGGTTTAGATAGGCTTTACGCTAATGACGCCGTTTAATTACTTAAAAGCATTCAAATTACGTCATTAAGCATAACTCCTAATCTAGACCTCCAACTGATGTGAAATTTTAGGTACAAGTTTAATAATCAGTAACTAAGATTATGGCACTTTCACATTTCCAAAAAACTCGTTTTATGGTCATAAGGGCATTACGGTCAATATTTAGGCAATTAACGGAAACATCAGACGATTAGGGATTCGAGTGCTATAAACGCAGAGGCTTATACACACATGTAACTAGGTCCTAATGGAACCTTAAGGTATGTCTAAACCTATATAAATCGGGTCAGAACTGAGGTCAAAGCAAAAGTCAAACTTTTGCGTCTCTCGGTTCCGAATCGGTTCAAAACATAAAGTTGTCGAATCAATCGAGCTTAGACAAGTTATTATACTTATTTTCAAGTTGTATGACTGATAAAACAGGTTACACGCCTTCCGTATCGTTAAATATGCGATTAATGTTTCTGTTGACTTTTTCGGACAACCTTTGACTCGATAAACGACCTAGTTAGGATTCGAATCAGTGAGTGCCCTTTTAGGGGTTTATTAACCATATAAATACCAACTTATAACAACTTTTGATTCGACTAAACTCTGGACCGATTGTGATATATCGCTAAATCAAACCGTAGTTACGACGGTTTGATTTCTAGGCTAAAAACTAAGTATAAATGAATTAGAGAAGGTTAGGCATACTTACACACGACTAATGGATGATTTGGAATGCTTGTGACCTGCTTGAATGCTCCAGAAATGCTCAGAGGTTGATGAATGATCAATGTAGTAACATGTGGGTCTTATAAACAACTTCAAACATACTTGGATCATTAACACCTAAGTCTAGGAGTGTTACAATATCAACCACAAGTGCCCTACATGCTAAAAACCACCTTAGGCAGCCCAAGGTATCGAAAAAATGAGATTTGAGTCGGTTACAAGCATCAACAGGCAGCTGCCTATTTTTTTCTGCTTCTGCAGGTCTGAGGCGGCCCGCATTAGATGTTCACATATGGGAGGCGGGCCGCGTGGCCCATCTGATCAGGTTACACATGTTTCTTTAATTGCACTTTGGTCCCTAGTCCCCCGAAATGTCGTTTTCAAGATGTTTCTTGCATTTTAAGGCTGCTATATTTACGTATGGGGGGCTTTAATACTTATACCCACTTTGTCAAGTCCTCGGGTAACTTTGTGATCACCCGAAAAGCCCTAATTTCAAAGTTGACGATTCTAACCCTCACACACGAATTTTATCACAACTTTCTCATACGGTAACGAAACTTGGTGAAATTTTTATGGTAGGTTCTAGTGAGCATATTTAATCGTTACAAGGCTTCGGGTTTGCTAAAAGGTCACTCAGAGGTATAACTTAAACATGTTGACACATTTAACCCCTGTAGTTTGTAATCTCTCACTTTCTTTCACAATTCGCTTCGTATGATCCATGATCCATTCGTTTAAGGTTATAAACATTATGTAGGGTTATTGTAAAGTATATTTATTCATTGTTGACACTTTGAACCCTTATATTTGCATAGTTTCACTATTTGTCAACTTTAGTCCTTCTAGAACATTCTTTCACACGTTCAAACCTATGACACGTGTCAACACATTATAGGACGTAAATTTTCGAGGTGTTACATCCTCACCCCCTTAAAAGAAATCTCGACCCGAGATTTACTGAAATAAGTAAGGGTACTTTTCTTTCATCGTGGATTCAACCTCCCACGTGTATTCGGGACCTCTACGGGTATCCCATTTGACCTTTACAAAAGGTATATGCTTCCTTTGAAGCTTCCTTACCTGTCGATCTTCAATCGACAAAGGTTTTTCCACAAACTTCAAGCTCTCATCTATATACACATCTGTATGTGGTATAACCAGTGATTCATCAGCGAAACACTTCTTCAGATTGCAGATGTGGAACACATTGTGTATACTACTGAGCTCTTCAGGTAAGTTTAACTTATAGGCAACTGACCCGACACGTTCGATAACCTCGAAAGGTCCTATGTATCTCGGGCTTAGCTTGCCTTTCTTACCAAATCGCATCACTCCTTTCCAGGGTGACACTTTAAGTAGGACTTTGTCACCTACTTCGAAGTGAAAATCCTTACAACTTGGATCAGCGTAACTTTTCTGCCTATCCCGGGCAGCTTTGAGACGGTCACGAATCTGAGCAATCTTGTCCGTCGTCTCGAACACTATCTCCGGTCCAGATAATTGGACATCTCCAACTTCTGCCCAACAAACGGGCGATCTACACTTTCTACCGTATAATGCCTCAAAAGGCGCAGCCTTGATGCTGGTATGGTAGCTATTGTTGTAGGAGAATTCAACTAATGGTAGGTGCTTATCCCAGCTACCACCCAAGTCAATTGCACATGCACGAAGCATGTCTTCCAACGTTTGAATAGTACGCTCACTCTGACCGTCTGTCTGTGGATGATAAGCTGTACTAAAGTTCAAACGTGTGCCCAAAGATTGTTGGAAGCTTTTCCAAAAATGTGACGTGTATCTAGTATCTCGATCAGAGATAATAGACACAGGTATGCCATGTAAAGCTACAATCTTATCTACGTACAGTTGGGCTAACATATCGGAGCTGTAGGTCTCCTTAATGGATAGGAAATGTGCTGACTTCGTCAGTCGGTCAACTATCACCCAGATGGTGTCATTTCCTTTCCTTGTCTTGGGTAACTTGGTGATAAAATCCATAGTTACCATTTCCCACTTCCAAGTAGGAAGTTCAGGCTGTTGTAGCAAACCTGACGGTTTTTGATGTTCTGCCTTGACTTGCGCATACGTCAAGCATTTAGCTACATAGGTAGCTACAGACTTCTTCAAGCCTATCCACCAATAGTTTGCCCTTAGATCCTGGTACATTTTATCAGCCCCAGGATGAACATAATATTTAGAGCTGTGGGCTTCCTGGAGGATAACATCTCGGAGTCCTCCATAAATTGGAACCCATATCCGTCCATTCAATCTAAGAATTCCATCCTTACTAAGAGATAACTGCTCCTCAGTTACTCCTAGCTTTTCGTTAGGATAGTTAGCTTCCAACACAGCTTCCTTCTGTGCAGCTAACAATCTTTCTATCAAATTGTTCTTTATTTCCATGCGCTTGGCAATGATTCGGATGGGTTTCACCTTCTCCTTCCGACTCAAGGCATTGGTGACTACATTCGCCTTGCCGGGATGGTATCTTATTTCACAATCGTAATCATTCAGAGTTTCCATCCAACGGCGTTGCCTCATGTTCAAGTCCTTCTGGTTGAACAGATGTTGAAGGCTTTTGTGATCAGAATAGATCACACATTTTATTCCATATAAGTAGTGCCTCAACAGTTTTAGTGCGAATACAACGGCACCCAACTCTAAGTCGTGGGTGGTGTAATTCTTTTCGTGCACCTTTAACTGACGTGAAGCATAGGCAATGACTTTGCCTTTCTGCATAAGCACACATCCCATCCCGGTGTGTGATGCATCACAATAAACTACAAACTCCTCTATTCCATCAGGCAATGTCAGTACTGGAGCATTGCTTAACTTTTGTTTCAGAATATCGAAGGATTCTTGCTGCTTAGGACCCCAGTCAAACTTAATCTTCTTACGTGTCAGCGAAGTCAGGGGTGCAGCGATCCTTGAGAAGTTTTCAATGAATCGCCTATAGTATCCTGCCAAACCTAGGAAGCTACATATTTCTGTAGGCGTCTTTGGCTCATGCCAATTCATGACAGCTTCAACTTTAGCGGGATCTACTTGGATACCACGCTCACTAACAACATGTCCAAGAAACTGGACTTCCCGAAGCCAGAATTCACACTTCGAGAACTTGGCATAGAGCTTTTCTTTATGAAGTAGTTCTAAAATGCAGTGAAGATGCTTCTCATGGTCAGCTTGGTTCTTTGAGTAGATGAGAATGTCGTCGATGAAAACGATGACAAATTTATCTAAATGCGGCTTGCAAACGCGATTCATGAGATCCATGAACGCGGCCGGTGCATTAGTAAGCCCAAAAGGCATTACTAGGAACTCGTAATGACCATAACGAGTCCTAAATGCTGTTTTGTGCACGTCTTCATCTCTAACCTTCAATTGATGGTAGCCTGACCTCAAGTCAATCTTCGAGAAGAAACTTGCCCCTTGAAGTTGATCGAACAGATCGTCGATTCTAGGCAAAGGATACCTATTCTTGATAGTAACCTTATTAAGCTCACGGTAGTCGATGCACAGTCGCATCGATCCATCCTTCTTCTTGACAAATAAAACTGGTGCTCCCCAAGGAGACGAACTAGGTTTGATGAAACCTTTGGCTAGCAAATCATCTAGCTGTGTTCTCAATTCTTTCATCTCTGTTGGTGCCAACCTATAAGGCGCCCTTGCAACTGGTGCTGATCCAGGAATAATGTCGATTCTGAATTCGACTTGTCTATCTGGTGGCAAACCAGGTAGCTCTTCAGGAAATACTTCGGGGTATTCAGAAATGACTGGGATATTTCCAATCTTGGGTTTCGGCTCATCAATAATCACCTGTGCCATGTAGATGACACAGCCCTTCTTCAAACACTTTGAGTCTTTGAGTATAGACATTTTCTCGGGCAGCCCATACTGGGTATCTCCCTGGATAGTAAGTGATTCACCAGACGAAGTCTTGATCATCACTTGCTTCTTATTGCAAATAATCTGGGCCTGGTTATGTGATAACCAGTCCATACCCAAAACTATGTCGAAACCGGCTAGTTTTAAAGAAAGTAGGGACAAAGGAAAAGAGTGGTTCTTAATGGATATGAAACATCCATCTAATAAGGTTGAAGCGGTTTCTAAAGTGCCATCTGCTAGTTCCACCTCATACTTCACACTTAAAGTTTTAACAGGTAGTTTCAACAATTCACAAAACTTATTATCTACAAACGACTTATCAGCGCCTGAATCAAATAACACTCTCGCATAAACATCATTTACGAGAAAGGTACCTGTTATCACGTTGTCGTCCTTGACGGCTTCCTTAGCATCCATCCTGAAGACCCTAGCATTGGTCTTCCTAGTCTCTTCGGGCTTCTTGGCGTATTTTGGGCAATTGCTCTTGATGTGCCCCTTTTCACTGCAACCGTAGCAGGTCACATCCTTTATCTTCTTGAAATCCAAGGTTTTGTGTTCATTGGACTTGCACAACCCACATGCAAAAGCTTTTGATTGTGAATTCGAATTCGATTCATACCTGCACTTCCCAAAGTGCTGCCTCTTGCAGATTTTAAATCTGGGTTTTTCACCCGACTGCTGACCATCCTTCCTAAAACCTGACCCCTTCTTTTGGTCATTGTTTCCCTTCTGCTTCTTGTCCGAACGTCGTGAGTTGTCATCCTCACGCTTCCTCTTTTCGGTATCATTTTTCCTCTGTGACCTCAGCCTGACAGCATCCAAGGTAAGGGACAATGATATGTCCGCTACTGACCGAAAAGTAGTTGGTCTGGAGGCCTTCACATTTGCTTTGATCTCCGGTTCCAAACCTCCGATAAAACGAGCTATACGTTTAGGCTCCGGAGTTACCAAATAAGGGACCAACCTTGACAAAGTATTGAAAGTGGTAAGGTAGGCCTGACAGTCCAGGTTTTTCATGACCATCGCCAGGAAGTCAGATTCAATTCTCTCAACCTCATGTTGAGGGCAGAAATTTTCCTTGATTAGTGCCATGAACTGTTCCCAGGTCATGTTGTATAACGGGACTTTCCCTGTGGCTTGGATCAAAGATCTCCACCAGGCTAAGGCTTCTCCTTTGAAAGACTGTGAGACAAACTTCACAATATCCCTATTATGGCAACCACTGATATCCACCACAGTATCCATTTCGTCCATCCAAGTCATGCAATCAACAGCTCCTTTTTCCCCAGTGAAGTCCCTGGGTTTGCACGAAACAAAGTACTTATAGGTGCAACCCCTATTACGAGGTTCTTGATCCTGTATGACTCTTTGGGATGGAACACTCCTTCGATTTGACGAGTGGTGAGAATTACTGTTGTGGGCAGTGTGGGTCCTGGAGGGTGTTCTAGAGTGTGGTGCAGATTGGGTCCTTGCATGGGTACCACCTGATTCATGGAGCTGTCTATCCATAGCTCTATTAACCGCATTATCTATCATTGCTTGTAATTCTGCACCCGCTACGTTTACTCGGGCATTATCATTCACTATCCCTGGGTGACTGTTGACCTCGTTTGAGTCTGCCATGTATCTTGAACTGTAACATATCGACAATAATTTATTGGTGAGTTTATTATAGAATTGTCTTTTATGGAAATTTTATTAACCGTGGTAACATAGACCATATATGGTTAATTTATTACTCACATAAATTTAGGATTTCTAATATAATTTATCCTAATTATAAAACAATAATAGTTTTATTAGCACATAAGGCCTAGTCACAGGGACAATTTAGATTATAAGCTATGATTTCAGAGAATCAAAGCATGAAGGTTTGAACAGAGTTCATTACCTTTATCAGACAGGGTCTCAGACTAATACTGTCTTTTGTCTCATATAAACATGAGAAGGGCCCGTAGGCATTCCATTACCAATGGATGGTAAAAAGAACTGATCATATTTATTAATGATTTAACCCATGATCCCGAGATCATTTATTTGGGTTTAGAATCTTTGAAAAGATCCATATATAATAACAACACGTGTTTTTAACGAATCATGTCTGCCAGGAGTGTTAACATGTTTTCAGATGTTAACATGGATTTGAATCTTTTTAACGAATTTTACCATCTGGGCCAGGTCTTAAAATGACATGCAGGCTAGGTTATACTTTTAAGATCCTTAATTAAAATAGCTTAGGCAGATAGATTTTTAAAAGGAATGATTCTGATTTATTTATTCCATATATAATTTAATTATGCATAACTTAGCAAAGATGAAATTTATAAACTTACATTCCATTAAAACTAAAAGTAGTACATTTTGCCCTAAACGGGACTTTTCACATAAACACATGCCCACGCAGGAGCTATACAGATAATACATGTCCTCACAGGGACTGTTTACAAAAGCTAATGTCCACGCAGGGACTAATAGAGACAAGTCCACGTAGGGACCAAGTACAAAGGTAGATGTCCACGCAGGGACTACATACACATATAAATAAATGTCCACGTAGGGACTTGATTTAAACAAGGAAATACAATAATACATATTGGGATTTAACGATCCCGTTTCTTCTTTCCCTTCAGCAAATTTGCCAAACCGCTCATGAATCCCTCATTCTTCCTACGTTCCTTCTGGAAGTCTCGCTCCACTTTGGCCAGTCTTTGACGGAGATCCTCCTGCTCAGGAGGGGGAGCCCGTGGTGGCTGGTACTGTGGTGGCGGCTGAACAGGTGCTTGATACCCCCGAGCTGGGTATCCCATTCCCCAAGGGGGTCCATATGGTCCCTCAGGATTATTATGGGCTAGGTAGCTTGATGCCACGTTGTAAGGATCATCAGCATATTTATAACCATGGTATGTTGGCGGTCCGTATGGGTTGTAAGCTGCCGGAGCCGTATAAGCAGGGATAGGGTGGCCAAAACCCGGTGATGGCGGTGCAATAGGTGCCGAATTCACCTCCAAAACTGGAACTGAAGGTCCACCCATCTGTGGGCCTTCATATATAGGCGGGTAGTGGCTGCCGCTAGAGTGTTGAGGGGTGTTGAGACGAAAATCCACTTCTCGTGCTGAGATCCGTGCGCCAGTCCTCCTACGTCTTGGTGGTTCTGGAGGCTCTAGATGCACTGGCGGCGGTGGAGGCGGTGGCGTGACTGCCTCATAACGTGGATCCCCATAGGGATTTTGCTGCTGCTCGTAACGTGGATCCCCAGAGGGATCTTGCTGTTGCTGCTGTGGTGGCTGCTGGTGAGGTGATGGGTGGTAAGATGGTGTATTGTACCACTCACACCGTTCGAACCGTGCCATGTGACTATCCGGACCCTGGTATGGTGTTCCGTGAAATGACGATCCGTCTGAGATCACAAAAGGATGGTTTAGGGACCCGGTTGAAGCCTCGACGGGATCTGTGTCCTCGTCCATATCTTGATCACCAGAAAAATGATCCTCCGGTCCTAGTGGGTTAAAGCCCACTTGTTCTGGTAGGTACTCTGCTGGGTTAAACTGACCCTGAAAGATAGGAGTAGGGTCGTCGAAGGAACGGTGCGATGCTGATCGTTGCAAAGGTATGTACGAAGGTGGCGGATTGTTGGGCTCATTCTCGGACTGAGGCCCATATGAGTGATAATATGGAGGCGTGGAGCTATGTGAAGTAGATCGTCTGGAAGGCTCCTCGTAAACCCTCCAAGGTTCTTGTGGATCTGCACTCCTTGTAGATGAAGGAGTTCGCCGGCCCGAAGGCCCGGCCTCGTGGTCGTTAGGGGCTCTCATTGGCTCCTTTCCTCGACTTCCTCGCCTGAATCTTGGCGGCATTTTTAAACCTGTCCATATAAACAAAGGTAATAACAAGGGAAAATAAAGGACAAAGGTTAAAAGTAAAATGAAAACATTATGGATTATTCCTAAGTTCTTTGTCTAGACTCGAAGATTTAGGAATGTGCAATTTGTGTAACTGAGATTAAACAAAAAAAAGGCTAGTGTTTAATTCACTCAGTGTTGGCTCTGATACCAACATGTCACACCCCAAATTTCCACGTTTTACCGGTGGGCCCGGTAGGGGAGTATCGTGACGTGGTTAGCAACATAATAGTCAAACAACACAATATTTAAATGCACAGCGGAAGCAAAGTATAGATTCATTTCAACCAAAAGATATTGTAATATTAAGTATCACAAATAGTCGAAAATAAATCCACAGGTAGATCAAAATAAAAAGGAAACAAATGTTCAACGGTTTATGACATCCAAGCTGGCGAGACTTATTGTAGATGCTAGGAGGCAAGCCAGCCTATTTCGCGTAGTACCTGCACTCAACCTTTTTAGGAAAAATACGTCAGTTTACACTGGTAAATACAATCAACCGACTCATTTTGAAAAGAGTTTAAGAAAATGCATTTAAGGCACAAGGCACAAATAATATTTTATAACTTGGGATAATTATTTAAATATATAAACTTGTAAAGGATTTACATGTTCCTTATGCGTTCAGTAGCCCGGATCAAGCCGGGTTAAAGATCAATAAACACACCACTTTATTTATGAGACACTGACAGGTGTACGCCTACACCTGAGTGCTAAGGTCGTGGCCATTTCGTAAAATGATGCCAGGGATATCCGGGACACGGTCATTAACCCCCCAAAGGCTTTAAGCAAACAAAACAATTTAAACGAAACATCTCAATACTTTAACCATATATAATTAAAGATTCAATGTCCGAACAAGCGGTATTTTATATACCTTACCCAAGCCCGTATAGGGAAATAAGTTAAAAGTATTTACCTGAGCAAGCATAATTCAAAATCAGCGAGTGCAAGTATCTTTTACTGGTTCTCCTAATCTGGAACGAAGGTTTATAATAACCTATTAGAATCCTAACGGGTCTTTAGTTAAGCTTAAGCTTAGACCGGTTAGTTTTAAAGATACGGTTCGTACGCACGATTAAGCGAAGACCGGATAGAATGTGATTTAGACTCGACAAGTTTGAAGACTTGTTTAATATGGGTATATTATACACATTCTGGATTTTGAGACAAAACCGATAAGGTTTGACCCGTTTCGGCTAATTTATGTAAACCAGTTACATAAACCGAACCGAACGCGCATGAAGCGTAACGGGTATCCGTAAGAGTCCTAAACAGGTTTCCTAAGTTAACATGCCTTAAATAAGTTGTGATATCAGTAGGATATCACCCATGACGCCCCAAATGAGTTTAATCTCTTAATAAGCCCCATAGGGGTATTTTGGTCATTTTAAAGATTATAAAAGGGTTTAATTAGACACCTGTGATCCGGGTCTGAGTTGATCAGTAAAATAGCTTATTTTAACAGGTTATAACCTTTGGTAATAAGTCTTATATACTAAAATAGTTTTAAACCCAAACTATGCGTTAAATACGCGTATAAAGTCGTTTTAAGCGATGTACGGGTTAAAATACGATTCTGAGTTTTCTGATCAAATAAATAGGCTCAAAATACTCCATTTATTATTTAAAATCAATAGCAATTGGATTGGCGTTAAAAGGATTTGTAAAACTCATTTTATGGCCGAAAAGGGTATTTTTGGTATTAACCGAATCAAGGCGATAAACCTAGCTTATGATCAGTTTAAAAATAATTAAAAATCTTTAAAAATCCCAAAATATTATATCACATCAGTGGGTAAAAGGTTTGGTGTCAAAAATTGGGTTTAGATAGGCTTTACACTAATGACGCCGTTTAATTACTTAAAAGCATTCAAATTACGTCATTAAGCATAACTCCTAATCTAGACCTCCAACTGATGTGAAATTTTAGATACAAGTTTAATAATCAGTAACTAAGATTATGGCACTTTCACATTTCCAAAAATCTCGTTTTATGGTCATAAGGGCATTACGGTCAATATTTAGGCAATTAACGGAAACATCGGACGATTAGGGATTCGAGTGGTATAAACGCAGAGGCTTATACACACATGTAACTAGGTCCTAATGGAACCTTAAGGTATGTCTAAACCTATATAAATCGGGTCAGAACTGAGGTCAAAGCAAAAGTCAAACTTTTGCGTCTCTCGGTTCCGAATCGGTTCAAAACATAAAGTTGTCGAATCAATCGAGCTTAGACAAGTTATTATACTTATTTTCAAGTTGTATGACTGATAAAACAGGTTACACGCCTTCCGTATCGTTAAATATGCGATTAATGTTTCTGTTGACTTTTTCGGACAACCTTTGACTCGACAAACGACCTAGTTAGGATTCGAATCAGTGAGTGCCCTTTTAGGGGTTTATTAACCATATAAATACCAACTTATAACAACTTTTGATTCGACTAAAATCTGGACCGATTGTGATTTATCGATAAATCAAACCGTAGTTACGACGGTTTGATTTCTAGGCTAAAAACTAAGTATAAATGAATTAGAGAAGGTTAGGCATACTTACACACGACTAATGGATGATTTGGAATGCTTGTGACCTGCTTGAATGCTCCAGAAATGCTCAGAGGTTGATGAATGATCAATGTAGTAACATGTGGGTCTTATAAACAACTTCAAACATACTTGGATCATCAACACCTAAGTCTAGGAGTGTTACAATATCAACCACAAGTGCCCTACATGCTAAAAACCACCTTAGGCAGCCCAAGGTATCGAAAAAATGAGATTTGAGTCGGTTACAAGCATCAACAGGCAGCTGCCTGTTTTTTTCTGCATCTGCAGGTCTGAGGCGGCCCGCATTAGATGTTCACATATGGGAGGCGGGCCGCGTGGCCCATCTGATCAGGTTACACATGTTTCTTTAATTGCACTTTGGTCCCTAGTCCCCCGAAAGGTCGTTTTCAAGATGTTTCTTGCATTTTAAGGCTGCTATATTTACGTATGGGGGCTTTAATACTTATACCCACTTTGTCAAGTCCTCGGGTAACTTTGTGATCACCCGAAAAGCCCTAATTTCAAAGTTGACGATTCTAACCCTCACACACGAATTTTATCACAACTTTCTCATACGGTAACGAAACTTGGTGAAATTTTTATGGTAGGTTCTAGTGAGCATATTTAATCGTTACAAAGCTTCGGGTTTGCTAAAAGGTCACTCAGAGGTATAACTTAAACATGTTGACACATTTAACCCCTGTAGTTTGTAATCTCTCACTTTCTTTCACAATTCGCTTCGTATGATCCATGATCCATTCGTTTAAGGTTATAAACATTATGTAGGGTTATTGTAAAGTATATTTATTCATTGTTGACACTTTGAACCCTTATATTTGCACAGTTTCACTGTTTGTCAACTTTAGTCCTTCTAGAACATTCTTTCACACGTTCAAACCTATGACACGTGTCAACACATTATAGGACGTAAATTTTCGAGGTGTTACACTTTAATATTGAAATGCTGATGAAATTGTTCTTTTGCATAATTAATATAAAACTGCTATATTAGCCATAACATAAGAGCAAATACACCCCAAATAGAACAAAAGCAACAAACAAACTACACAGAAGCCTATACAAAATCCAAGTTTTACAAAATTGTTCCAGCTATCTAAGGTGAGATCCGCAATTTTTCTCCTTTTAACCATCCACCGGTATGATTTCATTCTGCCTTTATACTTTCCAGAAGATGTGTTGATGTATCCATATACTTTAGTTAAAAAACCCTCTCGTCTCGGTTCTTCCAATAAAGCTCTAAAAACATTTCATAAATTCAGCCAATTTCACTACATACAAATAGAAAAAAACGTAAATGGAAAGAACTACATTGATATGAAACCACCAAATCACAAAACCACTTTATTACCCTTCGCTTCCACACTTTCAACACATCCAAACACTTTCAACACACATCCAAACAGTGGTTTCAACCACTGTTTTAACCCAACAATGGTTTCAAACCTCCGTTTTAACCGAACAGTAGTTTCAAGCAGTGGTTTGAACAAATATTATTTCAATTTTTAAACTCAACTAAAACAAATTAATAACGTTAAAAATTATGATCATTAATATACCTTCATGATGATAGTAGACGCATGATTTTTCTTTGCGTTGTGGCATTCATCAAATATTAACACCTTGATAATATCCAACGTTAAGAATCTATGCCTCAATGCATTCCTTAAAATGTCAGGGGTCATGACCAATAGCTGTAAGAATGATGTATAACATATACGTGTGTTCAGTTTAAATTGAAAAATAAAAACTACATGATACAACAAAGGTAAAGAGTAACACAATAAAAGTTTATTACTCAAGACTGCATTTGTCTGCCTTAGGGGTACTTTACGTATTTGATCATTAGTCAAAATTCTGATGAGATTGTATGCGGTCAACAAAAAAGTCAAATGTTGACTTGTCATACCTGATTCTGATATCGTTGTTTCTTCCAATCAACAGCATTCCAAAAATCAACACCTTTTTCACCCCAATACTCCTCCACTTTCAAATCAAGGTGCTTTCTCACATACTCCGCTTGCTAATAAGACAGACAAAGCTTCCATTAGTATGCTTTAACCACATGTTGAAAACATGTTCAAGAAACAACTAAGTCAACCGACATACCTGTTTGACCAATACAACAGTGGGTACCAACTACCAAGAACACAGCAATACACGGGGAGGGTTTTTTCAGCAGATAAGCGTAGTGACATAAAAGCATAATCGCGATCAACGTCTTGCCTGATCCCGTCTCCAAGAACACTATAGTGTTCTCCTTAATTGCCTGAGCTAATGCTTCTATCTGATAACTGCTATATTAGCCATAACATAAGAACAAATACACCCCAAATAGAACAAAAACAACAAACAAACTACAGAGAAGCCTATACAAAATCCAAGTTTTACAAAATTGTTCCAGCTATCTAAGGTGAGATCCGCAATTTTTCTCCTTTTAACCATCCACCGGTATGATTTCATTCTGCCTTTATACTTTCCAGGAGATGTGTTGATGTATCCATATACTTTAGTTCAAAAACCCTCTCGATTATTAACTGAACCTCACAAATTCAATCATTTTGGTTTAACAATGGTGAATACAATAAATAATATAATTTCAATCAGTCGATTATTAACTTAACCTCACAAATTCAATCTTCATATTCATGCATCAACAACTACTGCTGCTGAATTTGCCGTTGATTCGGCTGCAACACAACTGGAGCTAGAAACCCAACTGTCTCTTTCTTCTCTATTCATGGTGAAGTTGCAAAACATTTATATTTTCAGAGGGTCACGCTCAGATTAGGAGGTCGGTGACATTGTCGAGGGTTGTCAGGAAATGCTATCACTTTGCATTTCCTGACAACCTCGACAACATCACCGACCCCTCCAAGTTTTCCACCCAAACACTCTCACTGGTTGCTTCTTCAACAAAGTTACATACAGCCTCAAAAACTTGGATTTCTTACAGTTACATCGCTTGCAAGCCTCCACCTCTCCAGCAGTTTCCGCTCTACGCCTATAAAATTCAACCAAAACGTTAATAACCATTACGCTTAGCATATTGAAACGTTATACACCGACACTATAATGATCTATATATCTATATATAAAACTGAAACTCATACCTGAAAGTCTTTCTTCTTGCCACCAGACCTTTCTCCGATAACGTTGTCATCAATTCTAACTTCACCTTTATAAGCAAGAACATATATTCCTTTATAATAACTAATAACTAATAACTCTTAAGTTGGTTCTCATACCTGAAACTCTTTCTTCTTCTACCACAGATACATACTGATGACACGGAAATCCCCATTACCTAAATTAACAATTAACTTGTTACTCACAACCATAGTAATTAGTAATTTCAATAAAAAAACTCGTTCATCACCATTTGTAAGATCGGGGTATTCATATTTTTTAACTCTGTATAAGATTATACTGCACAAATATCAGCTCATAAAACTCTGCCAAACATAAATGCAGATTATACTGCACAAATATCAGCTCATAAAACTCTGCCAAACATAAATGCTTTTTAACCTAGTGAAATTAGCTCATAATACTCTGCCAAACATAAATGCTTTTTATCCCCTAGGTTATTAATGATATATGTTTGTTTATGGGCTCATAATCTACACATCGAGGGTCAGGTAACGATTAACAACAGGTCATACAAATACAATAATATTCAAATCGATGGTAAAGATGATGAATAAACAGTACATGAGGGTCAAGATTCGGTGTAATATTCAACTACCTGTGCCCTGATGACTCTAAAAACCCTAATATGGTTCCAGTAAATAAAAAGTAAGAAATCGAAAGAAAAGGCAAGAAAACCAAGATTGAATGTTACCAAAGAGATGGAATTGTACCTTTGTGATGAAGATTTCGTAAGGCTGAAGGACGGCAGACAGAATTAGGGCAGAAGATTTCGATATGAAGAAGAAATTGAAATAATTCCAGATTCTTGCCAAAGAAGAAAGATTTATCTTTCAAAAGAGGGGCCTGCTACTGTGAACCGAATGATTTATCTTTCAAAAGACTGTGAATTTTAGAGAGAGAGAGTTGAGAGAGAAATTGATTAGAGAGGGTAATTGATTGAAGAAGATGATAGGTTATATATCTGGAGCCATAATTTTGAATTTGGAGCCATAATTTTGATTTTGAATCATCAGTTCGTGACTTTTGGAGTTGGCCAGTGGTTTGGATGATCATCAGTGTTTGCCCTTTTTCCCATTTAGATACTGATTATATATTTTAGATAGATTATTAATTAATAGATATGATTACTTCTTACAGTGCATTAATTGCTAATTTCTTCTCCCTATGCAATTTCAAACTTCCCTCCTAAAGAAATCTCTTATTTACTAATAATAAAATCTGATTATATATTTTAGAAAGATTTATACATATCTAAATATTGAAAAAGGAGTTATGACATCAGCGATTACATGTGGCATACCTTAGAAATTGACACATAGGCAGTTTTACATCAGCTCATAATCTCTTATTATAGATAGTATAGATATCAACCGTTTTTTTTTAATTTGCCCATTACATCATTTTATATTTTTTTTAATTATGCCCACTACATCGATCCTCGTAGCATGTTAGATTTATATAATGTGTATGTTCTTACATGAAGGATTTAATAATACTATTATTTAATAAAATGTTTGAACAGATATGTGAAACACTATTATAATAGTTATATAATATATTAATTTGGATAACTAAATATGTACATATATGTAATAGTCAATTTTTATGTCCAACTGAGATACATATATATATGCTTTATATTCTCTTATGCATATACCATTTCAAAAGTACATATATGTATTGTGATGTACCGCTATGCTTTCATAAAATACGTATATGTATATACAAGTTATTACTTGGTTTAATGATATACATATATGTACACACTTGTTTTAGATTGTTTTATAATTTAAAAAATACACATAGGTACACATGAGCTATGTGTTGATAATACACTAAGATCAAGTAAAGTACATATATGTAGATTCCTAATATACATATGTGTATATTAGGACATCATTTAAACAATGTCCCCAACAATTACAAAACAACTAAAATCACGCAACGTACGTATGTGTAAATTCATAATAATATACATATATCTATTCGGAGATTGGACCCAGAGATTTATAGAGGACTGACCCAAACTATAACACACAAACTATCTTCTTCTCTTTTTATCCTTTAACATATATTACCTCTGGCCTTGCATTATTTGAATTATGTTCGCCAACTAAGAGGCCTTTACATGGCCAAGAATAAAGTTGCACTCAATGAACAGCCATGGAGCCTTCTGTTTTAAATACCTTGACTAAATGCATCAACCTTTTGATGAGAAATCTATCCTACTAATTTGCTCACATCCATGTCTAAGATCCACTTTGTACCAAATGGGCCTTCTTTTCTTATCCTAGCTACCTGTGACAACAAGAACCACACAAGAATCATCAAACTCTACATATGTTATCCTCTTAAAAGTTCTGCTGTATCAAGCCTCTAGAATCAATCATCAACCCATCGTAACGAGATGGATTATTTTTAGCATATATTGCTCTCCTTAAATGTTCATTTGTAAGCCTCCTCCTACTTGTGGGTGAAGCATTTCTTGACCCATCCACTACAACGAACCTTCTTCTCCACATCAAGCTATTATGCATATATGTAAAATAGTAAAATACATCACCATCACCTTCTTCTCCACGAGACCTGTGTATTTTTTTCTTTATTCACCGGTGTTTTCCCGATTAGAAATTTAACTACCCAGTCACCAACAAACCAAATCATTAGCTACCAAAATGAATTTTTCCATATCTCAAAATGATCTGGTTGATCTCTTTGAATTACCCAAATGCTACGAAGACGAAAAATAATATGTAATGATCGGAAATACGAAGATGATAAAGAAATCAACCAAATGAACTGGATTGGTGGAATTACAGTATGTATAGATCGGGAATACGAAGATGAGACAGAAACCAAGATTATCAGATTGAACAAGCCTAATGATCTGATTGATTTCTTCATGTTTTTCCAAATCAGATTTTTGAGAAGGAATGATTTTAGAGAACAAAACTGTTTCAATTACGAATTTGTGGGAAACCAGTTATTATGATATGCATAACTGATTTGTTCTGATGTTTAGATCACAAGATTGTAGGAGTTGTTATATATATTTGGTAACTGATTAAGATTACTCAAAAATGAAAACAGTATAAAATTTAAATAAAAAATAATGTCTAATATCTAATGACAATCCTACCCTTCTAATTTTTAAACAAGATCAATGGCCAGGATGAGTTCGTTTTTGTTCACAAATAGGGAAAGGTTCACAAATGAACCTAACCCTATATATATATATGTATGTATAGGTATGTGTGTGAAGGAGAGGGCCGGCGAGACCGTCTTGTGGGTGATGGAGACGACGGGAAGGACCTAGGGGGGCGGTGTGGGGGTGCGACGCCGCCGGGCCACCCTCCAGTCTTATAAAACTCTACTCTTATAAAATGTTTATATTTGTTAAAACGAGTTATAAATTTATTAATGTTATTCAATTTCTGAGTGGGTCCGACTGAAGAACCGTTACCAATCCGTTTCTCAACATTCTTTCTTTTCTTTTTTAAACGGCTTCCCGAAGCTCAAACATTCTTTTAAATTAATCCGTTTACCAAACATTCTTTTAATTTTTTATTTTTTAAATAAAAGAATAAAGGTTTTTGTGGTCCCACAACCATCCACATGTACTGCTGACCTGTGCACCGTCATTCACACGCTCAAGTCTTCTACCATCAAACGTCCACTAGCCCTCGATGAGCCGCCACGTTGACTAACCCTACACCACCATGGTGAGAAATGTTGACTCTTGACTATAAACAATAACACATGGGCCCCACACTGACCCCACTACACCAAATTGCAGTAAATGCGAGCAAAAACAGAGCCATTAAACATTTAAACAACAAGACTGGAAAGAAATCAAATCAATCAAACCTTTTATGAACATTTAGCATCAAAATCAAGAATTTTTATCCTTTTCGCTTCTGGGGTTTCAAAATTCTTCATCTTTTTACCAAATTCAAGCCAAAAAAATGGTGGGTGTGTCTGCAATTGGTAGATTGGTTCTTGTTATGTTGTGTTTTTGTTTGATTTCAGGCAAAGTTGTTGACTTTTCGGAGAAAAGTCAACTTCTGGAGTTCAAGAAAACCATTCTTGATCCTCACAACATGTTGTCAAGCTGGAAATCAACAAACCCTTTTCACTGTGGTTGGTTTGGGGTCACGTGCAACGCACGTGGTAGGGTTTCTGAGTTGAGGTTATCAGGAGGTAATTTTGCTCATTCTGGTTCTTGTTTGAGTGATAAACATTCTGATCTTTCATTGCATGGGTTTGGGATTGTTAGGAACTGTTCATTGTTAAAAAAAGGGAAATTTTTAGGTGGGAAGTTGTCTAATTTAATTGGGAATTTTTTAGAACTTAGGGTTCTTTCAATCCCATTTAATCAATTTAGGGGTGAATTGCCGAGTGGGATTTGGGGTTTGAAGAATCTTGAGGTGATTGATGTTGAAGGGAATGCAATGACTGCAAATTTGTCGATGATCGATTTCGCGAAATTGAAGAATTTGCAAGTTCTTAATCTAGGGTTCAATAGGTTATTTGGGGAAATCCCTAATTCACTTTCTGAATGCAAGTATTTAAGCATTTTGAATCTTGCTGGAAATCGAATTGACGGGCCGGTTCCTGAATTTCTTGGTAATTTTGTGAAGTTAAAAGTGATTAATCTGTCGTTGAATCGGTTTACCGGTTCATTAGGGGATAGATTCTGGAGTTATTGTGATGTTCTTGAGCATGTTGATTTTTCGGGTAATTTCTTGGATGGCCGGATCCCAAATAGTTTAGGAAAGTGCAGCAATTTGAAAACAATGTTGCTCTTTTCGAATAGATTTTCGGGTGGTCTCCCCTTCGAGCTTGGGAACCTTAGAGTGCTTGAAGTTCTAGATGTTTCTAGAAATAGCCTTTCGGGTGTTATCCCCGCGAGCATTGGGAACTGTGTCAAGTTATCAGTTCTTGTTCTATCGTCTGACTTTAATGTTAATCATAGATACGGTTTGATCAAAGATGGCAACTCTTTTGCAAGCTCATTACCTTTGCAAATCACAATGCTTCCAAATTTGAAGCTCATTTGGGCACCAAACTCGAATCTTGATTCCGAGTTTCCAAGGAAATGGGGCGATTGCCAAACGTTAAGAATGGTGAATCTTGCCGGTAATCATTTGAAAGGAAACATCTCGGGTGTTTTTGAGAATTGTCCGAATCTTCATTTTCTTAACGTTGGCTCGAACAGGATCAGTGGAGTTCTTGACGAAAAACTTAATGTTCCTTGTATGACATTGTTTGACGTTAGCAGAAATCTCATGTTTGGATCCATTCCCGAATTCAAGATTACCCCTTGTGGTCGTTCAAACTTTTCACGACAACTAGATCATGTTACTGTATACCTCTCTTACTTTGCTCATAAAACCCGAGTAAAAAGCCATCTTCCCTTGTCCCGGTTTATGCCAGCTGTGATTCATGATTTTAGCGACAATAATTTCACGGGCTCAATCCCAAAGCTTCCTATGGTATCAAAAGTTAGAACAGATTACAAAACTGAGAAGAAGATTGACTATGCATTTCTAGCAGGTGGAAACAGGCTTTCTGGTACTCTATTTCATGATAATTCGTCAAGAAACTGCAATGATTTGAATGGTTTTTTCTTGAACGTAAGCAACAACATCATATCTGGTGAAATTTCACCAAATGTTGGTGTTAATTGCAAATGTTTGAAGTTCCTAGATGCATCAGAGAACCAGATTTCCGGTCAGATTCCAAAAAGTCTCGTGAATCTTAGAAATCTAACAGTTCTTCTTCTCAACAACAACAAATTATCGGGTGAAATTCCTTCTGGTTTGTTGACTTCAAAGTCTCATGTGAAGTTTAATTTTTCGTTCAATAACTTGTCTGGATCGATAAGGATAGATCATGATGCAATAAACTGCAAACGGATTATCGGTAACCCTTTACTTCATGGTTGCCAATTTGTTAGTTTATCATCATCGCCACCAGAAGAACCATGGCCCGTCGGTCTCGACTCGTTAAACGATACTCATTCTTCAGATTCAAATGGAGGAAAGAAAGGTGCAAATTCTTTTGAGCTGGTATTGATTATAGTTCCATCAATTATCGTCATCATTCTCATTGCTCTCGTTATTGTTTATCTTTACCGGAGAAATCGAAAACCGAACCCGGTGGTTGCCGGAATCTCGCCTCGTCGTCCTTCTCCGTCACCTCGCCCTCGTGGTCAACAAGAACCGCTAGTGGTGTTCAAGGAGATAGGGGTAAAACTAACATTAGACACCGTTGTTCAAGCAACCGGAAACTTTACGTCAAGAAACTGTATTGGGAGTGGCGGTTTTGGGTCAACTTACCGGGCGGAGATCTCTCCTGGAACCACTGTTGCCGTGAAAAGACTCACAGTTGAAATGTGCCAAGGGGTCCCTCAATTCAATGCCGAAATCCAGAGTCTCGGAAGAATCCGACACCCGAATCTCATTACGTTAATTGGGTATTATGCTAGCACGTCGGAGATGTTTCTGATTTACAACTATCTTCCCGGTGGAAACCTGGAAAAGTTCATCCTCGAGACACGTGCTAGCGTTTCTGGATTAAAAGTTCTTCACAAGATAGCTCTTGACGTTGCTAATGCGCTTCACTTTCTGCATGATCAATGTCAACCGCGTATCCTCCATCGTGATGTCAAACCTAGTAACATTTTACTAGATGAGAACTTCAACGCTTACTTGTCGGATTTCGGATTAGCTCGCCTGCTAGACGACTTCGAGACGCACGTGACGACCGATGTTGCCGGAACGTTTGGTTACGTGGCACCAGAATACGCGCTAACATGTCGAGCATCTGAAAAGGCTGATGTGTACAGCTATGGAGTCATGCTTCTTGAGTTGATTTCCGACAAGAGAGCTTTGGATGCATCGTTTTCGACTCAGGAAAATGGCTACACTATCGTGTCATGGGCAGTGATGCTCCGACGAGAGGGGCGGTCAGAGGAGGTTTTTACTGCCGGATTATGGGAAGCGGGTCCTCAAGATGCTCTTGTGGAGTTGCTGCACTTGGGTTTGCTTTGCACTACGGATTCTGTCGTGGGGAGACCTGCCATGAGGCAAGTGGTTCGGAAACTGAAGCAAATTCTACCTGCTTTTGATTGTTGAGTTTACTGGTTCATCGTCATATATGTTAGTTTTTTATGTACATATCTGATGAATTGTTATCAATTTTGGCATATAATTAAGTCTGTTGATATGAGATTATACATACATATGAGTTAATGGAGATTTCAAATGAATGGTTAATCCTGCAATCTATTTTTTGGCAACCCAACCCAACCCAAAGGATCCATGAGTGATATAAAGGATTTGGTGGTTTTCTTGAGACATTATTATAACAACCAAGAAATTTACGAAACATAAGTTATGTTGACAAATAATCAGCAATCACTTGTAAATGTTGGTTGTACCGACATAATTGACCGCAACAGTCTTTTGTTAGTTGTTGATATCAATAGATTACACAACAGCAACCTAACATAACATAGGTGGTTTATTTTTTTCGTGTCACAATTGGTAGATTGCCGATGTTATATATAGCAACTTGCGACTTTTCGAATATGCAACTTTCTCAACACTTACCACCGAGTTACCACAACTCGTTGGTAACCGTCAACGCTCAGCAACATAAACTTACATCGATTCAAGACGCGATCCTAACTTGCCAAATTCATTATGAAATTTATAACTAAATGTGTTTTCTCGTACAATAATTCTACAAAAAAAAAAAAAAAAAAAAAGTCTTTTTATCCTCTACCTATGGGCTATGACAGTATGACCCAATAAAAATACAATTTTTTTTTTGTCCATTTTAAAATATTTTCATGGTTACAAGTTGTAACATGTAAGTCAAAACCCAAACTAGTCACAGCCCATAATCACTTATTTACTTTTTTAATCTTATAAAAAACCGTTA
This sequence comes from Helianthus tuberosus, assembly GCA_030545235.1. Lineage (NCBI taxonomy): Eukaryota > Viridiplantae > Streptophyta > Magnoliopsida > Asterales > Asteraceae > Helianthus > Helianthus tuberosus. The sequence goes on along the minus strand of CM060418.1, from coordinate 158,817,260 downwards.
GAATAATAGAACGTATATATTTCCTATAATCTTTTTTTAGTAGATCCGTCCTTGCTGACGGTACCATCAAAGAGATGTATCTTAAGCTTTGCCGTCGTCCAAAACTATTTTGTCACTAGTCCCAGCATTCATTCTCTTGTAGTTATAAATCTATCATCCTCCATATATCAACCTCATACCTTTTTTTCACAAAAAAAGCTCGGTTTTTCGACATGGCGACAAGGTATCCTAGAACGGACACGAACCGGAGCCTCGAGACATTGCTAGATTTGGACAAAACCAAGGCCAAATCAAGCAAGAACATGGCCAAACTTCCGACCCAAAAACTGGTCCCCGGTCATGGGCTCGAGTTCACCAACTTGTCATATAGTGTGATGAAGAAGCAGAAGAAAGATGGTGTGTGGATCACCAAAGAAGCTTATCTTTTGAATGACATTTCGGGTCAAGCCATGCGAGGTGAGATCATGGCGATCATGGGTCCTAGTGGTGCTGGAAAGAGTACCTTTCTTGATGCTTTGGCAGGCCGGATTGCACAAGGAAGTCTTGAAGGGTCGGTTCGGATTGATGGGAAAGCGGTAAGTGTGTTTTGATGAGTGTTTTAGTTTGGATCTAGTGTTGTTTGGTTATGACATGGTGTGACAATGATTCAGGTGACAGCTAGCTATATGAAGATGATATCGTCTTATGTTATGCAAGATGATCAACTCTTTGCCATGTTGACGGTTTTTGAGACGTTTATGTTTGCGGCAGAAGTTCGCCTTCCGCCTTCTTTATCGCGGTCCGAGAAGAAGAAACGAGTGGTCGAGCTCATCGACCAGTTAGGCTTAACCGTATGAATCTTTTTTCGTATACCATAAAAAGAAATAGAAGTTTAGCTTGTTATATTGTTGTAAGATGTAAGTTGTAAACTAACACATGTTTGTTTGATTAATTTAGAGTGCGGCGCATACTTATATTGGTGATGAAGGGAGGAGAGGGGTTTCGGGTGGTGAGAGGCGGCGTGTGTCTATTGGGATCGACATAATTCACAAGCCGTCGTTGTTGTTCTTGGATGAACCGACATCAGGGCTAGACTCAACTAGCGCTTTTAGTGTTGTTGAGAAAGTTAAAGATATTGCGCGTAATGGTAGCATTGTTCTTATGACGATTCATCAGCCATCGTTTCGGATCCAAATGCTTCTTGATCGCATCACAGTTCTCGCAAGGTAGATAATATTTATGTTTGATGGTATTGCATTTGGGAATTTGTGTTATCGTTGAGTGAGATCTTACTGTGTACGTTTGTTTGTGTAATTTATTTTACCGTTGTGACAGGGGGAGGTTGATATATCTAGGGAGCCCGAATGCGCTATCTGCACATCTTGAGGGGTTCCAACGGCCAGTGCCAGAAACCGAGAACAATATTGAATACCTATTGGATGTGATCAAGGAGTACGACGAGTCAACCATCGGGCTTGATCCTCTTGTGATGTACCAACGTGACGGGCTCAAGCCGGATCCAGTGGCTCAGACCCCGGTCCCCAAACCACCGAGAACACCTCGAACTCCATATGGGAGAACACCGCACAACCAAAAGCATATCGCCCTTCGCAGTCTACAATTTTCGAGTGGCAACACGACCCCTCGACAGAATTCCGCCTCATTTGACTATCATGAAAATGAGTCTGATGACGAGTTCGACAATTCAAGAGAGCGTAAAGCTGCTGTCCGTACACCAATGAACATGACTAGCGGAGCCTATAATCCACGTTTAGCGTCACAATTCTATAAAGATTTTTCGGTATGGTTATACCACGGTGTGAAAGGTACACCACAACGTGCACCATCTTGGACTCCAGCTAGGAGCGCTACCCCTAGCCGGACAACTCCAGTTAGGAGTGGTACTACCCCTAGCCGGACACCAACCATAAACCGCCAGCGTATCAAAACTCCCGTGTTTAGTCCCTCTTCAGACTCATATGTATCCTATGAAAACACATTTGAACTAGAGGTCCTTGATGAACCTGACCTTGGACCAAAGTTTGCCAACCCATGGCTACGCGAAGTCATGGTTCTCTCATGGCGAACCGCATTAAACGTGATCCGAACCCCTGAACTATTTCTTTCGCGTGAAATCGTTCTAACCGTCATGGGTCTCATCCTAGCTTCCCTTTTTCAAAGGCTGTCCGATTACGACTTCAAAACGATTAACCGTCTTCTCAACTTCTACATCTTTGCGGTTTGTCTCGTTTTCTTTTCCTCAAACGATGCGGTCCCAACTTTCATCCAAGAACGATTCATTTTCATCCGCGAGACCTCCCACAACGCTTATCGCGCATCCTCTTACGTTATATCATCCCTCATTGTTTACCTCCCGTTTTTCGCTATCCAAGGATTCACATTCGCGGCGATCACACAATTCATCCTCCACCTAAATAGCAACCTATTCCGTTTTTGGGTCATACTTTACTCCTCTCTCATCACCACAAACGCGTACGTGATGCTTGTGAGTGCGCTAGTCCCAAGCTACATCACGGGCTACGCGGTTGTGATAGCCACCACGGCTCTCTTTTTCTTGACTTGTGGTTTTTTCCTAAAGGAGTCTCACATCCCCCCTTACTGGCTATGGCTCCACTACATATCGGCCATCAAGTACCCATTCGAGGCGATGTTGGTGAACGAGTTCAAAGGCGGCCATTGCTACACCGGAGAGTTTTCGCAGCTATCACCCGGCCCTCTAGGAGAAGTCAAGATTAGTGATGCTCACAAGAACGATCCCACAAAGCAAGGGATCAACTGTTTGTTGATCGGAGAAGATGTGTTGAAATCCATGGACATAAAATGGGAAAACGTTTGGTATGATGTTGGGATCTTGTTGGCTTGGGGGGTCTTGTATCGTCTCTTGTTCTACGTCGTCTTGAGGTTTTATTCCAAGAACGAAAGAAAATGATACGATACGATACTATACGATGCAGTTTTCTTTGAAATTTCTTTTGCAGTTTGAATAGTTGAAATGTTGTTTGGGAACTTTCTGTTTCATAAACCGTTTACTCATATATAATTATGTACACTTAATTAAATTCGAACCCTGATGGACCATTTGAACAATTTTTAAATATTCTATTTTTTTTTTCTTCCCTTGTCCCTCTTTTAACGTTTAAATATCGGATGATTGCTCTTTTGGACGAGTTGTAGCCTGTATTATATATTCGTCTTTATATTAATTTTCTGAATGGTATGGTTGTTTAGTGAACAATAAAGGTGTTTTTCAAACAGATTTTTTTCCCACCATAATTTGTTTACACATAAATATACATTTAATCATGTATATGTAATTTATCTACCAGATAAAAAATAATACAAAATTGGATACGTATCATCATCATCATCATCATCATCATCATCATCATCATATTTCATCTCATATTTTTTCCTGCTCAAATCACTTCATGACCCTAAATAAAACAATATTTAATAAACTAGAAAAAGTAACTTAATCATATTTTAATATCAATAATAATTTTTTAACCCATTTGTGACATAGTAATTAACCATTAATTTATGAAACTATTTTATTGGTCATATATAAATCGTTAACAACTTAGATCTTGATTTTATAATAACTAATTATTAATTAAATCGGAATAGCAATTATTAATAAAAATAATAAATCATGATATACCATTCAAATTATTTTATTTCACTTTAAATAAAAGCTATATTTAAAAGATACACTATAATAAAAATAATATTATTTATATACACTATTTTATGTAATGTAATACGTAATTTCAGTCATATGAATAATACACAACTGCACACACATATATATGTGTGTATTAAATATTTTTAGTGTTCAACTCGTGTAATACACTGGTTATTATGGTATTTCAATGTTACTAATTAACATAGGCCAATTTTTGTATTAAATTCAAGTTAGTTGTGTGAACTGACATATGATAATAAAAATACATAAGTTATATGATTTTTTTTATACAGATTATATAATTATATCGTTTCTATTGTACAATCCGTGTAATACATGGGTCTTTAACCTAGTATGTAATCTAATAATAAAATATAAAGTATGTTGTTTGAAATAGACAATTAATCGTTGTTTCTATTTAATCAAGTTCTACTCGACAATCAAATCGAATAATACACAATGAATTTGGATCAAATAACTTTCAGTCTTATTAACCAAAATATAACTCAAAAACTAATTACAACTCTCGAACCATAACTCGATTTCTCTTTTCATAATATAAAACCCTAACTTGGTTTGTATAGACTACACCTAACTTGCTAGCCAAGACATTACAATAATAATTATAATGTAATTGGAAAATTTAATTAATTTAACAAACTTTTCAAATTCGGTTGGGCCCCTCACTTGGGCCAAACAACAACTGACCCAACAATCCACCCCCCCCCCCCCAGTTGTTGAATCCGAAACTAACGAGTAATCATATCAAAGTTTGTCATCTTTGTGTTGATACTCCCAAGGATATTGTTGATCTCCTAATGCGTTATTTGGTCTCCACTTAACTTGTACAAACACATGCATTTTGTGATCCTTACACGCCCTTCCTTGGGGTTGAATCTCTTGCTTAACTTTTCCTTTGATTTCTTAAACATTCTTCATTGCACTTAAAATTCCGGATTTAATTGTTGAACTTGGATCTTTGAGTGGATCCTAACTCGTGCATTGCCTATCATATCTGAGTCTAACTTGTTGTAGATCTCGACCCGCAAAATTCTTCATTTTAATCATGCAAGCTTTTGCATCGGGACTTGATATCTTAGGTTGATCTTGTACAAATAGTTCTTGGTCCTTGTTACCTTCATCATGAGCTTACTTGAATGATCATGAATAGTTAGCAAATCACGTTTCATGTGAATGATGCATCCACCTTTCGTTGCTTGACCAAGGTTTATGGTATTGCTTTGTAGACTCGGTAAGTAGTAAACATGAGTCAACATGCGTTGCTCCTTCGTTTTCCTATCAAGTAATACCAATCCTTTTCCATGTATGTCAATACAAGATACATTTCTGAATTTCACCTTTCATGTGACTCGTTCATTAAGTTAAAGGATGTAAGCTTGATTATCTGTCATGTGATTCGATGCTCTATTGTCAAGATACGAAGTGTTTTTCTCCATTCGCTCGGTCTCAAAATGCTATGGAATCACGTCTTCTTCATTTATACAAATCGTTTCTTGATCACATCTCATCATAAACAAAGGTAAATTCAAATCATCAGTTTCAGCAAAGTTAGATTATTCCTGTTTCTTTACATGCTCCGGACACATTGACACAAAGTGACTAGATTTATCACAACGCTAACACTAAACCTATGATCTATCCTTCCTTCCCCTTTGGCTTTAAACAAACGAACATAAACAAACACGAACATGCTTATTTTCTTAATGAACGAAAATATGCGTTCAATTATCTATTCGTGTTCGGTTAAAATTAAATGAACAAACATGAACATGTGTGCATGTTTATGTTCGTTTGATTCATTTACACGATATTTAAGCATTTAACCATAAAAGTATACACAGGTAACCCAGAGTGGCATGATTTTGTTCCACAATTCATTTTTTTTGGGTACTCGAATATGTATCAAAGACTAATATTTTTTTGGTTGCACCGCCACTTTAAACTAAATAAGTGGGTAGAGGAATTTGTGTTGCTCGCAATATCTAAACCAAATTTAATAGACTTTGACTTAATTTTAACTATCTAAACAAGTTCAGTAGATAGTAGTATACCAAATAAAAAACATTCAAATCAAGTTGTGTATTTTTTTGATAGGTGTGGCCGTCTAAAAAATATATGACGTCACTCGACTTTTAGATACAAACAGTTTGAATATAAATATAATTTTTTTCGGTGACCAGTACTGTAAAAAACAACATGTATCATATGAAAACTCTCTATATTACCAACAATCAACAACAGAAAGTATAAAATCAGATACAAGATTTACAACCTCACTACTAACACTCACTGATTATCAACATGATGATCAGAACTCACTCATAAAGGATCAAAACAAGAATAAGACCTTAACAAAAGATCGAACTAACAAACCCTAAGAGAGAGGAAGTGCAGAACAACGATAACTATGTGAGAAAGTGATGAAAAATATCTGAGATAATGAACTCTTTATATACTCCAAGACTTGTGTAGATATAACCTTAAAGCCCACGAACAAGAACTCTTCAGAAGCCCACAACAACAAGCCCAATATCCATTCTGAATGCAGCAACAGCCCACGCAACAGAAAGTCTTCAGAGGTCCAATAAGTCCAACAGTCTCTCCATTTAAAACCCATGCCATGAAAACAAAATATAAAAAACATAAGCAATACACTTAGAAAATATAAAAAAACATATATAAAAGTAATGTATATAAAAGTGTATGTATATTTGAACACCCCCCTCACTTTTATTGCGAAACAAATCAAACATGTTTAACCATTTACTTACTTCATTATGCTGACCAATTAATAGCCCTGTGTAAAAATGTCAGCAATTTGTTTATCAGTTTTTATACCACAAGTTTTATAATATACCCAGCCTGTATTTTTTCTCTCAAAAAATACAAATCCAGCTCAAAATGTTTCGTCCTATCATGAAATACAGGATTTGCAGCAATAGAAAGTGTTGCAGTTTTATCACAAAATAAAGAAACAGGCAACTGAACCTTAATATGCAACTCCGAAAGCAGATTTATTAGCCACATTACTTCACATGTTGCAGTACACATAACTCGGTACTCAGCTTCAGTTGTAGACCGGGAAATAGTTGGCTGCTTTTTACATTTCCAAGCAATTAAAGAAGTACCAAAAAAACACAATAACCGGTAACATATTTTCTTGACACTAAACACTTTCCCCAATTAGAATCTGCATATGCATATGCAGATAGATAACTCTAGACCATAATTTTTGTCAAAAAATATACTCTTACCAGATAGCCTTTTAGATACCTCAACACTCTGATGGCTAACAATAAGTGTGCTCTAGTAGGTTTGTGCATAATCTAACTTAAAACATGCACAAAATAAGCAATGTCTGGTCTTGTATGGACCAGTCACATTAACCAAGTTTTCACACTCTTTTTCACATAAAGCAGTAACAACATGGTTTTATTCAATTGGGTTACTAACCGGTTTACAACCAGACATGCGATATTCAGCAAGAAGTTCAATACAATACTTTCTTTGAGAAAAACATAACCCATTATCTACTTTTAAGAGTTCAATACCCAAAAAATACTTTCAGGTACCCAAATCTTTAATTAAGAACTTGGTTTGCACAAACTGTTTTATTTTGATTATCTCTTGTTCATTATTACCAGTTATCAAAATATCATCTATGTATACTAACAACACAATAAACGCATAATTAGACAACTAAACAAACATGGAATGATCACACTTGCTCTGAATAAAACCAAATTCAACCAAGACACTAACAAGTTTTGCATTCCACATTCTTGGTACCTATTTTAACCCATATAAAGATTTATTCAGTTTACACACCCTAGTGTCATGTTTAGAAAAGTAACCTTCAGGCAGTTTCATATAAACATCCTCAACAAGATCACCATACAAAAATGCATTATTTACATCAAGTTGATAAATAGACCAACCACTATGAACAGCAATAGCTTTACACTTCTAACAATTATCATTTTAACAACCAGAGAAAACGTTTCATCGAAATCTATTCCCTCTCGTTGACTATAACCTTTGGCAACTAACCTTGCATTATACCTTTCTATTTCTCCTGAAGCTTTGTATTTAATTTTAAAGACCCATTTACACCCGATTAGTTTCCTATCATGAGGTAGCTCAACTAGATCCCAGGTTTTGTTCCTATTTAAAGCTTCAATTTCATCATTCATAGCTTGTATCTAACTTGGATCATTACAAGCTTCCAAATAACTTTTAGGTTCAACCGACTCATTCAACGAATAAACAAAACAAAAATTTTCAGTGGATAATTTAGAATAGTTAACCACCTTTTCTAAACCATATTTGACCTTCCCTTCAACAACAAAATCTTCAAGCCTTTTTGGCAAAACAGATGTTCTAGAAGAATGTCTAACAGGCATTGACACAGATTGAGATGATGTAATACCCTCAGATAGATTATCGGTTTCATGTTCTAAGTCCTCATGCTCAACCCTATCGTTCAGTTCTACTGGATTGCTGATGATCAACCTCTCTAGCACTATTCTCAGAATTACTACAATCCTGCTGAGAACTAGAGGGTCGAAACCTAGCCCTATCTACAGTAGTCTCAAAACCCTTGTTAGATTGCTGAGGCCCATGACTATTAGAATCATTATTATGACTAATGTGTGTCTCATCATCAGGTTCACCTACAACCTTAGAGTGTGTGTGTATTTTGTTCATACAAATAAAAAAAAGTTTAAAGTATTTAAATCTTTAGAAGTTTCAAAACTTAGCTGGTTTCCATTTTTATTTACCTTAAAAGGAAATATTGCCTCATAAAACCTTATGTCTCTTGAAAACACAACATTTCTTTGTTCTAAGTTCCAAAAGTTTATAACCCTTTTCTTCATTTGAATACCCTATCAACACACACCTTTCAACATGACTACTAAATTTATCCTGATTATTAAAACTGTACTGTAACACAAACAACCAAACAATCTAAGGTGTGACAACACAGGTTTAAAACCATAAACCACCTCATTAGGAGACCTACCATGTAAAACATAAGACCGAGTCCTGTTAATCAAATAAGAAGCTGTTAACACACATTTAGACCAAAAACTTATTGGAAAATTATCCTGAAACAACAAGGCTCTAGCTACATTTAACAAATGTCTGTGTTTTCTCTCAACCACCCCATTTTGTTGTGGGGTATAAACACATGTAGTTTGATGAACAATACCCTTACTCTTTGTAAAATCTTTAAATTGATTGTTTATAAACTCAGTTCCATTGTCACTTCGTAAAACTTTAACAGTTTTTTCAAACTGTGTATTTATTAGCTTAACAACTTATTTAACATTTTCAAGAACCTCATCTTTATACCTCATAAGATAAACCCATACAGCACGAGTAAAATCATCAACTACAGTAAAAAAATATCTAAAGCCTTCCCTGCTTTTTACTCTATACAGACCCCAAACATCCAAATGAATCAGTTCTCCTAAGGTTTTTTGTTTTATGGTCGCTTAAAGGAAACGGTTCTCTATGTTGTTTTGATTTATGACATACATCAGATGGTAAACTGTTATCAAAATCTTTTAAAGTTAAATCATCTTTAAATACTTTAAGTACAGTTTCAGAAGGATGTCCGAGTCTTGCATGCCACAAATTAGTGGCATCAACACTATTACAACTAAAACAATTAGACACAGCAGACTCACCACAAAAATACAAACCACCATGTTGATTACCAGTCACCAGGGTGTTCTTTGTTAATGAATCTTGAAGATAACAAGTGTTTTCATCAAAAACCACAGTAATCTTACTTTCACTAAACTGAAATCAAATTAACAAAGTAATCAGGTACAACATAAACATCAAATAGAGTAAATTTATCACTCAACTTGACATCACCAATTTTAGTTACTAAAGCACTTGTACCATTTGGATGATTTACTTTAATGTTATACTCAGCAACATCTAGTTGGTTAATCAATCCTTTATCATTCATAACCATGTGTTGATTTGCCCCAGAATTGCAAATCCAACCCATGGTTTTGAATGTGCTATTTGAATTTGCAAAACATAATAATGACTTGTGTAAACTTGAAGAACAAAATAAATTAAAACCCCTAACTGCAACATTGCAGCTAGAACTAATTTCTTTAGTTTGCCGCTAGAACTATTTTCTTCAGTTTCTGATTAAACAAACATAACATTTAGAAACTTGATCAGCAGACAAACTAGACCCACCGGTTTTATTAATATCAGTATTATTACTCACAACATTATTACTAATAACCTGTTTTTTAAACCCTTGACTTGCCTTAGACTTCATCCAGGGAAGATACCCAATAAACTCAAAACATTTCTCAATTGAATGACCTACTTTATTACAATGAGTACACTTTGTATTTTGATTAGTATTTTTAACAAACTTTTTCTTGTTATCAGTTACAGAACTAATTTTAGACAAAAAACCAACATGTTGTTCCTTTGAAATAGAAACGTTTGAGTTTCTATGAGACTATTCCCTAGAGACTATAGCAAAAGCCTCTTTCACAGTTGAAAGAGGTTCCCTAATCAGTAAACTAGTTCTAACAGGTTGGTATACATTATCTAGACCCACTAAAAACTGCATAAGTTTAATCAAATGATTGAAATTATTAAACTGATTAGCAACATCACATGTACAAACAGGTATTTGTAAAATTTGATCTAGTTGTCTCCACATGATATTTAACTTGTGATAATATTCAGCAACTGACATACCATTTTGAGAAAATGAATTAATTTTTTGATGTAAATCAAACACAACTGACCCATCAACTCTATCATAAGTATCTCTCAACTCTTTCCAAACCTCAACAGCTAATTTAGAATAAACATGACCTAAGTACAATTCTTCTGAAACTGAATTAAGAATCCAAGTCAGAACAACTGAATTACACCTCTCCCATTGAGTTTCAAGAATTGCATTATCAGTTGGTTTAGCAAAAGTTCCATCTATAAAACCAATTTTATTTTTAACTCTCAAAGCCAAAGTCATAGCATTAGCCCAAACAGTATAGTTTTAAGTTTCTTTTAATTTCACACTTATAACAGTTAAGTTCGTGGAGTCACTAGCATGTATGTATAAAGGATTATCAGGTTCCAGTTTGCTAATTAGGGTTTCACCAAACAGATTCAAAAGATCAGCCATTATAACTACTCAAGAAGAACAAAACCACAACAAAACAAAACAAGACACGTATCAGTAAAGACACAACACAGATCTTGCACAAGTAGATTCCTACACTGCGAAACTGTACCAGGGACCAGATAGTAGGTTCGTCACTCAGTGGTGCCTACCCAGGCCTTTGTACAGAAGTTGTATACTATCTCAAAATAACGAAAAATCAAGTATTAATCAAATCAGCACAAACACCATCAAATACATATACCATAGAAAAATGGAACAGAGTGTACCCTCTCTGTGTCCCAAATCAACAACCGGCCTGACTAGTCCGGCAACAACAATGCCTATATGTAAAGAATGTAAAAAAAAAACAGAAAGTAAATCAAGGAAAGATCTCACCAAGTAAGAAAAACCAAGTCAAGGTTTCTCCAAATCTGGTTAGGATTTTACAATCTTCGAGGATTGAATCCTAACCAGAGCGGCAGCTTCCTAGACTCCTTTCCAAAATAATCCACAGCCCCGAAAGTTGTCAAGATTAACAACTGCTTCTATCAGATCCAAGTCAGAAAATACGCTATTTACCAAGACTTTAGATCTGTTTTCTTCAATAGAGCAGGAACACCCAGATCTTGTAAGATCTTGCTTCAGCCAACAAGTTATCAAATATTCAGAAACAAGCAAACGAATACGCAGATCTTGTAAGTTCTACACAGATCTCACGCCCCAAAAAGATTGAAACCCTATGACGATTAGTCACAATCGGTGACCAACAACGGAAGCGTTTAATCCAGAGAGCCATAATGGCTCTGATACCATGTCAAAAACATGTATCAAATGAAAACTCTCTATATTACCGACAATCAACAACAGAAAGTATGAAATCAGATACAAGAATTTACAACCTCACTACGACACTCACCGATCATCAACATGATGATCAGAACTCACTCATAAAGGATCGAAACAAGAACAAGACCTTAACAAAAGATTGAACTAACAAACCCTAAGAGAGAGGATGTGCAGAACAATGCTAACTATGTGAGAAAGTGATGAAAAATATCTGAGATAAGTTATCTGAGATAATGAACTCTTTATATACTCCAAGACTTGTGCAGATATAACCCTAAAGCCCACGAACAAAAACTCTTTAGATGCCCACAACAGCAAGCCCAATATCCATTCTGAATGCAGCAACAACCCACGTAACAGAAAGTCTTCAGAGGTCCAATAAGTCCAATAGTATCTCCATTTAAAACCCATGCCATGAAAACAAAATATAAAAAACATAAGCAATACATTTAGAAAATATAAAAAAACAAATATTATAAAAGTGTATGTATAAACGCGGAGCTAGAGTTAACCACCCTTTCAAAATTTACATATCTACTTTTATTAATAAAATATATAATAAAACTAATTTAAATATGTAATAAAATGGTTAATTTTAACTAAAACAAATTAGAAAACAAACTCCAGATTATTTGTTTAATTTGATATCAAACTTGATGTAAATTCTGTCAATTTGGTGTTACAATTTGTGAATTCAAATGAAAATCACACTTGTACATATAGATCGCATTCAACATAAAAAAGTGAACAAATTGTTGTTGAATATGGTGATAGACGATATAATTATATAAAAACGAGACCTTTCAACCAACACTATTTTATTAAACCTTCTGAACTAGTTATCATTATCATGGATAATAATTACAAATGAATATATACGTGTCACTCATTTAGTTAAAAAGTTGTTTGAAAGTGACATTTGATTGATTTATATTTGATATTTCTTCTTTAAGTTTTTTAGGGTCTATTAAATCTAGAACATCGATGAATAAATATATGTTAGGAAGCGTAAACGTAACAATTAGTCAATTACACATGTCTAAATTCACAAATCTATTACGTAAAGTTCTTCCAAAAATCATGTTCGTTCTTCAATCAAGCTCAATAGATAAGCCGAGCTGGCTTGGCTTGGTTTGTAAATAAGTCAAGTTTGAGCCAAGGTAGGTTCGGTTCATGGCCTGCTCGTTAGCTGGCTCATTTAAATTAAAGTCGAGATTTACATACATACACACACAGATAAATTATAATATAAAGTTCTAATATATTTTTAAGCTATGGTTTTTAATTAGTAAATCTTGTTCTATTAGTCTAAAAATGTCGTTTATTTATTGTTTATTGGTTTTATGTATATCATTATGCGTAAAAAATACAAAAACAAAAAAAAAATAATCTTTTCTTTAAATAAATGATCTGGCTCGACGAACCACAAGCTAACTCAAGCTTTTGACGAGCCCGAGCTCACACTAGCTCGTTTTGTTTACAACCCTACTTCTAACCATACTCTAACATGATCAAATGGTACGAGAGATCTTGTTAAATGTCAGATAGCTTCCTTGATATCACATTAAGCAAAACATGTTCAACAAAATTAGATGGCAAACTCATGAACATGCATGATCATATGAGAAATAACCTAATTAGATCGAACATTGGTGAAGAGGTCGACACTCAATAGGGACGATGGTTGTCGGTTTTCATTTGACATTGGTTGATATCGGTGAAACCATCTTCTAACCTTCGGTAAATTTATTCTAAACTCAGAAATGGATTGATAGATCCATTGTTCTAAAATATTAAACAGATTTATAAGGCAACGACTCTTAAATGGGTTGGTTCAACTTACTAGTATTAGCAATAAATTGATTTAAATGAGAATAGGTAAACCAACGAAAATTCACAGATTTTAACGAACATTCATAAACGTAAATGCATGAACATAATTACATGTCCATTCATGTAAATAACGTTTAAATAATGAACAAAAACTTATGTTCATGCTCCATCGTTTAATAAATAAACGAACATAAAGTTTAGTAGGTGTAAATGATATACGTATCTATACTATATAATAAAAGAAACCTGATTTGGGACACATGTCATTCAATGAGGGCATCAATAATTTATTGATAAATTTTAAATTAAAAAGATTTAAATATTATATTAGAATTTTATTTTGATTGTAAATCTAAAGTCTAAAATGTGTTTTAAATCTAATCTATAATTTATGGATTTAATTTTGATTTGAAATTATTAAACAAAAACCCATAAAATTAGTTACCATTTAATCAATTTCGTAAGTTTTACTTTCCCTTCTAGAATCAAATTAGATTTTTGTGATAATTAAAGTTTTGTCAAGAATATAAAAAATCATTATTTAATATTCAATATGTTACATCAAATATTTTGAATTAAACTCCACTTCATTCTAAATACTAGGTATGCTTTTTTACTTCATATGCTATGCATATTATCTATGTCACATAGAAAACATCATGTATTTTTAGATAAGTTAGATATATGTGTTTTAAAACAAGGTAAAGTCTTAACATACATATTTTTTCCTGTTGTAACTAAGATGTAGAGGCCTGTGAAAGGTATCTTCACATTCGGAATGTCATAACTTTTTTTTTTTTTAAATTTAGATTTACTTAGTTGTCATATGGTGTCTCATGTCTTTATTTTTATTTTTCACTTATATATATGTTTCATTGGTTCAATTGTACATGTAAAGTATTGCACTATACATAGTATTTTCTCAACTATAGTTAATTGGTTTTATTGATTCAATTTTTGTCTATTCATTTACATTACTTTTATCTGTATAGAAGTCTCTTTTCAGACCTTTCAAATGGTATGGGACATATTACATTATCAATAGTTTTTATTGGTTTCCTTACTAATTGTGATAAAAGTAATTATTTTGTACAATTCATATTGGTTTATAGCTTTGAATACAAACATACCTTATATTAATGTTAATGATAGCGAAAGTGAGGAAACTATATTTGGATGGTAGAAAATATAATATTATGCCAACATTAACTGTCAGAATAATCTATTATCAGATAAAATCAGACATGTTACCTTTGAACAAGAAAATGACACAATAAATATTAGTAGTGGTACAAAATTTTAAGTTCCTATGACAAATCCTAAAATAAATAATAGATCATTTTATTATGAATGGCTATACAAACTTCAATATTTATTTCGTATTTGGTCTGCATATTACTCTATATTATATATACTTAGATTATATTATGAACATATTTTTTTTTATTTCACATTATAATTATGATTCACCCCGTGTATTACACGGGGCAATAACCTAGTATAGAAAATATAAGAAAAACCAGCTACCATTAATTAAGCAATAAACTACAAGCCCCATATAAGGATCATTCATCCAAGGGTCGTCATATAGATCATATCGATATCATATCACTTTGCATCAAAAATCGATGAAAATAATACTATACAAACATTCAAGACCACCACCATGCAAGCACTGACGCTCAACAAACCAACATTCAATCATGAAAACGAGGAACCAGGTTTAACAACAATGTGTTTCAAGGGATGAACAAAGTCGGTTCCACCCGCGTGCCGCACAAACTCCGCCGGTGACAAAAAACTACCATGACAAACACACATTATCTTCACTTGTTCGCCTTTTCCATACTTGTATAATATCCCTTCTACCACTCTCCCGTTCGGACCATCCCCTTGCGTAAAAACACAAGGCATGTCCTCCATCGAACCAACCTCTTTCCCCGCCTTTTTCCTATCGGAACTCCCCCGCTCTACCTCAACATCAAGCCGCGGGTTTGAACCCGACGAACTTTCTTGTGACAACGAGCTCGTTTCACCACCTCTACCACTTGATCCTGAAAATTGGAAAACAACATCACTTAAACCTCCAGGATTGCGTGTCGGAGCGTAAACGAGCCGAGCTGAGTTTTAATAAACCGATCTCAAGTAACTTTTTATAACTTGTGAGCCTTTTAGAGCATTCACATCCAAGGCATCATATTGTGAGAGTGGGGTTTTTAAAATGTAAAGAGTATAAAAAGTGGTTGTGAGTGGAGGAGAGAGAAAATATTACTGTTCATCTGTATATTTGGGGGGACACTGTTCACCCACTATAATTTTTTAATGTATATTGAAAGTGGTTGTAAGTGAAGGAGAGAGAAAAATGTAATATATATTGAAAAGGAGAGAGAAAAAGTATTTGTTTTTAGTGAAAATATATTGATATATGAGTTGTTTTTTAGTGGAATGTATGTATATTTTTAATGGATTGGATGTGAATGCTCTTAAATCTAGGTTTTTATAATCTTTTTCTCCAGAACATAAACTGTTTAATCCAGGCCAAGATACAACTTGTATTGCACAATATACATGTCCTCAAAACATTTGAAATTGGATTTAACAATTTAGGTTCTGGAAAAAGGGCATTACCTAGTACCATGGTTTTAGGGCAAGAAAAGGATAACATAAATCTAGTTCATCACGTCAACAACAAAAACATGTTACAAAAATGGAAAGTACAAACAACAATGCATAAAGTACAATCATTACCTTGACGACACCTACTCTCCATCTCTGACACACCCCCTTCTGGTGGAGACAACCCCCCACCCCCACCTCTAGGAGGCCATTTACCCGACCCAAACAGTGGACCCGGGGACGACCCGACCCGACGCATAGCTGCCACGTACTCATCCCGTTCACCTCTAGTCAAACTTTTCTGCTTCTCCGATCGCCGCCGCTTCGCCGCCAGCCGCCGCAAGCTCTGCAGCTCCTTCCTCTTCCTCCATTCCTCCTCCGTCTCCACCGGCAACGATGATGTTCGGATAAGACCCGAATAACCTCGATCCGGACCCGGACTCGGATTCTCATGACCACCACTTAAAACGTCGTCGTCTCTTGCCACCGGTAAAATTGCAGCAATTGAAGATGACCTCAGTATCTTATTATTATTCTTATCAACACCAAATCTTCCACCTAACGACAACCCAAGATTTAGTTCCACCCCCTCACCCGACCCGGATCCGATATCCTCATCCGGGTCGGATCTTTTTGTAAATCTTTGTAACAAATCTCTGGGAGTTGGGCTTTTTGTTTGTAGAGATAAATTCTCCATCTCATTGCTTGTTCTGTCGCCCATACCGAACACAATAAAAATAATATTTTTATTATTATTATTATGAGTTGGTTTGATGATCTGAATGAGGTGAATTATTATTAAGATGGAGAAAGTTGGTTGTAGTTTGCATATTGGTTTGGGAATCGAATAAGAAAGAGGTGAGGTGTGATGAGATTGAGGTGAAAACAGTTGCCGGAAAGAATGGTTGAAAGGATATGTTTTTTTTTTCTTTTGTTTAAATGTTGGTGTTGGGTGGTGGTGTGTAAGAGAGATAGAGAGCAGCAAATCAGGAAGAGATTCGTGGGGATGGAAAAGAAAACGGGACAATGAAAGATGAAAATATAGTGTTTTACGTTTTGGGTCCTTCATGTTGTGAGTGGTTGTGGTTATTTGGTTTAGAATTTCAAGATTGTCAATATGAATGATCATGGTTTGTAAGTATAGATTTTCTTTTTTCAGAATAGCGATTATCAAGATATCATTCACTGGACGGTTGGGACTGGGTAGCTGCTGCCACGGTTGTGGGGCCGACCCTAGATCGAAACCCAGGGTTTCTCCACAAAGGGGCAATTAACACTGGTATACGAGACTTCTCCATGTCCCCACGGGACTTGACAAACGTTGCGTCGCCACAAGAGTCAAGACTCTTTGGCGTAACGCATGGTGGGACGAAAACCCGTGTTGACGCGGATTCGAACTTGCAAACTCCAAAGATGCCTTAGTTTTTATCTTCATTGTCTTTTTCAATATGATTATGGTTTATAAGTATAGATTAAATTAGCCTTTACAATCTGTGACAATCACTCATCATATCTTGTCATGTAATATAAGTTTGCTTTTGTAATAAAAAAAAATTATGACTGTGACGTATATGAAAGAGTATTAGTGTAAATAATGATATATGTTAGTATATTTGTTTTGTATCAAATGTAGCCAATCTTGGTATGTAAGCCATTTAACATAGCACAAGGTTTTTTTTTTTTTTTTTTTTGACGCAGAACGAAAGGATAAATGAATTTCTCAAAGGAAGTTGTTGATTTTCTGGTTGCATAAACCATTACATAAGGTGCCATGTTATAGGGTTTTTTTAAAAAAATTTGGTAGGTTTGTCAAATTTTTGAAATTACAAATTGATTGAAATAAATTAAAATTGACACCATAAATAAAGATCTAAATCACACTAAGACCACCCGTAGTGGGGCGGTTTTTGTAAAAAAAAAACAAAAAAAAAAACGCCTAAAAACGCCCCCCAAACCATTACATGGGGCGTTTTTTAAAAAAAAAATTCAAAAAAAGCCCCCTTGGCGTTTTTTGAATCACGCTTTCCCCCTTCTCCCTTGTCCAATCATCTTTCAGCCCCCTTCTCCTTATCCAATAAGATTTTTTTCTGTGTTTTTTCCTTATTTTATTTAATGCCCCAATAATTCCCAATAATGCCCCATCCCCACTACACCTATTTTAGAAAACGCCCAATAATGCCCATTTGCTGACTGGACCGCCACATGGCGTAAAATGCCCTAGGGTGGGGGCATTATCTTCCCCTTCCACTACACATGGTCTAATAATTGATTTACGTGTTATTGGCTAAAAAAGGAACTCTGGAAGATTGACGAATTTGGTCAAAAACTTTGATTGACGAAATTGGAGCCCTAAATCAATGAATTCAGGCCTAAAAGCTGGGTGGTTTGCCATGTGATTCGGCTCGTCGAGATCTTTCCATCGCATGATCCTCGACCCCGTAACTTTAATCGTAACCCAAGTTACGCTCGGTTGAAGTTTCCGCTATTTCTGCCCCACGTCCCTTTATCAAGCTGGTCCAAATAAAAATCAGCGAGCTTTTAAACCCGCTCCTCATAACTTTAAGTAAAAAATAAGTTATAAACAACCAGAAAATTTTAAGTGTGGCTAATAAAAGTCAATTTGCCATTCGTTTACATGCGATTAATCATGAGAGAAAGAATTAAAAAATTAAGCATCATTATTATTTGATTGTAGACCATGTCACAAAACTCTTAAACAACTAAAGCTTTATAACAAGAAAATGATAACAATACTTGGTTTTTGTGAGCTATCATATTCTCTTTTAAATGACAATATGATTCTTAACAAAATCAAGTTACACATGAGAATCGAATACCTAGGTTAGGTGGTTTACCTTCAAGTTGGTTACCAACCTTTATCATGAAATGCAAACACACAATTCTAGAGAGAAAATAGAACATGTATGCCATAAAACCGTTTTATTGGGTAAATAGGGAAACTTCAACAAGTGGAAGGTTCGTTTTAGACTTTTTCAATTTGTGAGGATGGATTGTGAGTGAAATTGAAAACCAAACAACGTTAAAATGGAATGGACGAAAATGCCCTTCTGAAAAAAGGTGGGGGACATAAAGAAAGGACAAGTGGCAGAGACTAGAGAGGGGTAGTGATGACACGTTGGGTCTTGATTGATCATCAAATCTTTAGAATCATTGATTCTTTTAATTTTCTATATTTTTTATTTAAATAATATACATGAAGATATAATAACTTTTATTTTTCTATATTTTTTATTTAAATAATATACATGAAGATATAATAACTTTTATGTTAATTAATCAATTAATTATAATAAATATAATAATAATCAAATAAAGGTTTCAGATTTTACCGGTTTAAGCTTTAAATGTTATTTTATACTGTTTTTTTTTCATTATTTTTATGATTTATTTTAACCTGTAATATTTAAATAGTACCCACAAATTTTTATTGTATTTTATTTTGTGAAGCATCAAAATATTTTTATTCTCCTATTGTTGGTCGACACACAAGGGATCGGTAGGTTCACTTCACATGATACTCTTTTGACCAAAATCCAATTCGTGTTTAGTTTGCTTGTCGCCTTGTCTAATTCAAATTATAACTACACCCCATTTTTAAGATAATTTTAAATCAGAGTTGAATGGCATAATCCTTAAACTCATTTTTAGTATTTAACTACTATTTTATTTGTTAATTCTGACGTATATATAAAGATCGATTAAACACCACTATTATATATATATTTTAAATATTTCATGAAGTTATTAGGACTCCACTGTGAACTTTTAACTTTTAGAGGTTAAATTAACCATGATTTTACTATCATATAATAAACCATAAATTTAACTATTAATTTAGAAAGCTGAGGAATCATTAGCATTTTTTGTTAAGTTACCTGCAAGAACTAGTAAAACATGACTAGTTTTTAGGTTTTAGCAAGTGTAACAAGTGACTTGTCAAATAAAATGTAATAAACTTTTAGCTTTTTTTTTTTTTTTTTGTTATTTTCAATTTATAACTAGAGTTATTTTTATATTTATTTTTTTATTATTATATTAAACATAAGAAACATGTCTTTGTCCCTTTTGCATTTGATACATTTGGCTCCCTAGCGTCAGAAGCTATCCGCTTTTTGACCAGGGTCCAACGGGTTATCCACAGCAATTGTTCAACCCCGGGGGGGGGGGGGGGGGGGGCAGGGGTTTGTC
This sequence comes from Helianthus tuberosus, assembly GCA_030545235.1. Taxonomy (NCBI): domain Eukaryota; kingdom Viridiplantae; phylum Streptophyta; class Magnoliopsida; order Asterales; family Asteraceae; genus Helianthus; species Helianthus tuberosus. Next base: position 158,796,897 of record CM060418.1, on the reverse strand, counting down.
TTTGGAAGGTTAGGGTTTGCAATTCAGAAAGGGGTGGCGGCGCAGCTTGTTGCCCGTCTACCTTCTATTTTGATGTAACTTGGCAAGTTTTTTAGTGGAAAATATATTAAAGTGTTTTACTAAAAAAAAAAAAAATTAAACATACATACACATATAGGATAGTTCTATACGGAACCCAATATGTTGTGAAACACGTAGAACAAAATTACTGATTATTATTTTTTAATCAAAAACTTTTTTATACATAAGAAAAATAGAAGATTTGCAAAGTTTAGTCTAGCTCTCAAGAAATATAAAAAAAAAGATATGAGAAAAAATCCGTCTATGTACAGATTACAAATGTGCAAGTCATATGTATGTTATATTACCTAAACATGAGTAGGTAAATGTTTAAAAATTTTAAAAAACATATTAACAAATTAGTTTGATAGTTTTTTAATATACATGACATACACATTTATACATAAGAAGTGTAGAATTTAAAAAAAAATCATGAGTCACTAATGTGTCATCAATTAAACGTATCTTTTATGTATAATTCCATCATTTTCATGTACTTTTGAGGCAATATTATAAGGAAATATTATCTAAATCGTTCCTTTTTGGTTTTTGTATGAATAGAAGGTCCAAAACTAAAATGAAATGTAAAACGATTAAAAGCATTCGAAAAATACAAGTTTCCAAGATACACGCCCATGCACCCCAAGGTGCATGGCCGTGCCTATGCGCCTTAGCCCACCTTTTGGAAAACTAACAAAGACCAGATAAGTGTGGTGGGCAAGAAAAGGACCACCTAAAGGCACGGTCATGCCTCCCACTAAAAACAAAACAGACAAGACAAATCTAAGAGACCAGAAGTATCCCAGATGTTGGACCTGTCGGGACACGTGTCCTATGCACGGTCATGCATACATGGGCACGTTCGTTCATAGTGCCAGAACATCGACAAAAAAGACATATTCTAGAAGAATCTAGAGGATAACAGGTGACGGGTGAACCGTAGGAAGATCTTTAAGTTGATTAAATAAGAAAGAAATTGATATGTTTGATGTTTAAATTTGTGAATATAGATGACTATGGCGAGCTTGATGATTGCAGGTTAAAGGAGCTAAGGATTTGTAAAGAAGAAGCATGGAAAAAATGGGAGCTTAAAATGGAAGGAAAACGGGTACACGAAGGAATACAGAGCATAAATGAAGAAAATAATTTATTGGAATTGAAGAATTAAGAAGATAACATGATAGAGGATGAAATTACGAGAACATGGGCGAAAACAACGAAGAAAATGAAGTTGAAACGAGAAAGTTATGAAGAAAACAAAATTGCATAGTTGAAGCATACTGTAAACTACGGTAGCCACCGTAGGCTACGGTAGACCCTGACCCAAAATTGTGCACCGTAATGCAGAAGCTTGCTACCATAGGACTTTGATGGCCACCATAAGCTACGGTAGCCACCTTAGCTTACGGTGGAGGCAGATGCAGATTGTTTGTTTTGCTTTATAATCAACTTTTGGAGTGACCTTTCATTATCTTTTCACATTGTTTCGAACCCAAAACTGTTTGTGGGCGATTTTTAGGGTTAAGAACAATATTTTGGGTGATTTCTAAGGGTATATTGAAGCTTTCTCGTTGATGGATTACGGATTGATGCTTGTGTGATCAATCGAACGATGAGTGGCTAATTTTCTTTGTGTTCTTCCTGGATGTAAGGCTTCCTTGTGACACTTATGTTAATGTTCTTGTATTTCTGGAATAGTAATCTAATCATATTATGTTTAGTATTATTATGGTGTTTGTGTGATTGTAATTTGTTGATATTATTAAATCTTTAATCTAAACCATACGTTCTTGGTGCCGATGGAAATCGAGATATAGTGGGAGGGATTTAGGTTGGCTATGTTAATTGATCATCGGGTGACAATCTCGCGTTTTATGAATCCGAGTACTTAGTCCCCTTTTATCACATACAATTGCACACACACGAACCATGTCTATGTGGTTCTTTCCAGTTGAACATTAGCATTTGTTGTCACGTAAAACCTGAAACCCAGGAGGAGCACTCTTTCTCTTAATCGTTTACAAACTTCTTAGTTATTTGCAATTTAGTTTTAGTTTTATAAACCAAACAACCTAAACTGTGAGATTATTTTTCTGCAGTTTAATTTTATATTTAGTAATTTACAAACTATTTGGTAAACACATTTTCCACAAACTCCCTGTGTTCGATACCCATTTACGACTATCTATTTAGTGTATTTGGTTTATTTTTGAGCGGGACTTCGACCTCATGTCAACAGGACAAGGCACGGCCGTGCCTCACCATGCACGCCGTGAATACCTACCTCTTAGACCACTATAAATGGAGGCATCCACTCGCCAATTCAAGCATGCCAAACACATTGCCTTGTACCCGGTGTTTCATTGTTATGTCTTCTAAGCCTTGGAGTGCCAAGTCTCCATCGAAGGAGCTTGCCTCCAAGAGCTTTATGTGACCATAACTATTTCTTTGTGTAGATGATCCATGGACCTTAGTGAATCGATACCCAAGAATGCCATGATCATGATTCTTCCTAATCTCCCTCTGCTTGGAAGATGAGAGGTTGATCTTTAGGGAAGACATTTATGCCGACCAAAACCTCTCCAAAGTTAGAATTCCAACATTCTATCTTTGATCATCTATATTAAGAATATGGCATCGGTAGATAAATTTACTAAAAATATGTAATAAATGAGAGTTGAGAGACACTTGTTACACAACCTTACACTTGAGCTTGAGCTTGAAGATCATACAAGAATGGTAGTCGCCATGGGTTAAAGTGTTAAGATCTTCATATGGTTTTAATCTCTATGTCTTCTAAAACACTTGGATTAATTAAACTTATTAATCTAGTATTTTATTTTATTAAATATGTTTATCTTTTACTAATTCTTGGTTTATTATTTTTTTGTGACAAGATCAATTAGCTCCTTTAAATCTAAATTAACTTAACAACTTAAATTGACTAAATTAATCTAATCAAACTTAACTTGACTAGGTGTGTGTATGGCTTCTGGTATCTTTAATCAGATCCAGTGTAAGCGTCTGGTATTGAACTAGGGATGAGCATTTGGTTCTGGGTACCGGTACCGTACCGGCTATATTCGGTACCGGTACCCACTTTCCCCATTTTTCGGTATCGGTATTTATAGGTAAAACACCAGTACCAGTACCCACTTTTCTCATTTTTCATTACCGAACGGGTACCGTGCTCATCCCTATGTTGAACTAGATCTTACTAAGGGTTTTCTGGTATTGAACCAGATTCGGGTGACAAGCTTTTGGTATCGAACCAAATATTGGGGTAATAAAAGGCTTCTGATATTATATCAAGATCCTTAGGGAGGCTTCTTGTAATACACCATTTACGATTGGAGGTAAGACTTAAGAAAGGTTAAATAATGGGGGTTTGGGCAATCCGAAAAAGTAACAAGAGCAGCGAGATTGTTACGGAGCACCATACATATCCTTGATGGACCCATAAGAAGGATCAGGACTAGAAGCATCACAAAGTAACAATATCAAAGGATGACCTACGTTGTTATTTAGTAACTTAACAAATTTGGAAGATTAATCATCTTGGTAATTAATAAGATCCAAATTGTGATTCCATTTGTGGGCTTGACATAACACAAACTTATTAAGTTACAAAAAGATAATAAAACCAAGATGGCCTTAAAATTATAGTGGCATAGTGTTTGTAAGTCAAAAGGCTAGGTATGACCAGTTGAAAGAAATATCAATACAGTCTATCAATATGTTGTGATAAGATTAAGGGAAAGACGGTAAAACTTTAACATGAAACTCTTCCAATTTTATAAAAAATAAAATGGAGGATTTAACTGTTTTCCCCATTTATAAATAAACTGTATTAATTAAAGGAGACTTATCTAAGAGTCCATCTATTACTATTTAGTTCACTAAACTATCTATAAATAAAATCGGTCAAGATAATAATGGACGGTTGAGTAGGGAAAACGTATCCTTGGACTATACTTGGTTTCTTATCTAAGCTATACTATACGCGATGAGTTCTCTACCCATTGTGTGTATAGTATAAGTGTATCCTTATACAATACTTGGTTTCTAATGCCCGGTCACTCCTTGTTAACTCGATGCTTGTTTCTTTGAGTATATATTATTTTTACTATTTTCGGCTCTTACGTCAGTTTTAAATGAATTAGAATCATTAAGATCAAAGCTTTTTTTTGGGGGGGGGGGTGTCAACAAGAAGAAAAGCGCTTGGTATGGGTTTCTTGGAAACAAGTTATGTCCTTTATAGATAAAGGCGGGTTAAGAACTGGTTCTCTTGAAGGCTTCAATAAAGCTTTAATTTACAAATGGAGGTGGAGATTCTATAAAGCACCAGATTCCCTTTCGGTTCGTCTTGTTCATGTTCTATATGGTTCAGAGTTAACTATGTAATCGATGATTCGTATTAGTAAAGGCACTTCGAATTGGGCTAGGATGTGTAATCCTTTTCAGGATCTACACTCCTCCAACATTGTTCCGTTCTCCATCATTTCGAAGTTTATTGGTGATGGCATGTCTATGTTTTTTCGGGAAGAGTTATGCGTTGGTGATTGTACTCTCAGGTATTGTTTCCCTCGTCTTTATTGCTTGGAAGTTGATAAAAATTGTTTGGTGGCTTCTAGGGTCAATAACTCTTGGAATTGGAGAAGACAAATTCGAAGTGGGGTTGAAGATATCAATTCATGGACCTACAAAACGTTTTGACTCAAGTCTCTCTCTCAAGTTGTCTGGATAAGGGATTGGTAACCTAAATGGATCTTGTGAATTCTCTGTGAAGGATACACGAAAGATTATTGAAGATAACACCCTCCATAATGGTCCGATGAAAACCACTTGGTATAAATATCTCCCAAGAAAGGTCAGTATACGTGTTTGGAGAATACTTCTAAATCGTCTTCCAACTAGGGTCAATCTTGATGCCAAAGGGTTAGACATTCTAGATATCCTATGCCCCCTTTGCAAGGACTTTCCAGAGACTGGTGATCACTTGTTTGGTTCATGTTCTATATCCAACCAATTTTGGAATGTTATTGCATCATGGCTGGTTCTAGACTGGCCATCCAATTGGTCCCCTCTCAGTACTATGGATTGGGTTTTCGCCTCCCCCTTCGAGCCGATAAGAAAATCAAATCTAGGATAATTGTGTTTATCATTTGGTGGGTTATTTGGCAATATCGAAACCAGCGGCTTTTCAATGGTGATCATAATCGGTCCACTTTTTTATTTGAAGAGGTTCTTCATTTTCTTTTTATTTTTGGTACTCGGTTGGGAATAAAAAAATGTACTTCTAGTTGGATCAAGTGGATTAGAAACCCCATTATGTAATTTTGTTTTTCTTTTGCCTCCTCTAGTTACTTGCTAGACGTTTGGCTTTTTTAACAATATTTCGTCATTCAAAAGAAAACTCACATTTTTGTACCCTTTTATTTGATTATTTTAAAATTTTACCTTATTAAATCATGTTTTTATTTGATTGTTTTTCAAAGAAAAAAAGGATTGGGAAGTAATAAAAACACTTTCCTTTATATAATTTATTTCACCGACTATAAACATAACAAGAAAAAGCAAAGACTAGAGTGTAAGTCTAGAAGCATGTGATCCATGTAGTTCGAGATACAATAATCTATAGGTGAGCTTGATCACTCTACATCTTTAATTTGACTTCCTCAAAGTATAAACCGCTTATATAGTCATGTGTTGATGCAACAAATACTAGACCGATAGTAGTAGCTAGGCTGGTTAGGCAAAAGGGTTGGAGGGTTCCGGTTTGCCTAACGCAGGTCGTGGGGTCCCCCCACGTTTGCAAGACATGGAGAGAGGTTCACTAGTTAGGTATTGTGGTATGCTCAAGATCCTCAGCTGAAGTGTATTCAACTTCGGATGTTAGAGCAGTGGAAATGTGTGTGTTGAAAGTGGGGAATAGAGACTTGCATGGAACAAGTACTCGAGAGGAAAGACCAGAGATCCCAATGGAATCAGAGCTGATCGGAGTGTCCTTTAGCACTAAATGAAGTGTCATTTTATAGGGAAGGACATCGCCCAAAGAGGAAACCATTGACTAGTGAAACATGCTTGCAGTGGGGGACTTACCCTTTTAGGGGTTGAAGCGTTTGGACCTGCGGATAAAAGACTACACTCTGTGCACATGTTCTCTTTTATGGCTGTGAGAGGCTGGGCAAGCAATCAGTGAAGTGATGGTTTACTGTTCACATCCTTTTTGCTGCTCATCCGAGTTCGCGGGATTTGGACCTTTTAACCCTTTAACCTTTTAAGCGTTTATGTGTCTAAGTCATTTTATTTAGTCTTGGGCTACCCCCGTCATCAGCCCCCCAAGTTAGAGGTGTTTGGGAAATGAGCTCAAAGACTTCTGACTTTCACACATTTATTTGTATTGCTTAAAGGCTTCGAGGCTTGAAGGGTTCGTTGCAGTTAAGTTTTTTGAAATTTGAATTTTGACAAGACGGTTGATGTGACTGACGGCGGTTTTTGCAGAAGGCAGGTTAATTAACTGCCATGTAATCATAACCTCTATTTGTTTTATTTTTTTCATTTATTACTCAAGATAATCAACAATCTTCCTCTATTTTCTCTCAAGTTTCCTTCCATATCTTCCTTTATTTTGCCCAGGTTAGTTCCGATTTCTTATTTTGTGGTTATTTTCTTGTATCATGGGTGCTCGTAAAGATTTAGCGAAGTCATTTTCTTGATTAACTCAAGAGGAAGTAGAAAATTTCTGTATGGAATGGGGGATTGGGATGAAGTTTAAACCGGTTGCACCGGCTTGTGATGTTTCAATTGATAAATGTCCCCCTGGTTCCATTGCTCTCTATTGTCGCCATTTTGAGTTTTCAAACCTTCGTCATCCGTTTTCGAACTTTGTTTTGAATGTTTTGGAGTATTACCGCGTGTCCTTTGGCCAGATCCATCCTCAGGGTCTGGCTAGGGTTTTACATTTTGAAGTTCTGTGTCGGGCTTCCGGGTATGATCCAACCCTTTTATCGTTCCGTCGTTTTTTCCGGTTGGCCAAGAATGGTGACTGGTTTACATTCGAGACATCCCAGGTTGACACTTGCTTTTTTTCATCTATGGTTTCTAGCCTTGGTGTCTGGAAATACAGGTTTTTCTGGGTTTCCGATGAAATTGTTCCTTTCAAACTTATTTGGAGGCATCCGGATGCCGTTTTGAATGAACCCGAACCTTCTGCCTCTGAGATAAATACATGTTTTCTTGATACTCTTAGGGAGTGCCCTTCAAGGCTTCGTCCCTTTCCCGAGCACTTATTGGTGTTATTGGGTCTCAGTGAGTTATGGGAAAAACGTGATCGAGATCCGGTGCTTATGAGAGATGGGCAGGGTATGCATTTTCCTTGTTGTGCTATTATGTTCTTAATTTTGCTTGCTTATATATTTTGTTTTTGTTTATTTTGTAGTGATGTCTGCACTTGATTTTATCAAAAGTGACGATACTTCTGACGTTGTATTTGGGGATGTTGCGGCTACTCCGGGTGAAGATGCAGTGGTTAGGGGTTCTGAGCATAGGTTCGAGGGTTCTGGCTATGTGAGTGTTCCCAATGTTAAGGGTTTCACGAAAGCTCTGGGTTCCAGGGTTTCTGTTCGGCGTTCAAACCGTCTCTTGAAAGGTGCTGATCAGCCCTCTGGGTCAAAGGCCATTAATGTTAGTGATGATATTGAAGTATCGGTGGAACAGGTTGTTGAGGTTGAAGTGGGAAAGGGTAAGGAAAAAGAGCTAGTGGTTTCTGGGAAGAAGAAAAAATTGGTCAAGAAAGGTTCCACCCCTACCATCCAGGGTTCATCGGGTAAGAGTGTTGAGAGCTTCGAGGGTCCTGAAGCTGAAGGGGTTTATGTTCCCAACTGGGATGTGAAGGTTGGGGATAGCTTCAAGGATCCAGCAGTCTGTGCTGAGGTATTAGCCCACTTTGCTCCTCCTGGTGTTCGGAGTGCCATATCTGAAATGGAAGCTGATCACTTTATCTGAAGGTTGATGCTAAGTTCCTGCAACCTTTCAACCTTGTTGGCCGAAGGTGTTACCCGTTTCACAAAGGGTATGCAGGAGTACGAAGAAGCTTCTAAGAAGAAGGACAAGATGAAAGCCTCTATGGCTGCCATGAAGAAGGAGGTTGAAGGGTTTTCCAAGAAGGAGGAAGCTTGGGCGAAGAAGGTTGGGGAGTTGACAAGGAGACATGAAATTGAGATGAGCGATCTCAAAAAGAGTTTTGAAGCTGACCGATTGAGACTGAAGGCTGACAGGGAAGCCTTGGATGTTCAGCAGAGGGCCTTCGAAGAAGAGAAGGAAGGTTTGAAGGGTTTGGTTGCTCAAGCTACTGGTGATAACCAGTGGTTAATTGAGCAAGGTTTTCATCAAGTTGTTACCTACCTTCTTCACTCCAAGGAATTCAATTATGCTCTTGGAGAAGTTTACACCAAACTGCTCAAATTGGGTAAACATCAAGGCCTTATTGCTGGTTACAAGCTTCATGAATCTGGTCAGCCTTTGGAAAAGTCTCCCTTATTTCGCCCTGAAGCTTCCGAGGTCTTTAAAGGTTCCGTTCAGCAGATGGAGAGGCTGACTTACCCGTATGTAAGTCAGGTTGCAGCTTGTTTCGGTAAGCCCCTTTCTGTTTTACAGGAGCTGAAGCCGGATGGTCTCAATGAACAAGTTTGCGCTGAAGTGTTTGATTCCATTTCGAGGAAACGTTCTCGTTCGGGAGATAGCGAGGAGACCTTTTCGGGAGAACCTGATGTTTCCAAGGATGCAAGCCTCGAAGGCTCGGTAGTTGGTGATGATGGCGGTTCGAAGGCCAAGAAGTCTAAGAAAACCAAGAAGGCTAAAGGTAATGGTTCTGGGGCTTCTAAGCCTTCTTCTGATGCTTGAACAATATTCATAGCTTTCTTAGCACCCTTTAAACAATTTAACGGTTTGTATGTTACTTTGAACAATTTTAGGTTTTGCAGAAACCCTTAAGGTTTCTGTTTTGTGGTTGTGGTTGGCCTTGGTGGTCGTTTGAACAATATCCATGTTTACAAACCGCTAAGGTTTGTTTTAACTTATTTGGGAGCCTTTAAGGCTTCCTATGCTATTAACTTTGACTATTTACCTTGTATTTTTGCTTTGTTGAATGTTCGTAGCTTGAAGCCTTCAAGGCTTCCGGTTGCTACTTTATTTTTGTGACTTGATGCTTTAGTTTGTATTTCTGAGTTTGGGTTGTATGCATCCTTTTACTATGTTGTTGTGTTGCTCCTTTTATCTTTATGATATTGTCTTTGTTGGGATTGTGTTGTCTTTATGTTTTTTATACCTTAAAGGGTTCAGTGCTGCAATCACTTAGCCTTGGTATTTTTAAACAAGAAGACATAGCACCTATCCTATTCATTACTTTCTATAGTTTCATTTTAGTTCGTAAGCCTGTTTTTGATAAGTTTTCTAAGGCTTAGGGAACATTTGGTGTAGGCTGTTCGGACCCGTCTATGAGACAACTTTGTTTTTGATTATTTCATAAGTCTCATGGAGTTGTATTGATTTAGGAACTCACCCCTTATATAGGTTCATTCAACCCTTGAACCCATTGAGCGATATGGCCTGGGAGCTCATCCCCTTACATGGCCCTTGCCATGGAGTTTTTTGCTAGGTACTCATCCTGATTTTAGGATAGAAAGACAAATTTGATAAAACATCATCATTCATTCAAGAGATATTGTTTTACAAAAAGTGATCATAGGACAACTCTTGAAATACAACTTGTGAAATACAAACCAATCTTTCTTGATCAGACATGGAACCTTTTAAGGGTCTTTCCATTCCAGTGTCTGGGAAGCTTTTTACCTTCTGCATCGGCTAGTTTATAGGATCCGCCCTTATGTCCCTCAAGGATTGTGTATGGCCCTACCCATCTTGGGCCAAGTTTTCCTTGGTTCTCTTTTTTGCTAGCCTCATTGTTTCTAAGCACCAGGTCTCCTGGCTTGAAGCGTTCATGCTTGAATCTTTTGTTGTAATAAGCTTCCATCATTTGTTTGTACTTGGCTTCTTGAATTGCAGCTTGGTCTCGTGCTTCCTCGAGAAGTTGTAAGTTCAACATGGTCTCTTTGTTGTTTGCTTCGAGATCCATGTTGACTGTTCTTTGAGTTACAACTCCTACTTCAGCTGGAATCACGGCTTCAGATCCAAACACCAAGCTGTAAGGTGTTCTTTTGTGGCTCGTTTTTTCAGTTGTTCTTATAGCCCATAGAACACTTGGCAACTCTTCGAGCCAATTGCTTTCATGTCTTCCCAATCGGGCTTTGATTCCTTCAACTATGCTTCGATTCATCCTTTCAACTTGGCCGTTTGATTGTGGATATGCAACAGAGCTGAAAACCTGGGCTATTACGAATTCTTTGCACCAAATGCTAAAAGGCTTCTCAGTGAATTATTTTCCGTTATCGGTGACCAGCACTCCTGGCAATCCATAGCGACAAATGATGTTTTCCCAAACGAAGTCAATGACCTGTTTACCGGTGATTTTTGCAAGTGGTTTAACCTCAGGCCACTTGGTGAAGTAATCTATGGCCACCAATAAGAACTTCACCCCACCTTTTGCCGGTGGGAATGGGCCAACAATGTCCATTCCCCATTTATGAAATGGCCAGGCTGAGGATATCGGGACAAGGTCATGCTTGGGGCTCTTTGGGACCGGTGCATGGATTTGACAAGAATCACATTTTCTTAGTTGTTCAGCGGTGTCTCGGTGCATGGAGGGCCAAAATACCCAAGATTCATTAACTTAGCAACCACCGTTCTTGCTCCAAAATGGGCTCCGCAAATCCCTTCGTGAACCTCTTTGACCAAGTACTGGCTTTGCTCGGGACCGACACATCTCAGTAAGGGTGCAAGGTAACCCTTTTTGTAGAGGATTTCACCTTGCAACATGTACTGCCTAGATTTGATTTTAACCCTTTCAGCCTCTGTTTGATCAGCAGGTAACTCACCGTTTTTAAGGAATTTTTTAATGGGAGTCATCCAATTGGGGCCTTCATCGGTGATTACATCTTGAACTTCCAATTCTTCAATTGATGGGGTTTTCAACACCTCTACTAATACCTTTTTGGTAAGGTGGGCAAAAGTGAGAGAGGCGAGTTTACTCAAGGCATCAGCTTTCTTGTTTTGAGACCTGGGAATTTGGTTGATGGTACATGTTTGGAATGTGTTCATCAGCTCTTTGGATTTTTCTTTGTATCTCTTCATGTTGGGCTCCTTTGCAACATAACCGTCATTCACTTGACTTGACACTAGCAACGAGTCTGTAAAGACTTGAAGCTTGTGAACCTTCATTTCCTTGGCTAACCTCAAGCCGGCTATCAATACTTCGTATTCAGCTTCATTGTTTGTGGTCTAGAATTCAAATCGAAGAGCATATGTGAATTCTAGGCCTTCGGGGTTGATTAAAATGAGCCCAGCTCCTGACCCTTCAACGCTTGAAGCTCCATCGGTGAAGAGCTTCCAGGCTTCAGGGTCAGAAGGTTCAACCGTGGTTGTATTAACTTCTGTGACAGCTTGCTTTGGGACTTCTACAATGAAGTCGGCCAAAACTTGGGCTTTGATGGCTTTTCTTGGGACATAGGTTATTTTGTGCTCTCCCAATTCTACAGCCCATTTGGCCAGTCTTCCGGAATTTTCTGGTTTTTCAAGCACACTCTTTATGGGTTGGTCGGTGACCACTTGTATAGGGTGTGCTTGGAAATACCTTCGAAGCCTTCTAGCCGTTTGGACTAAGGCTAAGGCAAGCTTCTCCAGAGGAGGATACTTGATTTCTGCCAATTTTAGAGTTTTGCTGAAAAATAAACGGGTACCTGAACTTTGTCTCGTTCAATGGTTAAGACCGCGCTTATTGCTTCCTCAGCAACCGAGAGGTAGACAGAGATCAGCTCACCTGTTTCCGGGGCTGCAATGTCAGGAAGTGAAGCCAGGTGCAGCTTCATCTGGTTGAAAGCTTGTTTTGCTTCTTCAGTCTATTTGAAATCCTTTTTTTCAGAACACCCTTTAAGCGTTTTAAAGAAAGGCAATGATTTTCAGCCAGTTTTGAGGTAAAACGCTTCAGGGCCGCGAGCTTTCCATTCAGACTCTCAACTTCTTTTTTGCTTTGTGGAGGCCTGGTTTCAAGAACAGCTTTCACCTTATTTGGATTGGCCTTTATACTTTGTTTTCCCACAATGTGCCCTAGAAACTTACCTTCTTCAAACCCAAACGAACATTTCTCGAGGTTGAGTTTCATGTTGACCTTCCTTAGGTTCTTGAAGGTTTCTTGGATGTCATCAAGCATTTGGTATTCCGTTTTACTTTTGATTACCAAATCATCGACATATGCTTCCATGTTTCTGCCAATTTGACTAGCAAAAGCCTTGTCAACTAGGCCTTGGTAGGTTGCACCCGCGTTTTTGAGGCCAAAAGGCATCTTTTGGTAGCAAAAGATTCCTTTGTCCGTGTGAAAGGCAGTTTTCTCTTCATCTTCTTCTTTCGTGAGAATTTGATGGTAGCCCTTGTAAGCATCAAGAAAACACTTGAAAGGGTAACCAGTGAGGGAATCAACCTTAAGATCGATTTGTGGTAGTGGATAACAATATTTAGGACAAGCCTTGTTTAAGTCCTTAAAGTCGATGTATATTCTCCAGGAATTATCGGGCTTTCGGACCATGACTGGGTTTGCAACCCAGGATTGATACTTGACTTCTCGGAGAATTCCTGCTGAGACAAGCTTTTCAACCTCTTGGCAGGCTGCCAAGCTTCTTTCGGGTGCTAGGCTTCGTTTCTTCTGGACAACAGGCTTGACTTCAGGTGGTATTCTCAGCTCGTGTTCAGCAATACTTCGAGGGATACCCGTCATGTCTTCCGGGCACCAAGAATAGACATCACTATAGTGCACAAGCAGTTTTTCAAGATATGAGAGAGTTTCTTGTGAGAGCCTTGGATTAACCCTTATCCTTTGCTCAGGATATTTGGGGTTTATGATAAGCCCTTGCTTGTCTTCTTTACTTTTGGAACTTTCCCCTTCAACCATGTAAGCCTCTTATGTAGGTTGAAGGGTCGCAATCCCTCTCTCGGTAGGAAACTTGACTGTGCCATGACCAACAGAAACAGCCATGTAGAATGCACACTGCCCCGGCCTTCCTATAATGACATCATAGTTTGAAGGTATATTAATAACCACAAAGGTGAGAGGTTGGGCTCTCTCCATCTTGCCTTCACTGAAACGGACATCAAGGGTTAGTTGCCCTAAAGGCTTGAGGGGTATGTCGGCAATAACTTTTATGGAGGTTCCGGAGGGTTGAAGCTTCGAACGTTCCTCATTGCTCAAACGGTTGAAGAACTTCTCAAACATGATTTCAGTGGCTGCACCAGTGTCTATGTATGCTCTGCTTGTTTTTAGTGTACCCACATTTGCTTCAACCACAAGGGGGCTTGAGAGTGGGTTCTTTTCCGCTGGAGGGAAGCAGACACAACTGAAGCTCCCAAGCTTCCAACCGTTGTCGTTTGTGGGTAACCTTTCCATCAAAATCCACCATGTTAACTTCCTTGCCCTTTCCCTCGGCCATCTTGTCCCTTACTCCCTTTACTAAGTGGGCAAGCTCCCCTGACTTGACGGCCTCCTCAATCCACTTTTTGAGTTGAAAGCAATCATTAGTATTGTTTTGGTCAAAAATTACCGAAGCAATTTAGTGATCAAATTAGTAAAGTGAGGTAGTGTGCTAGAAAGTGTATTGAAAATATGCTTGTTAAGTTATTTAGAAAATCAGTATTCAGGATACGGCTCAGGATATTGAGCTGTATCTATGATCAAACTATGAGCAAAAGTAAAGTAAACGACACGAGATGTACGAGGAAAGCCCTTGATCAATCTAGATCGCCAGCATAAAACCTCGGGAGCTGACAATCGCAGCTGCCTTGTTCTTCTTATTACTTCAAACGTCAGGATACAGTGCAAGATATAGACCAGATCGCTAAGTGTTACAATGCCTTTGTATGAAAGTGAGAATTGCTTGAAAGCGAGTGTTAGAGTGTAGCGAGTGTGAATGTGATGTCCTATTCGATCTGGTATACCCACCTATTTATAGTTACAAATTAGAAACTAAAATTCCTATAAATATGGGATGCTCCCGAATATTCCATAGGTAGCCGTTTGGAGCCAAATAAATCGGGCTTAACGTCTTTCTTCGAACAACTTGGACCGAGTCTTCCGCGGAATGAGTCCTTGTGAACGTTGCTAGCTTCTAACCCACGTACCTGCACATAATCCGTTAGTAATCCTGAGGATACCATTCAGGATGTTACCAATATCCTGAACCAGCATCCCGGATGTAAACAGATACTATATAACCAAGATATAAATCAAGATACTTTCGAGGATATGGGCTCAGAATTTCACCCATAACAAGTATGGTGGCCCTTCTCTTCATGAAATTCACAGAACTGGGTGGAATTTTCATTCCTTTTGCTTTTAGGGAGAGGTCTCGGAGGTCGGAAGCTTTGTTTCACTTCCTTTGTAGCAAGAATCTCTTGAGGGGTCTTGGTGAGGGGTGTGAAGTTCATGCCCTTCTCCCTGCTGGAGAGGTTCCGGCCTTCAGGCCTTCGTTGCTCTGAACCCCTTTGGCGTCTGTCATAGGAATGAAAGTTTCCATTTTTTCTAGCTGGACTGTTGCCTCGCCAGCTTGATCCCCTTTTTCTTTGCTCTTTTATGTCTACAGCCTCCTCTCTTCTGATATGAGCTTCAGCCCTTTCGAGAGCTTCTTCCAAGGCCTAGGCAAACAAGGTCCAGTTCAGGTGACTCGGCTCCCACATTCATCCACCAGAACCTTCTCCAAGAACCGGAGAAGGAAGCATGTACCTTCGATAGTGCCCACCTGTCGGCCTTGAAATCCTCCGGCATCTTCCCGGTAGGAACCGTATTTAGACCCTTTGACCGGGAAATCCGGTCGGATATGGTCTCCAGCGAGTGGATATGCTTTAGTGCTTTCCCTTTTACCCTAGGGCTACAATTCCCCTTTCCGGATTTCATCACCGAATTTTTTAATATCACCAAAATCTCTTTCAGCCAAACCATGCCAATGCTCTGGCGTGTTTTGTCTGTTCTTGACCAAATCAAGAGAAACCACATTCCTGATCTTTCTGTCCATGATCTGCCCCTAGCTTACAAACTTAGATGCCACGGATCATGCAGATTTCTGTTTTACTCTACTTCCGGTGACCCATTGATACTTCGTGCCACCAGGAACGAGGATGGTTGGCAATCCAAGTATTTCTTTGTAAAAAGGGATTCAATCCCTGGTGGAACGGATTATCCGATGAGATGGTTGAAGAAGGGTGGGATTTAGGGTTTAAAGATGATCCTGCCTCTTATCCTGCTTTATATCCTGAACTAACCAATTTCATTTTCTCTGTTGTGTATGCAGCCGATTTCAGGAAGATTGCACCTCCCCTTGCTGATTCTCAAAAAAGAATAGACGCCATCAGACTGCTTTCAGAAGCAGAGAGAAGCTTTAACCCATCTCCACCAACTCCAAGCCCTCTTTCAAGCGCAAACATGTCTGGTAAGAATCCTGTAAGATATCCTGTACACACATGTTTTTATTTGATATTCTTAGGAGAGATTTAGAATTTTACTCCCTGTGTGCAGATTCCAGCAAAGTTCCAGTCTATCTAGACCTTGATGAACTCGACAGCTATCCAACTCCAGCCACAGTTAAGAAGGAAACTCCTGCTGCTACTAGCTCCAAGCCACTCCCGGCTCCCAAGGCCAATCCAAGAACTCGTGCTTCCACAGCAAAAAAGAGGAAAGGTCTTGAAGTCACTGCTCCAGGTTCAGAAGGGTTCTCCTATGACGAACTCAGCTTCTCTGATTCCTTAGAGCCAATGACATCCTTTCTCAACAAGGTAATATCCTAACTCATATCCTGCACGTATGTCCTAATAGGATATCCTGACAGGATATCCTGGTCAATATATATTCTAACTTATACCTGTAATTGATGTGCAGGGCCTCCAGCATTTGCTCCACTTGTATAATGATGCTTGTGGTACTGTTGCACTTCATGAAGCCAGGATCAAACAGCTTGAAAGCACCGTTGCTGACCAAGGTGCCATTGCTGAAGCGAAGACCCGGCACTACGAAATCCTGCTGAAGAAGGTCACCCAAGACGCTGAGGTCAAACTCGCCACTGTTCAAATGGATCATGACCAAGCCTTGGTCAACTTCCGGGAGGGAATCAAGGCTTCTGCTATCGTCTCCCTGTTACAAGAACGCATCAAGATGGCCTACGAGGCCAAGGAGATGGGCCTTGTTTGTCCATCTTGGCTAGTTGAATCCTGGGTGGCCAAACTGAAGGAGCTCGGAGGCAAAGCTGTGCCACTTCCTATTGAAGCTGGTGAGTCTTCTAAGTCAGCAGAGGTGGTGATCCAGGCTGGAGACAAGAAGGATGCTGGAGCAGATGCTGGGATGGACATTGGCGAGGATGCTGCTCAAGATGCTGGTCAGGATGCTGGTGCTGAGAAGTCTGAGAAGGTTGGAGGAGATGCCGCTGTGTGAGGGCATTTAGGTGGGCGATGACGGATATACGTGCCAAGGCCAGAGCCCACCTTTTTAAATTTGAATGTTGGTCTGTAGTCCCTTAAACAATTTACTTTTCTGCACTTTAATTTCCTGCACCTGAACAATTTACATTTCCTGCATGCTTTTTGAACAATACAACAGTTGAAGGTGGACGGGTCTCGGTTTGAGATGAAGCCTTCAACTGTTGGGTAAATATGGTAAGGAACTATTAGTGCTCTTAGTGGATGGGCCTTGTTTTGAGGTGAAACTAAGAGCACATCTTTTGGTATGTTAATAATATAACTTCTCTTTTGACTTTATTATTGTTGTCATTGATATGAAAATTGTACTTGTGAAAACTATTTGGTTTGTACATTTTTAGGAATATATATTACAAATGAATCCTGAAAGATATCCTGAAAGATATCTTGATCAGGATATTAAAATACAACCTATAAATTGTCCAAATAAAAAGGAGAGACCATACCAGAGATTCTTGGAGAATCAATTTCAATCCTTCATTATAAGTTTGTCCCCAGTGCATACTTATAAACTTGGATCCTTTGAACAGTATAATGTATGTCCCCTGTGTTCGACAAAAACGCAAATGTATTTATATTTTGACTCGAATGAATTCGAAATACCCCAGGGCAAAACCCATGATATCCTGAAATGAATCCTTATCATACTTGGGATAAACCTTTAATATCCTGGGGATAAACCCTGAATTTCATGCGCTACAGGCGAGAGTGTATAAACTCCAATCCTTAGAAAGGTGAAAACCTTTAAACCTTAGAGAGTATGAAAATACTCTTTCGTGAGAGAGGGTGATCAATCCTCATATACCTTCAGGATCCAGGATATAGCCAACAGTAACGAAATTGTCAGCCACTTTTACATGAACTGGTCCCGCTACCTTGAACTATACCTAGATAACTTGCGCTCCAGGCGAGGTGTTTAAACCCAATTCGAAAGAAAGGTGAATACCTTTAAACCTTTGAAGGGACCAGGATCCCTTAAACGTGAGAGAGGGGGCCAATCCTCTAATCTTTCGACTTATCCTGAGTACATATCCTGGAGCTATATCCTGAAACATATCCTGCAAAACAATTGTAAACTAAGGTGGGTGTTAGCTTGGCTAACACCCCTCCGATGCTTAAGTCAGTATTGGGTTCAAGATAATAAACAAATATATTAAAATAGAATACATACCATTCCGAGATAGAAAACAAATTCTACTCTTACTTGAAATAGAGCTTTAAATGTATTGCATTCCAGGATCTTGGTAGCATATCCCCTTCCATATTTTTGAGTCGATATGCTCCTTTCCCTGCTTCTGACTCGACTTCATAAGGTCCTTCCCATTTCGGAGCTAGCTTGCCATCGGCAGGATTAGTGGTATTTTGAAAAGCCTTTCTTAGCACCCAATCACCAACTCGAAATCTTCTAGTCCTTATGTTCTTATTATATGCTCTGGATATTCTTTGTTGATATGCTGCTATCCTTAGTCTTGCTGCGTCTCTTTTTTCATCTATAGTATCCAAATCTTGGCACAAGACTTCAGGATTTTGTTCAGGATCCTGTAGCATAGATCTTGCAGTAGGTATCGTCATTTCTGTTGGAATCATTGCTTCTGCTCCAAATACCAAGGAAAACGGGGTTTGGCCGGTTGCATTCTTTACCGTTGTCCTATCAGCCCACAAAACAAAGGGTAACTCTTCCGCCCATCTTCCTTTTTTGGCTCCAAGTCTCTTCTTTAAGTTATTGACTATTATCTTGTTTGAAGATTCAGCTTGTCCGTTCGCTTGAGGATGTACCGGAGTAGATGTGATCATTTTGATTCCCCAACTTTTGCAAAAGTCAGTAGTCCTTTTGCTTATAAACTGGGACCCATTATCACAAATGATCTCAGTTGGTACCCCAAACCTAGTCAGGATATTCCTCTTTATGAAGGATACTACTTCTTGGTCCCTAACTTGGGCAAATGGTTCAGCCTCAACCCACTTGGAGAAATAATCCGTCATAGCTAACATAAAGACTTTTCCTCCCGGAGCTTTTGGTAACTTCCCTACTATATCCATCCCCCATTTCATGAATGGCCAAGGGGAAATTACAGGATATAGTGGTTCAGCTGGTTGATGTAGTATGTTACTATGCCTTTGGCATGCATCACATCTTCGAGCATATTCTGCAGCATCTTTCCTCATCGTTGGCCAATAATATCCTGTCCTTAATACTTTCGAGAACAATGATCTGCCCCCAGTATGATTACCACAATCCCCTTCATGTATATCCTGAAGTACTTCTTTGGCTTCAGGATCCTCCAAGCACCTTAAATACGGTCCTGCAAGAGATTTCTTGTATAAAACGTTATTTATAATAGTGAATCGTGATACCTTCATCCTAAATGCCTTAGGATTTTCATTTCCGGGGATGTGTCCTTCTTTGAGATATTTCACAATTGGAGCCGTCCAGGATTTAGGATCCTGTTCAGGATATTCCGCTCCAGGATCCTGAATACCCGCTACTTCTTTATCCTGAGGATTCGTTGCAGGATATAAGACATGTAATACTGGTATTTGGGTCCCTTCCGGTATCCTGATTGATGATCCCAGATTTGCTAAGGCATCCGCTTCAGCATTATCCTCCCTTGGTACCTGTTCAAGTGTAAAAACATCGAAATATCCTGCTAATTTTTTAAGAATATCGAGGTATTCGATTAACTTCTCACCCTTAACTGCATAGGATCCATTAAAATGGTTAGTAATTAACAGGGAGTCAACATATACTTGTAAATTTTTGATACTCATGCTCTTAGCCAACTCTAATCCTGCAATTAAAGTCTCATACTCTGCTTCATTATTAGTAGCAGGAAATTCACACCTAATAGCCTGGGGTAATATGTCCCCCTGTGGCGATTTTAGTAGTATTCCTAATCCTACTCCTCTTATATTAGATGCACCATCAGTATATAATGTCCAGGATCCTGAGGATTCTCCTAACTGTTGAACTTCTAGGTCTACCTCATCCTGAATGTCACTACTAAAATCAGCCACAAAGTCAGCTAAAGCCTGAGACTTTATGGCATTCCTAGGTTCATATACTAAATCATAAGCACTCAACTTTACCGACCACTTAGCCATCCTGCCTGACATTTCTGGTTTCCTAAGCACACTTTTGACAGGATAATTTGTTTTAACATGAATCCTATGTGTCTCAAAGTAATGTCTAAGTTTCGTTGATGCCATGACTAATGCTAGTATCAATTTTTCTAAATGAGAATATCTAGTTTTGGCATTTAACAAGCTTTTACTAACATAATAAACAGGATATTGCTGACCTTCATGGTCCTTTACAAGGACGGCACTTACAGAATTCCCTGATACCGCGAGGTATAGGGATAATGGTTCACCATTCTCAGGCTTCATCAGTAGAGGTGCGGTTGAAAGGTATTGCTTTAAATCCTGTAGGGCCGCTTCATGCTTCTCACCCCATTCGAATTTTTTGTTCTTCTTCAGGATATCATAAAAATCTTTGCATTTCTCTAAGGATCTTGAGATAAATCTGTTTAATGCTGCCACTCGCCCCGTTAATCGTTGAACGTCCTTCATATTCGAGGGCGATTTAATATCCAAGATGGCTTTAATCTGTTCCGGGCTCGCCTCTATTCCTCTTTTGGTCACCATATATCCTAGA
This sequence comes from Helianthus tuberosus, assembly GCA_030545235.1. Lineage (NCBI taxonomy): Eukaryota > Viridiplantae > Streptophyta > Magnoliopsida > Asterales > Asteraceae > Helianthus > Helianthus tuberosus. Next base: position 158,776,556 of record CM060418.1, on the reverse strand, counting down.
AATTTTCCTGCCCCCACTCCAAAATGGCACTTAGCAGGATTCAGCTTCATGTTATACTGATCCAGGATATCAAACGCTCCTTTAATATCCTGGAGGTGATCCTGAGCTTTCTTTGATTTTACCACCATATCGTCGATGTACACCTCCATGGTGTCCCCCAGTTTGTCTTTGAACATCATGTTTACCAATTTTTGGTATGTTGCACCTGCATTTTTCAAACCAAAATGCATAGCTGTATAACAATAAATACCTGTTGGTGTCATGAAGGCAGTATCCTCCTGGTCAGAAGGCTCCATTTGGATCTGTTGAAATCCTGAGGATGCATCCATGAAGGTCAGCATTTCATGCCCGGCAGTGGCATCTACCATTGCATCAATGTGGGGAAGAGGAAATGGGTCTTTAGGACAAGCTTTGTTCAAGTCTGTGTAGTCTACACAAACTCTCCATTTCCCATTTTTCTTCTGTAGCACAACCACGTTTGCTAGCCACCTTGGGAACTTAACCTCTCTGATCATCCTGGACTTCAGTAATCTCTCAACTTCCTCTTGGATAATCGTATTCCGCTCAGGAGCAAACTTCCTTCTTTTTTGTTGAACAGGCTTGAATGATTTATCAATTCCAAGCTTGTGAGTGATAATGTCTTTGGATATGCCTGTCATATCCTCATGCTTCCATGCAAACGTTGACATCCTGCATTTCAAAAAGTTAATTAATTGTTCTTCAATATCCTGAGGGATATTGGTCCCTACGAGCACCGAAATATCAGGATTATCCTGGTCCAGGATAATTTTCTTCACATCCTGCTCCGTATCCTCCACGATATCCTGGGCCCGCGTCTTTAATTGCTATGCTGCACTAGGTTTGGTTGAGGATTTCATCGAGGATGAGTAGCATTCTTTCGCCTCCTGCTGATCACTATCAACTTTGACAACTCCCCAAGGGGTAGGGATCTTGATGCATTGGTGATATGTTGATGGCACAGCCTTCATATCGTGAATCCACGGTCTTCCCAGTATGATGTTATAGCAGGATAGAGAATCCATCACACAGAAACGTTGTATCGAGTTGACTCCTTCAACGTATACTGGCAACTTTATCTCTCCCACTGTGTTTCTAGCCTCTCCACTGAACCCAACAAGCACGGTAGACTTTGAAGTGATATCCATTGGAGATACATTCATTCTCTTCAGCGTCTCTAGTTGGATTATGTTGACGGAGCTGCCATTATCAACCAATATCCTGCGTACAAACTGGTTAGCCACATATAATGTTATTACCAGAGCATCATGGTGAGGATCCTGGACAGCATCCCTGTCATCAGCATCAAATGTGATCACTTTGTCAGTTGTGAGGGTAGTCATTCTGACAGGTTTATCTCCCCTTTTGGCCTTAGCTTCTTTTGCATGTCTCTTTGCTGCCGAATACGAAGTCCCACAAATGTCGGATCCTCCCGAAATGAAGTTGATTATCTTGGCATCCGCGGGAGGTGATGCTGCTCGCTCAGGATCCTTCTCAGTATCCTGACTCTTATTCTTCTTTCTTCCTAAGAGATCTTTCAGATATCCCTTGCTTAGAAGATAGCTTATTTCTTTCCTTAGAGCGATGCAATCCTCAGTCATATGTCCGAAATCTTCGTGGAAAGCACACCATTTTGATTTATCTTTCCAATCGGCTTTTTGTTGACTCTTTCGAGGCCATCTAGCCTTGTCTCCTAGACCCTGCATGGCATACATCAATTCAGGAATGTTAACAGAAAAGCAATATTCAGATAACTCAGGATACTCTTCAGGATCCTCGTCTTCGACAGCATTCACTCTCTTGTTTTCATTTCTACCATAGGGCTTAGGCCGATATGACTTGAATGAGGATTCTGACTTCCTGTTAGTTGACTCATAAGTGTTAGATGAGTTCATCCTTTCTTGCATCTTTCTGTCATCCTCCAATCGAATATATCTTAGGGCTCTGTTTCGAGCTTCATCCAAGTTCCTGCATGGGTTCATTACAAGATCTTGATAAAATTGAGAATCTTTTTGCAGCCCCATCTTGAAAGCTTGCACAGCTGTTGCAACATCAAGATGAGGAATGTCTAGGGATTCCCGGCTGAACTTGTTCACATAATCCCTGAGGGATTCCTGAGGCCCCTGTGTTATCCTGTAGAGATCACTTGTTAATTTTTCAAAGCTTCTACTACAAGAAAACTGACTATTAAATAAATTTACTAAGTGAGCAAAAGAAGTAATCGAATGTGGAGGAACATTCAAGAGCCATTTCAAGGCTGATCCTGTTAAGGTTGAACCAAAACCCTTGCACAAGCATGCTTCCTTGAGATCCGGAGGGATAGGGTTAATCTCCATTCTTTCCCTATACTGAGCAATATGCTCCTCAGGATCCGTAGTTCCGTCGTAAAGCTTCATGTTGGGGGTTTGGAATCTCTTTGGGATCTCAGCATCACAGATAGGATATGCAAAACGAGATATCTTGTGGCTGTCTTGGGACACTTTCGGGATCGGCTGGACCACCCCGGGTACACTAGATATCATGTCCTTCAACTTCTGAAGTTCCCTAGTAAGCGCTGATGTCACACCTGTATCCTGCAAAGATCCACTATTGTTAGTAGCATGAGTATTATTATTATTTGACACGTTACCCGTTGGAGGATTTTGGCCATATCCTGAAGCATATCCTGAGCTCCTCATGGTTGACATCCTGACCGAGGAGGGTATTTCAGGAGTATTATTCTGAGGAAGGCTGGGCACAATATTCCCCCTGTTATCCTCAGTATACACAGCTGAACTGAAGTTCAAAGTTCTGGGATGTAATGGAGTGACAATATCCTCAGCAGATCTGCTCGAGCCAGACTTCAGGAGTTGTATTTCCCTCAATAGCATTTGGTTTGTTTCCTGTTGCTGCCTCATTTGTTCCTGCACACTTCCAAATAAGGTTAGAATTTCATCATTAGAAGCTAAAACGGGAGCAGATTCCTGAACACTCCGAGTAGGGATAATATCCTGAGGTCGTGAAGAGGCTGGCATCCTTGGAGGAGGTGGTGGAAGCACCGAACCGGTAGTAGCAGAAGTCATAGCAGACACAGTGGAGGAGCTCATGTTTGATCTTGAAGCCATTGTGGACAATGTGGCAAAAATTTTTGAAAATAGAAAGCCGATTAGCGATTTCACAAAAATTTTTAGTAAAGAGAGCACCACTTGCCCCACGGTGGGCGCCAAATTGTTTTGGTCAAAAATTACCGAAGCAATTTAGTGATCAAATTAGTAAAGTGAGGTAGTGTGCTAGAAAGTGTATTGAAAATATTGATGTATTGCGAAATACATTCTTATATCGTGTATAGTTTGTACGTTCTTTCGTTACTTTTAGCTTAGTTTAGCTTAGAATTGCGTGCTATTGATCTACATTGCGTTTTCCAGGTCTTGATACATAAAAATGCTGAAATTGGAGCAAAACCGAGCTAAAGTGTCAAATGTCAAGTCTTGGAATCACTTATAAAAGTGTTAGAATAATTTTGAAGATTTTTGGAAGTTGGAGCTGAGTTTAAAAGACAACATTCTGGAAAAAAATGGTCACTCGCGTAGCGCTAGGATGGAAGACAATTCAGTCGCGCTACGCGACTGAGGTAGCTGTTGACTTATTGACTTTTGTAGCACTAGCGTAGCGCGAGGCCATGAGGAAGACCAGTCGCGCTACGCGACTGGTATGAATGACGCGCCTGATTTGTGGGTGACTAGGGTTTCATATAAAAACTAAGAGACTTAATTAAAAACCCTAGTTACGAATTGGAGAGTTATTGGAGCATTCAGAGAGCACTTTTTGCAAGCAATCAGAGATTTTGAAGCACGGGAATCATCGGTACGAGTTGAGAGTGAAGAATCGAAGATCAATCGGGTTTTCCAATCCCTTGTTTGTCGATTACTTGTTTGATACTTGTTATGATGAATTCTTTGTTCAATAACTTTGATTTGTTTTCGTTTATAGACATGTTTCTTGGCTAAACCCTAGATACTACCTAGACAAGATGAATGTTTGAATAAAGTTTGGATTTTTAATGGTTTTTATTATTTGTGTATGGATTGATTTCTGAAAGTAAAGTGTTTTAGGATTTCTGATTTGGTGCACATGCATGCTTGACAATTGTTTTACTACTGTTTATTGCTTCGCTTGAATCTTGGTGACGGTCTTTATCACAGAATAGAATCAGGCTAGGGTTTTAGGTTTTGGTGAGTGTCTATATCACATAATAAACCTTTGATCCTTTAGGGTGAAAATTGCATAAGTAACCTTAGAAGTAACAATCGGTAGTTTAATAAAATCAAGTGTTCTGCTTAACTTGTCGCTGAGAGGCTCGAGTTAGTTATTAGGTCGCAGTGCAATATATATCTAAGACAGGTTTTGAGAGAAGTCGATCTTATTTCCCTAATTGCATTTGTGTCTAGTAAACCAAGTTAGAACCTAGAATTGCCTTAGATTATCGCGCTGAGAGGTAGATAGTCATATTAGGGCACTTTTAGAATCGTTAGAGGACTGAGAGGAAATCTAACAGTCGGTAATCATAACAGCCTTGTAGGGTTTCCTAGGTTTCTTCCTGAGAAGGGTCGGGAAGTCTTAGCATTGAAATACCTTAGGGTTTAGTATCTTACGATCCCGGCTCCATACAACAATAATACCATTAGGAATCCATTCCCCATTCAAATTGGATTCGAGTCTAGGTAGTCGTTAATCTCATCTGAATACAAACCTCAGTTTCCGTTCGTGTCGTAGTCTAAGTCTAGTTAATTAATTTAGTTAATATAGATTTCCTAGTTTTTCAGTAACCCCCCCCCCCCCCCCAAATCAATTAAACAAGTTTAAGTCACGTCTGTCAGTGTCTATTAGAGTCTAGTACGTAATACATAGAGTCTTTGGGTTCGATACTCGGACTTGCTAGGTTATACTACATTGATCGGTACACTTGCCGATTGTGTGGTTTAGGTTTAGAGGTCTTAGTTATAAATTTAAAGCTTTCGTGTCTAGTTTAGAGAGTCTAATTTAGTTGATATTTTATAGTTCGTTTTGCACACATCAAGTTTTTGGCGCCGTTGCCGGGGACTCTTGGCAATTGCGTTTATTAGCTTTGATAGACCTAATTGATATATACGTGCTACGTGTTTTCTTTGTTTTGTTGAGTCTTTGTCTTCTCTTGTGTCTCGGTAACTAGTGTTTGCTTTTCTTGTGTTCAGGTTTTTGCTAGTGGTGGATGCCACATCTGCGCTCGCACGGACCACCACCACCAGTCAAGCAGTCATCATCTCAGGTTACTTCTACATCTTCATCTCGTTTCCCCGAGTTCGATTTCACCCCACCACCCACACCACCACCTTCGCCTAACCACTCACCTAAGGATTCACCACCCGGTAGCCCTACTTCTAGTACCTCTAGTAATCTAGAAAACTTAGGACCAATGGCAAATCCTAGGCAAACAGTCCATCAGCAGGCCACTCAGAATTTCACCGGCCTAGCTTCACCCATTACCGTCCCACCCATAGTTAATGAAAATTCATGGCAGATCCCATCTTATGCCATGCAGGCCATCACCAATAGTATCCAATTCCATGGCCGAGACGATGAGGACGCCCCGGCCCACATTAATCGTTTCTCTAGGATGTTAGCTACTTTTAGCCTTAGCGGTGCACCCAACGATGCTACATACCTACAGCTTTTCCCATTTTCTTTAGCCGGCCGTGCGGCTACTTGGTTGGACTCACAACCAACCGGTACTTTTACCACCTGGGCGGGGCTTCGTCAAGCCTTTCTGAATAAGTACTTCCCGCCCGCTAAAGCTTCACGGCTTAGAGACGAGATCCATTCTTTCCGCATGGGGCCCGACGAGCCCTACTACCTTGCTTGGGAGCGTTTCCAAACCCTTTGTGCTCGTTGCTCCCAGCACGGTCTTTCTGATTGGGCTTTGTGCGAGAAATTTTATAATGGTCTTACCCAAGAGACTAGAGATAGGTTTGATACAAATGCAGGGGGGCATATGATGGGTATTCTTACAGTTCCTGAGTGTCTAGAGCGTTTTGAGGCGTTTGCTCAGTCTCAGTCTCAGTCACGATCTGATCAGAGGTATCAAAGTGGTAATTCAAATACCACTACTAGTGCACCCGCCCGAGGGGTGAACCATGTCACTATGGACCCTAGTTTGGCCTCTGTATTGGAAAATATGGATATGCAACTTAAGGAAATTCAGGCTAAGATAGATAAGTGTGAGTTGTGTCGAGGCGGTCACGGTACTAGTGCGTGTCCTTTGTTAGTCGGTGAGGAGCAAGTTGATTTCGTGGGAGGAGGTTTTGGTAGAAATCAATCTAGTGGGTTTGGTAATAATGTTGGTTCGGGTTGGCATAATAATAATAATAAAATTAATAATAATAGCAATTTTCGCTCAAGTGGACCTTCTAATTTTCAAATAGCTCAAAATCCAAATAGGGGTTTAGGTTCACTTTTTAATGGGAGTTCGAATGGGCAGGTTCAGAATGGGGGGTCGAGTAGCCAAGGTCAAACAGGTCAAGGTTCGAGTTTTGATTTAGGGGGTAGCATGGAAAGAATGGAGTCCATGATGAGTCAGCTAGTTGCTAGAGATCAAAGCACCCAAAAGAAACTTAATGAACATGATCTCATGCTTAGGAATCACCAAGCTGCGGTCCAGGACCTTTCTAGGGTTGTAGGTGATATTGCTAAGAAGTTAGAGGAGAGATTACCCGGTAAATTTGCGGGTAACACCCAACAGAACCCTAATGCCCAAGTTAATGCCATTTCTACTCGTAGTGGTAGGATCGTAGGAGACCCGAGAGTTGTAGAGGAGAGAGAGGTTGATGAGGATGGTGATGTTATTGATGAGGTGATAGAGATGGAGGCTCCCGGCAAAGTGCAAAAGAGGCTAAGCCCAGCAAGTACCGCACAGCCCGGTGAGTCTCAAGTTGAGAAGAAAGCTGAGAAACCTCCCGTAGTTGTTAGGCCGTCACCTTATGTAAACCATGCATATGCTCCGTTTCCTTCACGTCTTAGGAATAAAAAATATTCGAAGGAATACGGGCAATTTTTAGATATCTTCAAGCAATTGAAGATTAATCTTCCGTTTGTAGAGGCACTCCAGTCCATGCCAAAATATGCAAAATTCTTAAAGGACCTTCTTAGGAATAAGGAGAAATTAGGTGAGTTGTCGAACGTTCCATTGCATGGAGGGTGTTCGGCCGTTGTTTCAAATAAGCTTCCTGAAAAGCTTACCGATCCGGGTATTTTCACTATTCCGTGTCTATTCGGTAGTAATACCAACACTCGAGCGTTAGCCGACTTAGGAGCTAGTATCAATTTGATGCCCTTTTCTCTTTATGAGAAGCTAGACCTAGGAGAGCTTGCACCTACCCGAATGACACTATCTTTAGCCGATCGGTCTGTTAAGTACCCTAGGGGTATAGTTGAGAATTTGCTAGTTAAAGTAGATAAGTTTGTTTTTCCGGTAGACTTTGTCGTACTCGACATGGAAGCCGATGAAAACATACCGCTGATTTTAGGTCGCCCATTTTTAAACACCGCTAAAGCTTTAATAGATGTCTCTTTAGGCACTATCACACTTAGAGCGGGCGAGGAAGCGGTAGTGTTTAATGTTATGGATTCGAGAGGGCCTAGAGATAGAGTGCATTCGGTTTCGTTAGTGGGAGAGTGTGAGAAGGAAGAGAAAGATGAGGAGAAGGATGGGAGTGATACGAGTCTAGAGAAGGTGCTAGGACTCAAGTGTGGGGATCCTCCGGGTAGGAAGTTGGTAGAATTAGAAGAGAGGGTGGTGAGTTTAGAGTCTAGGTTTGAGACATTGAGCAAGGCTCAGTGTGGGGATAAGTATAGAGATGATATTTTTAGATTCAAACCGCCAGATGATGAGTTGAGAGAATATGAAAAAATTGGGAGTGATGCGGGCATTGTTAGGAATGATTGTGCTACGGCCCGTAAAGTGAGAGCGATGTTGGAGGGTGAGCTGCGCTTACATGATCCTCCGTAAGTATGTGAGAAGTTATTACTAATTTGTAGAGTTTGTATTTTTGAGTCTTTTATTTTGTATCATGAGTCTAAATTAGTAGTTTTGAGTCGTTTTTCGAGTCGGTACTGCGTTGGGTTCTGCTTTGCTTTGATTGTGCAGGTTTTGGATTGTACCACCCGTACTCAATTGCCATTCGGGTGATTCTGGACTTGCCATTTGTGATAATCCCAAGCAGACTAGTCAACGATCGCGAATGGAATGCTATACGATCGTTCGGGGGATTCAAGACTCGTACGGCTGGCACTGACTTTTGTCCTAACCAGCTAAGTCGTTTCCCTTTTTTGTTGTTGTTTTCTTTATTTTCGTTCGCAGTTTCTTTTCGTAGGTAGTGTTGAGTCGTATTTTCGTTCTTGCATTAGGGACAATGCAATCTCTAAGTGTGGGGATGGGATACTTGTAAATATTTGAGTCTTAAAAATGAAAAACACAAAAAAATTAAAAAAATTGAAAAATCCAAAAAAATTGAAAAAATTAGAAAATGTCTTTCGAATAAAAAAGAAGTTTGCAATTAAGCGGAAAATGATAGAAAAGGTGATTTGTTGCTTGGGTTGAATAATAATAATATGAGATTATAATAAATCGAGCTTGCGTCTAGTTAGGGATATGTGGATAGGCCCGGGTTTGGTTTTAAGTCCCTTTGAGCTAATATACCTTAAATTGTCGGTCTGCTAGTGGGTTTTCGCCTGGGAAATATGGGAAATCAAAACTGCCGATAATAGTATAAGGGGCACCGTTATAAGTTAAAACTGTTAGAGTTTGTGATCATGCGAGAAAAAAAAAATAGAAAAAAAAATAGAATAAAAGTGAGCTAGAAACTAAATGAAAGTAACACAGGCCTACGTATTCCGAGTTGGGGATAGCGACTCTACAGCCGGTTTGCCTCTGGGATGTGTGAAATCGATTTGCCGAATAAAAGTACCGAAACCTATGTAATCTGTGATTGGGGATAGCGACTCTACAGTCGGAATACCGCTGGGTTAAGGGAAAGCATCGTCTAGTCTCACGAATGGATGAAAAAAAAAAAAGAAAAAGAAAAAGTAAGCAAGAAAAAAAAAATGAAAAAAAAAATATGATTGTTTACTCTCGTGGTTTTGATATAAAACGGTTAGGAATTGGTCAATTGATCGTTCTTTTAGTCCTATAAGCTTGAGGTGGGAGTAGATGGATCGTAGATTCTAGTGTGAGGCCCTAGGTGGATTGACCGCACTTAAATTAAATTCACATGATAAGGGCTTAGGATTAGATTCGGGTTTAAGAGGATCAGTATATTCGCAATCGCAGCTAACGCAAGTCTTGATTTTAAATAGATGTAAATAATTTTTGATCCAAGTGATGATTTATCTCTGATTCCGTTGCATAATTCTTTTTCGGGGACGAAAAAAGTGTAAGTGTGGGGATGTTTGATGTATTGCGAAATACATTCTTATATCGTGTATAGTTTGTACGTTCTTTCGTTACTTTTAGCTTAGTTTAGCTTAGAATTGCGTGCTATTGATCTACATTGCGTTTTCCAGGTCTTGATACATAAAAATGCTGAAATTGGAGCAAAACCGAGCTAAAGTGTCAAATGTCAAGTCTTGGAATCACTTATAAAAGTGTTAGAATAATTTTGAAGATTTTTGGAAGTTGGAGCTGAGTTTAAAAGACAACATTCTGGAAAAAAATGGTCACTCGCGTAGCGCTAGGATGGAAGACAATTCAGTCGCGCTACGCGACTGAGGTAGCTGTTGACTTATTGACTTTTGTAGCACTAGTGTAGCGCGAGGCCATGAGGAAGACCAGTCGCGCTACGCGACTGGTATGAATGACGCGCCTGATTTGTGGGTGACTAGGGTTTCATATAAAAACTAAGAGACTTAATTAAAAACCCTAGTTACGAATTGGAGAGTTATTGGAGCATTCAGAGAGCACTTTTTGCAAGCAATCGGAGATTTTGAAGCACGGGAATCATCGGTACGAGTTGAGAGTGAAGAATCGAAGATCAATCGGGTTTTCCAATCCCTTGTTTGTCGATTACTTGTTTGATACTTGTTATGATGAATTCTTTGTTCAATAACTTTGATTTGTTTTCGTTTATAGACATGTTTCTTGGCTAAACCCTAGATACTACCTAGACAAGATGAATGTTTGAATAAAGTTTGGATTTTTAATGGTTTTTATTATTTGTGTATGGATTGATTTCTGAAAGTAAAGTGTTTTAGGATTTCTGATTTGGTGCACATGCATGCTTGACAATTGTTTTACTACTGTTTATTGCTTCGCTTGAATCTTGGTGACGGTCTTTATCACAGAATAGAATCAGGCTAGGGTTTTAGGTTTTGGTGAGTGTCTATATCACATAATAAACCTTTGATCCTTTAGGGTGAAAATTGCATAAGTAACCTTAGAAGTAACAATCGGTAGTTTAATAAAATCAAGTGTTCTGCTTAACTTGTCGCTGAGAGGCTCGAGTTAGTTATTAGGTCGCAGTGCAATATATATCTAAGACAGGTTTTGAGAGAAGTCGATCTTATTTCCCTAATTGCATTTGTGTCTAGTAAACCAAGTTAGAACCTAGAATTGCCTTAGATTATCGCGCTGAGAGGTAGATAGTCATATTAGGGCACTTTTAGAATCGTTAGAGGACTGAGAGGAAATCTAACAGTCGGTAATCATAACAGCCTTGTAGGGTTTCCTAGGTTTCTTCCTGAGAAGGGTCGGGAAGTCTTAGCATTGAAATACCTTAGGGTTTAGTATCTTACGATCCCGGCTCCATACAACAATAATACCATTAGGAATCCATTCCCCATTCAAATTGGATTCGAGTCTAGGTAGTCGTTAATCTCATCTGAATACAAACCTCAGTTTCCGTTCGTGTCGTAGTCTAAGTCTAGTTAATTAATTTAGTTAATATAGATTTCCTAGTTTTTCAGTAACCCCCCCCCCCCAAATCAATTAAACAAGTTTAAGTCACGTCTGTCAGTGTCTATTAGAGTCTAGTACGTAATACATAGAGTCTTTGGGTTCGATACTCGGACTTGCTAGGTTATACTACATTGATCGGTACACTTGCCGATTGTGTGGTTTAGGTTTAGAGGTCTTAGTTATAAATTTAAAGCTTTCGTGTCTAGTTTAGAGAGTCTAATTTAGTTGATATTTTATAGTTCGTTTTGCACACATCAAATATGCTTGTTAAGTTATTTAGAAAATCAGTATTCAGGATACGGCTCAGGATATTGAGCTGTATCTATGATCAAACTATGAGCAAAAGTAAAGTAAACGACACGAGATGTACGAGGAAAGCCCTTGATCAATCTAGATCGCCGGCATAAAACCTCGGGAGCTGACAATCGCAGCTGCCTTGTTCTTCTTATAACTTCAAACGTCAGGATACAGTGCAGGATATAGACCAGATCGCTAAGTGTTACAATGCCTTTGTATGAAAGTGAGAATTGCTTGAAAGCGAGTGTTAGAGTGTAGCGAGTGTGAATGTGATGTCCTATTCGATCTGGTATACCCACCTATTTATAGTTACAAATTAGAAACTAAAATTCCTATAAATATGGGATGCTCCCGAATATTCCATAGGTAGCCGTTTGGAGCCAAATAAATCGGGCTTAACGTCTTTCTTCGAACAACTTGGACCGAGTCTTCCGCGGAATGAGTCCTTGTGAACGTTGCTAGCTTCTAACCCACGTACCTGCACATAATCCGTTAGTAATCCTGAGGATACCATTCAGGATGTTACCAATATCCTGAACCAGCATCCCGGATGTAAACAGATACTATATAACCAAGATATAAATCAAGATACTTTCGAGGATATGGGCTCAGAATTTCACCCATAACAAGTATGGTGGCCCTTCTCTTCATGAAATTCACAGAACTGGGTGGAATTTTCATTCCTTTTGCTTTTAGGGAGAGGTCTCGGAGGTCGGAAGCTTTGTTTCACTTCCTTTGTAGCAAGAATCTCTTGAGGGGTCTTGGTGAGGGGTGTGAAGTTCATGCCCTTCTCCCTGCTGGAGAGGTTCCGGCCTTCAGGCCTTCGTTGCTCTGAACCCCTTTGGCGTCTGTCATAGGAATGAAAGTTTCCATTTTTTCTAGCTGGACTGTTGCCTCGCCAGCTTGATCCCCTTTTTCTTTGCTCTTTTATGTCTACAGCCTCCTCTCTTCTGATGTGAGCTTCAGCCCTTTCGAGAGCTTCTTCCAAGGTCTTAGGTAGGGATTTGTTGAAATCTCTTATAAGGTATTTGGATGTAATGGCATTCATAAAACCGGCCACTCTCATTGTTTCGTCTGCCCCTACATATGTGAGACCTTCTTTCTTGTACCTTTCTATGAACTCTCGAAGGCTTTCGTCATCCCTTTGTTTTATCTGAAAGATTACCATAGCATCTTTGACGTACCGCCTTTGTTGTGAGAAATTGGCTAAAAACCCTTTGCTCAGATCATCGAAGCTTCGAACGCTTCTGGCTGGTAAATCGTTGAACCATATCCTGGCTGATCCTACGAGGGTCTGCATAAACATGAAGCAGCATTCAGCATTTGACCATTTCTCAATTCTAGCAGCACCGAAGAAGATCTGAAGGTGATCTTCTGGATCCTCGGTTCCATCATATGTCTTGATATGGGATGGCATCTTGATCTTTGTTTGAAAATCATAATCGGCTATTTGCTGTGAAAAGCACGAAAGGTTACTTGGCTTGTATGGTTTGGCCAAATCCTCTTCTACCCTAGCACCCGTGTTGTTGTTATTATTCCCTTGATTGGCTAGCAATTGATTAATAAAGTGCTGCCAAGGGAAGGAGGCCATCATCTGAGCCATCATTTGAGGCATAAGGTTGAAGCCTTGAAGGCTTCCAGGTGCAGCAGAGCAGTTTATCCCCAAAGGAGCACTCATAACGGCACTTCGTGCCAAGGGAAGCACGGACAAAGCTTGCTCCCATGTAGTTGTTGTTGAGGGTGAAAGGCTTGCTACTGGGGATTGCAGGAGCTGGTCCAAAGTCAGCTCGTGCCCCAATGGAGCACCGGTTGCAGCTGGTTGGGAAGAAAGGAGGGGGAACGTCGTCGGATCTGGCCTTGTGTATACGTATGGGTTAGGATTTGGAGGTGGGTGGCTGGGACCAGCCTCGTTCCTGGACAGGGTTGGTTGTGAGCTTGTGAAAGGAAGAGCTGGAGGTCCAGGAGATAACGACGGCTCGGGCTTGTCATAGTCCAACCGAATCCTTACCCCTTTGTCCCGTTCCCTACTCACGTATTGGTTGAGGATAGACCTCAACTCTAGGAAATTGTTGGCGACCCCTTCGGGAGTAAGGTCGACACGTGAGGGGGTGTTAGAGACACCGACGTTAGGGGATGGAACCCCTGATCTAGACGGAGTTGGTGTTTGGAAAGTGAGGAACTCGGGGTATGTTGCTCCAGTAGGAGTGCTCCCCGGTGTTGAGAAGGACGTTGGTATAGCCACATGAGCTTGGCTAGTGCTTGGGGTAGAGGTATTTGGGACATGATTTACCTCTCCTGGAGATTCACTTTCCGACATGGCAACTTTGAGAGAATGGAGCTACACTACTAGGTCTTTCGGAGAAAATTAGTGGCGTAGCCCCACGGTGGGCGCCAACTTGTTGATGCAACAAATTCTAGACCGATGGTAGTAGCTAGGCTTGTTAGGCAAAAGGGTTGGAGGGTTCCGGTTTTCCTAACGCAGGTCGTGGGGTCCCCCCACGTTTGCAAGACGTGGAGAGAGGTTCACTAGTTAGGTATTGTGGTATGCTCAAGATCCTCAGCTGAAGTGTATTCAACTTCGGATGTTAGAGCAGTGGAAATGTGTGTGTTGAAAGTGGGGAATAGAGACTTGCATGGAACAAGTACTCGAGAGGAAAGACCAGAGATCCCAATGGAATCAGAGCTGATCGGAGTGTCCTTTAGCACTAAATGAAGTGTCATTTTATAGGGAAGGACATCGCCCAAAGAGGAAACCATTGACTAGTGAAACATGCTTGCAGTGGGGGACTTACCCTTTTAGGGGTTGGAGCGTTTGGACCTGCGGATAAAAGACTACACTCTGTGCACATGTTCTCTTTTACGGCTGTGAGAGGCTGGGCAAGCAATCAGTGAAGTGATGGTTTACTGTTCACATCCTTTTTGCTGCTCATCCGAGTTCGCGGGATTTGAACCCTTTAACCTTTTAAGCGTTTATGTGTCTAAGTCATTTTATTTAGTCTTGGGCTACCCCCGTCATCATCATGTATTAGTTAGAGTTAAATGAAAACATAGAGGGTTTCAATCAAACCTCAACAAACATTTGAAGAAGGTTAACAAAAAAAAAGCCAACTTGGAGACCATAATAGACTTATGACCCCTCATTGTAAAGCTATGGTTCCCAAAAATAGCAAAAACAAAATACATGTGTCGTAGAACAACATAAAAACCAACACAACACCACAAAGTCGCCATATATGCTATGCTTCCACCCTTGGCCTATGATGCTTCCACTATATGCCTACAATGAAAGCGTTGTATAGCCTTAAAAATATATTAAGATATTTCCTTTTTCACAAATTTTACCAATGTGTTTCTTTTGAAAGTTCAACAAAATTACATGCATAGTAATGATCGTATAAAACATGTGTTATTGTCAAATATCGGCAATATAGATTCTTCATTTACGCTAGGATTAGATAAATGCACATAATGGAGTGTGAACCTAGTATACATAACAGGGTAGTTAGCGTAGATCAAAGGCATTATTTATTATAATTTGTCAAAATTAAGTAAATCCAAGAGTTCACAAATTTAACTTATGAATCTGTTATGTATCAAAGTGAGATAGATAATGAGAAGAAGAAACACAGAGAGGAAGAGGAAAAGATACCATTCTCATTAGTGAATCCTGCTTATGTATATGATCATATTACAAATATAACCCTAAACTATTGAACACTTACAGTTTAGACCCTCTACTATTTAATACCTAACATTACTCTCCCCTCAAAAGATTTTTGTCCCCAAAAATCATTATAACGAAAAAAATATCTAATCAAAACTATGATATCCAAACTGTGAAAAGTCTTGTGCAACTTTATCTGAATGAGATTCCTTTGTATAACCAAGTGCAAATGGAATCAACAACATGATTTTTATCAGATATGTCCAACTCAACTGCTCGAATTCGTTAAAAATATTAGTATCATATCGAAGAATTTCATCAGTAATAACATCAAGCCTTAGAACCATCCAAATATCATAACCATCCGATTGAAAAATTAAATTCTGATGCGTCCATATCATAAAACTCATATATCCATATCTTCCCCAACCGGAACCATAAAACACATCACCACCCACTGTATGTTCAGCACCAACAACAATCTTTATCACATTTAACATTGGTAATCTACCAAGGGTTACTTGTACAACAAACATGAAGTCATTTGGAATGCCAATTTCACTTTCAGCAATTTTCCCAATCTCACATGGATTCCTAACCTTCACTTCAAAGTCCTTCACACATGAAACTTCCTTCGCATGTTCATAAACAGTTTCAAAAGATGATAAACCACAGTTTTTACAATTGTAGTTGGCCATCACTTGGTACAAGGTAATCAAACCCATCACTACTGAGTCATCTTGCAAAACATCTGAATACCCCAGTTTTGCTTCCTTATTTGGTATAGGGGATTTAACGGTCTTCTGTGAGCTATTCCAATCAAACAGAAATTACCTATCAGATCTCATGTACCAGTTAACATAGACTAATTCTTCTCCATTAACCATTGTGAACAGGACACTTCTTTTTATGCCACCAGAATTCTGCCTCAGGCTATTCCTACTATCCTGTATGACACCCTTTAACCCATCTTGCGGCACCATTTTTTTGTATTTAAACATCAATTTGCCAACCCAATAAGCATGGCAACCTCCATCTTGGATGTTGAAATATTCTAGTTTAATTTGACTATTAAAAAAATCAACAAAATCACCAGATTCCACCTGGATAAAATCAATTCCTAACTTCTCAAGAGTAGAAAATGCATTTGAATTATGTTGAATGATGCTCAAATTTCCCACCCAACCATATTGCCAACCTGGTTTCCATTCAAAGATTTCCATAGATGTCGAATCAATACCTAACCGTCCTATTTCCTTAGGATTAATAAAAGCAATATCAACCACATCCCTGATTTTTATTAAAGGCAGCCAATGATATTTCTTAATATCTTCACTCATCATGTTCTTAGTTTTGGATATGACAACTAGTATTTTTCCAGCTTTGTTAACATCATCATCATTCACTTCAATTACAAGATCCATATCTTGATTTAAAAAATCATCTTCAGTAGTTGATTCTTGAATGCTCAAAATTTGATTTAAAGAACCTATTCCATTTTCAAACATGCCGTTATCATTTTCATACGTACTAGTTTCTTGAATCTCATGCCCAATTTCAGATTTCTCAATGTCGCAACCCCCGTCCCCTATCTGTCCCGGGAACGGGCGGCCGCGAGACCAGTTTTGGTGCTATCATTATTTATCAATTTGGCAGCGGAAATTTCATCAGGACCATAGTTAGGTAATGTTTATCAGAGTAAAACCACCATATTTAATAAACACATGGGTAAAACCCAAGTTTCTTATTACAACATGTTTATAGGGATAAACCCTATTTTATTGAATTTAAAACATCGTGTTTTAGGTAACTTTTATAGCCACATTTTTCCAAGCCGTCAGTGCTCTCCAGCTGGCTTTCTTCTAATTGGCTTTTACATTTTGTTACCTGAAACACGTTTTAAAAACATTTGTCAGTGGAAATACTGGTGAGTGAATCCCAGTTTAATCAAGAAACATTTTATCTTTTAATAGTATTGAGAGCAATCACATTGTTTATTTCTACACAATTACTTATTCAGTATTGTCAATCCTGACTGGTGGGTCATATTACACATTGGCTAACTCGTTGTCCAATGGTAACGTGTTCCACATTTTGTATACAAAACCCCAACATACCGGCAGTAATTGAAGAACTACAAACACTCAATCACTGCTTAATAGCATTGTAAAATATTTAAGGTTTTGTAAAAACAATTTACAAAAAGGTGATTACTCACATTGCTGACTTAGGTTTCTTCTAAGGTTTCCTAGTGATAATCTATAATTTACACAATGCACACATGTTAGTAAAATAACCCATCATTTACATTAGTAATACCCTCCCCGAGACGGCATTCTAACGACTACGTCGGGCAGAACCTCGACAGCCGTTACGGAACCCTGGATCAATCGGGCAGCGTATCTAATACGTAACCGGGGTTATAATACTTACATTGGGGCAGAACCTCGTTAATTAGGGGGTATTATACTTGAAAATTATGCCTACTTTTTAGAATTTCGTTGAGAGAGAAAAGAAATGAGCGAGTTTCGACTGAAGGCCAACGAATTATATATATAGGGCTGTTCAGGGAGTTTGTCGCGCCACATGTAGCATTAGGCCAAGGCCTACGCGGCCCGCCAGGGACTACGTGTCCGGGCATAGGCTTGCCGAGTCAGCCCTAGACCCCACACTCGTCGGACACGTGGCGTGCTCCGGTGCGTCCTCGTATCTACCCGGTCGCGGCCCATGGAAGAAGGAGTCATAGGCTACGCGCCCCGCGATAGCCTTTAAAACTTTGTTTTTATTTTATTTTTAATACTAGATAGTATTTTGGGCTTAGTTTTCACGTACGGGGTATATTTAGAGACATATTGGGGTATTTTAAATTATATTAGGGTGTCGAAAAAATATTTTGGAGGGCTGTTATATCCTCCCCACCTTGTTTTAGAGCTCGTCCTCGAGGTCTACTGGAATAGGTGTGGGTATTTCCTTTGCATTTCTGATTCAAGCCCCCATGTGTATTCTGGTCCTCTTTTGGAGTCCCACTTCACTTTGACTAGAACTAATCTCTTGTGCTTAAGGTTCTTAACTTTCCTGTCTTCAATCTGTAGAGGCTTTTCTACAAACTTTAACTGTTCGTTTACCTCTATGTCCTTAAGAGGCACTACTAGCGATTCATCAGCTAAGATTTTCTTGAGATTGCATACATGAAATACATCATGTATTCCTGCCATTTCCTCTGGCAGTTGTAGCTGATAGGCTACAGGTCCTATTCTTCTAATAATCTCAAAAGATCCAACATACCTGGGGCTTAGTTTTCCCCTTTTGATGAATCTTACCACTCCTTTCCAGGGAGAGACTTTCAATGGTTTTCGTCTGTTATTAGCATAACTCTTTTGTTGATCACGTGCTGCTTTCAGTCGTTCCTTGACTTGAATGATCTTGTCTGTTGTTTCTTGTACTATCTCAGGTCCAGATAGTTGCTTTTCTCCAATTTCTGCCCAACAGACTGGCGTTCGGCACTTTCGTCCATAAAGTGCTTCGAATGGTGCAACATTGATACTTGTGTGATAACTGTTATTATAAGAAAATTCTATCAATGGTATGTGATCATCCCAATTACCTCCGAAATCAATTACACAAGCTCTAAGCATGTCTTCCATTGTCTGAATCGTCCTTTCGCTTTGTCCGTCCGTTTGAGGATGATAAGCGGTGCTTAGATTCAAGTTGGTTCCCATTGCTTTTTAGAAACTTGTCCAAAAATGTGAGGTAAAATGACTATCTCTGTCAGAAAAAATTGATAGAGGAATTCCATGTAATGAAACTATTTCATTTACATATAATTTAGCTAGCTGTTCCATACTGAAAGTTTCTTTCATTGGTAGGAAATGAGCTGACTTGGTTAGCCTGTCTACAATCACCCAGATTGCATCATTACCTTTTCTTGTTTTGGGTAATTTAGTAACAAAATCCATTGTTATTAATTCCCATTTCCAAACAGGCAATTCTAACTGTTGTAATAAACCTGAGGGTTTCTGATGTTCAGCTTTGACTTGTGAACAAGTTAAACACTTTGCAACATATGCTGCTATATTCTTTTTCATTCCTATCCACCAGAAATTTTTCCTTAAGTCTCGATACATCTTATCACTTCCAGGATGCATCGTATACTTAGACTTATGGGCTTTTTCTAATATACGGTGACGTAGGTTTCCTAATTTAGGTATCCACATTCTTTTCTTATGGAATCTCCAAATTCCATCCGTTCCTTGTTCTAATTCCTTAATCATTCCTTTCAATTTTTTAGTATCATCCTTGATTACTGATTCTTGTGTTTTTCTAATCTGATCATTTAAATCTATTTGCAGATTTAACTTAAGGGAACGTACTCTTTTTTGGCTTTTCATGATACTTTCGACTTAAAGCATCAGCAACTACATTTGTCTTTCCTGCATGATACTGGATATCACAATCAATGTCACTAAGTATCTCCATCCAGCGTCTTTGTCTCATGTTCAATTCCTTTTGCCCAAAAACATAACTTAAACTCTTATGGTCGGTGAATATGGTAAACTTACTACCGTATAGGTAATGTCTCCAAATTTTAAGGGCAAAAATTATAGCTCCTAACTCTAGATCATGAGTTAAATAATTCTCTTCATGATTCTTAAGTTGTCTAGAGGCGTAAGCTATAACCTTTTGACGTTGCATTAATACACATCCATAACCTAGTTTGGAAGCGTCACAAAAGATTACAAAATCTTCAGTTCCTTCTGGTAACGCTAGTATGGGTGTATGGGTTAATCTTTGCTTAAGAATTCTAAAGGCTTCTTCTTGTTTTGGACCTCATTCAAACTTAATGGATTTACAGGTTAACTTAGTTAAGGGAATGGCTATTCTAGAAAAATCTCGAATAAATCTTCTATAATAACCGGCCAATCCTAAGAAACTTCTAACCTCAGTTGGTGACTCAGGGGTTTTCCATTTGGTAATCGCCTCGATCTTGGTGGGATCTACATGAATTCCTTCATGATTGACTAGATGTCCAAGAAATTGTACCTGTTCTAACCAAAACTCACACTTCGAAAACTTAGCATAAAGCTTTTCTTTTCTTAGTAAACTTAGAAGTGCGTGCAGATGCGCTGCATGATCTTCCTTGTTTTTAGAATAAATAAGAATATCATCTATAAAGATAATTATGAATTTATACAAATATGGCTTACATATTCGGTTCATCATGTCCATAAATGCAGCTGGGGCATTGGTTAAACCAAATGGCATGACAGTAAATTCATAATGGCCATACCTTGTTCTGAAAGCGGTCTTAGGAATGTCATCTTCCTGTACCTTTAATTGATGATATCCTAACCTTAAATTGATTTTTGAGAAAAATCGTGCTCCTTGCAATTGATCGAACAGATCATCTATCCTTGGTAAGGGATACCGATTCTTAATCGTGACTTTTTTCAATTCACGGTAGTCAATGCACATACGCATTGATCCGTCCTTCTTTTTTACGAACAAAATCGGTGCTCCCCATGGCGATGAGCTTGGCTGTATGAATCCCTTCTCTAACAATTCATCTAACTGTTTCTTCAACTCTTGCATTTCTGCGGGTGCCAAACGGTATGGTGCTTTGGCAATTGGTGCGGTTCCTGGTATTAGATGGATTCTGAATTCAACTTCTCTATCTGGAGGTTGCTCTGGTAGCTCTTCTGGAAATACATCTGAAAACTGGGATACTACTGGAATATCCTTTAATTCTTTTCCTTTAGTGTTAGTGATTATAGAAATCAAATACACTAATGATCCTTTCCTTATATAACTTGCCGTTTTTATCACATAGATGAATTTTGTGGATTTAGAGAACTTATTTCCTTTAATTGTGATCTTTTCACCCCTTGGTGAATTTACTTGAATTGACTTTTGATCACATAAAATACTAGCTTTATTGGCTATTAACCAATCCATTCCTAACACAACATCAAATCCTACCAGATTCATGGGGTAAAGGTTTGCAATAAATTTCTGATTTAAAATTTCTATTCTTGCTCCCTGCAAGATTTCAGAAATCTTAATGGTTTCCCCATTTGCTGTCTCTACTAGATATTCTTGTGGGAGTTTAGTTAATGATTGATTAAGAAGTTTTCAAAATGAAGTATTAATAAAACTTTGGTTTGCACCAGAGTTAAATAATACTTTAGCAAAAACATCATTAACTAAAAACGTACCAGTGATCACATCCGGGATCATCTTTGCTTCTTCTGCAGTTAGAACAAATGCTCTAGCATTTTTAGTATTCTTGGTATTCGCGGCTGGAGCTAACTTTGGACAGTTAGGCTTGATATGACATTGTTCTCCGCAGTTGTAGCATATCCTGTTGTTAGGATTCTCCTTTGATCCTCTTCTCGTGTACGGATTAATTCATCTGTCAAGGTGTTGGCTAGTTCTACAGCTTCTTCTATAGTTTGAGGTCTAGCTGCCTTGACTACATGTCTAATCTCCCCAATTAATCCCCAGATGTAACGGGAGATT
The DNA here is from genome assembly GCA_030545235.1 of Helianthus tuberosus. Lineage (NCBI taxonomy): Eukaryota > Viridiplantae > Streptophyta > Magnoliopsida > Asterales > Asteraceae > Helianthus > Helianthus tuberosus. The sequence goes on along the minus strand of CM060418.1, from coordinate 158,755,098 downwards.
AAAACTGGTTCAGGTGAAGCAAGGGTTGGTACTATTCTGGCATATTTAAAGAATAATGTAGTATAACCCTTACTATCTACTCCAATCATCATAAGGTTTAGGAATTTGTTTGCTATCTGTTCTTTTTCATTAGGAGGGCATAATTTCCTTTCTACCATGTTTTTAAACTCCTCCCATCCCATATTGTAAGTTCTATCACTACCTCTAGACTGGAGGATAGTGTTCCACCATTCTAGTGCTAAATTCTTAAACAGATTTGAAGCAAACATTATCTTATCCTTTTCAGCACATTTACTTATTCTTAAGACTGCCTCAGTCTTTTCTATCCAGCGTAGAGATGCAATGGCCCCTTCATTGCCCGAGAATTCCATTGGTTTACAAGACCAGAATTCTTTATAAGAACAACCTTGAGACACGGTTCTTCTTCTTTTGGGAATGGGCACTTGAAGTACGGGTCCATTGTTCACGCTGTTTTCAGGTTCAGAGGGTCGCTTACTATCATGTTTACTTTTATTTTCCGCTTCCTTAACCGTTTTGATAATATATGGCGTTGCATCTATTATCCCTTGTGCCACTATATGCTGCATGGTACTATTATCCACTTGGTTTTCGTTATTGTTGTTGTTCGGGTTGTCATTAACCAAATTATTGTTACTCTGGTTATCGTTATTCTGGTTTTCCTGATTTACTTCGTCGTCCATCTGAATTTTAAACATTTACCAATTATTAATATCACAAAATAATTAATAATTTAAGTAACAACCACACAATACACATATTAACCAAAAGCGTCGAGCATTGCGACTTTACTCTTTCTATTATAGTATGCGTCAAATACACACTAATACTAGAAATTAAAAATTACAATACAATACTACTATGCATCGCTAACCACAAAGCGGTCTATACTACAACATTTATTATTATTATTACACATATATATTATATATATATTTTTTTCATTATTATTATTATTATTATTATTATTATTATTATTATTATTATTATTATTATTATTATTATTATTATTACCAACTCCACTACCTCCTTTACTGGTCTGGGTTCATCCAGTAATCCATATTGCGCTCGTCGTACTTCCAGACGAGTCGCTCTCCTACCTGCCTCATCCTCTCACTACTTTCCAAGATTTCTTCTCCGAAAGTTCGGAGCTCATGCACATTATCTGCACTCATTGGGGGTGCAGGTGCTAGTACTGGGTCCGGGTACTGGGGCATGGGATTCTCCTGAGGGTACAGATTCTCTAAGATCTCCCTAATGTATTCATCGTTATCGTAGTAGTAGGGATCTAGAGGGTCCAGACCTGGATAGGCTGCTAAGTTCGGCATGGGTTTGTCATTTAGGTGGTAGCGTGGCACATAATCCCTATGATCATCGAACCATGGATCATAATCCGGGTCTAAGGGATTAGGGGCTGGTATCCTAGGTATCTCCTCAGGGTTGAAATCATGCATTTCTACTTGATTTTCAGGGTTTTCTTCTATCTCCATCGGCTGAGTAGGGAACAAAGGTAAGGGTTGTGGGGCTACTAGTTGTTCCAGGTTTGGGTCGGCAGCTGTTGTTGCTAGGATATGGAAATTAGCTAGACTTCAATTAAGCATATCCTGTGTATGGGCATCTGACTCTCGCTTAGCGGTTGCTAGGACTCTTTGCTGTTGCAACTTTCGCATTCTTTTCCTACGCTCGAATGCTCCCTTACTGAACCATCCTCTCTTTTTCTGAGGGAATGGCTATTCAGACTGAACCTTAAAGACAAACATCCCTTCTTCATTATCAGCGGCATACCCAGAGAGGGCAGGTTGTGAAGAGGTACCTTCACTCCTAGGTGACTTGGACAATTGACGATACACATCTGAGGGTCCATGATCACTCATACTGAAAACTAACAAATAGTCAAATAACACATAATAATAAAATACAGATATGCACGTATTTTCATAATTAATTTCCTAACAGTTTGAATAATATATTGATGTCAGCAGAACACTTATGTGGCTGAGTCAGTGGCTTAGCTCTGATACCACATTCTGCCGCAACCCCCGCCCCCTATTTGTCCCGGGAACGGGCGGCCGCGAGACCAGATTTGGTGGTATCATTATTTATCAATTTGGCAGCGGAAATTTCATCAGGACCGTAGTTAGGAAATGTTTATCAGAGTAAAACCACCATATTTAATAAACACATGGGTAAAACCCAAGTTTCTTATTACAACATGTTTATAGGGATAAACCCTATTTTATTGAATTTAAAACATCGTGTTTTAGGTAACTTTTATAGCCACATTTTTCCAAGCCGTCAGTGCTCTCCAGCTGGCTTTCTTCTAATTGGCTTTTACATTTTGTTACCTGAAACGCGTTTTAAAAACATTTGTCAGTGGAAATACTGGTGAGTGAATCCCAGTTTAATCAAGAAACATTTTATCTTTTAACAGTATTGAGAGCAATCACATTGTTTATTTCTACACAATTACTCATTCAGTATTGTCAATCCTGAATGGTGAGTCATATTACACATTGGCTAACTCGTTGTCCAATGGTAACGTGTTCCACATTTTGTATACAAAACCCCAACATACCGGCAGTAATTGAAGAACTACAAAGACTCAATCACTGCTTAATAGCATTGTAAAACATTTAAGGTTTTGTAAAAACAATTTACAAAAAGGAGATTACTCACATTGCTGACTTAGTTTTCTTCTAAGGTTTGCTGGTGATAATCTATAATTTACACAATGCACATATGCTAGTAAAATAACCCATTATTTACATTAGTAATACCCTCCCCGAGACGGCATTCCAACGACTACGTCGGGCAGAACCTCGACAGCCGTTACGGAACCCTGGATCAATCGGGCAGCGTATCTAATACGTAACCGGTGTTATAATACTTACATTGGGGCAGAACCTCGTTAATTGGGGGGGGGGGGGTATTATACTTGAAAATTATGCCTACTCTTTAGAATTTCGTTGAGAGAGAAAAAAAATGAGCGAGTTTCGACTGAAGGCCAACGAATTATATATATAGGGCTGTTCAGAGAGTTTGCCGCGCCCCGCGTAGCATTAGGCCAAGGCCTACGCGGCCCGCCAGGGACTACGTGTCCGGGCATAGGCTTGCCGAGTCAGCCCTAGACCCCACACGCGTCGGACACGTTGCGTGCTCCGGTGCGTCCTCGTATCTACCCGGTCGCGGCCCGCGTAAGAAGGAGTTATAGGCTACGCGCCCCGCGACAGCCTTTAAAACTTTGTTTTTATTTTATTTTTAATACTAGATAGTATTTTGGGCTCAGTTTTGACGTACGGGGTATATTTAGAGACATATAGGGGTATTTTAAATTATATTAGGGTGTCGAAAAAATATTTTGGAGGGTTGTTATACTCAATATGCTTACTAACACATGAATCTTGACATGAAAAACCCATTTCATGTTGGCCAATTTCCATTGAATCTTTCCCTGAATCCTCACCCATATCTTCACTGGTTTCACCCTTATCATTCCCAGACATTATATCAAACACCTTGTGTTCACAATTGGCTTGTATAAAAGATTGACCTTCTACCTTTTTTTATTTTTTATTGAGAAAGCAAATGTTAAGGAAATCATCTTGTACCTTTGCCATTTTATAAGCCTCTTCAAGTGTTTTAGGTCTCAAGAATTGAACCCAACTCCTAATTTCAGATTTGAGACCCCTCACAAATAATTATGTAGCATAATCCTCACTAAGAATCACTTTTGTAAGAAGGAAATCAATTGAGTTATAATAATCTTCAAATGAACCTGTTTGCTGGAAGTTATTGATCTCTTCCATGGATGATGAAGTATTTAGAATTCTTATTTCTTGATTCTTGGTTCCGAATAAACTAGGGCTTCGTTTTCCCCATGTTGGTGATCCTGTCCATTCATTCAAACTTCTGTAACCCGTGTAAAGTTCCCAATTAGTTGGTGGTTTTGAATAATCCGGTATGTAGCCACAACAATGACCCCTGCCTTCATATTTCATCCCACCACAAGAACACCTAATAGTTCCACAGGCATGAACTTTGTTCTCCCATACCAAACCCCCACACGAACACACGAACACCATTCTTATTGTTGTTGTAGAAATCCAAGATTGATTGTTGTTTATGTAGTTGAACCGAATTTCTGAGTTGCCACCTTCGATTGTTGATTCCTGCCTTGAATTTCTAAGTTCTTGATCGTTGCCTCTTTCTGGTTTATGTGAATTGCTGATGATGAACACTGCTTCAAACAATCGTGGAATTTTGTTAATTGTTGTTGCCCTAATTCTGGAAACGTTGGTGTTGATGTTGCCCTAATTGATTCTGTCAATTGAATCTGATTGATTCCCAACCCTCAGGTCAAGAGGAAGGAAAGCTCTGATACCATTGTTACGTATCAAAGTGAGATCGATAATGAGAAGAAGAAACACACAGAGGAAGAGGAAAATTCCCAAATCATCGATACCATTCTCATTAGTGACTCCTGCTTATGTATATGATCATATTACAAATATAAGCCTAAACTATTGAACACTTACAGTTTAGACCCTCTACTATTTAATACCTAACAGAATCCAAGTTCACAAATTCATACCTTGTTGAATCTATTTTCACATAATCCAACAAGTGTGAATCTAAGTTCACAAATTCAACTTGCTGGAATCAAAGATTGTGTGTGAATGTAAATTAACAAAATTTCAAACATACACATTTGCTACTATTCTTTACACAACATGCCTCACACATGTGTTTTCGAAAAACAAAAAGACTTTCCTAACACGTCTTAGTCAAATAGCAATCAACAATTTGTATAAAATAAGTAAACAGCTTAATTACAGTAAATATGGTAATTCGACACCTGAAATTATAAAATAGGAAAATTTTGACACATACCCCATATGAAGGTTTCACATTCTTGCTTTCCCTTTGTAACACCCTGGTCCACCTATAGATCAACAATTTATCAATATTATGCCTTTAAGATCAAATTCACAACCCATGAGTGCATGACTCATATGGTTAACCAATTTGATTAACGACTTCACTACTTTAGTCTTTATGAGTTCGGGTTAATTCGTGTAAAAATTACTATATATAATTTTTAAATCTCTCAGTTAACCACTTTAATAGTTACACGATTACTCAACACACTTAGGATGGTCGGAGTGATATCGGGGACTCCATCACTGAGTTCTTTTCACCGCTCGGTGAATTGGCGCCGGCCCCAAAAAGGTGTTCGGTGAATGCCTTTTTCGGTGAGTATTCACCGATTCGGTGAAGAAGAGGAGAGGTGGGAGAGAGAGGGTGAATGGTGGGTCCCACCCCCTTTCAACCAATCATAATATTTTTTTTAGATTTTTTACCGCTCTCAGGTGTTTGAATCATTGCAAGTGATTGAGTGAAAAATGGAGAGTGGAATGAGGACTTGACATGGCATGATATTATTGACTAGACGGTAATTCAAACACCCTAAAGTGATTGAATGATACCATTAGGGCTGTAAACGAACCGAACAAACACGAACAAGGCCATACCGCTCTCAGGTGTTTGAATCACTGTCAGTGATTGAGTGCAAAATGGAGAGTGGAATGAGGACTTGACATGACATGATATTATTGACTAGACGGTAACTCAGACACCCTAAAGTGATTGAATGATACCATTAGGGCTGTAAACGAACCGAACAAACACGAACAAGGCCATACTGCTCTCAGGTGTTTGAATCACTGCCAGTGATTGAGTGCAAAATGGAGAGTGGAATGAGGACTTGACATGGCATGATATTATTGACTAGACGGTAACTCAAACACCCTAAAGTGATTGAATGATACCATTACGGTTGTAAACGAACCGAACAAACACGAACAAGGCCATGTTCGTGTTCGTTCGTTAAGGAAACTAACATGTTCGTGAACTGTTCACGAACGTATACCGAACATAAGTTTACGTTCGTGTTCGTTTGTTAAGAAAATTCAATTGTTCACAAACAGTTCGTGAACACTGGTCTCGAACACAAACGAACGCAAGCAAATAAAAATGAACGCAAACGAACATTTAACTTGAAAATAAAAAAATGAAAACATTGTTATCCTTAAACATTGGATATAAGTACTTAAATACAACCACCAAATGATAAATTAAAACACAAGAAGTCTACCACACCACCAAACGATGAATAAAATTTAACTAACTTAGACATAATTATCCCCAAAAATGTCTTAGAATGTCCAAATTTTAACTAACTTAGAAAAAATAGGGTTTCAAGTTTTCAATATGTTTAGATAAAAGGTATCATTTATTATTTTTAGAGTGAATTTCAAGTATTGTCCTTTAACTTTATACCCATTTTCAGACGCTGTCATTTATGTTCAAAATTGACGAGTTTTGTCCTTTAGGTTTTCATATCATACACGTCTTGTCCTTTAGGCCTAACCTAGTTAGTTTTTTCAGTTAAATTTGGTCATGTGCGAGCACATGAGGGCATTTTTGTTAATTCAAAGGCTGAAGAAGCTTTGAGCTATAAATTTGTCGTTGAACTTACCTTTGAATTGACAAAAATGCCCTCATGTGCAAAGCATATGACCAAATTTAACTGAACAAACTAACTGGGTTAGGCCTAAAGGACAAAACGTGTATGATATGAAAACATAAAGGACAAAACTCGTCAATTTTGAATATAAAGGAAAACGCCTGAAAATGGGTATAAAGATAAAGGACAATCCTTGAAATTCACTCTTATTTTTTAATATAATCAAACGAACATATTACCGAACGTTCACGAACGCAGTCGAACGAATGAGACCTGTGTTCGTGTTCGTTCGCTAAGCTAACTGAACGAAATTTTTTGTTCGTGTTCATTCGTTAAGCTAATCGAACGAACATAAACAAACTTCCCACCAAATAGTTCACAAGCAGTTCGCTGAACGTTCGGTTCGTTTACAGCCCTATATACCATCCACCCTTATAATTTCTTTTTAAATCTTTTAGTTAACCACAAACATGTACTATTTCTGAACACACTTTCAATCAATGTTATTTTATTATTATCTATATTTCGATACACTTTTTGATAATATATATTGAGTTTTATTCAATACGGTATACATTTTTTTGTTTTGAAATATACATTTGTTAATAAGAGTTAATTGCAAAGATTGTTATTTATCTTTCTATCTTTTTTCAGTGGGTGTTCTTTGTGTTTAAAATTGATAAGTTTTATACTTTACGTTTTAGAATCTTGCATGTTATGTCCTTTAGGCCTAACCTAGTTAATTTTTCAGTTAAATCTGATCGTGTGCAAGACACATGAGGGTATACTTGTCTCTTTAGCCTATTAGTTAAAAACCATCTTAAAAAACAAAAATATTATACATACACACTCATCTTTTTCTCTATCTAAAGAAACTACTAAACACTTTTTCTCTCTCTCTCTCTCTGTCTCTCTCTCTCTCTCTCTCTCTCTCTATATATATATATATATATATACATATAGGGTTAGGATTTAGAGAAAACGGTGGAAAATGTGAGAACGCTTATGGATCGTCCGATCAAAATAATCTATGGACTAGATTGGCGCGGTGGCGTTTTCGTAAATAACATCAATTTTATTAAGTGGACGCGCTTCATTAAGGGTAAAAAAGTCTTTTAACTTCACACAAAACGCCATCTCATGAAATAAAACGCCATACAACAGTACACACCATCCTAATCTAAAAAAGCCATTAGATATAAAACGCCAAACTAAACTATAATAAAATCCCGCCTAAAAAAACGGCCAAAAAACATCCTATATATACAACATCTCAGACCTTCAATTAAAAAACACACAAAACCCCAAACGCCATATTTAGAATATACCATTCGTCTTGGAAATGCCAAGAAACCCAAACATCAAATATCCTCTAAACCAAAACGTTTATTTGAAATTCAGTTTGGTTGTCTGTAAGGTTTCGCTAAATGTAATGGACAAAAATTCTTAAGTGAGGATATTGTCCATTTCATTAAGTAAAATCTTATTGACTTTATCCTCAACTTCCATCCAATTTATAACGCCAAAACATACAAAAACATTATTGAGCTTTGTTCTCAATAAAGTTTAGTTGTATGGGGTGGACAACATTGTTAGACATCTTTCTTAACTGATGATTAACAATGTTGTCCATCTCATACAGCAAAACATTATTGATTTTAGCATGATCAAATTTAGAGGTTTAAGGTACTTTTATTTAGTGGAGTTCTTTTTCTCAGTAAAACGCCAAAAGTTAAAAAATCAAACATCGTTACTTGGAAATTCAAGATTATTAGCTGAAGGGTGTAACTCAATAACATTTTGCTGCATGAGATGGACAAATATTCAAGAAAAAGATGCTGATGTCAGACTTTGTGCTTCCAAACGGCGACAAAAAAACTACTTCAAAAACAAAAAAACAAAATGAATCATACAAAAGTCGAAACAGCCAGTTAAGATGATTCAAAAAGAAGAGACCGGTGACAGTGAAGATTTGGAAGATCAATTGTTTATATATTCTTTTTTTTAATTTTCTTTTTCAGTTGATTGTTATATAATAAAAACGCCATATATAACAAAAACGCCAGACAACCAAATGTTTGTTAAAACGCTATCATGCCATAAAACGTCCCAAAAACTCCCAAACTATAATAAAATTACTTTAGACAAGTATTATAAAAAAACCCAAAATAAAAAAATAAAAACCAAACTTGAAAAGGTAACTAGAAACAGTAACTACAAAACAGTAAAACTGAAGAGACTGAAAATTTATTATATTAGAATCTAAAACGCCAAACTTGAAAGATGGGACGTGTTACAGACATCAGAGATAAAGATTATCAAAAATAATAATTACAAACAGTAACTGAAATGACGAATACTTTATTATAATAATGCACTGTCTAACCTACGCTCCAAAAGACATCCTATAAAATGATACCTCTCAGCAACTTCCATTTGATCAAACTGAAAAAACAAACGCCAATACTACTAAATACCACTCACTGTAAAACGCCAAAAAATTCAAAATTCAAAATTCAAAGATGGCTAATACGCTTTCTTGGATATTCAGTATTGTTCTTCGTGAAGTTTCACTGAATGGATTGTTAGGTGAGAGGAGTAACTCAGTAAGATTTTGCTGCATGAGATGGACAAATCTTCAAGAAAAAGATACTAATGACAGTCATATGTCATTTTGTGTTCTTTGTTCTTGAAAAAGGCTTGGATGAGGAGAAGAGATCAATGACACTGAAGAGTGAGATGATTATAAAGATGAAGTTCAAGTTGAATATCAAAGCGAAAAACCCACCCACATGTCATAGATCTATATCCCCAAACATCCACAAAAGCCACTTCAACAGACGAGCAGGCAAAATAATCAAACCGATGGGTTTGTTAAGTTTTACATAAAACGCTATATATTTGGTGACAGTTCTTGTAGTATTAAAGAAGAGAGAGACTGATGGCAGTGAAGATTGTGAAAAGAGATCCGATTAGGATTTTTAATTTATTTTTTTCGCTTCTATTTTTTCCCTGTGGTTATAATATAATTTTCTGATTGTAAAAAGCCAATATACCACAAACGCCAAAAGGTATATAAAAATAATAGAACAATGGGTCATCTTGTCTAAAATGCCTTTGAATCTTAGAACAAACAATGGGGCGCCATCCTAAAAAGTCCTGGCCATACTTAGTATGGATGAAGCCATTCAAAGAGATATTCTGACCATCTTGGGGTTCCAATGGCATACGATTTGAAAAACACCATAAAACGTCATAAACGCCAAAATGTTAATACAATGAAATCATTAAAACGCCATAGAATTATTGAATTTGGTTAACGCTAAAAAATCTTAAACCCCAAAAATAAATCAATATTGTGAAAAGCGGGGAAGATAAAATGACAAAAAAGCCCATACGCCCTAATTATATCGCGCGCCACGTGTTGGGCTAGGATGCGTTCTCACCGTTCTCACACTTTTGGGCGTTTTCTCCTGATCCCGTTTATATATATATATATATATATATATATATATATATATATATAGGGTTGGGCTCTATAGGAAACTCTATCTTTTTTTAGAAAACTATGCAAACCCATTGTCATCCATTGATTAACAACCATCCAACTTGATCAATGGCTCTCATCATTTTGGAAAGAATTATAATTAAAAGAAATAGTATAATACACATGACAACCTCTGGAAGGGTATTTTCGGTAGTGCAATAGAACATTGGAAAACCAAATCCCTGCCATGCAGTAGCCGTCTAATCAAACTGCAAAGCATTTTTCAAAAATATTTTCATCTTTATCTTTCCCACTAGATACTGAGACTGTTCATATTTCCCCATCGCTAAGACAACATCGATCGGTTCCTTCTAACCCTAAGACAGAAGCCGATAGTGTGGATCCGGGAGAATGAGGAAATCGTTCGTAATTTTTTCGTCCTCGCTCAAGTTGAAACGATTACGGAAGATCAAGAGTTCAAGCAAAAAGTTAGTTATTGTAATCGTAATCGGTCCTGTAAAAGGGGGTTTTGTTCAATCGATTTCCCCTTCAAAAATGGCAACTGATTTTGTTTTGATTTCTATCTATTGCACTAGGAGACCTATGTTAGGGCGGGAAAGGTCTGCCAGCCGTAGTGTTGTTATTATATCCGATGATTCCAAGCAAGGTCCTCCCAAGCAACAATCTCGCTTCGGTCCGACCCATAGGGCTTTAGGTTAGTATTGATGTGCGTATAAACCGTGAACGTAGTTTTAGGTGATGTATAGTGTGTTGTGTGTTGAATTAGGCTCTGTTCATAACATACTTTTGTTTGGCTGCATTTGCAGTGTATGAAGATACTGACACTGGGTCAACAGCCACTGGGAAACGATGGTTAAATGGTAAGTGCCTTTGGTTACAATAGTTGGTAATTGCGTATCAATGTGAACTTGTATAACATGTGTTCAATGGTTATGAAAAAAAAACGTTCCCTTGTATAGTTCTGGCTGTGGAAATACATTAATTCTTGGGTAGTTAATTTAAGAAGTTTGCATAACATGTGTTAATTAAATAATGGACGGACGAAAGATCATTGGCTTTGATTTGTTTGTCTGCCAAATAATTAATGGTCGGAGTTTGAAGTTTGCCTAACATGTAACTGTGTTAAAGGATGACACAAAGTTTGAAAATTATGTTAAGGTTATTGGATTAATGGTACAATCAGTTAAGATTATTAGATTAGGTTTTTGAAAATGTTAAACATTTTGAAAGTGTATCAATGTGAACTTGTATAACATGTGTTAAAATGGTAGGGGAAAAAATGTTATAATAGTATCAATGGTAAGTGCCTTTTGGTTACAATAGTTGGTAATTGCGTATCAATGTGAACTTGTATAACATGTGTTAAATGGTTATGAAAAAAAACGTTGCCTTGTATAGTTCTGGCTGTGGAAGTACATTAATTTTTGGGTAGTTAATTTTAGAAGTTTGCATAACATGTGTTAAATAATTAATGGACGGACCAAAGATCATTGGCTTTGATTTGAAGTTTGCCTTAACAGTTTGAAAATTATGTTAAGGTTATTGGATTAATGGTACAATCAGTTAAGATTATTAGATTAGGTGTTTGAAAAATGTTAAACATTTTGTTAGTGTATGAATGTGAACTTGTATAACATGTGTTAAATGGTAGGGGAAAAAATGTTACCTAGTTTAGTTCTGGCTGTGGAAGTAAAAGAAAACGTGGTTAGTTAATTCTCGAAGTTTGCCTAACATGTGTTAAACAATTAATGGACAGACCAAAGATCATTGGCTTTGATTTGTTTGTCTGCCAAATAATTAATGGTCTGAGTTTGAAGTTTGCCTAACATGTGTTAATTGGCAGAGAAAAAAAACATCGCGGAGGATAATTCTGGCAAAGGAAGGCAAAGAAACCGTGGTTAGTTATTTTTTATTGACTTTCATTTGTTTGATGTTCAAATGATTAATTGTTGGGTGTTTGATCTTATAACTATAATGTTACCGTTTGTCTTAGAAAGATTTGACATAAAGGATTATAAAGTAGACTAATTAATTTATGGTTGTTTTGGTTGCGTATAAAACGTTATACCAGTACGTAGGGCAGATGTAACAGCTACATCAAGCGGGAGAACCTTACGGTCAGGGACGAAGAAAGTTTCAGAGGAGAGTGTGAAAGTTCAAAAACGGAAGCAAAAAGAAGTTGTTAACGAACAAGCAAAAGTTCCCAAAGCCCGTAAGTGAGCGAAGAAGGATGAATTTCCGAGAATAAGGACGCAATCCGCACCACTACAATTTTATAAGTGTGTACGAGCATTGACAGACCAACAACGTGAGGTAGTCAGGGGAATGGGATTTGGTCGTTTACTTACTTTCAGCATTGATGGGTTACCAGCTAAGTTAGGTTATTTTGTTGTCGACAATTTTAATCCCGATAAGATGGTGATATGTACACCTGCTGGTAATGTCAAGGTAAACAGGAAAGTGATACATCAGTTACTAGGGATCCCGACCGGTGGGAAAAAGTTTAGTTCGATTGATAAGCTGCCCATCTTGGTTGATGCCATTGCGGATTGGAGGGCGAGATACCCCGGTGTACATGTACCTCCAACAAAGATGGTGAAAATGATAGATGAGTCCGACGACGAAGACAGTTTTGATTTCCGCATGGATTTTGTAATGTGTTTTGTGGCAGTGCTCGTTGATTGTCATAAACAAAGTTGTTTACGGGAAGAAATCTTAGAGTATCTAGATGACGAAATGGATTTTGCAAAGTTAGACTGGTGTGACCTGGTGGTAGAGAAGTTGAAAACTTGCAAAGATACCTGGGATCGGCTTGACCCACAAAGCATCTTTGTTGGGCCTCTTTCGATTCTGATAGTAAGTGAAATTTATTTATCTGGGAGAATTAACATGTGTTAAATATACTTTCTTGTTTTTCGGACTGAACTGATCGCTGTTACTTGTAGCTGTTGTACGTTGATAGCATTGAGTGCACAGGGATGAAGGTTGACAGGGCGGTGTATCCTTTGGCTTTCTGGAACTTGAAGAGATTGTGAGAGAGAGAAAGGCTAGAAATACTTGCTGGTGGGTTTGGTCTGGGAGGGTTTAAAGGGTTAACACTTCCAAGTAACTATAACGTGGAACACTGGGCAAGTAAGGAGGTATAGTTATATGCACTAACATGTGTTTTTTACAATTAGTATATAATTTTTGTATGAAACTGTTGCTTTAAACTTTTGAAACAGGAGAGGCTGTTGATGGTACGACAGCTAATTAATGTGACAAACAAGAACAAAATCAAAATAGAGGGTATGTTGGAATCTATGTGTGTGGAGAGCCCTGATGACGAGGAAGTACAAACGTTGAAGGCAATGTATGAAAGTTTGTTTGAACAGAGAGCGTATGCAAGTACAGATCACAATAAAGCGGTAGATTTATCGTCGCACCGTATCAATGAGGTGTTGGAAGATTTGAAAAATGATGAAAGTATTCACGTTGACGAGGGACAGAACGCTGGTTAGTCACTGTTATTCTTTGTAAATATTGACTTGATTAATGTGGCACGCATTTACTGATGTGCAACGTTTTCGTAGGGGATGGCGTGGTTGACGAATTCTCGGATGGTTCGCCAATAGCTAGTTTGTACAGGAAGTCACTTAATCGGCTTAACAAAAGGATCAGTAAAAGGAGATTGAAAGAAGTAGGATCTTCAGCCATAGACTTTGATGGCGTAGAAGGTGTGATTATTATCTTTCTGACATGTACACTGTAACACATGTTAATGTGTTACCGATCTTATTGATTAACATCTGTTGTGGTTGCAGCTGATGTTGCGGGGCAATCAAGCGTAGCTGTTGATGGAAAAGAGTATGCTAAAACGATGGAAGATGGTGGGAAGTCGTTACAGGTGAGGCGATCTGCTTGACTGGAGATGTTAAAGGATGTTCCTGAGAAAGAAGAAAGCTGTGTGACCCCAAAAAGGCGTAAGACAAATATAAAGTTTGATGGGCCAAACACGGATGGTGGTAACGAAACAGGTAAAGTGTTACATGTGTTACCATTTTTAGTGTACGTTTATAGTTAAGTGTATAGATGGCAGCCTAGGAAGAAAACATAAGTACACATTGATGGTGACGCGTTGATTAGTGCTCGAGAAAGTTTATGTCCCTGTAATGTGTATACGGGACTGAAATGTATGGTGTAACACATGTTAATGTATTGTTTAACATCTGTTGTGTTTGAAATGTATTGTCTAACACATGTTATGTCCCTGTAATATGCGTAGGGGACTGAAATGTATTGTTTAACATCTGTTGTCGTTGCAGCTGATGTTGCGGGCCAAGCAAGCATACCACATGATGGCAAAGAGTGTGCTGAGACGCTGCAAGATGTTGGGAAGTCGTTGCGGGTGAGGAGATCTCCTCGACTGAAAAAGTTAAAGGATGCTCCTGAAAAAGAAGTAGGCTGTGTGACCCCAAGAAGGCGTAAGACAAATAGGATGTTTGATGGGCCAAGCACGGATGGGGGTAAAGAAACAGGTAAAGTGTTACATGTGTTACCAGTTACATTGTACGTTTATCGCTAAGTGTATAGATGGCAACCTAGGAAGAAAACATAAGTACACATTGATGGTGACAAAGATGCTTGTACAGGGACAAAGTTTATGTCCCTGTAATATGCGTACATGTCTGAACCCATTTAATATTAATGTGATGTTATAGGGTGCAACGAGACTGAGAAGTAACACGGTGATAAGAGTGTTCATGAGGCTGGTATTTCAACTGGAGGTGACTGTAGTATGGGTGGGGCAGAACATATTAAAGGACAATGGAGCGGGGATAAAAGTGATGTTGAACAAGTCCATAAGCCGTTGGGTTTAATGCGTGCGATACTGCGTTTTAAAGCAGCAGCGGCCCAGGGTGTACCTGGTAGTGCTTCGTACAATTTTAGATTGTTAGTTTTTTATAGTGTGCTTTATTGGTTAATTCTGTTTTAACATGTGTGATCTTGCTTTGACAGTTGACGGTGGCTCTGGCATGCGGTTGGTTGGTCAAGATGCATATAGTGTGGAGGCAGCAGGACATGAACCTCCACCTGAAAAAAATGTGGATGAGAAGGACGATGATCAGCAGATCCCCGATTTAGAAGCGACTGCTGACAAACAGGATAAGATTCCTGATCAGGTAGCCAAAAGTGATGAGATGGGTGTTAAGCTTACTGATCAGGTTGAAGGGAATGACAATGAAGGTAATCTTCCGAAAGCATCTTATTTGTAGGGTCGACAAAACTCTAGACGCACCATGTTTAGCCATTTCTAATTTATTCGAGAATGTTTATGCAGCATCAAATAGTAAGACTGAGCATGAAGTTGTGGATGCAACTGATGCAAGTAAGGAAGAATGTGGTGGAGTCGTATTTGGACCCTTGGAAGGTGATGTTAGCGACAAGGATGAACAGGTGGTTTCGGATGGCAAAGGCAGGGCGGCTGTAGAGAAGAGTCACTGTGATTGTAAGGGTTAAATTTTTATGCATGTTCAAAATAGTAACCTATGCATTAGATGTGATAAGAATGTTTTATGCAGGTTCATATAGTAAGACTGAGCATGATGTAGTAGATTCAACTGTTGTACCTAATGAAGAGTGTGTTGGCGTGGTGGTTGGCTTTGTGACAGGAGATACTTTCGATAAAGCTGAGGAGGTGGTTATGGATGGTAAAGGCAAAGCGGTGGTAGAGGAGGGGCAGCCGTATTTTAACGGTAAAGCTTTTTATTCTATAACATGTGTTAGCTATTAGGTACATTTAGTGGGGTTAACATGTGTTAATCGTAAGAACAGTGGACGGGGGCGATACGTCGATTGATAAAGGTGGTTTCGATGGGCCTAATTGGAGTCTTGGAATGACACAAATTGGTGGTGAATTTGACGAGTCACAGCAAACCGGTACGTAAGAGCATTAAAATGATTAGGATTGCTGGTTTAGTGGAGTCATTTCAATATACTTATTTGCATCGAACATGCAGGTTGCAAAAGTTCAAAGGTGGATGACATGGCTGGGACAGAAACAGCGCCCGAACGTTCCGGTAAGCTTGACTATTTTTGTTTACTGTGAAAGTGTAAAATTGGTTACAGAGTAACCTGAATTTTTTTTTATACGTGTTTAGGCGATGTGGAGACCACCCCAAACTTGAGTATGGTTATAATGGTAGAACTGGTGAGCTCATATGACCCCGCAATTGCTATCCACAAGGAGCAAGCTGGGGTGGAATTATTGGGTGGTGATGCGAATGAGGTGGCGGATAATTTGCCACTAGCAACGTGTACGTATGTTGGCTGAATTGGGGGCCAAAAAAAGGAAGCTCCCTTTTAGAGAGAAAGTGGTTGCGGAACCAAACAGCCAATCACTAAGAAGGAGGCGAATCTATGGGATTACATATACGCTGATGAATCCCCGACGCACTTTCTAAATGGGCATTCTCGTAGGAAGCTGGCAATGGAGGCAAACAAGTAAGTAGAACTACTACGGGGTTTTTAGTTGTATAATAGCGTGTAAACAATGAACCCATTGGATCTAGTTAATTGGTTTTTTTATGATTTTTGCCGCAGGAATGAACAGGGTACGTCGTCAGTTGATGATGTAGATAGCCCGATACACATGGCTGTGTAAGTAGTGGGGATATTGTTAAAAAAAATAGTTAAATTACAGTAACGTGTGTTAAGTTATGGAAGTTAATTTTTTATCTGTCCATATGAAACCAGGGAGTTGCTGTTTCGAAGCCCCGCTCATGTAGAAGCGTCTCGGGCTATGTTCAAGAGTTTAAACGTTGGCAAGGAGGTGTCGGATGGTATTATCGACTGTTGGGCGGAGGTGCTAAACTTCCAAGAGAAACGCAAATCACGGGAGGCTTACAGTAGGCTATTCTTTGGTACTAAAGTTGTGGTGAGTGTTTTGTATATAGACATGATTCGGGTGGATTGATGTTTTTTATGGAAAAGTAGTTAGGGTGTGGCGAGTGGTTATACCTATAAATTTCTCTTTTTTGAAAGTTTCCGTGGATGTTAACAACTGAGGAAGGGGGAGTCGAGGCGCGAATGCACAAGTTTCGGGCTGGTATAAAAGGTGCGGTTAACAGCGCTAAAAAGGTTCCTGATTTTAGAAAGCACGACATTGATTTGTTCCCGATCTTGGAGCAAAAACATTTTTACTTGCTAGTGTTTGAGTTACGGGACCCCGACATTTATGTTGTTGATAATGACAAAGCCAGACAAGCTCGGCCGATAGAAGATAGTGTATACTACCTCCACAAGGACGCACCGTATAAGTTTGTAAGTTATCGAAACCACCATGTTGTACCGAAAGTGTGATTGTATTGAAGATGTGTTTTTAATTGAGCATGGCTTGTATCTGTATATGCAGAAAGATATGTTTGTGCAATACCTTCGGGAGGTTGGCAATCCGCGAGCCGATGACGTTGATGACTGCAACATCCAGCGTATGCCGGTTAGTTGGGCGACGACAGCAAACACAACTGATTGTGGGGTCTTCTTAATGCGGCACATGGAGTGCTACATGGGGAAAAACAAAAGTTTTAATTGTGGGTTCAGCATGAGTGGGGCGAAGAAGATGGCCGAGGTGCGGAAATTGAGAAAGAGGTATGCTGCGCACATCTTATGTTCGGATGTGAATGTGCTGCTTCCTAAAATCCAGCAGGGTTGCCGGTTAGAGTAACGTGTGTTAGGGGGTGAATTGTATTTACTGTGGTGATAGTTTGTGGCGTTAAGTGTGGCTGCTCTTTTGGGGACACCTATTATATGTATATGTAGACTTTCTTTTGGGTGTGGCATGTATTTTGTTTTGGGGATGTTGCTTTAAACTTATTGTAGGATAGGTGTTGCGTAAAGTGTACCAGCTATTTTTGGGGATAGACTGTCAGTGTGAAATCTTTCTGTTTAAAACTGATGTTTATTAACTTGGTAATTTAAGGCTTTTGAAAAATATTGACAACATACAAATCTTGCATGTGTTTTAATGTTATTGATGTAGTTGATAATGTTTTAAATTATATATTGGCAGGTGTAAAAATTTAAGAAATGAAAATGCTCCTTCCTGTTGTCAAGGGGCCCACTATTTTAAATGTAGTAGGATTCTTGGAAGTTGGGGAAGGTAGGTGGCAGAAGCCTAGTAACATAGGGTTTGGTGGGTAGAAAACAACTTTATTGGAAAGGAACCATTGCTTTTAGGGTCACATCAAAGTCAAGTCACAACAACTATATTAAATGTATCCATGACATACCACTATAAGTAGTGTAATGAAGAACCAAGTCATATTCTATAATACTTCAGTTGGGCACCCTACTTCAGTAAACCAAAAACTTTAAGTGGTTCCAACGTGTGTTAATGTGATGGACGCTTATGAAAATAAGGTCACGGATACATCACCAGGCATGGAGAAGCAGAGGCGAAAGGGGAAAGAAACAGTTGAGGGTCGGTACGGGGTGTGCTACGAAAGAAAAGTGTTTCATAAGAAGCTCCAGGACATGAAAACTGGAGGCCTAGGTGCTAAAGACGCTTCAGAAAGCGGAAGAAACAATGTAGCTGATGTTAGCAGACGCCGTACGGAACACGTTTTACCAGAAGCTGAAAATTTGAAGGGGCTACCAGAGGAGTTGGTTAGGTTGCTGACGGATCCAGACCATGAATTATGTGGTTGCCCGTTGTGTCCATACTCACCCGAAACAATCAGGTCATGGTGTTACCATGACCCATGGGAGAGTGAGCGTAGCCCCTCTCCTCTGTACTTTCATGATGAAGATGTTGACACACCATGATGAAAAGCTTCGTAGGGATGGAGGATAAGAAGGGGCAGTTAGGATGTCGTAAGTGGTTATAGTTGTGTTAACCTGTTCACCCTATGTTTGTAGACGACATACTCACGTCGTTTTTTTGTTCTTTTATTAGTATTTTTTTGTGGGGATGTGTTGATGTGACGGCTCGGTAGCCGATGCGTTGTTTAAGCTGCGGGTGTAGCCTAGCAGTAGTATGTGGGGTTAAGTCGGCTAGTTGTGAAGTTTGTTTCTATAACCTGATGTGTCTTTATATAAAACCTATTGGTGTGGTTAACACCTTTTGTATTTTACTGGACGTTAACGTGTGTTAAGCATCTGTTGCAATGCTGTTGTAATATATATACCAAAACCACAATTATCCATGCATAAGATCATAAGAAAAGCAAGGTAATAGCAAATAGAGGTCCACAAAAAGGTGGCCTACAAAACACAAAGTGCCGAAGGCCATAAAGTTTTTACAAAGACCAAAAATGATAAATGGGATAAAAAGAGTTCCACCTTCTTACACACGTAACAGAACAAAAGCAGGAGGATGTTAAAAGACTGTTACATGTGTGTAAGAAGGCCAAAATGAAGTGAGTCTCCCATTACATAGTACTAGTAAACGAAAGGAAACGTTTTAATCAGATGGGGAGGCACCGGTGGCGGTCTGCCTTTGTTGTTCAGCAGCTGCCTTTGCTGCTTTCATTGCCGCCACCTTAACGCAGTTGCGTGACTCGTGGTCGTCGACATACAGGCCACAACGCTTGCATAGACGAAGCTGCTTTGGAGGTTTTGGTGGTTTTGTCTTTGCCTTCTCACCAGGTCCGGAAAGGCGAGTATGTGTACCACATCCCTTATTGCGTACAACATCTGGATTAGCAACTTCGACTGGAATGTTGATTGGTTGCCCAACTATTTCTTCCATTTCACACTCGTTTGTTTGATTTTCAGTTGTACCCAATGGTTACTTGGAAAGCACATTGATCTTGAAATCCCGGAGTTGGGCCACCAATTTTGACAATGAATCATCATCGGTTCTGGCCACATCAACGCATTCAGTAACGAGGTCGAGGATTTCATTCCGCATAACGGACGATGCGTGAGCGTTGACTCCGTATCGGCTGGAAAGTGAAAAAACCTCTTTTGGGAGGGCATCTCGGCGCCACCTATCGTTTATGTATTGGGGTGGTATCTTTGAAACATTTTTCAATCGATATACGCAAAAGACATGGCGACACAGATATCCGATAAGTGTGAAATTCCTGCATGAGCAACTGGCGGAGTGGTCTACAGTGTTATATGTAACCTGTTGGGGACAGAAGGAGCAAAAAAACTGTTTAAATCTAACGTATGTTAGTGGAGTGGTAATAAAGAAGTTGCCTAACATGTGTTACCTGATAGACGTTTGTGATGTTGTTCCTTTTGTCCAAATGAGTGACGTCTAGCAAAAGAGTGGTTTTGCTGGACTCGGTTTGGTTTGTGATGTAGCATAAAAACTTCCCTTTAATTATATCCTTTTGAACTTGCATGAAAACAGCGTTTGTGTAAATGGCGAACGCGTGCTGTTCTATCGCTAAATCAGTATTGCCCTTGAACACCGTGGATGAGGTTTTGTACTCCGATACGCGTTGCCGATAGCGTTGGCTGTCTACCCTATTTTCAAAGCACATCATAAATTGTACAAGGGTGTTTGCGCTTGTTGAGTTGACCTTGATGGCAGCGTTCGAGCTTTCGCAACGTGAAGTGGTCTTCATCAAGCAACACATTGGCAGTTCCCTGAAGTAGGCTGGAACCCAAAGATGTTTGATGTTGTACATGTCCTTCAACCAAGTGTGGTCTTGGAGGCCAAATGTTTCTAGGAGGTCATACCAACGGGACTCAAACGTTTCTGGTTTGATATAAACATTCCAAACCAACCGGTGAATACAGGACCGAACATCAGTGTTATCAAGAAGGTCCGCAGAGATCTTGTAAATTTTAAGAGTTACTAACACATGTTACATTAAACAGTTTAAAAAGACATGTAAGACTGTCATGTTGAATAACACATGTTAAAAGGCTAACGATTTAACCTAACCTTTGAGGGTAGTTTTTTCATTATATGCCACATGCATAGCCGGTGGCGTGATTCGGTAAAGACCATAGGAACAGCTTGAAGCATAGATGGGTGTTGATCACTCAACACGAGAGTTGGTTGAGTACCGTGTGCCTTCAAGAAAGCCTTAAGCAACCACACATAAGATTCAATGGACTCGGTTGATATCAATCCCGCACCAAATGTAACACATTGGAAATGATGATCCACACCCGTGAATGGCACAAAAACCATCTTGTACCTATTAATAAAAATGGATTTGAAGTTAACAAAATGTAACACTTTTTTTGTTAGGTTTGTATAGTTTGATATTTCCCCTAACACATGTTAAGGGGAAACTCACCTGTTAGTGCTGTAAGTCGCGTCGAAGGCGAGGACATCGCCAAAAGCTTTGTAGTTTAGCTTTGAAATCTCATCAGCCCAGAATACAGAAGACAGTTTTCCATTTGAAATCGTGTAATCAAAATAGAAGTTGGGTAGGTTGTCAAAGCGCTCACGCAAGCGTTCAAGGAAAACTTGTGCGTCACGTTCACCAATAAAAATTCGCAACTGGTGGCTAAAATTTTTAAAATCCACCGGAGTCCCGTTGACATTGTGATGCCCCCCTTTTAAAGCTACAAGACATCTATAAGCTCTCATGGCTCCGATACGGTTTAGACTCATATTGTGAATGAATTGTTTGGTGGAGAATGACAGCTTCCGTGATATCTTGCTAAGATCACGGTTGTAATTCTCAACAAGTTAATGATTATGAATATCATCAAAACTCAGAACTGTGTATGTTTCATTATAGATTGAGACTAGAATGCCTGCCTTACAGTCACACCATGTGAAGCTGGTTCTCCTTGGCCTTACAGAAGATTCATCTAGTGTGTCAAAAGTCCTCTTTCGTTGTGGTTTCCCGTATTTTGAGCAGCGAAGATACTTGTGTGTCGGAATTCCATTCCAGACTTTAGTTTGGCCTTTTTTTAACAGAAAAACCAGCTTCAAACGCATAAAGTTCATATATGGAAAGAACAGCCTCAAATGTCAGATAAGATTTCCCACACACTGGTAAGAACTTATCAGCGACGGTAGGAATCCAGTAACGGGTTCCCTGAGGCGTTTCAAAAATGAAGTATGGATGCTCTGGCCCTGCATCAGAAAACGAAAGGTTAGAAATCTGGTATATGAGAATAAAGTGTGCTCCCATGGAAAATAAACAACCATCTAACGGCCCGCGAGATGATTCAGCAAACACAGAAGGGCCCTGAGATGATCCAGAACCAGCACCCGGCATGTTAGCGAAGCCAGAATCTTCGGATGCTACATGTGAACATTATGCCATACGTTTGAATTATGCAATATATGGGGAAGAAAAAAAATAAAACGAATGTAACATGTATATAGAAAAACAAACCTTGATCATTATCCAAAACCTCGTTAGTCAACTCAACGCTGCCTCTGAACTTGTTGGAGATCGGAAAATCCGGTGATCTAACATGGACTTCAGATGATCCAGCACCGTCAACAGCCATGTTAGTGTATCCATAAGCTTCGAATGGTACAGGTGAACATTGCCATGCAGTATATTTGGATTATTCCATTAAAAAAATGTCAAATACCAAAAAAAACATATATTCGAGGGAGTTAAGTTAGATAGAGATACAAACCTTGAGCATTTAATTCCTCATCAGTATGGAAGTCACTGGTAATGAACCTGTTGGGGAACAGATGAACCGGCGACATTAACTCGGAGGTTGGTGGATTTGTCTCCATGGACATTAATGGAGAAAAGGGTGATATGCAGGTGAAGATGTTAAAGGAGATATGAGGGACGAGATCTATAAAATTTGGATTTTAAAAATGAAATAATCTATAAATGGGGGGTATGGTGATTTGTGAGGTGATGGGCATTAATGGTAATGTCAAATCAAATGGGGAAGAGTTCTTGGGGTGGGTGGATAGATGTACCTAATTACTAATATACCCTTAGAGGCAAAAAGCACAATCAATTGACTAGGGTGACGTGGATAAATGTAGGCCACATACTGAGTTTGCAAAGTTTTCTAAAAATTAAGGGTTTCTTATAGAGCATTGCCCTATATATATATATATATATATAGATATATATATTAGGGCTGGCAATTACGACACGAACACGATAATACGATACGAACCTACACGAAGTTATCATGTTTCATGTTTGACCTTAACAGGTTTCGCGTCTAAAACAGGTCGACACGATAAGACATTAACATGTTTCGTGTCTAAACAGGTTAAAACCCGTTAACCTATTAAGACCCGTTAAGTACATGTTAATAATTAAAATTTTAAAAATATTTTATGCGGGTGTGGACATGAGGTCATCAGTCGTGGGGCCTGGGATGAATTATACACAAACACACACGGTTCTTTTTCCACAATCCAAATCCTAATTTTTAAATCTCTCTCACAAACACCGCCATTCCTAATTTGATTATGTTCGTGTCTTAAACAGATCGTATTCGTGTCTAAAACATGTTGTATGATACGTTGTAATTTTTTCGTGTCTTAACAGGTCGTTTCGTGTAACCTGTTTATTAAAAGGTTTGTGTTCGTGTTTCGAAAATCTGACACGATAAGATTTCGTATCGTGCTCGTGTTTACGTGTTTTGGGTTCGTGTCTTATCGTGTTCGTGTCTTAACAGATCGGGTTAACCCGTTATGCCAGCCCTACTTTCTATTCCATCTCTCTAACCACCACCTCAACCTCCTTCCACCACCACCACCACCATCGCTGCCTCCTTCCATCACCATCACCATCACCACAACCTCCTCTACACTACACCACCCCACAACCACCACCAACGCCGCCACAATCTGTTTTCTCCACCCCCCAAACCACAACCGCCACCATCGCCACCCCATCTCCATCTCCACCTCCACATCCATCTCCCCTAACCCTCACGTAAAACCAATGATCTAACCCATATAAACTGAAATCGATTCAAATACTAGTAATTTTTCTGATCCAGTCCCCAATCTACTCACCTCGTCGGTAGATAAAAAATAGATAACAACAATAACATCTTCTCCCACCTTCCATCAGTTCATGGTTAAAACTTAGATATCCGAAACCACCTGACCATCAACTATTAGCCGCCATTTCTCTCTAAAAACCCTAGATATACCACCGTCACAGTGGTGGTGGTGGTGGTGGCCGGAATCATTTTAACTTTTCACCATACGAGAACTGGAAGAGGGATGGAGAATTTTGGAATTTTTTGGTCGTTGAGTTGATTTGGGGGATTTGAGAATTTTTTGGTTGTTGAGTTGATTTGGGGGATTTGGGAATTTTTTGGTTGTTCAAATGATTTAGGATTTTTGGTTGTTGAGTTGAAATATTGCATATGATTATAAAAACTATATTGCTGATGACTTCAAGTATATGGATCCAGTAAGTTGATGTGCTTTTAACTTAAATAAAAAATAGTTGTAAGTTTTCTTAAAGATCTTGAGATTCATTAGGTAGATGGGAGTGTAACTACAAGATAAAGTGTTCGATTTGTTTTCACTGATGCTTCAAGGATCATATTTTGTTTATCAGTATGCAAACACCACCAGCCTACTTTTTCTTTCTACACACTTCCTTTTCTTTTTCATTTACCAATAAAAATAATTTTTATACATTATTATAAATTAGGGGGCTGGATTAGTAGGCCCAACGGTTAGAATTTACTTAGAACAATTTGAATGGTGGTGGAAAGTGGCAGTGATAGCAGGTGGTGTGGGTTGAATGGTGGTGGTAAATGAGAGAGAGTTGAGAAAGAGATATAGAGAGGATGAGAGAGAGGGAGAGAGAGTAGTTCTATTATTTAAAACTGGTTGGGTATTTAAGATATTAACACATTAGTCCCAAATAAAATTACAAAAATACCATTATGTGGAAAACACATGATCTGATTACAAAAAAAAAAAAAAAAATTAACTAGGTTAGGAAGGACAAAACATGTAGCATTTTAAAACATTAAGTACAAAACTCGTCAATTTTAAAGACAAAGGACACCACTTGAAATTTGGTATATACATAAAGGATAAAACTTGTAATTCAATCTGTTAATAATATATGAAAGTAATTATTCCATCATCATTTGGATAAGTTTTCAAGACTAAAATATATACACCAATGTTGAACACTTAGGCTATATGGTGTGGTATAAAGCCCCTTGCGCTTTATTATATCAAGTCAGTGTCATCTAAGCGCCACCTCATATTGGGGCTTTAAAGTTGTTGGGATTGAACCCTGCCAGAGGAACAGATAATGAAAGCCAAAACCGGATCATGACAGTGGATTCACAATAAGCATCAGTTTACACTAAGTCTTCTCCCTTGAAAGTGATTATAACATCTGATGATCTTACATCCACTGCCCGGATACAACTGCTGCTGTTCTTCTAACTACTGATGAAGCCAGAAAACTGTTGAGAAGTAAACATTGCTGGTGTAATCTACTGATGACAAAGCACTACCCAATCAAGGACTGATCAACCTTGAGGAAAGCACTGAAGTAAAGAGAGAGCAGTTGTTTAAGTATGTCATCTGTTTTATGTATAGTCAGTTGTTAGGTTTAGCAGTGTTTGTATAAGAACAGTAGATACAGGTTGTTAGGCTGTTAGACGTCGCTTTCATGGTGACGTCAGCTGAGATGCCTCAGTAGTTTGGATTGTCTATAAATGGAGCAGTACTCTGTACTGTTACATTTGATCGTTTTGAGTGAGTTCTTCTCCTCAATTCAATCCTTTAATCTTGTGCAACCAACCACTGTAGTATCAGGCTGAGGGGGAGCTTAGTTTGTAAGCTTGCATTGTAATCTTTTGCTTTGAATTGTAATCTTTCGACTTTATGAAAAGCAAATGTTTATCAAACTATATTCTCCTTTGATTGTGTTTACAGAGTTTGTTATTCATTTCCGCTGCACTTTACATTGTTTCATATTAATTCATTGTTCAAATCATACAAACAAACACAATCATTAGAGCCTCCGATTCTAACAATTGGTATCAGAGTCTGGACAGTCAAATTCAATCTAACAATCAATTTGACATAACAATTCGGCTCATAATTCATTGATACTAAGGTTGGGTGCATTTAGTTGAAAAACAGAGTGCCGAGTAAACCATGCTCAAAATGGTTATTCAAAAACTCCGTAAATCAACCAAGATGTCATATCACACACAAATCTCACACAACAAGTGATTTCATGCACAAGACACTCATGGTTTTTAGATCTGAAAACATATCTGTTAAACTATGGATTCTTATTTTCAAAATTGATTTCAACTGTTGGTATGAAATTTGTGATGTTTTCATTATGATTAGATGCTAAAGTATGAACCTCGGATTAACAAAAACCTATGTTCATAAAAACATTAGTGTTTTTGCTAACGTATAAAGAGGGAAATTAAAACTTTAGTCATTAGATCTTATGTGTTGATAACAGGTTGACATCCTTATAAGGAAAAAATCAACTCTGTTGAAATACATTAAGAAAACAGGGGTCAAGATAGTCCGTATCATATGTAATGTGAGATTAGTCAAAAATTTGCACAAATATGGCTAAACCTCATAAAGCATTACTGCAAAATGATTCTGGATTAAGTATTCCTTCAATAAAGACCTCCCAGTAAGTATCTCATTACTTATTAATGGGAAGGGTAAAAAGGGAAGAAGACAATTCACAAAAACTCAGAAGTGTGTTTATCTCAAAGCTTTTAAAGTCAGAAGAAAAGAGTATAAACATAAAACACTTAAGAGTCAAAGTTTGGGGTAATAATGGTCATTAGGCAACTATGTGCAACCATTGGTTCAGGGTAAGGTTCAAGTAACAATAGTATTCGCAGAAGAATAAACTTTCAACAGGACTAGACAAATGTCCTCGTTTCTGTTGTCAATCAATCAATAAGAAAATGGTACCAAACTGTGGTCAAAATGCATTTAATATTTCATACCACTGTTGTCAAACCACTGACCATTTTCATAAGCTTGGGGTTGTTATGATTAAGAGTTTCAGTGGAATATTAATACCAGATCCTTTTGTTGCTGTTTTCAGAAAATCCTTTAATTTTTTTAAAAAGGGTTTTCTCAAATAAAGCAGGATATATTATTTTTTATTTTTTTTGGGAATGATATATTTTGAACTTTTTACTGGTTTTTTATAGTAAAAATTTCAATCTCCTGTAAGGATATATGACCTTATTTTTGGTGGTGATATTATCCTCAAAATAGATCAAAAGGAAATGGTATATTTATCAAGGTTATGTCAAACTCAAGTTTTGTTCTTACTCTATGCAAAAGATTGATTGTCAACAGATCTTAAAATACTTGGGCACTTATGTTTTAATTCAAATATTATAACAAGAATGAGTTGCTTTGGTAAAAAGTCTGCATCATCTGGGGTACTAAAGCACTGTCAGAAATTTGTATAAGCTTCAAAATGTGAAATTGACATGTGGCAAAACCTTGAATGAAAATTCTCAAAACAGTTGCTGACATACTGGCCTCTCAAATCATTACCATTATATTACCCTTAACCATTGTTTTGTTCAAACATCTGTTTCCTAATTACTATCCACTGCTGAAAGTCAACCATTGACCCTTCATTTTGCTTGACAAGCACTGATGCTCAAAATCAGTGTCTTATCCACTGATATTCTATCTACTGATAGTAAAAATCATCCACTGTTATCACATTATTACCGTTGTAACTACTGATGCTTGATACATCAGTGGCTCTCAAAACAACTGTCCTCCATTCTTCATCCATATCGTCAGAGGTTGACACGTGGTCAGTTTTTAGCCATCAGATCTCAATAACCGCTGCCACATCAGCGATCATTTTTAATAAAACCCTGATCAAAACCCCCAAACAGGGTTTTACACTGTCGAATTGAATTCTAAAATTCTCTTCTCAAAGCAGTTTCTAACCCTTCATCCCAAATCATTCTCTATTCTTCCGCATCAAAATGACGAAATCAAAATCAAAATCACCATCATCTTCCAAAGAGGTCGCTCAAACGGCCGCTGAATCCGTTGAAATACCATACAAATCGCCTCATAACTATGTGGGTTTACTCACAAAACCCACAAACAACCACACCTTCGATTCCATCATTGACACCTTATCTGAATCAAAGTACAAAACTTTGATAACAGCAGACGCTCCCATTTACCTGCAAACCCAGAGAGAGTTCTGGAAAAATGCTACGCTTGAGAAACAAGATGATAAAGTAGTAGCCATCAACTCCTCGATACAGGGTAAAGCGATCCAAATCACTCCACAAACAATCTCAGAAGTCTTTAAACTCGATGATCAGAAAGGTAAAACTTCTTTTGATAAAGCCGAGTTGAAAACTGATTTTCTGAAAAGAGGGTATGCAGAACAATCAAAGGTAGATACCTTACAAAAAGGTTACTTTCCGTCTGCACCCAGATTTTTATTTCACACACTTTTGATGTGTGTTTCAAATAAAACAATAGCGTTTAACGAAATACCATTGAAGATTCAATGTCTGGGTTATGCTATTTTAAATAATGAAAATTACAATTATTCCCAGGAAATCTTCAATGACTTGGTAAAAAACGTTGATAGCAAAGCATTTTTACTTTTTCCAAGATTTCTAAGCTACTTTTTTAAACAAAAATTTGAAAAAGAAAATGAAAATTTGCTAAAACAAGGTGTTTATTTTCAAATAAAAAGTTTAACACCTGAAACATTCACTAGAATGTTGGCACCAATAAAAACAAAAGCAGAGGTGTCTGAGCAGAATTTAGCAGTTACCACTGCTCCTCAGACATCTGCTGCTGAGCCCACTGCTCCAGGTGATCATAGCAGCACTACCACTGCTTTGAAACCCACACCTGCCACTACCAAAAAGACCAAAAAGAAAACATCCAGAAAACCCACCAAACCCAAAACAAAGGCAACTCTGGAAGATGAGATCCCAGAGCAAGTGCCAGTGACAAAACAAATGTCACCACAAACCACTGCTGCTACTTCCTCACAGCAGTTGGTAGAAAGATCTCCACCATTGCCTCAAACTCCTCCTGTATCCTCACAAAAGGAATAAGTTGTAAGCACAGGGACCCCACAATATGAAGCTCTGGACCCAATCGGATCCATCTTCCTCAGTCCTGATCCCAAGGACATGTCTCTTTCAACTCCCATACCTTCACCAATCATACTACCACAATCCATGCTACCTTTGTTGCATGCAGTTGATATAGCTCAGACACAAACCAGTTCCTCTCAATCACTCATCAAAGAGAGTACACTCCAACAAGTGACTGGGTCTGATGCTTATACCTCTGCTATCCCAGCAACAACTGAGGAGGTTACACTGCAGGAGTTACAAGTAACTCCTATCAGTAGTTCAAGTGGAGCAGCAACTACAAATGTTGGATCAACAGATCTACATATGGACAGTTGTTTCATTAATAAGTCTCCCTTGAAGGCAATTTCTTCTATAGCACCTTCGATAACCACCAGTGAGTTTGTTTTAACCACTGGTACCATCAAAGGATTATCAAGTGCTGAAGACAGAAGTCCCCAGTACCAAGAACAAGGGGCATCAATGGGTGATTTTTGGGACTCAGTTCCTAAGTCGCACATTGGTACAACCACTGCTGGTGGGGATTCAGATGATCCCATTAAAGTGGGTGATGATTCAAAGTATCAGGCATTGACGGGCAGAGTTGAAAAACTTGAAACATCAGTTGCTGAGATAAAGGATATGGTGCAGCAGCTGCTAAAAGCTCAAAAAGCACAATCCACTGCTGCTCCAGCTCAAGCATCTGCACAACCTGCACCTGCTGTAAATGAGTTGTGGGATATTTTCCAGCCCTTACTTGAAAAACAAAAACAGATGGCTGATCAGCAGCATGAAATACATGTGAAAATGCTGACAAACATGGTGGAGTCGAGATTTAAAGATACTCAAGCAGACATCAAAGCTATCAAGGCTCATCTCCAAAGCACTTCTGGAAAAGTTCCCTCTACCATCCTTTTCATGGATAACCCCCTTGCAGATAATGCCAAAAGGGGGAGAATATCAAGCATTTGAAGAAAAAGGGAATTGAAGATGGTCTGTATGTTGAACCAGAACAAGAAAAACAGACATCTAAATCCTCAAAAGGTTCAAAATCTCAAACCATAAAATCTTAAACTTCCATCCAAACAGCTGATACAGCAGTAGTTACAAAAACCTCTAGCAGTAACCAAACAGCTGTCATCTCATCAACACACACAACTTCACCACACACCACCAAAACCACTGCCCTACCACCATTACCTCCTGTCATAAAACAGAAGACAACAGATGTTACAACATCTGTTGTAATGACAACAGCGGTTGAAGCACCAGTTGTTTCAACAGCTGTCAGTCAACCACAAACCACTGCCACTCAAACTATCTCCACTGAGCCACCCAAGACATCATCAGCCTCTCCTACAATAAAAAGGAGAAGGAATATCATACCTGATGATTCACTACCACCATAAAAAATTACCTCACCACCTTCAACCCCTGCTCAAAAGCAGAAGACATCTACTGACACATCAGTAGTTGTAATGACAACAGAGGTTGAAACACCAGTTGTTTCAACAGCTGTTTGTCAACCATCTACCACTGCTCTCATCATTTCTACATCAAAACCAAAACCCTCTTCATCCGTAAAGCTTCACAAAAGAAAAAGAGAAACAACTCAAGCCACTGATGAAAAATATGATCCTGTTGCTGCAAAATATCCACTGGAACTAGATGCTGTGAAAAATGAGATGAGACAATTTTACACCGAAGAAGATCCTTCAAAAAGAATATTTCCTTCTCTCATTGGTTTCATAGTCCCAGAGAACATGGATGAATATATCGAAATGAAAGCAAGGCAAGCAAGGATGAGAGCTAAGCTTGAATGCAAAGATGAGGGTGATGAAGCCATTGTAGAAAGAATTGTAACACCCCGTGTTTTCACGAGTGAAAGTCAAAGTCAAGATCAAAGTCAACGACCGATTTCGCGCGACGTGACTCGTAGAATTGTTTGTATGATATTTAGATTATGTGGAGTAAGTGTCGTACATTGCAAGCACCACCCCGTATCTCAATCGACCTACGACTGTGAAGGATAGGAAGTAACAATGCGATAAAGTTAATCAAGCTATGCTAATCAAATCGACATCAAATCGTAACTCGAATTACGTATTTTATTTGTCAGTTATACGTGTGTGTGTGCCTTACGTGTTACTTGTGCATGTTTATTTTATGTTGTGTGGTGATAATCAAGCGAACTCAATCGAACTCGAAGTCTAACTCGAATATGATCGAACCCGAACCCGAACACCGAATCGAACCATATAAGAAGTAGTTGGGACTGAAAGTAATTTGATTAGGAAACCCTATCGAATCGCTCGCAAATCGAAACCAAATCAACATCGCGCCGAACTCACCATAGTAGACGGCATCCGCACGGATGGCCCATCCGCACGGATGGTCAATCCGCACGGATTGCCAGTCCGCACGGATGGCCAGCCCGCGCGGATAACCTACCCGGGTGCGTGCCATACGCATGGCTCACCCCTTTCCCTTTTTGGCATCCTATAAATACACGGGTCACTATCCACTTTTTCCACTTTTGGCAAGTGACGTCCGAACCACACGCATTCTCCACCTTTTCTCAGATTTCTCTCGATCCAGGTAAGATCTTGCACCAATCCTTGTACATCTTTAATCACTACACCATTCTACACATCTCTATCTTTCGGATCATCGATTTTAACCACGAAATCATCCGGATTTGAGGTGTTTACGGGTGACGTCATCATGAAGTTCGTAAGAACTTCAT
Source organism: Helianthus tuberosus (assembly GCA_030545235.1). Classification (NCBI taxonomy): domain Eukaryota; kingdom Viridiplantae; phylum Streptophyta; class Magnoliopsida; order Asterales; family Asteraceae; genus Helianthus; species Helianthus tuberosus. The sequence goes on along the minus strand of CM060418.1, from coordinate 158,723,292 downwards.
GCTTGGCTTCATTCCGCCAAGGATATCTCAGATCTAGACGATTTCTTCAAGTTTTTACAATAATTTCACCGGATAAAAGAGTTGAAAGACATAAACCTAATGTTCTCTCCTCCTTTTACCCTTAAAACCGGTACGAATCCGATCAGTCCTAGTGTTTTACTCGTCAATAGTGATACCCTAGTTCTAGATCTGGAGTTGTACCATAGACAACTGATTTCGGGGTTAACCGGGATGACCGTTCTGAGTCGCCGGCAGGCCGAGTTAGGGTGGTTCCTGACCGGTCTAGTCACGCGGGTGAGAACACAACTCCAAGTGGTTGCCACGTAATCAGAACGTCTCGATAAACGACAACAGAAACCAAGTGTAGACGAGCGGGACAACCAGACCAGTTGTCCGCACGGACTAGCTGTCCGCACGGACGAGCCATACGCACGTACAGCCCATACGCACGTACGGGTCATACGCACGGGTTGTCATCCGCACGGACTACCTTTGGGACCCACCTTCCAAACAAAGGTTTGAGTATCGACGAACGAGCAATCCGAACGGACGACCTCTGAATGGATTACTCCTCGGATCATGAGATACTAAGGCCTTAAAATGAAAATCAAACAAACCTCATCCGCACGGCCAAGCCGTACGCACGGACAGGCTATCCGGACGGATTGTCTCTGCCGCGCGCACTGGCTGCCCGCACGGACTACCATATGCACGGACCGCCGTCCGCGCGGCCGGCTTGAAGGGTAGAAACACTTTGGTGTTTTCGAAATGCTACAACGAAAACTCCAAAGCACAAGCCATCGTACACAAACACATCTTAGGAAGAAACAATCCAGTTGGACATTTATCCACACAAGCAATCTAACCGTACGGGTAAGTCGTCCGCATGTATAATTAGTCCGCACGGGTTGCTACCCGCACGGACAGTCACACGCACGGATGACCTATCCGGATGGAACACCGTCCGCACGCATCACCATCCGCACGCATCACCATCCGTACGGATAGGCCATGCGCACGGATGACTCCTACTCACGGATAACTGATCCGCACGATCAGTCATCTTACCCACTCCCACCTGTACTGTTTTACGCGTCACTTATCGTTACGTTATCGAATCTATTCAGGCTAATCGTACTCGCTGTAAAGCGCTCCCTTCAATCCATATCACTGTGAGTATACTCGAACCCTTTTGCTTCAGCACTTTTGGGTGTTACATACCTTACAACTATTCAAACTACAACAATCACACTACTCAAGCTATTTTAACGCTAAACCATTAGTGCATGTTATACGTGGCTTATGAATGCTTGTTTGTTATGTTTACACATGGAATGCTGTCTACCTGCCTTAGCAACGATAGTACTATAGTTTGGACTCAGCACCCGTTCACACGGGGGTTGTTAAGGATCTTTTACTTGCATGGATTACGGTGGTAATCATGTATTGCGAACTGCCTCGGGCAGTCAACCCGCAGTCATTGGTATCGATGGGTCTATGTCGATAACTAACGTGCTTCATTTCACTATGTGTACGTGCTGGTTAGCGTAAACGAATTCGAACTCTATATGCGATTATCAAACTTGTATGCTCACCTTTACATTTCATGTATTGACTTTATTTTAACGTATGTGACAGGTGCCTAGGTTGTTTATATGCTTCTCGGGCTGTGATGAAATCGAAGCTAGGAACTGGAGTCCTAGAAACCAATAAATAAACTAGTTATGTTTAAATCTGAGTTGTCGGAACAGAATATTTGTTTAGTTTTTGTCTGTAATAACTTGCTTTGCTATTTGAGACATGGTATGGGACATGTTAACTTAAATTGAATGGTAATGATAGTTGTTATGGAAACTTCTGGACAATCTGTTTCGCTCAGTGCCGCGCCCCGATGATTCCGCCATCGGTTGGGGTGTGATAGATTGGTATCAGAGCCATAACTATAGGGAATTAGGCAAGACTCGACCTAGTCCGGGTCGAAGTCTTAGAGACCTAGACTATAGTTAAGAACCAACAGACCAACTCACGCGTATGCGTAAACTCGTCACTATCACTCACTCTTTTCTATCATTGCACTCGAAATTTTCAAGTTGTGAACAGACGATGAGGCCGAGAATAGGTGTGAAAACCGCAAACTCTCGACTAAGTTGCCTAGCCAGCTTGCGTTTTTAGCTACAAACGAGGAGAATTATACCAAATCAGGAGTGAAATCCATATTTTGATGAATAATCTCAATTTTTATCAGAAACGAGGACGGGAGTTGCAAGATAGGGGTAAAACCCTAACCTTGACGACTCGTCCCGCTTTTATACAAAACTCCACCAAAGTTCGATGGACTCCAACGGTCTAAAGACACAACCTAACCAAAGGGAATTGCGCCAACGCCCAAGAATCGAGGCAAAGGCATAGTCCTGGAGGTCGTTGTGCAGGATCCTTGAGAATAGTCGAGCTACTTTGGTTAGTCGAAGTCTATTAGCCGCAGACAATCTACCTTCGATTTTCGATCTTTATGAAAAATTTTATGCTTTTTCTGTTATTTGTTAACGTTTTGAGATATTATTGGTTTCGACCCAACACTATTGCTTCTGCTAAAACACAAAACCCACACCTCTCCTCGCTAGCAACTCAACAATAGGAACAATTAGAATACTTCGTACGCTCGTAGATGTTTTTAATGACTAAGTATATGTGTTTCTAGCTGTTGTGCTTATGTGGTTAGGAATGTTGTGATTATGTGCTCTACATGATTATGTGATTTTGTGCAACTCTGTGATTCTGTGATTATATACATTTACATGGTACGTGTTACTGAGCTTTAGTAATAGTAGACGTGTGAGGGAGATTCGAATACATGTGTTGAGTTCCATGGCGATGTCTATTGCAGACAATGTCGTCTAGATCCCGTCATCAACTCTCTCGTCAGGAAAAGAGGGACAGACGTCTTGCTTCCATCGTCGCGAAAGCTGTAGCAAAGGCTGTGAGCGGTGTCTGCGAGAATGCCAGCAAATCATCCGAGGAATCGAGGACTGAGGGTCCTAGAGCTGCCGCGAGACCTTTCAGTTTCAAACAATTCAAGTCATGTGGGCCGAAAGAATTCACAGGCGAAGGAGGTCCTACTGCTCTATTCCACTGGTTTGACTCTATTGAGGTTACTCTGCGACAAAGTGGTTGCCCTGATGACCTTCGAACTCTGAACGCTACCGGCGTCTTTCAATCCCGTGCCTTGGACTGGTGGACGGCCGAGAGGAACAAGAGAGGGAATGGTGCAGCTTACGGTTTGTCGTGGGATGAGCTCAAGGAGGTCATGCTGGAGGAATTCTGCCCTCCTCACGAGCGTCAAAAGCTTGAAGATGAATTTTGGCACATACATCAGAAGGATGGAGACAATGCTGGTCTCACTGCTCGCTTCAAACAGCTCAGCATTATCTGTCCTGACCAGGTCAAGACCCCTGAGATGACCATCAAGAAATACATCCGAGCCCTGCCCGACTGCGTTGCTGATTTCGTGCAAGCGGCTAAGACTACCACGATCGAAGAAACCTATCTATTGGCCGCTGAGATCAATGACAAAAGGGTCAAGGCTGGGATGTGGGATAAGACCTCCAAGCATCTACATCAAGCCACTACTGCTACACCAACCGCTGAACCCACGTCATCAAGCAACAAGAGAAAGAACAAGAGAAAGAACAACTCCACCAACAAGAACTGTGCGATTTCTGCTGCACCGATCCAAGCTGTACCTGCCCAACAGCGTCAAGTAGTGGCGCCTGTGGCCAATGCACCGCCTGCAAAGCGTGCATATACTGGACCACACCCACTCTGCCCTACTTGCACCTACCACCATCCAACTGCTATTCAATGCCGCTTCTGTGCTCATTGCAACGTCTACGGCCACTTTACTGCCAACTGCCGTATTCGTCAAGCCCCTGCCAATCAAGCCCTACTCGCTGCCCCACAAGGTCAACAAGCTCCTCCGGCACCTGCAGTCAAAGCCAGAGCATGCTTCACATGTGGCGACCCGAACCATTTCGCCAACATGTGCCCAAACAGGGTGGTGAAACAAGAACCCCAGCAGCCACAGCAGCAACCACAGCAGCAACAACAGCAGCAGCAACAGGCCGCACGAGCCAGAACTTTCAATCTCAACGTGCGTCAAGCCCAGGCCGACAACAACGTGGTCAATGGTACGTTCCTTGTGAATGGTATTTATGCTTCATGCTTGTTTGATACTGGAGCCGATAATTGCTTTGTGTCACTCGAATTTGAGAAACTCCTTAGTCGTAAACGTTCTCGACTCTCCTCTGCTTTCGAAGTTGAAGTCGCCACCGGAAGAACCGTCGCTGTAAACTCTGTTATTCGTGATTGCACTCTCGAACTCAACAATCACATCTTCTCAATCGATCTCATTCCAATGCAACTAGGAAGTTTCGACGTCATAATAGGCATGGACTTTCTTCGCGAAAACCATGCCGAAGTCGTGTGCTTCGATAAAATGATTCGTTTTTCGCTCGCCAACGGAGATTCATTGTGCGTTTATGGTGATACTACTTCAAAGGGTCTCAAGCTTATGTCCTGCCTACAGGCCAGCAAGTATCTCCGTAAGGAATACAGGGCTTTCTTGGCCCATGTCGTAGCAGCGGAGCAGGAAAAGAGAGAGAAGAAGAAAGTAAAGGACGTTCCAGTGGTTCGAGAATTTCCTCAAGTTTTTCCAGAGGATCTTCCCGGGCTACCTCCAAAGCGTGATATTGATTTTCGCATTGATCTCATTCCTGGAGCCAATCCTATCGCCAGAGCTCCTTATCGACTCGCGCCGTCCGAAATGCGCGAACTCTCAACCCAACTCCAAGAATTGCTTGAAAAAGGCTTTATTCGCCCGAGCACCTCTCCGTGGGGCGCACCAGTCCTTTTCGTCAAAAAGAAGGATGGGACGTTCCGGATGTGCATCGACTACCGGGAATTGAATAAGTTGACTATCAAGAACCGCTATCCTCTGCCTCGAATCGACGATTTGTTTGATCAGCTACAAGGCGCTACGTGTTTCTCGAAGATCGATCTACGTTCCGGATACCATCAGCTGCGTATACAAGAGGAGGATATACCCAAAACCGCCTTTCGCACTCGTTACGGCCACTACGAATTCGTTGTCATGCCTTTTGGCCTAACCAATGCACCAGCAGTTTTCATGGATCTGATGAATCGAGTGTGTAAACCGTATCTTGACCGTTTTGTCATCATGTTCATCGACGATGTCTTGATCTATTCCAAAACGAGAGCCGAACACGCGCAACATCTACGTTTGGTTCTCGAGTTACTCCAGGGGAACCAACTCTACGCCAAATTCTGCAAATGCGACTTTTGGTTGGAGGAGGTCCAGTTCCTGGGTCACATCGTGAATAGCCAGGGTATTCACGTCGATCCTGCGAAGATTGAAGCTGTTAAGAGCTGGGTTACGCCCAAGAACCCGACTGAAGTCCGCTCCTTTCTCGGGCTAGCGGGCTATTATCGACGATTCATCGAAGGATTCTCGAAGATTGCTGTACCACTTACCTCTCTCACTCATAAGGATCAACCCTTTTTCTGGGGAACCAAGCAAGAGTCTGCCTTCCGAGCCCTCAAATACATGCTTTGCAATGCTCCTGTCCTGACACTACCCGACGGAAACGATAATTTCGTTGTCTACTGTGATGCTTCCAACCTTGGTCTCGGGTGTGTCTTGATGCAACGAGACAAGGTTATAGCTTACGCATCTCGACAGCTCAAAATCCACGAGAAGAACTATACAACCCACGATCTCGAGCTAGGCGCAGTTGTGTTTGCATTAAAGATCTGGCGACACTACCTGTATGGTACCAAGTGTACGATCTTCACCGATCATAAGAGCCTACAGCACATCTTTAATCAGAGGGAACTGAATATGCGTCAACGCCGATGGGTAGAACTTCTCAACGACTACGACTGCGAGATTCGTTATCACCCAGGCAAGGCAAATGTTGTTACCGACGCGCTTAGCAGACGCAGTTATTTGCTTAGCACCCGAAATGTTCAAGCCCAGCACAATCTCGAAGCTCTTATTCGCGACGCCCAGCATGCATGTTTCAACGAACGCACCTTGAAGAAAGAAAGAATCTACCACGATGGAGCCCAACTTGTGAGCAAACCAAACGGGATATTCCACTTCTTAGACAAAATCTGGATTCCCAAGCGAACTAACCTGCGACAGATCATCATGGACGAAGCCCACAAATCCCGATACTCTATTCATCCTGGTGCCGACAAAATGTACCATGACCTACGATATAGGTACTGGTGGCCGGGCATGAAACGGGATATCGCACTCTACGTCGGGAGATGCCTAACCTGTGCTAGAGTCAAAGCTGAACATCAACGACCCTCTGGCTTGCTCGAACAACCTCCAATTCCCATGTGGAAGTGGGAGAGCATAGCCATGGATTTCGTAACCAAGCTTCCAACCACGTCATCAGGTCACGACAGCATTTGGGTTGTTATTGACCGTTTGACCAAATCAGCCCACTTTCTGCCGATACGAGAAGACTACAAGGTGGAACGATTAGCCCGAATCTACACCGACGAGATCATTTGTCGACATGGGACGCCTCGTGACATCATCTCTGATCGTGATGCTCGATTCACTTCGCGATTGTGGGGAACGTTTCAAACGGCACTCGGTACAACGCTTAATCTAAGTACTGCGTTCCACCCACAAACCGACGGTCAGACTGAAAGAACGATTCGTACGCTTGAAGACATGCTCCGTTCGTGTGTCCTAGACTTCGGTGGTAATTGGGATAGACACCTTCCGTTAGTCGAATTCTCGTACAACAACAGCTACCAGGCTAGCATCCAGATGGCACCTTTCGAGGCCTTATACGGAAGAAGATGTCGATCGCCTATTGTGTGGCACGAGATCGGTCACTCGCAACTAACCGGTCCGGAGCTGCTACAAGAAACGACAGACAAAATTTTCCAAATTCGGGACAACCTAGCGAAGGCTCGAGATAGACAGAAGCTTCTCGCCGATAAAAAGCGCAAGCACCGTGAGTATGGCGTTGGTGACTACGTACTCCTAAAGGTATCACCTTGGAAGGGTGTAGTCCGATTCGGCAAAAAGGGGAAACTTGCGCCTCGATATGTGGGACCTTTTAAGATTCTGGAAAGAATCGGAAAAGTCGCTTACAGACTCGAATTACCGGAAGAACTTAGCAATGTCCATCCGATCTTCCATGTGTCAAACCTCCGAAGGAGCCTCCACTACCCCGACTTACATGTTCCTCTAGATGATTTACGAGTGAACGAAACATTACACTTCGTGGAAAAGCCTGTCGAAATCATGGATCGCCAAACCAAAGAACTCAGGCGCTCACGCATTCCTATTGTGAAAGTCCGGTGGGAAGGCAAACAAGGCGCGGAGTTCACTTGGGAACTCGAGAGCGACATGAAGGCCAAGTACCCGCAGTTGTTTAAAGAGAAAGTCTAGAGAGAGAAAGTGACATCGTGATTCAGGTGTTTGTACGATTTCATATAAATCAATAGAATCACCGATTATATTAGAGAGATAATCTTAGATAGAGAAAGTCTAGATAAGAGTAAGTCTCTCACGTGATTTTCGGAGCTTGTAATCGTCAGATTATCTATTAAATCACGTTAAAAATTGCACGTTCTTGTCTGTTCGATCTCACTCGTGCACGGATTCCGCACGTCGTCCGAGTCGGATCGCAATCGAAATGAATCAAACCGGAACCTAACCAATAGAGTCACAATTATAATATATACTAAGTGCGATTGATCCTCGCAACCGAGCTCCTGCTCAGATACCACTTGTAGGATCGATTTGACGATTCGAATTGAAATGTAAAACTCTACAGGCTTTTAGATCAGGTACTTTCGCTTATTTCCAAGGGCTATAAATAGGGAGATAGAGTGTTAGAGTTAAGATTGTTCAATTGAATCATGTCATTTGTACGTTATTGTGTGTTCGATCACGTACGTTCACGGTTTCCGCACGTTGAACGTTCGTTACGCAATCGAACGGTGTTGAAACTGATCCCACAATTTAAAATCCTGGTTAATTTGACGATTTTCAATGATCTAAACGAAGGACTCTCACACGTGATTCACGAATTAGTTACAGCTTCCGGCTTAATTTCGGGACGAAATTTCCTAAACAAGGGGAGGCTGTAACACCCCGTGTTTTCACGAGTGAAAGTCAAAGTCAAGATCAAAGTCAACGACCGATTTCGCGCGACGTGACTCGTAGAATTGTTTGTATGATATTTAGATTATGTGGAGTAAGTGTCGTACATTGCAAGCACCACCCCGTATCTCAATCGACCTACGACTGTGAAGGATAGGAAGTAACAATGCGATAAAGTTAATCAAGCTATGCTAATCAAATCGACATCAAATCGTAACTCGAATTACGTATTTTATTTGTCAGTTATACGTGTGTGTGTGCCTTACGTGTTACTTGTGCATGTTTATTTTATGTTGTGTGGTGATAATCAAGCGAACTTAATCGAACTCGAAGTCTAACTCGAATATGATCGAACCCGAACCCGAACACCGAATCGAACCATATAAGAAGTAGTTGGGACTGAAAGTAATTTGATTAGGAAACCCTATCGAATCGCTCGCAAATCGAAACCAAATCAACATCGCGCCGAACTCACCATAGTAGACGGCATCCGCACGGATGGCCCATCCGCACGGATGGTCAATCCGCACGGATTGCCAGTCCGCACGGATGGCCAGCCCGCGCGGATAACCTACCCGGGTGCGTGCCATACGCACGGCTCACCCCTTTCCCTTTTTGGCATCCTATAAATACACGGGTCACTCTCCACTTTTTCCACTTTTGGCAAGTGACGTCCGAACCACACGCATTCTCCACCTTTTCTCAGATTTCTCTCGATCCAAGTAAGATCTTGCACCAATCCTTGTACATCTTTAATCACTACACCATTCTACACATCTCTATCTTTCGGATCATCGATTTTAACCACGAAATCATCCGGATTTGAGGTGTTCACGGGTGACGTCATCATGAAGTTCGTAAGAACTTCATGCTTGGCTTCATTCCGCCAAGGATATCTCAGATCTAGACGATTTCTACAAGTTTTTACAATAATTTCACCGGATAAAAGAGTTGAAAGACATAAACCTAATGTTCTCTCCTCCTTTTACCCTTAAAACCGGTACGAATCCGATCAGTCCTAGTGTTTTACTCGTCAATAGTGATACCCTAGTTCTAGATCTGGAGTTGTACCATAGACAACTGATTTCGGGGTTAACCGGGATGACCGTTCTGAGTCGCCGGCAGGCCGAGTTAGGGTGGTTCCTGACCGGTCTAGTCACGCGGGTGAGAACACAACTCCAAGTGGTTGCCACGTAATCAGAACGTCTCGATAAACGACAACAGAAACCAAGTGTAGACGAGCGGGACAACCAGACCAGTTGTCCGCACGGACTAGCTGTCCGCACGGACGAGCCATACGCACGTACAGCCCATACGCACGTACGGGTCATACGCACGGGTTGTCATCCGCACGGACTACCTTTGGGACCCACCTTCCAAACAAAGGTTTGAGTATCGACGAACGAGCAATCCGAACGGACGACCTCTGAATGGATTACTCCTCGGATCATGAGATACTAAGGCCTTAAAATGAAAATCAAACAAACCTCATCCGCACGGCCAAGCCGTACGCACGGACAGGCTATCCGGACGGATTGTCTCTGCCGCGCGCACTGGCTGCCCGCACGGACTACCATACGCACGGACCGCCGTCCGCGCGGCCGGCTTGAAGGGTAGAAACACTTTGGTGTTTTCGAAATGCTACAACGAAAACTCCAAAGCACAAGCCATCGTACACAAACACATCTTAAGAAGAAACAATCCACTTGGACATTTATCCACACAAGCAATCTAACCGTACGGGTAAGTCGTCCGCACGTATAATTAGTCCGCACAGGTTGCTACCCGCACGGACAGTCACACGCACGGATGACCTATCCGGATGGAACACCGTCCGCACGCATCACCATCCGCACGCATCACCATCCGTACGGATAGGCCATGCGCACGGATGACTCCTACTCACGGATAACTGATCCGCACGATCAGTCATCTTACCCACTCCCACCTGTACTGTTTTACGCGTCACTTATCGTTACGTTATCGAATCTATTCAGGCTAATCGTACTCGCTGTAAAGCGCTCCCTTCAATCCATATCACTGTGAGTATACTCGAACCCTTTTGCTTTAGCACTTTTGGGTGTTACATACCTTACAACTATTCAAACTACAACAATCACACTACTCAAGCTATTTTAACGCTAAACCATTAGTGCATGTTATACGTGGCTTATGAATGCTTGTTTGTTATGTTTACACATGGAATGCTGTCTACCTGCCTTAGCAACGATAGTACTATAGTTTGGACTCAGCACCCGTTCACACGGGGGTTGTTAAGGATCTTTTACTTGCATGGATTACGGTGGTAATCATGTATTGCGAACTGCCTCGGGCAGTCAACCCGCAGTCATTGGTATCGATGGGTCTATGTCGATAACTAACGTGCTTCATTTCACTATGTGTACGTGCTGGTTATGCGTAAACGAATTCGAACTCTATATGCTATTATCAAACTTGTATGCTCACCTTTACATTTCATGTATTGACTTTATTTTAACGTATGTGACAGGTGCCTAGGTTGTTTATATGCTTCTCGGGCTGTGATGAAATCGAAGCTAGGAACTGGAGTCCTAGAAACCAATAAATAAACTAGTTATGTTTAAATCTGAGTTGTCGGAACAGAATATTTGTTTAGTTTTTGTCTGTAATAACTTGCTTTGCTATTTGAGACATGGTATGGGACATGTTAACTTAAATTGAATGGTAATGATAGTTGTTATGGAAACTTCTGGACAATCTGTTTCGCTCAGTGCCGCGCCCCGATGATTCCGCCATCGGTTGGGGTGTGACAAGAATGGTACTCTTGCTCACAAAAGTCAAGCTGATGGAAGACTATGCACAAGATCTGATCAAAGAAAAGACAGATCAACGAAAAGCAATGAGAAAAGAGTATCTTGCATATATAATGAAAGAAAAATTCTATCAAGCTGAAGAAAACCAATTTGAAGAGTGGCCACTGGTTGCCTTGAAGCATGAAGCAAACAGGATTGAAAGGGTTAAAAATGATCCAAGTAAGAAGAAGACAGCTCCAAATTGGAATAAGTACAAAAAGCTAATTGCTGATCTTACTTCTGAATACAAAAAGAAAAAGCAGGAACTGATAGATGCTAAGGTGGATACTGCTGAAGCCATAGCAAAATGGACAAAGCAGTATACCGATGAGGCTTATGAACGGCTGAAGAAAAGAAAGATAACAGTCTCAGGCACTTCTAAAAAGCCAGACTACAACAAGATAGAACAACAGCTGGATGCTCTTAAAACACTGATCACATCAACAGTTGACCCAAGTCTTGTGATAAACTAAGAGAAAGGAAAACTGCTGACCAGTGAAGAAGAAAAAGAAAAGGAAGCTGAGTACTTCACAGAAGCCATCAAGAAAATGGGTCTAAAAGAAGATAGTTCAGTGAGCCTTCAAAACCTTTTCAAAAAGGTACTAACCAAACCTGCATCACCAAACACTTCAACAGAAATGACAGACATTGAGAGGCAAGAGCTGATCGAAAGAGAAACTGCAGAAGATATAGCTGCAGCAAATGATGTCATCGATATGGCCTTCAAAAGTATGTCTGAAAGTTTACAAATTTTCACAAGGCCAACATCTCCAAACTCATCTTTGAATAAATCTCTCCCAAGAAACCCATTGGGTTCAAAAGTACTAAAGTGGATGTCTGATCAAAAGACCCACGTATTGACTCTGGTCAGATCCAATGGCGAAGTGAAGTACATATCAAGGAAAGAAGCACTAGGCCTTGGTGTTGAAGATTTGCAGGACCTCCTTGAACTTTCACTGTGCAGGGATAAGGATGACTCAAGTTCCAAAGACTTTGAAGCAGAATTTAAAAGACAAGATAAGGAACTTCTGATGAGGAATAAAGATCCAGAATAATGAAGGGTTTTGGCATTATCTGTTCCAGGGGGAGATTGTTGGGATTGAACCCTGCCAGAGGAACAGATAATGAAAGCCAAAACCGGATCATGACAGTGGATTCACAATAAGCATCAGTTTACACTAAGTCTTCTCCCTTGAAAGTGATTATAACATCTGATGATCTTACATCCACTGCCCGGATACAACTGCTGCTGTTCTTCTAACTACTGATGAAGCCAGAAAACTGCTGAGAAGTAAACACTGCTGGTGTAATCTACTGATGACAAAGCACTGCCCAATCAAGGACTGATCAACCTTGAGGAAAGCACTGAAGTAAAGAGAGAGCAGTTGTTTAAGTATGTCATCTATTTTATGTATAGTCAGTTGTTAGGTTTAGCAGTGTTTGTATAAGAACAGTAGATACAGGTTGTTAGGCTGTTAGACGTCGCTTTCATGGTGACGTCAGCTGAGATGCCTCAGTAGTTTGGATTGTCTATAAATGGAGCAGTACTCTGTACTGTTACATTTGATCGTTTTGAGTGAGTTCTTCTCCTCAATTCAATCCTTTCATCTTGTGCAACCAACCACTGTAGTATCAGGCTGAGGGGGAGCTTAGTTTGTAAGCTTGCATTGTAATCTTTTGCTTTGAATTGTAATCTTTCGACTTTATGAAAAGCAAATGTTTATCAAACTATATTCTCCTTTGATTGTGTTTACAGAGTTTGTTATTCATTTCCGCTGCACTTTACATTGTTTCATATTCATTCATTGTTCAAATCATACAAACAAACACAATCATTAGAGCCTCCGATTCTAACAATAGCCCTTGCCTTTTACATTCTTGTAATGGTTTAAAGCACACATCATTTTTACCTAATTATTATTTTTATTTAAATTAAAACATTATTTAATTTAAATATATTAATTTAAATTTAAATAACATGAATAAATATAAAAAACATAATTTAAATAAAATAAGTACAATGTCACTTAAAAAAATACAAACCTAAAAATAAAAATACTTCAAATTTAAACTTGAAACCAAATCTTCACTCGTCGGCATCTCTTTGTTCACGATCAAATCATAGGTGCTCGCAGGTTAAGGTGTGTGTCCCGGTCACGTATCCTCGCTAGGATAGCTTTTTCTCGCAAATACTGAATCGCCTCCTGAGTAACTGTGATAAGCATATCCTCAATCAATCCATCAGATGAAGAGTTGGACGAATCGGATGAAGAGTGGGATGACATTTTTTTTATAGAAACAATTGGAGAGAGTTTGTTTGTTTTTGTGAGTTAGTTTGTGATTGGGGTGTGTAAAATATATGTATATAACCCTCTTGATTGTAAACACTAGTAAACTAATCATAGCACTTGATTATCAATACTCAAGTGTAAATCAATGACCAATATTTGATGATGAAAATACACTAGTGTATTTTACGATTTGATTATGTAAATCAATAGTCAGGATTTATTCATTCAGTTCACAAATAAACTAGTGTTGACTCTAGAACCCCACCATATATATATATATACACTAAAGTTTTAAGTTTTTTTTTTTGGAATTCGACCACTGATGAACGGTCTTATTTGACCAAAACCTCGAAAATAACAAATGATACTCGTTAAGGGTTTGACAAAGAGAACAATGGCGCCCCCGCCCCCATAGCGCCTAAGAAGTGAGGGTGGGGCATTATAGGGCGCCAAAATGAGTGATTTGACAGAGGGCGCTGAGCCACACCATTTTGTGTTAGAACACAACTTACGTTGTGATAAAACATGCTTTTATTTATATATACATATTACATTGTTTGAAAAAGTATTTCATACTTTTTTCTGTAATAGTAAAAAGTTAAACTACATATTCATACTGAAAATGTATAATATCAATTAAAACTACATCTATAAAAAAAGTATATTAAAAAATAAAAGTAAATAAAACTATATATAAAAAAATTGCATGTTATTAAATTAAAAGCAAAACAATATTGTAATAACTCTTTTGGTTTTTTGATGACGTGTGTCCCGAGAAAATGCCAAAGGGCTTTTCAGGCAAGCCATGCAAGTTGCACTTTGCAAAAGACAGCGACTTTTATCTGCGTAATACCACGTGTCAAAAACCCATCAAGGTCGTGGGGCATACACGTGTTAATTTACTATTCGATGCACTAGCTACACTGCCAACTTGTTCCTTTCATTTTTCCACGTCTACTTTTTTTCTTAAATTTGATATCTTTGAAAATCTTAATTTCGCAAAAACAATTAAATATAGATGTCCTTCGCCACCGAGGTAATGGTGGAGTGGTTGGTGAAAGACTTGGTGTTTCTTGTGATCCAGGTTCGACTTCTACTCTCCCCATTATTTTTTGTGGCATCCAGGTGAAGACGAATATGAGTGACGCTGGTTCGTTTTGGATGAGAGGCGAGTTTTACCGATTATTCCACTGTTGTGTCTTTGGGTGGGTGGAGGTCGGGTTTCTGCGCATCTGGGAGAGCCAAGGGGCTGGCGGTGGTCGAGTAGTCGACCTTGGCCACAGCGCCCGGTGTCACGTTTTAGGTTCGTTTAAGGTTCGGTGAGAGTCGATCCAACACATGGTGCTCCCGCCTCTTACATCCAACTGTTCAGATAGTCTCCCAACAGTGCTTTAGGAGCATCGTTTTGATGGGGAGGTAACATGTTTTATTCTAACGCTCAAGGGTATGGAATAGAGCTTCTAGGGACTTTATTGCGTCACTTCATCGACACATAGGCGTCATGTAGAACAAGGGGCTCCATTGTCTTTTTCGAATAAAGTTTACGGTATGAAATGGAGCCCTCAATCATTACACAACTATTTCTTTAATTTAGGTTCAATTAAAATTTAATCCATTCGTTTATTTAAAAATTTACAAATTTAAGTTAATCAACATTAAAATTTAGAAACATGAAAAACATATAATTACATAAGCATAAATAATTTAACCAAGTAAAATAATATATAGTTAGTCTATCTTTACATAAGCCCATCTTTAAAGCAAGCCCAACTATAAAAACTCATTTTTTTTAAACCAAACCCAACTTTAAAACCCTAAAAACTCCATTTTCTTCGTTAACCTGCAACTAAACAAAACCCACATTTTCTTTTCTTCTTCAAACAACAGTCAACAACATCAACATATCACATGGTCAACACACATGCTCGTGATCTATTGCTATTGCAATGGCAAGGCTTAAATATAACAACCACCCCCCCCCCCACCCCCCCCCCCCCCCACACACACACACACACAAACCAACCAACCAATAGCACTCGTGGGATGTTTTGGGGTGGAGGGGGCTATTTACGAAATTTGGTTGAGGTGCCATGGCAAAAACGCCTATACCGTGTAGCCTAAAAAAAAATACAATATAGAGTTATAGTTTAAATTACTATTTAAAAAAAATAGTTTATAAGAGACATTGTATGATGATAAGGTGCATGTATGGAAATATTTAGAATTATGTTAGTTTGTTTTTAAAAAAAATAGCCTCTTAATAGAATTTCCATGTTCGGTGTTTAAAATATGGGTGTTACTAGATGTACCATTCTCATAAACATGGGGTTGGAACCCACCATTTAAAAACACATTCTTTTCACTTGAGGGTATGATCAGAAAAGAGGAGAGGTGTGTGTGACGCAGAAATAATCAATCCATGACCTAGTGGTCTAATAGTATGATGTTTATCTCCTCGTAAAACCGATTGATATCATAAATAATTTTATTAAAACTAAGTCACTTTTTGGTGATGTTAATTATAAAACACTTAAAAAAAATACTTGGGATTAGAGGTGGTAAAATGGACAGGTTGGGTTGGGTTGGTTGTTTGGTTTGTATGGGTTTGGGTCAGGATGGGCATATTAAAAAAATTTCTGAATGGGATTGGGTCATGATGGGTTTTGGTTAGGATGGGTTTGGGTCAGGCTGGGCATCAAATGTTCTACAACTTCTAGCGCAGAACATACAAATTTGACTCGTAATGAGGTGAATGATAAAACAAAAAAAAGGTTTTCATGAACTTCAACATCAAATTTGACGATTTTGTCATCAAAAAATTAGGATCGTTGTGCAGGCAATTCCTAATCCAATTTTTGTTTTCCCATTATATTAGAACAAGGTTGTTATGTAATATAAGTTTGAAAGATAAGTTGATACCAAAATGTCAATTGCCAATTTTTTTCAAAGATAAACGTGAAATGATAAACCCTTACCCTATAATGACTTATATCAAGTCAATTATTAAATTTACAGTATGTTTCATCTTCTCCTAGTTTCTAGAACGGTAGAAGAATAAAGCATTTTGATAACAATGACGAGCTACTTGACTATGTCTTTTATCACCTAATAATCTCAAACCCTAAAATCTTAATTTTACACCATATATAAAAGAAACGGTCGGTATACAGCCGTATACAGGGTGTGAAATTAAGATTTTGGGGTGTCATATACATTGTTTACGATCAAATTACACGGGCCGTATACATCCAATTTTCCATTTTTTTTAATTTGTTGATTTGACGTAATATTCCTCGATACGTGTGCGACTCGACGTAAGATTCCTTGATACGGCGTAATATTCTTCGATACGCGTGCGACTCTACGCAAGATTCCTTGATTCGACGTTAGATTCCTCGATTCACGTGCGAGTTATTTGATCCAACGTAATATCCCTTGATTCGCGTGTTAATAAGTTGACAAGACGTAATATTCCGTAAAAAGTTGCTATATAGACGACTAAAATCTTTTTCATTTTCAGTTAACTTTTATTTGTTTTCTTCTATAATCTCTTTGTATTCAAGTTATATTACGCTATTAATATCGTTTTGGGGCAACAATTATTTTTTCGGCAGCGACTCGGCTAGCGAGTTGAATCAGACGACGTGGGATTTAAATCATAATAACAATCCAGGGTTGTTTGATTTAAATCTTCCACTCGATCTAAATCTTGCGTCTGATGTCAGTCAGAATCCGTGGGGTTTGGATGCTTATCAGGGTAATCATGTTGGTGTAATCCAAACGATTTTGGGTTTGGTGACTATGACACTAGTCATCCACAGCCGTCCGGTAGTGGAGAATCCCCACCCAATAGTGGAGGACCGCCGTCCGGGGGTAAAGGTGACGACGAACCTAGTGAGTTTAAAACCAACGATGTATAACATTTATTTATACGTTAATTAGTCGTACGTTTAATCCCCCCACTTGTGGCCTAAGGGTAGGAGACTTGGGTTTTCCAACGGAGACTCAAGTTCAATTCCCACTTGTGTCATATTAGGGTGGATATTGGGCAATGATGGTGACAAACCCACCGAGGGGGGTTCGATCCTGAGCTGCACCCCGTTTTTCGTCCGGTTATTACTTCAGCGAGGCATCTCGTGTGGAGGCAGTACGGTTTCCGGGGGAACGCCGTAACCAAGTCTAATCAACCCAGCGCGGGCCCGGTTAAGACAACGTAGTCTGGGCAGATCTTGGCTAGGGCCGCCGTTTAGGCGGGTGACATTGGGTCACTAAAAAAGAAAGTCATTGTTCAAAAAAAAGTCGTACGTTTAATAGCACTATTTTATAACCCTAAAGTGTTTTGTCAGAAATTAGATAACATGGATGATTCGTTGAATCGGTGTTGAGACTTCAGACGCAACAATGAGTACGCCGTAATCATTACCAAACTGTTACGTAATCTTTAAAGGTTGTAAAGCTTCTTTTATTCTGGGCCTCAAAATCTGTGTTGACTACAAAGAAAAGCCATTCAGTGGCATACGAAGGATGCCACAAAAACCCAAAAAGTGTCACTAAAGACCTCTTAAGGAATGAGCGGCACACAAAAAAGTGCCACTAGAAGCACGCTAAATACTTTTGGGTTATTGGATTTTATCACCTCTAACTATTGGCTATTGGCCAGTGCCACCTTCAACTATTATTTTGACGCCCGCCATCCCCAACTTAACACTTAGTGTCTTCTGTCACCATGTCGTTAACTGATCACTAACTTTTGATCATGTTACTATACATTTGGGGTGTCCTAAGATCCCTAAAACCTTCCTAAGATCCCTATGACACCCCAAAAGTATAGTAAAAGGATCTAAAGTTAGTGATCAGTTAACGATGTGACGTCATAACACACTAAGTGTTAAGTTGGGGGTGATGGGCGTCAAAGTGATAGTTGGGGATGACAGCGGCCAATACCCAAAACTTTTAGTGGCACTTTTCAGTGTGCCAACATAAATTTTTAGGCTTTTAGGTGCTGTTTGTTTTTTCAGAGGTAAAACGTCTGCAGTCTGCGGACCACATCTGCAGACATCTACAGCATAAGAGGTGGACCAAACCTCTGCAGTCTACAAGAAGAAGACTGTTTGTTTTTTAACTTAACAAAGCAAAGATCTGCTGAAAACATTAGCAAGAAAATTATAACGGTTCACCTCAAATTTGAGTTTCTCAACCCAGCTTTTAGTTATGAGTAAAAAAATCAACTTAACGGTTCGAATTCGATAAACTCTGCATCAAGAACCATTTTGTGAAAGCAATTTTCAAATCATTTTACCATGAAGTTGCCACCAAACCTGATCAATTTCCGAACAATTCTCACAGTTTAACAAACTTATGAACCTAAATTATAGGTCAAAAATAGCCCTAATATCAACACCATCAAACCAAATTAGAATGCATCCTAAATATCTAAGAGCTATTTGTGTTGCATAGGATCGGGAGAATGACCGTAGGTGGGTTCTCACCCCCAATATTTAAATATGTATATAAGTTACAATCTTCTTAAACACATGAAATGAAACAAAGACATATTGTAAAGCGGAACAAAACAATTAGTACCTGAGAATTGCGAAGAACAACAAAAGCAAGAAGATGCCATGTGTGGTGTCGGCTGGGAGGCAGAGAAGCAACGTCGGCTGGGAGGCAGAGATCCAGCGACGGTGTTGGTTGTGTGGTGTCAACGGAGGTGGAGGTGTCGGCTAGAGAAGAAGGATGCTAGGGTTTTTGAGAGTGTGTTTTGAAAGCCTTGAAGATGTGAGGATAGGTCTGCGCGAGGAAGAGGTATAGAATAGGTTTTTTTTTTAATGAAATCACTTTTAAAAAACAAACACGTTGCAGACTCAAACGTTTGCGCATGGTCTGCGTGGGGAAGACATAAAAGGTTATGAAGTGCTTTTCACAAAAAACAAACACCGCCTTAGTGTCACTTTTTGTTTTTGCCACAATATCAAAAAAATGTTTTAGTAGTACAAATTTTGTGTCGCTAAATACCATTTCAAGTTAAATATCCATGCTACTTTTATTGCCACATAATTTATGCCACAAATTATATCAAATTAATGCCACTTTAGACGCTTATTTTCATAATATAAATAAGCAATATTTTGTTGCATTATGTTATTGTACCATATGTGTTGGGAGTCTCTCAAAAAAAATTTATTTTTCATTTTTCATCCAAAGTTTTTTATCTTTTCATTTTAACCTCATTGATTTTTTTATTTTAACCCAAAGAGTTTCATGTTTTGCAATTTAACCCCAACATTTTTTTATTTTCAACTTTGGTCCCCTATACTTTTCATCTTTCGCAAGTTTTTCGTTTTACGTTTCTTTCAAAATTTTGCGAGTCGACACACCGCAACGTGTGTGTGTATGTGGTTCAACGTTTTTTCGTATGTTTTTCCCGTTTGAAAGGATCGTCGCAACGCGTTTATTATTCTCCGTTTGACAAGTTCGTTTCCAATGCGTAGTTCCTAGCTCAACTTATTTTTTTCTTTCTACGTATTACGTTTCGGTCTAATTTCTTCGCATTTTTACGCCGCAACGGGTGTGCGTGGTTCAACGATTTTACGTCTGTTTTTCGTTCAATGTTATTTTTTCTTTTTTTATTTATTTTATATTACGAGGTCTTTTGTTGTTGGTGGTGTGGCATTGGGGCTACTTGACACGATTTTACAAACGTGTTGTAACACCCCAAAAACGGGTTTGGTAATAAAACCCCGTTAATAGTAAAGACGAGTAAAATACCGTTAGTGGTAAAATTAACACGGTGAATATTAGGATTTAAATAATTAATCCTATATTAATCAAAAAGAAGAATAAACGCTTTGAGAAAACACGGTTTATTAGAAGCCCGAGTTAACGGGACTTAAAAAAATAAAACGGGTTATAATTCTCCACACCCACCAAGTTAACTAGGAATAGTAACCTAGTTAGTAATGGGTAACTAAATGAAAAGCTATGAGATATAGCTTCTTTTATAATAAATGAAACAAGAGAGACTAATATGGCCAAGAAGGGAAACTTGTTTTATTAAAATTAAAAATAAAACACAACACACACACACACACTCAGTGTGTGTGTGTGTGCGTGGATCGACAAGGGGAAAAAGAAGCAAACCCTAACTCTCACAAATCTCTCAAATTGAAGGTCCAAATCAAGTCTAAATCAAAATCCGAGTACGAATTAGTGATCTCCACTGAAAAAGGAGTCACGAGTTATGTAAATTTTATGAGAAATCTCTAGTTGAATTTCTGAGCAAACCTAGAGAATTCGAATTAGATGATTGCATGCTTGTTATATGATGAGATAGGAACATTGTAGTGTCTAGGAGTAAATCCTAGACAAGTATATGATGAAATTAGGTCTAATTCTTGTGAATTCATGATCACCATTGAAGGTGATAAGTGGGTTTTGACTAAATTCGTGTATGTGATGTTTTTTAGGGTTTTTGATTTCTAAAAAATAGTGTTATAATGTCATAAACATGTTTTAATTGAAAGCTGAATTCAAACAGCTTCTGATCAGAATTTACAGCCGACTTGTATTGGCTGTAACGTGGACCAAACGTGACAAAAACATGTGTTTCTTGAGTCTAAAATGTAATTCCATGAAATATCTTTAAAACCCCACTGGAATTGCATTTTTTTTGACGAAAATTGAATGTTTTATGAATTTTTCGGTATCGAAGGTTCAGGCTGCGTTTTCTGGAAGAATTTGCAGCCCATTACGAATGTCATAACTCAATTTAAGAATTGATTTATGATCTCAAATTTTTTCTATAGGTAACTTCAGGTAATTCCAAAAACCTCCAATTGGAATTTCGTCAATCGGATAAACGAGGAATTTTAAATGAATTATTTTGTAAGCTGCAGTCCGAAGTGACGAATCTAATTGCAGCTTAGTAAATGAATTTTTACGAATTTTTGGTAAAGAGTTAGATCTTGAAATTTTAACAGAAGGCCTAACCCTCCGAGAGGTACGTCACATAAAAAAATCATAATTTTTGAAGACATGTAAACAGGTTAAACAGGTCACCAAAAACAGCATATTTTCAGTGATATGAAATGTCTACTTGGTTGTGTGTAAAACGTGATTATATTAGGTGTTCGGATGAATGCTAATGATAAGAAATGTGTGAGGTAGAATAGTCGTGATTTTTAATGACTAATTTAACCGCCTTGTAAATGATTGACAATAGTTTGATGCTTAAACGAGCTAGGTGGAGGCTTGGGAAAGAAGCGGTCAAATAATCGAGTACGAGAAGGGAAGTGTAAACCGGATACGAGGTAAGTTAAGCTTACGCCTTTTTATTCTTACTACCAAATACTTATAATGCAAGTCAGAATAAGTGAGAATGGCAAGAAACCATACATTATGGTAAAAAGGGTAAAAACGGTAAAATGATAACCCGAACATGGGTTAACGCATAAATAAAAAGGATTTGAAAGGACACCAGTTGGCATAAGTCAAAATGGGTCAAACAAAGCAAGAAACGACCTTTAAGCAAGATGAATTTAAAGAGTAAATCGGAATAGGTTTAAGGGATGAAATGGTAATTAAATACAATCTCATAATTATAATTGGTTATTTTGACTAAACGGGTCAAATGGTGTTGTTAACACCATTTGACAATAATATCTTATGATCGCGTGTTGAGTTTTGTAATCGCAGAAATTTAACACATGGTTCGCGTTGCTATTTGATTAGTAATTAATAGCGAAAGGTATTTTAACAGGTCAATCTTATGACCCGAGCCAGGTACGCATGTTTAGAATTATACTTAAAAAGCAATATTTTGGTCAAATATTAGCGAAAGTCCTTCGTAGTGAATAAGGGACTAAAATTAACCAAAAAGCCCTCGATGGGTAAATTAGGCGAACAACCCATAAAGGTTGTTTAGTAACTTGCATTTGATTATGGAATCATTAAATTTGAATTAAAGTTATAGGTATGCACCTTCGTGGGTCAAATGCCTAAAAATAGGTCAATTGCGTAATATGACCAATCGAAAGGTAAAATTTGGGAAAATTGGTTAATTATGTTAAATCCACCACAAAAAAATAATTGTGGTGGAATGTGAGTAGTTATCCTAATATGAGAATGCAAAGTGTGAAATGAGATGAGTAAGTTAGATGCTTAAATGCATGAAAACTTCTAAACGGGTCAAAATAAAGTAGGTGGTAAAATGTTGGTTTAAGTGTAATAAATAAAAACGTAAACCGGGTAACGGGAGCGTAAACTATATGAATAATGGATCTGGGTAATGGATCATAGCTTAAATATGTTAAGAAACGAACCCCAAGCGATTAAAATGAGTTTGGATAGCTTTGGATGTAAATTGGGTGAAAAATAAATGTGCAGAGTTGACACGGCCGGGTGAACATTTGACACGGCCGGGTGAAGGGGCTGTGAAAAAATACATGTTTAGCTGACACGGGCGGGTGAACATTTGACACGGCCAGGTGAAGGGGCTGAAAAAAAAATAATAATAATTTCTTGTGTTCAATTATTTTGTTCAAATGCTTTGATTTCTAATCGTTTGAATGAAATGTAGGTTTAATATGCGATGCCGGAGGACAATCAAGCTCGTTAAAGAACCGAACACAATCAAGATTCAAGCTTCCGCGAAATGATTCGTCGTCACGTTTTTAAACGGTGAATTCTCTATGAAATGTTGAATTGTGTTATTTCTTAAAGTTTTTAAGAAATGCATATTTTTGTAATGTATGTGTAAACATATTTAAATAATTATAATCGAAATTTATATAAAAATCGTATAAATGGACTAAGGGTCTTACACGTGTTTAGCCTATTAAAATTTTTACTAAACATAATTTGTTTCAAGTTTACCCCTATACCGCCTTTACTTAAGAAAAAAACTCTTTTGACGTGCATATTTTTATGCGCGTGTCGGTATGAATTCGATTTGCTCTATTCGACGTAAACTTTTTTTCTGGAAATGAGTCAGATCAAATATAATACGTTTTTGTTAAAAAAAAAACTATTTTTTACGTGCATACTTTTATGTACGTTTCGGTTTAAATTCGAGTTGGTGTATGTTTAAATGTAATTTTTTTTTGAGAAATGAGTGATGTCAAATATAATATGTTTCCATGCTTATTTTATGAGTGTTTTGTTAATTTTGTTTCGAACTGAGTGGAGTCAAATTGTTATTTTTTTTTCCTTTTTCTCAAAAGTTATAATTAATCACTTTTGATTATACATGTCATCTTTTCCGTTATACCGTTACATTTTCTATAATATGTCGAAATGCACGTTTTCATATGGTTAACACATCACATAATGTTTGGACTAATCCATTCGATGTCTGCGATGTACCCGCGCCGCAACGTGCGCGGGTGTTATTGTTAGTTATATTAATTTGACAAATTAAATCATTATCTATTTAAAAAAAAATGAAAATGAAACTTCACAACATAAAAATCATAAGATGATCACTTGAACTAAAATTTCAATTGTCTTCCAAACATATTACAAATGTTTGTAAACAAATTTAATAATTATCTGATTCAATCTAAATATCTAACATATAAAATACAACTAAAAATTCTTTGAACAAAAACTCGAAACTTCATTACCTTCATATGAACCTCTTTTACAATCTTCATCTTCATGCGAGTAAAATGATACTCCTGTTAAACTAAATCAAACAAGTAAAACCAGATTAATTAAATCAATGAAGGAACCCACAAACATACTTAGAGATCACAATTATAGTAAACTAGTAGACTTCCCCCACGCGTTGCGGCGGGAAGTCGGTTGGTATCATCGTTCGATTCAATAAAGTATCGGTACCGTAATTGGCACTTTGTATAGCGATCAAAAGATAAACCCAAATAAATAAAGTCATGATATGCTCAAAATGATATTGACACATGTTTTACATTGGTAAAAAAAACTATAAGAATAAATATCGATAAAGGTTTTAAAAGTAAATTGACATGGCACTGATGTTGTTTGGATGATATCCGTTTTGTTTATCACCGATATACTCGCTACATCTTATGATATAAAAGATACTCTATACTGCTACCGAATGTGTTCGAACTGTATCGGTTTGGTTTGTCGTGGAAAAGAACAAAAAAATATAATTGACTCGTTCAATTTTGAACAAAATTTTATTAAAACGCAGATAAAATAAGTATGTTACAGCGATATATTCAGAGTTTAATATAACATTGTACTATATTATTAGAATAACGAAATGTATAAAGCATTATATTATATTATTAGAATAACGAAAAAGGGTAAACGACGTCAATTTATAAAACATCGTATTTTATCTTAAGAGTTATTAAAGAAAAATAAAATATGTTTAAAATTAATTATAATAATAAAATAATAATAAGAACAATAATATAATTATAATTAATAAAAAAATTAGTTAATTAATTACCTAATTAAGTTAATGAGGATGTATAAAACCTTTTTGAAGGCTTACAATTGCAAACCAAAATCACATTTTTATTAGGAATAAATTATTGTTTTCTATAATGATGGTATAATATAAGAAAATTAAAATTTATGTTACTGTTTATGAAGACTTAGAATTAATATGTATAACTAGTGTAATTCTTCCGCGCGTTGCTGTGGGAATTTAGTTGTTACCGATATACTGATTCAGTTCATTACGATATCGGTACGTTACCATACTTGGTATAGAAACAAAAAAAACTAAAAACCAAAGTCTTGATATGTCCAAAGGATGTCTACACATATTTGATCGATCGCAAGGTTGCTCACGTGAAACCGGTTCGGCTTGCCACAACACTGGAAGAGCAGCACTCGCTATCACTTATGATTAAAAAAACACTTTATTTTGAATACAACTCCGTATCATTTTCAGTTCATCAAGGAACAAAATAATCACTTATATTTAACCCGTTCGATTTTGAACAAACATTTACCCAAACATGAATAAGAAAATAGACATGTCTAAACGAAAAGCAAAAGACACTATCATTTATTTGGGGTAAATAATGGAATGTAACATTTAAGACTTTATATTTGGTTTGATTATAATTGATAAGTTATGTAGATAAGTGCTTTCTTTATGGGCTATATTGTAATTTCATGTATTAATTTAAAAACACTGTTCATCATTAGTTGCAATTCTTGATTAAATAATTGATAAGTTATGTAGATAAGTGCTTTCTTTATGGGCTATATTGTAATTTCATGTATTAATTTAAAAACACTGTTCATCATTAGTTGCAATTCATATGTATAATAATTTAAAAACACTGTTCATCATTAGTTGCAATTCATATGTATAATAATAATTGTAGCATCAAGGAGAAAAGTTGATGCTATAATTATACATATGAATTTGTAGCATCAAGGAGAAAAGTTGTACATCCCCCACCCCAGCTCAGTTGGGAGTTGGGCCGGTTTGTTTCCATGGAGACTCCGGTTCGACTCCCGGGTGTAGCAAAGATGTGGGGACCAGGCAATGATGGTAAGTGCTTGTTAGCCAATGTTGCGTAAGTTCGAGCCTGAGCCGCCCCGGTTTTAATCCGGCCGTTACTCCAGCTAGGTGTCTCGTGTGGAGGCGGTACGGTTTCCGGGCGAACGCCGTAGCCAAGTCTGACCACTCCCAGCGCGCACCCGGTTAAGACAACGTAAGTCTGGGACAGACTTGGTTAGGGTCCCCGTCTTGGGGATGTAAATATCTTAAGAAAGTTACCGTTAAAAAAAAAAGGAGAAAAGTTGTACATACCTGATCATGAAGGCGAAAAAACTCTTTTACTAGTGCTGTGGCAAATTTAAAATATCCACAAACAAAAATAAAAGAAAATTTATTATCTTGGCTCTGATCAAGATGGTTACTAATAAAGAGACTTGTGTAACTCAATGGATGAATCAAATGTATTACTTACCAAGTCTTTGTGAAAGCTCTAAATTTTCTTCTCTAGTTGTCTCTGATCCGTTCGTTTTTGTCATGATTAGACAACACATCCTTGAATGCTATATTCAAGATAAAACAGTTTGCTTTCCATAAGTATGTAAGTAGTATCTATGTGAGACCTTTAATCTAAATTAAAAGTACCATAGGTCCTAAACAAAAACTAAACTAATTAACAAAAGTATGAAGTTGTTTTATTCAAGTTTAATATACAGTTAACCTAGTTTATAATCAAATTAAACCAAATTGAAAAACAGTTAACCTAGTTTATAATCAAATTAAACCAAATTGAAGAATATAGAAATAGCCTGAATAAACATCATTGTTAGCCTGGATGCACATCATGTGTTAAGTTATAACTGGTAAGTTTAAAGAAGTTAAAATGTCTATAGTCAACATACTTGGGCATACTTCAACCTTTATAATAAAGTTTTTCATTCATGACATCATGAAAAAGACCTGATGTTCCTGTGGTGGAACATAAAACTGAACTTCAAAGGAAAATTAAAAATGATTATATCTCAATAAACTTTAGTAAAAAAATAATTAGGGGTGCAAACAAGACGAACTTGGCTTGAAAAAAATCTTAAAACGAGCCAAGCTTAAACGAGCTCGAGTCTGAGCACGCACCTACAAACAAGCTCGTTTAATAAACAAGCCCGAGCCCGAGCTTATGTTCTTTCAAATGTATGCTAGTCCCCTTTGTATATCATAATGGGTGTCTTGTGTGCAAGACGTAGAGTCATCAAGTACATTACAATTACCCCAAGCCAATTACCCATTCTTTTAAACTTAATTAAAAATACTTTAGTTTTTCACCTCCTAACGAAAACCCAATCATACCCACTACCCACTGCTTGTTGCCTCCTCCTGACCAGCGAACGTCTCACGTCCGGCTAGAATCCCGCCGGCGATCACCCCCTTTCAAATCAAGGTATGATTTAATTCACCCTCTTGTTTTATTTATTTAATTATTATTTTTTGTTGTTTGATTTGATGATTAGGGAGATTTAGAAATTTAGAATTTATAGTTTGAAACTTTTTTTATTTATGCGATTAGAATTTGGATTGAAAACTGAAGAGGTATGGTCATATACACATGGCAGGGACCACATCACTTTTTATCCAATATGGCGCCTACATCAGCAAACTGCATCCAAAAGCTTCTAGAAGCTTCTGGAAGAAATCACAGGTGACACCGAAGATGCTCCTCCAGACAAAAATGACAATACGTGTCACCAATGGTAGGACGCCACCTGGACCTGCAGCACGATCCTAGGACAGGCCGACAGTTGCTGATACAATTCTCCTATCTGGACAAATAACGGCGCGCCACGTCATCCGCTACTCTGTGTACAACAGAGGAGACCAAGAGGATATTCCTCTTGGTCGGGCAGTTGGCACCCGATAGTAGCTGGCAAGGCCTCTCCCCCCTCATTCATCCTTCGGCTATAAATAGGACACCCCTCCTTCAGGTTGAACATTCTGCTCTCTCTCTATTTCACCTACAACACACATTATTCTCCTCAGAACAGTACTTATTCTCACGCCGGAGGGTGGTCACAAGGAGAACCCCTCTATTCTTCTCCTTGTGGCGAGTCACCGGTGTTCTGTTTTGCAGGATTCCAGTAGTCGGCGAGTGGAGAAAGAGATTGAACCCCATACACCAGACGACCCAACTGGTTAGTCTAAGTGTTAACCAGTGTTTCATCATTGGCGCCCACCGCATCTTTTTGCAAACCACTTTCATATCTTTTCTCTTATAAAAATACTATTTGAATGGCTGAACAAAACCCTTCTCTTCACGTAGACGGAGAAAGCTCTTCCTTTGAGTTGCATACGGACACCGTTCACGTCCAAAGGCACCAAAGGAACGGAACCGTCAGAGAAGAACAAGTGAACAATGAAATACCTGATCTCTTTGGAAGCACTTCTAGAGTTATCAATCAAACCACAAACGGAGCTAACAACTAAACACCTCCTGGAGTTGTCAACCCGACAACTCCAGGAGTCCAAACGCCAAACTATGGTGCTGGTCCTTCAGCATCATCGGCTCAGGCACAGTTGAACTTCTCAGCAATCTTAGGGCTACATGAAGGAGAAACCCTGGCCTCCTGGTATGCCAAGCAAATGGCGTCTTTAAACTTGGTCTACGCGTAGTTAAGCGCACAACAAGCATTGCTCCAGGCGCTGGCTGCTCCATCCGCTTTCGTTACTCCACCTCAAAGACCACCAAGTACTCAGATTCCCCAACAAACATATGCGCATGGACACGTGCGGAACTACCAACATGAGAAATCATCCACCATCCGGAGGCAAAGCGTGCATGACACGCGCGACACCTATGGTGAAACAGAAAGCAACTATGAGCAGCACACTTACCAACAAAAGAAACCGTTGCACAGTCGTTTAGGCCCGTACAACATAAACAATGAATGGGGAAGTTACAATGAAGAAGATGATACAACTTATAAGCAAGAAGGCACGGACTTTAGCAGATTACCACCGAATCATGAAGCTTACAGACCCCACGCACGCACGGGGTACAACCCAGACGCCGAGTATGATTACACCTTAAGCTATCGCCCAGAAGGCAGAGATGAGAAATCAAAGTTTATCAGGGAAATTGCAACAGCTCCGCTTGACAAGACTAAATTACCACACAACGTGGGAAAGTACAATGGCCTAACAGATCCTGATGACCACCTTCAAGTCTTCACTGGCGCCTGGTTGGTAGGTGGTTGGTCATTGCCCACTTGGTGTCATCTGTTTATGCAAACCTTCGTTGGCGCAGCACGCGCATGGTTTGACAGTTTACCAGAAAAAAAGATCAAGTCCTGGATGGACTTCAGCACAAGTTTCTAGCACACTTTTCCTAATAGCACAGGCACACCAGAGATCCAGCAGATTGCTTAAACATCTGGAGAAAAGATCACGAAAGCATCGAAGACTTTATCACCAGATACAACAAAGAATGTTTGGAGATCGGAGATATGGGAGAAAAGATGATGCATGCACATTTCATGAGAGCTGTTAAATGTGATGATCTAATAAAAAGAGTCAAAGGAAGAGATGGGGGCCCCAAAGATTGGGATGCTTTCATCGAGGCAGCAAAAACTATCGCAAGAACGGACAAACAACTGACCGGCGATGACAGCCGTCAGTACAACTATAGTCAGCATGCCAACGATAGACGCAACAAGAAGGGTAAAGGTCACCCTGGAAGGCATCTAGCTACAAAGAAAAAAGTCCACCAGCTGAAGACGCGCGCGCAACCATCAATCAAATCAACTATCGCAAGGAAGTCAAGAAATAAAACAGAGAGAAACAATGGACACCTCTGACGAAAACCCCTTCTGAAGTCTTGTCAACCGAAAACCATCAATTTAAAGCTCCTTGGCAAATGAGAAACAAAAGAGGGCAAGACCCGGATCTCTTTTGTGAATTCCACAAAGATACCGGCCATTTAACAGATGACTGTATCAGCTTGAGGCAGGAGATAGAACGAGTTTTGAAAGGTGGCAAGCTCACCCACTTGGTCAAAGGGGGGAAAAGGGACAATCGTCAAATCCAAAGAAGGGAAGAGGGTCCAGATAACAAGAAACATCGAAAGCTGGAAACACACATGATTCAAGGGGGTCAGAGGAGACCCAGGAAAAATTACAACAAGCGCGCCCAGGACGACTCCTGGCGCGAGAGGCAAGTTGTTTTCCCAGTCAGTACGAGGCGGACCAAGGGAGAGAAGACCCATAGTCATTCCTGGTGTATTTGGCCATTACCAGACTGACTACATTTGTATAGACCCAGGAAGCACCGCGTACATCATATACGAGCAATGTTTTAACCAACTGGACCAAGAAGATAAAGCGCGCTTAGAGCCAGTGGATTACCCACTCACTGGTTTCTACAATGAAGCCGTTTTTCCTCTTGGCCAGATATCATTCCCAGTGCTACTTTCTGATGGGAAGAATTCAAGGACGAAAAAAGTCATGTTCATGGTTTTACCAGCAAATTCGAGGCACGATATTCTCTTAGGAAGGGAATCCCAAGGAGATTTCAGCATGATATGTTCAGGACCACACTCGGCGGTTGGGTTCCCGACAGAGACATGGATAGCCATAATCTATGCAAGCAAAGAGGTTCTAGTAACCGACAAAGTTAGACCTGCAAAGTCAAGCAAACCCACTCCTCGCACAGAATCTGAAAAGTGGATTCTAAACAGAAAGTATCCAGAGCAACCAATCACCTTGGGCCCAGCAATGTCAGATATAACGCGCGCATCGCTCAAGAAATTGTTGTTCAAAAATATGGATGTCTTTACCTGGACGCCAGCAGATATGGTCGGCGTTCCACGGCATATAGTAGAGCACATGTTGAATGTAGCAGAGAAAGCTAAGCCTGTCGTACACACCAAGCGTCATTTGAAGATGTAAATCACGAAGCCATCTAAGAACAAATCACAGAGCTGCTGAATGCTGGCATCATCAGAGAAGTACGGTATCAAACCTGGGTAGCCAGCCCAGTAATGGTGCCAAAAGGAAACGGTGGCTGGAGAATGTATGTGGACTACAAAGATTTGAACAAAGCTTGCCCGCGCGATTGTTACGCCTTACCTGAGATCGATGAGAAGATCAATTCATTAGCTTCTTTCCGATGGAAATGTTTTCTCGACTATTACAAGGGATACCATCAAGTGCAGATGGCAATCCAGGATGAAGACAAGACAACATTCCGCACACCAACAGGGCTGTATTGTTACACAAAAATGCCATTTGAAAATTGAAATTGAAACATTGTGTAAGTTGGTTAGATAGTTTCTGCTGATTTATTTATTACGTGAATTAGAATCAAGATTGAAAAGTCAAATTTTGTTTGTTTATGTGGATTAGCCGTCAAAATACAACACAATGAATAAGGGCAACAATCCTTAAAAAAATTATTATAGAGATTTAAGGAACAAATGTGAAGCATTTTTTTTAGATTTTGAAAAGGTAAGGATAAGATATGGTTAAAGTTTAAGAATTTATACAATCTGAGGTAACCATTACTCTAATCAAAGTGATGAAAGATCGATCTCATAGAAAGTCTAATTAATGCGTGACATTTTTCTAATTTTTAAAAATTTTATCCATAAATAGTTACAAGTATATATATATATATATAGGGAGGGGCTCATGCGAGAACCACCCTTATTGTGAGAACCGCGAGAACCACTTACAAGGACCAAATATGAAATTTAATTAAAGTTGTAAAAAATAAAAAAAGGCGGATGGCTATACATGTAATAACGAGTAATTGTGTAATGTAGTTAGGGTTTTTCTGTAAGATACTCGAATACACACACAAACGATTCATTCCGGCGGCGATTTATAACAATTTCAGGCGAATCCGACGGCGATTACGGTTCGATTGCGGCTGTTACAAGTTGTTTCGAACACATAAACGACTCATCCGGCGGCGATTTGTAACAATTTCAGGCGAATACGTTCGATAACCGGCGGCGATACGGATGTTCTAAGTTGTTGCGGAGGCGATTACGATCGATTACGGTGGCGATTACGGTTGTTCTAAGTTGTTGAGGAGTATAATGACTACAAATGAAATCGGTGAATCGGATGACAAACCTGAAACTAGACAGGGTAGATGGAAGGGCATTCTGAGGAAGAAGATTACAGGTACCAAATTATACATAAATTTTGAGGAAGAAGACTACATGTAACAAATTATACATAGATTTATTGTATTTTTTAGTTTACACATGTAATATGTATAGCAACTTGAAATTGAAACACATATTTGTACAATTACAACAAATTAGGACATATTTCACCCGAATAACACAATTTTAGGTCAATTCTGAAAAATAATATGGTATTTTAATGGCGTTTTTTGTGTTAAATACAGTATTTAGTATGTTAATAGATGTAGATTGTATATTTTGTGATAATAGTTAAATAATTACAATTTTTGTGTAAAATTATGGATACAGAGATTAATTTTTGTATGTTGTATGAATACACATGTAATTTAGTACACAAATGTATGATTATGTTAGTTTTTACAAAGTATGCATATATGCATATAACGTGATATGTACATATAAAGTATGTAAAATAATATGTATATATGTACAGTTGCATGTACAATATGTTTTACATATACATATGCATATATATTAATGGTATGCATATATGCATATAGATTAATGGTATGCATATGTGCATATATATTAATGGTATGAATTTATGCATATATATTAATGGTATGCATTTATGCATACAGTTTGTTGAATAGAACAGAGATTAATTTTGTATGTTGTATGAATACACATGTAATTTAGTACACAAATGTATGATTATGTTAGTTTTGACAAAGTATGCATATATGCATACAATGTGATATGTACATATAAAGTATGTAAAGTAATATGTATACATGTACAGTTGCATATACAATATGTTTTACATATACAGATGCATATAGATTAATGGTATGCATATATGCATAAATATTAATGGTAGGCATATATGCATATATATTAATGGTATGCATTTATGCATATAAGTTGTTGAATATAAAGTATGTTTACATGTACATTGCATACAGATTAATGATATGCATTTATGCATACAAGTTGTTGAATATAAAGTATGTTTATATGTACATTGCATATAGATTAATGGTATGCATTTATGCATACATGTTGATGCATATATAATATATGTACATGTACAATTGCATACAGATTAATGGTATGCATTTATGCATATAAAATAACGGTAAAATATGTAAACGTATATGTTATCAGTTTTAATATATTAACATTGTTTAATTGCATGTTTATACAACAGGTGATGAAAGGGAAAAAAGGAAAGTGACATTTAGTGCCGATGTTAAGAAAACTGATGCAAATCCAACACATATTAGAAAAAGGAAACATAATGATGATAAAGAAGATAATGAACCAATTGTGTCGATGATTAGGAAATCACAAATTAGAAAAAGGAAAAGTAACGTTAACAATAAAGATGTGGATAATGCAAAAAACACAACAACAGTTGAACAACCAAGCAAAGGTACGACATACTTGTTTGATATAATAATATTAAGTGTGTATGTAACATAGGGATCCCATGTAACATAAACGTATAATGAATATCTCATTGGTTTGAATGCAGAAAACGATGAAGGTGTTAGGTTGAACAAGCGGATAAAGAGGGTGGCAAAGAAGAAAGCAAATGCTAAATAAAAAAAAGAGAACATTTTAATGTCATTGCAGTGTAGGATATCACCACACCAGTTGAGCTATGTGGTAAAAATGTTGTCAAAAGCACAAAGGGAAACAGTGGTGAACATGGGTTTTGGAAGGATGCTGACAATTAATACAGATTCAATACCATCAAAGCTTGCGTATTTCATAATGGATAGTTTTGATGAATCATCAATGGAGATTAAAATGCAAAATGGAAGCATAAAAGTCAATGAGACTGAGGTGAGCAATCTTTTAGGATTAAAGAATGTCGGTATAGTACTGGATGATAAGGAAAAAAAGAAAGATGTTGAAGTTTAAAAAAAAAAGGAATGGGAAGCATTGTACAAAGGGAAGTTGATAACACCAGCAAACATTGTAAAACGGATTGAAGAGAACAGGGATGATGTCAGCTGGAAATTCAAATACGATTTTTTGACAGTAGTTATGAATACTCTTGTTGGGGAGAATATGGATGGACGGTGCATAACAGATTATTTCAACAAATTTGATGAGAGTACAGAAGTGGAGGACGTAAACTGGTGTGCATACATATGCAATAAGATAATGTGTTGCAAAAACGGTTGGAAAAAGGGAAGAAACAAAAGTTCATACAACGGGCCAATTCCAATATTGACTGTAAGTTTGTTTTTATAATAAATGATTGTATATTTGTATATGTTTGTGAATGAAATCGGTTGTTTTGGATGATTAGTATGTCGTTTAATGCAGATGTTATATGTGGATATGACGATATGTGGAGAATTGAATAAAGAAAGAACGAATGGTCCATTACAGTTTTGGACAAAAAATATGCTGAGTAGGAGGGAAAAATATGAGATTGCGAATGGCGGGTTTGGAAGGGCAATATTAAGGGACAGCTTTAAACAAGATGAATACAAAAATGACGAAATGGATGTTGAAATGGAAGATACAAAGAAGGATGTGAATGAAGTTACATGGAATGAAGGAACCCCGTTTGAGGTATGTAAATATTGTGTGATGAAAAATGTATATTTTACATATATAATATGCTAAATTGTTATATGATGCATTTGTTTGATGTAATGTAGAAATACGGTGATAAGAAAGGAGATGTTAAAAAGAAAGGTGATATTGATGCAAAGGTGTCGGGGGAAAAAAGGTATGTATGCATATAATGTTTAAAATGGTATATATGCATATATGCATATGCATATGATGGTATGAACAAATGTGTATATTAAGTTAAGTATGAATATAAACGTATGAATATTAGTTGGTATTGGTATAAATAGAGGATAATAATAGGTATGTAATTAATATGCATATATGCATATAAGTATATGAAATGTAAATGCATGAATGAATAAATACGGTTAAATTAATAAAATATTTGAATGTATTGGGAATGTATATATAGTAAATGAATATAAAAAATGTGTAAAAAATTATGTTATTAGTATTATTATTATTATTATTATTATTATTATTAGTATTATTATTATTTTTCTTAAATATAATAAGGTGAGTGTAAAATCACACATGCATATGCGCATAATCGGTTGATTTTGTGTATGTGCATATGCATATGAGGGTATAAAATGTATATGCATATGTGCATAAACAAATTTATAGTATATGCATATATGCATATAATGATGTATAATTCATAGGAATATGTTAATAGTGTAATAATGTAATATTGTATAATATATGTAATAAATTTGTTATTGGAATACTAAAAAAAGGGAATGAAAATTAATAAATGCAGACACATATGGATGATATAGAAGATACGGTAATCGCATTGAAGCATCAAATGAATGACATAAAGGAAGAGTTGGAAAGACAGTTTTTGCTTAATCCAGACGATGAACAACTGTTGAAGGTGATTGGGATGTTTAATGAGTCTTGCAAGGAAGGTGTAAAGATGGAAAAGGTTGAACAAAACGTGGATGAAATTGTAGATGATGTTATTAGTATGTTGAAGAAAAACGTAATGACGGATGATACAAAGGAAGGGGAGGAATGTGGGAAGAAAAATGATGAAAGCGAGGGTACTAAAGATGTACAGACAGATGATAAATCGGTAGCACAAAAAAAGGTGGCGAATAAGTATCGTAAGAAAGGGGAGAAGGTAGTTGATAAGTCAATGCCATCATTTTTATTATTGACCCCAAGTTCGCAAGAAACAGATGATGATGAGTGCGAGGAGGTAGTACCGATAAATAAACCGTTGGACGATACAGAAAAATTGTTATGGAATTTTGTGATGGTCATTGGGATGGAAAAAAAAGGTAATTATTGTTTGATGTGCGTGTGTGTGTATAGTTATAAATAAATATGTATATGAATTCATATATGTATATATTTAGTTAGCGTGTTGTAGATTTCATTTGTATTGATTTGTAAAAAAAACAAAAAAATATACTGTAGGATGGAGAGAAAGAAGAATGATGATGATGTGAAAGGCGTACATGACGAAGATGGGAAAGGCGTACATGACGAAGATGGGAAAGGCGAAGTTGACACAGAAAAGAAAAAGGAAAAATCCGGATTAAGCTTTATGTAAGTTGTGTATATATATATATATAATTATGTATGTAATTTATATGCATGTATGTTTGTTATGAATATGCATAATGCATATAAAGTGTATAGAGTTGTAAAAAACATTGTTAAAACAAATTAATTAGTATTGGATAATTGAAAAAATATATGTGCATGCAGGTTGAAGATGTTTGAAACAAAACATGGATTGTATGCTTTGGGGCATACAATGAACACGCTAGATTTCGGGAAGGAGATATCAACGAATCTGATAGATTGTTGGGCAGTAATGTTAAATGATAAGGAGAAAAGGATGGTGGTTAGCAGGAAAAGACGGTTGTTTTGTTATACATCAAACTTCGTAAGTGGATAGTATGTTTATATATTAATATAAATATATATGTATAATATGTAAATGTAAACATGTGTTGGATAATAAGTTAATATGTGAATATGCATATATGCATATATAGGATAATGTAATATGTTAAGTTAACAGATAGTATGCATATATGTATATAAAGAAAATTATGTTATGCATATGAATTAAATTATAATATGCATATAGGATTGTTAATAACAAAGTGATTGGATATGTATATATGTATACAGAATAAAATTTAATATATATATATATATATATATATATATATTTATATAAAACAAGTGATATGCAATAATGCATATGGATTGAAGTATGATATGCATGTATGCATATGAATGAAAGTATAATATGCATATATGCATATGGGTAATATTATAATATGCAGATATGCATATGGGTTATATTATATATATATATATATATATATATATATATATATATATATATATATATATATATATATATATAATTGACGTGACAAAAAAAAAACAAATTGCAGCCGGAATATATGCTGAAGAAAAAGCAAGATGAGGAGTTGGCTTTGAGAACTGTGAAAAAAGTATTTGAGAGAAATATTTGAAAGGGACGACACGCTGTTGGATTTGAGAGCTTTTAATATAATAGTGGTACCAATGATCGAGAAGGCACATTTTTATCTTATTTGTATGGATTTGGATACAGGAGATGTGCAGGTGATAGATAACATGGATTCAAGCAGAGATGCAGTGCTTGTAAAGACATCATCAGATTTTAGATACATGGGGACACCATGCAAAGTGGTATGTAAAATTAATGTAATATTTATGTATATTGTCAATTGATGTTAATTTTTTATTTTTTGTTTTGACATTTATTATGCAGAAAAATTACATGTGTACATACATGAAGTCAGTAAACCACCCGGATACAGAAAAGCGTACAAAATGTGTAATAAAGAGATTGAAGATTAAGTGGGGAACAAAGGATAATGTGAAAGATTGTGGGGTATTTGCAATGCGCCATATGGAATGTTACAAGGGGAGTACAAAGGAGTTTGATTGTGGATTCAGTGATTTGAAGGATGTGAAGCAACATCAATTGAATAACATGCGAATGCGAATAGCAACAACATTGATGTTATCACCGTCAAACATTTATAGAAAAAGGGTGTTAGAGTTAGCGAAGGTAGCGGCTGAAAATGTGAAGAATGTTGAGAAAAAGGGTAAGTTGAAAACAATATCAAAACTGCAGGAGGAGTGCTGGAGAGGATTAGCGAAACAGTAGGGTGGTTGGAATTTATATGGTTTATTGAACGGGTTTAGAAAATGGTAGATAGACTGATGATATGGTTTGTTAAGTAATTGGATAGGTAGTCTAACAATTGGAAAATGGTATGATATTATGAATATTGTTGGATTGATGGTGAAATAATATATGATATTATATATATATATATATATATTTATATTTTGGTGGTTGTTATGTTATGATGTTACTGGAGTTTTAAATGTAGTATGTAAAATATGCATATGTTATGAAAGGATACTATATGCAATTTGTAAAATGGATTGTTAATTATTATTATTATTATTATTATTTTTTTGTTTATTGATTGATATTAAAGGATGTTGGTGAATGTTGTTGTATTTATAATGTTGTATGTATATTGTAAATTGAACATGGTAAATGCGAACAAATAGATATGGAAAGTATTATGATGTAAATGTATGTATATATGTATATAAAATTAATTTGATACATACGTATTGACATATATGTGTATGCATATATGAATATGGTAATTAGAAGAATATAAATGAATGAATATAACAAACGTGTTGATACATACGGAATGAATGCACATATATATAAAATTATATAGATAGGATGTAACAAGATAC
This sequence comes from Helianthus tuberosus, assembly GCA_030545235.1. Classification (NCBI taxonomy): domain Eukaryota; kingdom Viridiplantae; phylum Streptophyta; class Magnoliopsida; order Asterales; family Asteraceae; genus Helianthus; species Helianthus tuberosus. The sequence goes on along the minus strand of CM060418.1, from coordinate 158,684,963 downwards.
GGTTGTATATGCATATATGCATATGATGTGTAATAATGTAGTATGTTGTAATATAAATGGTTTTAGTTATGTAAATAAAAATAATATTATGTAAAATGGATGTATACTTGATAACGATATAGAAATATGTAATAATTTATATGTACATATGTATATCAATATGTACATACGGGTTTATGCATATATGCATATATAGATATGGAACGATTAGATGTAGGGTTGTAATGGTGGATGTGATGTTGCAATAGTTATATAAACATGACAGAAGGTAGCATGTGATAAAACTGTGTTAATATGCATATATGCATATTATATATATATATATATATATATATATATACTTAATTTATTCATATATGCATATTTAAACAGGTAAACATAGATTGTAATGATATGCATGTTAAAAGGTGAATGAAACTGAAAAGATAAACACAACAGAATGTAAAACGTGATAAACGATATGTTTAATATAGTTGAGACAAATAAAAAGATGATCAAATGTTACTAATAAAAAATGAAAAGGTCAAACAGGGGGAAAAACATATCAAACATCATCTTCTGATTCAGTATTGTAAACATAGTTGGGGTCACGACGGGTTCTGGACGAACGTCTAATGGGTTGGTTAGATGTTTTTGAAGGTGCCAGGTCGACTTGTTGAGTATTTGTTGCAATTGTATCGTCCACTATATCAATAGGTTTGTCGTTGTAGAACTCTTCATCAGAATCGGAAGATGCATATGTAGGTTCAAAATCGAATTCATTGTCCGATACATCATAACGGGGAGGAGGAAGGTTGGCAGCAGCCGCAGCATCACATTTGGCCTTGTAAGCAGCCCGTTTTGCCTCTTTAACTTTTATACAATTGCGACTATGGTTGCACAAACGCGCAGGACGTTTACGACGTTTAACAATTTTTTCACCCGGACCGACCCGTCTTTTCTTGGTGCCCGAACCTTTGTTTCGTATGCCCATAGGCGGCTGGATTGTTGAAGCTGAATGAATTGGAAGGTTGAGGATATCACTGATGTTAGCAGCCTTTGGGTTATGTTCTGGTTCATCAGGTAAATCTTTATATATTTCATTTCTGATGGATCGTATTTGTGTAGATAGTGAACGAAGTCGATCAGGGTTTTTTCCAATCCGATTCATGCATTGGGTAAGTAAATCAAGTATTTCAGTTTTTAGTGTACCAGTCTCGCTCATCTCTGTTGAATACATGTGTGATAAGTTGTACACGCTGGATGGGACCGCATCACGTTTCCATCGCCCACTTATGTATTGGATGGGAATACGATCAATTGATTTGAACCAAAATACGCAAAATATATGACGACACAAATAACCGATACGTGTAAATCCCATGCAGGAACAAGTATAAGTGTGTGATGGGATATCAGCGTAAACCTGCATGAATATGAATGGTGTAAGTTAAATAACTATATAGGTGAAGTGGATGTGTATAAATATAAATGATGTATCGTTTGTATTGAATAACATAATAAGGTGGTATATATGCATATATGCATATAACTTAATATAATAAAAAAAATATGTAAACAATTTATGGGAGAATGTATGATTACGTATGGAGTACGACTTCCATACGACGTATGTTCAGGCTTGATGATGGATAGTTATAAAAATATGTAATAAATGTGTGTTGTACATTATTATAATATATATATCATAAAGCGGTATATTAAAATATGAATATGTACATAAAGTGTACATGTTGTCGAATGTTATGAATATGAATATGTATGCATATGGTATTGTAGGCATATATGCATGTTGTAGTGTTAGTTACATGTATGCATAATAAAATAGGAATATATGCAAGTATGAATAATTTGGGATGAAGTAAATAATAAGTAATCAGATGATGTATGCATTTATGCATACAATGTAAATTATAATAAATATGCAGCACGTATATTATGCACATATGCATATATACATATAATTAATGTAAATAAAAAAAATTAAAGAAAAAAAAAATAATTAATAGTTAACAAGATAGGTACCTCGAACGTGTTGACAGTAACTCTGTTTTTGTTAAGATGTCTAACATTATAAATAGAGTCGACAGACGTGGTGGGACGCTCAGAAATGATACAATGCAACATTCCTCGATGAATCTCTTTTTGAACTTCCAAAAATATATTCCAGGTGTATATCTCAGATGCTTGAATTTCAATGGGAAGGGTTGTTAAAAATTTTGGTGTGCGTGTGTCACTATCAAACTCATTCTTACGTTGTTTGTTACGATTGGAATCAACAGCAGTATCATAGCACATTAAGAATTGGACAAGGGAGTTTGTTTCTCTAGAGTTAGTTTTGAAACGTGCATTAGAACTCTCGCACCTGGATGTCGTTTTCATCAAACAACATAACGGAATATCTCTGAAGTAACATGGTGCCCAACGTGTGCGAATGTTATAGATATCGGTCAACTATTTGTGGTTTTCAAGTTTATACTCCTTCATTAAAAGTTGCCATTGTGCTTCAAATGTTTCAACTGTTATGAACAAGTTCCAAACAAGTTTGTGTATTGATTTTCTCAGATTACCATTTGCAAGTATATCACCAGATATCTGTAAGTGGTTGACAATTTATAAATAAAAAATGTTAAATTATAATATTAGTAAAAGAATGATTATATATACGTACATTGGAATATTGAATAAGATAAAGTTAATAATATCGTTACCTTAGCGGGCAGTTTATCCGTTATGTGCCACATACATAAACGGTGGGTGGATTCGGTGAATACATTTAACACAGCTTGTTTCATAGAAGCATCCTGGTCAGTAAGTATAAGTGAAGGTTGTTTTTTTGTGGGCTTTAAGGAACATTTGTAGCAGCCAAGTGTATGATTCAATTGTTTCATCATATAGTAATCCAGCACCGAAAAGTACACAACGTTTGTGGTGATCAACACCAGTAAATGGAACAAAAATCATCTTGTATCTGCAACATGTGTATTGTAATATGTATTAATAATACAAATCATAAAATAAAGTTACGACATGTAGGTAAAAAAATGTATGTTGTGGTATGTAGGCGTGAATAAACATAATTTATGTGTATGATGATAAAATGGAATATAGTGTTATATTAACATACGCACATATGCATATGATGTAATGTATGTGTAAGGATACGAATACAAACATGTATGCAGATGATTTTGTATGCATCTATGCATGTGGTTAATGTTATATATGTATATTTTAAATAGCATAATAGGATAGGATTATATGCATTTATGCATAAGTTGATATGCGGAAAATAATAAATGAATATATGGTGTATGCATAAGTGCATAACATGCAAATTATAATAAATTTGAAGTAAATGTGTTATGCATATATGTATACATATTTATATACAAAATGAATATACAACTTATGCATATGTGCATGAATTACACCTAAACATATGATTATAAAATATGTTGTTATTTAGTAATAATGAAAATTGATATACTTGTTTGTATCATATGTAGCATCAAATCCACACACGTCTCCGAAAGCTTCGTAATTACGTAAGGATACAAAGTCAGCCCAAAAAGCGGAACGAAGCTCGTTGTTTGTAACAACATATTCAAAGATGAAATCTTGACGGTTTTGGCTTCTTGATTGTAAGGTGTCAACAAAAAGGTTTGCATCACGGGCACCAATGAATAATAGAAAGTCTCTACTTACATTTTTAAAATCCACTGTAGTACCCTGGACATTTTGTGGTCCACCTTTTAAGGAAACTTGAATATTATGGGCAATGCTCGGCCCAATTTTGTTTAACCCGACCCAATGTATAAATTGTTGATCTTCGAAAGTTACTTGTCTATTTTGTCTGAGAAGATCAGCATTTTCATTACTGATTATGCAATGGTTATGTTGCTCAAAAATACTATATAATTGAAATTGTTTTGTTGTTTCCAAATATCGAAAACGGGCACATGCACCACAATTAGAGACGGTGTATCGGCTACGTCGTCTGTTGTTTGTAGGTGGTAGTGATGAATCGAAAGTGTTATGTTTTGGCTTGCCATTTTTTGAACATAAAAGGTACCGATGTGTAGGAATTCTTATGCTAGGATTGGATGGGTCTGGCTTTGATTTCAAAGTGCTAATACGAACAGAAAATCCAGCCTTTGAAGCGTATTGTTTATACATCATGATAGCATCATCCCAGTGTTGGAATACACTTCCAATGGATGGCATGTATTGAATGTCAACGTCGGGAGTCCAAAATTTGGTACCATCGGGGGACGAATAAACCGAACTTATAAATGTACCTGTTGAATGAGTAAATGAATATAAGGTTTATAATGAATATTATAAAAGAATGACAGAACTATGTTGTAACCTAATGCATGAATAGTCAATATGTAAATTGTTTTTAAACAAATGATGATGTAGTAATGTAATACCTTTCTGTTCTTTATGTAGAAATTGTAGTTGTTGTGGTATATTTGATGAAGTTGACACATAAGAAGACGATCCAGAATCAGAATATGACTGTGTGTTATACGGGATTTCAAAATTATCAGCTGTCACAATGTCATAGATGGGGTCGATAGATGTAACAGCACAAGATGAATCAATTATAGGAATTAACCCTTTTTCAGATTGCATTGTTGTTGGACAATGTTGATCATTTCTAATAATATTGATTGGGGCGTTTACTGAAGACGAATCAGATGATGCCATGATTTCTGCAATTAATGTGAGTAACATTTGTTGTTATTATATTGATCACATGTTGTGTATGATGTAACAATAGGTAGAATGACAAACAGTGTAACATTTATAAATGTGTGTAAACATATGTGATCGTATTAGAAGTAACATATATGCAAAAAAGTGATGTATATGCATATGTGCATATGTAGTAGATAAAATAAAGTACTAGTTAAATGTTAACAAATCAGTTTAATGTTTATGACACAAGTGTAAATGTAATGTATGTATTAACATAAACTAAAAACATTTAATTCGTGAATATGTATACAGATCTTATTGAACAAAAAGTCATATACATTACCTTGTAAGATGAGAAAGGACGAATATGATGTAAGAACGTTAGGGTTTGCAGGAATTTGATGAATTGTCGTAATTGTGAATGTGACCGGAATTAAAGATACACTATAAGGACGCTTCGATCGGTAGTCGGAATCGTGGTGGAGGAGAAATGACAAATATGTTCTAAGAATGTTAGGGTTTGCAGAAATTGTATGAATTGTCGTAATACATGAACTGATTCGTTGATAATTCGTTGAGGTGTTGAGAATGTGACCGGAATTAAAGATACATCGCCGGAATCTTCGATCGGTGGTCGGAATCATGGTGGCGGAGACGGAGGTGATAATCGGCGTCGGACATGAGTGAATAGCACCAATTGTGAATGGATATGACAACTGATTTATTGAAAATACCTTATTTTTATATTTCAGTCCTTGTAGTTTGAGTATTGTTGCGTTCACACTTGGTTCTCGCGGTTCTCGCAATAAGAGGTGGTTCTCGCATGATCTTCTCCCTATATATATATATATAGGGAGCCGCTAGAATGAGAACCACCACGAGTTATGAGAACCGCGAGAACCACACCCCACGGGGGGGCGTTGACCACGATTTTTTTTTACAACTAGATGTGTATATTTTAAAAACATTCGTAAAAAAAAAAATTTAAACGGCGCGGCCGAGGGGGTAGTTTTTTACACCACAAGTTTGGTGTTTTTATTTTTTTTTTGTTTTTTTTTTACACCAAACTTGTGGTGTAAAAAACTACCCCCTCTATATATATATATAGTGGAGGGTACAAATGAGAAGAATTTTTTTGTAAGAAGAAAAAAGAAGAAGTTTCAACCAATAAGAATGCTTTATTTTACTTCATTTAATATTTGTATTTAATTTTAATATAAGGGTATATTGGTAAACTTACATAAATCATTAATTTGTATTCTTCCCCTTTAATAACTAGCTAAATTAATTTTGTAACTCCTTTTTAAAATATATACTTTTTTCAAATTAAAAAAAAAACTTAATTTAAAGTGTAGAATAAATTACTAGTTGTGTAAGATAAATTACGAGTTGTATAGGATATATTTCGAGGTGTGTAGGATAAAATTCTATAACGTGTAGGGTACATGTAGGAAAATTTTGATATGTGTAGGTTTTGTAGATTATATGTAGTATAATTAATCTTTGGTTGACTAATTAATTAAAGAGAGAAAAAATAATGATATGAGTTATAAATGAAATAGCATTTTACTAATATGCCTTTTCTTCTTTTTGTTCTCACATTAAATTTCTTCTCAAATGAACCTTCCCCTATATATATATATATATATATATAGGGTGGAGTTCGGCTTACAAAGTCCATTTTCCTACAAAGTGTACAAAGTCATAAAACACCACAATTTCGGGCATAAAACACACTCAAAACTCACAAACAACAGAGTGAAGATCACTAAAACACAATATCCAAACCCTAATAGTCCATAAAAACTTCAAACACACCATCGTAGAACTATGAATATAAAACACAACATGATAATCAACATAAAACACACTAATGTTAGTCATTTGATAATCAAATCCTTATCATCCAAAACACAATACAAAGCCCACAAATATGTCGTTTTAATAAACTTCACTTTGTTATTTGTGGGTTTTGAGTGTGTTTTATGGTTAACATTATGGTGTTTTATGAGTTTTTACACTTTGTAGAAAAATTTGACTTTGTGGCTAACTCCCATCATTATATAGGTAGAAACACATACATGTAAAATACTCACACATTTGCAAATTATGGTCTACTAATTTATGACGGCATCAAACAAAGGACTACTTATATCTACACCATTGTTCACCATTATTCCAGCAAGTTGGCTCTTCGAATTCTTGAAAAGATGTTAGATCCTATGTCTGAAAAACATAATACTTTTAGAAGTGTTTCTTGAATATATAATTTGTATTATATTCGGAAAAGCATATGAGATTTAAAATAAGCATCTTTATATTGTTTAAATATATAGGAAGGAAAACTCGTACCGCCTTTTTTTTTTTACTTTTTTCTTGTGCGTGAACACGAAGGGTCAAAAAAGGCCGGCAGATCGAGATGACATCTAAACAATTTATGATACATGATTCAAAGATTAGGATTAGGACCACGCCGATACGGTCATCTTGAAGCTAGCTTGCATAGTCGTCAAAGGATTGTTGATAGTGGACGGGCTAACAAGAAAACAAAAATGTGGACACTAGAGGTGTTGATAAATCGTTGTAACCAACTGAACCTTCCAAATCAGGCAAGTCGGTTGGTTTGACGGCTTAAGATCCAAATAGTTCATTCGGTGAGTTTGGAACTTGAAACCAACTGTGTAAACCGAACCAAAGTATGTGTGTATAACATTTGAAATATATAGTTACATATGTATGTATTATAATCATCAATCATTATTAGAATTGCGTCTCTATACTTCTCTTCTCATAAGCATTGTTATCTTCGATCTACCGAACAAATGGTTAAGGGTTGGAAGGGGGAAGTCTTGGGTTTAAATCCCTCATACAACAGGAATAAAAAGAAAATTATCGTTAAAGAAAAGGTTAAGGGCTGGAGAATCACACTGCTACTTTTCAGTTAAATCCATCCGATCCATTATAAATCGTCATTGTCTCTCCAATAATCTCTTCTCCTTTGAATGGAATAAATAGGTTCCCCTCAAGGTAAATGTCTTTATTGTAAACTAGGTTATAACCCGGGAACCTCCCGGGCAGCAAAATTTAATTTATATTAATATAATTATGTCGTTAAATAAAATAAAAAGACATGTTTTCAAACGTTATATGGTTTTATAATTGTTTTGATTTAATTTACATAAATCATAACAGTGTCGATATTATGCTACTATGCGGTACTAATGGTGGACCTAGGATTTTTATCATTGTGGAGGCGATCAAGACTTTTTATGTAAAATTAATACTAATTTTTTCATGGGATGCCTCCCTCTTTTTCTTTACATGGGTGCACCCCTGTGCGGTACGATAACGGTTAAGTCAAGCCACTTATGAAGAAATAAGTTGAAATTGCTTGCTACCATAATCCCGAAGATGTAAAAGCACTTGGGTTTTTACCTTTTTTTAACCGAAACCTGATTACCAAACCTGACCCAATGCTACCTGAACCGAGTAAGAAAGACCTTGACTGTTCATCCGGTATGGGAATCACCTGAATAACCCCAGCTAGATTAAAAACAAAATGAAAATACATGAAATACCGATTAAATAAATGTAATTAAAGTTAACATGATAGAAACATGTGTCATGGACAAACGATGTATATATGTTTAAAAATTATACCATCTCATATTCCTAGTCTAATTGTAACTTTATGCATTTTAACATATTATTAATCAATTATCATATATTCTTTACTGTATGCTTTACCATAAAACAGAGGAAAAATTAGGACTTTTTTTAGGTGAAACATTACCTTGGTCGTATATGATGCATTTAATCAATCTCTTACACGGTTTCCAAATATTAGTGAGAACTACATTTCCAAATCTATTACATCAAATTCAAGTTTGGATTGATACAAATAACCTGAAATATGAGAATAAATAAAAAATAAATAGTGAGCGTATATATAATACAAAAATATATGCATCTTACCCTCTAAAGTAACAGATTCCACCCCAATATTCATATCACTAATTTCTGATTGACCAATCAAACCAAGAAGCTATACATAATAATTCATTAAATAGTTTCTAACTCAATAATTTCTAGAATTGAGTTGAACTCAAGGGCGGGTCAACCCTTTATAGACATAGCGAGTTTAAAATTGAGGTCATTTTTCGATTTTTTTTTGTCTTGAACTCTCCATTAGTCAGTCGGGTTTTAAACCCGATAATGATAAACTAAAAAGTTTTAAAAAACTGTTTGAAGTTATATTAATTTAAAGTATACACTTTTATCTACAAATAAAAAGCCATAATATTGTTAGTTAGGCAAGATTCTTCCTGTATAAAACTAAACATACTGTATTATTAAATATACTATTGATCAATGCTCAGGAAAAAAAAAACACGTTACCCAAGTTAATAAAATCAGTGAAAAGCATGTAGAGCATCATTTCACTATACACAATCATAAGTCACATTGCCCATGTCTTGGCAGCTTCTTGACCTAATATGCATGCATCTTTGCTCAATATGCAACTTCTAAAATAATGAAAGTGACTGCATCCTCTGGACCACCTTTGACATGGCTGGTTTGAGTAACGGCTGGAGTTTTAAATAACGGTTTAAGAGATGAATCTGCATTTGCCCAAAAAAGAAGGTAAATACCACAATAGTCAAGGTTTCAGGCCCGTTATCGGGACAGTTTGCCTTCAGGCTAATGATAGCTTCCCATTCGATCTCGATTTTATTCTTTAGCCCGCCATCGAGAACTTCCCATACGAGCTTATGCTCCGCAAAGTAACATTTTGCCAACAAATCACCTTCGTATTTCGACACGTACTGCCACAAAAAACACGTCAAAATCCATGTTGACCCGACACACTTTATGTACAACAAGATAATGTATATCATTACGAATCTAGTAATATGCTATATATGATTGAGACACCAAATCTCCTTCGTATTTCGACACATACTGCCACAAACGACACGTCCGCTATTTGCTATTGATCACTATGCTTAGGAAGTTTTATGCGCTAAAATACATTTCAATATTCTTTGACGAATTGACCGGTTTCCTTTAAGCTGTTTTTTTTTCTATTTTGCCCATTTTATAAACATAACCCGAAACAACCCATTCACAAGTAAACGGGCCAAAACGTACTCTTCAAGAAAAAACCATATGCAGTGTAATAATGTGTACCTCCCATTCTCCAATCCTTAAAAGTACAACTGGAAAATTAGACGCCTTTAAGTTATCGACGGGCCCTGAGAACCCGACTCTTGCCTTAACATCTTTCTCCATTTTGTCGATATGGGCTTGGTTAACACTGGCTTGACGTAGCTCCAATAAGGATTCACTCTTCCTCAGGTTTAAACCCAAAAGACCCGGCTCGTTAAGCGGGTCGTATTGAGAATGTGGGTCTGCGGATTCATTGTTATCAGGGCTTGGCTGCAAATAATCGATTATAAATGATCACATAAACAAAAGTATAGCTACACCCGACAATTTAGATAGGAATCTTGTAACAAATGCAAATCACTGTAAATGTGGACTTAGTAAAAAGTTGTATATAAAAGGATGCAAATACCACTCGATATATGTGAAGGAATTTTAAAAAAGTTAATTCGAATGGAACATGAGATTATGGGAATGACAAAATCGCATCAACATACTGATGAAAAAACTTGTTTTACTTAAAACGTTCAAGCAAATAAAATGATTCGACATAACATTTAAGTGAAAAGTGAAATTCACGAACCTGATTTCTTCAAACAATAGCAAAGCTTCCTTTAATAACCAATACCCTGCACATATACTTCAAAAATTCAGTTCATAAACTACAAAAAAATTAAGGGCATGTTTGGCTAAGCTTATTATAGTTAAAAAGGACTTTTGGAAAAGGACTTTTGGGAAAAGGAATTTTTGAAAATGAGTTTTTTTTAAAAGTGTTTGGATTAGCTTATTGATATAAAATGACTAAAATGGACATTCTTTTAGATATAAGGGGGTAAAGAAGGGGTATATTGGTAATTTGTAGTTTGAAAAGTTAAAAGCTGGCCAAGAAGTCACAATATTGTGACTTATTGAAACCTCCTTTTTCTTCTTTGCAAAAAGCCATTTCTAAAAGGACTTTTGGCTTAGCCAAACACAAAAACAACTTATTGGCTTTTTGATAAGTCAATAAGCCAATAAGTTGTTTTGAAAAGCTTAGCCAAACATGCCCTAAATTAAAATATGTATCTATGTACTAACCACGAAGAGGAAGCCAACTTCATATACTTCATAAAATCAGGTCTCATTGGTATGCCTCTTCACCCGAGACTGTATGTGCAGAAGAGAAGCCAATTTCAAAAGAGCGATCCGTGTAAATGCTTCTGTATACTGTTGGATTAGGTCTAGAAATAGAGCACCACTGTAGGATTTGTGTTTCTTGAACATGATTTGGAGTTTTAGGCAGATACGGATCTCTATGATATGTGTTTCAGAGAGAAAGTACATACAGAAGGGTTGCTTTGAGTTTTTTTTTAACCATATCTTGATATGGAATTGAAAAGAGAAGCATCGGAGGGAACGATGAAGAAGAAGAAGACGTAGAGGAAAGGGAAAGATGGGTATGGGGGCGTGCAGGGTTTTTTTGACATTTTTTTGTATTGCAGAGAGAGAAAGGGATGTTACAAAAGATGAGTTCTCAAACCTTTGACTTAGGTTTTTTAAATTGACTCTGGGCTTTTATTAAACATAAAAATGAAAAATCTATCAAAATTACACATAGGATTATTTTAACATGGGAGGCTTAGAATGTTGACACATAGGATTTTGAAAGTTTGCTTTATTATATAGAGAGATGTCTCACTCTTCCCATTATTTTCTATGGCATACAGGTGAAAATTGAATACGGGTGGCGTCGGTTCGTCTTGGATGAGAGGCGAGGTTTTACCGATTATTCCACTGTCGTGCCTTTGGGCGGGTGAAGGTCGGTTTCCATGCATCTGGGAGAGCCAAGGGGCTGGCGGTGGTCGAGTAGTCGACCTTAGGCCTTGGCCACAGCGGCACAGCGCCCGGTGTCACGGTAGTTGGCACATCGTTCCTTGCCGTTAAAAAAAAAGATTTATTGTTGTTAGAGTACATTTACAACGGATATACTATATTTGTTTCTATTGTAATTGTTTACATCATCTCGAACGGGCTTTTATCTCATTTTCACATCACTCATCGCACCAAACATCTCTCTCTTCTCACCCACATGCCACAACAATGAACCACTCGAAATGTTTCATGTTTGTTAGAATTGGCGGTCTTAACAAAAGATATCGCACATATGTATCTTGATGCTACATTTGATCATAAGTTGGTTTTACGTGTGTCCTAAAATGGTTTTCACATATGCGTATACGTAGGTAATGTTTTCAAACTAGAGAGGACAACAAACCGATTATCATACTGGTCCACTAGTCTAACCGAATTTAAGAATCAGATGACGCCACAAATAATTTAATAGTATATCTACAATTTTTACGTATGTTTGCAATATTAGTTAAATTTTGAATTGTAGCTTTGATCAAACAAAAGCAATTAAATAGATAAAAGGAAAAAAACTTTAAATTGTAACCCAAGTTGAATTGTAGCTTTGATCAAACATAAGCAGTTAAATAGATAAAAGAAAAAAAAAACTTTAAATTGTAACCCAAGAACATGTGGATATAGATATTAAAATAGAGCTTCAGACCACTATAGCTGATATAGATATTAACTCCACAAGAACATGTGGAGAAGAAAATAACTCAACAAAAGTTGGGCATGCATTCAATCTCTAATTAATATGAGATTTCTTAGGTTCAACAAAGCATTCGCGACCATCCAAACTGATAGAGCCAGCCTACAATAAAAGAAAAACAAAACTTATAACTATAAGCCTAATGTTGAATAATAGTTATGACTTTTAAGTAGTTAGGATAAAACAGTTTTTCATCAATTCACCAAAAGGTACCTCTTTTTTTTTTTTTTTTTTTTTTTTTTTAAGTACATACCTGAACAGCTTGGTTTGCAGCTCTTGGGTTTTTGAACTCCACAAGAGCATAATGATAACCATCCTACACAACATTTATGTCTCAGAAAATTATATACAACATTGTTAGACACAAGAAAGAAAAAATAAGCTTGATCATACATAATATTTTCTAATCTGGATGTTCCTATACTTGACAGGTCCGAAATCCTTAAGTGCAAGGGCCAGTGATTTGCGATCGACCTGTGGTGGTAAGTCTTTTACTAAGATCATCTTAGCTGCAATGTGTATGAAAAGAGAGTTTAGTGCAAAATCAATGCCACCACTTAAAGTGAAGATAACCAAAGAATTTGGTTCATATAAATGTTATCTGGAGATACCTTCCCGAGCCTGAATGACAGTGGATGACTCGATTGTCGCAGGAACAATGTTTGAGCTATTATTTTCCAAAATCTGCTCGGATGCTAGTGAGGGGACAACGGTTGAGCTTTCAATTTGATTGAGAGCATCATCTTCATCTCCAGAGGTGTCATTTTCTTCCATAGAAACCACATTGTATTCCACTAAACAAAACAGGAAATTTGATAATATGAAACCAGAATACACCCGCCTGGAGTAAATAGATAACATGACAAATTATATATACCAATGCCAATGGGGACAAGATGGCTCATATTTGTAAACCAAATGAAGTCATTTTTCACATAAAACCCTCTAGGTTGTGGTGCTAACAAGAGGTTTTGGGAGAAGCCTTTTGACATGCCATCTTTGGTTAACAAGCCCGTGACACCAACGATAATAGACTTTCCTATCGTTTCTTGAGCATGCATAACGAACAGAATGATAGTCGTGTTTGTCATAATAGAAAGTGCTATCTCCTTTTCTATTTCCTGAACCAAAACCAAATGTATACGTGCGTTATGCAAATTTATGCACCCCTAGAGCAAACAAATTACTACTATCAAAACTGCTTAAAATAGAAGAAATATTGATAGTGTAAGTTCTAATTCATTAATTACACATAGACCAAACTAAGTGTTTCTTGATTGCATACCTTGATAGTTGTAATTGAATGCATTCCATGGTCCCCTGGACGGGATAGGATGCTTTCATCCTTGTAAAGTTGGTAAGTATTTTGTGGAGAATGGCAGAGAGTGTTATAGTATCGTCTTGCAAAAGAATCCGCAACTTGGACGGAGTGGTAGTCCCCGAAGACTTGGAAGGTTGAAGCTGTATAAACTCCTATCTTTCTTGTCATCTCTATTAAATAAGCAACTTAAGCTTATTATTATTAGAATGAAAATAAATGTAAACTTATTAGGATTATCTTGGCTGGCTAAAGTAAAACACAACATGAATGCCATAAATGAATCCAGTTATTAAAGTATTCATTTGCTTGTGCATTACATTGGCTTGGTAAAGATCATCAATCAACACAACTTTTTAATTTTGTTAATCAACATATATATAATGCCATCCGAACTCAACTTCCTAAGCTAAACGGACAAAATTATTATCACTGGAGCATTCAAATGAAAGTCTTATTCGAATCGCAGGATTTATTGAGTATTGTAATGGAACCAACCAAAAGGAACACCAGCACTTGTAAATGGCTATAAGGAAAACAAATTAAGGAAGGATGAGAAGGTATTGTATCTTCTGTACCAAGATATTACTGGGACAATTCACATATTAGGGATAAGAATGCACTTTCAAAGAATCTCAGTAGATTATGCTAGTTTGTCAAGTATTTATTGGGCAGAAGCAATAGCATGTGTAACCTATTTGTTAAATAGAACCACCACAAAGAGTGTGCCGATTTGCCTTCTCAAGAAGCATGGAGGGACTGAAGTCTAGTGTAGAACACTTAAGGATGTTTGGTAGCCTATCATATTCCTTATAAGAAAACGTAGCAAACTAGATAACAAGACAAAGAAAACAATGTTAATTAGGTTATAATTAGCATAGATGTGTTGATGTAAGCACAAGTAGGGATGAACAATCAGAAGACATAGAATTCATGCATTTCAATGGGTGGTGAACTCCAACCTCAAGAGAATGAGAGTGATGATAGAGAATGAGAGTGACGATATAGGGACATTTACACCACAAACTACATCGTATGCAACCAACAACGAAAAAAATACACCCCATTTCATCTCTTATGTCACCATCTGTGGTTAAGGAACCTAGATTATTTGGGAACACCTTTTCTTCGTTAAGTAAGTCCATGGTAGGGTGCTCTTCACCAATTACTGAAAGCATCAAGGCAGGTTCATCATCATGTTTTTCAGTCAAGTGTACTTCATCAGCTTTCTCTTTATTCATTTTGCATTCAGAAGCAATATCAATAATTTGGACATGTAAAACATTGTATGTGCTTCTTGTCTTTCTTGTTTCATATATTCGAGTTTTCTTGTTGTGCACCATATATTGATCGATCGCCTCGACCACGGCTTGATCCTCTTCCTCTTGAACCAACACGACCACCTAGGTCATTACAAGATCCATGGCCCCTTCCATTGTTGCTGGAACCTCTACTAAATCTCTTTTGTGTTGTTTGGTTCTCTGACTTGATAAACAACAAACTTCAATCACCTGTTGCATGGCTTTGTCTCAGCTTGAGTCTGTCTTCATATGCTTTGAGTTGGCCAATGGCTTCATCAAACGCCACTTTGTCTACATCAGAATATTGTTCCATTGATGCCATAAAATGAATGAACTTTTCAGTAGCTTCCTGACTAGTTCACTATATGTTAATGTCTCACCAAGACTGATGTACCCGGAAATCATCCCTGCTAATTTTTCAGCATACTCATCAATAGTTTCCCCCTCCTTCATTCTCAATCCCTCAAACTCACTCTTGAGAGTATTGAGACATGCTTTCTGCACTATCTCTGCTCCCAAGTAACGAGCATTCAGAGAATCCTAGATTTCATTAGTATTCTTTTTCTTTGCCACCTACAATAGAATGTCCTCCGGTATCGCCTGAAATATGAATGCTCTAGTCAATTTGCTTTTCTTCTCATCTACAACTATATATCAGTATCCGTGCACTAAGGAAGAAGACAACAAAGGAAGAAGATAAGGGACGCGATTCTTGATCAAGAGACACAATTATTCGTGTTTAATTACAACCACAAGATCTAGAGACTCTTCATCAAAGGACACGTATACTCACTCACATCCATTAGAAACTGTAAATAGGGATAAATTTCTCATTTGTAAAACATTCCATTGTATTCAAATTCAAGTTATATGAAAGTTTATTTTATCATTCACGTTCTAGAGATCAAAGATCTTTCTGGGCAACAATTGGTATCAGAGCATCAAGCTCTAGGCGCATCGAATCATAGGGTTTTCATGATCAGGTTTTATTATTCTTTTCAATTCGCAAGTTTAGTTTTATTTTCGGTTCACGGGTATCGAACCAGGGGTTGGAAATCTAAGTTTTATTTTCGGTGAAAGTTTAGTTATTATGCGTTTCACGAAATCGCGAGGTTAAGGATTAAAGGTTTAGTGAAACCAAGGAAAAATAAAGTTTATTGAAAAGTGAATATTGTTCGGTCAGAAGTTATGTCAGGAACAACCAGACCAACTCCACAAATTGTAATTCAAAAGGAGGGAAGTTCTCTTTCCCAGTTTCAGGGTCCAATTTTGAAACCGACAAACTATACGGTTTGGGCAATTCGCATCAAAACAATTTTAGAAGCAAATGGACTTTGGGAAACGATTGAACCGACTGAAAATACACAAACGGATGTTAAGAAAGATAATTCAGCAATTGCTTATCTGTTCCAAGCAATACCAGAAGATGTTGTATTGCAAGTTGCAAGACTGCAAAGAAATTTGGGAAAATTTGAAAACAAGACACATTGGTGTGGATCGGGTACAAAAGGCTCGTTGGCATACACTAATGTCAGAATTTGAATTAATGCAAATGAAAGAAGATGACACTGTGGACTTTTTCTCCGCAAAGATAAACAATGTTGTTAATGGGGCAAGTGAATAAAGGACAACACTGAGTCAACCGACTCTGGTACGAAAACTCCTAAATGTCGTGCCGGATAAGTTTACTCAGATTGTCGCCTCCATGGAACAATACTCCGATCTAGACACAATGACGCTAGAAGAAGCAGTCGGAAGGTTAAAGACTTATGAAGAAAGGCTAAGGTTAAAGAAAGGAAGCCTAGGAGATAGCCAAGATAGATTGATGTTTACACATCATGACAACAATTCAGGCAGAGGAAGACAGTTTAGAAACCGCGGGAGTGGCAGGTTTAACCAACCGCGTGGAAATTGTCAAGACACTAAAGACAAGCAAGGCACTAAGAATGAAGGATCTCCATACAGACCTAAAGATGGAAATTTTAGGAATTGGAGGAAGTTTGGAAGGAATCAAACAGACACAAGTAAGATCCAGTGCTTCAAGTGTCAAAAGTTTGGACACTTCAAAAAAGACTGTCCCGAGAAAGAAGTCGTGCAAGAACACTCAAATCTCGTCGAGAAGATGAAGCACCCGTATTGCTAATGACAATACAAGAAGAAAACATTGTTCAAGAAAGGGTTCTGTTAAACGAAGAATGCATAGAACCAGTAAGGTACGCCACAGAAGATGAAAGTCTATGGTACTTAGACAACGGGGCAAGCAACCACATGACAGGTGTGCGAAGTCACTTAAGAGAATTAGATGAAAAGGTGATGGGGCAAGTACGTTTCGATGACGGATCGCACGTAGAGATTAAAGGTATAGGTTCAATATTGTTGGAATGTCTGAACCAAGAACAGAAGATTGTTTCTCAAGTATACTACATTCCAAGTTTGAAAAGCAACATATCTCCCTCTGACAACTCACAGAAATTGGTTGCAAAGTAGTTATGGACGGAAACTTACTAACACTCGTGATAGAAATAGAAAGTTACTAATGCGAGTCAGGAGAATGAAGAATATGTTGTATAAAGTAAAATTGATGATTGGAAGGCAAATCTGCCTGCTCTCAAACATAGAATATTTAGCATGGTTAAGGCACACAAGATTAGGCCATTTACATGTCGATGCTATCAAAGAAATGACTTGAAAGAACTTGGTACATGGAGTTCCTCAAATAAGTCATGCACGTCAAGTGTGTGACGCATGCTTATTAGGAAAATATAGTAGGACACCATTTCCAAATCAGGCGAAATTCAGATCCTTAAACCTCTGGATTTAGTCTATGGAGATTTATGTGGTCCTATATCCACACCAACACATGCTGGGAAGAAGTACAGATTACTACTTGTAGACGATTGTACTCGCTACATGTGGGCATATCTACTAACTTCCAAAGATCAAGCATTTGAAACTTTCAAGCAGTTCAAAGAAAAGGTGGAGACAGAAACTCGAACCAAGTTAAAAATGTTAAGGATAGACAGAGAAGGAGAATTCACATCGACTGAATTCAACAAATATTGCAAAGACAATGGCATAGCAAGACAGCTTACAACGCCGTATTCCCCACAGGAAAGTGGAGTAGTGGAAAGAAGAAACAGGATGATGTTGTCAACTACTTATAGTATGCTCAAGGAAATGAACATGCCACGGAATTTTTGGGGTGAAGCAATAAGACATACGATATACGTATTAAACCGGATTCCAACGAAAGCTTTGGTGAACAAGACCCCGTATGAAGCATTGAAAGGAAGAAGAATCTGGAACACTTAAAGGTTTTTAGCTGCACAACATACGCTAAGGTACTACCACTTCAACAAAAGAAGTTAGATGATAGAAGTACACCTATGATATATCTTGTAATAGAAGAAGGATCAAAGGCATGCAGATTATATGATCCGGCGAAGAACAAGATATGTGTCAGTAGAGATGTAAAGTTCATGGAAGGTCAACCATGGAACTGGAATAGTATGGAAACGGTAGATTCAGGGAATCCCGAATGGACAAACTTTGTCATTCAAGAAGATGACAACCTACCAGAGTTAGAAGAAAATGCACCGAGTAGTCCTGATAGTAGCGGGTCACATCATGAAGATTCAGGAGTAGACCAGACAGAAGAACCATACTCCAATGTAACCCCGCCAGCACATTCGTACAATCAGAACTCATCAGGAAGTTCAAGCAGATTATCAAGTAGAGGTCCATCTACATCTAAAAGTACAACATGGAGTATTAGTGACACTCCAGTAAAGTTGAGAAGTCTCAAAGAACTATATGAAGAGACGGAGGAAATTCAAGTAGATCCACAAGAATTACTACTTGTTGAAGAAGAACCAAGGAATTACAAGGAAGCATCAAATGACAGAAAATGGATTGAAGCAATGAAGGCTGAGTTAGACTCGATAAACAAGAATAACGCTTGGAAATTGACAGAGTTGCCAAGAGGTCACAAGGCAATAGGATTAAAGTGGGTATTCAAGACTAAGAAGGATGCTAATGGAGAAGTCGTAAGATACAAAGCAAGGCTGGTAGCAAAAGGTTATGTTCAGCAACACGGGATAGACTTTGATGAAGTCTTTGCACCAATAGCACGCATAGAGACAGCTTGACTAATGTTGGCTTTAGCAACATATCAAGGTTGGGAGGTACATCAAATAGATGTTAAGTCTGCATTCTTACACAAAAATCTCAAGGAGGAGGTCTATGTCTCACAACCAGAAGGATTTATAAAGCTAAGAGATGAAGGAAAAGTCTACAAGCTATCAAGGGCTCTGTATGGATTGAGATAAGCACTACGTGCTTGGAATACGAAGTTAGATCAAATCCTAAAGTCACTCAACTTCAAGAAGTGCACTTTAGAACAAGCAATCTATATAAGGACAAGTAAGACTTCTACACTGATAGTCGGAGTCTACGTTGATGATTTGATAGTCATTGGAACATTAAGAAATGAGAAAGATATTTCCAAGTCTCATATGGAGAACAAGTTTGAAATGAGTGATTTGGATTGCTAGTATACTATCTCAGAATAGAAGTTATTCAAGCAGGGGGTGAGATAGCCATCAAGTAGACATGCTATATTAACAAGATACTCAAAGACGCTGATATGTTAACCTGCAACGACACAAAGATTCCTATGAATCCAGGAACACAGTTAACTAAGACTGAAGAAATAGATCTAGTAGATGCAACGCATTACAGAAGCCTGATAGGTTCTCTTAGGTACTTATTGCGTACTGTTAGGATCGGAGGCTCTCATGATTGTATTTGTTTGTATTATTTGAACAATGAATGAATATGAAACAATGTAAAGTGCAGCGGAAATGAATAACAGACTTTGTAAACACAATCAAAGGTGAAAATAGTTTGATAAACATTTGCTTTTCATAGAGTCGAAAGATTACAATTCAAAGCAAAGGATTACATTGCAAGCTTACAAACTAAGCTCCCCCTCAGCCTGATACTACAGTGGTTGGTTGCACAAGATGAAAGGATTGAACTGAGGAGAAGAACTCTCTCAGAACGAATCAAATGTAACAGTACAGAGTACTGTTCCATTTATAGACAATCCAAACCGCTGAGGTATCTCAGCTGACGTCACCATGAAAGCGACGTCTAACAGTCTAACAACCTGTATCTACTGGTCTTATACAAATACTGCTAAACCTAACCACTGACTATACATAAAGCAGATGACATACGAAACTACTGCTTTTTCTTTACATCAGTGCTTTCATCAAGGTTGATCAGTCCTTGATTGAGCAGTGCTTTGTCATCAGTAGATTACACCAGCAGTGTTTTCTTCTCAGCAGTTTTCTGGCTTCATCAGTAGTTAGAAGAACAGTAGAAGTTGTGTCCGGGCAGTGGATGTAGGACCATCAGATGTTATAATCACTTTCAAGGGAGAAGACTTAGTGTAAACTGCTGCTTATTGTGAATCTACTGTCATGATCCGGTTTTGGCTTTCATTATCTGTTCCTCTGGCAGGGTTCAATCCCAACAATCTCCCCCTGGAACAGATAATGCCAAAACCCTTCATTATTCTGGATCTTTATTGCCTCATCAATAGTTCCCTTATTTGCCCTTTAAGTTGTAGTTCAAAGGTTAAGGCATCTGTATCATCATCATCCCTGCTAAGTGGAAGATCAAGGAGATCCTGCAAATCTTCAAGACTTAGGCCAAGTGCTTGTTCCCTTGATATTTTCTTCACTTCTCCATCAGACCTGAATATAGTCAGTACATGGGTATGTTTGTCAGTTTCCCACTTTAGTACTTTTGAGCCTGGTGGGTTTCTTGGGAGATTTTTATTTGATGAGGAGTTTGGAGATGCTGGCCTATTCATGACTGGCTGAGCAGTACTTACAGATTGTTCTAGTTCAAGATCTTCTTTCATCATTAATCTAATTCCCTCTTTTACAATAGCATTTCCAGCTTTTAGATCTTCAACTGTTTCAGCCCCTGACTGGTTTTGGCTCCTTCTTTTGTAGATGGCAGCACCAGCTGAAGCAGTGGTTCTTTTGATTTACAGCTTTGGTGGTCTTTTTGAGACCTCTGCTTTGGAGTAGTCAGGCTTTTTAGGAACTGTTGGGTCTTTCTTTCTAAGTTCCTCCAACTTTTTGTAGGTAGCCCTGACCCTATCTTCTCCCCCACTTTGACACAGAATTCTTTGACCCATAATCAGCTGCTATCAGCTCCTCTTTCATTCTCTTCAACTCTAATGCCTTATCAGCTTCAAATTGTTTGAACTTTTCAGGAGGAGTCTGCTTGACCTTATTTTTTATTATTTCTTGAATCCTGGCTGCCTCTTTTTCAAGCTCAGGAATGGTCCAGTTTTTGTACATGTGTTTCTCCCCCTTGTATTTCTTGTAGGTAATGATGTTCTCAATGTAGTCTTTTCTCAAGGACTCATCTGCCCTTTCTGAGATTTGCTGACATACATTTTTGGCAAATTGCTCCATAGCTCTG
Source organism: Helianthus tuberosus (assembly GCA_030545235.1). Lineage (NCBI taxonomy): Eukaryota > Viridiplantae > Streptophyta > Magnoliopsida > Asterales > Asteraceae > Helianthus > Helianthus tuberosus. The sequence continues at coordinate 158,663,368 of CM060418.1, read as the reverse complement.
ACCTGTGTGAGTAGAAACTGATAGTTTTGCTGAAATTCTCTATCAGATTTCCCTTGTCTATTTCTGATTGCGATATCCTCTGCTTGCTTGGCCTTGAGTTTCAAATATTCTTCGATATTGTTAGGCCTGGGATATCCTTCAACTGATGGCAAACTCCTTTTAGCTGGGTCATCCTCATAGTAAAAGGATTTGATTTCTTCCCTAACTGCAATGAGTTCCAGAGGAAATGAGACACCAGCAGGAGGTAATGGCTTTAGAATTTGAGCTGAAGAGAGAGGTATGGGTTTTGGAATGGTGACAAGTGACAGGGATTTTGAAGATGTTGGTGGTGGTGAATAGTCATCATCTTTGAGGATTAGCCTTCTCCTTTTTGTTTGAGGAGAGACTGATGATGTTTTGGGTGGAACAGTGGTGGTAATTTGGGTGGCAGTGGTTTGTGATTGACTAACAGCTGTTGAAACAACTGGTGTTTCAACCACTGTTGTCATTACAGCAGATGTTGTAACATCTGTTGTCTTCCGCTTTTTGGCAGGAGGTGAGGTTGTTTTTGGAGGTGATTGTGGTGGTGGTAAGGCAGTGGTTGTGGTGTGTGTTGAAGTGGTGTGTGTTGAAGTGATAACAAATGTTGAAACCTCTGAAGTACCAGCAGTAGTTGATACAGCAGGAGTTACAACAGCTGTTTGGGTGGAGGTTTGATGCTGATGGATTTTGGATGGTGGTTTTGGAATATGCTTTGGAATTCTGGATGGGATGGACTTAGGTTTCCTTTTTGGCTTAGGATTTTTAGTATCCTTAGACTCAGAACAACCCTGCGCATACAGCTCCATGAAAGCTCTTTTCTCCTCATTCCACCTTGAAATATCCTTTGCCACTCTATCCCTTTTAACACTTGCTACTCCTTCATCAAGTGCTTCTTGGGTAGCATCAACCTTTTTACTACCATCTGGCAAAGGAATTTTTCTGGTCATAGCATCCCTTTCTGGTTCAATGTAAAGACCATCATCTATTCCCTTCTTCTTCCACTCCTGAAGTTTCTCCCCCTTTTTGGCATTATCTGGGGGAAGTTGATCAATGAAAAGTACTGTTGGAGGAGCAGTGCCAGTGGTTTCCAATAAATGGGCCTTGATTGCCTTAATATCTGCTTGAGTGTTCTTGTACCTAGACTCCATTATGTTTCTCAGCTTTTTGACATGTAGTTCATGTTGCTGATCAGCCATTTCTATTTGTTGTTGGAGAAAAGGTTGGAAGAGGTTCCAGAGCTCATTTGTAGCAGATGCTTGTGGTAGAGCAGGTGCTTGAGGTGGAACAACAGTGGATTGCATCTTTTGTACTGTCAACAACTGTTACAACATCTATTTGATATCTGCAACTGAAGTATCCAGTTTATCAACACGTTCCGCCAATTCCAAATATTTTAAACCATCACCCAATTTAATGGGATCATCTGATTTCCCACTAGCAGTGGTTTTATCAGTGGTTGAGGTAGGGAGTGTACTCCAAACATTAACCACTGATGCCCTTTTTTCTTGGTACTGGGGTCTTCTTCCTTCAACACTTGACAACCTTTTGATGTTGCCAGTGGTAAAAATAAATCCACTGGTGGTTGGCAGAGGTGCTATGTAAGGAATTGCCTCCAAGGAAGTCTTATTGATGTAACCACTGTCCAAATGTAAACCAGTGGGTTCAACATTTGTAGTGGCTGCTTCACTTGGAATACCACCAAGAGTTACTTGTAACTCAAGGGGTGTAACCTCCTCAGGTTGTGTTGGTGGGTTAGCAAGGACTGATACATCAGACCCAGTCATTTGTTGAGGTATATTCTCAGTAATAGGTGATTGAAAAGGACTGGTTAGTGCCTGGTTCAAATCTATTGCATCCAACAGAAGTTTAGTTGGTGGGGGAATTGTGGATGTGATGTTTGGTGTAGAAAGAGGATTTGCCCCAGGAATTGGGCTGTGGATGATGGAAACGAGTGTTTCCAGAGCATCATAATGTGGAGTCCCTATTTGTTCAACCTGTTCTTTTTTAGAAGAAGCAGGAGGAGTTTCGGTTATGGGTGGAGATATTTGTACCAACTGCTGTGAGGAAGAATCAGCAGTGGTTTCTTGTGACTTTTGTGTTGTCACATGCATTTGCTCTGGTATCTCATCCTCCAGAGTTGCCTTTTTGATGGGTTTGGGGGGGGGGGGGTTTGTGTTTTTCTTTTTGTTGGCTTTTTGGTGATTTTAGGTGTGGGTTTCAAAGCAGTTGTGCTGCTACTTTGATCACCTTGAGCAGTGGGCCCAGCAGCAGATACCTGAGGAGCAGTGGTAGCTGCTAAATTCTGCTCAGGCACCTCTGCTTGTGTTTTGCAAGGTGTTGACATTCTGGTAAAAGTTTCAGCAGTTAAGCTGTGCATTTGTAAAGAGTCACCTTGGTTTATTACAGCAATATCATCCTTACAGAATTTCTTTTCAAAATAATAGCTTAGAAATCTTGGAAACAGTAAGAATGATTTTGTTTCAACATTTTTAACCAGATCATTAAAATTTTCCCGGGAATAATTAAAATTTTCTTCTTGAAGAATAGCATATCCCAGATTTTTAATTTTTAATGGTATTTCATTAAAAGCAATGGTTTTGTTTGAAACACACATTAGAATGGTATGAAATAAAAACCTTGTTGCAGAAGGGAAGTAACCTTTTTGTAAGGTATCCTTTTCTACTTCTGCATTATACCCTCTTTCCAGAAAATCATTTTTAACTCGTTTTTGGGGAAAGAAATTGTACCTTCCTGATCATCGAGTTGAAAGACCTCTGAAATTGATTGTGTTGTAATCTTGACGGCTTTACCCTTTAAGGAAGAGTTGATGGCTATTACAGTGTCTCCTTGTTTTTCAAGGGTTGCATTCTTCCAAAACTCTCGTTGGGTTGTCAAGTAAATTGGTGCATCCGCTATTAACAAAGTTTTGTACTTTGATGCGGAGATGGTATCAATGATGGAATCGAAAATTTCTGTGGTGCCAGGTTTTGTGAGTAAACCCAGAAGATTGTAAGATGGTTTGTGTGGAATTTCGGTGGGTGTTGCCTTTTGAGAGGCTTGTTTAGACGTTGATTTGGAAGTGGGTTTTGCAGATGGCTTCGATTTTGTCATTTTGGAGATGATGATCGAAGAAATTTGTGAAGGAATTTGAAGAAAAACTGTTTTGAGAAGAGAATTTTTGAGAATTCAATTCGACAGTGTAAAACCCTGTTTGGGGGTTTTGATCAGGGTTTTATTTAAAAAATGATCGCTGATGTGGCAGCGGTTATTAAGATCTGATGGCTAAAAACTAACCACGTGTCAACCTCTGATGATATGGATGAAGAATGGAGGACAGTTGTTTTGAGAGCCACTGATGTACCAAGCATCAGTAGTTACAACGGTAATAATGTGATAACAGTGGATGATTTTTACTATCAGTAGATAGAATATCAGTGGATAAGATACTGATTTTGAGCATCAGTGCTTGCCAAGCAAAATGAAGGGTCAATGGTTGACTTTCAGCAGTGGATAGTAATTAGGAAACAGATGTTTGAACACAACAGTGGTTAAGGGTAATATAATGGTAATGATTTGAGAGACCAGTATGTCAGCAACTGTTTTGAGAATTTTCATTCAGGATTTTGCCACATGTCAATTACACATTTTGAAGCTTTTACAACTCCTTGACAGTGGTTTAGTACCCCAGATGATGTAAACTTTTTACCAAGGCAACTCATTCTTGTTATAATTTTTGAATTAAAACATGAGTGCCCAAGTATTTTAAGATCTGTTGACTATCAATCCTTTTCATAGAGTAAGAACAAGCTTGAGTTTGACATGACCTTGACAAAAATACCAATTCCTTTTGATCTATTTTAAGGATAGTATCACCAACAAAAATAAGGTCATATATCCTCACAGGAGATTGAAACTTTTACTATAAAAAACCAGTAAAAAGTTCAAAAAATATAATTCCCAAAAAAAAATAAAGAATAATATATCCTGCTTTATTTGAGAAAACCCTGTTTAAAAAAAATAATTAAAGGATTTTCTGAAGACAGCACCAAAAGAACCTGGAAAAACCTTAATAAAGCACATGATCATCTCATACTCAAGTTTATGAGAATAGTCAGTGGTTGACAACAGTGGTATGAAATTTTAAATACATTTTGACCACTGTTTGATACCATTCTCTTGTTGAATGATTGTCAACAGAAATGAGAACACATGTTCACATAGGTCTTTGAAAACCCAGTTGTAAACTTTGTTATCATGTGAAGATTCTGAAACTTTGTCTAGTCCTCTTTTAAATACATTTACTGGGAATACTATTGTTCCCTGAATTTTCCTAACCAATGGTTGCACATAGTTGTTTAATGACCACAATTACCCCAACCTTTGACTCTTAAGTGTTTTATGTTTATACTCTTTTCTTTTGACTTCAAAAGTTTTGAGTTAAACACACTTCTGAGCTTTTGTGAATTTTCTTCTTCCTCTTTCACCCTTCCCATTCATAAGTAATGAGATACTTACTGGGAGGTCTTTATTGAAGGAATACTTATTCCCAAAATCATTTTGCAGTAATGTTTTGAGAAATTTGGTCATTTACACACATGCTCATGCCAAATTTCACATCACTTATGATCTGGACATTTTTGACCACTGATTTTCTTAACATGATTTTCACTAGGTTGTTTTGTTCCTATTTAGGATCTCAACCTGTTTTTCGTCACAAAAGATCAAGTGACTAAAGTTTTAATTTCCCCCTCTTTCGTTAACAAAAACACCAATGTTTTTATGAACATAGGTTTTGGTTAATCCGAGATTCATACTTTAGCATCTGATATAATGAAAACATCACAAATTTCATAACAACAGTTGAAATCAATTTTGAAGAGAAGAAATAATCCTATATTTAACAGATATGTTTTCAGATCTAAAAACCATGAGTGTCTTATGCATGAAATCACTTGTTGTGTGAGATTTGTGTGTCATATGACATCTTGGTTGATTTACAGAGTTTTTGAATAACCAGTTTGAACATGGTTTACTCGGTACTCTGTTTTTCAACTAAATGCACCCAACCTTAGTATCAATGAATTATGAGCCGAACTGTTATGTCAAATTGATTGTTAGATCGAATTTGACTGTCCAGGCTCTGATACCAATTGTTAGGATCGGAGGCTCTCATGATTGTATTTGTTTGTATGATTTGAACAATGAATGAATATGAAACAATGTAAAGTGCAGCGGAAATGAATAACAGACTTTGTAAACACAATCAAAGGTGAAAATAGTTTGATAAACATTTGCTTTTCATAGAGTCGAAAGATTACAATTCAAAGCAAAAGATTACATTGCAAGCTTACAAACTAAGCTCCCCCTCAGCCTGATACTACAGTGGTTGGTTGCACAAGATGAAAGGATTGAACTGAGGAGAAGAACTCTCTCCGAACGAATCAAATGTAACAGTACAGAGTACTGTTCCATTTATAGACAATCCAAACCACTGAGGTATCTCAGCTGACGTCACCATGAAAGCGACGTCTAACAGTCTAACAACCTGTATCTACTGGTCTTATACAAATACTGCTAAACCTAACCACTGACTATACATAAAACAGATGACATACGAAACTACTGCTTTTTCTTTACATCAGTGCTTTCATCAAGGTTGATCAGTCCTTGATTGAGCAGTGCTTTGTCATCAGTAGATTACACCAGCAGTGTTTTCTTCTCAGCAGTTTTCTGGCTTCATCAGTAGTTAGAAGAACAGTAGCAGTTGTGTCCGGGCAGTGGATGTAGGACCATCAGATGTTATAATCACTTTCAAGGGAGAAGACTTAGTGTAAACTGCTGCTTATTGTGAATCCACTGTCATGATCCGGTTTTGGCTTTCATTATCTGTTCCTCTGGCAGGGTTCAATCCCAACGCGTACAAGGCCAGATCTATGTTACCCAGTCAGTCTGCTTAGTAGATTCATGTAAGAACCAAAGGAGCATCGCTTGAAAGTAGTGAAGCAAGTACTATGTTATATCAAAGGAACTAAAGAACATGGAATCATATACAAGAAGCAAGGAGGATGTAAGATCATAGGTTATAGTGATAGCAGTTATGGAGTTAACTCAGACCAAGGAAAAGGTACAACTGGTCTAGTATTCTACTTTGGAGAATCACCTATAACCTGGTGCACACAGAAGCAACAGACAGTCGCGTTATTTAATCGTTTCCAACATTCAAGAGAGCGTCGACCTCTTCGGATCCATATAATCAAAATCCATAGTGGAAGTAAATCATTTTTTGGATCAAATAGAAGATATATAAAGCCAAAAATATCTATATTAAAAAAATTACGAAAAAAATCACTAATCTTTTCAAACCAAAAAGTGTAAAAACCCTTCATTTTTTCAATAAGAATCTACATCAACCTAAAGAAATTTGAACATCAACACTTGATAATATCAACTTTATCAAAAATTCTGGAGAAAAAGTAGGCCAAAGGAATTAAATTGTTTTGAGAAAACAATTAAACATCATAAAATGTATAATGAAAGCCGTGCAGTTCGCATGAATATTAAAACAATAATTAGCCCCCCAAAACACAAACAAGATTAAACATGATCTTTAAAACAACACTTAGGAAATAGGATAATTAACTAACCCATCAAAACCTCAATGTTTGTCATCTTTCCAGTCTACTGCCAACCTATAAATGCATACAAAATCCGATGTAAAAATTAATTAGAATACCATATGTATAGCAAACAGATCTAACTATAGACCATCTATACAAACAACAACTTTATAATTGACCACTTTCTACAAAACAATCAAACTTGCTTTTGCACAAAGTTGATTGAATGGTAAATAATAATCAAATTTTTTTCAAGAAGAAATATAGTTAATGCATGGACCTATTTGGAATTTAATTTCGATAAAAAGATATGGACTTTAACAATGTAAATCGATCAAATGTTCTCACCCGATGAAGCAGACGTTCAAATCCTGTGCAAAAAGAAGGCCAGATAAGTGAAGAATGTAACACCACCTGTGAAACGTGACCACAAGAAATGCAGCTAAAATGTGACGATGACTCTGTTGAGGCTTGTGGTTTTATAATCAACTTATTATATTATATTGTATCATATTATGACATATCATATTATATCATATCATATTATGTTATATCATATCATATCATATTGTATCATGTTATGTTATATCATACTATATCATAATGTATCGTATCATATTATATTATAGAGTAAACTGCCAAAATGGTACTTGAGGTTTGGTCACTTCAGTCCAAAACTCAAACATTTCGAATCTGAGTCCTTGTGGTTTTTGTTGCCATTTTCATCCAAAAGCAAAATATGGTCATATTTTTTAGTTAACATCTAGTTTTTTTTTTTTTTTTTGTCTTTTTCCTCCCTTTTAATGAAGGGTAAAATGGTCAATTTTTTAAATTTGTTATAATAAAAAGTTAAAATACCATTTTGCCCTTCATTAAAAATAAGAAAAAAATTTTAAAAAGATTGATGTTAACTGAAAAATCTGACCAAATTTTGATTTTGGATGAAAATGGCAACAAAATTGAAACCACAGAGACCCAGATTTAAAAGGTTTGAGTTTTGGATTAAAGTGGCAAAAATGACCAAACCTTAGGGACCATTTTGACAGTTTACTATATATTATATTAAAACATTTATGGCATTATACTAAAGTTTATTTATTATATTTACTTATCAAATTCATTGATAATATTCTATTAAAATATTTATGTGGATTTCATTAAAAATCAATCAATAGTTCGTTAAAATAAATGGCATTATACTAAAGTTTATTTATTATATTTACTTATCAAATTCATTAATAATATTCTATTAAAATATTTATGTGAATTTCATTAAAAATCAATCAATAGTTTGTTAAAATATATTATATTATATTAAAACATTTATGGCATTGTACTAAAGTTTATTTATTATATTTACTTATCAAATTCATTAATAATATTCTATTAAAATGTTTATGTGAATTTCATTAAAAATCAATCAATAGTTTGTTAAAATAAAAATCATTTTGTTATGAAATATCTATACTTTCTATAAAAGTAGAACTCCCAATGACATAAGAAAAGCTGATGTGGCAGCCATAGAGGCTGTCAAACAATTTTTTTTTATGTAATTGATTGCATCATAAATCTTAATATAAAATCACTTTAAAATCTATCTAAAACTACGCCATTAAAACCTCTGCTCATATCCATCCATGCTTTAAAGTCAGCAGGGGTTAAAGGTTCATACACTGCCTTTCTTTGGCATATGTTAATTGCCAGTAATTTCAAATTCAAAATGTTTGGAAATACGTAATTTGCAATTAATGTATGTCACTCACTCTCTTCTTTCAATCATCTTCTTATATAAAGGTTTTTTCCTCATTTCCCTCTTCATATTTTATTACACTCTCATGTTCTCTGCTTTTGTATTTTGAAATTTGAATTCATTCCGATTTCCAAATTAGAAGCCTGTCAACATCAGTTGAGATTAACTATTTTATTTTTGAATCTTGGGAAAGATTTGTGGCCCATGAAAGCGGGATCATCTTCATTGATGAAAAGGTAATGCGTATTTGTGTTTTTCCATGGATGTATATGTGTGATTTCCTGTTTCTATGCTTTATAGTTTTGTATTATAAATGTTCCTCTAGGTTTGTATGCTAAAAAAATACTTTGTTTAAATGTTCTTCAGGGTGCTAAGTTTAAAGGAGGTATTAAAAGTCATTCGATATCTATTTTGAATGGACAACTTCAAGAAGATGTTGTTATTCTATCGAATCATCTTCTTATATAAAGTTTTTTTTTCATTTCCCTCTTCATATTTTATTACACGCTCATGTTCTCAGCTTATGTATTTTGAAATTTGAATTCATTCTGATTTCTGAATTAGAAGCCTGTCAACATCAGTTGAGATTAACTATTTTAGTTTTGTTAACGATTTGAATCATGGGAAAGATTTGTAGCACATGAAAGTGAGGATCATCTTCATTGATGAAAAGGTAATGTGTATTTGGGTTTTTCCATGGATGTATATGTGTGATTTCTTGTTTCTATGCTTTATAGTTTTGTATTATAAATGTTCCTCTAGGTTTGGATGCTAAAAAAATACTTTGTTTAAATGTTTTCAGGGTGCTAAGTTTCAAGGAGGTATTAAAAGTCACTCGATATCTGTTTTGAATATACAACTTCAAGAAGATGTTGTTGTTATTCTGTCGAAATTTGGTGTTTGTGAGAGATTGGCAAGGTGTTGAGTATGGTTTTTACTTACTCTGTTGTATAATGTGATCATGTAGATGTTGCTGGATCTATTATTTGTTGTGGAGGTCTTGAATTCGTTGGCCGACCTCCGAAAGAAACTAAGAGGATGAAAAGCGATATTCAAGACTTTGAGTAAGTTGTTGTTTACATGTCCAGTCATGTACAAATGATTGTTTGTAGTTAGTGTGGAATGATCTTAATAAATGAGATCAAGAATGTTGGTATTTAATATGGAATCATGGTAATAAACGAGATCAACAATTTATTCTTCAAGTGAATATGTTAGTTAATTTGTTGTTCATTTACTACTTTAATAGATGGTCATAAATTTCTTTTGCTTGAATGTTGTTATTCATTCAATTTTAGTTTTGATTTTATAGATTCTAAAAAATTGGTCAGAAATTAGTGTTTAGTTTGTGGTCAAATGAATATTGTTTTCATGTAGGGTTACGGTTTTGCGGTGTACTGTGTGGAATGATTATGCTATGTAGTTTAACGAATTCATCTCTAAAATGGCAGCTCATGAGCATGTGATGGTTGTTATACAGCATGGAAAGTGTAAAGAAATGGAAAGGTAATTTTGTTACTTTTTGCAAATCATAACTATACTCTTTATTTATGCTATTATAATAACAGGTCGAATAAATTTTAATTAGTTGTTCTGTGATCTGTTGCAAGGATGTTGGTGATGTTACGGAAGACTTTTCAACTGTTGAAATCTAAAAGGATTCTAGATTAGGTCTGAATGGAAAGTAAAAACATCTTATTTTGAAGACTCCTTGTGGTTTTTATTTATGTTTCTTAACTTTTGTTTTAACCTGCTGGGTTTAAAAGTTTGGTATGTTATGGCTACAATTTGAATCATCTAAAATGATGGATTTGGTATGTAATTGCTACAATTTGATATTATTGTTATTATATTATTGTTGATATTCATTTATTTCATAAGTAGTAAGGTTATATATTATTGTGAGTGAATGAATACAAATTTAATGAATTGGTTAGTGGGAAAACTGTTAGGATCTAATATACATTAACATTTGTTAGAGGCTAACCACTGTTATAGATTCCTAAAATCTCATGAGCCCTAGGCACTGTTAGAATCTGAGCTACATTAGGATCTGTTGAACAGACTTTGCTTCAACAGACCTTATCATCTGTTGATCATGATCTTTAGACACTTGGCAAGAACAGTCCCTGAACTTCTGAGAAGTTGTCAATTTTAGTCCCTGTGGTTTTATGGAGTTGATGTTTTAATACTTCTGGTGTGAATCTTGTTGATAATATGGTGCTTGACTCTTTATTCTAGATGCTTAATTTTGACACTTAAACTATGAGACTTGATACTTAATCTAGATACTTGACCCTTGATGCTTAATCTAGACACTTGATTTCTGATACTATGGAAACTAGATTCTTATTGTTGATTCTTGATACTTGATACTTGGACTCTTGATTCTCGATGTTTGAGAAGCTATGACTCTTGACCCTTAAATCTAATTGGTGCTTGACACCTTAGACTCATGAAACTTGATTCTTGGTGAAACGAGAGACTGGAGCCTTGTCACTGGCGGAATCTATTTAATCTTGCAAACTTTTGATGTAGAAGCTATAATCTAGTTAATTCTATTGCCCATACATAACGCAACGTCTAACCTAACGCGTAAAACAAATCAGAATCGGGAAACACGGAAGGATGGAATGGCCAGAGTGGCCATCCGATCGGATGACACCCCGGCCGAACCACCTTTCCTCCCTCCTCCCTTCACCTATAAATAGGCTGTCACATCACCATTATGAGTGATGTGACAGCTCTGCCCGAACCAGACGCACGCGCACACTAGTCTCTCATTTTCTCATCGATTTCGGTACGTTTCAAGCTAGATTCTTGTACTTTCTTACTCTACGCATCATTCTCTACGTGATTCTCACTTGAAATCACACTTTTCACCGTGAAATCTCTCAGATCTGAGTTCTTGAGGGTGATGCCATCATGGTGGTTTGTACAAACTGCCAAGTGATGTCATTCTAAGAAAGATATAGCTCGGATCTAAGGTATTTCATACGTTTTTACACTAAATCTAAGTTAAATCTATACTTTTCATATAAGACTTGGGTTGTTCTTCACATTTTCTTCAAATTACTGATTTACTTCGGTGATAAACGTGACTGAACGGACTGTAGACTTGATCGGTGGTCTAGAGTTGGTTTAAGAACGGATTGTTCACTGATCAAGACGATCACGGGATGGATTCCGGCATAAACCCGTCGCTAACTGACAACTGGTTGGACTGGGGTGGTTCCCGACCGGTCGGAATGACTGTTAAAACGATGAGTTACTGTTGTCTCAATACGTACCGTGACGTCACCATTTAAAACTCGGGAATTTTACTAAAGTTGGTAAACAAGAACAATAGGCCAGCCGATCGGACAGCCGACCGATCGGACAGCCTTTCTTCATAATAGGCCAGCTGATCGGACAGCCATCCGATCGGACAGCCTTTCTTCACACAAGGGCAGCCGATCGGACAGCCGACCGATTGGACAACCTTTCATCACAATAGGCCAGCCGATCGGACAGCCTTTCTTCACACAAGGCCAGCCGATCGGACAACCATCCAATTAGACAGCCTTTCTTCACACTAGGCCAGCCGATCGGATTACCATCCGATCGGACAGCCACATTGGTCTTACTTCATTGTTGTTCTTAACCGGACGAATGGCAACCCGATCGGATAGCCATCCAATCGGGCAGCCATTGTCACTGAACACACACAAGGCCACCCGGTCGACTGGCCATCCGATCGGACAACCGTTCGATCAGACAACCATCCGACCCACTGACATGTTAACCGCTTTATTCAACCTCGTTACTCTGCCCGACTCTTACCCCATTGCAATCTAATCAGGTTAAATCCTAAAAGAGCTCCCTTTGATCCAATAACAGTTGCGACTGTTAAGCAATCACTGTGAGTATACTCGATCCCCTTTTACTTTAAACTTTTGGGGTGTAGCATGTATTCTATGAAACTTAAACTTGAATCTTTGAAAACTTATGCTCTATCCTATGTGGAAGTTGTGATTCTTGATTCTTGACTCTTTGTGCTATGTGACGTTTAATCCAGAGTGTGTAGTTCCGCCTTAAAAATAGTAGCGCTATAGGAAGATGTACCTCTCCCATTATTCTCGGGGGGTATTGTTAGGAGGATTCTAGTTTACCTTGAGTCTTGGGTAAACACTAAAGCATTGGGATACTTGGGCTATCACTGCGTGGACTACGACACTAGCACGGCTGTAAACTATATTTATTACTTACACTATGGATATGAGTTGTTTTAATCTACTATACTAGTATCAAACTTGTATACTCGCCAATACATTCGTATTGATAGTTTAATACATGTTGCAGGTTGATAGGTGACGTGATTGTCGTGGTACACGCAAATTTAATCCCAATAACAACTATAGATAGTGGTAAGAGGGTATCGAACTCAGGGAGTATGTGGAAAATATGTCGATTATATAGCTTTGCGATTAAACTACAATTAACCTAATTTGCAGAAAATAAAGATCAATGATTTATATTGTTGTTTTAGAAAACTAAATTAATAACTAATTGCAAATCAAAATTGGTTGTTTAACAGATTAGGAGAACAGTGACCATCTTAGGATTCAGTTTCTTTTAACAATTGTGTGAAATTTCAACTAGAAAGAGTTACATAGACATAACTCGTGCATAAATAATTGAAGTGATAAAAGGGAACAAAGTACTCGGATTATATAAACGCGAGGTTGTTTCCCGATGATCAATTAATCAATAACCAACCCTAACCCTTCCCGTGATATCTCGATTGCCAACGGCACCAAGAACGTACGATTGAGACTAGAAATTGCACTATCAATTAACAAGCTACAAACAATTATGCATACACCATGATAATCAAGCAAACACAAGTTATCATTCTAGAAATTCAGAAATAAACACACAAAAGTTCAAGAGAAACCTTCACCTAAGATGATCACCGAAAGTTTTAGCCACACATAGCTTGGTGAATCATCATAACAATAAGTTCAATGTTCATACGAATCAAAATCACAAACCGAATGTTAGAAATTGTTTAGAACCAAGCAAGAACAGCCAAAATCGCCCCTAGTGTCTTCTCCAAACGTCCAATGATGAGAATAATGAAAAGACATCATAAAAACTGAATAAATGATGGCAGTTACGGTTCTGTCGTCACCTCCACCGTAAACATCAAAGTGTTACGGCAGCAGCTTCCTGAGTTACGGTGAGACAAGGGCCATTTTCAGGGCCACCGTAAATTACGGTGGCCACCGTAATTTACGGTGGCACCCTGAATAATGTGCTTTGTTTCCTCTTTCGTTCCACGCACGACCCGTTCATCTCTAATCCTTCCAAAGCTGCGTTTTCTCCACTTTAAGCTCCCGAACCACACCTGAAACATAAGCAACCGCAGTTATCTAATTCAAGATAATTACACAATTAAATGAGGGATAAACTTGTCTTTTAACATCATAAAGGGTTGTCCTATGGACCACCCGTCAATAGGATGAGACGGAACATGGAAAACAAGCTAGGGGAATGCCTAGAAACGTCACGCTAGCTAATCTAGTCTTGGAACAATTTGAACAATTATGATTTGATGTTTTGTAATGTGATATTATGAGATGTGTGGATTTTAGACAATAGCTATGTAATCTACCGAAATATCTAGTGTTGTGGAATTCTCTTGAGCAATCTGTACGCTTAGTGCTCGCACCCCGATGTTTCCGCCATCGGTTGGGGTGTGACAGATTGGTATCAAAGCCATAACTATAGGGAATTAGGATAAGTAGGAATACTTGCCCTTGTCTATAGTTCTAGGAATCTTGCCTCTTATTTGTTGTTTAAGACTTATGCATTCTACCGTATCTGCTTCCTAGCGGAACATGCTCCTATTGAATTTACATGCCTTTCCTAAGGCTGATACAATGTACACTTTATACCATGAAAACACTGTTATACAGTGTTTATATTTTGCACGAGATTTATCCACAGGATAGGAGTGACATCCGAACCTTGATGGGAAATCTCCATATTATTCTGGTAGGTCTTGTCTATGGATAAGAGCCGACAACCTTTGGGGTACGATGTTGTCAAGATAGAGGTGAAACTCAGACCTTGACAACTAGTCCCACTCAATAATTTTATGTCTCGCCAAAGTCTCGTAACCACCAGTCAATTGAGTACGTGAAATGGCTAAAAGGACAAATATCGTAGGCCTGACATCGATGACGTATTTGTCTAAGTAAGTCAGGAAGCGATACCTCAATCCGAAAGGGGTTCGAACCACTTTGGTTAGTCGCCGTTCCTCTACCCGGAACAATCCTACGTTTTATAAGCCTATCTTGCTTTTATGTTACCTCGATTTTTCATAAATGTGGTTTTATCTATGAGATTTTAAACTTGATTCTTCGTTCGTTTTGGTATATTTTTACACGAATCACACGTTGTCCGCAATCTCAAACATTAATCCTAATCTCATAACTAAATTTATGAAGTTTTATTCTAATGGGTAATCTATGTGGTAATCTTGATTGACTATTATGTTCTGAGGTGTTGATTGTGGGTATGAAACACTAAGATGACATGGAAGTACGAGACAGAAGTGGCATGTCCAAAGCATGGTGGATACACCGCTGGTACTTCCTATATATAAGTGCTTCCGACATGTTACCAACTTTCGTACCAAGTGCCATACGAGGATAGTGTTTGCAGACCAATGTGGATAGTCTATGTAATCTATGGAAACTTTATTCGCGAAGACTACGGAGAATCTATGCAATCTATGTAGACTCTAAAGCCATGCATGTAATCTATGTGTACTCTAGCAATGTTAATCTATTGTGTTGAACTATTGAGATTAATCTGTGGCAATCTATTGAGTTAATCTATGTTACTCTATTAAGTAATCATGTTAAAACATTGGGTTATTCTATAAGCTAATCTATGTCGATCTATCGAGAAAACTATGAATAAACTATGTGAATCTAATCTATGCGAAGAACAGTCCCTGAACTTTAGACACTTGGCAAGAACAGTCCCTGAACTTCTGAGAAGTTGTCAATTTTAGTCCCTATGGTTTTATGGAGTTGATGTTTTAATACTTCTGGTGTGAATCTTGTTGATACTATGTTGCTTGACTCTTTATTCTAGATGCTTAATTTTGACACTTAAACTATGAGACTTGATACTTAATCTAGATACTTGACCCTTGATGCTTAATCTAGACACTTGATTTCTGATACTATGGAAACTAGATTCTTATTGTTGATTCTTGATACTTGATACTTGGACTCTTGATTCTTGATGTTTGAGAAGCTATGACTCTTTACCCTTAAATCTAATTGGTGCTTGACTCCTTAGACTCGTGAAACTTGATTCTTGGTTAAACGAGAGACTGGAGCCTTGTCACTGGCGGAATCTATTTAATCTTGCAAACTTTTGATGTAGAAGCTATAATCTAGTTAATTCTATTGCCCATACATAACGCAACGTCTAACCTAACGCGTAAAACAAATCAGAATCGGGAAACACGGAAGGATGGAATGGCCAGAGTGGCCATCCGATCGGACGACCAGCCGATCGGATGACACCCCGGCCGAACCACCTTTCCTCCCTCCTCCCTTCACCTATAAATAGGTTGTCACATTACCATTATGAGTGATGTGACAGCACTGCCCGAACCAGACACACGCGCACACTAGTCTCTCATTTTCTCATCGATTTCGGTACGTTTCAAGCTAGATTCTTGTACTTTCTTACTCTACGCATCATTCTCTACGTGATTCTCACTTGAAATCACACTTTTCACCGTGAAATCTCTCAGATCTGAGTTCTTGAGGGTGATGCCATCAAGGTGGTTTGTACAAACTGCCATGTGATGTCATTCTAAGCAAGATATAGCTCGGATCTAAGGTATTTCATACGTTTTTACACTAAATCTAAGTTAAATCTATACTTTTCATATAAGACTTAGGTTGTTCTTCACCTTTTCTTCAAATTACTGATTTACTTCGGTGATAAACGTGACTGAACGGATTGTAGACTTGATCGGTGGTCTAGAGTTGGTTTAAGAACGGATTGTTCACTGATCAAGACGATCACGGGATGGATTCCGACATAAACCCGTTGCTAACAGACAACTCGTTGGACTAGGGTGGTTCCCGACCGATCGGAATGACTGTTAAAACAATGAGTTACTGTTGTCTCAATACGTACCGTGACATCACCATTTAAAACTCGGGAATTTTACTAAAGTTGGTAAACAAGAACAATAGGCCAGCCGACCGATCGGACAGTCTTTCTTCACAATAGGCCAGCCGATCGGACAGCCATCCGATCGGACAGCCTTTCTTCACACAAGGGTAGCCGATCAGACAGCCGACCGATCGGACAGCCTTTCTTCATAATAGGCTAGCCGATCGGACAGCCATCCGATTGGACAGCCTTTCTTCACACTAGGCCAGCCGATCGGATTACCATCCGATCGGACAGCCACATTGGTCTTACTTCATTGTTGTTCTCAACCGGACGAATGGCAACCCGATCGGATAGCCATCCGATCGGGTAGCCATTGTCACTGAACACACACAAGGCCACCCGATCGACTGGCCATTCGATCGGACAGCCGTTCGATCGGACAACCATCTGACCCAGTGACCTGTTAACCGCTTTATTCAACCTCGTTACTCTGCCTGACTCTTACCCCATTGAAATCTAATCAGGTTAAATCCTAAAAGAGCTCCCTTTGATCCAATAACAGTTGCGACTGTTAAGCAATCACTGTGAGTATAATCGATCCCCTTTTACTTTAAACTTTTGGGGTGTAGCATGTATTCTGTGAAACTTAAACTTGAATCTTTGAAAACTTATGCTCTATCCTATGTGGAAGTTGTGATTCTTGATTCTTGACTCTTTGTGCTATGTACGTTTAATCCAGAGTGTGTAGTTCCACCTTAACAATAGTAGCGCTAAAGGAAGATGCACCTCTCCCATTATTCTCGAGGGGTATTGTTAGGAGGATTCTAGTTTACCTTGAGTCTTGGGTAAACACTAAAGCATTGGGATACTTGGGCTATCACTGCGTGGACTACGAGACTAGCACGGCTGTAAACTATATTTATTACTTACACTATGGATATGAGTTGTTTTAATCTACTATACTAGTATCAAACTAGTATCAAATTAGTCATGGAACAATTTGAACAATTATGATTTGATGTTTTGTAATGTGATATTCTGAGATGTGTGGATTTTAGACAATAGCTATGTAATCTACCGAAATATCTAGTGTTGTGGAATTCTCTTGAGCAATCTGTACGCTTAGTGCTCGCACCCTGATGTTTCTACCATCGGTTGGGGTGTGACATGCATCATATGTTCATCCACAACAGACATTAGCTTCATCATACATTTGTATTCATTAGCAGAGGTTCTCTTTGGCAGACCTTTGGTTCAACAGTCTTTGTGTCACACCCCAATATTTCCACGTATTACCGGTGGGCCTGGTGGGGAATATCGTGACGTAGTTGATATCATCATAGTCAATAATCACAGTTTAAATGCACAACGGAAGTCTAAAAGTAATTTATACAAACCGAGTTTAAAGTAACATAAAATATTACACAACGGAATGTAAGATGGATCCACAGGTGGATCTAAAATAAAAAGAAATATTGTTCAACAGATTTAAGCATCAAAAGCTTGCAAGACTCTTTATTGATACTAGGAGTAGCCAGCCCATTTCGCGTAGTACCTGCACTTAACCTTTTTGGAAAATACGTCAGTTTACACTGGTACATACAATTAACTGACTCTTTTTGAAAAGTGTTTATAAAATTGATTTAAATGCACAAGGCACAAAATTCTTTTATAACTTGGGACAATTATTTAAAATAATCTTGTATACAGTTTTACATATTTGTCGTCCATTCGGGACACAGTTAGAAGAGCCGGATTAGAATAATTGACACACCACAAGTATACGCCCACAAGATATGTGAGATACCGTTTATACAAACGCAACTGTCAGGTTTATGCCTACACCCCGTGCTTAATCCGTGGCCATTTAATAAATGAGCCGAGGATATCCAGGACATGGTCATTAACCCCCCAAAGGCATTGCATTAAACAAAATAGATTAAAACGGGTTATGTAAATGTATTAATCACAATCCGATTTAAATAACTACATACCCGACTAAGCGGTATTGTTATAATACCGTATCCCAAGCCCGTATAACGGAAAATAAATTAAAAGTATTTACCTGAGCAAAATATAAATTTTATCTCAGCCGTATAACAATCAGCAAGTGAAAACAGCTTTTACTGGGCTCCTAAATCTGGAATGAAGGTTTTAATAACCTATTAGATTCCTAACGGGTCTTACTTAAGTTTAAACTTAGACCGGTTAGTTTTAATGAAAGGTTTACGGTTCAAAACGCAAGATTAAGCGAAGACCGGATTAGAATGTGAGTTAGACCCGACAAGCATGAAGACTTGTATGTTATGGGTAAACTAAACATATTCTGGATTTTGAGGTAAAAATGAAAAGGTTTGACCCGTTTCGGTTAATTTATGCAAACTAGTTACATAAACCGTACCGAACGCGAATATGCATAACGGGTAACCAAAAGAGTCATATACAGGTTTCACAAGTTAATATGCTTAAAATATGTTGTGATATCAGTAGGATACCTTCCATTATGCCCAAAACGAATTTAAAACCAAATTAAGCCCCGTAAGGGTATTTTGGTCATTTTAAAGCTTATAAAAGAGGTTAAATAGTAATCTGAGTTTCTTGTCTAAAATAATCAGTAAAAATATTTATTTTAATGGGTTATATCAGTAAGATATTATAAATATGTGGAATTTATCATTTATGGCCAAACTATGCACCGAAGGGGCATTTTGGTCATTTCACATAAGTAAAAAGGGCCAAATTTGGAAATCTGAGTTCAAAACTTTTACTTACTATTTAAGTATAAAACTTTATTCATAACATCAGTAGGTATTAAGTCTTAGGTGCTAAATATGGTTTTAAACCATACTATGCTAAATCGCATAAAAGTCGGTATTTGACGATATTTGGGTTATTTAAGGAAATCTAAGATTTTGATCAGCCTTTACTGTTTAAAATAATTTATTTGATGTATAAAATCAGTAGCAAAAGGTTTGATATGTAAAGGATGTGTAAAACTCTTTTTATTAGCAAAAAGGGCATAACCGTCAATTACCGAGTCAATGCAACAACCATATGTTATGATCAGTTTAAAATTTAACAAAAATTTCCACAAATCCCTAAATATTATATCTTAATAGTAGGTGGCAACTTTGGTGTCAAAATTTGGGTTTAAATGGGTTTTATACCAAAAATGCCAATTAATTAATAAAAAGCTTTCATTTTACGATATCGCGCATAACTCCTATTTTAGACCATAATCTTACGTCAAACTTTTAGGACATACTTAAATATTAGTAATAAAGGTTTTTGTCCTCTCACATTTTCAAAAATCTCGTTTTAATATCAAAATGGCATAATGGTCAACATTTAAGCATTTAACGGAAACATGCAAATGAAATGGATTATTAAGGAACCATGTAGCATAACCTCAGAGGGTTTTACTAACATATAATATGGTCCTAAAGGAACCCTAAGGCATATCTAAAATAAGCTAAATCGGGTCAGAACTGAAAGTCAAAGCAAAAGTCTACTTTTGCGAGTTTCGGTTCCGAACCGAGCCTAAACTCAGAATTGTCGGGTTGAACATGTCTAGACATGTTCTTATAATATTTACCAAGTTATTTTAATGTTAAAACATGCTCCATAACCTCGGCATTGTTAGTTATGAATTTATTTGTAAAAATTGACCCGTTTGACTTTTTATTATACAGTTTGCCCCGACAATTGACCAAGTTAGAGTGATAATCAGTAAGTGCCCTTTTAAGGGTTTATTACCTACATAATTACCAACTCATAGCCACTTTTAATTCAAATAATGGCTGGACCGTTAGTGATTAATCACTAAGTCAAAGCTTAATTATGATAGCTTTGACTTTTGGTCATTAAGATAATAAAACTTAAACTAGAGATGCTAAGAATGCTTACAAGAACTCTTAGCATGAGATTAGAATAAAAGAAAACTCTCTTGAACTCCAAGAAGCTCCAGAGAAAGTGATTTGAAGTGAATTTGAAATGTGCAAATGAACAAGTGAAGAACAAGTGCTTTTTATAGGGATTTCTACTTCATATGATCATTCCACATGTCCCTACATTGATCCCTGATGTTACCAGGTGTCCCTAGTGCATGAAAAACCATTGGCACAGTCCCTGGTATCGATTTGAGTTATGCAAAGGCGGTGAAACTGGCTGAACTTGCAGCTGTCCTTTTCTTTCTGTATCTGGCACTTTTACGCGGCCCGCGTAATAATAGGTCATGGCTTACGCAGCCTGCGACAATGGGGAAATCCGGTTAAAAATTTGTAAGTTTTGCAATTTCAGTCCCTGGTCCAAAATAAGTTTAAATATCTTTCATTTATTGCACTTATGACCCCCATAGTTAACTTTTAAGGACCTTGTGTCATTATTTAACTCCGTTAGGCTCCCGGTTAGTTGTAAGATCACCCGAAAAGTCTTGTTTTCATCGAAACTCCATAAAATTGATATCCAATATTCTTGAGAACATAATATACAATCGTTACATTGTTTTTGGGATCGTTAAAAGGTCACTCAGAGGTAACTTTTAACATGTTGACACTTTTAACCCTTATGCTTTGTAGAATCCTTAATTTAAGTACAAACGACTTTTTATTGTTCGACAATTTATTCATTAAAGAATACGAACGTCGTGTGAGGTCAATCAGAGGCACAAGAATTGCATGTTGACACTTTGGATCCTTTTACAAACATATTTACATTGCTTGACAGTTTTAGTCCATCGGAATCAATTTCTTACACGTTAAAAGTCAATGACACGTGTCTTTATTATATTGGTCGTGATTTTACGAGGTGTTACATCCTCACCCCCTTAAAAGAAATCTAGACCTCGAGATTTACTGAAATAAATGAGGGTACTTCTGTTTCATTGTGGATTCAACCTCCCACGTGTATTCTGAGCCTCTACGGGCATCCCATTTTACCTTGACGATCGGCACATGCTTCCTTCGAAGCTTCTTAACCTGTCGATCCTCGATCGACAATGGTTTTTCAACGAATTTCAAACTTTTATCTATCTGCACGTCCTTATATGACATTGCTAGCGATTCATCGGCTAGACATTTCTTTAAGTTGCAGATGTTGAATACATTATGAATTCCCCTAAGCTATTCTGGTAGATTTAACTTGTAAGCTACGGTTCCGACACATTCGATGATCTCGAAGGGTCCTATATATCTTGGGCTTAGCTTGCCCTTCTTGCCAAACCGCATCACCCCTTTCCAGGGTGATACCTTGAGTAACACTTTGTCACCTACCTCGAATTTCAGAGGTTTACGCCTTTTATCCGCGTAGCTTTTCTGCCTATCCCTGGCAGCTTTGAGACGATCATGGATTTACACGATCTTATCCGTCGTCTCTAGGACTATACCTGGTCCTGATAGTCGGACATCTCCAACTTCCGCCCAACAAACTGGCGTCCTACACTTTCTTCCGTACAAAGCTTCAAAAGGTGCTGCTTGTATACTCGAATGATAGCTATTATTGTATGAAAATTCAATCAACGGAAGATGGTCATCCCAACTCCCTCCTAAATCAATAACACAAGCTCGTAGCATATCCTCAAGCGTTTGAATCGTACGCTTGCTTTGCCCATCTGTTTGAGGATGATATGCGGTGCTAAAATTTAATCGAGTGCCTAAAGATTGCTGAAAGCTTTTCCAAAAATGCGATGTGTATCTTGTATCCCTATCAGAGATAATGGACACTGGCACTCCGTGAAGAGATACAAACTCATCCACATACAACTGAGCTAACTTGTTAGAGCTGTGGGTTTCTTTAATCGGCAAGAAGTGGGCTGACTTGGTCAATTTGTCGACTATAACCCAAATAGTATCATTTCCTCGCTTTGTCTTTAGTAACTTAGTGATAAAATCTATGGTTACCATTTCCCATTTCCATGTGGGAAGTTCAGGCTGTTGAAGCAAACCTGACCGCTTTTGATGCTCTGCTTTAACTTGTGCGCACGTCAGACATTTAGCCACATAAGTGGCTATAGATTTCTTCAAACCTATCCACCAATAATTTGCCTTCAAATCCTGGTACATCTTATCACTGCCAGGATAAACAGAATATTTGGAACTATGGGCTTCTTGAAGAATCACATCCCTAAGTCCTCCATAAATTGGAACCCATATTTGACCATTCAATCTTAGGATTCCATCCTTGCCATATGAAAATTGTTCAGTAGTTATGCACAATTTCTCATTAGGATAGTTAGCTTCTAATACAGCTTCCTTTTGAGCGGCTAACAACCTTTCATTCAAACTGTTCTTCAACTCAATGCTCTTGGCATTGATTCTAATAGGCTTAACCCTTTCTTTTCTGCTCAAAGCATCGGCGACTACATTCGCTTTGCCTGGATGATATTGGATTTCACAGTCATAATCATTCAGTGTCTCCATCCATCGACGTTGTCTCATATTAAGATCTTTTTTATTGAACAAATGCTGAAGGCTCTTATGATCAGAATAGATCACACACTTAGTCCCATACAGGTAATGCCTCCAAAGTTTCAGTGCAAATACAACAGCACCCAACTCGAAATCGTGGGTGGTGTAATTCTTCTCGTGCACCTTTAATTGACGTGAAGCATAGGCAATAACCTTGCCCCTCTGCATAAGCACACATCCTATACCTGTGTGCGATGCGTCACAATAGACCACAAATTCTTCAATTCCTTCTGGCAATGTCAACACAGGTGCATTGCTTAACTTCTGTTTAAGGATATCAAAGGACTCTTGCTGCTTCGGACCCCAGTCAAACTTGACATTCTTGCGAGTTAACGACGTTAAAGGTGCTGCAATCCTTGAAAAGTTCTCAATGAAACATTGATAATATCCTGCTAGACCCAAGAAGCTGCGTATCTCTGTAGGAGTCTTAGGCTCTTGCCAATTCATGATCGCTTCAATCTTAGCGGGATCCACCTAGATACCTCGCTCACCACATGTCCAAGAAATTGGACTTCACGAAGCCAAAACTTGCATTTCGAAAACTTGGCGTAGAGCTTCTCTTGCTGTAGTAGTTTAAGGATACACCGAAGATGTCTTTCATGATTGGCTTGATTCTTCGAGTAAATAAGAATGTCATCAATGAAGACAATGACAAACTTATCCAAGTATGGCTTGCAAACGCGATTCATGAGATCCATGAATGCTGCAGGTGCATTAGTGAGCCCGAAAGGCATCACTAAGAATTCGTAGTGACTATAGCGAGTTTTGAATGCAGTCTTATGCACATCCTCATCTCTGACCTTCAGTTGATGGTATCCTGACCTTAAATCAATCTTGGAGAAATAACTTGCCCCTTGCAGCTGATCGAACAGATCGTCGATCCTGGGAAATGGATATATGTTCTTGATTATAACCTTGTTTAGCTCGCGATAATCTATGCATAGATGCATCGAGCCATCTTTCTTTTACACAAACAGAATCGGTGCTCCCTAAGGGAACGAGCTAGGTCGAATAAAACCCTTTGCCAACAAATCATCCAACTGAGTCCTTAACTCTTTCATCTCAGTTGGTGCCAACCGATAAGGTGCTCTTGCAATTGATGCTGCTCCAGGAATGATATCGATTCTGAACTCCACTTGCCTATCTGGGGGCAAACCAGATAGTTCTTCAGGAAAGACGTCTTGATATTCAGAAATAACGGGGATGTCTTCGATCTTGGGCTTTGGTTCATCAATGGTTACCTGTGCCATGTAAATGACACAACCTTTCTTCATACACCTCGACGCCTTAAGCATGGACACTTGTTTAGGTAACCCGTACTGAGTATCTCCTTGTACTGTTAATGGCTCACCATAGGGAGTCTTGATAACCACTTGCTTCTTATCGCACACAATTTGGGCTTGGTTATGAGATAACCAATCCATGCCTATTACTATGTCGAATCCTGCTAATTTCAATGGGAGCAAGGATAGCGGAAAAGAGTGATTCCTAATGGATATAAAACGTCCATCTAATACAGTTGAGGCAGTCTCTATAGTACCGTCAGCCAATTCTATTTCATACTTTATGCTTAGAGTCTTAACAGGAAGATTTAATAACTTACAAAACTTATTATCCACAAAAGACTTGTCTGCACCCGAATCAAACAACACTCTAGCATAAACATCATTGATAAGAAAGGTGCCTGTTATCACATTATCGTTCTGAACCGCTTCCTGTGCTCCATCTGGAAGACCCGAGCATTGGTCTTCTTAGCCTCCTCAGGCTTCTTTGCAAACTTTGGGTAGTTGGTCTTAATATGCCCTTTCTCGTTGCAACCATAACAGGTTGCATCTTTCAACTTCTTGCAATCTAAGGTCTTATGTTCCTTGGACTTGCAGATCCCACATCCAAAAGTCTTCGATTGCGACTGCGATTTCGATTCCAACCTGCACTTTCCAAAGTGATGCTTCTGACATGTTTTACATTTGGGTTTCTCACCCGAATGCTGGCTATCCTTTTTGAATCCCAAACTCTTCTTATGATCTGAGTTCCCTTTATGTTTCTTATCAGAACGGCGTGAGTTCTCCTCCTCACGCTTCCTCTTCTCCTCATCGGAATTCTTAAGCGATCTCTGCCTGACCGCATCGAGAATAAGAGATAACAACAAATCTACCACTGACCTGAATGTGGTAGGTCTAGAAGCTTTCACACTTGCCTTAATCTCTAGAGCTAGACCTCCAATAAAACGAGCTATACGTTTCGGTTCCGGTGTGACCAAATAAGGAACCAATCGAGACATGGTGTTGAAACTGGTAAGGTATGCCTGACAATCTAAGTTCTTCATGACCAAGGTCAAGAAGTCAGTTTCAATCCTTTCCACCTCATGCTGAGGATAGAAATTATCTTTGATCAACGTCATAAACTGATCCCAAGACATATTGTAAAGGGGGATCTTTCCTGTAGCTTGGATTAGGGACCACCACCAAGCTAAAGCTTCGCCTTTAAAAGATTGTGAAACAAACTTCACAATGTCCTGTTCAGCACAACCACTAATATCAACCACTGTATCCATCTCATCTAGCCATGTCATGCAATCAATGGCTCTTGTCTCCCCTGTGAAATCCCTGGGCTTGCAGGAGACAAAATACTTATAAGAACATGCCTTAACACGTGGCTCTTGATTGAGCGCAATATTCTTAGACGGGACATTCCTTTGATTTGACGAATGATGAGTTTCGTCCTTATGAGATACATGAGTCTTGGAGGGTGGTTTTGCGTGAGCTACAGATAGGGTCTTGCTACGAGTACAATTTGATTCCTTGAATTGTCTGTCAAGAGCTCTAGTAACAGCATTATCTGTTAATGCTTGAAGATCTGCACCAGCTACGTTCACTCTGGTGGTATCATTTCTCTCTCTGGGGTGACTATTAACTTCTTCTAATTCAGCCATGTAGCTTGATTGCTACATAAAAATGATGACAATAATTTATTCAGAGTCTTATTATGGTATTGTCATTTTGACAATTCATTAACCATGGTAAATACAAACCATATTGGTTATTTTGTTAGTCATATTCATTTAGGGTTTTTATTACAATTTATCCCTAGTTAAAACTCATTAAAGATATTAGAGTGGCACAAAAGGCCTAGTCACAAGGACATTTTAACTCATAAGCCTTGATCTCGTAAGATCGGGCCTTAAGGTTTGAACATAGTTCATTACCTTTTCTTGACAGGGAGTCGTAGACTACAACTGTCTTTTGTCTTATTTGACAATTATTATGGCCCGTAGGCACTTCATCACTAATGGATGTTTTAATTAAATAGAGGAATGAATTGGAAGATTCTAATATAAGGATGACTTGTGTGATTTTATCGAATTACATTTGCCAGGAGTACTA
Source organism: Helianthus tuberosus (assembly GCA_030545235.1). Lineage (NCBI taxonomy): Eukaryota > Viridiplantae > Streptophyta > Magnoliopsida > Asterales > Asteraceae > Helianthus > Helianthus tuberosus. The sequence goes on along the minus strand of CM060418.1, from coordinate 158,636,937 downwards.
ACATGTTTTCAGATGTTAACAAGGATTTGAATCTTGAAAAGGTTTTACCATCTGGGCCATGTTTAAAATGACATATAGGCTAGATTATACCCTTAAGATTTTCTTTCAATATTTATTGGCAGATTAATTAAAAAGGAATGATATTTTGATGTATTTCATATAATATATTTGTACATATAATGACAAATGAAATTTAAATTTAAACATTCCATAAATAAATAAGAAGTACATATTTGCCCTAAACGGAACTTTTACATAAATAACTTGCCCACGCAGGGGCTAGAACAACAATACAAGTCCTCGCAGGGACCAATACATAAATAAATGTCCACGCAGGGACTAATACATAAATAAATGTCCACGCAGGGACTTAATTGAAAATAAAAATTACAACACAAATAAATAAGGAATTTTTCAAAAATCCCTCTTCTTCTTCCCCTTGATCAAATTCGCCAAACCCTTAAGCAGACCCCGGTGGCTTCTACGCTCCTCTTGCACCTCCCGTTCCACCTGGTTCAACCTCTAAAGGATTTCCTGTTGTTGCGGTGGCTGGACCAGTGGCGGCTGCTGCTGCTGCGGAGGTTGAGCAGGTGGCGGGTATTGGTACCCATATGCTTGGTACCCAGATTGGTAGGAAGCGGCGAAAGGTCCTTCGGGTTGAAGAGCATTGTAGTTGGCCGCCTCGAGGTACGGGTCAACGGCAGGGGCATTGTAGTAGTTGTAGCCAGGATAAGCTGGCTGCTCAAAAAGGTTATACGCCGTTGCACCGGCGTAGGAATGAATTGGGTTATCATAACCCATTGGTGGTGGTGATGCGACTAGAGCTGAGTCGACTTCTGAAACTGGGTTTGAAGGCCCACCCATTTGCCTTTCTTCATATAGTGGTGGGTAGTGGCTGCCACTGGAGTGTTGAGGGGTGCTGAAGTGGAAATCCCCTCTTCGCACGGACATCCGTGCACCTGATCTTCTTCGCCTCAGTGGTTCTGGAGGCAGCTACTGCTCTAGCTGTGGCGGTGGCGTAACGGCCTAGAAACGCGAATCCTCAGAGGGATCCTGCTGATGCTGCTGAGGTGGGTTGAAAGGGGGAGTAAACTCCCAGTGGTATGTGGCCCACCTTTCTTGGAAACTGTCTGGGCCCCGGTTGTCACACCCTGACTTTTGCGGAAGCGTATGATGTGTGACTTGCTCAATATCATTGCATTCAATTATAATAAACAACTATATGATTAAAACAAGATGTTCATCCATATATAAGTTTGAAATGTTACGAACACAAGTCTTTTAAGTTTCAACCAAAACCCTTAAGTTATGATACAAAGCAAAAGTGGATGACATCTAAACTTGAAATTTACGTCTTGAAAACAACTCCAGCGCCCAAGATCCAACTTGTTTCCTGAAATACATGTGAGTTTTGGAAAATTGTCAACATAATGTTGGTGTGAATTCATGCAGTTTTGTATAGAATGTTTTATACTTGTATGAAAACATGGTATGTAACTTGTAAAACGTATCTGTAATTAAGTATTGTGAATGTAAGAAATACGAGATTGCTAGTGGGTTGCAAGGCCACTAACATGTGTGACGACATAGGAAGCATCCAAACCATAGGCATTTGTAGTTGTCGATCCACGACTGTCGATTCACGACTAGAGACACAAAAGCACTGCTTGGTAAAAGAGTGGCCAAGAGTGTGGTTTCCTGAAACCCATTAGATCTAACCTTTTGTTCCGCGGTCTTGGTATGTAACTGATTAATGGTGCTTATGGCACCCTATTCGTGACATGATCTATAGTATCATTCCTTAGTTTTTGTAATAAACATACCATAGCACATGGATTTTCCCCAAGTTTAGAAAACAAGTAAAAGTTTAAAAGTGGGGACATGAACTTACAACTTTTCGTATGCCGTAAACTTCACCGGTTGGTTTCGTAGCATCGTGACCTATACGTGTTCTGTTAATGTTAGTCACTAGACTTGTATCACATAAGTACAAGTCACCATCTTTTTTTATGTATATGTTCTTTGTATGTTCAATCTTTGTGAGGGTCGTGCCCTTGTTTGTCGGGTCTTACCCGTTGAGTATGTATTGCTTATTCGTAAATATATATTTCACTTCACAAATATATATTCATTTTCGTAGACTTTTCCAGGTAATAAGTTGTTAAAAATAATTTATATTTTTAACTTTTCATGTATGTTACTTATATTATTTTCCCAAAAATAAATATAAGTATTTTGTGAAATAATATTCTCAATATTATTTTTGTACAAGTATTCTTAGGAAAGTATACTTGTATTTTGTGTAAACACTTGTGTATTTTGTGTTTTTCACCAAAAATCAATACTTTGATTTCTATTACTTTCCGGAATTAGATTTCTTAAAAATAATATATTTTTAAGACTTGTAAGAAATATATATATATATATATATATTGTCATGCTATAAAATATATATAATCATTCTCGTTATTCACCCGATTTTTGTACACTTGTATACTTATGTATTCTCATATGTTTGTATGTGTATTTTTGTATTCATACTCCATGGGAGTATTCAATGTATTTTCAAGTTCCTAATACACTACTACATATAATACATATAATACACACTAGGCACAAAATTTGGCGATCACTAAATATATATATTTTCTCTAAAAATATACATACTTAATATTAATTTTAACTTGAAGAAACCATCATTTCTTGACTTGTAATTTTACACAAAAATTAGGGAAACCTTGGTAAATATTTTTAGGTGGATTTTTGGGGAATAAGTTTCACCAAAACTTATATTTTTCTAAGTGTCAAAATTTATAAAAATTTTCATAGTTTCCCCTAAAAATGGAGGTTTCCCATGTTTTCAAAACATGTGTTTATTTTCTTTTCAATCATCAAAACAATTTTCAACAACAATCATCACCAACATATACTAATTTCTTCATATGAAACATCATGGTGAACTTGATTCTTGTTAAAAACGTGTAGTCTTTTAGATCTACACTTAACATATTATGATCTTTCCAAAAATAAGTGTTCTTGTGGTTTTTAAACAAACTTTTGTAAGACTTTATTTTATTAACCAACATATTTATGAGTTTAATGGTTTCAAAGTTTGTAAATCATGTTCTAAAAACTACTTTTATGTTTATTAGAAAGATCATTATGTTTAACATCATGTTTCACCATGGATCTTTCAAGATCCATGCTTAATAACTTTAGATCCTTCAAAACCAAGCTTTATGTTAAACTTTTAACAAACCTTCCATGAGTCTTAGTTTCAAAAATTAGTTCTACACATACTTTATTACTTCAAAATTACAAGTTTATGCATGAAAATTTCACATTTCAAGTTCACATCATGCTTCATATGTTCACCTTCAAGTTTAACCATGGATCCTTCAAGATCTATGCTTAAACTTGGTAGATCCAAGCTTTAACATACTTGATCTAATCATAAACACAAGATACTACATCAACAACTTCAATACATACACTAAAATTTCATGTAATCACTTATTTTCTTTATGAATATGTTAGATCTTTTCATTTTTAACATTAGAAGTTAAGTTGTTTAGATGGTGAATCTTGTACATAACATAAACATGACTTAAATTAGTGATCAAGAAGCTTACTACTAGCTCTAATGGCTAGGGAAGTGGCACAAAAATGAAGGTGATGAACAAGGAAGAAAATGAGAGGTTAGAAGCTCCACAAGGTGGTCCTTCAAGTTCTAGCACCATACACATTCCTAAATGAGCTTCTTACATCTTCTAATGGCCTTGGATTGCTAGGTTGGAGCTTGAAAATGGTGGGTTATGTGTGGGTGAAGTGAGCCGAGACCAAGGAGAGCACAAGGGGAAGATGATGAAGTGAATGTGAGTGTGATTAGTTTAGATTTTATAAAGATCTTCCAAATCTCTTCATGGTATAATGCTTGGAATATTACCCAACATAAAATCTAATAAAATCTAATGAAATCAAATAAAATCCATGTGTGGGACCCATTGGGGCCGGATTTGGTGAAAGGGGGGTAAAGTGTAATATTTTGGAAATTGAAGATTTAAAGTGCAAACGAGGGGGTTTAAGTTAGTATAAGTGTGTTTTAGGGTTTTTATGATTTTTAAGGTGTTCTATCATCAATACTAGTTTAATATCATAAAAAAATTACTTCTAGTCAAATTTTGATGTCCCAGTTATTGTCCGGTTGTTCGGTTTGTTACAGTTCGTTAAAGTGCTGAATTGCACAGTTTCACTAGGTATAAAGCACTTTTTGTGGTAGTTGTAATTCCCGACACTTTGTAAGTTATTTTGGACAATAAAACATAAATTTTACATGATATTAATGTGCTTAAAAGCTGATTATAGCTGAATTGTTGCTGAATTATGCTGATTTCTGCATTTTAGATAAGTTTCGGGTGCTTTTTAGTGCATAGTTTGGCTTCCGGAAAGTTTATATGTTAACCCTCATATCCACACTTGGGTTTTAATGTATTTTAGATGTTGGACCTACTCCTAGGCCCTAATTCTATTATCTGACTGCTTTCTGCAGAAATGCTAACACATCGTGTCTTACCGGTGAGTTTACTAGTCTTTCTGACGCAACGCTCAAGGTAATGCATAAAGCAATATTTGAAATATAAAATGTGCATGAATTCACATGTATAGCATGAAATTAGACACTGTTGACATTTAAGCACATAATTGCAGATATTTACTAATAATTAGATTGTACGAAAATTACCGGTTTTGTGCCAGTTGTCACAGTCTCCCCCCGTTAAAAGAATTTCGTCCCAAAATTCAGGCTGAGTTATCTCCCGCAGGAGCTTTCTCGAACAAATGGGGGTACTCGGATTTGAACTGGTCTTCACGTTCCCACGTGTACTCGGGTCCGTGCTTAGAGTTCCATCGTACTTTGACAAACTTAATGCGACTCCTCCTTGTTTTATGGATCTTCCAATCCGTTACCTCAACAGGCTGTTCTGTAAATCGGAGTGTGTCGTCGATATGCATCTCATCCGTAGGGATGATAACTGTTTCTTGGGTTGGACTCTTTTTGGGGTTGGACACATGGAATGTATCATGAACACCATTAAGTTCTTCCAGTAACTCTAATTTGTACGCCACGGTACCAATCTTTTCCAAGATCTTGAATGGAAATTTTATGCTCGTCTTGATTCTGAACATTTGACGACGCAAATTTGATGGATACATTGGACCATTCACCGTGGATTCAACTTTCCACGTTTTCCGAATCTTGCCACACCTTCCCAAGGTGAGACTTTCAACAGGACTTTGTCTCCCACCTCGAATTCTAAAGGTTTTCGTCTTTGATCAGCGTAGCTCTTTTGTCGATCACGAGCTGCCTTAATGCGCTCTCGGATTTGCATGATCTTGTCGGTTGTCTTTTGAACAAGTTCAGGACCAATCAATTGTTTGTCTCCAGCGTCTGCCCAACACAACGGTGAGCGGCACTTGTGGCCATATAGAGCTTCGAACGGTGCGGCTTTTTAGGCTCGTATGGTAGCTGTTATTATAGGAAAACTCAACTAAAGGCAGATGAGTATCCCAGCTACCGCCTAGAGCCATAACACCTGTGCAAAGCATATCTTCCAGTGTTTGTATGGTCCGTTTGCTCTGGCCGTCTGTTTGCGGATGGAGACCGTGCTTAGATCTAGTTGAGATCCAAAGGCCTCTTGGAAGGATTGCCAGATCCTTGATACGAAACGTCCATCTCTGTCTAAAATAATCGAAACGGGCATTCCATGTCGTGCTACAATTTCCTTAAGATACAGCTCAGCAAGCTTTCCGGTGCTATCCTTCTCTCGGATGGGTAGGAAATATGCAGACTTCGTCAATCGATCAACTGTAACCCATATCATGTCATGCCCTCTAGGGGTCCTGGGTAGTTTGGTTATGAAGTCCATTGAGATTTGCTTCCACTTCCACATGGGTATCTCTGGTTGTTGCAGTAGACCAGATGGTTTCTGATATTCGGCCTTGACCTTAGCACATGTTAGGCATTTTCCAACATAAACAGCAACATCGCTTTTAAGCCTTGGCCACCAATAGTATTCCTTCAAGTCTTGATACATCTTGTCCGATCCTGGGTTGATCGAGTATCTCGACTTGTGAGCTTCATCAAAAGGCTAGTGTTTAATTCACTCAATGTTGGCTCTGATACCAACCTGTCACACCCCGATATTTCCACGTATTACCGGTGGGCCCGGTGGAGAGTATCGTGACGTTGTTGATATCATCATAGTCAATATTCACAGTTTAAATGCACAGCGGAAGTCTAAAAGTAATTTTTACAAACCGAGTTTAAAGTAACATAAAATATTACACAACAGAATGTAAGATGGATCCACAAGCGGATCTAAAATAAAAAGAAATATTGTTCAACAGATTTAAGCATCAAAAGCTTGCAAGACTCTTTATTGATACTAGGAGTAGCCAGCCCATTTCGCGTAGTACCTGCACTTAACCTTTTTGAAAAATACGTCAGTTTACACTTGTAAATACAATTAACTGACTCTTTTTGAAAAGTGTTTATAAAATTGATTTAAATGCACAAGGCACAAAATTCTTTTATAACTTGGGACAATTATTTAAAATAATCTTGTATACAGTTTTACATGTCTGTCGTCCATTCGGGACACGGTTAGAAGAGCCGGATTAGATTAATTGACACACCACAAGTATACGCCCACAAGAGATGTGAGATACCGTTTATACATACGCAACTGTCAGGTGTATGCATACACCCCGTGCTTAAGCCGTGGCCATTTAATAAATGAGCCGAGGATATCCAGTACATGGTCATTAACCCCCCAAAGGCATTGCATCATACAAAACAAATTAAAACGGGTTATGTAAATGTATTAATCACAATCCGATTTAAATAACTACATACCCGACCAAGCGGTATTATTATAATACCGTATCCCAAGCCCGTATAACAGAAAATAAATTAAAAGTATTTACCTGAGCAAAATATAAATTTTATCTCAACCGTATAACAATCAACAAGTGCAAATAGCTTTTACTGGGCTCCTAAATCTGGAATGAAGGTTTTAATAACCTATTAGATTCCTAACGGGTCTTACTTAAGTTTAAACTTAGACCGGTTAGTTTTAATGAAATGTTTATGGTTCAAAACTCAAGATTAAGCGAAGACCAGATTAGAATGTGAGTTAGACCCGACAAGCATGAAGACTTGTATATTATGGGTAAACTAAACACATTCTGAATTTTGAGGTAAAAATGATAAGGTTTGACCCGTTTCGGTTAATTTATGCAAACTAGTTACATAAACCGTACCGAACGCGAATATGCATAACGGGTAACCAAAAGAGTCATATACATGTTTCACAAGTTAATATGCTTAAAATATGTTGTGATATCAGTAGGATACCTTCCATTATGCCCAAAACGAATTTAAAACCAAATTAAGCCCCGTAAGGGTATTTTGGTCATTTTAAAGCTTATAAAAGAGGTTAAATAGTAATCTGAGTTTCTGGTCTAAAATAATCAGTAAAAATATTTATTTTAATGGGTTATATTAGTAATATATTATAAATATGTGGAATTTATCATTTATGGCCAAACTATGCACCGAATGGGCATTTTGGTCATTTCACATAAGTAAAAAGGGCCAAATTTGGAAATCTGAGTTCAAAACTTTTACTTATTGTTTAAGTATAAAAATTTATAAATAACATCAGTAGGTATTAAGTCTTAGGTGCTAAATATGGTTTTAAACCATACTATGCGCCTAAATCGCATAAAAGTCGGTATTTGACGATATTCTGGTTATTTAAGGAAATCTGAGATTTTGATCAGCCTTTACTGTTTAAAATAGTTTATTTGATGTATAAAATCAGTAGCAAAAGGTTTTGTATGTAAAGGATGTGTAAAACTCTTTTTATTAGCAAAAAGGGCATAACCGTCAATTAACAAGTCAATGCAAGAACCCTATGTTATGATCAGTTTAAAATTTAACAAAAATTTCCACAAATCCCTAAATATTATATCTTAACAGTAGGTGGAAAGTTTGGTGTCAAAATTTGGGTTTAAATGGGTTTTATGCCAAAAATGCAAATTAATTAATAAAAAGCTTTCATTTTACGATATCGCGCATAACTCCTATTTTAGAGCATAATCTGATGTCAAACTTTTAGGACATACTTAAATATCAATAATAAAGGTTTCTGTCCTCTCACATTTTCAAAAATCTCGTTTTAATATCAAAAGGGCATAATGGTCAACATTTAAGCATTTAACGAAAACATGCAAATGAAATGGATTATTAAGGAACCATGTAGCATAACCTCAGAGGGTTTTACTAACATATAATATGGTCCTAAAGGAACCCTAAGGCATATCTAAAACAAGATAAATCGGGTCAGAACTGAAAGTTAAAGCAAAAGTCTACTTTTACGACTTTCGGTTTCGAACCGAGCCTAAACTCACAATTATCGGGTTGAACATGCCTAGACATGTTCTTATATTATTTACCGAGTTATTTTAATGTTAAAACATGCTCCATAACCTCTGCATTGTTAGTTATGAATTTATTTGTAAAAATTGACCCATTTGACTTTTTATTATTATACAGTTTGACCCGACAATTGACCAAGTTAGAGTGATAATCAGTAGGTGCCCTTTTAAGGGTTTATTACCTACATAATTACCAAATCATAGCCACTTTTAATTCGAATAATGGCTGGACCGTTAGTGATTAATCACTAAGTCAAAGCTTAATTACGATAGCTTTGACTTTTGTTCATTATGCTAATAAAACTTAAACTAGAGATGCTAAGAATGCTTATAAGAACTCTTAGCACGAGATTAGAACAGAAGAAAACTCTCTTGAACTCTAGGAAGCTCCAGAAAAAGTGATTTGAAGTGAATTTGAATTGCGCAAATGAACAAGTGAAGAACAAGTGCTTCATATAGGGATTTCTACTTCATATGATCATTCCACATGTCCCTACATTGATCCCTGATGTTACCAGGTGTCCCTAGTGCATGAAAAACCATTGGCACAGTCCCTGGTATCGATTTGAGGCATGCAAAGGCGGTGGAACTGGCTGAACTTGCAGTTGTCCTTTTCTTTCTGTATCTGGCACTTTTACGCGGCCCGCGTAAGAATAGGTCTTGGCTTAAGCGACCCGCGACAATGGGGAAATCCGGTTAAAAGTTTGTAAGTTTTGCAATTTCAGTCCCTGGTCCAAAATAAGTTTAAATATCTTTCATTTATTGCACTTATGACCCCCATAGTTAACTTTTAAGGACCTTGGGTCATTATTTAACTCCGTTAGGCTCCCGGTTAGTTGTAAGATCACCCGAAAAGTCTTGTTTTCATCGAAAATCCATAAAATTGATATCAAATATTCTTGAGAACATAATATACAATCGTTACATTGTTTTTGGGATCGTTAAAAGGTCACTCAGAGGTAACTTTTAACATGTTGACACTTTTAACCCTTATCTTAGTAGAATCCTTAATTTAAGTACAAACGACTTTTTATTGTTCGACAATTTATTCATTAAAGAATACGAACGTCGTGTGAGGTCAATCAGAGGCACAAGAATGGCATGTTGACACTTTGGATCCTTTTACTAACATATTTACATTGCTTGACAATTTTAGTCCCTCGGAATCAATTTCTTACACGTTAAAAGTCCATGACACGTGTCTTTATTATATTGGTCATGATTTTACGAGGTGTTACACTTTGTGTTAATCAACAGAGGTTGTTTGGTTCAACAGAATTTGCTTCAACGGAACTTATCATTTGTTGATCATCATCTGTTAAAGATCTTCTCTTAAACATCCTCTATTGAACTGAATCATCTGTTGATCCAGAGCAGACCTTAGCTGCATTATACTTTTGTGTTCATCAGCAGAGGTTCTCTTTGGTAGACCTTTGGTTGAATAGTCTTTGTGTTTATCAGCAGAGGTTGTTTGGTTCAACAGACTTTGCTTCAACAGAACTTATCATCTGTTGATCATTATCTGTTAAAGATCTTCTCTTAAACATCCTCTATTGAACTGCATCATCTGTTGATCCAGAGCAGACCTTAGCTGCATCATACTTTTGTCTTCATTAGCAGAGGTACTCTTTGGCAGACGTTTGGATGAACAATCTTTGTGTTTATCAGAAGAGATTGTTTAGTTCAACAGACTTTGCTTCAACAAAACGTGTCATCTGTTGATCATTATCTGTTAAAGATCTTCTCTTAAACATCCTCTATTGAACTGCATCATCTGTTGATCCAAAGCAGACTTCAGCTGCTTCATACTTTTGTCTTCATCAGCAGAGGTTTTCTTTGGCAGACATTTGGATGAACAATCTTTGTGTTTATCAGCAAAGGTTGTTTGGTTCAACAGACTTTGCTTCAACAGATTTTCTCTTCAACAGAGATTTGGGTTTGACAGACTTTACAAAAATAGACGTTGAGTGTATTCCTTTGGTTGTAGATGTTCAAAAGACTGTTATTTGTATTTAGATGTTGTAGAGTATAATTCAAGTGAGATTATGACAATGACCGGCCATAAATTTTGTTTCGCCTTTTAAATGTCGATCACTAACATGTGCTGATGTATCATGAAGAGCCGATTAAAAATATAATGAATGTACAACAAAAATATAATGAATGTACAACAAAGCAGACCTTAGCTGCATCATACTTTTGTCTTCATCAGCAGACCTTTGGATGAACAGTCTTTATGTTTATCAGCAGAGGTTGTTTGGTTTAACAGACTTTGCTTCAACAAATTTTCTCTTCAACAGAGATTTGGGTTTGACAGAATTTAGCAAAATAGACGTTGAGTGTATTCCCTTGGTTGCAGATGTTCAAAAGACTGTTATTTATGTTTAGATGTTGTAGAGTATAATTCAAGTGAGATTATGACAATGACCAGCCATAAATTTATTTCGCCTTTTAAATGTCGATCACCAACATGTGCTTATGTATCTTGAAGAGTCGATTAAAAATATAATGAATGTACAACAAAAATTTAAGCTAATATAACTAAAAAGATAAGCATACATGATTATAATTTAAATATTTGGAAGTTTGGAAAATATATAAGTTTCACACATCACCATCGGATAACTTTATCTCACATGAGATAATAGCAACAACCATAACTATTTGTAGACTTTCTTTAAGATCAGCTTGGATTTGTCTGTAGAGTAAACAAATTTGCATTTCATATTTCTGTAGATACAATATGGCTTGAGAAACATCTTGATCCATTGACAAGCCACGTATCTAAATCCCTTGCCATGCTTCTCCGGTTGAAAGTTAATTACAGTATCAACTCCATTCAAATTTTGAACTGTCATCTTCAATGATCTATCAATCCTTGATAATAACGCCACTTTCGCATTAAGACGCTTAAAATAAATATAAAATAATAATAATAAATAACAAATAAATAATGTATTTAAGAAAACTAAAAAATATTTAATTGTAACAAACATTTAACAATGAAAGAATGGGGCATAAGATATTAACATAACAAACTTACAAAATGTTTCTTGTAGTACCATACAAATTCTATGGGATATACATCAGGATCAGCTTCATAATCTGAGACAACAGCATCAAAATCTGCACCGTCGCCATCATCGGATGATTCACGGATACAACGTAATCACTATTAGAATGCACGTCATTGGATTCTTCAACATCTGACTGATGATCCATATCTTTAGCAATTGGAGCAACTTCTAATTTAGGTGAGGAAGTATCAGCTTTCGGACTGTTTTCAGCTTTGGGTGCAACAATCTCACATCCATTCAAATTAAAGACAGTAAGCTGAAAGATGTAATCCACTACGTATCTTAAAACAAGTACAACTCCTGTACGCAGACCCATTTAGTGTACAATCTTTTCCCATCCATCAGTTATAAAGTAACAATTGCGAAGAGGATCCAGCTGAATTACTACAACAAAAGAGTCCCACTGATTCACATAAATCTTAAATGACTCTTTAAGTTTACCAACTCCAATACTGATTTTAACTAATTCCTTGGGTATTAGCTGAACAAAAAGATATAAACTTTATTATGAAATTAACAAAGATACAATAAATTTCAAAGTATATCACTAATTAGTACAGTAACATTTAAAGTATTGGATTAAAATACCAAAACTTACCAACACGTCCTTAGAAGCATCAGAAAAACTATGGGAGAATGAATCCATACATCCAAAGTTTCCTCAAATGATATTGATGTGAACATAGAAATCATTGGTAGTTTTGTTAGATAGTGATGAACTTTTTCAAAATGTGTCAACAGATATGTATATGGTGCAGTTTTTTTAAATACCAATAGACATCCTTCTGTTAATGAAAGGTCAGAGACAACTGAGGACCATCCTTCTTTTAGAGCAAAACTTCCATTGTGTTTTGAGAATCGGATCTCCCATCTCATACCGTTTACACACTCTATAACGACAATATTACCAGCAACTTCATTGAGTAAATGATTGTTCGCAAAGATTTGTGGTATTATCTATGGAGTTCAAGTATTTAAGTATTGGCAATTATTATATGTGAATTAATCATTAACAATAAAACTGTTGAAAATGTTTTTAATGTAATAATCTTACCAAGATTTTGGAATTAAGAGAGTCCAAATATTGATAAAAAGACATCTTCCAAGATATGTGTTTATCTAAAAACCAAAGAAACAATGAAACAATGTCTTTTATCGGATACTTCATTATTTATCAAGACTGTAATAACAATATGAACCCAAAATGTATAACATATCTACGTCATTCAAATAACGCATTTAATATTTATCGATTTATTTAGAGGAAATCCATAAATAAAGATTCCTCAAAAAACTGTAGAACTGAGCAGGAAGGAAATAACATTTTTTAGAAGTCCTTAAACAAAAGATTGGTCATTTGATCATATTATTTAATATCAAATAATAAAAACAACAAAATATACCTATTCGTTGGTTTCAAGTAACTAAATGTGGCACCATATCAAAGAAAACTTAGAATTGGAATCATTATAACAAATAAAAAATTGTAAAATGAAATTTATACATGATCTAAAACATTCAATACATGATCACAGTGTTGATAACAGTCGTTAATGATGTGCATATGAAACTCGTGTGCATACAAATTTTAATAAATATTATTATACCTTGATCGAAGTTGTTGATGATGTCAAAAGTAAGAAGTATTCAAGTGGAATGATTGAATATTTAAATGGACATTGGTGATTAAAACTTGAAGCACTTTTACATGAGATCAGAGAAACAATTTTTGTAAAGGGATGTAAAAAGTCGTTGAAAAGGTAAAGTATGTTTTTATCTGCCACTATGCAAATGATCGGAGTTCATCTGATTGGTCCACATAATACAATTAAACCGCCATTGGAATAATAAATTACATCTTACCGCCATTTAGATAAGTAAATTACATTTTACCCCCTAATACAGCTGTTGTATTTTTATCCTTAAATATAAAATATAGTATCTATTTCAAAACTGTATTATCAGATATTTCAAATCATTTTCACAATACTTTCAAAGTCCTTTTCTCAAGTGGTCAGCAGATCTTCTTCATTCAAGTATTTGAAATTATGGATAAAGATAACAAAATTTCAAGTAAGTATGAAGTGTTCCTTGAAGCAAGTCAAAGTCAAAGTTGTGCTGAAGCAAGGAAAAAAGGAAGCGTGTTCTTCAACAAAAGAGAAACAACAATGGTCGTCATCTTACATCAACATCCGATTCTGTTGAAAGGATTCTATTATCAAATACTACAAATGGTTTGTGTTATAGGTTTGCAAACAAAATTTAAAATAAATATATATTTATATGTTATCTTTTGGTAATCCTTACATATGTCCTATTTTACAAGTTTCAACCACCGATGTTGAAAGAAGGAATGTATATCACATTCCTACTTATGCTACTCCAAATATTAGTAGTAATTTGTGTCACTTATCTACAAAAGCAAAAGGTAAACTTACTACAGATATTTTTTTTTGTAATTTCAAGTCATTTTCACAATACTTTCAAAGTCCTTTTTCTCGAGTGGTCAACAGATCTTCTTCATTCAGGTATTTGAAATTATGGATAAAGATAACAGAATTTCAAGTAAGTATGAAGTGTTCCTTCAAGCAAGTCAATGTCAAAGCTATGCTGAAGCAAGGGAAAAAAGGAAGCGTGTTCTTCAACAAAAGAGAAACAACAGTGGTTGTCATCCTACATCAACATCCGATTCTTTTGAAAGGATTGCATTATCAAATACTCCAAATGGTATGTGTTATAGGTTTGCAAACAAAATTTAAAAGAAATATATATATTTATATGTTATGTTTTGGAAATCCTTACATATGCTCTATTTTACAAGTTTCAACCACCAATATTGAAAGAAGGAATGTGTATCACATTCCTACTTATGCTACTCCAAATATTAGTAGTAATTTGTGTCACTCATCTACAAAAGAAAAAGGTAAACTTACTGCAAATATTTTTTTTTGTAATTTATTATGAATTGTAGTTTTGTTCATTTATTTTATATACTTTTGTCTTATAAGATTTATCAAGAAAAATCTAATCAAGGAATGTACATCACACTCCTTTTGGAAGTACTAAGCAAACATCCGATTTTGTTGAGAGGACTCCATTATCAAATATTACAAATTGTATGTTTTAAATGTTTGAAAACAAAATATTTGTATCTTAGCTTTTATGAATTGTTGTATATGTCTTATTTTACAAGTTTCAATATAGGTGGAATACCTAAAATTGAACTATCAATAAGTGATGAGATATTAGCAGATTATGTGGTTAAGAAGATTTATGAAATTTCTAAAGGTATAAGATACGAATGTAAATTCCTGTTAAGATTTCAATGTGTATATAACTTATATTGACTTATAAATTTATTCAATTCTGAAGATTATATTGATCATGGAGATGTCATCTTTGTGTGTTCTAAATGTGATGCAATGTTATGAGAAGATGAAATGCCTAGGGGAAATCAAAATTGTAAGAAAACATCATATTCTCTTTGTTGTTCAAATGGAGATGTTGAGCTACCACCACCACCTCCACCTCCTCCATTACTACGTCATTTATATAAAAGTTATACCTCAGAGTCTCAGAATTTCATGAATAATATTCGAGCATATAACATGAAGTTTTCATTCACATCTCTTGGTGGGAAGGTTGAAAAAAGTTATTAGAGAGGCAAAGGTCCTTATGTATTTAGACTACAAGGTCAGAATTATCATCGAATGGATAGTCTACTTCCGGACGATGGGGAAGAACCCAAATTTTCACAGCTTTACATATATGATTCACAAAACGAGGTGGTAAATCGTCAAAAAGCAGTAAGGTAATATCTTTATGAAATTTTGCCCTTTATGATTACATATATTGCATCCCAATATATTCACATCCATGTTTCATTAGAAACGAATGTAAAATTTAACATTTTATATTTCTTGCAATTCTCAGATAGAATCCAAAACTACAAGAAACAACCAGCTTGATATTACAACCATCAAAAGTCTTAAAAATATGTTGGATTCTTGCAATCCTCTTATCCAGTCCTTCAGAATGGTAAGATACTGTTTTCAAGAAAATGAGTGGCAAGATGTAACCCTGAAGCTTATTAGAACAAGAGATAAGGATGGAAGAGTTCACAATTTGCCAACAGCATCAGAAATTGTTGCGTTAATAATTGGTGATTTTGATGGAGCTTTGATAAACAGGACATTTTTGTTAGAAAGAAGTCTGGTGGTCTTCAAAGAATTAGTGAACTTCATCCTTCTTACCTTGCTTTGCAATATCCACTTATTTTCCCATATGCAGAAGATGTTTATAGAGTTGGTATTGAACATAGAGGGATTGCGGTTGATAATGAGGTACTTAGAACCAACCTTACAATTGGAGAATTCTTTTGTTATAAAATACAAGATAGATAGAATCAGTTTTCATTGTTAGTTAATGCCAAAAAACTATTTCACAGTTTTTGGTTGATGGATACACGATGATAGAATCTGCCAGATTGAATTATATAAGGACACAACAACCGAAACTTAGAACGTAAAGTCTTAAGAATTTGAATGCTACTATTGAAAGTGGAGAGAATAATGCCTCAAGTTGTGGTAAACCTATACTTTTACCTTCATCGTTTACTGGTGGTTCTAGATATATGATGCAAAAGTACTTGGATGCTATGGAAATTTGCAAATCTGTTAGATATCCCGATCTATTCATAATGGTGACTTGTAATCCCAACTGGCCTGAGATTTATAGGTGTTTGCATGATAAAGCTCTTAATGCTGAAGACAGATCGGATTATCTCTAGATTATACAATTGTAAATTAGTTCATCTAATAAAAGATTTCAAGAAAGATAAATTCTTTGGTGATATACAAGCAGGTACCTTTTACTTATATTTTTTAACTTTGAATATCTAATTATATTTATCTAACAGCTCACTCTTGAAAAAATTCAGTTATGTATACAACTGAATTTCAGAAGCGTGGACTTCCACATGCTCACATATGTTTGTTCTTGAGTGCTGAAAGCAAATTTCCAACTGCATCTGATATTAATCATGTTATTAGTGCTGAGATACCAGATAAAGAAAGAGATCCTGAATTATATGAGCTTGTCAAGCAATTTATGATTCATGGACCATGTCGTACAGACAACCCAGTTTGTCCATGTATGGTTCAGCAAAAATGTTCTAAAAAGTTTTCCAAAAAATATGTAGATGATACTTGTGTTGATTCTGAAGGATATCCTGTCTATCGTCGTCATCAAACAAGTAATACAGTAGTAAAGAATGGTGTGGCGCTTAATAATAGGTTTGTAGTTCCTTACAATACCCTCCTGCTCGGAAAGTATCAGTGCCACATTAACGTTGAATGGTGCAACCAGTCAGGTTCTATCAAATATTTGTTTAAATACATTAATAAGGGGCCTGATAGAGTCACGACTTCTGTTTTTCAATCCAATACCACCAACAATGATACGCAGCAGAATGTAGCTGCAGATGAGATAAAAGCATACCTTGATTGTAGGTATATTTCTGCTTGTGAAGCTGCTTGGAGAATATTCATGTATGATATACATTATAGATATCCAGCTGTTTAAGTATTGCCTTTTCAGTGTGAAGATGGTCAGCGTATTGTGTATAATGATCATGATAATTTGTGTGATGTTGTTACTGATCCAACTGTGAAAATGACAATGTTCACAGAGTGGATGAATTGTAACAAAGTCGATGAATTTTCCAGGACATTGAAGGATGTTGAGTTCCCGGGATATTATGTATGGAAAGCTAAAAATCAGAAACGGTATCGAAGAAAGTATCCGTATGGATCAGTTGGGAGGATACATTATGTCCTACCATCACTTGGTGATTGTTATTACCTAAGGACTTTACTGAATCATATTAGGGGACCAACCTGTTTTGAAGATATAAAAACAGTTGATGGACAGGTTTTTGAAACATTCAAAGATGCATGTTTTGCATGAGGACTGTTGGATGATGATAAGGAACATGTTAATGCCATCAAAGAAGCTAAAACATGGTCAACCGAAGATTTCTTGAGGACATTTTTTGTAATGTTGTTGCTGTCAAAGTCGATATCTTGTCCTGGTGTTTTTTGGTCGGAAACGAAGTCCCTGTTATGTGAAGATATTCTGTATCAGCAACATAAGATAACTGGTATTGCAGGAAATGTGATTACTTTATTAAAGTTATATACAACTACATTAATATTATGCAATAGCTCCGTTATCGGGAAAAAATAATACTTTTTTAAACATTTGTTTTAGATTGGTTCTTCAACAAGAAGAACTTGAAAATATTTGTCTATCTGAAATTGTAAAGTTGCTACTTATCACTGGGAGTACAGTGAAAATTTTTGATGACATGCCAAGTGTTCCGAACAATTATGTTTCATCGTCGAACAATTGATTGATAATAAAAGAACTATCGTATGACAGAGTAGCTCTACAAAGGGAAGATGATGGTTATGTAAAGTGTTTAACTGCCGAACAGGAAAGAATATATAAAATTGTTATGAAAGCGATTAAAAAGGTGATGGAGGTGTCTTTTTTGTATATGGTTATATTGGAACTGGAAAGACGTTTCTTTGGAAGACATTCGCAGTTGCATTACGATCGAAATGTGAAGTTGTATTGAATGTTGCATCCAGTGGAATTGTTTTACTTTTGCTGGATGGTGGTAGAATTGCTCATTCAAGGTTTGTAATTCCAATCAACATTAATGAGGATTCAATATGCTCGATAGAGCCTAATACTGAATTAGGTGATTTAATTAAAAGAGCAACTTTGATTATTTGGGATGAAGCACCTATGACTCACAAGCATTGTTTCAAAGCTCTCGATAGAACAATGAGAGACATATCACGTTCCAGTGAATCGAAATGGAATCCAAGGCTTTTGGAGGAAAGGTCATTCTAGTTGGAGGTGATTTTAGACAAATTCTTCCGGTCATCCCTAAAGGTACCAGAACCATGATAGTTGTAAGGACCTGCAACAATGTCCCAAAACACTTTGTAAGTAGAAACTCGGACCCCTAAAACCCTAATCCTTGTGAAAAATAAAAAAAAATCAATTTTTATTAGTCTGTCGCGGGCCGCGTAAGACTCAAGGGAAGTCTACGCTGGGCGCGACAGCCTGACCAAACTCCGGATAACGATCAAGGCCACATGTCAGACAAGTGGTAGACCTACGCCATGACACGGCAGCCCTAGCTGTAGCTAGGGTGGCCCTCGCGGGCCGTGTAGGATTCCCTTCAAGTTTACGCGGGCTGCGCGAGACTCAATTTTCAGCTATAAATTGTACGTTGCATGGACATTTCCGTCTGCTCGAGAATTCACACACACACAGCCTCCTTTCTGCTCGAAAATTCAATTTTAATAGGGAAACGCCGCTACGATAACAGGGTAATAACTCGATCACTGCTACGATACAATGTCCGATCGATTTAAACCGATCCGATGGATGTTTAAGTGCTGCCCGAATTCGGGCTATACTTTATCATTCGTCGCGAAGGTTTTGATTTCGTGAAGTTATCGTAAATGTTTAATTAAGTTACTAACCTAGTTTCGTTTGCATTATTTAACTAGGTTACCCAGCTTCATCAGTAGGCAAAACTCTGTCCAACTAAACTTGCAATGTGAGTCATTTCCTTTTTGTCAAAAGTGCTTTATAATACCTAAATGTTTTCCAGTTATATATTACAGGGATTACGTCTTTGTTATCTTAAGTTACTGGCAGTAAGTGGGGTATTGTGCACAATTACTACTGTTTTGTCACTTTTAGGTGAAAGGACCTAAATAGTGATACACGTCACTTTTGGGTGAACGGACCTAATAGTGGTATGACCACAGTCATAGATCCGGTCGAGTAACAACTGAACCAGCTAATGATAAGATAGGGGCAATTAACCTAGTTTCGTTTGCATTATTTAACTAGGTTACCCAGCTTAATCAGTAGGCAAAACTCTGTCTAACTAAACTTGCAATGTGAGTCATTTCCTTTTTGTCAAAAGTGCTTTATAATACCTAAATGTTTTCCAGTTATATATTACAGGGATTACGTCTTTATTATCTTAAGTTACTGGCTGTAAGTGGGGTATTGTGCACAATTACTACTGTTTTGTCACTTTTAGGTGAAAGGACCTAAATAGTGATATACGTCACTTTTGGGTGAACGGACCTAATAGTGGTATGACCACAGTCATAGATCCGGTCGAGTAACAACTGAACCAGCTAATGATAAGATAGGGGCAATTGTAATCGCTCTTAATACTGTAATTTATAACAATGTGTCGTTTTATGCAAATTGAATGACTCGCCAGTATTTCCCCGCTGATAAAATCTTTTTAAACATGTTTCAGGTGATTTAAAGTGAACAAAGAAAAATTTCGCATAGCACTCCAGCTCGAATGAAGTGGCTCAGTAAATAAATAAACATGTTTTTGTAAACAGGGTATTTCCTAGTGAAATTCCTTTATTGTAAACTACGGGGTTTGTCCCGAAATTTGAAATGAAATAAATGAGTGTTTTCAGTTTAAACGATCCTGTTAAATTTTCCGCTGCCTAATTAAACACCAATACCACGGGTTTCTGTCCCGCGGCTTCTGAACCGGGTAAAACCGGGTCGGGGGTCGTGACAGAAAAAGATGGTATTAGAGCCACTGATTTAAGCTAATTAAGTATTTAGAAATACTTAATTTTTCAGATTTCCATTTTGTAATTATGTGAAAATTTAAATTACAATAGATAAAATATTAACATGGAATTTTGTGTGTTTCTTCATGTGTGCTAACAGCATGAATGAACTGTCGGAAGCACTCTGTGTCACACCCCAACCGATGACGGAAACATCGGGGCATGGCACTGAGCGAAACAGATTGTTCAAGAGAAATTCCATAACAACTACTTTACCGAATAGTTAAAGATTACGTCCCATGCCGCAACCTATTAAGCAAGCAAGTTATTACAGACATAAGTATCTCCAAAACAAATACGACTGTTCCGACAACTCAGATTTCAAATGAAAATAAATTGTTTGTTTATTTCTAGACTCTTCCTAACTCGATTCCACATAGCAAGCATCCTAGCAGATAGCATCCTAAACACCTGTCACATACGTTAAAATAGAGGTCAATACACATAGTGTAAAGGTGAGCATACAAGTTTGATAATAGCATAATAGAGTTCAAAATCGTTTACGCATAACCAGCATGTGCAACGTATAATGTGAAGCATGTAAGTTATCGACAAAGATCCTATCAATACCAATGACTGCGAGTTGACTGCGAGTAGCGAGTGCGCATCACATGCTCACCACTATGAACACGTGAAGTAATTGTCCTTAACAACCCCTGAGTGAGTAGGTGCTGAGTCCAAACTATAGTACTATCGTTGCTAAGGCAGGTAGACAACAATCAATGTGTTAACATAACAAACAGGCATTCATCGAGTCACGTATAACATGCATTAGAGGTCAGCATATAAATAGTGTTTGCGTTGTGTGTTGGATGTGATTTAGAATAAGTAACGTATGTAACACCCAAAAGTGCATAAAGCAAAAAGGGATCGAGTATACAAACAGATTGTGTTTAACAAGTAAACACTCTCTTGGATTGAAGGGAGCGCTTGAAGAGAGATTAGCCTGAACAGTTAACGATAGAAAAAACGATGAGCGGGGCGTAAAACGATGCAAGGGTACCAAGGATCGAATGATAATCCGATCGGATGGCAATCCGATCGGATGGCCAGTCGATCGGGTGGCAATCCGTTCGGATGGTCATCTGATCGGATGGCCATTCGATTGGATTGTCACCTCGTTTGGTGAGGATGTCTTTGTGTATGATGGTTTGTACTTTGAAGTTTTCGTTGTAGCATTTTAAAAATAGAGAAGTATCTCTGCCCTTCATGTCGGTCGATCGAACGGTGGTTCGATCGGACGGCGATCCGATTGGCGAGTCTTCTTAGTTGAGAACAAGTTCACAGCAGGACGGTCACTCGATCGGATGGCTATCCGATCAAGTGGCAATCCGTATTTATTGAACATGTTGAAAATTGATCAAGTATCAAAGTCCTAAACGTTACACGATCGGACGGTCGCTCGATCAGATGGCAATCCGACCGGACGGTAATCCGTTCAGCGTTTAGATCCTTGAAAAGTTTGAAATATTTTCAAAGTGTGGAACCAAGTGCAACCCGATCGGATGGCCGGTCGATCGGATGGCAATCCGATCGGACGGCAATCCGTCCCGACGATCTGATCGTCTTGACACTTGATTCTGTTTGAAGTTTTGTAGTTTTGAACGAGACGTTAAGATAACTTGTTTAAACAACAGGAACCTCATCTCGTCCCTAGTGACCCGATCGAACAGGAACCACCCTAGTCCTGCCGCTTCACGGTTTGAGACGGTTGTTCATGTTCAAACTCGAAATCAATAGTCTCTTAGATAGAATTCAGATCTGGAACTAACACATCACTAAGAATGAGTAGAAGATCAGAACGAGCTCTGATTCTATCAGGTTTGAGTGCATTCAGTGTAAAAGAGTTGAAAGAAAGTTGGAAAACCATCTTTCAATCCTTTCAATCATGAATTTGTGTAGATCTAAGCGGAAACATTGTTAAATCTTGTAGGAATCCTTCAGATCTAAGTTGTTCTTGGTGGAATGAAGCCAAACATTGAAGTTCATAAGAACTCCATGATGACATCATCCTAGAACACCTCAAATCCGGTGATTTCACGGTTAAAAGTTAAGATTCAAAGGTGAAAATGGTGTAGATGTGCGTGTAGATCATAGAAGTACAAGGTTTAGGTTGAAAACTTACAAGATTCGAGAGAAATAAGGGCTGGAGTGCTGTTGGGCGAACAAGGGAGCTGTCACATCACAAATGATGTGACAGGTGGGTATTTATAGGGTTTCCCAAAAAGGAAAGTGAGGAAAATGGCTGGTCGATCGGGTGGCAACTCTATCGGGTGGCAGCCCGATCGGGTGGCAACTCGATCGGATGACAACCCGATCGGTTGGCAATCCGATCGAATGGCCACTCGATCGGTTGGCCCCTCGATTCTGGTGTACGGCGTGCTGAGTTTTGTCGTTTCGGTTCGTGTGTTGAGCGTTGCGATGCGATTCGAGTGAGCGATAGTATTACCCTTTAGTTACCCAAATAACATAACTACTATATCTAACATACAATCACTATAATTAACTTGCATTTAGCGTATTCGATTCGATTGCAATGCGATAGATTTGTGACGTGATGTCGTGGTCACAATCAAATTTAATCCCAATAACAACTATATAGATAGTGGCAAGTGGGTATCGAACACAGGGAGTTTGTGGAATGTGTGTTATTTGAAAGTTTATCTAATTTTAACTAAATTAATCTAATTGCAAGAGAAATAAAATTCGAGAGTTTATGTGAGTGAATTGGTTTTAGACTAAATTAAACTAAGTAAATTGCAAGAGAAAAGTTTGGTTGTAAGCAAATTAGAGACAAATGACCATCCTAGATTTCCGGTTTGTTTCGACATTCATATTATCATTCCACTAGAAAGAACTACATAGACATAGCTCATGCGTGATTACTTGCAGTGATGAAAGGGAACTAAGTACTCAGATTCCTAGAACGTGAGGTTATTACCCGATGATCAATCAACCCTTACCCAATCCTAATTCTACCCATGATATCTCGATTGCCAACGGCACCAAGAACGTATGGTTTCAAACTAGAAAATCATAAGAATTAACAAGTTACTAACAAACAATCACACACCATAACAAACCAACCATAAAGATAAGGATTGCTATTCTAGAAATTAGGAAATCAAATACAAAATGTCTCAAACAAACCTTCAATCTAGGACGATCATAAAGTGTTTAGCCACACATGGCTCGAATCAACATCATAACAAAAGTTTCAATGTTCATCCAAATCGAAAACACCCAACAAATGTTAGAAATTGTTTGCAACCAAGTAACAACAGCCAAAATCGCCCATAGGATGCTCCAAAACCGACCAATCATGAGAAAAGCTCAAAAGACACCATAAAACTAACTTTAATGAGGCAGTTACGTTTTAGATGCAGCTTCCACCGTAACTTACGGTTACACCGTAAGTTACGGTGTACTTCATAATGTTACGGTGTGTCTTTCCTGTTTTACGGTGGGAAAGTGGCCAAAAATCAGGTCCACCGTAAATTACGGTGGAGCCGTAATTTACGGCGACAACCTAATTGTTTTGCCTTGCACGTGATATGGCTGCCAAAGTCATCTCACAAGTTTTGAAGCCCCCTCAATCAAAAACAAATGATTACTGCCACAAATTTGTAGTAATGGAAGCCCAAAAAGTCAATGAGAGTTGCTGCCAAAATCGTATGTGATGCCCTAGTCCACAAGCCCACTTGTTATGATAATGATTTGTTTTTAATAATGTTTTCTCTTTTGATGTTGCCGCCCACAAGTGTTGATGATTACTATGTTGTCGCAAAAAACAAAACCCATCCTCACATGAGTATGTTGAATTGATGTTGTTGACTTTTATGTCTCCCCTCTTCACGTGCGTGTATGAAGCCCTCCAAGTTGCCGTCCAACAACAGCCCCATGGTGCTGTTCTTTTCACTTTGTGTGGCGGCCCAATCCAAAGAATTCCAAAAGTCCCCTACGTGGCCTTCATGTATGCGTTTGTATTGTATCACCGCCCAAGTCACATGTTGTTTATGTTTGCTTCTTCACATGTTGGCGGCCCACCTTTAAATCCATGTGAATTAGGATTTGTTGACAAGAGAGCCCAATCCATGTGATATTGTGCCAAGAAGTCCAAGGTCAAAAGATGATGATGATGTTCGCTAATGTTGATGATGAATTGATATTATTGCTGCCAAGATGTCACGTGAATCCTTTAATTCAATCTTGGATGTCAGTTGCCACCTTGTATTAATGATATGATTGTTTTGTGTGGTCCCATGTGATGTTGAAAATCTCCTCATATGTCAGCCGTCACTCCTTCACGTGACTTCCCTTGTATATATGAAACAAGTTGGATTAATTTTATTTTTTTCCCTACGGTGTCAGCTGACATTTTCTCCCTTGTTTCTTTTATTTGATCTCTCAAAGTCCAAACTTGTTTCCACTTCTTGCAACTTCCATTTAAGCATCATAAAGGCATATTTTATGCACTTAAGTACCTGCAAAACCAAACAACTCGTAGTTACTAAGTTCAAGCAAATAACCAAGTAAAGCATGGAATTTTAATCTTTTTAAACCATTTAAGGGTTGTCCAACGGACCACCCGTCAATTTGCGATTGCGATTAACACCTCAACATAATCATAACATGCACAAGTAACACAAAAATAGCACACACACGTAAAACAATATCCAGAACGCATAATTCGAGTTGCGATTGCGATAGCGATAAGCGATAAATCGATTAAACATGCGATTAAACCTCAATTATTAATAGATACTCCACATAATACAACTAAAGCGATTAAATAAATAGGTTCGTTTACAAGTCAAAGAAGTCAAAACAGTAGTTGAGCAAGGAGTGGCAGATCGCAATTAGCAATCTTTTCTTCCTTTGACTTCAATCATGACTTTGACTTTGACTTTCGAAACACGGGGTGTTACAGCCTCCCCTACTTAAGGGAATTTCGTCCTGAAATTAGGCTTCAGCCGTAACAAACAACTGTGGGTACTTTGCCTTCATGTCGCTTTCGAGTTCCCAGGTGAACTCGGCGCCTCGTTTGCCTTCCCAGCGAATCTTCACGATGGGAATGCGTGAGCGTCTGAGCACCTTGGTTTCTCGTCCCACGATCTCGACAGGCTTTTCCATGAAGTGTAGTGTTTCGTCCACTTGCAAGTCCTCAAGAGGGACATGTAGTTCTTGGTCGGCCATGCACTTTCTGAGGTTCGAAGCATGGAAAGTCGGGTGGACGTTACTCAGTTTCTCTGGTAGTTTGAGTCTGTAGGTCACTTTTCCAATCCTTTCTAGAATTTTAAAGGGTCCAACATATCGAGGCGCGAGCTTTCCTTTCTTGCCGAATCTGACCACCCCCTTCCAAGGTGCAACTTTTAGGAGTACGTGATCACCAATGTCAAATTCAAGGGGCTTGCGGCATTTATTAGCGTAACTTTTATGTCGGCTCCTAGCTTTCAATAGATTGTCTCGAATTTGGAGGATTTTGTCAGTCGTTTCTTGCAACAGCTCGGGACCGGTAATTTGTGCATCTCCGATCTCGTGCCATACAATAGGCGATCGGCATTTTCTTCCGTATAGAGACTCAAATGGTGCCATTTGTATGCTAGAATGATAACTGTTATTGTACGAGAATTCGACCAAAGGTAAGTACGCGTCCCAATTACCACCGAAATCTATGACACACGAACGAAGCATGTCTTCAAGGGTACGAATCGTTCTTTCTGTCTAACCGTCAGTTTGGGGATGGAAAGCGGTACTTAGATTAAGAGTAGTACCGAGAGCAGATTGTAATGATTCCCAAAAACGTAAGGTAAACCGACCATCGCGGTCAGAGATGATGTCGCGAGGCGTCCCATGTCGACTAACGATCTCATTGGTGTAGATTCGGGCTAATTTTTCTACCTTGTAGTCTTCTCGTATCGGTAGGAAGTGAGCTGACTTGGTCAAACGATCAACCACAACCCAAATGCTATCATGACCAGATTGAGCACGCGGGAGTTTCGTTATGAAGTCCATAACTATACTCTCCCATTTCCACTTCAGGATCTCGGGTTGATCGAGTAGGCCAGAGGGTCTTTGATGCTCAGCCTTGACCTTGGAACAGGTCAGGCATTTCGAAACATAGATTGCAATATCCTTCTTCATGCCTGGCCACCAGTACTTGTAGCGCATGTCCTGGTACATCTTGTCGGCACCGGGATGAATGGAATATCGAGATTTGTGGGCTTCGTCCATCAGAAGTTGTCGCAAATACGTACGCTTGGGAATCCAGATTCGATCCAAGTAATGAAAGATACCATTCGATTTATTCTCGAGTTGGGCGCCATCGTTTAGAATTCTTTCCTTCTTCAAGGTTCGCTCGGTAAAACAAGCATGTTGCGCATCACGGATAGAAGCTTCGAGGTTAAACTGGGCTTGAGTATTACGAATGCTAAGCAAGTAGCTTCGTCGACTGAGGGCATCGGCAACGACGTTTGCTTTGCCTGGGTGGTAACGTATCTCACAGTCGTAATCGTTGAGTAGTTCTACCCACCGGCGTTGACGCATATTTAGTTCCTTCTGGTCAAAGATATGTTGTAGGCTCCTATGATCGGTGAAGATCGTACACTTGGTACCATAAAGGTAGTGTCGCCAAATCTTTAACGCAAAAACAACTGCGCCAAGCTCGAGGTCGTGTGTGGTGTAGTTCCTCTCGTGGATCTTGAGCTGTCGAGAAGCGTACGCGATAACCTTATCTCATTGCATAAAAACACAACCGAGACACCAAGGTTCGAGGCATCGCAGTAGACTACGAAGTTGTCATTTCCGTCAGGCAATGAAAGCACGGGAGCATTGCAAAGCATAGTCTTGAGAGCTTGAAAGGCTTCCTCTTGTTTAGTTCCCCAAACAAAAGGTTTATCCTTATGCGTAAGAGAGGTTAACGGCACAGCGATCTTGGAGAAGCCTTCGATAAAACGACGATAATATCCTGCTAGACCGAGAAAAGAATGGACTTCAGACGGATTCTTGGGTGTAACCCAACTTTTCACAACTTCGATCTTCGTAGGGTCAACGTGGATACCTTGACTATTGACAATGTGAACCAAGAATTGGACCTCCTCCAGCCAAAATTCGCACTTGGAGAATTTGGCGTAGAGACGGTTTCCCTGGAGTAGCTCAAGAACCAAACATAGATGTTGCGAGTGTTCGGCTTTTGATTTGGAATAGATCAGGATATCGTCGATGAATACGATTACGAAGCGATCAAGGAAGGGTTTGCACACTCGATTCATCAGGTCCATAAAGACTGCAGGAGCGTTGGTCAAACCAAAAGGCATGACGACGAACTCATAGTGACCATAGCGGGTTCGAAAAGCGGTTTTGGGTATATCCTTCTCTTGAATGCGTAGTTGGTGGTAGCCTGAACATAGATCGATCTTCAAAAAAAATGTAGCACCTTGTAATTGATCAAATAAATCATCGATTCGAGGCAAGGGATAGCCATTCTTGATTGTCAACTTATTCAACTCCCTATAATCGATACACATCCTGAACGAACCATCCTTCTTTTTGACGAAAAGGACAGGCGCGCCCCATGGAGAGGTGCTAGGGTGAATAAAGCCTTTATCAAGAAGCTCCTGGAGCTAACTTGAGAGTTCTCGCATCTCAGAAGGAGCGAGACGATACGGCGCTTTCGCAACAGGGTTGGCTCCAGGTATGAGGTTGATACGGAAATCGATATCACGAGCGGGAGGTAAACCTGGTAAATCCTCGGGAAAAACGTTAGGAAATTCACAAACCACAGGGATGTCTTTCACCTCCTTAACTTCCTTTTTCTCTCCTACTACTATGTGCGCCAAGAAAGCTTGGTATTCCTTGCAGAGATACTTGCTAGCTTGAACACATGACATGAGTTGGAGTTTCTTCGATGCAACTTCACCATAAACACACAATTGATCACCATTAGCGAGTGCGAATCGAATCATCTTTTCGTAGCAAACAACTTCAGCGTGGTTTTCACGAAGAAAGTCCATTCCTACTATAACGTCAAAACTTCCGAGCTGCATTGGAATAAGATCGATAGGAAAGATGTGATTGTTGAGTTCGAGAGTACAATCACGAAGAACAGAATTTACAGCGATGGTTCTTCCGATGGCAACTTCAACATCAAACGCCGAGGGGAGATGAGCGTGCTTACGATTGAGGAGCTTTTCGAATTCAAGCGATACAAAACAGTTATCTGCTCCAGTATCAAACAAACACGAAGCATATATACCATTCACAAGAAACGTACCATTCACCACGTTGTTATCGGCTTGAGCATGACGGACACTGATATTGAAAGTGCGTCCGCGGGATGCTGGTGGTTGCTGCTGTTGCTGAGGCTGCTGCTCTTGCTTGACCACTCGGTTCGGGCACATGTTGGCGAAGTGATTGGGATCACCACACGCATAGCAAGCTCTAGCATTGACCGCGGGTGCCTGAGCCGCTTGATGACCTTGAGGAGCGGCAAGGAGAGCTTGATGAGCATGAGCTTGACCTTGGGTTGGAGCAGGGTTTTGACGTGGACCTGTACGGCAATTGGCGATGAAGTGACCGTACATGTTGCAATGAGCGTAGTATCTGCAGGTGATTCCCACTGGGTGGTGATAAGTACAGGTAGGGCAGACCGGATGAGGACCAGTATACGCACGCTTTGCCGGCGGTGCGTTGGTAACC
This sequence comes from Helianthus tuberosus, assembly GCA_030545235.1. NCBI lineage: Eukaryota > Viridiplantae > Streptophyta > Magnoliopsida > Asterales > Asteraceae > Helianthus > Helianthus tuberosus. The sequence continues at coordinate 158,607,968 of CM060418.1, read as the reverse complement.
GGGGCCGCTACTTGGTGGTGTTGATGTTGCTGAGGAGCTGGAACAGCTTGTAGTGGGGCAGCATTGGTCACAACAAAGTTCTTGTTGCTGGAACTGCTGTTGTTCTTTCTCTTGCGTCTCGAGAGCTTGGATGACTGAGGAGCGGTGGCGGTTGAAGCAGTGGTAGCTTGATGTAGATTCTTGGGAGCTTTATCCCAGACACCAGACTTGACTCGCTTATCATTGATCTAAGCAGCGAGCAAGTATGTTTCTTCAATTGTCATCATCTTTGCTGCTTGGACGAAATTGGCCACGCAATCCGGAAGAGCACGGATATACTTCTTAATGGCGATTTCAGGTGTCTTGACTTTACCCGGACAGATTATACTCAACTGCTTGAAGCGCACAGTCAAACCAGCGTTGTCACCATCCTTCTGCTTAATGTGCCAGAATTCGTCCTCCAACTTTTGGCGCTCATGGGGAGGGCAGAACTCTTCCATCATCACGTCCTTCAACTCATCCCATGATAGCCCGTAAGCTGCATCATTTCCGCGTTTGTTTCTCTCGGCCGTCAACCAGTCTAAAGCGTGGGACTGGAAGACACCAGTTGCGTTGAGAGTACAGAGATTGTCAAGACAGCCACTCTGACGTAGGGTGACCTCGATAGAATCAAACCATTGGAACATGGCCGTAGGACCATATTCACCAGTAAACTCTTTCTATCCGCATGCTTTGAACTACTTAAAGCTAAAAGCATCCTTGGGAGTCTTGGTTCTAGATTCTTCAGAAGATTTGCACACGTTCTCGTATAGTTCACTGACGATCTGAGGAACAACCTTCGCCATTTGTTTAGTAATCATAGAGGCGAGGCGTTTATCTGCTTGTTTTCATCGTGCGGCTTGAGTAACGCGTGATCCGGATGACGACATTTCCTGTAACAGACATCGTCACAGGACTCAACACAAATTTTGATTATTCCGTTGCCTAATTAAACACCAATACCACGGGTTTCTGTCCAGCGGCTTCTGAACCGGGTAAAACTGGGTCGGGGGTCATGACAATAGTCAATACTTCTTTGAATTCTTCTTATATATGAAGATATTGTCAAGTACTAAAGTTAACTGAGAATATGAGATTAAGGAGGTGTTTGTTTTTTCTTCAAACATCTTCAAGGGAGCTGATGTATGCAGGCGCGCAGACGTTACCCTTGAAGACTGTTTGTTTTTTTTCTGAAACATATCTGAACTCAGCTTTTTTCATCTTAAAAAAATAAGCTATGGACCCACTTCTTAAAACATCTTCACATAAACCCTAATATACTCCTCCCTCGTATACGCTTAAAACATCAGCCCCTCCCACATCGCCCTTCCCAGACGCCGCCACTCTTTCTCCGACCAGTTTTTCGACGACCTCCCTCTTCTCCCCGCCGTCCGACGACCTCCCTCTTCTCCTCCGACTAGTTTTCCGGCAACCTCTCTCTTCTCCTCATCGTCCGACGACCTCCCTCTTCTCCTCTGACCTCCCTCTTCTCTGTAACAACCAGATTTTCCGGGTCAAGTCAAAGTCAAGTCATGGTCTTATTCAAGACCTGTCATTTCATGCTTAATTGACTTGTACTCTCGATATTCGATAATAGTATAACCCGTTGCGGTAATTGACATATTGGTTAACAATTTTAAACGATATTTTAAATTATGTTTAACAACGCTTAATACCACGCTTATTCTAAATGCAGTTAACGCATTTAAACGTGCTTTATCGCATTGTTACTATCGTTATTGTGACACCCGTGTCACTTCAACCATCAAACAAATGCCAAACCAATGAAATATTGTATTTCATACTTGGGATTTGTAAAAATATGTGTATCGTATGCACATATCAACTCTCGTTCGATTTCAAGCTCTAAATCGCTTTCTGGAAGGTTATACGCGCACCGATGTGTAGATATAACCAGTTTAATCCAACGAACACTCCGGAATAGTGAAATAGGCTTAACATACCTTAAATAACCTTTACATAACTTAGATATAAGTTTTGGAAGGTTTGGTGTGGTGAAATCAAAGTTTATTCGCTTACAGGGACTAAACTTGACAAACTGCGAAAGTATGTCAATTTGAACTGTAACAGACCTTCCGGAACATGACCATAAGTTAAACATGCCATAAATATCCTTTACATAGCTTAGAAATAGGCTTTGAGCGGTTCGGTGTGCTAAAATAAACTTTTGGGTCATTCAGGGACTAAAAGTGTCAAAAGTGCACAAGTTTGCATTTTCGCGCATAACTTACGTTCTGAATACATCCGGACATCCAAAAATTTATGTAAGCACTAAAACATTTTATTTTAGTGTTTGGCATAAGAAAAATCCATTCGTCGCATCATTTGGATCGTTTTTCGCGCTTGTGCGCATTCCGTCGTAATTAAGCGAACATCGCGACCGTACGGCCAAACGAACCGACATCCGAGATATTTTTGAACACATTTTAAGTTCCCTATACTTTAACTTCATTTTAGAGCTTTGAAATGGGGTTAACGGGCCTTAAACGTGTCAAAAATGTATTGAAAACCAAGTTTAGGGGCTGCAGGGACCAAAACTGTAAATCTGCCAAAGTTGTTACCTTACGGACCTCAACATTGGCAGCTTTGAGGTCCGTAAAGCAAGTTCAGACCAGATGCAGAGTACTTAACAGCCTGTTTTCAGCTGTTTTGCACTCCCTAACCCCTTGCCAAGTGTCCAATCCTTATGGTGGTGAGCATTTTGAGGCACCATGACTTTCCGACAAGTGTACGCCTTGGATCGTGCCCTCCTTTCCATGAAACGATCTTAACGGTTCTCCGAATACTATAAATACCCAACCCACACAACCTCATTTCTTACAAGAATTCTGATTTGAGAGCTCTAAGTTGAAACCATTGTTTCATACCTGAGTTCTTGGATCGGGATTAGCATTCGGGGACCCTTCGTAAGTATTCTTTCGTTCTTTTCCTTATTTTACTGCTTTTCGAGTCAGAAAGTCAAACTTTGTTTGACTTTCAGCGTTGACCAGTAATGGTCAATGCGAAGTTCGTTTGAACTTCGCAACGTGAGTGTAATCACGTTGGTCATAGTCCCTTGGGACTATGCCCACTGATTACCACGTTGTCTAGGGTCGTAGGGTAAGCGATCTAATGAATCGCTTATACCTCGAACCCGACCCAGTTTGGTCGATCATTAGGATCCGACCAAACACATTAGGTGACCATAGTAGGTAGGGAATAACCTTCCGAGGTTATACCCTATGGTCACATCGTTTAAGTAGTTGTATGATAGGTAGTTTATATACCTTAGGTAAATTACCAGAATACCCTTTTCATGTATAATTGGTAATTAAGCATATGTAACCTAAACTTTTGTCACATAACTGATTATGTAACATGTTTAGGCATATAACACTTGTCATAGGGCTAGTTAGGCGGTCCGAACGCGTTTCACGTGAACGACGCGTTAAAGTAGCATAAGCTACCTAAACGGGTCGTAATGGGTCGTAGACACTTAGGTTAAGTTTCATTTAGTATGTAGGCTTTGTTAAACCAAATGACACGAGTCTCTACACTCGTTTGGTTTACAAACCCTAATGCTACCCGATCTTCCGATTAAGGTCCGGTTTATTAATGTAGCTACCTATACTAGGTGCCGTTTGATATCCGCGATCTCTAGCATTGTTTAGTTGTTACTCAAGGACTACTGAGCAATCTCAGGTGAGTACATAGACCCCTCTTTTACTGTTTTCCAAACTGTTTTGGGGTGAAACACATGTGCCTACTTGTTACTTTCATGCTTTCCTGTTTTAACATCATATACTGCTATGTTCGTTAAAGAGAAAAGATGGTATCAGAGCCAATGGTTATAGGGAATTAGGTTATTAGTAATGCTTTGACCTAGTCTATAACCTTTCTAGGACCCTAACGCGAGTTTACTTGCGTTTAGTCATAAAACAATACCGTCACCTATCCTTAGGCGACGACCACAACAAGAACATAAATTTCAAAACCGCTTTGAAAAACTAATCATCTGTTCTAGGATGATTAATTACTAGGTTTTGAACCCTTTGTTATAATGTTTTGAACCCTTTTGAGTTTTCAAAATCTCGTCAAAGTTTTGGGTCCTAAATAATGTGAACACGTGCAAACTGGAAGGGTGAACGCCTGTATTCTGGGTTTTCTGTCTAGGCAAGCACTTCGTATACATCTCAACCAGACGCGAGACCAGTTGTGCTTACCTGGGAATTCTTGGGATGAGTGTTCACTTATAGGCGAGCATGTCTTCGCGATACATTATATTGACCCGCTTACTTTGATTAGTCACTGTCTCATTTGTTTGCCTTTGGTAACAAACAAATGGTCACAATCTACATGCCTTGTCATTTTCTTTTGACTATCTTTCGCTTGTTTCCTCCTATGCCTTTCGTTATCTTCAAGATGCTTCTTCATTGCAACAACAATGTCCGAACCAGGTGCTGCAATTACACAGCGAATAGGCGTCGTACTCCAGAGGACCGTTGACTTAGCTATCACCATGACTCGCCTCAGGGATGAAGCCGTAAGGGAACTGCTCCTTGGTGCAATCAATGCAACTGTCATCATCCAAACCAAATACCCTGTTTCAAATGTACCCACGGTGGACGATGGAGACATTTGGTTAACATGTGCCGCTTTGCAATCCAAAGCAAAGCTGTTACAAATCCTGCTGCTGCTCAACCTTCAAACTCTGCTTCATATGTTGCTTGGCATATCTGGCGCCTCAACCTCATGAACTTTCTACCTTGTGTATCGACTTAAGCACGCCTAGTGCAAGGTGTCGAAGCACCTCTCGTTACACAAATTTCAAAATCCATAAAGGATCTTTTTATCCTCATAATCAGATTCTTGTGGATGAATATCACTTAAATCGGAGCCCTAAATTGAATTATCCGTATGCCTTAATACGTACATTACGATTCAATAAGGACAAAGCCGAATTCTTATTAAGATCTTCCTATCTTCATAGTTAGATTCTAATGATTAAAGTACCAAATGAAATCCACGAATTGGATTCCTGGTGTACTTTAAGTATCCGCGTCCAAAGATAACAAATTAATAACCAAGTTAAACAACTATGTGATTATGTGTTCCCTTTTTATGTTTTTGTGTGATCCAAATTCTTGTCATCCAAATCCTCGTAGAATCTTCCATATCTTTGTGTACTATATTAAATCCGCAATGGGCTTTTACGTTGTAGTTAAGTCCCTTGGATTATATTGTACCATTCCATAATTAGACCCCTGAGTGGTCTAGGTAAACAGATTGATCCAAAAATCTGGTTAGGAATATCATGTGATGATATAGCTGAAAGGACTCCTTGGTGGTCTAATTAAAAGGATCCTTTGTTGATCTAATTAAAAGGACCCTATGGTAGTCTAGTCACACTCATCACAGGTTTGATTATCCTCCCCACAAACATTTCAAGACAAGTTGTGCGGACTATGCAAGGAATTGCATAATTATGGATGCATACATAATTATGGAATTCAGTGCACAGAAACCACAGCAAATTTTGTCATGTGTCTAGAGTCTATTCCGTTCATTTTTGTTTCTGAAGATGTAAAATGACTATTCTGTTCATTTTTGTTTCTGAAGATGTAAAATGACTATTCCGTTCATTTTTGTTTCTGAAGATGTAAAATGACTATTCCGTTCATTTTTGTTTCTGAAGATGTAAAATGACTATTCCGTTCATTTTTGTTTCTGAAGATGTAAAATGACTATTCCGTTCATTTTTGTTTCTGAAGATGTAAAATGACTATTCCGTTCATTTTTGTTTCTGAAGATGTAAAATGACTATTCCGTTCATTTTTGTTTCTGAAGATGTAAAATGACTATTCCGTTCATTTTTGTTTCTGAAGATGTAAAATGACTATTCTGTTCATTTTTGTTTCTAAAGATGTAAAATGACTATTCTGTTCATTTTTGTTTCTGAAGATGTAAAATGACTATTCTGTTCATTTTTGTTTCTGAAGATGTTGTGGAAAATGACTATTCTGTTCATTTTTGTTTCTAAAGAATGCCTGTTGAAAATAACTCCGTTCATTTTTCATTTCTGAAAAATGTTCGTTAAAGAGAAATTACAGGATTACGTCTTGTTCATCTTTGATGGTTATTTAACACAAAGTCACGAATAGACTCCTACGAATAAATTTCGGGACGAAATTTCCTAAAGTAGGGGAGACTGTGACACCCGTGTCACTTCAACCATCAAACAAATGCCAAACCAATGAAATATTGTATTTCATACTTGGGATTTGTAAAAATATGTGTATCGTATGCACATATCAACTCTCGTTCGATTTCAAGCTCTAAATCGCTTTCTGGAAGGTTATACGCGCACCGATGTGTAGATATAACCAGTTTAATCCAACGAACACTCCGGAATAGTGAAATAGGCTTAACATACCTTAAATAACCTTTACATAACTTAGATATAAGTTTTGGAAGGTTTGGTGTGGTGAAATCAAAGTTTATTCGCTTACAGGGACTAAACTTGACAAACTGCGAAAGTATGTCAATTTGAACTGTAACAGACCTTCCGGAACATGACCATAAGTTAAACATGCCATAAATATCCTTTACATAGCTTAGAAATAGGCTTTGAGCGGTTCGGTGTGCTAAAATAAACTTTTGGGTCATTCAGGGACTAAAAGTGTCAAAAGTGCACAAGTTTGCATTTTCGCGCATAACTTACGTTCTGAATACATCCGGACATCCAAAAATTTATGTAAGCACTAAAACATTTTATTTTAGTGTTTGGCATAAGAAAAATCCATTCGTCGCATCATTTGGATCGTTTTTCGCGCTTGTGCGCATTCCGTCGTAATTAAGCGAACATCGCGACCGTACGGCCAAACGAACCGACATCCGAGATATTTTTGAACACATTTTAAGTTCCCTATACTTTAACTTCATTTTAGAGCTTTGAAATGGGGTTAACGGGCCTTAAACGTGTCAAAAATGTATTGAAAACCAAGTTTAGGGGCTGCAGGGACCAAAACTGTAAATCTGCCAAAGTTGTTACCTTACGGACCTCAACATTGGCAGCTTTGAGGTCCGTAAAGCAAGTTCAGACCAGATGCAGAGTACTTAACAGCCTGTTTTCAGCTGTTTTGCACTCCCTAACCCCTTGCCAAGTGTCCAATCCTTATGGTGGTGAGCATTTTGAGGCACCATGACTTTCCGACAAGTGTACGCCTTGGATCGTGCCCTCCTTTCCATGAAACGATCTTAACGGTTCTCCGAATACTATAAATACCCAACCCACACAACCTCATTTCTTACAAGAATTCTGATTTGAGAGCTCTAAGTTGAAACCATTGTTTCATACCTGAGTTCTTGGATCGGGATTAGCATTCGGGGACCCTTCGTAAGTATTCTTTCGTTCTTTTCCTTATTTTACTGCTTTTCGAGTCAGAAAGTCAAACTTTGTTTGACTTTCAGCGTTGACCAGTAATGGTCAATGCGAAGTTCGTTTGAACTTCGCAACGTGAGTGTAATCACGTTGGTCATAGTCCCTTGGGACTATGCCCACTGATTACCACGTTGTCTAGGGTCGTAGGGTAAGCGATCTAATGAATCGCTTATACCTCGAACCCGACCCAGTTTGGTCGATCATTAGGATCCGACCAAACACATTAGGTGACCATAGTAGGTAGGGAATAACCTTCCGAGGTTATACCCTATGGTCACATCGTTTAAGTAGTTGTATGATAGGTAGTTTATATGCCTTAGGTAAATTACCAGAATACCCTTTTCATGTATAATTGGTAATTAAGCATATGTAACCTAAACTTTTGTCACATAACTGATTATGTAACATGTTTAGGCATATAACACTTGTCATAGGGCTAGTTAGGCGGTCCGAACGCGTTTCACGCGAACGACGCGTTAAAGTAGCATAAGCTACCTAAACGGGTCGTAATGGGTCGTAGACACTTAGGTTAAGTTTCATTTAGTATGTAGGCTTTGTTAAACCAAATGACACGAGTCTCTACACTCGTTTGGTTTACAAACCCTAATGCTACCCGATCTTCCGATTAAGGTCCGGTTTATTAATGTAGCTACCTATACTAGGTGCCGTTTGATATCCGCGATCTCTAGCATTGTTTAGTTGTTACTCAAGGACTACTGAGCAATCTCAGGTGAGTACATAGACCCCTCTTTTACTGTTTTCCAAACTGTTTTGGGGTGAAACACATGTGCCTACTTGTTACTTTCATGCTTTCCTGTTTTAACATCATATACTGCTATGTTCGTTAGTACATTATAGTACATGATTTTATGACATTTCATGCTAGGTGTGCCCAATTGTGTGCATTACTTAGTACATCGTTTTACATGACATTTTGACATAGACATTTGACATAGACATTTCGGCATAGACATTTTAACATGATTGACATTAGATCATGCATTTCCCACAAAACATAACTTTGATTTAAACCAAGTTTTACTTCAATACTTTGTTTTTGTGCATATGGTTTAGTTGAGACATTTCACTTGCCATACATGGATATTTGACATAGACATTTGACATGGATAATTGACATAGACATTTGACATGGATATTTGACATAGACATTTGACATGGATATTTGACATAGACATTTTGACATGATTTACATCTTGACATGGATACTTTGACATAGACATTTTACATTGTTTGGTTTGGTTTGATTAAGTGATTAAGTAACGATGTGTGTGTAATATGATACAAGCATGGTGGATACGCCGCTGGTACTTCCTATATATAAGTGTTTGTATGGTATTACATATCGTAGCGTTATTTGAATCATTTCAGTTTGATACATATAACATTTTATACAAATAACTTATTTTTCACAAGACATTGTTTTATAACAACTTATCTTATACAAACTCAGTTACATGGTTATTCATTTAACCATACATTATTCACTTATTTATACATATCATCTGAACTCATTGTTTTTCAAATGATTTACAAAACAAAGCAAATAACAAGGTTCATGACTAAACATTTTCTCAAACATAAGTCATGAAACCTATTTTCACAAAACCTATGTATCTCACAGGCATTTTTATGCTGACGTACCTATTTTCACATGTGTTTTTCAGGAACTGTTGCATAAGATGATCAAGATACACATAGGCAGACTTGGGCTTTAGTGACAATAAAAGATGCAAGACTAGTTAATTATGTTGTATTTCTTTGTTTGTTTAGAGATTGTAACACTTTTAATCAATAAAACGAAACTTCAATTGCCATGGATTTGAAACAATTAATTCTGTTACAACACTCCCCGACATTTCCGCCACGTTTTGTATGTTCTACGTGGTCGGGGTGTGACAGTTATCACAACGCAACGCAACGCAAACTCGAAACGCAGTTATTGGTATTGTTCTATGTGTGTGATATTATGTGCTTTACTTGTGTGTGCCTTATATATGTTTTGGGATGTTATTCGCAACGCAATCGCAACTCTATCGCAACGCAATCTTATCACAAACTCGAAACACAGATTTACTTTTATGTATTTTATGTGTTATGTTATTTGTGTAACTACTTGTTTAAAAGTTATGAGGTTATCTCATCGCAACGCTTACTCGAAACTCACTTAAACACAACGCAACGCTTAACGCACGAAACAAAAGTCGGAAACCAACAAAACGCAACTCGGCTGGTCGAATGACCAACCGATCGAATGGACATCCGACCGGATGACCATCCGATCTGATGGCCATCCGATCGACTGGCCATCCGACCCTCGCTCTCACTGCACCGCCTTTCTCCATCTCTTACACTATAAATACCCGTACACACATCACTGTTCACTGATGTGACAGCTCTATCCGACCCAGACGCTCCCAAGTCTCTTTCAAGCACTTTTATCTTGATTCAAGGCCATTCCGTTAGTGATTCTTCCTAAATCTTGTACTTCCATCACCATTACACAATTTCCCATCATCTTTTCCATCAAAATCTTACATTTTCTCCATGAAATCACCTGGTTTGGACCTCTTGAAGGTGACATCACCGCGGTTGCTTATGCAATCGGTTGTGTGACGTCATCCCGTCAAGGCTTGTCCAGATCTAAAGGATTTCTACACATTTTTACATGAATCTCAACAAAATGAAATCAGTTAAAAGATATTTCAAACTTTTCTTCAACATTTCATCACTTTTCAAACTTTCTTTCAACTCTTTTACACTTTTCTACTCAAAACCGATGGAATCTAGACTCGATCTGACTTTAGACTCGTTCCTTAGTCTAGAGCTGGCTGGAAAACAGATTTCCGCTGGAGGGACGACCGATTCACGGGTTAAACATGGAGCTTCATCGGGAACAGTAAGGCTAAATCGAATGGGGGTGGTTCCCATCCGATCGACTGAGCTGGACTTGGTATGGATTCTCTTAGTTCGACACGCCATCATGTCGTCTCCACTAAACTTCAAAACTTTTAAACTTAAGAGATTTTCAAACAACAAATCACCCAACCGAATAGCCATCCGATCGAATGACTATTTGATGGGTGTCGAGTGTTATATATATTAGGTGTATATTTTAAGCCCCTTTAACACTTTTTTAGTCAAGTTTTAAATTTATAAAACACGATATTTACTAACACTAGACACACATATGGGCAAGTGCACCCATCGTGAGCGTAGTATAGTGTTGGTAAGATACCGAGGTCATCCAAGGACACAAGATCTTTTAGTACCGGTTTATCCTCAACGTCTAATCAAATCAAAAATTTTAGAAAAATGTTTTAAGCTAAGAAAAATAAAAACTAACTAAAATGCTGAAAATAAAAATAAAAGAAAAACAGATAGACAAGATGAATCACTTGGTTCCAACTCGTGTATAGTGTAACCTTTGATTATTTCCGCACTTTTGCACTTATTTAAGAGATTATCTTAGTTATTGTAGTAGGCCCCTCTTTTGAAGGTGACGTTACCCTCAACCCAGTAGTTTGAGTCAGCAAGGATACAATCCTAAAGGGTCGGATTATTGAAAGATAATTAATTAAGTTATTAATGCAAATTATGGTAGGCCCCTCTTTTGGAAGTGACGTTACCCTCGACTAAGTAGTCTGAGTCAGCAGGGATACAGTCCTAAATAGTCGGGTTGTAGTATTAATAGTAGTTAACTTATTAGGGGATCAAAGAGTTTGGACCCCCGCCATCCAATACCGTTAAGTATTGAAGGAGGTCCTACTAAATTTGACCCATGTCCATTGCAGGACCTCTAAACGCTGAACAATGGCAAGACTCTTACCAAACCGTTCCCTTAACCCCCGACTAGGTAGCCAACATACCTCCATATAGACCGTGGAGATATGAATGGTGAAAATCTTTTATTTTATATAGACAGTAAAATAATGCCAAGACACCACGGACAAACGATAAGGAAGAATCACCTCAACATAAGAAACTAGTTATTAAAGTCATTAATACAAAACCAAGTAAAAAGTGTGAAAAGATTAGAAATAAAAAGTATTACACTAGACACTTGTCTTCACCAAGTGATGTAAGAGACTTAGGCAAACATGGCTTTGATTGTCAAGAACTCTTACGATCAATCTTGGATCCCGAGACGACTCACACACTCTATGATGGACAATGGATGATGGTGGTGGATGATGGTGTTATGGTGGTGGTGGGTGAAGTGTGAGAGAGGTGGTGTGCCAAGGGATGGTTTGAGCTTGAGCCAAGCACTCCTATTTATAGGCTGAACAGAAGCTCGGGCACGGCCCCGTGTCCAGTGGGCACGGCCCCGTGTCCACATCCTTCTCTTTCTTCATTTAATGCAGCTTGTCTTATTAGTTGACCACGCCCCCGTGTCCGCTGAGCACGACCCCGTGTGCAGAAGAATCTTTGTACTATGAAGATTTGCTTAGATTGTGCGAATCTTATAGTTGACCACGGCCCCGTGTCCGCTGAGCACGGCCCCGTGGTGGGCAATAGAAGCTTCTACAACTTTGTCTTTTCTGCTGACACTTGGGCACGCCCACGTGCTGGCTGAGCACGGGGCGTGTTCAGTCTCCTGTCTTCTTGTTTTGCTTGGGAAGATGCTGTCGTGGGGTCGGGCATGTCACGTCTTGTTCCTTTTCTCGTATTTATGTTAGATTTTGATGTCTTTTTGCTTCTTTTGTTAATTTGAGCTCATTTAATCCTGAAAATACAAAAGGAAGACAAAAGCACACTTTTTCCAACATTAGTACTAAAAAAGGGTTAGTTTTATGCCACAATTGATGTAATTTATATGTTGCATTTTGAACACATAACTATTCGACCAGGTGGCTTGTCCTTTATAACTTTCAACACTTAAACAATTTGATCAAAACTTCAAAGAATATCACACTTCCAATCGAATAGCCATCCGATCGAGTGGCTATCCATCCGGATGACCATCCGATCGAATGACTTGATTTATACTACAACGAAAACTTCAAAAGTTTCAAACGATTTACAAACACAGTCACCCAATCGAATGACCAACCGTCCGAATGGTCATCCGTCCAGATGACCATTCATCCGGATGGCCATCTGATCGACTCACCATTCGATGCTTAACTCGTCTAACGCACTGTTTACACGATGTTCAACGCTTACGCTACTGTTCTATAGGCTAATCTCCACACGCTCCCTTCAGTCCAAGTACTGTGTTTACTGGCTAAACACCTACTTAAGTATACTCGAACCCATTTTATTTTAACGCACTTTTGGGTGTTACATACGTTCCCTATCAAGACACAATAACACACAACGCAAACACTTTAAACGCTAACCACTCCCGCATGTTGTACGTGTTCTATAAACGCCTGTTACTATGCTTAGACAGTGTTATACGGTATCGCCTCTAGCAACGATAGTACTATAGTTTGGACTCAGCACCTGTCGTGGACGGAGATTGCTAGGGATCACATTACTTTACTTCAGGTGTCCACTGGACATGTGTCGTGCATACTCTACAACGCACTCTCGTGATTAAGTGTGAATATAGTATGATAGATACTTGCATTGCCCGTTACGTGACACATGCTGGTTATGCGTAAACTCTTTCGCTATACTATATACTATGCAAACTTGTGTACTCACCCTTACACTATGTGCATTGACTTTATTTTAACGTATGTGACAGGTTGATAGGATGATGTGATGAACAAGCTAGGGAGTCTAGAAACAAACTAAATAAATCTGAGTTGTCGGAACAGTGTTTTGTTTATGAGACTATATCTGTAATGACTATTTATCATTTATATGTTATTGGTATGGGACTTTAACGCTAAATATATCGTCGTTAATAGTTGTTATGGATTCTCTTAAACAATCTGTTTTGCTCAATGCCACGCCCTGATGTTTCTGCCATCGGTTGGGGTGTGACATTCTCCTTGCAGACAGTATAAAAAATAAACAGTCTTATATTTTCAGCTTGCAGATCTTCAGACCATATCTTCAGTTGCAGACATGAAAACATATGAAATCAGCTTGCAGACTGTTTATGTCTGCAAAAACAAACATCACCTAAGAGTTGGATGTCAGGAAACAGATCTGCAAGAAATAAAGGAATTTGCAGAATGGATTTTAAAGCTTGGTGATGGTCTCCTTGGTGAAGAAAATGATGGTGAGGTAGATATTGAAATTCTAGATGATTTACTTATTCATGATCAAGTCAATCCTATTTCTTCTCTCATTTCATTTACATATCCGGACATGAATAAGTTTTTGTGGGATTTAACGTATTTCCAACAAAGAGTTATTCTTGCTCCAACTAATGAAGTAGTGGATTCAATAAATAAAGAGTTGTTAGAGAATCTGCCTGGTGAAGTGAAGATTTATTTTAGTTCAGATAGTTTATGTTAATCTAAGGAAGAATCAAAGATTAACATGGCATTATTTCCTCCTGATGTGTTAAACAATCTTCGTTTGTCTGGTTTACCTAACCATAAATTAGTATCGAAACTTAGTGCTCCAGTGATGTTACTCAGAAACATTGATCAGGCAAATGGTATGTAACGGTACACGTTTACAAGTCACGAAACTCGGAAAAGTTGTGATTGAAGCAAAAATTATCACAGGGACTAATATAGGTCACCATACTTTGATTTCAAGACTGAAGATGACACCTTCTGATAAAAGAATACCAGTGAAGATTTCTCGAAGACAATTCCCACTTTCACTGTGTTTTGCTATGACAATAAATAAAAGTCAAGGACAATCGTTGGAGCGTGTTGGTTTGTATCTTCCACGTCCAGTATTTAGTCATGGCCAACTCTATGTTGCTGTATCTAGGGTAAAAAGTAGGAAGGGGTTGAAACTTTTGATATGTGATAAAGAAAAACGAGTTTGTACAACTACTACTAATGTAGTTTACAAAGAAGTTTTACAAAACCTATGATGACATGTTGTTATGTCATGGTTGATGATTTTTAAACATTTAATTGCGTATCTTCTACTTAATCATATTTATTATAAATTTTGGATGATGTTTTTTATATTGAACAACGTGTAACATGTCTTATAATGCTTTATAAATTTATTAGGTGTGATGTTTTTAATTAAACGTTATATTAGTGTATGATGTGTATTATTGAAAAAGAGCAATTATGAATTTACGAATATTCCTGCAACTCGTAAAGAACAATGTATAGTGATTTGTGTTTTTAATAAATTTTTGTATGTAAATTTTCTAAAGGCTAGCTGTGTTTTTAGATTTTATATAAGTGTAAATCATGTAAGTTGTTGTCGAGTATTTATTTATGTATGATTGTTTATGCAATCTGTAAAGTACAATCCTAATAAGTTATGAATTTAAAAACACACATGATCATTCATTACAATCTTATGGTAAAATGAGCTAAAATTACATTTTTTTGTGAGCTCAACAACCTGCTAACATCTGTTTGCCCTTTTAACGTTTGTTGCCCTATCCTTTTAATGTCTGTTGACTAACCCTTTTAACATGGGTTGACTAACATCTGATACTTAACATCTGTCATGGTGGTAACGTCTGTTGGGATAATGGAGGAACAACTGTTAGGAAACGTCTGTTGGAAAGCTATAGAAGTTTGTGAAAGCATCTGATACTTGCTCTGCATGAAGTCTATCCTAATAACACATGCTGCGAAAAATGTTCATATCTGGTGTTTTAGTAATAAGTTCATAGGTCTCATTTTTAATGAGAGCACTAAATTCATCGTTCATAGCATTATTCTCTTAACATCTGTTGACTAACCCTTTTAACTTCTGTTGACTAACCCTATTAACTTGGGTTGACTAACATCTGATACTTAGTATCTATGAATGTAGGAACCTCTGTTGGAGATAATGGATGACAATTGTTAGCAAACGTCTGTTGGAATGCAACAAAGGTTTTCAACAGTCGATAGAAATAGTGGTTAGGTTATCAATATAATGGAACTCCTGTTGACTAAACTTGTTTACCATTAGTTTATATCAATTTTGTAAGTCTGCACTATTTATTTTTTTACTTTCGATTAAAATGTGTTATTCATGGTTTTCTAAAAGCCACCCGTGTTTGCACACGGGTCTTACTACTAGTATATGTAAAAGATGGCTCAACTAAAGTTGAACAGATAATCGAAAGAAAAAAAATTCATTATTGTGTGTCTATCACAATAGCAGAATTCAAAATTTGAAAATATTTACGACATAACATTAATGTTCTCTATGTTGATGCTCCTAATTTGAAATAGATATGGAATTGTACAAGGCATGGATCAAACCTTGGTCCTTTGACAAGAATAATATTAGATAAATAGAAAATGAAATGCCGAGTTGGTTTTCTTTAACCAAACATACATTTTTTCATATCTATGGATCATCTAACTAACCAAATGAATATTGAGCATTTGAGCTAAAAAGGAAGTACAACTTAACATGGTTGAAAGCAAACCCAACTTATGTTAAGCTTGGGTGTATTATTCCAAAATGGTAAGACAAAGCTCGAATTCTATATTAAGGCTTCTCTGAAGTAGGAAGTTATTTGGAGTTAAAAGCACAATGTTTCTCGCTTTTTAAATGCATTGACACACTTATAACAAGAAAATCATAAATACACTTAGCTAAGATCCAACTATGCAATGTTTGTCATAACTACTTTGTGAAAAACAAAACACAAATAAATGTCGTCCAACTGTCAAAGGATTCTTCTATGATGTTAAGTAATGCATAACTAGAAGAGTACGTCTATCAACATATACCTCTCGAAGCTAACTTACATCTACTGCACGAGAAGAAAAATAAACAAGCAAACCTGACACGTATATTCAATTAAATTTAAACCAGGCTTAGTTATCCTCTTGATCCAACTTTTAAGTCATCTCACTCGTCAAGTTCTGCAATTGACCATCAAACTCCTCTAGCTTAGGATGTGACCTTATTAAACACCTCAAGTTCTAAATCCATCATACCATATCTTTATTTTTAGATAACCAACTATCCTCCTCTAAAAGGATATGTAACTTCTATAGTAAGGTCCTCTTTTCAGACTCTCCAATTAACGGAAAATTTTCGACGAATGAAGTTACCATTTGACTTAAATATCACAAAAAAAGAGAGTATCGTGTTATCCGTAGTTTTAAGACGCAATTTCTAATAGTCTAAGATATACAGATGATTTAAGCCCGTGTTGAAAGCCTTGGCATTTCGGGCCCTATAGCTACCAGAAATAGACAAAATAATTTTCTACAAAAAAATTGCGTCATAATATCCTCCACGTTTCTGACGAAATACCAACACCATAAAAACTCTAATTTAACAACACAATGCTTTGTATACATTAGCATAAACATTATAGGATCTTGGACATACTACGTTGGACTTCCTAATCAGATTAATGAGTAACAGCCTAACAGGAATAAGCAGGGGGCATTCATAGGATGTTGAGAACCGTATAAACACATACCTATTGCTTGAATAATGAGGGGAAACCTTAAGAAAAAATTGTTCATTTCTCTTTTTGTAGTTTTTTTTTATCTTCTCTCCTGAGTATTTTTTTTTATAAGTTAAAAAAGGAGCACAGGTGTTAAAACGGTTGTCACAATTTATTTTTTGATATTAGTAGTTATAAACATCCTTTCAAATTTTATTACAAGGTTTACATTTGAGATAAGGTATTAGTTTACTAAATGAGTTTGTAACGATCAAAGTTAATTACATACATGATTTAGTTATTGAAATTATAAAGGTGGTCATATAAAGACACAAATCCACTTGGGAATAGTCTAGTGGTGTTGGTGAGTTTAAATAGAGCTTAGGATAGAAGTGGTCAGAGCTTCAATCCCTATGGTGTGTAAGTTTAGCCATTAAAATAAATATAAAGACACAAATTAAGGATTTTGGATCAACAGGATAATGAATGCAAGATCAATTGGATGTATAAAAATATGGAATTGTGGATCAATAGGGAAAAATGAATGTGGGATCAATAGGAAAAATGAGTACAATAAATTTATTAATTTGAGTATAAGGGGCAAGTGTATCTCTGTCTGAAAAATTATAAAGAGTAGTAAAAAAAAGTATTACAAACAGCCCCCGGCGAGGATCGAACTCGCGACCTTTCGCTTACGAAGCGAACGCAATACCACTATGCTACGGAGGCTTGTTGTTGCTTTGAGTTTTACGACACTATTTTAGAGTTGTTAAAACGAACCAACCTGATTTGTTTTGAACTAATTTTTATGTTGATAATAATAGCTTTAATCATAGCGGTAAATCCTTAAATAGCTTTAACTATTCGTAAACCTATTTCACATTTTTCTGAGTTCTTTATTCTATGCTCAAACAAAATAATTATTAGTCTATACTTGCATTCTTCCACCTTTTTTATAAACCATGAAAATATATTTTACGACTTAGATGTGAAGGGATCTTCACGAGTCGATTCGAACCGAGAGGACCTTTGATCATGCTTGGCTCGTTTACAATCGAGCAAAATCCGAACGAGCATATTCGAGCGTGTAATTTTCCGAGCGAGTGGCGAGCGAGAAGCGAGCAACGAGTAAATTGGACAACCATAAATTTAGCACGTTTCCGCAATTGGGTCACAACTAAGGTCCAACTGTCCGAGAATGACACTAAGATTGAGGTTGGATCATCCGAGGATGAGCTCTAGTTGAGGCATGTGAGGCGATGAATATACAACAAAGAACAATTGTCGCATTGTGGCGTATGGTGAGAGCGAGAGACGATTGACAACTGACGATTGATGAGAGAAAGATGTCAAATACTGTCGCTTCACGACTTAGAGTTTTCGTTTTAAATTTGGTGTTAAATTCTTTATTGATTTGATTAGGCTAGTATGGATAAATATAATTATATATTTGAGTATAGTGGTCCAAATCTAATAGAATGGTATGTATAAAATATGAATACACATGTAATTTGTGTATATGTAATAAATTAATAAAAATTAATTCGAGCCGAACCGAGTCGAGCGGACATTTGCTCATGCTTGGCTCGTTTGCAAACCGAACCAAACCGAGCGAGCATATCCTGAGCGTTTTCCGAACGACCAGCGAGCGAGCAATGAGCGACGAACGATTTAAACAACCCTAGATGTGACCCTATTAATAAGTTGACCCACTGAATAACAAAGGTTGTATATTCACATCGTGCTTATATACATATGACTTTTCAAGTAAAAACTTTGAATGAATAACGTGGTTATAGTGTTAGCCTATGTAATTTGTGTTTATGGTGTGTGTCTGCTCACTTTGAAATAGACGTTTGTAATAGACGAGTTTCTAATCTAATCTAAATTTAAGTTCTATTGATCTTTCTAGTTCCAAGCCTTGACAGCTATTCAGTGGAGTCGACTAAGGGGTGGCCTACCTCCTCATCGGCCAATCGGTAGCTTCGAACATAAAAAATAAAATAAAATAAGGCCTGTTCTATTTCCACACCCCTATAATCTTATTTTCACATCCCAATTTGTATACGGGCCGTATAGACTGATACGGGACGTATAGAATGTTTATGCGCAGAATTTAATGCGGTGGAATGTTTTTTTTGTTTTTATATGTATACGGGACGTATAGTTATATACGGGCCGTATACATATTTGCATAATTTTGTTTCGAAGGTTTGATAGGGGTTTTTGGTTTTGAAATCTGTATACGGGCTGTATAATGTTATACGGCCCGTATAGCCAGTATAGAAAAGTTAATTTTTTTTTGCAATCGGGAAACCGTTTAATAAATTTTGTAAATTTTAAAATAGTGTTGTATATATCGGATTATGTTACGAGTTTGTAGTTAAACGTATTTATTATGTTTCATAAGTTTCCACTTTGTAAAAGATAAATATGTATAGAAAAGTTAATTTTTTGTTGCAATCGGGAAACCGTTTAATAAATTTTGTAAATTTTAAAATAGTGTTGTATATATCGGATTATGTTACGAGTTTGTAGTTAAACGTATTTATTATGTTTCATAAGTTTCCACTTTGTAAAACGATAAATATGTATAGAAAAGTTAATTTTTTGTTGCAATCGGGAAACCGTTTAATAAGTTTTGTAAATTTTAAAATAGTATTGTATATATCGGATTATGTTACGAGTTTATAGTTAAACGTATTTATAATGTTTAGTAAGTTTCCACTATGTAAAACGATAAATATGTGATATGATTATGATAAACTACGACAACAGTTATTAAACAAACAACTTAACATCTAAACATAAGATTAATATTTATAATGTTTTACATCTAAAAAAAAAAGATAAACTTTTACAAAGTTTCAAACGTAAAATAACCAAAAAAAAAAAAAATACAATAAACAGCTACGGCGGTGGTGGTGGTGCAGCGCCAGCTCGTGGAGGTAGGGGCGCGGCAGAATGCATAGCCACAATCGCCTCGACCATCCACTGTACATCCTCTCTGACTGCAGCTAAATCCCCTCTGACTGCAGCTAAATCCCCTCTGACTGAACGAGTCTCTCCTCCACTGTAACACCTCAAAAATTCGTGTTCAATAGAATAACGACACGTGTCATGTAAGACAAAAATCTTACAAACCCGGATCCAATTAAAGATGTATGACAGGATTTAAAAGTGTCGTCATGTTAAATTTACACCTCTAAACGACCTCGTTATGAATCCCAAGACCCTAACATATATTACAAACATCTGATTTACATTCAATCCGGTAATCACTAGCAATAATTGATTCATATTTGCAAGAGTGAGATCCTACGAAGAAATACACGATAAACCTTCGTTATGGTTTTTCTTTAAAGTTCAAGAAAACATTGCAAAATGGTAGGGTATATAACTGTTCAAGCATGATGTTGAGGCCCCAAACTGATAAATCATGTCCCAAAATCGAAATACACTAGTTGCCCTTTCAAAGCTCGAAAGATCAAAGGTTTTTTTCCTTCTGCAAAAGGCTTACGGACCGTAAGCCACCCCCTTACGGTCCGTAAGGGGTGCCCAGCAACAGTAAATCGGGCAGCAGCTGTTATAAATGTCCAAACCGACTTAAAAACGATTTTCCACTTCTTTGGACGACCCCTACATGCTTTTTAGACCCTAGGACACTTGTTGATGATCAGGGAACAAGGGTAGACTTGGTTGTCAATGATCTAAGTGAGATTTAATCACTATATAAAGCCACAATGTTGCAACATTGTGATCACTCATTCCTTCTGCATTTCTGGAGCTTTTGGGAGTTCAAGAGCAGACCCTAAGCCTTCCTAATCGTGCATAGGACTTCTGTAAGTATGCTTAACCTTTCCTAGTTGAGTTTTACTTAGTTATTAGCTTAAAAGTCAAACCGTCGTAATTAACGGTTGACTTCGCGATTAATCATTAATGGTCCAGTGATTAGTCGAATTGAAGGTAGTTATAAGTTGGTAATTATGTGGGCATTAAACCCTTAAAAGGGCACCCTCTGATTCCCACTCTAACTAGACCATTTGTCGGGTCAAAGTTGATTAGAAAAAGTCAACAGAATGCTAATCTTCGAATTAACGCCTAATTAACAATGTAGAAGGCATGTAACCCATTTTATCACTCATATAACTTGGTAATAAGTATAATAACTGGTCTAAGCTTGGTTGATCCGACAATTTTCTGTTTTGACCCGGTTCGGAACCGAAAGTCGCAAGACTTTGACTTTTGCTTTTGCTTTGACTTCAGTTCTGACCCGATTTAGCATGTTTTAGAAATTCCTTAGAGCTTTAATTGGACTAGGTTACATGCTAGTATAACAGTCTGTGATTATACACCATGGTTCATTAGTTATCCGATTAATATGCATGATTTCCGTTAATTGCTTATATGTTGACCATTATGCCCTTTTCACCATAAAACGAGATTTTTAAAAATGTAAAAGAGTAAAAACCTTAGTTACTTATTTATAAACTTGTACCCAAAATTTGACATCAGTTTGAGGTGTAGATTGAGAGTTATGCTCATTAGCGTAATTAGAAAGCTTTTTAGCGATTAAACGGCATAATTAGCATATAGCCTATTTAAACCAACTTTTTGATATCAAATTTTTACCCACTGATGAAATATAATATTTTGGAATTTTTGAAGATTTTTAATTAATTTTAGGCTGAGCATAACTTAGAGTTATAAGCTTGATTCGGTAATTGTCGGTTTTGCCCTTTTGGGCTATAAAATGAGTTTTACATATCTTTTTGACCCCAAACCTTTTGCTACTGATTTTATATGATAAATAAATTATTTTAAACCTTCTGGAATAATAAAAATATCAGCTTTCTATGTAGAACCCGGAAACGGCTCCTAATCGCCTTTTTAAATGTTTTTAACGCATAGTGTGTACTAAAACTATTTTAAACATATAAGGGTTGATACCTACTGATAATTTAGGTGAATTATAGTATTTTAACAGTAAGCAAAAGTTTTTTAACTCAGACTTCAGTTTTGAGCGTTTCGGCTTATGTGAAATTACCAAAATGCCCCTACGGTGCATAGTTTGGTTATAATTGATAAATTTCACATGTATGCAATACCCTACTGTTATAACTTATCAAATTAAGTATTTTTGCTGATTACATCAGACCTGTAACTCAGATTATTGTTCCAACTCTTTTATAACCTTGTAAATGACCAAAATGCCCCTACGGGGCATAGTTTGTGTTTAAATTCGTTTCGGGCATAATAAAAGATATCTTACTGATGTCACAACATATTTGAGGTATATTAACTTAGGAAACCTGTATATGGCTCTTATGGTTACCCGTTACGCATCCTTCGCGTTCGGTTCGGTTTATGTAACTAGTTTACGTAAATTAGCCGAAACGGGTCAAACCTTATCGTTTTTATCTCAAAGTCCAGAATGTGTTTAGATTACCCATATAAGATAAGTTTTCAAACTTGTCGGGTCTAAATCACATTCTATTCCGGTCTTCGCTTAATCGTGCGTTTGAACCATGTCTTTCTTTAAAACTAACCGGTCTAAGCTTAAGCTTAAACTAAAGACCGCTAGGATTCTAATAGGTTATTATAAACCTTTGTTCCAGAATAGGAGACCCGGTAAAAGCTACCCGCATTTGCTATTTGTGATTTATACTTGCAAAGGTAAATACTTTTAACTTATTTTCCCTTATACGGGCTTGGGGTACGGTATATAAAATACCGCTTGGTCGGGCATTCGACCTTAATCGATTGGTGGTTAAGTATTATCGAGGTGACCCGTTTAAAAATATATTTTGTTTGCTTAACGCCTTTGGGGGGTTAATGACCATGTCCCGGATATCCTTGGCATCATTTTTAAGAAATGGCCACGACCTAAGCGCGGGGTGTAGGCGTACACCCGTCAGTGCCAAAAATAAATAATGTGGTGTGTCTATTGATCTTTAACCCGGCACGAACCGGGCTACTAAACGCATAAGGAACATGTAATTCTTTTACAAGTTTATATATTTAAATAATTATCCCAAGTTATAAAAAGTTTGTGCCACGTGCATTCAAATCAATTTTATTAAACCTTTTCAACTGAGTCAGCTAATTGTATTTACCAGTGTAAACTGACGTATTTTCCCAAAATGGTTAAGTGCATGTACTACGCGAACTAGGCTGGCATTCTCCTAGCGTCCACAATAAGTCTCGCCAGCTTGGATGTCAAAACTGTTGAACAATGTTTCCTATTTATTTTGATCCACCTGTGAATTATTTTCGACTGTTTGTGATACTTGATATTACAATTATATTCGGTTGAAATATCTCTATCTTTTGCTTCCACTGTGCATTTAAATATTGTGTTGTTTGATTGTTATGTTACCAACCACGTCACGATACTCCCTCACCGGGCCCACCGGTCATACGTGGAAATATCGGGGTGTGACATCCACCCCCGGTGGAGGCATCACACGCTGTCTCACGCTGCGTTGAACGTACGGGCGATCACCCCGTAAATCCTCCGCAGCTACCTGTGATCGATCGACAGTATGAGCGACCCCCTCACCTACCCCGCTTCCCTCTCCATCGTCTCCCTCTCCCTCGCCTCCCTCGCCCTCGCCTCCCTCGTCTCCCTCCTCATCACCTCCCTCTACACGGGGTCCCCCACCCACACCATAAGCCAAAACCAGATGCCCTCCCTCGACCTCGCTAGCCAAACCCATCGATAGGGCTGTGTCCCTCCCAACCCTGTCAAGCTGGCGTGTCAGGGTCATATCACTTGCCACCTGCGGGGACAAGAGGCGAAAGAAACCCTTCGCCAGACGGGTGACGAAGGCCCAACAACTGATGTGGGAAGAGGTACGCTTAAAAGCGTACTCGGCGAGATATGCGGCCAACTTGTACGCCAAGTTGGCCCTCCCGCCGGTAAGTAAGTCGTGCAAGAAGAATAGGGCGTAGCCATTTACGCGTCCGACGTCTCTACACAACTCTACCAATTCATCCATGCTAGCGAATTTCTAACGGAAACACTTATATGTGTCAATTAATGATTAACTCAAATGATTAACCCATCGGTTTAGTTTTAGTATAAACGGGTTCGGGTCAGTTTCAGGTTGAACCTGCGAACCCGTTTGGGTTAACGGGTCGGGTTCGGGTCAACATGGTCGGGATAGCGGGTTGACCCGTTACACATTTATACTATATTATATTTTTTTACAATATATATATATTAAATGGGGTGCGTATTTTTATGCCATGATTATAAGTTAAAAAGAGAAATTAACATAGATTTTATAAATGATATTATTATATATATATTTGTGTTTTTTAAGTAAATTTTAACTTTAATATATTAATTTCAGAAAAAAAAAATAAAAAAATTCGGGTTTAATGGGTCGTGTTCGGGTCAACCCATGAAACTTCGGGTCGTGTTCGGGTTCAGGTTTGTGTAAAATTTTCAGGTTCAGGTTGGGTTGAACCCACCAACCCGCGAACACGACCCGTTGAGCAACCCTAATATAAGATTTTAATATAAACAACATCAAACGTAAAAACACTAAAATAGTTAACGTACAACAAATAAACGTATAATTAAATGTTATACCTCCTTGTTTTGAAACTCAGTACGTTCCTGTTCAGCATTTGGACCCTCGGGCGGTCCACAACTTATAGGAGGAGAATGAGAACTATCAGTCGGCGGTCCAACACTAACCGGAGGGGCTTCAAAATTAACCGGGTGTTGCGATGGATAATAACCAGCATAATTAGGCTGAATGACATCCAAACCCCAAGTATCCTGACCTGAATCAGACGCAAGAATGGGATCGAACGGAGCATTCAGATCAAACATGCCCGCTTTGTTATCTTCATTGTTATCATAACTCCCCTGATTTGCCTCGTTACCAAACAAATTAAAAAAGTCACCCCAACCCGACATTATAGCGTAAATAATTTGAATACAGAGAAAAATAGAAGAAACGAATAGAAGTTGAATGAAAATGAATGAAATTAGTGTCGTTTATATAGAGAATTTTACGGAATATTACATCGTTTCAAATGATTAACACGCGAATCGAGGAATCTAACGTCGAATCAAATAACTCGCACGAATATCGAGGAATCTAACGTCTAATCACATAACTCGCACGAGATTCGAGGAATATAACATCGAATCGAAGAATCTTACGTCTAATCACACGTGAATCGAGTAATAATACGTCGCGTCAAATAGTAATAAAACAATAAAAAACGAAAATCATTGTATACGGGTCGTATAGATATATACGAGCCGTATAACATCGTCGTATAATATATATACGACCACAATATCATCTTATTCTAACATGGTTGATACGGGCCGTATAACCTTATACGGCCCGTATCAACCATGTTAGAATAAGATGATACTATGTAGATTTATTAGGACCCTAAAATAAGGTAAAACTTTAAGTTATTAAAAACTTTATTTTGAAATTTAATAGTAGAAGTGGAGACGAATCACATACCTCTGGCAAAAGAAAGAAAATATCTGGAGGATTTCGAATTTCAAACATTTAACGTTCCCAATTTCTGCTATAAAAAGCTGCTGTTGCTGCTGCTTCCTCTCTATCTCTCTCTCTCTCTCAAGCCTCGCAGATCTCTACCGAAATCATCAAGGTAAAACCCTAGATCTCATCTTCTTTACAAAATCATTTATTTGTTTCCGATCGTGTTTAATTTACGTCTTAAATGCTTACATATTCCGATTTGTTATTCGATCTGAAAATATGCTGTGCTGTTCGTACGAAGTGATGTAGTAGTTGTTATCGGGATCTGCAGTTGCCGTTTGTTCATGCATCTATCGATTTAGTTACTCTGTTGATTTAATTGATATACAGGAGTCGGTTGACAGATTAGATGTTGTTTCCGATAGCATAATGTGTTGTTCGTTGAGTTGTAGATCTAGATCTAGATCTGGATTGTGACTTCAACAGTATGATTTGCATGTTTATGTGTAGTTGTTGAAGATGTGAATTGTTGTGGTATATAGATGGAATGATGATTGTATTTGTGTGCTTGACTTGCTTCAGTTACTTGTGATTGACATGTAATTGATGCTCATTAGGTTGTAAACATCGCTAGGTAGGCGGTAGTTGGGGGTACCAACTGCGATTAATCAGGATTAATAGGAATTAATCAGATTGGAATTTTATATGTAATTTTTCAAACTTATTGATTGGGTTGGATTAATAAGTATAATTTTTCAAACACTTCAAAGTTTTGACTGAATTTTGACTTCCTTTGACTGTTCACCGGTTTTAGGTCTGATTAGGTGAAACTTAACCGGTAAACAAACTACTGATTACCGATTAATCGGCTATTAATCTTATTTTTTACAACATTGGGTACTAATGTACTATGCTCATCTTTGAGGGCTTAAAGTGAGAATAGGCTTAAATGGTGTAGTGATCGCTTGGATTCCTTGCGATTAAACTCTTTTTGTGTAGATCAAAGCACAGCGTTTTAGTTTCGTTCCATTGGCAGCCAACTGCATACAACTAATGATATCCTATAGCATCTATTTAATATGATTCAAATGGTTATGTTTGAGTTTTCTGTAAGGATTATGTCAGCTATTGTTTTTAATAAGTACGCTTTATCTGGCATCTAAACTTCTAATAGTCCTTTGCAAACCATATTTTTTGAATATATTTGAACTGCTATATGAGATAAACATAGTTGTAGTTTAAAGCAATGGTAAATGCAAGCTTAAAGGCCAATTTGATATTGTGTTTGTTAAGTGCTCTTGAAATGGAGTTAACTGTAGTCTTTTATCTGGAACTATTTGCAGGGTTAGTGTTTTGGTCATTAAGAGGGTGAAAATATGAATCGTGGAGTGAGTGCCGGTGGTGGCCAGAGTTCTTTGAGCTACTTGTTTGGGGGCGATGAAGCACCAAAGCCAGCCCAAAAGGCTACACAATCTGCTCCATCTGAAACACCAGCAGCAAACAATGTGACCGCTGCGAAACCTGATGTCACTAAGCAGATTCCAGCTGGTATTCATGGTAATCCTTCGAACAATTACTTCAGAGCTGATGGTCAGAATACTGGGAACTTCATTACGGTATGTCATTTTGTAATAATAATCGAATTATCATTTATTTCATGTAATTGTGGTTATAACAAACAGGAATGGTACACAAATAAAGAGTTTAAGCTTGTGTGTGGTTTAATTCTTTTTTTTTTTTTGTACATTTTGTAGGAACGACCTTCGACTAAGGTCCACAATGCACCTGGTGGCGGATCATCTCTTGGATACCTGTTTGGCGGTGGCGGTAACTGAAATGTTTGCTGTGATGTAATCTCAGGGGTATCAAGTAGTAATCGCGTTTTGAACCTGTAATCATAAAGATAAGTCCAAGTTTCAGAACTTGCTTTATCATGCATGACATGTGATCTTATTTGGTGTGGTCTGTTTGGACTGCACCCAGAATGAATCAATGAGCTGAATCTTTTTTTCTGGTACCATCATTTGATGATTGATTAGGGTATCAAAGCGATAAAGTTAAGTACCCACAAAACCAGTGGCAGAATGAATATTATCGAAGGGATAAACTGATTTTAATATGAAAAATCATCTTTTTTTTAAGTTAAAAATCGCTACTGTTTATTTACAAGACCAATAAACTGATTGGCTTTTATTTTAAGTGTAAAGAATTATATAAAAGTAAACACCAATAAAAGGTCAAGGATTGTTTATAATGCACGAAAACTTGTTCAGGACTTGGAGTATCGTTCAGAACTACACAATTCTTAGTTCCTAGTTCTACAAAACCTAAAATCCACTTAAACAGTAAACAACCACAATGAGGTTTTGAACACTTATTAGTCACTTACTACTTAGTTGAGCAGAATTTATCAGTGTCATTAGGCTAAGTGATGAGTAGAGGATTTGAACCAAGTGGTTTTTGTGAAGGGACTACATAGTTACCAAAAGAACTATAACACAAATTGCAGCCCCCAACCTTGACTACCCGCAGACCACAACTCGAAAACCCCTCCCATTGGCACACACGTTTGCATCTCTCTCTCTCATCTCCTCACTTTGGCAACTATCACCCGCCTACCATACCCGCAAAACCCTACCCCATACACCGACGCTGGTGTCACTAATCAAGTGGGCACTACCCACAACCACCACCGTGTACCAACATGGGAGAAGGCAAGGTTGAAGGCTCAATCGACCTAGTATACAACAAAGTGTGTACAAGGGCAAAAAAAACTAAGCGAATAGGTTGAACCCCACAAGGACAAAATCTAGCATGGACAAAGAAGTTGTGTTGGCTTGTACCCTACACTCATATTTATGTGTCTACTTACTTAAATGTCATTTACATACTGTATACACTTGATTATCTTGGATCAGTCACTATTGTTGAGAGTCGGAGGGTGGTCTAGCGGTCTCTACTCTTTCTAACGAGTTCTTATTTTTTGTAGCTAGGATCCAAGCTTAGGATAGTTAGATACGGTCCAACCCAACAGTCACTACTGTTAGTTTTTTGTTTTCATTTTAACACATTTATCAAGTCTTCAATAGTTTTGTAGACAAGGAAAATATTTAAAAGGAAATAATTCTGAAACAATGAAGATAAAAAATCAGTGAGACTAAACGCACGCCACACGTTGTGGATGAGCATTTTGTATCAGGTACCAGTTTCGAACTGGTACTGAACCGGTACCGAATTTTCCGTACCGAATTGTTACCCACTTTTTGTCGTTTTTAGTACCAATACTTATATTTTACCGAATTTTGTCTTCCAGTACTGATACCAATATTTGACGATTTCGATACTGGTATTTTTTGTTACGGTACTGAGCTCATCCCTACACACCTGTATGTTTAACGCATCCTGTAAAAAAGTACAGAGATGAAACAGCCGATTTAGACTATGGGGTATGGGGCGGGGGTTGGGGCGTGAGTTGGCTGAAAACGCCCAAGCCACCACCCCGGGTGGGCTTGGGTTTGGGCGTGGCCCAAGGGGCGGTAGTTTAAGGCCGAGCGTGAGGCGGGTCTATCAATATGACATGGCGGGCTCTCAATGGCCAAACCAAACTAGCCGTTGGCCAACGGCTATGTGTAAAAAAAAAATTATTTTTTTCACTATAAAACTCACACTTCTATTCTTGTTTTACCACATCTAACTACAATACACTCCACCTCTTCTATAATCATCTCTATTCTCATTCTACAATACGAAAAATGAATCCTCATAATCGTGATTTTGACCCGAACAACCCGTGGGCATTCCAAGAAAATCCTAGCCCACCACCTAATCGTCCAATGCCTCGTCCATTTTTAATACACTCCACTATGCCCGATGTGGCGGGTTACGCATCGCATCTCTCGAATCGTGTGTATACTAACTTCCCTCACACCGACGATTCTATACCTAGCCCGTTTTCACAAACGCCCATCAACCTTTCACCAACCTCCATCAACCTTTCCTAAACCGAAACCGTCCCCGAAACTTAACCCCCATCGATGGTCCTTCCGCATCCAAACCCATCAAAAAGAGAAGTCACAAGAAAAAAACCGAGGCCGAGAAAGCACTTGAAAGCGTCAAATATTTTTGTAGCCCTTATTGTAATATTTATGGTTTTTTTATATAACTTTGTAATATATTAAATTTTGTTTTGATTAAAATAGGAAATTCTCAACATAGAAGCCATTTGTGGGAAGCGATTAGTAAAGCATTCCATGAAGAAATGGAAAGGGTGGTTTATCGTGAGAACGATAGCTTATCCTCGAAGTGGACCGAGATAAGCGGGCAACTCACCAAATTTAGTGTTTTTTTAAATAAAGCAAAGCAAAACCCAAAAAGTGGTGAAACTGAAGCCGATTTTGTGACAAATGCATTGGTTACATTCAAAACAAATGTGGGGAGCGACTTCCGTTTCATGCATTGTTGGGAGATTTGTAAGTTCCATCCCAAGTGGGCGAATATCCCCAGTGGTAGCGAAACTAACACGTCTTCCAAAAGGTCAAGGACACCCTCGTCCCAAGCCCAATCGGATGCACGAGATCAAGAGTTGGAGGACTTTTTGGATCGGGTACGGCATCGCCTTCAGTTGGGAGTTCGGGTTCGCGTAGGGGAGTATACAGCGAGCAGTTGTATGACATTGCAAGCAAGTTAGATACATTCAACGTATTCCAACAACAAAGGGCCGAAATTCGGAAGAGTAAAGAAGCTAGGGATGCCCTGAAACAAAGACGAGATGATATGAAATTTCTAACCCAGCCCATTGATCACCTATCAGGTGAAGAGTTGGAACTAATGTTGAAGACGAGAGAAGAGATAAAGAAAAAATATAAGCACTAGGAATTTTTTTATGTAATTTTCTTTATTTAAAAAACATTAAAAAAATTAAATTTTTTGTTTTAAAAAATATAAAATAGCCGTTTGGGCTGGCCACGCCCCAAACCCCCGCCCCACCATACCGTCTTCAATGTGGGTCAACCCAGCGAAGCCCCCAAGCCACGTGTCAACCCATGCCCCAAACCCCCGCCCCACCATACCCTACGGTCTTAGCGGAGGAAGAGACATAATTAATAAAAAAAGGAAAAAGAACCCATAGAAAGAGATTAAACTTTTTTTATTTTATTTTTATGAATCTTAAGTTGTTAACTAACCTCTCTTGTTCGTTTTTTATGTATGTTCTTGCTTCTTAGCCGGCGAATGCATAGCAAGAGGATCATCATCCCCTCATCCTCCACTTTTTGCACTGCAAATCCAGATGAAGAACCCTAAATTACGCAACTTACTACCATTCATACACACCTCCTTTTTCTCTTCTTCACCCTTGGTCTATAATTACAACCACCATCGATCCTTGAGGTTTCTTTCTCATTCACTCACCCTTCAAAATCCCAATCCCCCTTTACCTTTTTCAGTATTTGGGTTTCATCGTTCGCTATATCTTGAGCCTAATATACCCCCAAGTTCTAATCTTTCCTCTGCAAATCGTCCCTTTGATGATGGTGTTGTTTTACAGAATTGTTTTTGGGGTGAGAAAGCTCTGTCTATTGCTCAAGATGTGTTGCTACAGTTTGGTGATGATATAAAAATCTTTGCTTTTAATATTTACCCGAAAGGACGTGGATGTATTTATGTCAGACTGGATAGACTCTGTAATCAGTAAGATTATTATGTGTTTATTGCTATTAATAATTTATATGGTTGCTAGGATAGATACACCACCCTGAGTCATAGACTTATAGGGGCCATATTAAGGGCGTTAAAAGGTCATACGGGCCATATAGACGCGATAAAAGGCCGGGCCGTATATGGGTCATATGATGAAGTGCAGGTTGTATGACTTTGTCAAATGGTATGCCCAGTCACTTCTCAACCCAGTGTAACACTGCATATGGGCCGAATGATTTGTACGAACTAGAACACCCTCGCATGTGGCCCGTATAACACTCTTGCTGGTATGATGTGTGATGAGAGCTGATCCAAGAGTTGGCAGACTCTTTATTGGATTAGCTGGACAAGGGAAAACATGGTAGAATATGCCCAAACTTTACTGAGTATAACTTGGGCTACGACTCGAGCAAACGTAGCCCAAGTTATGCTTGTTTAAGAGTATGCCAACTCTTGGATCAGCTTCTCATCAATGTGTCAGTTGTATGGTTAGTATTTCAGTGGTGTGCTTATGGTCTGGTCCTTTCACAAAAAGATTAATATATATATATATATATTTTTTGTAATTATATTGTTTGTTATAGGTTCCTGAGCATGGAGGATATTCAAAGTTACAGTCACGAATACAAGAAAAAACTAGACGAAGCAGGAGCGGTTGGAGACATTCCTAGTGACTTGGCTATTGAGGTATCATCTCCTGATGCAGATCGACTACTAAGAATACCCGATGATTTGCAACGTTTTAAGAATATGGCTATGCGAGTGAAGTATGCTGATTCTAAATCCATGAAAAAAGAAGGAATATTCTTTTTGGAATCTATTGAAATGGATTCTGGAAGTTGTGTATGGAGGTTGGCTGATGTAAAAGAAAATCGACACCCTTCAGCTAAAGGAAGACCATTGACCCGCAAACAAAAGGACTGGAGACTCAAACTGCCATATGAAATGCTCGAGCAGGTGACTCTGTATATTAAAACATAGTCTCAAGTTTTAACCTTTGAGGAGTGTTTAGATGTTGAACTTTTTGAAAGTTATTAAACTGGGCCTTGTACACGCCCATCCATTCATGGATTTCATGCCCTCAAGTCGGTCCTGGTTATAAAATGCTGGAAGTATTGTGCATGTGGTCAATTTAAATGTCTCATATAGAGTATGATCTTGGTAATTGGTATTGCCTTCCGTAAAAATGATCTTGGTGCTCACTTTTAGCATCATGTCAAGATTACTTATCGTCGTCAATTGTGTTTGTAGAGTATACTCACTTTCTAGACCTGATCCAGTGGTTTGGTGAAAGATCATCCCCACCATCCTCCATAATAAACAAGTAACTCATGATTATATGGTTAAACTGTTGGAAGTAGTTTCCTCTCTCTACCTCCCTCAAAAGGTATTGTCGCTACACACAATAAGCCTCTTTCTGTCTCTCATGGTCTATGCGCGGCTCAACCATTTTGGGAGCCCAATGCGAAATAAAAACTAGTGGCCGTTTTCCAAGAATTGCTAACTCTTGTTAATCAAGTCTTACCAGATTAGCACCTAATCTATTTAGCAAATAGGATACCTACTCAATTTATCAGAATGAAATTTCGGTATGATGAACTAGAACTAAACTTAGAATTAGTGAAGTTAAAATTTAATCTAAATTCTATTATACCTGCAATATCAAATTGTTTTTAGTTTGTGCCATTGGTTATGTAGTGACTCTTGCTAGTTTCTTGAGCAGCAAAAGCATGCCTACCTGTACTATAACTGTAGTCATGGTATGGTTAGTTATTATGTATTGTGCTGATTGTATGGCATTTTCTATTCAACATCGTTGATCATTCCTACCATAAACAAATATAGGGTGGAAGCCAAGTTACTTGTAAGGTGATGAGGTCATACAACAACATGATACATGAATAATGCCATGGTGACTTAAAATGAATGCATCAGTTGATTTCAAAAAGTGAGATGAGGGCTGAGATGATTTATTTATCTATGTGTGTACTGTGAAGACATCTCAGGCAGGCTAAACAAGTCAATTGAGACGACCCTTGATTTCACTCGGTATTTTAGCTTTCAAGACGGAGAACCCTAAATCGAATTAGGGATGTCGGGTTGATAAGGAATTAAGCGGATGAGATATTGGAGTCGCTTGTCAGATATGGGTCCCCAAGAATTTGCGGGCCAAAGCTAGAGCTTATTTATTGTTACGCTTGGGGATTTTAGATTATGCAAAGATATCCCACCCACACCAATTATAAAGTTGTGGACTTATAAGGACGGTGAATTTCTTTAGTCCTGTTGTCTATGAGACTTGAAGTGAAAACCTCAAAACCTAGGTGTTCCCAAAAGCTTACCTCTTTCACAATCAGAAATTTCCAAAGCCAGAAAAACATTCAGAATTAACTGCACAATGTACAACTCAAAGCGATTTTAAAATTTTCAGATCTCATTATCTTGAATTCACCAGTAACAAATAACAGGGTTTGTCCTTTTAACACACATCGACTACTTGCTTGAAACCGCCCACTTGAAGCAAATCGGATACTTTCTTATTTTGCTACCATCTTGCCACTACCCTTCAAGATATTAATTAACAACAGGTTTTACTCCACACAGGTACAACTTATAAGTTCTCGATTCTCTCACATTCGACCAACATAGGTACTTATTTTATCGTCTTTTTTTACATTATCGCCAGCAGATTCTTTTAGTTTTTAATCTTTATGTCATGTTTCATAGTTTTATGTAACTTCTTGATTTGCAGCAACCCATCTAAATGCTCAATTTGAGGGTTAGATGTTTTTGAACCACCAACGTAAAATCTTTCACAGGCAACCCCACAAACACACACAATCCATTTGTAAGGCTTATTAAAATACTAGGTTTTTTATGGCCTGATAACATTTGAAAGTAGAGTACAATATATATGCTAATGTGTTACATTGAAATTTACGGGTCAAACGAACCCACTCAGTTTCAAATTTTTAGAAGAGTAGTTTATTGAAAATTCTGAATGAACCCATAAAACAAGTTTTGGATGAACCCAATAACAAAATTGAGAGGTGATTGACTGGCTAATCCGCCTAGATTCAACCTAGGGATTGCTGGTTCGACTCCTGTTGGGTTGATTTTTCGACTCTTTTTTTAAAGAGTAAATTACAAACTCGTCATGTATGTATGTTATTGCAAATCATGTCATTTGTGTTCAATAATTACATTAATTATACCTAAGCTTTATAAATCGTAACATGTTATATCCTTTACCCTAAACCCAGTTAATTGTAGTCAACATGTTATAATATCCTTTACCCTAAACCCAGTTAATTGTAGTCACGTAAGGCCCACATGAGGGCATTAATGTCTTTTAACCTACCCATCTCTCTCCCTATTTAAAACTCAAATAACCCTAATTTGTTAACTGATATTGGGTGCCCTGTTTCACCCTTATAATGAGTTTGAATGGTTTGTAACTCTTTAATTATTATCAACAGGAACATGGTGAAGGAATAACTAACACAACAGTCCAAAGCATCGCAAAGAAGAATAAGAGAGCAAGAAAGAAAAGGAGCTGAGGTTTTTGTTTTTTAAACAAACTTACTTTCGAGGAGGTAAAAAAAGCACAACATCACCGGTGATTGTTCCTTCACACTAGGACTCGTTGAATGCTCCGATTGGACCCTTGATGAGCTTTAGGCTCGCAAGCAGCCTAAACGAAGACACCCTAAGCCAACACGGTAACTGTTTGTTTGTTTCATAGATAGAATGTTGAATCAATCAATTCTACTTTTTTTAATCAAAACGTTTTCAAACACAAAGAAAAATCATGTGAAACAGGGCAACCAGTCAACAAATTAGGGTTATTTTGGAGTTTTGTAATTTACTCTTTTTGAAATCTAAGGCTGTCCGGACTCCGGAGTGGAGTCGGCAAAGGGCTGCGGCACCAATCGGTGACCAATGCCCAAATGTTTACTGAAATGTTTTACCGATTTTGGGGGGTTTGGGGGGGGGGGGGGGGGAATCAATGAGGGATTACCGAATCGGGGTGAGGGAGGAGAGGGGAGAGAGTGGGGGTGTGTGGTGGGGTCGATGATGCCATTTCAACCAATCACACATTCTTCTTTTTAAATAGTTTACCAATTCATGAAATGTCTAACTATTGCCAACACTTTTGAGCATAGTTTACCACTTTGACATGACACACTCTCATTGGTTGATTTTAAAGTTTACGACTTTCAAATGTCTAACCACTCCCTACACCCTAAAACAGACCTAAGAGTATAAGGAGTGATTAGGCACTTGAGAGTGGCAAACTAAAAAATCAACCAATGAGAGTGTGCCATGTCAAAGTGGTAAACTATGCTCAAAAGTGTTGGCAATGGTTAGACACTTGGTGAAGTGGTAAACTATTTAAAAAAAAAGGTGTGATTGGTTGAGATTTGAACAGACCACACCCCACACTACCCTCTCTCTCTCATACCCTCCCTTCACCACTTCGACAAACCTACACCGATTTGGCAAACTTTTGAGTGGCAAACTATGTTGGCGGTGGTGTTACCAATTGGCAAACTAAGTTTGCCACACTTTGCCGTACCCCACTCCGTATACCCTAAGATTTAACAGTATACCAACGCCCCATTCCCCAAATTTTGAAACTCACACATCAGCCCTATTCCCTTACCTACAAATGCACCATTTTTAAAGCACAAACGACTGAAACAAACGACTGCTTTACTTGCATCTTTTTACAATCTCGTTTTTCCAAACTCAGAGAAACGTACAACATTAGTTGCATAATGTACAACTAAAAGAGATTAAAAACTTCCAAATCTCATAATCCTAAAAAGGGCTAGCCCTTTCATTTTGCTACCATCTTACCACAACCCTTGAAGATATTAACAGCAGGTTTTACTCCACACAGGTATAAGTTGTTGAATCTCTCACATTCGACAATCAAAGGTACCTACTTTTATCGTCTCTTTTTTACGTTATCGCCTGCAGATTCCTTTAGTTATGTCGTGTTTCATAGTTTTATGTAATTTCTTGATTTGCAGAAACCCATCTAAATGCTTAATTTGAGGGTTAGATGACCGTAAAATCTTTCATAGGTAACCCCACACAATCCATTTGTATACCTGTTTTAAGATGCACAAAGTTCTTCAAGTGCACAGAGGGACACTTTGACTTTTGTAGTCAAACAGTAAGGCTTATTAGAATACTAGGTTATTTATGGCCTGATAACAACTGAAAGTAGGGTACAATATATATATTCTGATATCATGGATATTGCAAAAGTGAGGGTGGTCCTGAGAATCCCAAAAGAAAGGGATTATCAAGTCTTTGTCAAATATTCAACTTGTGAAATATGAATTCATTTCAATTATTTTGCTTTCTTAAAAAATTGACTGTTATTTTAAGCCCAATACCAAGCACAAGAGATAGGAGGTTGATGGTGCTAAAGTTTCAACAATTTCGGATAATTTTTGTGCTTAAAAAGTACGGTGTTTGACTTCAAAAGTCAAAGTCTTACAGTTCCACTTATTTATAAATTAACCCTTTCCTTGTTTAGCATATTGTAGTCTCTTCAATCCCAGAAAAATGAGTCCACTTTAAAACCTAGATAGAGTAAATTGAAAGACTATACACATGATTAATTACAAATTTGGTAAATTCATGCTTATCTTGCTGTTAAAGTTTGAGATAATACTCGCTTATAATCGTTTTGTGCTTTGTCGGTTTCGCAGATTTCCCTTTCACTACTTAATTTACAGGCATGAATATTTTCAAGCATCTACTCTCATCACAATCAGCTCGCACACGTGTCTGCAAATCTTATAGAGGTAGAGTTCCTCATATATCACTGTATGTATAAAACTAATGAAAGACTTTGTCATCTACTTTCATATAGGACTTTGTTAATTATGTTGATTGATTCTGATCCCAAAAATTACCAGTAGTCTGTGCTAAATTATATATCCAGTTAAATATCACATTTATTCTATTCCTAGAAGATTTGAGCAAACATTCACAAATCTATGGCGACATTATTGATATTTTTTACATCATTTTATGCAGCATCGTTTTCGTTCTTTCATTTCTCCTCGGATGCTTCAATACAAGTCCATTCTCCAGAACAGGAAGTAGTAATAGCTTTAGGTAGCAATGTGGGTGATAGGCTTAATAACTTTAACGAAGCCTTGACTCAAATGAAGAAATCGGGCATAGAAATAACAAGACATGCATGTTTATACGAAACCGAGCCGGCTTACGTGACCGATCAGCCTCTTTTTCTCAATTCAGCCATCAGAGGCGTTACAAAGCTGGGCCCGCATGAGCTACTATCAACCCTCAAGAAAATAGAAAAAGAAATGGGCCGAACCAAAGGTATTAGGTACGGCCCGCGACCCATTGACTTAGATGTACTGTTTTATGGTAAATACAAAATTAACTCGGAGATTCTCACTGTTCCACATGAAAGAATCTTTGAGAGGCCGTTTGTTATGGCTCCGTTAGTTGACTTATTGGGGTCGGATATTGGCGATGATACTGTTCTACGCTGGCATTCTTTCTCGAAAAACGGACTTTTTGAATCTTGGGAAAAATTAGGTGGAGAAGCTTTGATAGGCAAAGACGGGTTGAGAAGAGTTTTACCGGTCAATAATCAGTTATGGGATTGGTCAAAGAGAACTTCTGTCATGGGAATCTTGAACTTAACTCCCGATAGTTTTAGTGACGGAGGAAAGTTTGACTCTATGGGGTCCGCTATATCGCGTGTTAAGACTATGATATCCGAAGGGGCTGACATTATTGATCTCGGAGCTCAATCCACACGTCCAATGGCAACGAAGATCTCTTTCGAAGAAGAACTCGATAGGTTAATCCCCGTTCTCGAAAAGATTCTCGAATTACCCGAAATTGAAGGAAAACTGCTATCGATCGACACGTTTTACTCAGAAGTTGCTTTAGAAGCAATTAAGAAAGGGGCTCATATAATCAACGATGTATCGGGCGGAACGCTAGATTCCGATATGTTTCGGGTAGTTGCTAATCTCAGTGTTCCGTATATCGCTATGCACATGAGAGGGGACCCGTCCACTATGCAAAACAGTGAGAATTTGAAATATGACGATGTTTGTAAAGAAGTTGCTGATGAGTTGTATGAGCGTGTAAGAACTGCAGAGTTATGCGGCGTGCCCGCATGGAGGATGATTCTTGACCCGGGGATCGGGTTTTCAAAGAAAACCGAAGATAATTTGGATATTTTGATGGGATTGAAGAGGATTAGGGGCCAGATTGGGCGCAAGAGCTTAGGGGTGTCACATGCACCTTTGTTAATCGGTCCTTCAAGAAAGAGATTTTTGGGGGAGATTTGTGGTCGCGCTTCTGCTGTTGAGAGAGATCCGGGGACTGTCGCTGCTGTTACATGTGCAGTTTTGGGTGGTGCTAACGTTGTTCGTGTTCATAATGTTGGAGATAATGCGGACGCTGTAAAGCTTTGTGGTGCAATGTTGGATCGGGTAGGAAGATCTTAACAGCTTTTTGAAATTTGATGTGGGTTTTGCAACAAACGATTATTTTCATGTGAACTTGAGTAGACTTTGAGTTTGAATTTTATATTTCCGTAATACAATGGGAGTGGAACGTTTCGTTGTAAGAAACAAGCTTATCGAGGAGAAGATCGTGAAGGTTAACAAAAGCCATTCCCGTGGGAAGCACAGCAGTCAACGCCATTAGTACATTCATTTTAATTTTAAAAGTGTTGCAACGTGCTGAAATTTGATAAATTACAAAAAGAAAAACGTGTCTGGTGGAGCAACTGGTTCGATTTCCGATCTGCTTTTGAGACGATGGTGAGTTTTGATGTGTAAATTTCTTTGCCTTTTCATTCGTCACAATGTCTGAACCTACATTGATCTGAATGTCTGTTACAACATTAATACCAAATTTTCAATTTTCAAACAAGTCAAAGACCGGTCTTTTGGTGGGTTAGTTAACCAGTTATAGGGCTGTAAACGAGCCGAGGTAGGGTGGGCTCGGGCTTGGCTCGTTTAATAACCTAGTCGAGCCGAGCCGAGCCGGTTCGTTCTTCTTATCGAGCTGAATTGTTGGGCTCGGGTTTGGCTCGCCAAAAGCTCGAGCCAGCCGAGCTGGCTCGTTTAAAAACCGAGTTGATTTCAAGCTAACTTTTTTCGAGCGAGCCATGAGATGCGGGCTTTTTGAAGGGCCCTAACCTGCTAATGTGAGTAATTTCTTCAGTGCCAAGAAGATGAATTGGATTGTACATTAAAATGATTTTGAAGCTAGTGTTTAATTGGATCTAAAAGATGTGTAAAAACATGTTGCTATATATTTTTTGATGAAGGGAGACAGATATATTAAAAGGGGTTAAAAAGAGTAGTTTATAAGTTTGATCAAGCAGCTGTTAGCCAAAGGCAAGAATCACAGCAGTAATTTCATATTGGAAAGGTATAAATGGTTACCCACAAAGTGCAATGTTTTCGCCTGGCGGGCGGAGATGGGTCGGATTCCTACGGCCATGGCTTTGCGGAATATGAACATCTATGTCGAAGATGTGAATTGTCCCTTCTGTAGCGACGGCGAAGAGATGGTTGAACATCTTTTTACGGCTTGTAGAATGGCGACGATCATTTTGAATTTTGTCAGCAGCAACTGGTGTGCCAATTTTTTTGTGATCTCATTCAGAGACCTGATGGAGATTCACAACCACTCAGGTCTTAACGAGCTGAAAAAATTCATCCTTCACGATATTATTATTACTATATTGTTCGCCACTATGTAACTGCCAATTTGGAGTGATCCTGACCGTATTAATTGTTTCAGTTACTTTTGAGAATTGATCTCAGCCGTTCAAATTCAATTGACAGTTTCCCAAAATTTGAAAGGGCTAGCCCTTTTTAGGATTATGAGATTTGGAAGTTTTTAATCTCTTTTAGTTGTACATTATGCAACTAATGTTGTACGTTTCTCTGAGTTTGGAAAAACGAGATTGTAAAAAGATGCAAGTAAAGCAGTCGTTTGTTTCAGTCGTTTGTGCTTTAAAAATGGTGCATTTGTAGGTAAGGGAATAGGGCTGATGTGTGAGTTTCAAAATTTGGGGAATGGGGCGTTGGTATACTGTTAAATCTTAGGGTATACGGAGTGGGGTACGGCAAAGTGTGGCAAACTTAGTTTGCCAATTGGTAACACCACCGCCAACATAGTTTGCCACTCAAAAGTTTGCCAAATCGGTGTAGGTTTGTCGAAGTGGTGAAGGGAGGGTATGAGAGAGAGAGGGTAGTGTGGGGTGTGGTCTGTTCAAATCTCAACCAATCACACCTTTTTTTTTTAAATAGTTTACCACTTCACCAAGTGTCTAACCATTGCCAACACTTTTGAGCATAGTTTACCTCTTTGACATGACACACTCTCATTGGTTGATTTTAAAGTTTACGACTTTCAAATGTCTAACCACTCCCTACACCCTAAAACAGACCTAAGAGTATAAGGAGTGATTAGGCACTTGAGAGTGGCAAACTAAAAAATCAACCAATGAGAGTGTGCCATGTCAAAGTGGTAAACTATGCTCAAAAGTGTTGGCAATGGTTAGACACTTGGTGAAGTGGTAAACTATTTAAAAAAAAAGGTGTGATTGGTTGAGATTTGAACAGACCACACCCCACACTACCCTCTCTCTCTCATACCCTCCCTTCACCACTTCGACAAACCTACACCGATTTGGCAAACTTTTGAGTGGCAAACTATGTTGGCGGTGGTGTTACCAATTGGCAAACTAAGTTTGCCACACTTTGCCGTACCCCACTCCGTATACCCTAAGATTTAACAGTATACCAACGCCCCATTCCCCAAATTTTGAAACTCACACATCAGCCCTATTCCCTTACCTACAAATGCACCATTTTTAAAGCACAAACGACTGAAACAAACGACTGCTTTACTTGCATCTTTTTACAATCTCGTTTTTCCAAACTCAGAGAAACGTACAACATTAGTTGCATAATGTACAACTAAAAGAGATTAAAAACTTCCAAATCTCATAATCCTAAAAAGGGCTAGCCCTTTCATTTTGCTACCATCTTACCACAACCCTTGAAGATATTAACAGCAGGTTTTACTCCACACAGGTATAAGTTGTTGAATCTCTCACATTCGACAATCAAAGGTACCTACTTTTATCGTCTCTTTTTTACGTTATCGCCTGCAGATTCCTTTAGTTATGTCGTGTTTCATAGTTTTATGTAATTTCTTGATTTGCAGAAACCCATCTAAATGCTTAATTTGAGGGTTAGATGACCGTAAAATCTTTCATAGGTAACCCCACACAATCCATTTGTATACCTGTTTTAAGATGCACAAAGTTCTTCAAGTGCACAGAGGGACACTTTGACTTTTGTAGTCAAACAGTAAGGCTTATTAGAATACTAGGTTATTTATGGCCTGATAACAACTGAAAGTAGGGTACAATATATATATTCTGATATCATGGATATTGCAAAAGTGAGGGTGGTCCTGAGAATCCCAAAAGAAAGGGATTATCAAGTCTTTGTCAAATATTCAACTTGTGAAATATGAATTCATTTCAATTATTTTGCTTTCTTAAAAAATTGACTGTTATTTTAAGCCCAATACCAAGCACAAGAGATAGGAGGTTGATGGTGCTAAAGTTTCAACAATTTCGGATAATTTTTGTGCTTAAAAAGTACGGTGTTTGACTTCAAAAGTCAAAGTCTTACAGTTCCACTTATTTATAAATTAACCCTTTCCTTGTTTAGCATATTGTAGTCTCTTCAATCCCAGAAAAATGAGTCCACTTTAAAACCTAGATAGAGTAAATTGAAAGACTATACACATGATTAATTACAAATTTGGTAAATTCATGCTTATCTTGCTGTTAAAGTTTGAGATAATACTCGCTTATAATCGTTT
The DNA here is from genome assembly GCA_030545235.1 of Helianthus tuberosus. Taxonomy (NCBI): domain Eukaryota; kingdom Viridiplantae; phylum Streptophyta; class Magnoliopsida; order Asterales; family Asteraceae; genus Helianthus; species Helianthus tuberosus. The sequence goes on along the minus strand of CM060418.1, from coordinate 158,565,934 downwards.
TGTGCTTTGTCGGTTTCGCAGATTTCCCTTTCACTACTTAATTTACAGGCATGAATATTTTCAAGCATCTACTCTCATCACAATCAGCTCGCACACGTGTCTGCAAATCTTATAGAGGTAGAGTTCCTCATATATCACTGTATGTATAAAACTAATGAAAGACTTTGTCATCTACTTTCATATAGGACTTTGTTAATTATGTTGATTGATTCTGATCCCAAAAATTACCAGTAGTCTGTGCTAAATTATATATCCAGTTAAATATCACATTTATTCTATTCCTAGAAGATTTGAGCAAACATTCACAAATCTATGGCGACATTATTGATATTTTTTACATCATTTTATGCAGCATCGTTTTCGTTCTTTCATTTCTCCTCGGATGCTTCAATACAAGTCCATTCTCCAGAACAGGAAGTAGTAATAGCTTTAGGTAGCAATGTGGGTGATAGGCTTAATAACTTTAACGAAGCCTTGACTCAAATGAAGAAATCGGGCATAGAAATAACAAGACATGCATGTTTATACGAAACCGAGCCGGCTTACGTGACCGATCAGCCTCTTTTTCTCAATTCAGCCATCAGAGGCGTTACAAAGCTGGGCCCGCATGAGCTACTATCAACCCTCAAGAAAATAGAAAAAGAAATGGGCCGAACCAAAGGTATTAGGTACGGCCCGCGACCCATTGACTTAGATGTACTGTTTTATGGTAAATACAAAATTAACTCGGAGATTCTCACTGTTCCACATGAAAGAATCTTTGAGAGGCCGTTTGTTATGGCTCCGTTAGTTGACTTATTGGGGTCGGATATTGGCGATGATACTGTTCTACGCTGGCATTCTTTCTCGAAAAACGGACTTTTTGAATCTTGGGAAAAATTAGGTGGAGAAGCTTTGATAGGCAAAGACGGGTTGAGAAGAGTTTTACCGGTCAATAATCAGTTATGGGATTGGTCAAAGAGAACTTCTGTCATGGGAATCTTGAACTTAACTCCCGATAGTTTTAGTGACGGAGGAAAGTTTGACTCTATGGGGTCCGCTATATCGCGTGTTAAGACTATGATATCCGAAGGGGCTGACATTATTGATCTCGGAGCTCAATCCACACGTCCAATGGCAACGAAGATCTCTTTCGAAGAAGAACTCGATAGGTTAATCCCCGTTCTCGAAAAGATTCTCGAATTACCCGAAATTGAAGGAAAACTGCTATCGATCGACACGTTTTACTCAGAAGTTGCTTTAGAAGCAATTAAGAAAGGGGCTCATATAATCAACGATGTATCGGGCGGAACGCTAGATTCCGATATGTTTCGGGTAGTTGCTAATCTCAGTGTTCCGTATATCGCTATGCACATGAGAGGGGACCCGTCCACTATGCAAAACAGTGAGAATTTGAAATATGACGATGTTTGTAAAGAAGTTGCTGATGAGTTGTATGAGCGTGTAAGAACTGCAGAGTTATGCGGCGTGCCCGCATGGAGGATGATTCTTGACCCGGGGATCGGGTTTTCAAAGAAAACCGAAGATAATTTGGATATTTTGATGGGATTGAAGAGGATTAGGGGCCAGATTGGGCGCAAGAGCTTAGGGGTGTCACATGCACCTTTGTTAATCGGTCCTTCAAGAAAGAGATTTTTGGGGGAGATTTGTGGTCGCGCTTCTGCTGTTGAGAGAGATCCGGGGACTGTCGCTGCTGTTACATGTGCAGTTTTGGGTGGTGCTAACGTTGTTCGTGTTCATAATGTTGGAGATAATGCGGACGCTGTAAAGCTTTGTGGTGCAATGTTGGATCGGGTAGGAAGATCTTAACAGCTTTTTGAAATTTGATGTGGGTTTTGCAACAAACGATTATTTTCATGTGAACTTGAGTAGACTTTGAGTTTGAATTTTATATTTCCGTAATACAATGGGAGTGGAACGTTTCGTTGTAAGAAACAAGCTTATCGAGGAGAAGATCGTGAAGGTTAACAAAAGCCATTCCCGTGGGAAGCACAGCAGTCAACGCCATTAGTACATTCATTTTAATTTTAAAAGTGTTGCAACGTGCTGAAATTTGATAAATTACAAAAAGAAAAACGTGTCTGGTGGAGCAACTGGTTCGATTTCCGATCTGCTTTTGAGACGATGGTGAGTTTTGATGTGTAAATTTCTTTGCCTTTTCATTCGTCACAATGTCTGAACCTACATTGATCTGAATGTCTGTTACAACATTAATACCAAATTTTCAATTTTCAAACAAGTCAAAGACCGGTCTTTTGGTGGGTTAGTTAACCAGTTATAGGGCTGTAAACGAGCCGAGGTAGGGTGGGCTCGGGCTTGGCTCGTTTAATAACCTAGTCGAGCCGAGCCGAGCCGGTTCGTTCTTCTTATCGAGCTGAATTGTTGGGCTCGGGTTTGGCTCGCCAAAAGCTCGAGCCAGCCGAGCTGGCTCGTTTAAAAACCGAGTTGATTTCAAGCTAACTTTTTTCGAGCGAGCCATGAGATGCGGGCTTTTTGAAGGGCCCTAACCTGCTAATGTGAGTAATTTCTTCAGTGCCAAGAAGATGAATTGGATTGTACATTAAAATGATTTTGAAGCTAGTGTTTAATTGGATCTAAAAGATGTGTAAAAACATGTTGCTATATATTTTTTGATGAAGGGAGACAGATATATTAAAAGGGGTTAAAAAGAGTAGTTTATAAGTTTGATCAAGCAGCTGTTAGCCAAAGGCAAGAATCACAGCAGTAATTTCATATTGGAAAGGTATAAATGGTTACCCACAAAGTGCAATGTTTTCGCCTGGCGGGCGGAGATGGGTCGGATTCCTACGGCCATGGCTTTGCGGAATATGAACATCTATGTCGAAGATGTGAATTGTCCCTTCTGTAGCGACGGCGAAGAGATGGTTGAACATCTTTTTACGGCTTGTAGAATGGCGACGATCATTTTGAATTTTGTCAGCAGCAACTGGTGTGCCAATTTTTTTGTGATCTCATTCAGAGACCTGATGGAGATTCACAACCACTCAGGTCTTAACGAGCTGAAAAAATTCATCCTTCACGATATTATTATTACTATATTGTTCGCCACTATGTAACTGCCAATTTGGAGTGATCCTGACCGTATTAATTGTTTCAGTTACTTTTGAGAATTGATCTCAGCCGTTCAAATTCAATTGACAGTTTCCCAAAATTTGACAGTTACTTTTTCAGACAATCAGTTTCCCACTATAGCAGTTTCCATCATTCTCTCACCACGTTCGTACAGTTTATTTACAGACATTTCTCTCTCATACGCTCCTCTGTTTCCCTATATAAACCTATCATCCTATTGAACAACTTCCTCTCCATTACAAACCCTATCTTCTCGAATTCTCTCTCAAGGAAACCCAAATCAATAATCGGCTGTCGATCGATGCATCGCTAACTCATCCTCCCAATCTCTCTTCTCCCCACTACTTGTGATTCCACTATCAATTAGTGAGAAGATCATCAATCGCAACATGAAGGTAGCGTTCTCTTTCGACTAGGTTTTTTAATTTTCTGTTTTTCATCTAAAGGTTTATGATAAAGACATGTTTGTTCTGTTGTGTTATTTTTCATCCTTCTCCACCTTCTGGTTCAATCAAATATGATAATTATGAAGACGAAAACGAAGACAGAGAAGATTATGAAGGGGAAGGCGTCTAGAAGTTGATTTCGACAGAGACAATGTAACAAGGTAGTTTTTTTTAACTCACCTTAATCATCTTACTTTATTAACAGAACCCTAAATGAAGAAAGTGAGGTTTTTGGCCTTAATTTATTGACTATGTCCGGCAATCTCCGGTCGCCGGAAACATGATGAGATTTTTGAATGTAATGAAGAATTTGTTAGTGTTTGATTTTTTTATATATTTCTTTGATTTATTTTTCTATCATTTGTTTACTGATTGTTAGGGTCTTATTAATGAAGAAAACAGGAGCGTCCCATGATGGAGAGATTCACCGGTGAGCAATTAAAGGAGGTGTGTAGGACAGTGATTAATCGGAGGTTAAAAATGATGGATGAGGTGGCGTTGTTGTTCTCTCAAGTTTTAGCTAGCTTATTTGTGAATTGTGATGATTTAATTTCATGACATGGACTATTGTCAACTTGCAGCCACCATAATTTTGATGGATCTGGTGCATAACTACATAAGGATTTTGGTAATTATATTTTACTTTTCATTTTGCCATTATTGTTGGTAGTTTTTTCTTATTAACCGAAGTCATTAAGGCCTTGGGCCGGCCCTAGCTTAGTTAATTGTGTTTAGGGTTTTCCTCTTCTTGTCTATATATACTAGATCTTTCATTATGTAATTTAATTACAATATAATACAAATTCAGTTTACATTGTTTATTATGGCATCAGAGCCAGTCTAACCTAATTGCCGCCAACATCTCTACCTCTCTTAACCTTTCTTTTTCGATCGGCTTTCTTCACCGATCGTCCTCCATCTTGCAGCCATGACACCTCCGATTGCCCCCTTCACCAAAGCAGATAAAACAGCAAATAACTCTCACAAGTTTGCTTTTACCCTTACACCCACAAACTATGCCAATTGGCAGGCCATGATTCATCCTTTTCTTGTCACAAACGATTTATTCGGATACGTTGATGGCTCCATACCCTGCCCGCCAGAACTGGTCCAGCCTCCTTTAACCGAAAAATCATCTTCAGAGACATCTGAACCAGTCCCTAACCCTGGTCATCGAGCATGGATATCGAATGATGCACACATCCGCATGCTGATCTCTTCTACAATCTCAGAAAAGTGTTTTCAACATGTGCAGACCACAAAAACTTCTCGTGAATTATGGGAAGCACTCAGCCGAACCTATGCACCACAAACATCGCCTCGAGAATTTACTATCAGATCCCAGTTTTTACGTTTACAGATGCATGGTGATGAAACTACAACTGCGTATCTTGATCGAGCACAAGAATACGCCACCGCTCTTGCAAACATCGGTAAACCTATGGATGAAAAAGATATACTAATGCTTGTTGTTTCAGGTTTACGTGAAGAATATAATGGAGTCAAACAGATTCTCTTTTCTCGTGACTACACTGCTGTCTTCACTGAACTCCCTGCGCTTCTTGCTGATCACGAGTACATGATCAAGAAGCCAATCTCTGATGTTCCTCCGGTCCATGCCTTTACAGCTCATACTACACCATCGTCATCCATTCCTGATGAAACACTGCAAAGTCTTCAACAACTTGTTACAAAGTTAGGTTTTCAGCTTCAACCACAATCATCTTCATCTTCTGCATCCACGGCCAATTCTAATGGAGGCTCCTCCTCCAGCCCGTCGGCCTACTACACCTCTCGTGGTCGGGGCCGTGGGGGTAATGGTTTCAATCGTGGTGGTCGTTTCACTCAATCAAGGGGCACTTCTTACAACCGAGGAGGTTCTTCACAGTTTTCATGGGCATCAAATCAAAACACTGTGTACGGGTCGTGTAATAGGTGTGGCATTGGCCATCTTCCTACCCATTGCCCAAACAGGGATCCATCTACTATTCGTTCAAGGCAACCTATCTCTAACTTTACTGATTTCAGGTCTCAAAACTCACAATCTTGGATTACAGATACCGGCTCAAATTCACATGTTTCTCCAGATATGCAAGGGTTCGATTCTGCCCAGTCTTACTTCGGTGAGGACAACCTGCACGTTGGTAATGGTAAGGGTCTTCCTATTCTTCACATTGGTTACAAAAAAATCTTTTCCCCATCTAAAACCTATCACCTAAAGCATATTCTTCATGTTCCAGATATCAAACAAAATTTACTTTCTGTCCAAAAATTTTGCTTTGATAACAATGTCTATTTTGAATTTCACTCTACCTTTTTTTGTGTGAAGGACACGTTTACACATCATACCCTCCTCACGGGTCCAAGTGACGGTGGGCTCTACTCCATTCGCTTTCCGTTCTCGCAGCCAGTTCCTAAAGTCGCATTTTCAGCAAATAAAGCTTCCACAACCACATGGCATCAACGATTAGGGCATCCTCATTTTAGTTTATTCCGTTCTATGATTTCAAAATTTGATTTACCTGTACTAGACAAGTCTTTTAACATTCATTGTGAATCATGTTTAATTGGAAAATCTTCAAAGTTGCATTTACCACCTTCTGATTATAAAACATCTAATATATTTGATCTACTCTTTTGTGATGTTTGGGGTCCTGCTCCTGTACCCTCATTTGATGGCCACAATTACTTTCTCCTAATCGTTGATCATTTTACAAAATTCATGTGGATTTTTCCCATAAAACAAAAATCGGATGTACTAGACACTTTTAAACGCTTTATAATAATGGTTGAACGACAGTTCTCCACTAAAATTAAAGCGGTACAATCCGATTGGGGAGGAGAGTTCCGACAACTCTCTTCATTTTTTAAACAAATTGGCATAAATCATCGTATCTCGTGTCCTCACACAAGTGAGCAAAACGGCACGGTTGAACGACGACATCGACATGTCGTTGAAACGGGCCTTACTCTCATGGCCCAATCTCGTGTGCCTTCTCGTTTTTGGCATTTTGCATATGACACCGCGGTTTATCTAATCAATAGAATGCCATCTAGAACCACCGCCAACCTTTCTCCTTTTGAACAACTTTTTAAAATTAAACCCGACTTATCCTTTTTACGGGTTTTTGGATGCCAATGCTTTCCCCATCTTCGTGCGTACAATCCAAACAAAATGGATTTCCGCTCCGTCTCGTGTGTTTTTCTAGGCTATAGTCCATCCCATCATGGCTATCGCTGCTTCGATCCGATTCATGAACGTTTGTACATCGCACGTCACGTTCGGTTTATTGAAAGTGCCTTTCCTTTCCATACACCGCCATCTGAACCAACAACACAACCTACACCCACCTCTAATCCGTATGTCTCCTCTTACCCGGATGGTCCTACTTTTCCAACCGAACAGCCTACTCCGCCACAAACCAGTGCAGCGGCTTCTTCATCTCCACCTTCATCTCCTCACACAACCGCATCTCCGGTGGCTGACCTTCCTGATCCGCCGCCTCCTGAAACTTCCTCATCGGCTCCTGTCGGGCAGCCTCCATCTCCACCACTAAGAACCTATTCCCGTCGCACATCATCCACAATTCCCGCATTCAATCAATTCACTTCCACGGATCAGTCTCAACCCACTTCCACTCAGCCGTCTTCTACCTCACAAACAGATTCAAATCAGCCGCCTCCTAACTCAAATCGTGCTCGTCCCAGCCACCTTCGTCAAAACGTGAAACCTCCACAAAAATATAATCCTTCCGCTTATCATGCAACCACTGAGCCAGAAACCGAACCCGTAACCTTTACCAACGCAAATGGCAATCCTCAGTGGCGTAAGGCTATGGCCGAAGAGTTCTCTGCACTATTAAAGAATGGAACATGGACATTAGTTCCTCGTGATCCAAATTATCATGTTATAAATTGCAAATGGGTGTACAGGATTAAACGTGATCAAACAGGGGCGGTCAGTCGATATAAAGCACGTTTAGTTGCCAAGGGATACAATCAACAAGAGGGTGTTGATTATAACGAAACTTTTAGTCCTGTTGTGAAACCTGCTACCATTCGCACAGTCTTATCTTTGGCAGTTACTCAGAAGTGGTCACTCAGACAATTAGATGTTCAAAATGCTTTTCTAAATGGTAATTTGCAGGAAACAGTGTATATGCAGCAGCCTCAAGGATTTGTTGATCCTCATTACCCAGATCATGTGTGTTTGCTTCGCCGTTCCCTTTACGGTCTTAAGCAGGCTCCTCGGGCCTGGTTTGAACGGCTTTGTTCGGCTCTTGGTTCGCTTGGATTCTATGGCTCTAAAACGGATCCTTCACTGTTTATATATTCACATCATGGGACACTTCTTTATATGCTCGTTTATGTTGATGACATTATTCTTACAGGGAACAATGACAGGGCTATTGATCAGGTTGTAAAACGTCTTGGCGCCACCTTTTCTTTACAAGATATGGGCCCTTTGTCTTACTTTCTCGGTGTGGAGGTTGTGCGTCAGGGTTCTGATATTATTTTATCTCAACGGAAATATATTCAGGATATACTTGCTCGTGCAAATTTGTTGTCGGCCAAACCTGTTCCTTCTCCTTGTACTACAACATCATCCCTGTCTCTTGGTGACAGTCCAGCCTTCTCGGATCCGGTACGGTATCGCCAACTTGTGGGTGCATTACAGTATGTCACTCTCTCTCGTCCAGACATCTCCTTTGCTGTTAATAAGGTTTGTCAGTTCATGCACTCTCCCACAGAAAATCACTGGTCTGCGGTTAAAAGGATTTTGCGGTTTCTTCTTGGAACCATCAATCATGGTTTGCTGATCTCTCATTCATCACCGATTCATCTTCATGCCTATGCTGATTCGCATAACAGTTACATTCAGGCTTACTCAGATGCAGATTGGGCTGGTTGCCCTGATGACCGTCGATCCACGGGGGGATTTGCCATCTATCTCGGGAATAATCTAGTGTCTTGGTCTGCCAGAAAACAAAAGACTGTATCGAGGTCATCAACCGAATCTGAATACAAAGCTATGGCCGATACCGTCTCAGAGCTTGTTTGGCTTGAAACTCTTCTTCGTGAGTTACATGTTATAATGAAGGCTGCTCCTACCCTTTGGTGTGATAACTTGGGAGCTACTTATCTTTCCAGAAATCCAGTTTTCCATGCTAGAACCAAACATATTGAAGTTGATTATCACACTGTTCGTGAACGTGTTGCTCGGGGTCAACTGATGGTTAGATTCATATCTACAAAGGATCAGATTGCAGACATTTTCACAAAATCACTTCCGACTGATCGATTTGCTTTACTAAAGACCAAGCTCAAAGTCAGTTCCCGCCATTAGCTTGAGGGGGAGTATTAACCGAAGTCATTAAGGCCTTGGGCCGGCCCTAGCTTAGTTAATTGTGTTTAGGGTTTTCCTCTTCTTGTCTATATATACTAGATCTTTCATTATGTAATTTAATTACAATATAATACAAATTCAGTTTACATTGTTTATTATTTCTGATCGGTTATAATTTATAAATGAATAGGCTTCAAAGTAGCAGAGCTATGTTTGTAAAGCCTGAAGAGATTCAAGGTTTTTTTGTATAACCGATTTGTTTGTTGGTTCTCAAAAGAACACAAAGGGTAATTGTGTTCCTTATTTACATCTGTTTTCCTTTTCATGTAAAAGGTTTGGTTTTAAAAAGTTGGGTTGTTGTAAAATTGAAAATTGTGTGTCATACAGGTGCTTGGTTGGTGATGTTTGATCAGAATTTTGGGGTAACAGTCGTTGGATTTAATAATCGAAATGTATGGCGAAAATTTCGAGTACGAGAACCTCATTAAGAAGCACACCGTAAGCACACAGTGATTTGTAAGCGTATGTACTTGATTTATTAGTTTTTATTTATTAAAATTCTGGTTTTTTTTTTCGCCATCGCCGGATTTTCGTAGTCCTCTCGCAGTTGATTACTTTTTATTGATTTAGATTTGGTATTCTTTTGTTGTGTTTGCAGTCGCTGGAGTTCCAGATTTTGTCATCTTATATGTCATTTAAGTGGGTACCCATTGGTTGGTTTGATTGATTTATTATTTTTCCTGTTTGGCGATTAAGGTAGCCACCCATCAATTTAAAAAGGTTGCATTCATTTAACATGGTTTGTGATTAATCCTTTTCAATTGTTTTACTTGATATTATATGTGGATTCTCCAAGGTTATTATATTATAATTGTCACAGTTTAAGGGCTAAGGTTGAAGATTTAAGGACTGTCATCATTGTGTTCTGCAGCTGCAATTATAAATTAGTTATAATTATTGTCACAGTTTAAGGGCTGACGTTTAAGATTTAAGAACTGTCATCCGTGTTCTGGAGCTGCAATCCTTTGTTTGGATTTTATACAAATATTTTTTTATTATTACTATATTGTTCACAGCTAATAACTGCCAATTTGGAGTGATCCTGACCGTGTTAATTGTTTCGGTTACTTTTGAGAATTGATCTCAGCCGTTCAAATCCAATGGCAGTTTCCCAAAATTTGACAGTTACTTTTTCAGACAAGCAGTTTAGAGATTACCCTGTTTTTGGCCTTTTTCTCGGTAACCTCCTCCATGTCTGGGAAATAACTGATTTTACCTCCTCCATGTCTGGGAAATAACTGATTATACGCTCCTCTTAATGGCGGTTTGCAGCAGATGAGATGTTGTTTCTCTCTCATACGCTCCCCCTATTTTCTCCCACACCTCTGTGTATAAAACCTCACCATTACTCCATTACAAACCTTCATTTGCTTGAAATTCTCTCTGATCGACTTTTGGTGGTGTAAAATCTGGAGGGCTCGTGGCAGAAACTGATGTTTTTACCATGAAGCAACCATGATTTTGCAGCCACCCTGCTCTAATTGTGTAAGGTTGAAGGTTGTGTTGAAAGGTTACAGGGAAATCAATTTTGGGAACGAATGTTACTTCTATTCACTGCACCAAGTCGGCAATTCAAGTAATTTATTCTAATCTATCAAATTTTGTTGTGATTTTATCTAAATTGACCTAATTTTCACATTTGATCTAGCAGAGTTCTGATATGTCTTCTTTGTTCGATCACCTCACACAAGAAATCCTCTTCTCAAATCCAGAATCATTCAATATCCTCTCTTAGTTCTCTCAAAAAAATCAGGGCTCTGATTTTTGGGGTTCTTGGTGGTATAGTCGGCTCTCATAGAACCGAAATTGGGGGTTCTTGGTGGTATATCGGCTGTCATGGAACGAAATCATGGGAGAAGAAGGCGTGTATCGGGATGCATACTCATTTGAAGGCATTCACTGTCAATCAGGAAGCATACAACTCATTAAAGGTATATGAAAGGTCAAGGTAACACCAAGTATCGGTTTCGCTTTGGATTATTAGCTTGTAGATTTTAGAATTTGTTTTAGATCATTGTGTTTTTTTTCGTCATTGTGTTTTTTTCGTATTTATCTTCTTTTCTTTTATTATGCATTTTTTTGAGGGTATGTTTGCTAACAAATCAGTTATATAGGTGTATTTATTTATAAGTTTTTGTAACTCAGACCGTCGCCTTCTGAGGATAATCGCTATGGTCGACTGAAAGAGATCTTGAGATGAATTGATGATTGGCAACCATTCCACTCTCAATTTCAAAGGAACATCAAGATTGTGGTAATTCCTCTATTTTATTTAATTTCTATTTGTAAAATAAATCTGCATTATGATGTTTTTTTAATAAGAATTGCATATTGTTGAGTTTTTTAATAAGAATTGCAATGGTTGAATTTGTGCAGGATTTTTGTAAATTGATGGTTGTACCAACTCAGGTATTGCGTTGTTGAATATGCATCATTTTCTTTACAAAACAAAATTTATGCTAATTTGCCTTTTCTTTATATGCAGGCTGTTTGATTTCGACGGTGGTGGTAACCTAAGGATGAATTAATGGTTCGATCTTCGCACAAGTTCTTTGGTTAGTTGTTCATATCAGCGGTATTCTCACGCGGGCAGATCATTTGATTTGGGTTGTTCCAATATGACAATATGTAGTGCAATTACCTGTATATTTCTATCCCCACTTGGGGTTTTTAGTGGGTGTTCAGCGTTTTGAAGGTGATCATTGAATAAGTTCTTTTCATATCACAATTACTTTTGAAACAAAATGCCAAACATCCTCTAATCAAGTTGTGCGATCTGTTGAAAACTGCGGAAAGTGGCAAGATTGCTGGGAGTGTTACAAGATTTCTGGCTGTTAGTGTACCTCATAAGTCATGGCTAACATTTTCAAGCACTTGGAGACAATAACAGTCACGACCCGTATGCTCTTATACTTTAAGAAAATCAGGTTATTAATTTATTATTCGTTGTCAAGTTACTCCTAAATATCGTTATACATGTGTCTAAGATAAAGTTTTTTGTGTATTGAAGGATGTTGTGAAGTCACCACTACCAAAAAACACTATTCGTTGTCAGCCAAGGGGTGTGGGCTTTACTGGAACATGGCTCCTAAAAGTCAGGGACGTTGCAGTTAAGCGATTAACGGTTTTTGTTTATTGATTGCATAAAGTTTTTTTTTTTTTGGGATTCTAGGCGTTGTTGGTTTAGAGTCATTTAGCTCAACACTTTCTGCTTCCGAGGAGGGTAGACGAGAAGGAGGAGGTAAATATTTTATTTTGATATGCAAACTTTTGAATGATTATTATTGTTGTTGTTGTGTAGGGTAACTTCGATGAGGGTGCTGATGATCTGCATTAGTTATGTTTTAGAATGGCCATGAAGCTTCACCTGGCATATGTGAGAAGATCTTATTCAAAAAACTAAAAACAAGTAAAAATGTTGTTTTTAGTAAATGGGTCAAAATTATAACTTAAGTAAACGGGTCAAATTTGTTGGTTTTAGTAAACTGGTCAAACATCATTTTTGGTGAACTGGTCAATCTATCATTTTCATTGAACGGGTGTGAAAATTACCATTTTCAGTGAACTGGTCAAAATTATCATTTTCATTTAACGGGTCAAAACTATTAATAAATGGTTCGCCGCTTATTGGCTTCAGGTTCATGTTGTACTGAAGGATCTGGTACACAAGTCAATTAATGAGACCTCGGTTAGTCTCGAGATCCTACAATGTATATGGACTATTGATTTTTCTGGTTCTATTGAACAACGAACATGAATATCATTTCATTTTGAAATCATAAATCAATGGTTTGTCTCACTTGTATATCTAGGAGTTGAAGCAAATACCCATCCGTGAGAGCGGAAGTTATGAATGCAGCTGCTGAGTCATTAGATAAGATGAGAAACGAGAGCAAGAGAGCTACTGTACAGTTAGTTGATATGGAATGCAGTTACTTGACAGTTGATTTCTTCTGCAAGCTTCCACAAGATATTGAAATGGGGGGAATCCAACTCACTCAATTTTTGATCGATATAATTTATTATTATTATTATTATATAGGGTAACTTCGATGAGGGTGCTGATGATCTGCATTAGTTATGTTTTAGAATGGCCGTGAAGCTTCACCTGGCATATGTGAGAATATCTTATTCAAAAAACTAAAAACAAGTTAAGATATTGTTTTTATTTAACGGGTCATAATTATAACTTAAGTAAACGGGTCAAATTTGTTGGTTTTAGTAAACTGGTCAAACATCATTTTTGGTGAACCGGTCAACTTATCATTTTCTTTGAACGGGTGTGAAAATTACCATTTTCAGTGAACTGGTCAAAATTATCATTTTCATTTAACGGGTCAAAACTATTAATAAATGGTTCGCCGCTTATTGGCTTCAGGTTCATGTTGTACTGAAGGATCTGGTAAACAAGTCAATTAATGAGATCTCGGTTAGTCTCGAGATCCTACTCTGTATATGGACTATTGATTTTTCTGGTTCTATTGAACAACGAACATGAATATCATTTCATTTTGAAATCATAAATCAATGGTTTGCCTCACTTGTATATCTAGGAGTTGAAGCAATACCCATCCGTGAGAGCAGAAGTTATGAATGCAGCTGCTGAGTCATTAGATAAGACGAGAAACGAGAGCTACTATACAGTTAGTTGATATGGAATGCAGTTACTTGACAGTTGATTTCTTCCGCAAGCTTCCACAAGATATTGAAAAGGGGGGAATCCAAGTCACTCAATTTTTGATCGATATAATGATTCGTATCTTCGTCGAGTCGGTAAGTGAAGTCATGATACCACATCTCCCATTCATCTTCTTAATTCTGTCTGTTGATGATGCAGGATCGAATGTGTTGTCTTATTGTGTACTGTCAAGTGCGTGTGGCTAAACGTAGCCTACTTGACCATTTTTTCACTGAGTTGGGTGCAAAAGAGGTGAGTATCACATACTGGCACAATTAGATTGATTAGTGAAGGTCATATTGTGAACGAGGTTGGTTGACAAGCTAAGCAATTGGCTAAACTGCTGGATGAGGATCTGGCAATAATGCAGAGGCGATTGGACTTGGCCAAGAGGCTGGAATTATATAAATCTGCCCAAACGGAGGTTGATGCTGTTGCGTGGGCCAAGTAGTCAGAACTCAGAAGCTTCTCCTCTAGATATATCATCCATCCAGTTGTGTGCTCCGTAGAAACAAAAAAAAACTTATGTCATGTTTATAGCATCACGTTACCCAGACATTTCTACTTTATTATTCTTGGAAATGATTAGATTTATGTTTTGAGATAAAGCATACAATTCATTCTTATCAGTTTATTAACCATCACAAGTAGACCTGGCAAAACAAGCCCATTGCATTTTGGGTTGATATGGGTATTTTAAATTTTAAGATGGGTCAAACAAAATTAGTCACTAGGTTAGGATGGGTTATGAAGTGGTGGATAAAAAAAAGAGTAGGTCAGGATGGGTATGTGATAAAACCCAATGACTAATTTCATTTTTACAGGTCCACAAGGACTTCATCCTAAAACAGTAAAAACCTACATCAACACAACAACATAAACTCAAAATCAAACTCAAACAACATTATCCTACACTCTCAAAACCGACAAGTACCGAGCCTCTGCGCTGCCTCGGTCCCGCACCACCCGACTTACGCGCGGTCAACGTGCGCTGCAAAAGCCCTCGAAACTTCTCTAAAAACAGACTCCATTCCTCATCGGTCATATCCGCCACTTTCACAAAGCTAGCACTCGCGGGTACCTGCTCACTCGCACTCCTATGCCCAGCCGGTGAGTCGCCTAAGCTTAAGCTTTTTTTCAACGATGTCGATAGGTTAACACAGAAGGAATCTTTCCTGAAGCGGGACGCACAACGTCTTCTTCGTTTTCATTTTCTTCAAGTTTAGAAAAGCGGGTTTCTCCAGAATCCGAATTGGAATGGAAGCGTCGGGTTTTTGGAAGATTCCTAATCATCATAAACGATTTCAAATTGGAAACTGTCTTCCTGCAGTCCAGTTTTAGGAGATAACACAAATGTTTCTCTGTTGGTCTCGGCTGCAGCCCGTCTAGCCTCCATACACAATACCTCGAGCTCACTGGGCGCCTCTTCACCACGCCTGAACTCACGGGTCATCATTTCACTGATCTCAGCCAGACACAGACCGAAACCCGCAGCCTGTTTTAGAAAAATGGTGCATAGGGTCAGAACGCGTAGACAGGCTTCACGAATCATTGGAAGCTCATTTCTCAACATCTCCGAATCCTGATACGGGTCAAGTGATTCAGTGTAGTCGAGCTCATCTTCTGAAAACGGGATCGAAGCTTGTGGCCAATGAATCCACTCGAAATACGGATCCTCTAAACTTTCAGGCAGACACAGACCATGATCAATCGGTATGAGCTCAACTTGCTGACCGAATTTTCCACCATCATTAACCTTTCTAACAAGCAGATTCCCCGTCTGTGTTTAAGATCCTAACATCTAATATACCGACACGATGCACATTAGACACCGAAAAACTCGATGTCCCATGATCACAGCATCAAAATCATGAACAATAAACTGTTGAAATGAAGCAATTTTACTAAAACATTTTTTCTTTTGGTTATTCCCACTCATACCATCATTAACATTGAAAACAAAATGAGTAATTTTAACCAATGCAGTAGGGGGCACATTAGCAAAATGATCATAATCAAGAAGATAAGCAGCCACTTCTCGAAAGCCCGTTTCAGCAACCCGAACCGACCGTTTCAACCCGAGCTGACCCAGAGTCTTCCCCACAAATCCTTTCGGGTTATTAGGCGCAAACGGCTCTTCATCCGTGGGTTTGGGTTAGGATGAGTTTATGATTTTTTTAGATTTTTTTTGACTTTTTAGAATTTTTAGAATTTTTTTATTTTTTTGATGTTTTTAGGCGTTTTATACTTTTTTTAGAATTTTTAAGATTTTTTTTTAGAATTTTTAGAATTCTTTTGATTTTTTTAGAATTTTTATATTTTTTATTATTTTTTTATATTTTTTATTTTATGTTTTTTAATTATTTTTTCATCTCATCTTTACCCAAACCTATATTAACCTAAACCCATCCTAACCCAAACTCATCTTAACCCATTACCCATCCGACCCATTTTTTAAAATACTCATCCTGATCTATACCCATCTAACCCAAACTCATCTTGACCAATTACCCAAACCCATCCAACTTGCCCACTTTGCCACCACTAATCAGAAGGAGACACTTACACCCACTGGACTAAAAGTGAAACGGTAATGGCATAATGGTGAGAGTAATGTTCCATGATTCGTCTTGACTTAGCATTATCTATGTAGGTTGCATAGATAATTGTTGAGTCCTTAATTTATTCTAAACTGGATTTTTTCTGTTCTCAATTTTTATTTTTTTCTGAACGATCTTTGGTATAGAAAATCTTTTTATATTTCACTTTTCGAGTAAACTAAATCTAACTATCTTTGGATCATCAGGGTTATGGATGCCAGGGGTTGGGTTGAGGTTATAAGCTGGTGGAGGCATAGTTATTAAAAGCGAGTGCTTTTTGCGCCTAGAGGAGTTTCTAGGGCGAGGCACATTTATTGCGCTCTTGTTACCAAGGTAATTAAAGCGATTAGCAGATAGATGATATTAATTAGGGTTTTTGTTATTTAATGATAAATGCTTCGTATTCTTCTCTTATGAGGCCTCAACGTAAACAAAATTAATGATACTTTTTAATGGGTAGTGAATGCTAATTGAGGTCTTTTTTAATGACAAATTCTTCATATTCTCCTCTTTATAAGACCTCAAAACAAATACTTTTTAATTTCCAAAAAATATTAAAAATCAGATCCTATAATTTATATTTATTTAATTACATCTTAACAAAAATTTATTATATGCCATTAAATTTAAATTAACATTACCTTTTGTAGTTTTATAAAATAAAAATTGTCTATTTAGTACTACTTTTCTACACTCATACACTACTCTTTTAGAATTTTTGGTACTAATTAGATGATAACGAAAATTATATAATAGTTTTTGTTTATTTTATTTGAAGAATAGGATTATTAATCTAAAACATATGATATATTTTACTTTTTTCATTCGGCGCTTTTTTTTCTTCGAGCCAGCGCTTTTTTTGCGCCTTACGCTTAGGCCCCAGGTAAAGCCTGTGCACCTTGAGTGTGCCTAGCGCCATTGATAACTATGGGTGGAGGTGAGATACATTTATGATTAATCAGACGTTAAAGATGATGAATGATAGGGCATTGATGTTCTGCCCCGCTCATGTGTAATCTTCTTCTCAACTCCCTATTTATTCTTCCACAAGTCTTCCAAATTGGACCAACTCATAATCATGTCCCCCTCTGGTATGTATCTCTCTCAGTTTGCTCTATAATCGAATAATTTTTTTTGAAAAAAAAATCACCTGTTGGCTATTGTTATAAATTGGGGTTAACTGAACTTTGTTAAGAGCATTCACATCCATTCTATCATATTTTCACCCTAAATTACACTAAAAAATACTACATTTTCTCTCTCCTTTTCAATTAAATAATATTTTTATACTTTTATCATTACCTTTTTTCTCTCCTCCACTCACAACCACTTTCAAAATATATTAAAAAATTATATGGGGTGAACAGTGTCCCCCCAAATATACAGATGAACAGTAACATTTTCTCTCTTCCACTCACAACCACTTTTTATACTCTTTATATTATAAAAACTCTACACACATAATTTGATGGTATGGATGTGAATGCTCTAAGTGGCAAAACCCACTCCATTAAATAATTGTTGCTATCCCAATTATCTGTTTTCTTGCAACATATTTATCTTATACTTGCATCGCATGTGTTGTTCACAAGGGTCTCGACGACGAATTTCGGTCGTAGAGAAAAAAAAATGTTCACAGGGGCGTAATTGACAAAAATCCGAAAGCTAATTTGTTAGGTTCTTATCAAATTGTGGATATGGCTTGAGATTCTCATGAATTACCAAGTAATAAGGTTTCATTTATATTGTGATTTTCTTTAGTGGTGCTTGCACAACGTGTTAAATAACTAAATATTATATGGTCGCAGGATTATGTTAAACGATGTGTGTTCATCATTTATGGTCCTTCTATGTCCAACCAAGGTGTTCTTGCTTTGAAGGTCTTGAAACTTCGGATTCTTTCATGGAGCATTATCGCAATAGTGAATTCAATGGAGAAAAGTAATGCCTAATCGTATACATTTTTATGGGTTTGTTTTGTGTAATTGTCATGTTTAGTCTCTTTTTCTTTTCTTCTGCAATTTAGGTTGCGGGTGGTTACAATTCTATGATTGGAACGGGTATACGGTTTAATGCTGAGAAGAAGAAAGCGGGGAAATATTACTCTACAAAGCTAAACTAAATTTTTTAGAACTTATGAATAATATCATTTGTTCCATCTTTTGTTTGAGTTCTACATGAATAGTTTCTTCTTTTAACTGACAGTCTCAATATTAAAGAGTTGCTAAAGAAGAGGTGGCTGAAAGGAAGATGGGACTCAGGATAAGACTACTCCTAGAAACAAAAGATGTGGCGGAAACTAAACGGGTCAAGTTCTCTTCAAACTTTAACAAAAACAGTGAGTACAGTGGGAAGCGGCTACAATGCCACTTGATGATCTGACATTATCTTTTGTTGACATAGCTGATCAGGTTGCTGCTGCAAATTCACAACACCCTTAATGCCACATACTACAAAAAGAAAATAGTTATAGTGTTGCTTTTAACAACATGTTGGATGATTTTGAAGGCACGAAACGAAGTTATATTCGCCGGAAATAGGGTCAACATTGAAGAGTCGAGCAGGAAAGGCATCCAACTATGGTGGCAATGGCTTTAAGTAACATCCGATTTCAATCTGAACGGTGTCCATTATGTGGTGACTATGGTGAGACCCGTGACCATCTATTCGTCTCAGGTCAATTATCTCAAGTTAAACGGCAGATTGTGGCTCAATGGTGTAACGTTCCTGGATTTTTTTGCTTTTGGGTTGATAGATAGACTAGATCTTAATGTTTCCATTCAAGGTTCAAAGAAGAGTAGGAAATTTTTCACGCTATTGATCCCATCACCATTTGATGTTAATTTTGATTATTGGTGTTCGTATATATTGTATAGCGTCTTGGTACTTGGTGGTTTTAATAAAAATTTAAGTTAATCATTCAAAAATATTTTCATATGTTTTTTTTTTTTTTGAGAAATCATGTAAAGGTGTGTGAAATGCTTTTAATGTCATTGCGAATAACTATATTTATATGATTATACATGCAAATGTGGTGTGTTAAAATAATATTTGAATACAAAATTACAAAAAAAAATATTACTTTTTAATCGTACATTATATTAACTAGATTATACAAATCTAAACGTTAGCAATACGTTGCTAAGTTCCTTTTGAAGGTATTAAAAAGCTTTCTTAAATCACGTAGTTTTCTAATATGGAGGGACATTTTTTTGTGAAGTTCAAACAATGTCATACCTTTGGGTTAGGAAACTGGCGAGACGATTTAAAGTGGGCGAATTGGGTAATGTGAATGTACTTTGGTCTTTTTTTGATAGATACAAACTGGGTGTTGTAATGTGTTTGTCTCTGGTATCTTGCTATACATTTGGGTGATATGGAATGAATATATATAAAAAAGTCAAATCTTCGACTAAAGATTACTGTGTGCAAGAGGCATTGTTTGGTATTATTTAGCATTTATTAAACATTTAAAACGGGGCTAGCTTTTTTTTGTGTCTAATCACACCTTTAAACTAAGGTATATATGGGTGTCAATCATGTAGGGTTAATGGGTTGGCGGGTTGATGGGTTGAAATGTTCAACTCGAACCCAACCCATATTATTATTCGGGTCAAAGATTTCAACCCTAACTCGACCCATATAAATTTTGGTCAACCCGAACCCGACCCGCTTAACCTGTATTTTTAAATGTGTCATACAAGTTGATGAGTTATAAACGAGTTGTTGGGTTTTAAACGGGTTATTGATAACATATTTAATGATAAGTATGAGTGTGACAAATAAATAATATAATGTGTCAAACTAACATTATTATAACTAACCATGTAAAATAGAAACAAAAATATAAAAGTTTTTTTTTCTAAATAGCTAAACGGATTGATGGGTCAACTCGAACCCGACCCGTTTTTATAAACGGGGCGTGTTAGACGACCCAAACATTTTTTTTGTGTCGGGTTCGGGTAGGGTTGGGTTGGCGGGTCGTGTCAAAAATTGCCGCCCCCAAATGTATATGTAAATCATGACTGTGTGAATTCTATTGATTTTGTAATTAAAAAGGGGCTAGCTTTTTTTAAAACATGTTTTAGGGACACGTATGGATTCTTAGGGAGGGGTGTGGTTTAGGGTAGTGCCCTAGCCACGTCACCAGTTTTTTTTTATTCAATAATTTAAATAATGAAATATTAAACTTCATAAAATAAAAAAAGTTACGTTAAATGAAAAAAAACATACATTAAATTAAAAAAGATAAAATATTTGAGAGTGTAGAAGTGAGGTTGTAAAATGTGAGTTTTTTTAGTGTTAAAGATTGTAAATATATGGGTTTATATTGGGTTAATATATATATATAAATTCTGCAACGGTCATCTCCCCTCCAAACGGTCAAATTATTTCGGCTTCTAACACCCGCTCTAACTACCCGGAAAGGGGTACCCGAGCTACACGGCGCGGTGTAGCCGAGCGGGTCCCCTACCCGAACATGCCTACCCGCAACCACACCGTCTCCCCTTAAGGCACATCACCATCAGTATTGCTCTTATTTAATAAGTATTATTATACTTTTATCAACTTTTTTGGTAAGTTAATTTGGTTGAATTTTTAGCTGATTATCAGATCTAAGTAAATTTGTATGTTATTTATTATTATTTTTTTTGGGAAGGGCAAGTAAACTTCGATTGATCATGTTTATGAAGGCAGATTACGAGAATGGTAAAAAGTGTGTTTTGTGTTCTTTCAACCTATCACCATTACTCCATTACATATCATCATTTGCTCTAAATTCTCTCTGGTCGACTACCACCTTCACCCTAATTTCTATCCAGAACCTCATCAATTTGATTATCATAGACTTTTGGCGGTGTAAACTCCGGAGGGCTCGTGGCAGAAATTGATGTTTCTACCATTGAAGCAATCGTGATTTGCAGTCACACCTGCATTCAGTGGCTAGGGTTCCACCTCCCTCAACCCCCACTAACTCCTATTTTTTTAGAAGGTAGCTAACTTGAGCGGTTATTATTTACATGGGGTATTTAAGTAAATATAGGTTAGGAGTTGGCTACAAAGTCCAAATTTCCTAACACAATATTATACAAAAAACCAAAGCATTTGTAAAAACAAAATTCATTGTAAAAAATACAATACGAGATGAACTCCATATGTTGGTTAGTATCAGAATGTTTAGCGTGGATGTTGAATCGTGGAAACTGCAAAATGAAACCTGGTCAAAAGTGGTTTCTTTTCTGCCCGGTGTGTCTATGCCATTGATGATTAGGTCATCTGTGCACTATATCAATGGATATAACAGGTTCATTATATTTCAAGAATGGGGTGAGATTGCTGAGATAAACGTAAGGACAAAGGAGATGCATTACATTAAACGTATAATGAAATAGTATATGTACACTGTTATCATTGACATGTAATATGTATATATCTTTTTTGTTTGTTAATTTTATGGTGATAGCAACACCAACGTTAATTTGGGTTGTCCGATCATGGCGGTTATTTGTGAGATTAAATCTCATCCGTAATAACCCCAAAAAATTGGTAGTATTTTTTAGAGTGCAGCAATTAGGAAGTTACCTAAAATTACTCCCCACATTCTCCACTCTCCCATTTAATTAATTACACATCTGCAATAAAATATAGGCAACATTAAATTCGTTACTAAATCTAATTATTCATTTTTAATGTATCATCTGGCAACAATAAAAAAAAGTAAAACTAATTTACCTCTAAAATCATTAATTTTAATTAAACATGTAACAAAGTAATATATAATATTTATTTTAAAGGTGTATTAATATTTGTGTCAGGATGCATTTGAGTTGCAGCACCCAGATGATCAATTTTAGTTGCAGCACGCCGCCTTGAAAGAAAAACTTAAATTATATATTAAGAAACAACCTTTAATTCGATCTCTTAATAGATATTAACTTTTTAACAAATAAAACTCGGGATGTATCAATTTTTTTTAACCATTATTAATGCATTAAAATGTGTTCGAATGTTATCCCATGAGCTATAAGCTGCAATATTATAAATCATTGTGTTAGAAAAGTAATAAGTCAGTATTTATGTAATTTACTTACACATAATATACATACAATTTAACATTGTGTTTTTAAGACATTGTTTTTTAATACGTCCAATCTTGACGGTTATTTATGTATTTTAGTAACACATAATTAAATACATACAATTTAACATTGTGTTTTTGAATATGTAACAGTTATTTCTTAATTGAAGCAATTTTCTTCTAAAGACAGTTCAGGTTGACACTTTGACATGGTCGGCTTAATAAATAGGAGATATCATTCCACGACCTAACAAAATAACTATAAAATTAATTAAAAAACTGCTAATTAGTTAGTCCCCCCTCCCCCCATGATTTTCTACCCACATTCTCCACCTAAGACATTTCTAACAAAATAGGAAGCAATTTGAAAAAAAAATACAGTTCAGTGGGTGGTGGGAGTTTCTTTATATTACCATATAAAGGTGTGCGATTGATCTTGGTCGTACAAATTAGACGGTTAATTGTGACGTTTAATCATGACCAGAATAACCACCAGGTGGTTATGGCCAGAATTTGAATGTTTTTTAGGTGTAGCAGTTCACGAGGTGAAGTTTTATCGCCACATTGTGTTAATGTCCTTGTGTTTTTATTAGACAACGAGGTTTTGTAGATGTTTATGTTTTATATATATAACATTGTACTATACTATAGCATTGTGTTATTTATAAACATTGTGTTTTTTGTATAAGCATTATGTTTTTTATTAGTATTTTTTACAACATACAATATCGTCGAATTTCAATTTTTTATGTATATTTCTCTCCATTATAATTTTAATTAGGATATATATTTTCCTCCATTATAATTTCAACCCCTGAGTTTGCTAAGAATAATTGTCATTTCTTTCAAATATTAAGTGACCAGAAAATAATTGCTCTTGACAAATCATCGTGTGTGATTCGTTATGTTGATGTTGAGTCTCCTAGATATGTTTTAGGCACTAATCTTCGCATTCCCTTCGACGCTCATCCATGTAATGTGATATTTCTAGCAAGTTTGGATGGGATGGTATGTGCTTGCCTATGTAATACTGGTGAATTGGTTGTTTGAAATCCACTAACTCGTGTGTTCAAGATGCTGAAAATCCTAATTCTCGGGGCTTTTACAATATCGATGATGATAGTCTTGGGTTTTGTGTCGACTCTGCTGCCGATTACAAAATTGTGCACATTAAACGCACTCATTTCAGGTTGACTGTTAACATTTATTCATTTAGTGAAGGTTCATGGTCAACTCCAAGGTTCTTAATTTGTAGTCCATATGATATTATTATCTATAGTTGGTCTGTTGGGACAATTTGTGGAAATAGTTTGTATTTTGTATTGACCAAATTATGGTGTATGGGTAACACAGCGGTTCTTCGTTTGGATGTTGAGTCGAAGGTAATAGAAAATGTAGGATACCCAGATACACTGAGTGTGGAATCTATAGGTCATTTGGTGACTATACGAGATAAACTTCATATGTTGGTTAGTATTGGAATGTGTAGTGTAGATGTTCAATTGTGGCGTCTGCAAAATGAAACTTGGTCGAAAGTGGTGTCTTTTGTACCCCGTGTGTTTATGCCATTGATGATAGGGTCATATGTACACTATATTGATGGAAATAACAAGTTAATTATAGTACACGAATGGGGTGATGTTGCTGAGATAAACGTAAGGGCAAAGAAGATGCATGTTTTTTTCCTTTCATCTTTATGCAAGGCATGATAGGTGCAACCTATATTGAAACTATAGTTTCACCACATCTTTAGTTATGATTTTGTATTTAGTTGTTTATTGTGGTTGCTATATTTTTGTACATGGAGAATCAATGTTTAGCAATGTGTTATTTTAATTGGTCTATTATGTTTAGAATATGTTTGTTAGTTGGTGTTGATTGTTAGTTAGTGTTTATTGTATAAAATTAGTAGTGTAAACAAAATATTTTTTTTAGATTTATTCAGTTTATGCAATATTGTGTAATAGTTGATTAAACAAAATAAATTTTATGATTTATTCAATTTATGAAATGTTGTGTAATTTTTTTTACGCCAATAAATATAATCTACCTTTGATTGTCATTGGTAGTTTTTTAATACTTTCTTAAACATCTAACTTTGATAGATCTCATCTATCTTCATTTAATGCTGTTAGCAATTGCTATGTTAATCAATTTACAAATAATTACTTAAATATTTTAAATTGTGCGAATTAGATGTAAGATTTTAAGTTAGTATGTATGACAATTCGATGTACGACAATACAAGAACAGTTGTAGTTACTAATGTGACAACCCGCACTAAACCAGGTATCCGTACAACTTAATTAATGATTAATTACTACTTGATTACTGTGCTTGATTGAACTAGCTGATAAACTGCTACCTGCATACTGATACATGCACTTACTTGCATCATACTTTATTTACTGTCACTACATTATTTACATACTGAACCCTAGTGACAAACTTGATGCACAAAAAGCACAGTAGCACTAAACGGATACACAGTGAACATGCTGATATAACCAGCATCAGGCAAATACTGCCTCCAAGGCCTGTTAAGAGCCCCATATATTTTTGGTTACACTGGTAGTGAGTGTAGGATATAAGGGTTGTGTTACCGCGTCTCTAGGGATAAGATACACTGATTCGGATGTGCCAAGAACGTACTTTAGGTACCAAACACAGCACTTTAATAATTTAACCAGCTTCTAGCTGACTAGTAAAGTGCCAGAAAATGAGAAAATATTACTAGACACTTTCTAAAGTGTCGGGAAAACAAATTGTGTCACTAAAAATATAATAACGACACTTTAAAGCTTTAAAACACTTTAACGGATTTCTATCCAACCGGACACCCGGACTATACCCGAGACATGAAAATATTAATATTTTCACTATTTTTATTTTTCTGAGCCAGTTAGGGTCCCTGATTACCCTAACACCCGCCATAACGTGTATCATACAACTAACAAGGTTAAACACTTGGTTAACTTATTTAACTAAACTAATCATCCTAACCATCTAATTAAAATCGAACCAAGGGACCCCCCCCCCATAACCGAGTTCGGTCCCCTAGGGGGACATATCTTGTACTAGAGATTGCAAGATCAAATCCTTGTTAATTATCTAGGCTACATATTACCCAATGGGTAATGACACATGATTTCTCCTATAAAAAAAAAAACACACTAAACACTTGAGATGATTATCACAACACAAAAACCAACTCACAACTCTCTTGCTCTCTCCCACTCTCGGCCGAACTCCCTCACACACACCACCATACTTTTCGATCTTGATCACTCCATTCCATCATCATACAAACATCCAAGGTCGCGTATTAGGAGCTTTGGTGCAAGCGGAACACGAAGGACCTCTCTCGTTATCTTTTATCCACGCGTTTTTCGTCACGATTCTTCCCTAGCCCCGAGCTAGAGGTATATTGTTTAAAACTTGTTTTTACACTCATCTAAAGTGGTTAAAAGGATTATTGTCGGTTGAATCTCGTTATATTAAAAGATGATGCATTAAAGTCTAGTAAAATCACAAAAATGGTGGTTAATAGCATATAACTTGTGTAAAAGTCGTAGGACTTGAAATTTGTGTTTATCTAGACCCGATCTATGATGTGGTAGCTCAAATCTTCGTTTAACCCGACTTTGTAAAATCATGTATCATCACATAAGCTTGCTTTTGAAAGATACAAGGGTTAAAAGTGAAACACTACCACATTTTAGAAACATGAACTTGTGTAGAAATATTTTACTTGTGTAAAAGTGTTTTAACCGGTAAAATGGTATTTAAAACTAGCGGATCTACGTATCCGCAAGTGGTATTTTTGAAAGACCACACTTTAAAGAAATCATGTTGTTCTAAAGATGGATCTTACACTAATAAATATGGTTTTATAAACCACAAGTGTGTAAACACTTGCGAAACAAAGAGATCCGACAAAGAAGTAAATTTGTCACTTGTTACTAGAAGTTGTAAAGACGGATTTCTCTAAAAACGAGGTTTTTACAAGATTAAAGCTACTTTATATAAGGATCCACATATATAAAGGTGATTTACAGTAAAGATGCGGAAAAACTACAAGTTCATGCGATTATGCAAATTTACATACTTGTCGACTAGTTGTTGTGTTGGAGATTGTTTGATTGAATAAAGAAGATTGTTGATTGATTTGTTAAAAGAAAATGATACGCTTGAAAGCGTGGCCACCTCCAGTTACAGAGGAAACTCTGGCGAAATTTTCTTAAAAACCTAACACTTAGACTTTTTACACAACAAGTGTTAGAACTATCTTTGGACATACTTTCGAAACATAAATTTCGCCAGCACTATATTTTACTAAATATTCGGAGGTGGGATTTTCACAAAGATTAAAGTGATAAATATACTTGTCACAACACTGTTTATGATTACTTTGTGAAAATACATAAATATTATTTTAGAATAAAAATAATATTTACAAGCGTTAATGATTCCAAAACTTTGCGAACGCTTCCACATTAACATATAAGTTACACCGGTAATTACATTACCACAAGAGTGATAAAACGTAACTTACGCACATGTATTATGTCCCCCATCCTTGGGAAGAAGCATAACTACCAAGTGTATACGGAACATAAACACGAAATAGTTGTCTAACTATTTCCCAAAGACTCAAACTATAAAGCTAAAGCACGGCCGTCTGTCTAATAGAAATAGCACTTGTAGGTCGTTGCACAGCTTACTGTATTGGAGACACTTGGTAGAGACGCGCATTCACTGTGAGTTCATGTCCCCCTTTTCTCTAACTGTTTTCAGTTTACTTAACCGCGGGGGTGAAATACATGTTACTTTGTTTACAAGTACTTTATACACGGTATGAATTACGTAAGGAGGTTTAGATCATGTGAATGGGTAGGCGGAAACTTGAGGCTATTAATCCTCAGGGTAGGACTGAGGGACAGGAGCGGTAGATCTATCTGGGTGTAGCGAGCCCAGCCCCAGGCCAAACAGAACGGACCTTGGGGTGACTTTGTGCCCAACGCATAAATCCGCTAGGTTTGAGTCTTCCTACTTGCATATCACAACATGCTAATGGCTTTGCAAACCATTGGTGATCACAAGTCCTCTTACACTGCTACATACCAGGAAACTTTTATACTTACAAGTGTTTTACTTACTCACTTACACATGAACTCGCTCAACATTATTGTTGATTTTTCAACTCACATGTATTTCAGGAAATTAACGAGATCTGGCACGGTATGGAACGTTTTCCGCTGCACTTGTCATGGAGTCATCCGGGTTTAGGGGATGTGTCTCTTTCCTGGACAAGGCACAGTCCTTAAACCACGTTTATGTTATGTTAAGAGTTGTAAGGTTGTTGAACAAGGTTATGGTTGTTGGTTAAAACAATGGTACTGTAATTTGATTTTTAAAACTTAATGGATGACTTGCATGGTTTTTAAACTCATATAGCTTGTTATGATTAAGCTATGGTATTAAGAAGTCACACCAACATTAACCACGCTTCCGCAAAGCCAGGGTGTGACAGCTTGGTATCAGAGCTCTGATCATAGCGAACTAGGATTCTGTCTCGAGTCTAGACTATGATCACTAGGGCTCTCACGAAAACATTTTTCTGCATACCACTTAAGTCCAGATCCACACTTTTTACAAACAAATGTTGAGCACATTTTATAAGTTCAGCTTGGAGGGCTGAGGATCGATCTGGAGGATCGAGATGGTCAAGGTAGTTGAGCACGTTGGTTTGTTATAGGATCGATCTGGAGGATCGAGGCTTGGTCTAGGTGACCAAGATAGTGGGCTAGCAAGGCTAGGAAGAAAAGGTTCAGCCTGGAGGGCTAAGGATCGATCTGGAGGATCGAGGTTTGGTTTAAGTAAAGGATAGAGCAGTCTGGTAGACTGGATGGTATTTGGCTAGTAAGACTAGGAGGATTATGTGATGCCTTACTTGATGACTTATGTGATTATCTGACTATGTGATTTACTGTTTGTGCATACTTGTATTTATGTTACAGATACATGGATTCGGCTGATTCAGGTGGTTCAGACATCACCGACCCCAGGCGTATTGTATCGGATGACCTGGAGTCGTCGGAGCATGAGGTTTATACGTCAGATTTCACCAGCACGGATGACGATGACTTTCAGCCATTCGCCTTACCCGACGGCGTTGATGAGCTCCCAGTTGACCTTCCAGCCGGGGATCTACCACTGGCACTGATCCCTGCTCCTATACCGCTGGCTGCGTACCCAGCTTACCATTTACCCATCGACGACGAGGAGGACGACGTCGATATGTTTGAGGAGGAGCCTATGGAGGATGCTCAGGGCGAGGCCCTACCTGCTGTTGCTCCTTTACTGATCGCAGATGCTCCGGCTGCAGAGTCACCTGCACATTCCCCAGTCGTGGACTCCTTTGAGTCTGTGGCTTCTGTACCCACACATGCTCATAGTGCGCAGCACTTTTTCCATGGGTCCGATTCTGACCAGGCTTTTTCTGTTGCTTCCATACCTGGACTTGTTTTTGACCATGACGACGAGGGGGATTCAGATCCTATGTTCCCACCAGGATTTGATCCTGACCGTGATTTAGAGTATGTCCTGATGGACGAGTTGATGGAGGACCCAGTAGACGCTGATGACCCTTTTGATCCGATTGATCCTGACTTTGATTTTGACATGGCGTTTGATGACGTTGAGCCTGCCATTGCACCTGAGCAGGCAGCTGCCCTTGACCCTTTACCAGAGCATGACCCTGTGCATGCTGATGTACCTTTTGAGCCTATTGCTGATGATCACCACATTGATGTTCCTGTTGATCCCATTGGTCCTTTACCCATTGTTGCTGTACCAGTTGACCCCCCTCTCGAGCTCTTGGCACCCGTTCACCCTGTTGTTGCTCCCTTGTTTGATCCCGTTCCCATAGAGCCCGGACATGCACCGTTCGCGGCACATATGGATCCACCGGACGAGTCTGCCCAGCATGGCTGGATACCGGCAGACGAGGACGTTCCCCCATTCCCTCCACAGATCCCTGTTGCACCACATATTGACTTTTCGTTTCAGGTACCTATGTTTATACCTCCAGCAGGGCCTGGAGAGGGCTCTTCAGCACACCCTGATGGGCATGTACCGATGCCCATGCCTTTCATGCCTCGGATTCCTTTTGTTCCACCTACTGCAGCTCCTTTTGGTGTGGCACCCTTTGACCCCACACGTGAGCCACTGCTATGGTCACCGTTTTCCCCCATGCCACCCACTGATCCATACCACAGATTCCACGTGGGACATACCATCGAGGATGTATTGATGTCGTTTGTACACCAGCACGAGTCGCATGAGCAGCGACTACAGGATTTGGAGAGAGCCCGTCTGCAGCCATGTCAGTGCCATGGCCGGGTACCCTCTCCGTTGCAGCCGTTTCGACCATTACCCCCTGACTACGCTGCTCGTCTTACTACTTTGGAGCAGCAGATTGCTTCCATTATTCGCACACAGCAGGCGATGGAGGCGGACTGGTTACAGTTGCGCCATTTGTTTTATACCCGTTTTCCTCCTCCTCCACCACCATCGGCTTAGAGCTCATCGGTGCCACTTGGGTAGGCGAGGTGATAAGGCGGCGATTGCTTTTTGATTGCACAGCATTTTGGGGAGACTACGTTATGATTTGACTTTTGTTATGTACTTGATGTTGTATTGATACTGATGTAGTTTTTGACAGGGGTGATGTAGCCCCTAATGATTGGTGATTGTATGTATACACTTACGATGTGGTCTCATTTATATGGCAATCGCAGTTTTCTCACCATATTTGGATTCGCTTGATTACTTGTTATGACATGGGATGTGTGTGATTGATATTTGTGATGTGTGATAACCTGTGATGTTGTGTGATTATACTATTACTACCGTTATATACGTACACTATACTACGAACTGATTTACGTATTATAACAACGGAGCCTTACTAAGGCCTGACCAACTTAAACCATCTTTTAGAAGATGCCGCCAAGACGCGAACCAAACATGCCAACAAACGAGGCAGAACTCCAGCAGATTATTGCTGCTGCCATAGCACAGTACGCAGCATCTCAGCCAGGAGCAAGCGGAAGTGTTAACCAAGGCAATAACAATCCACCACACGGATGCACCTACAAGCAGTTCTTGGACTGCAAACCAGTTAACTTCGATGGCACAGGAGGTGCAGTTGCCTTTACCCGCTGGGCTGAGAAAACCGATTCTGTGTTACGCATGAGCAAGTGTGCCGAGGATCAGCAAGTCACGTATATTTCAGGGCTATTTCTAGACGGAGCCCTATCTTGGTGGAACTTACAAGTCCAAACACTAGGCGAAACTGCCGCCTACGCCCTGACTTGGGCCGAGTTGAAAGAACTGATGCGCAAGAAGTACTGTTCACGCGCAGAAATTCAAAGGTTGGAGACCGAATTTTGGCACTTAAAGATGGATGGACCTAAGATTGCGGAATACGTCCAGAGATTTCACGACCTATCTCAAGTGGTTCCTTACATGGTTACGCCAGAATACAAGCGAATCGAGCGCTTCATTTGGGGTTTGGCTCCCCAAATAATCAGCATGGTAACCTCCTCCAAACCAGCAACTATCACTGAAGCCATCGATTTGAGCGTGGCTCTCACCGAGGAGGCGATTCGTTTAAACAAGTTTGATGAAGTCAAGGCAAAGAAGACAGAGACTCACGTTGAGTCCTCAGGGGTTAACAAAAGAAAGTTTTCGAACTTCAAACAAAGTATTAGCGGTGATGGTAAGAGAGGAGCACCAAACACGCCAGCTCAGGGTACGACTGGCAGTGGAAGGAAATGAAGGGGATACTTGGGCACCCAGCCCAAGTGTAATGCATGCCAGCGTCACCATTCTGGCCGATGTGGTTTGAGAGTATGTGATTCGTGTGGAAAACCGGGCCACACAAGGGAATCATGTTGGGCTAGTGCAGGCCGCGGAGGCCAGGGAGGATATGGAAATAGGAATGATAACCGTGGTGGAAATGGAAACCGCTTACCAGGAAACTCTGGAGGAAACAGAAACCGAGGCAACAATGCAAACCAGGCTGGCAATGCCAACCAGAACAACACCCCAGCTGGAAACGGTGATGGAAACGGGCAGAGACTCGGATGTTATAACTGCGGGGAAATCGGGCATTTTAAGAAGAATTGCCCAACACTGAATCAAGCCCGTGGTAGAGTATTCCAGCTCGAAGCTAGAGAAGCACGTCAAGATCCAAATGTTGTTACGGGTACGTTCCCTATCAATCAGCGCTATGCATCTGTTTTATTTGATACTGGTGCCGATTATAGCTTCGTATCACTAGAATTTAAGAATATGCTTGGGTTAGCTGCTCATAAGTTAGACATTCCTTACTCGATTGAATTAGCTAATGGAAAATTAGTTGGAGCTGACGAGGTAATCAGAGGTTGCGTGATAGAATTGGGAGAACGCGAGTTCACTCTGGATCTACTACCAGTCCAATTGGGAAGTTTCGACGTGGTGGTAGGAATGGATTGGTTATCCAGAAACAAGGCTGAGATAGTATGTCACGAGAAAGTTGTTCGTATCCCGACTGATGATGGTGAGACAATTGTGGTTCACGGAGAGAAGCGTGACACACCGCTAAGATTTATCAGCTGCTTGAAAGCAAGGAAGTGTTTACAGAAGGGATGTGTTGCTTTTCTGGCACACATCGTGGACAAGAAGGCTGCTGAGCCAACGATCGAGGACATCCCTGTCGTAAGGGAGTATCCAGAAGTCTTCCCAGAAGACTTACCCGGACTGCCACCTCAGAGGCAAGTGGAGTTTCACATCGACTTAGTTCCAGGCGCAGCGCCTGTGGCTAAGGCACCATATAGACTAGCGCCGTCTGAGATGCAGGAATTGTCAACGCAACTCCAAGAGTTGTTAGACAAGGGTTTTATCCGACCAAGCTTCTCGCCTTGGGGAGCTCCGGTCTTGTTTGTCAAGAAGAAGGACGGAAGTTTCCGCATGTGTATTGACTACAGAGAATTGAACAAGCTGACTATCAAGAACAGGTATCCACTACCAAGAATCGACGATCTGTTCGATCAACTTCAAGGTTCAAGCTGTTACTCTAAGATCGATCTTCGATCTGGATACCATCAACTAAGGATACAGGAGGAAAGTATCCCGAAAACAGCCTTCCGAACTCGTTATGGACACTACGAGTTCCTCGTTATGCCATTTGGTTTGACAAACGCGCCTGCGGTATTCATGGATCTAATGAATAGGGTTTGCAAGCCATACTTAGACAAGTTCGTGATTGTATTCATCGACGACATCCTGATTTACTCAAAGACGAAGGCTGAACACGAACAACATCTTAGAACTATACTGGAGCTGCTAAAGAAGGAACAGCTGTACGCCAAATTCTCCAAGTGCGAGTTTTGGCTACGCGAAGTCCAGTTTCTTGGACATGTGGTTAATGGAGATGGAATCCATGTTGATCCTACAAAGATCGAGGCAATCAGGAATTGGGAAACGCCTACAACGCCAACCGAGATTCGACAATTCTTGGGTTTGGCTGGCTACTATAGAAGGTTCATCGAGGATTTCTCAAAAATCGCTCAACCTTTAACGCTCCTCACGCAGAAGGAAAGGACGTTCGATTGGGGAATCAAGCAGGATGAAGCATTTCAGATATTGAAGGATAAGCTTTGTAACGCGCCAATCTTAGCTCTACCAGAAGGTACCGACGATTTTGTGGTATACTGCGACGCATCGCGTCAGGGATTGGGTTGTGTGTTGATGCAACGCCAAAAGGTCATTGCTTACGCGTCACGCCAACTAAAAGTGCATGAAAAGAATTATACCACACACGATTTAGAGCTTGGCGCAGTAGTTTTCGCCTTGAAGATCTGGAGACACTACCTGTACGGTACGAAATGCACAATCTTCACAGATCACAAAAGCTTACAGCATATATTCAACCAGAAGGAGTTAAATATGAGGCAAAGACGATGGGTTGAATTGTTAAACGACTACGACTGCGAGATAAAGTATCACCCAGGGAAGGCGAATGTAGTCGCCGATGCCCTAAGTCGTAAAGAAAGGATCAAGCCCATAAGGGTTAGAGCTTTGGAAATGATTATACGAACCGATCTTGCCTTGCGCATTCGCGCTGCACAAAAGGAAGCTCTCAAGGAGGGAAATCTTGAGGAAGAATATCTCCGTGGAATGGAGAAGCTTTTGGTACCAAACGAGGAAGGAACGTTATGTTTTGAGAAAAGGATTTGGGTTCCTCTGTTTGGTGGGTTAAGGGAAGTTATTTTCGACGAAGCGCACAGGTCACGGTACTCTATCCACCCTGGATCGGATAAGATGTACCAAGATCTCAAAGACTACTATTGGTGGCCTAGGATGAAAGGCGACGTTGCTGTTTACGTGAGCAAATGTTTAACGTGCGCTAAGGTCAAGGCGGAATACCAGAAGCCTTCGGGACTTCTGCAACAACCTGAGATTCCCAAGTGGAAGTGGGAACAAATCTCAATGGACTTTGTTACAAAACTGCCAAGAACGCCAAGAGGCCATGATATGATTTGGGTGATTGTTGACCGCCTAACAAAGTCCGCACACTTTCTGCCAATCAAGGAGAAAGACAGTACTAGCAAACTTGCGGAAATTTACTTGAGAGAGATCGTAGCACGTCATGGAGTACCACTCTCGATCATCTCTGATAGAGACGGAAGATTTGTGTCAAGAATATGGCAATCCTTCCAAGAATCTTTTGGCTCACAATTGAATCTGAGCACTGCGTTCCATCCGCAAACTGACGGCCAGAGCGAGCGAACGATACAAACTTTGGAAGACATGCTGAGGGCATGTGTTATGGATTTAGGCGGTAGCTGGGATAAACACTTACCTTTGGTTGAATTTTCATACAACAACAGCTACCACACCAGTATTGGTGTCGCGCCATTTGAGGCCCTATACGGACGCAAGTGCCGATCACCGCTATGTTGGTCTGACGCGGGTGATAGGCAGCTTGCTGGTCCCGAGATCGTCCAAGAGACGACAGATAAGATCGCGCAAATTCTTAAACGCATCGAAGCCGCTCGCCACAGGCAAAAGGCCTACGCGGATCCAAACCGGAAGCACGTGGACTTCCAAGACGGAGAAATGGTGTTGTTAAAGGTTTCACCCTGGAAAGGGGTAGCACGCTTTGGAAAACGTGGAAAGTTAAATCCACGCTACATTGGTCCCCTTAGAATTCTGGAAAGAATTGGGACGGTAGCGTACAAGTTGGACCTACCCGCTGAACTAAATGGTGTTCACGATACATTTCATGTATCCAATTTAAAGAAAAGTCCAACTCAAATTGACGTTGCCATTCCTATCGACGAGGTACATATTGACGACACGCTCCACTTTGTTGAAGAACCTGTTGAGGTCACGGATTGGAAAGTTAACAAGACCCGCCGGAGCAGTGTCAAACTCGTCAAAGTACGTTGGAATGCCAGACATGGTCCTGAATTTACCTGGGAACGTGAGGACCGGATGAAAGAGAAATACCCCCACTTATTTCCTAAGAACCCTGCTTCTACAAGCAGAACTTAAATTTCGGGACGAAATTTATTTAACGGGGGGAGAATGTGACAACCCTCACTAAACCAGGTATCCGTACAACTTAATTAATGATTAATTACTACTTGATTACTGTGCTTGATTGAACTAGCTGATAAACTGCTACCTGCATACTGATACATGCACTTACTTGCATCATACTTTATTTACTGTCACTACATTATTTACATACTGAACCCTAGTGACAAACTTGATGCACAAAAAGCACAGTAGCACTAAACGGATACACAGTGAACATGCTGATATAACCAGCATCAGGCAAATACTGCCTCTAAGGCCTGTTAAGAGCCTCATATATTTTTGGCTACACTGGTAGTGAGTGTAGGATATAAGGGTTGTGTTACCGCGTCTCTAGGGATAAGATACACTGATTCGGATGTGCCAAGAACGTACTTTAGGTACCAAACACAGCACTTTAATAATTTAACCAGCTTCTAGCTGACTAGTAAAGTGCCAGAAAATGAGAAAATATTACTAGACACTTTCTAAAGTGTCGGGAAAACAAATTGTGTCACTAAAAATATAATAACGACACTTTAAAGCTTTAAAACACTTTAACGGATTTCTATCCAACCGGACACCCGGACTATACCCGAGACATGAAAATATTAATATTTTCACTATTTTTATTTTTCTGAGCCAGTTAGGGTCCCTGATTACCCTAACACCCGCCATAACGTGTATCATACAACTAACAAGGTTAAACACTTGGTTAACTTATTTAACTAAACTAATCATCCTAACCATCTAATTAAAATCGAACCAAGGGACCCCCCCCCCCATAACCGAGTTCGGTCCCCTAGGGGGACATATCTTGTACTAGAGATTGCAAGATCAAATCCTTGTTAATTATCTAGGCTACATATTACCCAATGGGTAATGACACATGATTTCTCCTATAAAAAAAAAAAACACACTAAACACTTGAGATGATTATCACAACACAAAAACCAACTCACAACTCTCTTGCTCTCTCCCACTCTCGGCCGAACTCCCTCACACACACCACCATACTTTTCGATCTTGATCACTCCATTCCATCATCATACAAACATCCAAGGTCGCGTATTAGGAGCTTTGGTGCAAGCGGAACACGAAGGACCTCTCTCGTTATCTTTTATCCACGCGTTTTTCGTCACGATTCTTCCCTAGCCCCGAGCTAGAGGTATATTGTTTAAAACTTGTTTTTACACTCATCTAAAGTGGTTAAAAGGATTATTGTCGGTTGAATCTCGTTATATTAAAAGATGATGCATTAAAGTCTAGTAAAATCACAAAAATGGTGGTTAATAGCATATAACTTGTGTAAAAGTCGTAGGACTTGAAATTTGTGTTTATCTAGACCCGATCTATGATGTGGTAGCTCAAATCTTCGTTTAACCCGACTTTGTAAAATCATGTATCATCACATAAGCTTGCTTTTGAAAGATACAAGGGTTAAAAGTGAAACACTACCACATTTTAGAAACATGAACTTGTGTAGAAATATTTTACTTGTGTAAAAGTGTTTTAACCGGTAAAATGGTATTTAAAACTAGCGGATCTACGTATCCGCAAGTGGTATTTTTGAAAGACCACACTTTAAAGAAATCATGTTGTTCTAAAGATGGATCTTACACTAATAAATATGGTTTTATAAACCACAAGTGTGTAAACACTTGCGAAACAAAGAGATCCGACAAAGAAGTAAATTTGTCACTTGTTACTAGAAGTTGTAAAGACGGATTTCTCTAAAAACGAGGTTTTTACAAGATTAAAGCTACTTTATATAAGGATCCACATATATAAAGGTGATTTACAGTAAAGATGCGGAAAAACTACAAGTTCATGCGATTATGCAAATTTACATACTTGTCGACTAGTTGTTGTGTTGGAGATTGTTTGATTGAATAAAGAAGATTGTTGATTGATTTGTTAAAAGAAAATGATACGCTTGAAAGCGTGGCCACCTCCAGTTACAGAGGAAACTCTGGCGAAATTTTCTTAAAAACCTAACACTTAGACTTTTTACACAACAAGTGTTAGAACTATCTTTGGACATACTTTCGAAACATAAATTTCGCCAGCACTATATTTTACTAAATATTCGGAGGTGGGATTTTCACAAAGATTAAAGTGATAAATATACTTGTCACAACACTGTTTATGATTACTTTGTGAAAATACATAAATATTATTTTAGAATAAAAATAATATTTACAAGCGTTAATGATTCCAAAACTTTGCGAACGCTTCCACATTAACATATAAGTTACACCGGTAATTACATTACCACAAGAGTGATAAAACGTAACTTACGCACATGTATTATATCCCCCATCCTTGGGAAGAAGCATAACTACCAAGTGTATACGGAACATAAACACGAAATAGTTGTCTAACTATTTCCCAAAGACTCAAACTATAAAGCTAAAGCACGGCCGTCTGTCTAATAGAAATAGCACTTGTAGGTCGTTGCACAGCTTACTGTATTGGAGACACTTGGTAGAGACGCGCATTCACTGTGAGTTCATGTCCCCCTTTTCTCTAACTGTTTTCAGTTTACTTAACCGCGGGGGTGAAATACATGTTACTTTGTTTACAAGTACTTTATACACGGTATGAATTACGTAAGGAGGTTTAGATCATGTGAATGGGTAGGCGGAAACTTGAGGCTATTAATCCTCAGGGTAGGACCGAGGGACAGGAGCGGTAGATCTATCTGGGTGTAGCGAGCCCAGCCCCAGGCCAAACAGAACGGACCTTGGGGTGACTTTGTGCCCAACGCATAAATCCGCTAGGTTTGAGTCTTCCTACTTGCATATCACAACATGCTAATGGCTTTGCAAACCATTGGTGATCACAAGTCCTCTTACACTGCTACATACCAGGAAACTTTTATACTTACAAGTGTTTTACTTACTCACTTACACATGAACTCGCTCAACATTATTGTTGATTTTTCAACTCACATGTATTTCAGGAAATTAACGAGATCTGGCACGGTATGGAACGTTTTCCGCTGCACTTGTCATGGAGTCATCCGGGTTTAGGGGATGTGTCTCTTTCCTGGACAAGGCACAGTCCTTAAACCACGTTTATGTTATGTTAAGAGTTGTAAGGTTGTTGAACAAGGTTATGGTTGTTGGTTAAAACAATGGTACTGTAATTTGATTTTTAAAACTTAATGGATGACTTGCATGGTTTTTAAACTCATATAGCTTGTTATGATTAAGCTATGGTATTAAGAAGTCACACCAACATTAACCACGCTTCCGCAAAGCCAGGGTGTGACAACTAATCGCAATCGAATAACAAGTAATCATTATCTTAAATACAGACACATTTATTGATGTTCTTAATAGTTGGATAAGATGTCATCGTGATATTAAAATATGTAGTGAGTTTGGATGGACGGGTTTAACCCGACCTGAACATGAAAATTTTAGACGAACCCAAGCACGACCTAAACCTGAAAATCGTGTCATATAAATGAACCCGTTCAACCCGAATTTTTTTTATTTTTACTTATTTTTTCTGTAATTAATATATTACAATTAAAATTTTCTAAAAAAAAAACAAAAATATATATAATACAATTACATTTAAATTGTGAAATTTTATGTAAATTAATCTATTTAAGTCATAACTATGGCATAAAATACACGCTCAATTTAATTTATGACAAAAAAGCATATTGTAAAAAATATAATATAATATAAATGGGTTAAACATGTCAACCCACCAACCCGATCGGATTGCCATGAACCCGGCCCGTTTAGCTAAACAGGTTTGCGGGTTCAACCAAAGACTAACCCAACCCATTTAGACTAAGCTCAAAACCCGTGAATTTCATATTTGGTTCATGTCGTGTTTTCGGGTTGTGTCAGAAGATGATGTTATATTTCGTTTTTCTATACATTGTGTTATAGGTTTTTTACTATACACTGTGTTTTTCAATTGATGGGTTTTCTATACATTGTGTTATAGGTTCTGGTTATTTTGTTTAGTCTGCTATCCATTGTGTTTTTGTTCTATTGTCCATTGTGTTTTAGTCTGTTGTTCATTGTGTTTTTAGTCTGACTCTGTTGTCCATTGTGTTTTTAGTATACTGTCCATTGTGTTTTATTCTGTTATTCATTGTGTTTTTAGTCTGTTGTTCATTGTGTTTTAGTCTGTTGTCCATTGTGTCTTTTAATTATCATCAATTGTGTTTTTAGTCTACTTTCCATTGCATTTTTAGTTTGATACACATTGTGTTTTACGTTATGTTCATTGTGTTTTAGTATGTTGTGCATCGTGTCTTTTATCTGTTCTCATAAATTGTGTTTTAGTCTACTTTCCATTCCGTTTTTAGTTTGATACTCATTGCGTATTACGTTATGACCATTGTGTTTTACACCTGGGTTAATCTCTGATTAAAGATCATCATTCGAACATTTCCTGATTCCGTTTACACATCATCATTCCAACGAAGCTTCCAATTACACATCATCGTTCCAACGAAGCCCTGAAATCTCCAGCTAATCTTCGATTACAAATCATCGTTCCAGCATCAACGTTCCAAACAAGCTTCCAATTCGTTGATATAGATTTGTTGTTTTGTGATTTTGTAGGTTGCTCTGATCTACTCTAACTCTCCCTTTTATATTTCAATTTGTATTCTCTATTGGAAATTTGTAACTCTAATAGCCCTGACCATCAAAGATAACCACAAAAACCGCCGCCTGCGGTTGACCATGTGCTAGCTTCTTTGATGGGAGAGTTACATGTTAGGTTTGTAGCTTATTTT
The DNA here is from genome assembly GCA_030545235.1 of Helianthus tuberosus. Taxonomy (NCBI): domain Eukaryota; kingdom Viridiplantae; phylum Streptophyta; class Magnoliopsida; order Asterales; family Asteraceae; genus Helianthus; species Helianthus tuberosus. Next base: position 158,526,227 of record CM060418.1, on the reverse strand, counting down.
TTTTAGGGTTATTGGATTTTATCACCCTCAACTATCGGCCTTTGGCCGTTGCCACCCCCAACTAACACTTTGACACCCGGCACCCCCAACTTGACTTTTAGTTTGCGCTGGCACCACCCAGTTAAATCTTCACTAACTGAGTTTGTTTTTTTATCCGACGTGGCACATAGCTGATGAGTTGGACAGGACGACGTGGCGAATTTGTGGCACAAGTAGGCATCATCATCATCTCTCATCACCAAATCACCTTCAAATATCTATAATTGCTGGTTTTGTTCTATTTATAAAATATCATCATCATTCTCCTACTTGCCCCTACTTTGTTCTCCACTGAAGCATACCGACCCACATGTTCACCAAATCACCCTTCCTAATCAGCGTGAACTGATCCGAACGCGAATCAAGCAGATTCAAATCGACCATATGCGAATCAACCAAATCCAAATGAATAGTGTTTCATTGAAGCCACTGAGAAACCAGATCTGGTTGAGAATCAACGTACCATTCTAATAGTACAAATAGATCAATCGTCTTCCTGAATTCAAATATAACAAGATATGCCGTCTTCTTGAACTCGAATCGTCTTCCTGAACTCGAATCCTGAACTGCCCTCTGCCAACCGCCAAAGGCCATCCACGAGATCCTCCGCCCACCATCACCGCCGTATCTGGCGGCGCCCATAACACACATTGACGAAACTCCGGTCGACCATGACAGAGTTCAGGTCTTTGCCTCCGAACGGTGGCGTTTGGCGATGGTTTAGTGTCGATTGGAAGGTTTAATTTGCAGTTGATGCGGAGGTAGATTAAGGAGTTCAGATGATGTTGTAATTTAGGGTTTGTTAGTTAGTATATGATTGGGATGTGTGTTTGTGAATTGGGAATTTGGGATGCTTTGTTTAATGAGGTGCAGAGCAAACATATAGAGAGGTGCCATGTTATCACCACGTCATCTGTCCACGTAAGCTAAGTTGTGCCACATAGGATCATAAACAAACTCAGTTAGTAAAGATTTAACTGAGTGGTGCCAGCACAAACTAAAAGTCAAGTTGGGGGTTCCGGATGTCAAAGTGTTAGTTGGGGGAGACAACGGCCAAAGGCCGATACTTGGAGGTGATAAAATCCAATAACCCTTTTTTTTACTGTATTTATACTTATTAAAGTTGATTATGAAGAAACAAATGTTGATAACTTTTATTAACACTCAAATTTAAGAATATGTTAATATGGATATTGATTTTATTAAATTAAATATAAAAAAAGATTAAAGACTGAATATGCATAAAATAATACACGCTACAATTAACACTTCCTAGGATTTCGACGACTCTCGCCTTCTTCCACGCGATTTCACTCTTTCTTTTGTCTTGCAGATCGGCTAGCATGTCACAGATTTTTTGATCCTGTTTTAGCAGTTGTGTGATAAACTCTTCTGCGTTCTTCTTGAAATCTGATGGAGGAGAGTGGAGGACTTCATCAAGCAATCCGATGCTGCTCCAGGTTTGCTTGTAATTGTTATCACTGATGATGCCGACTTTTCTGTTTAGTTCTTCATCTGCTCTCTTTTCTTCGAGCGACCATCTAAAGAATTGCGTTTTAACAGCGCCGGTGTCTGACCAGTGGTAGAAGCATCTGTTTGCCATCTAGAGTATTGTTGGTGTTGCTGGTTTTGGTTTGTTTTTTGACAAACAGTTTTTAAAAGACAATTGCCGATGTTTTCAATCAAACTAATCATCAGCCTTTTATAGTGTTTAAAATGGGTCTTATGGTAAATGAAGTGGTTAACCGTAATTATGATAAGCTGTTTTTTTAAGATTGAAATTTTGTCCTTTGGGTTTCTTGATATTTAATTTTATTGGTTTTGCCATGAAAACTTATTTTTGAAAGGTTTTGCATTAAAGCCCGCATTTTTTAAATATAAATTTACATGTTTATATTAAATGTACACGTTTTTCCCTCCTAGATTATTAAATGTACAAGGAATTTAAATCTGACCTTTGGACTGTTAGATATTTCACTATATAATGACATTGCCAATTCACCTATTTTTCATCATGTTTTACTACCAAGATACCTTTCTTTCACATCAGTTGAATAATATATAACATAAAATTGCGTCATACACTTCTGCAGAGTCTGATGATTTAAAGCAGCGCTTTATCAGGCAAGTTGAGGAGCAAGTATATGCGGATAGGGCTACTTTTCAAGAGCTGAAGAGCTGTTTTGATGGATTGCACCTTGGTCTGTTCACGAGAGACCAAGTTTCCAGAAACCTGATGGCAGTGCCTTCAACTTCCGTTCGTGACCTTTGTGTTGTCAGTAATATAGAGTGCGGTGATAGAGATAGGGCTGTAAACAAACCAAACGAACACGAACAAGACCTTGTTCGTGTTCGTTTGTTAAAAAATATATGTGTTCACGAACCGTTCACGAACACTTATCGAACGAGATTTTATGTTTGTGTTCGTTTGTTAAGGAAATGAACTTGTTCGTGTTCGTTTGTGTTTGTTTGTTAATTTTAGGCAACGAATGTTGACGAACACAAATAAGCACAAATTAATGTTAATGAACACAAATGGAAAAAAAAACGAACACAAATAATAGTTCATGAACAGAATATATAATACACTCACACTTATTAGATATTTAATTTGTCAGAATTTTGATATATTTAAATAAATATAGAAACTAGAAACACTAATGAACTATCGAACACAAGTGAACACGTTACTGAACGTTCACGAACATAAACGAACGAACGCAGCCTCTGTTCATGTTTGTTCATTTAACTAAACGAATGAAATTTCTTGTTCATGTTCGTTTGTTTAATAAACGAACGAACACAAACGAACTTCCCGCCGAACGGTTCACGAACTGTTCGCCGAACGTTTGGTTTGTTTACAGCCCTAGATAGAGACGTGGAGTTCATGGCGATGCTCAAGGATATACATCGAGAGGTTCAAAACTCAATAGAGTTAAAGCTAAAATTTCTTAATTCTTGCTGTTAGAATTTTTTATTTCTGACTGTTATTGTTAGATTTGAATGTTTCTTAGTTCAGTACTCGATGTAGTTGTTACTCTTTTAATGCCATAAATTTTAATCGTATTAATCTTTCTTGTCGCATTTTACTTTTACTTATTTTAGCAAGCATAAGTATTATTATATAGTATAGATATAGAATATGAGGATTGCAGATCGATATTGATGTTGATGTTAAATTGTGTCTGAATTTGATTTAGTTTATGGTCATGTTAAATTGTGCCTGAATATAGAATTGCAAACATGAAAAAAACACTATGTATACCATAAACATCTAACTTTGATAGATCTCATCTATCTTCATTTAATGGTGGTAGCAATTGCTACGTTAATCAATTTACAAATAATTACTTAAATACTTTAGATTGTGTGAATTAGATGTAAGATTTTAAGTTAGTATGTATGACAATTCGATATATGACAATACAAGAACAGTTGTAGTTACTAATCGCAATCGAATAAAAAGTCATCATTATCTTAAATATAGACACAGTTATTGATGTTCTTAATAGTTGGACAAGAAGTCATTTTGATATTAAAATATGTAATGAGTTTGGATAGAGTTAATCAGATATACCCGGACCGCGGACGGGTAAACTACTAGTTGTCATTTGTTGTTGGAGCATTTGGAGATCTAGGAATGAGTTTAGGTTCGCAAACAAACCGGCTCAGGTCGAGAACATCATTAGTGAGATAAAGATGGTCGGGTGTCTATGGGTTAGAAGTAAAACGAAGTTAAAAACTCTGACTTGGGAAAACTGGTGTAGTTTTGTAATTATATAATTGTCTCTTGTTTGTTTTGGCTGCCCGGTCTTTTTGGATTGGTGTGTTTCTAATGAAGTTAGCTTTTCAAAAAAAAAAAAAAAAATCACATGACACTTCCTCTCTCTAAAAATCCAAACACCAAAAACGTTCTCTATCTTAAAAATAAACTTCAATTTTGCTGCCTGTAGTTTGGTCGTTTTAACGGTTTTGCCCCAATCCTTTAAAAATAACCATTTTACTCCCTTGATCTATGAAGCCCATCACGATTTCACTCCCTGCCCCAAACGGCATCCATTTTAAACATTAAAAACTGGGACGTGCATAACACATGATGGGCAATTATGACCATAACTAGACTGAACATGACAGTATTTAACATTTAAAATGGATGCCGTTTGGGGCGGGGAGTGAAATTGTGATGCGCTTCATTGATCAGGGAGTAAAATGACTATTTTTAAAGGATTGAGGCAAAACCGTTAAAACAACAAAACCTCAGGGAGCAAAATGAAAGTTTACTTAAAATAAATTAAAGGGGGAACAATACAGCGTATATTATTTATTTTTAAATCTGTTTCCGTTTTTAAGATTTTAACATATAGTAATCGGTGATTTGGTTCCCTTGGGTTTAAAAATTCTAACTACAAAAAATACGGATGAATAAATACATATTTTATTAAAATACACAAATAGTTTCAAGAATAACAATCTTCAAACATACACACACACGTATTTTACAACATATATAACACGATCATTAATTCTAGCAAGATCGAGTTTCTGTGTTTCAAGTTCTACACATGGCGGAATCTTCATCTTCCTCGTACGGTATTGTTTTCCAATACTTGAAGACCATCATCATCGTAAACGAACGAACAAGTGATCATGTAGACAAAGTAATGGTCATCCACCAGCCTTATGCAACCGCAAACGAGCCAAATCTGACAATTCAAGACTATGAAGACATCGACATTGAATCTTTGTTGTTCGATGACGGGCATCCTTACACAACATTCCGGATGGAGTTTACAACCAGTCACGGGTCGTTAGTCGCTGCTAGATACGTGGATGTGGACGAACCTGTTCTAGTGTTGGATAATGGTACTCATTCACATGGTAATATATCAGCTATGCGGATTGCAAGGCTTGTGTTGTGGTACGAGTCACTTGGCGCTAGTGGCTTCTCAGCGGCAAAGATTTTTGAACAATGTGTCGAGATTAGCGGATTTGGTAAAGAGAATGAAGACGAAGAGATTTGTGTGATTTGTCTCCGAGAATACCAAGTGGGAGAGATGATCGGAACACTGAGATGCAAACATGGTTATCATCAAGAATGCATAACAAACTGGTTGATGCAGAAGAGTGAGTGTCCAATGTGCAGAGCTATAGTTGTCCATTATATGGTATAGGTTTTTCTAAACAAGATTTTTATGCATTAAGAAACGTAAATTTGAATTTATCTAATCTTTGGTTTCAATGATTCGGGTTTAGCTATAGCCATTGGGTCATCTTGGTGTCGGGTTCATCCTTTTCGCCTTCTCGTTCAACTGCCAGTTTTTCTTTGTGCAGATCATAAGTGGAGTTGGTTATATATGAACACCACATTTTGAAGTTCAATTTTAATTTGGTTGAATCAAGAGTAATTTAGCTAATCGAAAAGTTCGTGGCAAGCACGATTAATTAGGGGTGTTCTAAAAGCGTTGAAACTGATTGAACCGTCCAAAGTGAAACAAATTGGCCGGTTTGAGATCTCAACGGTTAGGGTTAGGGTTAGGGCTCAGTTTTACTTGGATTGGCGGTTTGTCCGGTTTGAACTTGGAACATGCCATATAAACCGAATCTCCTGTTTTCGCTTTATTATTTATATGTGTATTTTGTTGTGGTCTTAATATATAGATACATATATGTATTATAATCATAAACGATTGTTATTTCTAACACAAACCAGTGGTTTCTTTTAAGTAAAATAAATAGTTCGAACTGTCAAACCATCAAAACTGGCCGGTACGGCCGACCCAACGAACCTGGATTGTTTGATTTTTTGTTTCTCGAGACCATAGTTAGCAATTCGTTCCAGACTTTTTGTCAAATCGGCTAATCTGGACCATGAACACCTCTATGCTAGTTAGAACTTTGTATATGATCAGAAGTTAATGATCATTTAAGTCCTAGAATATAGAATTATAGCATCTAAACAGACTAAATCTAGGCCTAATATGCTAACATTAATATTAATATTAATATTAATATTAATATCTATTAATAAAGAAGACGAAATGAATAGTGTTTATGATTGTGGAATGCTGTGATTAGATGGGTTGGGCGGTTGTTTACACGTAAACAACCTCTTTCTTTCCCAAACCCCCTATTATAAATCAGAGTAATTCACGGTTTTTTCTCCTCCACCGCCTGCTTCACACCTCCCACCTCAAAACCTCCTATCACTTGATCAGCCCTAAATTGATCTCTCTCTTTCATGAAAACCCTCTGGTTAAATCCAGCAGCGACGCAACATGAACAAACCAGATCAACGCAGCCTTGAGAGGTTAGGGTTTGGTATGGGATTACGACGGGTAGAACTCGGTGGATTCTGACAAATTCCGGTTAGCTCCGGTGAGAACCGGGTGACCTGAACCAGGTATCAAGAATTTCATCTTTGTATTATTTCGGATTTTTTATATGATTTGGGTTGATTTTATTAACCTTTCTTCTCTGTTTGGCCTTTATTTACAGGAAATCGCCAATTCTTGATGAACATTAGGATTCAGGCACCATGACCCCTTCTCCTTCTCCAATATTCCGTTATAAAACCCCTCTGTAAGTGTTCTTTTTTGTTGTAATTTTGAACCATTTTGTTTTCTCCAAATGGGTAATCTTTAGTTGATGGAGTTTAGGTTTTTTTGCATCTGGGTTTCGATTAGATTACGGTTATTGATATGGGTTTGTGTTGGGTTTGTTTATTTGGTCTTTCTTTATGTTTTTGCATCAGGGTAATTTCAATATTATAGACTTATATTTATGAAGATGAAGTTAAAAGGTTGAAAGGAATTGTAGATTATTAATTAATATCTATTGATAATTGAACAATAACTTTTCAAATCATGGCCGTTAGTTTTTGATCTACTGTGGGTGTGTTGCTTGGTTATCGCGTGTGGCCTGCTTTGTGTTTTAACTGCTACGTGTTCATGCCTTGAACAAAGAATGAGTTTTTCATGAGTTTTAAAGCGTTAAAAACAACATTGAAATTATTTGAGTTATGCATGCGATTGTGTGATGACAATAGATGATAATTGTGTTTAGTTTTTCCTAAGTTCTATTACATGTGGCCTCTTGGTGGTTAGAATTGTGTTAATGTATGCAATTTTTGTTGTTGTTTGTTTCACTTTATGATTGATTAATAGTTGAGTATTTTTCTTTCCCACTTTGTTGAGTTAGGTTATTTTTTGTTCAATTAGGCTAGACGCAAGAGACACAACAGAAGAGAAGAGAAGAGAAAGTGGGCTCTGATCTTGGCCGTGAGGTTTCATAAAGGATCGGTACAGGAGACGTGAATTTGCAAAGGTGGTGTCAAAGTGGAAGAACAACACGTGGAATCTATGATGACGTGTGGCCATAAACAGTAACAATTTTCTGTCATTTACTTTTACTATTGACCAAACATTTTTATTGCTCTAACATCCGAGGATAATGTTGCTGATCGTATCCAACAGGTCCACGTATACTAATTCTACATTTTGTTTGTCGTTGTTATTATCATTATCGTTATCACTAAATAAAGTATGTCATGTGTTTTAGTCACTTAGACCCAGATTAAGGGGCTAAAGTTGGGGTCCAATCAGCTATGGAACACACAACCATCGAGTTAACCGGCCCAGTTTACTATCTGAGGTCTTCGCGGTTCTCTCAGCTGGGTCAGGCAATGTGTTAAAGCAATAATACTAACTCTGTAATATTTTTTGACCCATTATCCATATATCTTAACCCAAGATAACTTGGTTTCATATGACTGGGTTAAGTTGATCACATTTGGTCACATTTTCTATTATACAAGCAGGTATGGATTATTTTTTTGTTTTTGATTTACAGGCCTCTGCGTCGTTGGCACTACCTATCATCATTTTGTTCGGAGCATTATCAGCCATATTTTTGTAAGTTATCTGCATGTCCCATTTGTCCCCTATGTATTCTATCATACAATAAATATCATTACGTGATTGTTGCAACTATTTTACACCTCTTATATTTAATTAATTAAACTCCGACCCGAGTCGGTTACTGTGTATGACTTGAGGCCACCCGAAACCTTAGTACACCAAAAATAAGTTTATTTTTTCACTTTTAATTTAATCCAGTGTCATATTTAACTGTTGAACATTGAAACCGACCCAAACTCGATTACCAAACCAAACTCGAGTAAAAAACACCTTACTAACCTGAACACGAATGTAAACATTGTTTTTGGAGAACAAACTTTATTATGTATAGAAGTCTTAAAAAAATAAATTCTTTTTATCAGTGCTTAAATAAAAAAAGTTAGTGCAAGTCATTTACTTTCCTTATACAAAATATTATAATTTATAAGTTTGAGTTTTTGATTGTGAGATTACTTATTGACATCAAAATATGACTAGAATGGTTTTCCTTTTATAAAAAATAGCATCCGTATATGCAGGATTATTATGAAGATGTTATGTGTTGAAGTTTAAGATCAAAAGTAGCCTTTTTCTGGTATTGGGTTGTTCTATAGAGTCAAAAGTTATATAATATCTCATTTGACCAGATTAGATAAAATACTTCAAGTTAACATGTTGTATTAGTTTTTTACCTCCTTATCTCTGTGTTCTATTTTCACTGTGTATGTCGTGTAGTTTTCATTTTTATTTAAATAATCGACTTGACCGTTGGTTTGCCTGTTTGCATAATAGTACTGCTCATTAACGAAGACCTCACAGAAAAAGGAACACGCTTCTTCATCAGCTAACATCTCAATGTAGCAACACCCGCTCCGCCTCTTGCCACCCCGGCATCAAAAAGACAAATACAACTAAAAGGCAAATATAATGCCACCTGGGTACGTATAGAACACTTCACTCAAAAACACACTTTAAGAAATCCAATCCGAACTCCTAATAGTAGCACTGTTCTTTTATAGATACGAGGCGACACATCAAGAAAAAAGATGACTAAAAATCATGTGCAACAACCATAGATTATGCTACAGATTGATTGGTAAGGCTTTGTTAAAAGGCTTCAATGGCTTGCTAAACAAACAAGGTGGATAAAAATCCTATATGACAACTTTAGAGTTATGGTATGGATGGGACTGAGAAGGTTGTATCAAAAGGCTTCCATTGCCTGTTATTTGTAGATCCATTTTTTGTAGCCCATAAAATATGGCTGTTCATGTAGGAATTAGTTGTTTTTAGTTAAAAAAAAGGTACAAAACGTGTCATATTTGGTCATCCAATTCCTGTTTAAAAGACAAGTTGAGGTTTAACACAACCGTACGTAGCATTAAACCGAGAACGATTCGGTTTAGCACGCCGCAACGCGCGTGGAGTATATAACTAGTTATCATAGAATCTCAATCTTAACTCAAAACAGAACAAACAAAATCTAGGGTCTAAGCCCAAGGTTTAAAAAGGAAAAACGGAAACCCACTAGGTTGACCAGCCAAACCAAGCCTAGCCCAGTCTACTCCCTTAATTTTGGGGTCATTTCATATATACCTTTAGAACTTATAAACTGTATGCGAAACTAAAAATATTATATACTAGGTTATAGATACTTGTAGTACACTTGGTACAAAAAAAATATGTAATAAATAAACATTTATAGTAAATAATTTTAAGGTCATGCATGGGGTAGCTAAGTTACCGTTTGGGCTGCGGACCTGCCAACCCCACTTGATGACAACCCCACTTGATGACAAATGCGGTATCCTGTTTTGACGATGGTCTCCGAGAGGCTATCGAAGACATTGTTGTTTGCGGGGGGTCCTACTTTGGTGACCTTCAGTGGCGTTTGGCATCCTTGCCGATGCGTTTGGGTGGTTTGGGCCTCCTCTCAGCTCGGGATGTTGGAGTTTATGCTTTTGTGGCGTCTAGAGCTCAGTCGTGTGTATTACATGACCATATCCTTCGGAACAGTGGGGTTGTTAAGCTTGACGTAGACTACCAACAGGCCCTTGAATACTTAAGTGTCTCTCTTCCAGACTTTGATATTGGCGGTTTCTCTAATATGGACCCCCCCCCCCAAAGCCACAAAAAACTTTGGCGAATGCTCTATTTGACAAAATCGCTCATAGTCTGGGAGAAGCATTTGATCTGTCTCCCTGCCAGAAGGCGGTGATTGAGTGCTTGAAAGGCCCCCATGTGCAAGACTTTTTGACTGTTATCCCGATCGAGGGGCTGGGGCAATGCATGTCGGCTCTTGAGTATAGGGCTATCCTTAAATAACGGCTGATGATCCCTATGTATCCAGAAGACAAAACCTGCCCAATCTGCCGTAAAGCCTGCATGGATAAATACGGGGAGCATGTTGTTCATTGTAAGGAGCTCCCTGGTTTCAAATATCGGCATGACTGGGTGATGGATGTTTTGGGGGACATTTTGAGGAGAGCGGGGATTTCTGCGAAGAAGGGGGCCCCTGTGAATTTCCTTACAGACCCCATGGAAGGGAGATCTACACTGAGACCAGCGGATCTGCTCGTCTTTGGCTGGGCGGGAGGGAAACATGCTTGTGTGGATCTCACATGAGTCTCCCCCTTAGCTGGTTTAAGGGAAAGCGGGTTTGTAGCAGGACAAGCTATAAGGAAGCAGAATAAAAAAAGGTGGATAAACACGTTAAAGCATGTGCTGATAACCAACATGCATTTGTCCCTTTCGCCTTCGACACCTTTGGCTCCCTAGCTCCAGAAGCTATCCGTTTGTTGACTAGGGTCCAAAAGGTTGTCCACAGCAGTTGCTCATCAACAGGGGGGCAAGGTTTTGTCTTTAATAGGCTAGGATTTGCTATTCAGAAAGGGGTAGCGGCGCAGCTTGTTGCTCGCTTACCTGCGATATTGATGTAAAGTGCACTTAGTTTAAATATAAAAAAAATCTATTAATATTACATTACATTACATGTAATGATGAAAAATTACAAATTAGAGTAAGGATCGAATAGGAAGTATTATCTTTAAAGGGTAGTAAGGATTCTAGTCCATTGATCGTGAAGATTAGTTTTGAGGGAAAAAATAGAAGATATGAAATTAGTGGAAGGGTAAAAAGGGAATATATCTCACATTTGTTGAATTTCTCTCTCCACATGCAAAACACACTTCAATTCCCACATTATTTTAGAATAAGGATAGCAATGTGCTGGGTTCGGGTCGGGTATTGGTAATCCCATACCCATACACGCTTGTAAAATTGTGTCCCATACCCGACCCAATGCCCGTCAGGTATGTGTCGGGTAATTACTCGTCGGGTATCGGGTATACCCACGGGTATCAGGTATACTCATTAGTTTGTTAAAAGATATATGTTGAGGTTTCCAAATGCATTTTCTTTACTTTTTTTTGAACGACTAATTTTCCACTTTAAATACTTACATCCCCCAATGATTGAAACTTGGTCTCACCACAAGAGATGATTTCTCTTGACTATTAGGCTATAACCTAAGTGGCGCATTTTCTTTACTATTATATATTTTATTTATACAACAACTATTATAAATTAAAAAATACATTACATAATATTAGTTTTGTCATAAATTAATAATAACTTTATAGTACTTATACACTTATATGTATAGTGTAAGTATATGGAGAAAACCAATTTTATTGAGAAAACTTAGCAAACTAGAATATGTGGACCACATTCATCCACATCACCTCATCCAAACCCATGCTTTAAGGGTATTTTGGTCTTTTTGTTCTTTTCTTTGTAGAATGTGCTTTCTACTTTTCATCAACCAACACATATCCCCACCATCCCCACTCGATTATACCCCAACCCATCATCCATCACCTTTTTGTACTTCTTATCTTCTTAGAAACCATTTCTTTTTCAAAACTCCATTGTTCTTTCTTCAATTTTCTATGCGTTAGAATGGGAGATCCACACCAAATAATGGAAGATCTTCCTGCATACTCTCCCACCAATGTTATCCCGAACCGCTTTATCCTTGATGAATCTTCGGCGACTCACGGTGGTTCATCTTCTTCAGGTGTGTGGTGTGTGTTTTCTTTGTGTGTAATGTGTTTTAATGGTTTATTTAGTCTGTTTCTTTGTTTTGTTCAAACATAAACATGTATAAAGATTTCCTTAGTTTGTTTCTTTGTTTTGTTCAAGCATAAACATGTTCAAGCATAGTCTGTTTTAATGGTTTACTTAGTTTTTTTTTTTTCCATCGGTGTTTATATTTATATGGTTTCCTTAGTTTGTTTGTTTGTTTGTTATCTCCAAGCATAAATCTGCATAGGGATTATAATATAATGGACTGTTTTATCACAGTTACAATATTTTGATCTTTTTCTTATTTGAACTTTATGTTTTAACTTTTTGAATAGGTTTTATGTTGATTTGTTTTTGAATACGTGTTTATATGATTTTGTTTTTGTCGTTTCTTTCACTGTTTATATGAATTTGTTTCCCCCTGGTTGAATTGTTGATTTGTTTGAACACGCAACACGTGTTAGATTTTTCAAAACATCCATTTGTACCACTGGCTATCGTCCGGCTTGTCACTTATTTGAAAGTTCTGTAAACAACCGTTGTAACACGTGTTACAACTTTTTACTCAGACGTGCATTTTCTTTTTATAATCCCCTCCTCAACGTAAAGATGCATCACGTGTTACAAAAGGAAATTACCTACTTACACGTCTCTATTACAAATGGATGAAAACAGTTTTTTTTAAAACATCCAATTTGTAACACTTGTTTATTTGAAAGTTCTTAAAACAACCGTTGTAACACGTGTTACATCTTTTTACTCAGCTGTGCATTTTCCTTTTTATAATCCCTTCCTCAACGTAAAGATACATCCAATGTAAAACGTGTTACAAAAGGAAATTACCTACTTACACGTCTCTATTACGTTGATTTAAACAGTTATTCAAAAACATCCACTTTGCAACACTTGTTTATTTGAAAGTTCTTAAAATAACCGTTGTAACACGTGTTACAACTTTTTTAAAGTTGTGCATTTTCCTTTTTATAATCCCATCTTCAGCTTGAAGATACATCCAATGCAACACGTGTTAGATTTTTTACGTGTTACAAAAGGTTTTTACCTACTTACACGTCTCTGTTATGTTGATTATAAAATTTTTTAAAAACATACTTATTTAAAAAATTACTAGACCAGTGGTTTTAAAGGTTTACGTGGTTACGGTTTACGTTTACAACGTAAAGGTTTACGTTTACCCGATGGCTACCTAGAGGTTTTACAAAAAGTTCATGTTACAATTGCTTATTGTTTTGAAGTAACAGAAAAGGTTGTAACATAAGAGCTACATGCGTAACCATATATTAGGCAAGTATGATACATATGTAATATATCTACTACTTGTTTGTCTGGCAAGTAGCATCGAACGCTAGCACATCGCCAAAAGCCTTGTAGTTTAGCTTGGATATCTCATCAGCCCAAAACATAGCCTTCAACTTCCCATCAGATACAACAAAGTCGTAGTAGAAGTTTGGAAGATTTTCCCTTCGATCACGAGGAAGATGAAACACCTCAATCACAAATTTTGAAAAACTTATAAATATATATAATCTATTTGTCCCTTTATTCAAAAACTTATGTTACATTTCTGCCAGCTACATTAAAAAATGTTTGTCCTGTATGTTGTAACATGTGTTACACTTTGGGGCAATATATGTTGCATACGTGGTGTTACACATTTGTACTTAATGTAATAGTAAGTTTAAATGTTTAAATGTTTTTTTTAAGATTGGCTGTTAAATGTTAAAATGTATAAACTTCATAATTTATTCGGAATATCTCGTTTATTTTACAAATAAAAAGTCGTGTTTTTTTGTGGGATAATTAGCTACATATGTAGTAACAACGTTACACAAATTACTTGTAGTTACCCCAACCCTTTTTTAGACACAAAGGGGGGTTGCACATATGTAACACATGTTTGTAACATGTGTTACACTAAAGAGGTAACACATGTATAGCCACGTTACACATGTTACATAGGAGATTAATAAGTTTTAACTATAGAAGATTCATATTGATGTACTTGTTTTGTGCATAGGTGAAAAGATGTTTTGTGTTCAAGATGAAGATGGTTATCAAGAAGCGAAGCCCGCCGAAGGATTACAACGCATCATCAGGTTTTTGTGGTGACGGTGGTGTTTTTTTGGTTGGCTGCTATGTGTTGTGAAGATGGATGTTGTTGTAAAGACCATTTTTAGAAGCATTACAACTATTGATATAAAATTCATTTTTATTTTCATTTTCATTGTTACTATGCCCATTTTTGGATGAATACGGATGTTGATGTGACGGCAATTTTTTTTGGGATGCAACTATATGTAACATGTGTAACCTTGACGTTGTAACACATGTAAAATGACTATACATGTGTTACATATGTTACACAATAGTGTAACATATATTATAAACATGTTTTACATATGTCAGCCCCTTTGGTGTCAATTTAAACTTAGTAAAATTACATATGTAACAACATTACATCATCCAAAATGTCATATCAATAATAGGATGATATTGCGTTGACATTCGGTGTCCACAATTTAGTGCCATTAGAAGACTCGTAAAGATGGTAACGTGGAGTATGTTCAATATCATCTGTGGACATAGGGACGGATGTTAGTATAAGTTTACGTGCGTTATGAACGTTGTAATACGTTTAGCACCTTAGGGTAACAAAAAAAGATCACACATGACACTTGTCGCCATGGTACACATGTTAATTGTGTGTGCACATGTAACATCTTCTCTACAACGTGAGTAACATCCTTAAAAGTTGTGTTCCTACTCTGCTTTATATTTTGTAAGTACTTATAGGTAAACATGTTTTAAAGATACAACCTGTAACATGTGTTACACCGAAATGTTACACAAGTGTTTCCAGTTTACACATGTTACATCTTGTGTAACTCTGTTTTATATTTTGTAAGTGTTTCCAGTTTCCAGTTTCCAGTTTAAACATGTTTTAAAGATACAACCTGTAACATGTAAGTACTTATAGGTAAACATTTTTTAAAGGTACAACCGTATTACCTTACAAGTTATATGTTTTGCTGACAAACGCCATGTCACACATGTTACACACTATAGAGTGAAAGAATAGTATTGAATGCTGCCACACATTTTCCATTCTGTCGTAACATGTGTAACCTTTTTGGGGGTATCGATGTTGTAGGTTTATACTTAAATATGTACAAATGATCCCAAAATGATCATACATGTGTTACCCTCTAGTGTAACATAAGTTACAAACATGTCTTACATATGTGCAGCCCTGATTTTTGGTAACAAAGAGGTTGAACATATGTAACACATGTTTGTATGTAAGACCCTAAAACGTATTTGACAAAAGTCGCAACGGAAATTCCTGCCCAAAAATTTCGTTCTTAAAAAGTCATAATAAATACATGAAGACTCAGTTACAATTTGTAATTCGTTCATTTTAAAGGGTTCACAATGTTACATTATGTCAAAGCTTCATGACCAATTCAAACCAAGTATGTGACTTTTATCTCCCGTACAATCTTTGCTCTCAACCCGGTCCATGACAACTTCACTTCACTAGTGGTAGAGGGACCCGTGCAGTACCTGTGGTCATCACATACAAATTAACCATTAGTCATTGAGTACCTCATCCGACACTATTCTCACACGATTAAGAATCGTATAACATTCGACAATATAAACTTCGTTTCATTCGACTATTCTCTCGAAATCTCTTGTTCCGAGTTCGGCTTCAATTTCATAAGAATCCGGCGTTCTTATTCCTGTATTATATTCCAAACTCAAGTGCATTGTTAGTAACGTTAATTCTCAAATGTGTCTAAATCATACATTCGCACATACTTACACACGTACATGCTTACATTCATACACACCTACATACCTATATACATTCAATCATACCTACCGTCATGTATTCATACCTACGTGTTTCAAACACGTTCTTGTATACCAGTTATATGTAATACATGTCCAATTTTAATACATACGTCTATCATACTCTTACATTGATTACATGGGGCTTAGGCTTGGATTTATAACTCATAAATGTCAAGGAAACACTCGAAATCATGTTTGGGAAGCCCGCCGTAGACCACGGTTAGAATACCGAAGCTTACGATACGTACATCAACTTAAAATAAAATTTTCAGCTTTTTGAACAATGGGAGGCCGTCAGCGACGACCCTAAGGGTGTCGGCGACGACCCTTAGTTCTTCGCGTCGGAACCAATCCTGTAAGCAGTGAAATAAGGCGTCAGCCAAAAACGGAGGCCAGAGAGGGCGTCGGCGACGACCCCACTAAACTATGTTTTTCTGCAGATCCGTTTCGTCGTCCGTTAACGCTAAAACTTGCGTAACTTTTAAACCGTTTACCCGTTTAACCTCTCGTTTCTTCCTAAATGATCGTAAATTGATATTCTATCATGTGAACTTGAAATCCAACATCCGGGTTAAGGAAAATATTAACTTAAGACTCTCGGCTTTATATACTTGTCTTCAATTATTTGACCCGTTCATGCTTTAGTCCACAAACTTGTGTAAATTACTGTAAATTTCGCACTTGCTTCATAACCATGAATGTCCCCTAATACTCGGGCTTCAATTTCAATCTCTTTCAACAGACATTTCTGTTTCCCTGTCCTTTTTCTCTCCATCAAAGGCAGCAATTTCTTCTGTTGCCTATTTTGTGCAAGGATGCTCCACTATCAACAATCTTACGACTATCGAAAGTTCCTCCTTTAATATCCTACACGCTTACTCAAAAATTAGTTGGAGAGAGAGACCCAAGCCTTTGTGGACTTGGGTCGTCCTTGATCATCAAGAAAAGTGATTTCAATCACTTGATGATTAGGAAAAAGAACCTGTGGTGCTCCCCCTGACTGAATTACCTGTTTTTGTTTCCAAGCTGTTTGTCCTTTACCAGTATTTGCATTAATTGTTTTAGCATTTAGTGGTTTTACAGTTTTAGGTTTTGCTTGAACAGGTTTTTCTTCTTTGACCTCTGATTTTAAGGCCTTCTCAATTACCTTTTGATTCTTTTGTTTTAACTTCTTTTCCTTTTCTTTCAAGACACGTGGGTCTTGTTTCGGGGAAAATGATCGTTTTTGGTAATTGGCTTCTTGGGGAGCACTTGTTTTTGCCTTCAACTTTTGCAGGTATGGGCAGTATCTTACAATATGCTCAATTGTGCCACACTCAAAACACATTCTCCGCTCTACAAACCTCGGAGAAACACGTTGATGACCAGACTGAGAACCAGACAATGAACTTTGTGATCTAGACGTGCTTGGACCTAAATCACATCCGTTGGTGTGTTGGGTGTAATTATTCTGATCATTTCGTTTTAAAATTCTAACTTGTTTTATAAAATCAAGGTTAGATTTATCCTGAAATGTTTCAAGTTTGTCTGAACCCGTGGATCCAACAAAGTTCACTTTCGGTTCTCTTTTCTTAACAGGAGCTCTTTTGTTTTGCACCCATTGTTGTTGAACCTTAGGTGCTTGAACATTCTTGTTCTGAGCCTTCTTTCCCTGTACCTTACCCTTTCCGGAGTTGACTTGTTGTTTTCGCTCAACTTGTAGTTTTTGGTTTCCGTACTGTTTTCTAATTTGTTCACACGGAATTGGATTACATTGAGTGACAGTAACTTTGCCACTTTTGTTCCCCAAAAACTTATCAGTGCATCCTTCAAAAATTTGCTCAATTAAATCTTGATTTACATTTTTAATTGGAAAATCTTTGTTAGAGTAAATTTTGTCATCTCCTTTGAGCGTGTACAACAAGTTACTCTGTTCACTGCTAGATACAAGGGACTCCATTGGTTTTGACATATCAGTCTTACTCGGTTTCACTGGTGGATCACACAGGATGTGATTCTCGATTGGAATATCTGTTGTAACCGAGTTAGACTGTTGTTTCACAATTACTTCAGATTCATCATCCGAAGAATCAGCATCCTCAACAGTGGGAGGAATCTGTTCCTTAACACATGATGAATCTGTCACATTCTCAGATTCAGATTCAGTTTCAGATTGGCCCGAGGATGATGTACCAGTTGTGAACCCGAGGCCTGCTGCAAAGTCATCTAGACCGAGTGGCACAGTAGGTTCAAAACGGGGCATATCCTCGTCATCAGGCAATTTGGAGTAATTGTGATTCATTGGGGGAGGACATGATTTGAATCCCATACACTTCTTATCCCCCTTTTTCTTTTGAACATCAATAATGTGATCCAATACATAGCGGGAATTGGAATAACTTTCCAATTTCTGCTTGATTGTTTCACATTCACATCGAGCGGTTGCCAATTCTACCATCTGCTTTTCAATTGTGTCTATAAGATCATTGTTAGCATGTTGTTTTCGCAAAACAGCTTTTTGTAATTCTGAAACATCATGTCTTAATGACGCAATTGTTGTTTTAAATTCCTTTTCATTTCTGGTTAAAAACACGTTAGCTTCAGCTGCTTTAGAAAGATCTACAATCAATTCTTGATTGTGTTTGGATAGGATTTCAATCTGACTTTCCTGTTCAGCATATTTAACATTTAAACTATCACAATTTTCACAGCTAACTACAGTGGGTTCATCGACACATACCTGACCTGATGAACTGTCGACATTAGCCATAAAGGCTGAATGGAGAGAAGACGAAGAGTAAGCAGCTTGATCCATCAAATTAGATCTTCTTTCAGTTCCTGCTGCAGCTTCTTCCAAAAGCTCATCAATATCTGCATCGACTGACGCACTTGATGTCTCGTCCACATGATCATTTCCTGAAGTGGAGGATTCTTCATCTGAGCTTCCACTATAACCAGAACTTTCTTCATCTTCAGAAGATGCAGCACCATTGGTGGAAGATTCTCCACCACTGGCGTGCTTTAAATCCTTTACGACTTCAGCAAAACATGCTGTTCCACCATTTCCTCCTTCTCCAAGCTGAAGTGACCAATCACAACCCTCATCTATTTGAACCAACAGCCCCCGGTTGGTATTTGATGACCCTGCTTGGCCTTGGTTGTTGACAGGTATCAACGTACGAACATTGTTCCCGTTCTGGTTGCCTTGATTTCTGAACGGATTTTGATTTCCATGCTGAGCTGGTCTTGTGCATTCCCTTTTGAAATGACCCCGTTCGCCACAATTAAAACACTTGACAGCTTGCTTGTCGAACCCGTACTTGGTGTCTTTCTTGTTTTCCAAGTTGGTTCTCCCCGTCCTTTCCATAAACTCCTTTGCTCTTCGAATTGCACTAGCAAGAGCCCATTTGATATCCATCATTTCAAACTCTTCTTTATCCACTTGCTGATAATCTTCATTGGTTAGATTGATATTCCCAATCTGACCTGCAACTAATCCACAATAAGCACTAACCAAGGTATTCAACATCTCCATATGCTCCTTGGCTACTTCGACACTGACTTTGGAAAAGTTGGAAGTGTCTAATCTGACTGTGTTAGGATTGGAAGTGGCTTGAAAGTTTGAAGAGCTTCCATAAAACCCTTGCTGTTGCGGTGGTTGCTGCTGAGCTGTCGGTTGCACATTCGGTCTTGAAAACATCGTGTAGGCTGAAGGATCAAACTGATCTGTTGTTGAAGGTCCGGTGTTAGAAACGAAAGCTGTTTGAAGCTTCGCGTGTTGAGAAGCTGGTCTTTCTCCACTGATACCTCCTGCAATCCCAAAGTACATTTCTGGATTTTGAGGAGTTTGTGTTCTTTTTGCCTTCAGCTTTTCTTCTACATCCTTATTCTCCAATCTTTGAATTAATTCATAAACGGTGATTGTTTCTAAAACACCATTTTCTTTGAGAATTTCAAGATAACTGCTCCACTTTGCTGGTAAGCTATCAGCGAATCTCTTCACCAATTCTTGTGGAGTGGCAGTGACTTTAAAAGCAAACATCTCACTCAACAAATGATGAAACCTTGTAGATAAGTCTGCCAAAGTCTCATTCTCCAAACACGTGAATCCTTCAAACTCTTTCTTCAGTAATTCTTGCTTGATCTTTCTAGATTGAGCATTTCCTTCACACCGTAATGTGAGCATATCCCACAAGCTTTTAGTAGTCGTGCAGTAAACAAACTGGTGGTAAATGTCTTTATGAAGAGCTTGTGTGAGAATCATGAATGCTTTCTTTTCTAACTCAAACTTCTTTTTATCTTCTTCAGACAAAGTGCTGTAAGTTTGTGGATTAGATCCTGCAATTTCCAACTCATTTTCAAAGGCTGTGAAGAAGCACATCCATAGATCTTGACCTTGTCCCTGAACATAAGTTCTCAGCCTTTCTTTCCACCATCCCCAATCATTGATGTGATTTAACTTTGGCGGTTTTGTGCTTGTACCAGTTTCACTGTCATTCTGCATCATAGATTGAATGCTGTTGCTTTGATTTGTGACCAAAGCCCATTGATTTGCAGTTATCATTGCAGCTTGAGGTGGGGCAATAGCTCGCATCCATGCATTTTTGTCGAAATCTGACGTAGATTGCGTAGATTGCATAGCTGATGATTGTGGAGTCGAAGTTATTTGAGTCCATGCGGTTGGATCCCACTGACCGTTTGTTCCCATTTTATGAAAATTAATATATTAAGTGAAAGTTGATTTAAAAAATGAAAACAAGTTTTCTATTTAAAAATTTAATTTTCACAAACTATGTTAATTTCAAATGATAACAACCAGCCGAAAGATCCTTGATCGAAAGACCTGAAAAACACAAACTGTTAGACTTAAACAGACAAAGGATCGAAAGATCAACACCTGTTCGAAAGATCAACAGTGTTCGAAAGATCACTGTTGAGTGTCGAACAATGTTTTTCGAAAGATTCTCCAAACGAAGGATCCTTATCCTTCGAAAACGTACTGTAGACCGAAAGATGAACACGAAAGATGACTTCGAAAGACTTCCCAATCGAAGGATCCTAGTCTTTCGAAAATGAGCAGAAGACCGAAAGATGTATGTTTCGAAAATATTCCTTGGAACGAAAGATAAGTCTCACACTTCGAAGGATGCTCGAATGATGACTATCTGTCGAACCTCCTTTAGTCGAAAGATGATCTTTCGACTTCGAAGGATATCTTTCGATCGGTTCTGACACAGTTGACAACGGGTGACAGGTTGGTGAAAAAGGTGATGGGTTGGTAAATCTTTCGGCAGAAAGTATGGTCAGACCATGCTTTTCTGCAAAAACAGATTTTGTATGATTATTTTAATCAGTTCCCTTTTCCAATACACCAACAACTTTCGAAAATAACCTAAACAAGATCAAAAGATGTAAACTTTGAAGAACACTTGAAGATATTATGAACACAAAGGGTTTTCCGGTAAAACTACAAACTTCCGAACAAGATTTAAACCCGATAAAACAAAGTTTTTCAGAAAAATACAACTTTTCAAAACCGGAAAAACACCCAAGAACACCTCGGTTTTAACAAGGAGAAGAGCCAAAGCTCTGATACCACTTGTAGGTCCCTCTCGAGGATGAGATTAAAACCTTATCCTTGTTATATCAAACACACTAGCGAGTGCGGAATCCAAGCTAGCATGCAACCGAGACTTTATACGAGAACAAGCACAAACACAACACGCAAGATTCACCGATTAACACCACTTGTATTAATACGAATGAAGGGTCCGGTTACAAGCTCAATGTTTACAGAAGTATTCTATAAACTCTCAAAGTGTGTGTGTGTGCTCCTGTCTCTCTCTGCCTTATCTCTCTTGTCTCTCACCTCTTTTTGCACACAACACACTACATCGGTATATATACCCGACACAGCAGGTCTGGTCGAAGGATCAGACAGAGTGATTGACAGATCATCTGTCGACCAGAAAGCCCATCGAAAGATCACATTCACCACGAAGGATGATATCCTTCGTGGTCTATCCTTCGTGGTCTATCTTTCGAGGTCTATCTTTCGAGCTCATCATCGAAGGATATAAAACAATCCTTCGATGACACATCCTTCGACACAGCCAACTTACAACATTTCTCTAACTGTTTGGTCAAGTCAAACCAGGAGGATGGTTGACTTGGTCAAACTTACATCAACCTTACATTAAAGACATCGTTTTGTATCATGACGAAATACAGACAAAGTACAGACACAAGTGCACCAACAAAACGTGTTGTGACCCGCTAAAGGACTCAAGCACTTTAAACTTAAATCTTTCTTTCCTTTCCTTAGATCATATGCCCACATTATTTCATCTATCTATTCATTCACCACAACCATATATGTAAAACCTTACTTGAATTCAATTATAATGTTGATATAACTAGTACATAACTTTACTTGAATAACATGAGAAGTGATTCCAGAAATCACTTACCTTAGCGTCCGTATTTGCATCCTTTATCCTTCCATGCTCGTATCCATGTTGACATGGCCCCCTACACTTTCATGTTATCATCAACACTTTCTAGTTAGCACACACCAATGTACTTGATTACGAGCATACCATTTGTATAGTTCACATTTGACTTGCATTAGTCACATTTTCGCATACATGAAACATAAATTAATAATTACCTCATTCAATTCTCACGCAACTAGATTACCATCACACATAGTACGTAAATCATTTAGTACTTAACATACTAATTCTCTACTCTTATAATTGTGTCCAAAAGCCCAACCGTTACATTCATAAACTGTTGACTTTGAAAAGTCAACGATGCAACTTACATATATATTTTCAATTTGTAAATAAGAGTCTATTCTTAATAAGGTATACCACAACAATATTTCGTATGCATTTCATACTCATGTAATGGTACACATAGCTCACGATCACCTAGTTATGTGTACATAATATCACTTAGTCAATTCTACATATACTAATTCTTCATGATCCTACAAATTGACCATCACATTCAAAGTTAGCTCATTTACATAACTCTACCGTTTTTACTTGCTTGTAAGTTCTTGCGCTTCATTTTTAGTACATGATCATTTACTAATCATGATCAAACACTTAACCTCACATACATTGTGCATCACACCTTCAAGGCTTGTAGTACAACCTTCCAATGCATGTCTCTTATTAAATCATTTTATCAACTAATTTCCACTTACATTCCATCTAAAACACATTCCTTATGCTAATCTATTATCCATTACATTATTATCTCATTCTACCTATATTCATCCATGGTTAGCATACAATTTCACTTATCATTTTCTCATAAGCATTTCATCAAACACTTGATGTGCATATCACTTTCTAAGCATAATGTACAAGTGGTTTAAGCATGTTCTTCCCAATTTCATCTTATGAACCATCACATTCAAGAAAAATCACATAATCATCAAATCTACATCAAGTTCATCTATCATATAACACCTCATGCATCACAAAATTACAATATAACATCTACATGTTCATCATGATCATCATCTTCACACTCATGAAATGGGTTTCACTTCTAATCATCAAATGACATCTAAAACTTGCATAAATCGTGTTCCATATAGTGATTCTAACATATTTTCATGCTCAATTTCATACAAATTTCACGGATTAATCATACACCCGTTTCATAGAAAATCACCAAATCAAGAATTATAACTTACCACATGTTTGTTAGGCTTGGATGATAAGAAATTTCATCCCATGCAATAGATTTAGCTCAATCCTTTCTTTAATTCGGGCAAAATGGCTAATTTTGATGTTCTTCCTTCTTGTTCTTCTTGTGGGTGTCGATACCCACCTCCAACACAAACATAAATACTGATTTCCTAGTTTATATAAAACTTAAACTCAATTTCCCACCTTTAGCCCTTCTTGTTTATTCTTTTGTCATCAAAGACACTAAGTTCCATTCTCTATTTACTTGACTAACTATTTAACTTAGTTATATAGCTCGGCTAATTTTCTTTTATGATATTACATAAAGAAACATACTAGTCAATTAAAATTCGAGTTTTGGGGCGTTACAAGTCTACCCCTCCTTAAAAGAGGTTTCGTCCCCGAAACCTTTCTCATTTCCACTCTTACCTTTTTCTTTATACCCATTCAGAGTGCGTAATACAATATGAATACATTCAAGATCTTGGCTAATTTTTTTTTTACTCATAATTAAATGTAATTGTACGCATTGTCCATACCTTCTTAGATTAAGCAAATTTGACCTTCACATTCACATAAAAGGTCGGAAACTTATCCAGAGCTCTTATTAGTGTCATTTTCACTTTTGAATGCTAGCGTCTAGCATTCGCCATCACTAGCGGTTCATTCATCCGATTCCTTCAAAGAGCACAATATTGCTTGTACAGAGTTAAGTTTACAGTTTGTTTCTATCTTTCTTAATTAAACATAATACATTTATCTTTTTACTTATTTAAATTAAATTGACTTACTTCATTCTATTAATATATCATATACAATATTTCATTCTGTTCACCATGAGCAAACGATACATCCCGTCACTAACGTCCCTTCTAATTACTTTCATATTCATATGAAGGTCAACGTATCATTATATGCATACCATAAATATTCGGCATACCAATTCTCACCTATAATCGCAAGCTAATTGTTTTACTAACCTTGTTTCCATTGCATAATCCAATTGCCTGTGACCCGAATCGACCCAATTCATTGTGAGTCATGCGATACCTGGGTTGATTGTATTTGTTCCTTTGTTAAGCTTCCACTTAAGTGCGTTCTTTCAACATTGTCTTGTTCAAATGAACATGGCCAACAAGCCTAGCATCAAGTTAGTATTTCCAACGATACTTACTGTCTTGTATAATCTATCAGAATTTCCACGGTTACATTCAACTTTGTTCAGACATAATGTTTATTGCATCTCCTTATTTATATATTAATTCTTTCTCAATTTCTTTTTCAAAACATTAGTACGTTCAACCTGTTTAAACAGGTCAATACATGACCATTACCTAACATGTCTCTTCCGTTGGTTGACCCACTCATGACATGTCAATACATAACCATTCTTTCTCAGATCTCTAACTTATTTGTCAACTTTTGCAGTTTGACTCCTTAAGGTCAACCCGGTACTTCTTACTTATCATAGTCGTATTAGAGTATACGTTCATAATTTTTCCTTTCCATTCTTGCGTACTTGCAAAGGCTTCATTTCCTCATTTTATTATTAATTTGCAAGATTTTTACCCGTTTCCGCCCCTACTTAAATCATTTGTCTAAATCGTAGACGTCATTCCTCCCGACTCCCAAGAGCCAATTAATAATATGTCTCGCACATAACTTATTTTAGAGCTTATTTCTTTCGCCTAAGTTCCTTGCTACTGCATTAGCTTTTATCAGTTTTATCTACTTGACAAGTCAACTACCTCATGCTATCTTGCTATTACTTGCTTAAATATATATCAATTTACTTTGTTTGACCTTTCAAAATTCCAATCGTAAATAAATTCTGACCTATGCTTACCAAATTCCCAGTTCTGACGCATCCTTTCCTAGTCGAGCTATAAGCTCTCATAAAAAAATAACTTGGTTAAAATTTTCCTTAAGAATATTTACTTCTTCGGTCCGCATTTACTTACGAATTCGGGCTTTTCATTCCACCTTCCATTCCTTTCTATGTTTTGAATCCGTCTCGTGGATTCAAACACATCATTCATACATTCTCATTCCTTCTATGCTTCGAACCCGTCTCGCGGATTCTAACATATCATTCGTACACACCATTACTTCTATGTTTGAATCCGTCTCGCGGGTTCAAACATATCATTCGTACATACCATTACTTCTATGTTTGAATCCGTCTCGCGGGTTCAAACATATATTCGTACATACCATTACTTCTGTGTTTGAATCCGTCTCGCGGGTTCAAACATATCATTCATTCATTCATTCCATTTATATGAGTTGCTTTAAATTTTCTTAAGAGTCTTATAATTCTCACCCACACGTCCACCCAATACTCAATCCTTTCAGACATACCTGCAACAATTATCACGGACTCACGAACGTCATATATTTCTTGCGTACTGGCCAGGTACGCAATCCACATACTACTTCCGTGCCCTCATGTAATCATCGCCTTATGTCCGAAGAATTAAGTTTCGGCACGTTTGACACTCCAAAACCTCATTTCTATTCCATTACTATCCTTTATTTAAAATTTTTATTCACTTATTAGGCTTTACCATTACATGCACTCACATGTTAAATTTACGTACCTGGGAAATGGTCTTATTACATGCATTGGTACCGGTCCTAGACCGCATTCACGAATCATGCTTTCCAAGCAATTATGCTTACCTTACACGTAACATGCTGCTAGTTTTCTCAAAATACATACTTATGCACATACTTACCTTTACTTCTACCCTTAGATCTTGATCGAGTCTCGGATTGTACGGGTTCCTTGTCACAAGAGCACACATGTTTAAGTTCAAGTATTTATCTTCTCGTACTTGATTCACTCAAACCAGGGATCTGATACCAACTTGTAAGACCCTAATACGTATTTGACAAAAGTCGCAGCGAAAATTCGTGCCCAAAAATTTCGTTCTTAAAAAGTCATAATAAATACATGAAGACTCAGTTACAATTTGTAATTCGTTCATTTAAAGGGTTCACAATGTTACATTATCTCAAAGCTTCATGACCAATTCAAACCAAGTATGTGACTTTTATCTCCCGTACAATCTTTGCTCTCAACCCGGTCCATGACAGCTTCACTTCACTAGTGGTAGAGGGATCCGTGCAGTACCTGTGGTCATCACATACAAATTAACCATTAGTCATTGAGTACCTCATACGACACTATTCTCACACGATTAAGAATCCTATAACATTCGACAATATAAACTTCGTTTCATTCGACTATTCTCTCGAAATCTCTTCTTCCGAGTTCGGCTTCAATTTCATAAGAATCCGACGTTCTCATTCCTGTATTACATTCCAAACTCAAGTGCATTGTTAGTAACGTTAATTCTCAAATGCGTCTAAATCATACATTCGCACATACTTACACACGTACATGCTTACATTCATACACACCTACATACCTATATACATTCAATCATACCTACCGTCATGTATTCATACCTACGTGTTTCAAACACGTTCTTGTATACCATTTATATGTAATACATGTCCAATTTTAATACATACTTCTATCATACTCTTACATTGATTACATGGGGCTTAGGCTTGGATTTATAACTCATAAATGTCAAGGAAACACTCGAAATCATGTTTGGGAAGCCCGCCGTAGACCACAGTTAGAATATCGAAGCTTACGATACGTACATCAACTTAAATTAAAAATTTCAGCTTTTTGAACAATTGGGAGGCCGTCGGCGACGGCCCTAAGGGCGTCGGCGACGACCCTTAGTTCTTCGCGTCGGAAACAATCCTGTAAGCAGTGAAATAAGGCGTCAGCCATAAACGGAGGCCAGAGAGGGCGTCGGCGACGGCCCCTCTAAACTATGTTTTTTCTGCAGATCCGTTTCGTCGTCCGTTAACGCTAAAACTTGCGTAACTTTTAAACCGTTTACCCGTTTAACCTCTCGTTTCTTCCTAAATGATTGTAAATTGATAATCTATCATGTGAACTTGAAATCCAACATCCGGGTTAAGGAAAATATTAACTTAAGACTCTCAGCTTTATATACTCGTCTTCACTTATTTGACCCGTTCATGCTTTAGTCCACAAACTTGTGTAAATTACTGTCAATTTCGCACTAGCTTCATAACCATGAATGTCCCCTAATACTCGGGCTTAAATCATGAAGTTTATGCGCCCGTTATAAATTTCTACGTGTAAACGTGTTGTGACCCGCTAAAGGATTCAAGCACTTTAAACTTAAATCTTACTTTCCTTTCCTTACATCTTATGCCCACATTATTTCATCTGTCTATCATTCACCAAAACCATATATGTAAAACCTTACCTGAATTCAATTATCATGCTGATATAACTGGTACATAACTTTACTTGAATAACATGAGAAGTGATTCCAGAAATCACTTACCTTAGCGTCCGTATTTGCATCCGTTATCCTTCCATGCTCGTATCCATGTTGACATGGCCCCCCCTACACTTTCATGTTATCATCAACACTTTCTAGTTAGCACACACCAATGTACTTGATTACGAGCATACCATTTGCATAGTTCACATTTGACGTGCATTAGTCACATTTTCGCATACATGAAACATAAATTAATAATTACCTCATTCAATTCTCACGCAACTAGATTACCATCACACATAGTACGTAAATCATTTAGTACTTAACATACTAATTCTCTACTCTTATAATTGTGTCCAAAAGCCCAACCGTTACATTCATAAACTGTTGACTTTGAAAAGTCAACGGTGCAACTTACATATATATTTTCAATTTGTAAATAAGAGTCTATTCTTAATAAGTTATACCACAACAATATTTCGTATGCATTTCACACTCATGTAATGGTACACATAGCTCACGATCACCTAGTTATGTGTACATAATATCACTTAGTCAATTCTACATATACTAATTCTTCATGATCCTACAAATTGACCATCACATTCAAAGTTAGCTCATTTACATAACTCTACCGTTTTTACTTGCTTTTAAGTTCTTGCGCTTCATTTTTAGTACATGATCATTTACTAATCATGATCAAACACTTAACCTCACATACATTGTGCCTCACACCTTCAAGGCTTGTAGTACAACCTTCCAATGCATGTCTCTTATTAAATCATTTTATCAACTAATTTCCATTTACATTCCATCTAATACACAATCCTTATGCTAATCTATTATCCATTACATTATTATCTCATTCTACCTATATTAATCCATGGTTAGCATACAATTTCACTTATCATTTTCTCATAAGCATTTCATCAAACACTTGATGTGCATATCACTTTCTAAGCATAATGTACAAGTGGTTTAAGCTTGTTCTTCCCAATTTCATCTTATGAACCATCACATTCAAGCAAAATCACATAATCATCAAATCTACATCAAGTTCATCTATCATATAACACCTCATGCATCACAAAATTACAATATAACATCTACATGTTCATCATGATCATCATCTTCACACTCATGAAATGGGTTTCACTTCTAATCATCAAATGACATCTAAAACTTGCATAAATCGTGTTCCATATGGTGATTCTAACATATTTTCATGCTCAATTTCATACAAATTTAACGGATTAATCATACACCCGTTTCATAGAAAATCACCAAATCAAGAATTATAACTTACCACATGTTTGTTAGGCTTGGATGATAAGAAATTTCATCCCATGCAATAGATTTAGCTTAATCCTTTCTTTAATTTGGGCCAAATGGCTGATTTTGAGGTTCTTCCTTCTTGTTCTTCTTGTGGGTGTCGATACCCACCTCCAACACAAACACAAATACTGGTTTCCTAGTTTATATAAAACTTAAACTCAATTTCCCACCTTTAGCCCTTCTTGTTTATTCTTTTGTCATCAAAGACACCAAGTTCCATTCTCTATTTACTTGACTAACTATTTAACTTAGTTAAATAGCTCGGTTATTTTATTTTATGATATTACATAAAGAAACATACTAGTCAATTAAAATTCGAGTTTTGGGGCGTTACATTGTAACATGCGTTACACTGGAGGGTAACTTCTATACAACGACAAAGGTACCCACCACATGCCCTTCATCGACTTCTTGTTCCCATTCTTTATCGGTTTCTCTATCTACCTTCTTTCGCTTTATGGCCATCTTTTGTCGTATCCGATATTGTGGTTCTCTTTCTTCCTGCCAAGATCCCTTCTCGTTTGGCTGCAACTGCTATGGTCAAGTCATAATAACACAAGTTATAGTCCAGTATTTTTAATCTACTAGTTAAAAAAAATAGTAGTAACATAACTAACACTAGTTACCTTCTACCCAATTATGCCCTGAACTTGAAGACTCCCCAAATTTTGAGTTTTTATCTGCATTATTTCACACATAAAAAAAAACTAAGCAATACCACCCAAAAAAAGGTTACATATGTAAACAGTTACCATACCCAAAAAACTAAGCAAAACCATTCGGTGTTTTACGCTGGGTCCTTGTGCTGCTTAGATCGATTGGCACCATGCCTATATATAAATTAGAAAAGTTTCACATGTTACTTTCTAAAAAAAATATATTATAAAAACAGCCACAACTAGTAAAAGGTCAAACCATTCTTCCTCCTTTGAATTTCGGCGATTGGTGTGTCTGAATCCCAGTCATCCAAATCTGCAATATGCTCTTAATATATCAATCAAAATATAATAATTCCAAAGGTATAATCATTGGCATTTTACGAATCAAAACATAGCATTCGCCTACGGTTTGTGCGATCGCCCCAACCCCCTCCACCTTTTCTTCCATTTTAGAATTTCCGCCGGTGTCATCCAACACGATCACACTCTCTGATGCTCTCGGGATGCTGCATTTTTTCTGCACACATCTTTCCACCCTACGCCTTCACATTTTAACAAAAAATGCCCACATTCAGGTAATCCGACACTAAAAACCCAATCTCAATACTAAATCTAACAACATTACCAAACCAAACCGCTTAAACAGAGAAAAAATAACAATTGAACAGTCCTAAATAAAAAATAATCACAAATTAAAGAAGACTGAAAAAAAAATAATAAAACCAGAGAATCCAAACCAAATGACACCTAATAACTAATGTTCACGGTTATAAAAAATAGATTTAAACTTCTGAAGATTCTGAAGCAAACAATAATCACAAAAAACTTGTAACTACATAAACATTTACCATTACTAGACCACTTTGTGCGTGTTTTCTTGGTGTTCGAGACGAACACGATGAAGATTGTTGTTCCTCTCTCTAAATATGCTTCTCTCTCATGTTCATCTTCAAATCTACTTCTCTCTCATGTTCATCTTCAAATCTGCTTCTCTCTCATACGTGTGTGTTCTTGGTGTTCTAACAACTTTCTCTCTTTAAAAACGCATGCAACCAAATGAATTTCCGACCTGCTTCTCTCTTTCAAACTTGTGTGTGTTCTTGGTTTTGGTTTTGGTTTTCCAACAACTTTCTCTCTCTAAAAACTCATGAAACCGAATGATTTCAGGCCTGCTTCTCTCTCACACATCTTGGTGTTCTTGATAAAGACGATGGAGAATCTTGTTTCTCTTTCTCTCACACACTTGTGTGTGTATTTTTTGTGTTTCTCTTTCTTAAAAACAACGATTTAGGCCTGCTTCTCTCACACACTTGTGTGTGTTCTTGGTGTTTATTTTGAAACATGAAGAGAGAGAGAGAATGGATGGTGATGATTATGATGATGATGATGGTGACTTGTACAGAAGAAAGGGAATAAGAGGACAAGCCTCACATTTTTTTAATATATTCTATGTACCTTGTTTCATTGTATTTTTACCCAAATACCCTTTAAACTACATATGAAGATAAACATTTCAATTTATTTAATTCAATAATGCTAGTTATTTCCTCAACCATTAGATCATCAAGATTAATGGTCACAATTGGGTTTCCTTAGTTTTCTCACTAAAAAATGGTTTTCTATACATTGTGTTAAAGGTTCCGGTCATTGTGTTTTTCAACTGGGTTCTGGTAATTACGTTTCGTACTGAGGTTTCTATATATTGTATTATAATCAGAACTTATGACACAATGTTATTTTAGTTTTTGTCCATTGTGTTTATTTTATCAAAACATATAACATAATGTATAACACAATGATGATGGTGTTATATTGGGTTTTTATACATTGTGTTAATGGTTATAGTTATTGTGTTTTTTTTAACTGTGTGGGTTTTCTATACATTGTGCTATAGGTTCTGGTAGTGTTTAGTCTACTGTCTATTTTGTTTTCGTCCTGCTGTCCATGGTGTTTTATCTGTTGTTTACTGTGTTTTATCTGTTGTTCATTATGTTTTTGCCTGTTGTCCATTGTGTTTTTAGTATGTTGTCTATTGTTTCTTTTTTGTCTATTATCCATTGTGTGTTTTAGTGTGCTCTCCGTTGTGTTTTACGCAATTGGGTTTTCGAAAAAAAAAATTTCCTCAAAAGTATAACAATTGTATACTAATATTAAAAATAAAAAGGCGCTTGATTTTATGATTTAATATTTTAAATGACGTATACAAAAGTTACGAATGTTTAAAAATGAAGGGAAACTTGCATGTGTTAGGTCCTTGGCAAGTGCAACTTCTTTTTCCCCTTTGACGCATTTTATTTATTGTCATCGTGAAACATACAACGAGAGAAATCTGCCTTCTTTGATCCCCGTGCATTACACTAAAGCCAAATACATTATACAACATGACATGAAAGTAAATACGTATTTATTGAATTTTTTTAAATTGATTTTTCTTAAGCTATACAATTTTAAATCAGAGAGTAGAAAAAGCGAAGTAAACAGTGTATAACCCCAAGTAACCATCAGGCGGGTCATTGGCAACAACCTCATAGGAGGGAAGCAAAGGGCCATACTCCTCCCCGATGTGATACCGGGCATAGTGATCTGCAAGAGAATGGTGGTGAAAATGGGGAGTAATAAAGCAATAATCGCTTGGTAACTTGTAACACCTCGAAAATTCACGTCCTATAATGTGTTGACACGTGTCATATGTTTGAACGTGTGAAATAATGTTCTAGAAGGACTAAAGTTGACAATCATGGAAAGTATGTAAATATACGAGTTCTAAATGTCAACAGTGAATAAATGTATTGCACATTAGCCCCACATGATGCTCATACCTTCAAACGAATAAATCATAGATCATACGAAGCTAAAAGTGAGAGGTTACAAACTACAGGGGTTAAATGTGTCAACATGTTTAAGTTATACCTCTGGGTGACCTTTTAGCAAACCCGAAGCTTTGTAACGGTTAATTATGCTCACTATCATGCACGATTAAAATCTCATAAAGTTTCGTTATCGTATGAGAAAGTTATGATCAAATTCGTGTACGAGGGGTTAAAGCGTTAACGGTGAAGGTTATGACTCTTCGGGTTAACCGGAAGTGTCCAGGGACTTGGCAAAGTGAGTATAAGTCATAAAGCCCTTATATATAAATAATAAGGGGTCAAAATGCAAGAATTAAGCTTAGTTGACCTTTAGGAGTACCAAGAGCCAGGGATGCAAACTGAAAAATGGAAGAATAGCCCTTGAGGAGGGCTAGCGCACCGCTACAATGGGAGAGTAACGGTGCGCTAGCAGTTGCCCAGCATCAGAAAACAGGCTGTTGCCTGTTTTGTGCAATTGTGACCCATTTAACCGGTTTTTCTCACAAGTGGACGACCCTTAGACTTCCCTAGGCACTAGTAACAAGTGTTGGATGGTTGTGGTTGGTCATAGACCTTGTTGTCAACACTTTGTGGTGCTTGAACTTACTATATAAAGGCCTTCAAGTTCACAACATTCAAAACACATTCTCCTGCACTCTTGGATTGATTCTGGAGCTCAAGCTTGCTTCCTAGTGATCATATCTCGTGCATAGGACTTCAGTAAGTATTCTTGTCCTTCTCTATTTGAGTTTAGCTTGTTTAATTAGCTAAAAGTCAAACCGTCGTAATTACGGTTTGACTTCGAGATTAGTCATTAATGGCCCAGTCATATCTCGAATTAAAAGTAGTTATAGGTTGGTATTTATGTGGGTAATAAAACCCCAAAAGGGTTTCCCCTGATCACCATCCTAACCAGGTTAAATGTCGGGTCAAACTTTTAATTAAAAAGTCAACATAATGCTTAAAATCTCATTTATGCATAATTAGCTATCTAGAACATATATAACCTGTTTGATCATTGTTATAACTTAGCAATTAGTGCAAGAACATGTCTAAACATGTTCAACCCGACTATTTCCTATGTAGACCCGGTTCGGAACCGAAAGTCGCAAAGCTTTGACTTTTGCTTTGACTTCAGTTCTGACCCGTTTAGGTATGTTCTAGAAATACCTTAGAGCTTCATTTGGACCAGGTTACAAGCCGGTATAACCCTCTGTGATTATACACCTCGGTTCATTAGTTATCCGATTAATACGCATGACTCCGTTAATTGCTCATATGTTGACCATTATGCCCTTATTACCTTAAAACGTGATTTATAAAAATGTAAAAGTGTAAAAACCCTAGTTACTGATATATAAACTTGTATGCAAAGTTTGACATCAGTTTGACTTGTAGATTAAGAGTTATGCTCATTGTCGCTAATTTAAAGCTTTATGTTAATAAAACGGCGTAACTAGCGTATAGCCTAGTTAAGCCTACTTTTTGGTATCAAACTTAATACCCACTGATGTAATATATTATTTTGGGATTTTTAAAGATTTTAATCAATTTTAGGCTGAGCATAACTAGTAGTCGCAGGCTTAATCCAGTAATTGTCGGTTTTGCCCTTACGGGCCATAAAATGAGTTTTACTTATCTAAACGACTCCAAACCTTTTGCTACTGATCACATATGATAAATAAATTATTTTAAGCCCTCTGGAAATATAAAAATATCAGATTTAAGTATCAAACCCGGAGATGGCCTTTAATCGCCTTATTTAGCGTTTTTAACGCATAGTATGTATTAAAATTATATTATACATACCCGGGTTGATACCTACTGATATATGAGGCAAATTATGATATTTTAGCAGTAAGCAAAGGTTGATAAACTCAGACTTCGTTTTTGAGCTTCTCGGCTTATGTGAAATTACCAAAATACCCCTACGGGGCATAGCTTGGTTAAAAATGATAAATTTCACATATATGCTTTAGCCTACTGATATAACTTATCAAATTGAGTATGTTTGCTGTTTACATCAGACCTATAACTCAGTTAAACGTCTAAACTCTTTTACAAACTTTAAAAATGACCAAACTACCCCTACGGGGCATAGTTTGTGTTTAAACTTGTTTCGGGCATAATGAAAGACATCTTACTGATGTCACAACATATTTGAGGCATAATTAACTTAGGAAACCTGTATATAGCTCTCATGAATACCCGTCACGCTTCTTACGCGTACGGTTCGGTTTATGTAACAAGTTTACATAAATTAGCCGAAATGGGTCAAACCCTATCGGTTTTATCTCAAAGTCCAGAATGTGTATGAATTACCCATATAAGACAAGTCTCTGAACATGTCGGGTTTAAATCACATTCTATTCCGGTCTTCGCTTAATCATGCGTTTGAACCGTATATTTCCTTAAGACTAACCGGTCTAAGCTTAGGCTTAATTAAAGACCTGTTAGCATTCTAATTAATTATTTATACGATCATTCCAGACTAGAGCCTTCCGGTAAATGGTACCTACGCTTACTTAAGTGAATACGGCTGAGTTATTAGATTCTTTCTATTTAAGACAGGAGCTAGCTCAGGTAAATACTCTTAACTTATTTTTCCTATACGGGCTTGGAATACGGTATAATGATACCGCTTGGTCGGGTATTGAATGTTTAATCGAATTGTGATTAAATTATTGAGGTAATCCGGTTTAATCTGTATTGTTTGAAATAAAAGCCTTTAGGGGTTAATGACCATGTCCCGGATATCCTTGACATCATTGTATTATAAAATGGCCACGTCTTAGGTACGGGGTGTAGGCATACACCTAACAGTTACTAAGTAATAACGGTATCCCGCTCTCTTGTGGGCCTATACTTGTGGCGTGTCTGTTAATCTTGACTCGGTTTCTACATCGGGCCCTGAACGTACAACGAATATGTAAATCTGTATACAAGGTTATAAATATAATTGTTCCAAGTTAAAAAGGTTAATTTTGCCTCTGTGCATTTTAATCAAAGTGTCAATATATTTTGTGCCAAGTGCATTCAAATCAATTTACAAACTCTTTTCAAAATGAGTCGGTTGAGTGTATTTACCAGTGAAAACTGACGTATTTTCCAAAAGGGTTAAGTGACAGGTACTGAACGTAATTAGCTGGAAGCTCAGTGCGCTAATAAGGAAATCTTGCAAGTTCTAGGCGTCTAAAGTCTGTTGAACAAATGATATGTTTTAAGATCCGCCTGGGGATCCTTTACTTTCCGTTGTAATATTGAATATTACTTTATATTCGGAAATGTAATAATATTTATCTTTTGCTTCCGCTGTGCATTTATGTATTGTGTTGTTTGACTATGATGTTATCAACCACGTCACGATACTCCCCCACCGGGCCCACCGGTGACACGTGGAAATCGGGGTGTGACATAACTGTGATGAAAACCGATGGGACGTGATGGATATGAGGAAGCAAGCATCATGGAGACGGCTAGGCCATCATAACACCTATTGGGCCTTGTGCACATTAAAAGCAATACAGAGATGGAGAAGTCCGACCCACTTACGTGTCAAAGTAACACACAAGCAGCCCGCACTAGGGGCTTATGACAGGGTGGGTTAAAACCTTATCCCCTCCTAAAACAACGTAAAGGATCAAGGGGCAATCCACCCAAGTGTAGACACGAAAGAGATATCTTATTGTCATCAAGCGAACAACCGCAAATCAGAGAAACCATCTGCCTTTGTGTAAACAAGGAAGAGATATCTCCTCATTATCAAGCGAATAACCGTGGATCAGAGACACCATCCGCCTTTGTGTAAAAAGGGAAGAGACATCTCCTCGTCAACAAGTGAACAACTCAGATATGTGAAGATCGAGGTGGATCAGGTTCTCATAAGTCAAAGTTATAAGGTAAAGACAGAGCTAATATGTAAGAGGCAAAGAGACAAGAAGGATGTTGTCGCTTTCAGTAAGAGAGAAGTCAAGAGATTTCCCATTAAGGAATACAATGGAAAGATAGGGGTCTGAAAGGAGAGAAAGGAGCCTGCTATATTTCCTCTCCTAGAAAAGTCACAGGTGATGCTAGGGAAAGGAGAAGCTCGTTGGCTGGCTATAAATACTAGCTCAATGGTGCACTACAGCACACACCGGATGCAAGACTTAACCTTAGATTTGTAGACCTATTTTCTCTCTTACTTCTCTTTTGTAATATATTTACTTCTCCTTTGTATTTTGTTATACTTCACCACTTGTAATATGTACTTTTCTTGTGTATTTATACCACTTAGTCTTAGTTCTTCCAAGGATAAATGTTACATTATATTAATAATACATGTCTTTCAAGGACAAGTGTTACATTATATCAATAATGCATAGTTATTATCCACCCCATAATCGTTGTAGCAACTGTCACACCCCAACCAATGGCGGAATCATCGAGGCGTGGCACTGAGCGAAACAGATTGTTCATGAGAGTCCATAACAACTATTAATGACAATATTTTTAAAGTTTAATATCCCATACTATTAAACAAATAAAGCAAAACAGTCATTACAGATATTCAGTCTCAAAAACAAGTTCCATTCCGACAACTCAGATTTATTTGGTGAGTTTCTAGACTTCCTAACTTGTTGCAGCATAACATCCAATTAACCTGTCACATACGTTAAAATAAAAGTCATTACATAAAGTAAAGGTGAGTACACAAGTTTGCGTAGATATAGTATAAACAGTGTTTACGCATAACCAGCATGTAACACGTAATGGGCGAAGCATGTAACTATCAACAATGATACAACCTAACCACGAGACTGCGTTGTAGAGTATGCGCGACACATGTTCACTGAAGTGAACACGTGAAGTAAAGTAATGTGATCCCTAGCAACCCCTGTCACATAGGTGCTGAGTCCAAACTATAGTACTATCGTTGCTAGAGGTGGTCTAGTGTAACACTGTATAAGCATAGTAACATGCATTCAACAAATCACGTATAGCATGTGGGAGCGGTTATGTCACACCCTGATATTTCCATGTATTACCGGTGGGCCCGGTGGGGAGTATCGTGACGTAGTTGATATCATCATAGTCAAATAATCACAGTTCAATGCACAGCGGGAGTCTAAAAGTAATAATATTACAAAACGAATGAAAGTAACATAAGTATTACAAACGGAATGTAAAAGGATCCACAGACGGTTCAAAACAAAGGAAATATTGTTCAACAGATTTTAAAGTGATAAAGCTTGCAAGACTCTTTATTTATTCACTCAGGGGTAGCCAGCCTATTTCGCATAGTACCTGCACTTAACCTTTTGGAAAATACGTCAGTTTACACTGGTAAATACAATTAACCGACTCTTTTGAAAATATTTAAGAAAATTGATTTAAATGAACAATGCACAAATAATCTTTTATAACTTGGGACAATTATTAAAAAAATAATCTTGTATACAGTTTTATATGTTTGTCGTCCGTCAGGGCCGGTTAGAAGAGCCGGACAAGATTAACTGACACACCACAAGTATAATGCCCACAAGGAAAACTCCTTATTGTGGGATACCTTTTATACATACGCAACTGTCAGGTGTATGCCTACACCCCGTGCTTAAGTCATGGCCATTTCAATGAATGAGCTTAGGATATCCAGGACATGGTCATTAACCCCCCAAAGGCATTGCACCAAACAAAACAGATTAAAACGGGTTATGTAAATATATTAATCATAATCTGATTTAAATAACTACACACCCGACCAAGCGGTATTATTATAATACCGTATCCCAAGCCCGTATAACGGAAAATAAGTTAAAAGTATTTACCTGAGCAAAATATACAAATTTATCTCAGCAGTATACAATCAGCAAGTGCAAATATCTTTTACTGGGCCCCTAAATCTGGAACGAAGGTTTTAATAACCTATTAGATTCCTAACGGGTCTTACTTAAGTTTAAACTTAGACCGGATAGTTTTAAAGAAAGATATACGGTTCAAAACGCATGATTAAGCGAAGACCGGATTAGAATGTGATTTAGACCCGACAAGTATGAAGACTTGTATAATATGGGTAAACTAATCACATTCTGGATTTTGAAGTGAAAATGATAAGGTTTGACCCGTTTCGGTCAATTTATGCAAACTAGTCACATAACCCGTACCGAACGCGAAAAATGCATAACGGGTAACCAAATGAGTCATGTATAGGTTTCACAAGTTAATATGTCTTAATTACGTTGTGATATCAGTAGGATACCTTCCATTATGCCTAAAACGGATTTAAAACCAATTTAAGCCCAGTAGGGGTATTTTGGTCATTTTTAAGATTATAAAAGAGGTTATATAATAACCTGAGGTTCAGGTCTAAACTGATCAGTAAAAATATTTATTTTAGTAGGTTATATCAGTAAGATATTTGTATATATGTGAAATATATCATTTATTGCCAAACTATGCACCGTAGGGCATTTTGGTCATTTCACATAAGCTTTAAAGGTCAAATTTGGAAATCTGAGTTCAAAACTTTTTCTTACTGTTAAAGTATAAGAATTTATTCATAACATCAGTAGGTAACAAGCTTTAGGTGCCAAATATGGTTTTAAACCATACTATGCGCCTAAATCGCATAAAAGTCGGTATTTGACGGTATTCGGGTTAAATAAGGAAATCTGAGATTTTGAACAGCCTTTACAGTTTAAAATAACTTATTTAATATATAAAATCAGTAGCAAAATGTTTAGTATGTAAAGGATGTGTAAAACTCATTTTATTAGCAAAAAGAGCATAACCGTCAATTACCGAGTCAATGCAAGAACCCTATGTTACGATCAGTTTAAAATTCAACAAAAATCTTCAAAAATCCCTAAATATTATGTTACATCAGTGGGTAAAAGGTTTGGTGTCAAAATTTGGGTTTAAATAGGTTTTATGCCGAAAATTCCGTTTAATTAATAAAAAGGCTTCAATTTACGATATTGAGCATAACTCCTAATTTAGACCACAAACTGATGTCAAATTTTTAGGACATGTTTATAGATCAGTAATAAAGGTTTTTGTCCTCTCACATTTTCAAAAATCTCGTTTTAATATTAAAAGGGCATAATGGTCAACTTTTAAGCAATTAACAGAAACATGCAATGAACTAGGATTTCTAAGGAACCAAGTTGAATAACCTCAGAGGGTTATACTAACCTATAATATGGTCCTAAAGAAACCCTAAGGCATATCTAAACTAAGCTAAATCGGGTCAGAACTGAAAGTCAAAGCAAAAGTCTACTTTTGCGACTTTCGGTTCCGAACCGAGGCTAAACTCAGAATTATCGGGTTGAACATGCTTAGACATGTTCTTACATCATTTACCAAGTTATTTTAATGTTAAAACATGTTCCATAACTTCTACATTATCAGTTATGAATTTATTTGCAAAAATAGTTTCTGTTGACTTTTTAATATTAAGTTTGACCCGACAATTGACCAAGTTAGAGTGATAATCAGTGGGTGCCCTTTTAAGGGTTTATTACCCAGATAATTACCAACTCATAGCCACTTTCAATTCGAATAATGGCTGGACCATTAGTGATTAATCACTAAGTCAAAGCTTAATTACGACGGCTTTGACTTTTGGTCATTAAACTAATAAAACTTGAACTAGAGAAGCTAAGAATGCTTACAAGGACTCTTAGCACGAATTAGGAGCTGAGGAAAACTTGCTTGTACTCCAGAAAGCTACAGAGAGTGAGTTGTGAATAAATTTTGAGAATGTGCAAATGAACAAGCAAACAAAAGGGCCTTATATAGGATTTTAAACTTCACAAGATCATTCCACATAACTCTACAAGTGATTCCTGATGATTCCAGGTGTCCCCTATGCATGTAATACTGTTGGCTCAGACCCTGGTATCAAGAAATGGCATGCAAAGGCGGTGGAAACTGATTAACCTGCAACTGTGCAGATTTTTCTGCATCTGGGCCTTCTACGCGGGCCGCGTAAGATCTTTAAAGAGTCTACGCGGGCCGCGTAGACCTTCTGATCCGGTAAAAACTTTTGCAACTTTGCAATTTCAGTCCCTGGTCCATTTAAACTTTATTTGAGTTTCATTTATTGCACATATGACCCCCATAGTTAACTTTTAAGTACCTTAGGTCATAAACTAACTCCGTTAAGCTCCCGGTTAATTATACGATCACCCGAAAAGTCTTGTTTTCTTCGAAAGTCCACAAAATTAATATCTGACATTCTTGAGATCAAAATATACAATTATTACAATGTTCTTGGGATCGTTAAAAGGTCACTCAGAGGTTACTTTTAACATGTTGACACTTTTAACCCCTATGTTTCATAAGATCCTTATTTTGAGCACAAACGACTTTCCAAGTTCGATAAATTATTCGTTAAAGAATACGAACGTCGTGTGAGGTCAATCAGAGGCACAAGAATGGCATGTTGACACTTTGGATCCCTATTATTAACATATTTACATTGTTTGACAATTTTAGTCCCTCCAGATCAATCCATTACACGTTTAAAGTCCATGACACGCGTCTTCATTATATTGGTTCTGATTTTACGAGGTGTTACAGGTTAGCGTTTATAAAGTGTTTGTGTTGTGTGTTTTGGTTTGATAGAGAACGTATGTAACACCCAAAAGTGCGTTAAACAAAATGGGTTCGAGTATACTCACAGTGTGTGTTAAGCAAGTAAACACAATCTGGATTGGATTGAAGGGAGCGCCGGATCAGCCTGCGGATGGGAACAAAAGCATAAGTCCTCTAAGTGCTAACGCGGTCGAATTCAGAGTGTCGAGTGGGGTAAAAGTGAGTTAGGTGTTCAACAGGCTATCCGAGCGGATGGGTCCAGTCCATCCGGGCGGATGGGTTCCATCCGAACGGATAGTTTGTGAACCGTTAGAATTTTCGAAGTTTTGATTAAAATGTTTTAACAGTCGTGGCAACAAAAATTAAACAGTGGATATCATCAGGGTCAGTTCATCCGGACGGATGGCCATTCGGGCGGATGATCTGTGGTTGAAGTTTTGTAAAATTTTCTTTAAACAACGGTTTTGGTCAACGGAGATAGACATGTTGACGGATTCGAACAACGAAAAACACCAAGTCTAGTTCATTCGGCCGGATGGGCCTAGCCCATTTGGACAACGTGCTGTTCTTGATGAAGTTTCATGTTTGACCCGTTAATCGGTCCATTTCCTCGGTGGAAATCAGTTTTCAAGCCGGCTTTCGATTAAAGAATGAGTTGAATGTCTGACAGGGTCCTGATTCCTCCAATTTTGTGTAAAAACTGAAAAGAAGTTTAGGAATAAGTTGAGAAACATTGAAATCTTCCATAACTTGATCCCATCTCGAGTGAATGATGCTCCACAACAGTTTACATAAGCAAAATGAGTGGAAACCATCTTCAAGATGGCTGGAATCAAGGGTTTTTGAGAAAAAGTTAAAGTGTGTGTGTGCGTGAGTGTGATTTTGATGAAGAAGATGGAGAAGAAGTGAATATAGATGGAGATTAACGAAGATCCGAAGGAAAAATCTTACAAAATGGCCTTGAATCGCGTCTAAGACTTGGGAGCGGATGGGGGTGTCAAAATGTTGAAATGAGGGTGTACGGTGGGTATTTATAGAGGGAGGGCGAAGGTTTAAGGCAGTGAGAGTGGCGGTGTTCGGATGGCTCCATCCGGATGGCCGAGTTTGCGTGTGTTAGTTTTCCAACTTTGGTTCATTTGCTAAGCGTTGCGTTGCGTTTAATCGAGTTGCGAGTGAGCGCTTGAGCGTGTAAGCGTTGCGTTGATAACCACATAACATTCAGCAATAATCACACAAATAACACACATACTATAATTAAATCCGCGTTTTGAGTTTGCATTGCGATAAGCGTTTAAGTAACTGTAACACCTCGAAAATTCATGTCCAATAATATATCGACACGTGTCATGGACTTTAAACATGTAAAGAATTGACTTTGAGGGAATAAAGTTGACGAACAAGGAATCTGTGTGTATAAAAGGATTCAGAGTGTCAGCAATGAATAAATATACTTCACAATAGCCCCACATGATGATTATACCCTTAAACGGATAAATCATAGATCATACGAAGCTAATTGTGAAAGAAAGTAAGGAATTTCAAACTACAGGGGTTAAATGCGTCAACATGTTTAAATTATACCTCTGACTGACCTTTTTGCAAACCCGAAGCTTTGTAATGATTAATTATGCTCACTAGAATAAGTGATTAAAATTTCACAAGGTTCCGATAAAGTATGAGAAAGTTATGACAAAATTCGTATACGAGGGGTTAAAAGCATCAACATTGAAATTTAAGACTTTTCGGTGATCGTATGAATAACCGGGGACTTAACAAAGTTGGTTTTTGACTTGGAGACCTTAAAAGTAAAGTTTGGGGGTTACAAGTGCAAGAAACCATGTTAAAATCAAGTTTGGGAGGACCAGGGGCCAATTATGTCAACTTTTAAAAGTTCTGGTGAGCTGGCCTGGTCCTTACGGACCGTATGGCTGGGACCCTTACGGTCCGTAAACCATGCCCAGATACAGAAAACACAGGCAGCTGCCTGTTTCAGCCGATTACACCGCCTCAATTTGCCATTTCTTGATTCTAGGGGCTTGTTTGATGGCCTAGGGACACTTGGAATGATCAGGAATCATTCCATAGACTTGTATGTCATGATCTTGTGCAATTAAAGTCCCTATATAAGAAATTCTTTGATGCACCATTTGATCACATTCACTTGAAACTTCACAACTTCATTTCTGGAGTATTTTGGAGCTTAAGACTCATTCTTAGTGATCATTAGTCGTGCTTAGAACCTTGGTAAGTATCCTTAACCTTCCTTAATCATGTTTTGCTTAGTTTATAGCTTAAAAGTCAAACCATCGTAATTAAGGTTTGACTTATCGATTAATCACTAATGGTCCAGTGATTAGTCGAATTGAAAGTAGTTATAAGTTGGTAATTATGTGGGCAATAAACCCTTAAAAGGGCACCCTCTGATTTCCACTCTAACTAGGTCAAACTTAATCCGAAAAAGTCAACAGAAACATAATTTTCAAATTTACACGCATTTAGCAATATAGAAGACGTGTAACCTGTTTTACCACTCATATAACTTGGTAATCGATGCAAGAACATGTCTAAGCATGTCTGACCCGATAATTTTCAGTTTAGGACCGGTTCGGAAACGAAAGTCGCATAAATTGACCACTACTTTGACTTTCAGTTCTGACCCGTAGTAGCATGATTTAGAAATGCCTTAGAGCTTCATTAGGACCGGGTTACATGATAGTATAACCCTCTGTGATTGGATCGTTGATTGTCCGATTCGTTTACACGTTTCCGTTAATTGCTTAATGTTGACCATAATGCCCTTTTGACCATAAAACGAGAATTTTGGAAATGCGAGAGGGCAATAATCGTTGTTACTGAT
Organism: Helianthus tuberosus; assembly: GCA_030545235.1. Lineage (NCBI taxonomy): Eukaryota > Viridiplantae > Streptophyta > Magnoliopsida > Asterales > Asteraceae > Helianthus > Helianthus tuberosus. The sequence goes on along the minus strand of CM060418.1, from coordinate 158,482,023 downwards.
TATTAAACATGTCCCTAAATTTTCACATCAGTTTGAGGTCTAGATTAGGAGTTATGCTCAATAGCGTAATTAGAAAGCTTTTTATTAATTAAACGGCGTAATTAGCATAAAGCCTATCTAAACCCAATTTTTTACACCAAACCTTTTACCCACTAATGTAATATAATATTTTGGAATTTTTGAAGATTTTTAATCATATTTAGACTGATTATAACATAGGGTTATCGCCGTGATTCGATTATTACCGATTATACCCTTTTTGCTTATAAAATGAGTTTTACATAACAATTTGATACCAAATCTTTGGCTACTGATTTTATATGATAAATGAAGTATTTTGAACTTTATAACCTGATCAGAAAACTCAGATTTCCTGTTATAACCCAAAAATCGCTTAAAACGACTTTTTACACGTATTAAACACATAGTATGGGTTAAAACCATTCTTGTCATATAAGACTTATCACCAACTAATATAACCTATTAAATTAAGTAGTTTTTCTGACTACTTCAGACCCGAACCTCAGGATTTTATTTAATCTCTTTTATAATCTTTAAAATGACCAAAATACCCCTACGGGGCTTAATTTGATATTAAACTCGTTTTGGGCATAATGGAAGGTATCCTACTGATATCACAACATATTTAAAGCATATTAACTTAGGAAACCTGTTCATGACTCTTTTGGTTACCGTTATGTGTTTTTTTTCACGTTCGGTTCGGTTTATATAACTAGTTTGCATAAATTGACCGAAACGGGTCAACCATTGTCTTTTTCACCTCAAAATCCAGAATGTGTCTAGTTTACCCATATTATACAAGTCTTCAAACTTGTCGGGACTAAAACACATTCTAATCTGGTCTTCGCTTAATCACGCGTTTTGAACCGTATCTTTCTTTAAAACTAACCGGTCTAAGTTACGACTTAAATAAGACCTGTTAGGAATCTAATAGGTTAATAAAACCTTCATTCCAGATTAAGAGCCCCAGTAAAGGTACTTTTGCTTGCTGATTAGGATATACGGCTGAGTATAAATTTCATTTTTAAGCTCAGGTAAATACTCTTAATTTATTTCCCCTATACGGGCTTGGGATATGGTATTATAATAATACCGCTTGGTCGGGTATTGAATGTTTAATCGTATTGTGATTAAATTATTGAGGTAACCCGTTTTAATCTGTATTGTTTGAAATAAAAGCCTTTAGGGGTTAATGACCATGTCCCGGATATCCTTGGCATCATTATAATAAAATGGCCACGCCTTAAGCACGGGGTGTAGGCATACACCTGACAGTTGCATAAGGGAAACGGTATCTCATTCTCTTGTGGGCCTATACTTGTGGCGTGTCTGTTAATCTTGACTCGGTTTCTACATCGGGCCCTGAACGTATAACGAACATGTAAATCTGTATACAAGATTACTTTTATATAATTGTCCCAAGTTATAAAAGATATATTTGTGCCTGGTGCATCTAAATCAATTTTCTTAAACTCTTTTTAAAATGAGTCGGTTAATTGTATTTACCAGTGTAAACTGGCGTATTTTCCAAAAAGGTTAAGTGACAGGTACTTAACGTAATTGGCTGGAAGCTCAGGGCGTTAAGGAATCTTGCAAGTTCTAGGCGTCTAAAGTCTGTTGAACAATGTTTATGTTTTAAGATCCGCCTGTGGATCCATCTTACAATCCGTTTGTAATAATTGATGTTACTTTTGAATCGGTTTGTAAAATATTTATCTTTTGCTTCCGCTGTGCATTTATAATTTGTGTTGTTTGACTATGATGATATCAACTACGTCACGGTACTCCCCACCGGGCCCACCGGTAATACGTAGAAATATCGGGGTGTGACAATAACAAGCGTTATAAATAGCGTTTAGATGCGAAAGCTGTAATTAGATAAACATTGTAATATGCGTTGTAAATATAGTTAACCCATAGCGTTAATCAAATCTCGAGAGTACAAGCATTCACGAAGAAATACCAGTGACATGTAACGATCCGAAAGGTCGGGTTGTTACAACAACAATTTCATCTTAGACTATTCTAAATGGAATCTTTATCTCCCATCTATAAAAAAATAGAGTAAATTGCCAAAATTGTCCCTGAGGTTTGGGCATGTTTGCCATTTTCATCCAAAAATCTTTTTTTGTACCATATAGTCCTTTATTTTTTGGATTTTTTACCATTTTCATCCAAACGTTTGACTTTTTTACCAGAATCATCCCAGAGATTTGGGATTTTTTGCCATTTTCATCCAAATGTTTGATAGAAAAAATAAAGCAAATTAGATGTTTGGATGAAAATGACAAAAGATCCGAAATGTGAAGGACTATATTGTACAAAAAAGTTGATTTAGATGAAAATGGCAAACACGCCCAAATCTCAGGGACGATTTTGACAATTTACTTAAAAAAATATCACTTTTCTCAAAATTAATTTTGTTTAATCTTCACGACCATTCACCATCTCTCTCTATACTTTTATTATTTCTAGAGTAAATTACAAGTTTTGTCATTTACGTTAACACCTTTTGCAGGGGGTGTCCTTTGGTGCAAAAGCTGACAAGTTTTGTACTTAACGTTTCAAAATCCTGCACGTTACGTCCTTTAGCCCTAACTCAGTTAGATATTTTTGTTAAGTTTGGTCATATGGACCCCATATAAGGGTATTGTTGTCTTTTCACATCTTCATATATAAATAAACCCTTTTTTCTAGAAAATATATAAAACCCCTTCCCACCCACAATATCATTCTCTCTATCTAAAACGCAGACATCCTCCATCTATCTCTCTTTTAAAAACCCACCATCAACACCGCCAATTGAACACACAAACGCATTGAACAAATAAACACAGTGAGTAATTGAACATGAACTCCGTTCAATTGCTTCATCTTTCGCACAACATATACTAATCAACTGAACAATCAAACACACCGAGTAACTAACAGTTATCTTCGTTCAATCGCTTCAGATTTATGCACAAATTATACAATCAAACACTCAGTTCAAATCCTACACACAATTAATCGAACAAACAAACTCAAACACAATGAGTAATTGTTCTTGGGGTCCTAGATCTGTTTCTGGTGTGGCGGGGGAGGCTGTGGTTGTAGGGGAGGCAATGGTGGACGGCGGGGCAGGGGGGCGGTGATGGACGACGGGTTGCAGGGGGAGGTAGTCAGGCAAGGGTGGTGGTGATTTGGGTGCGATGGTGATGGTGGGTAGGGTGGTGATGTTGGGTACAGTAGGGTTGGGTTAGTCGGTAGGTTGGGGTGGAGGCGGTGAAGGTTGAGGTGGAATGGGTGGTGGCGGTGAAGGTTGTGGGGTGGTAGTGGGTTGAGAGGGACTAGAGCGAGTTTAGGTTGTGATCGTGGGTTCTGAGAGAGAGAGAGAGAGAGAGAGAGAGAGAGAGAGAGAGAGAGAGAGAGAGAGAGAGAGAGAGAGTGTTTATACTTTTTTTTTTCAGTTTTGGGAATGCGAAATGACAAGTATGCCCTCATGTGCAAGACACATGACCATACTTAACCAAAAAATTTAACTGAGTTAGGGCTAAATGACATAATGTGCTGGATTTTGAAACGTTAAGTACAAAACTCGTTAACTTTTGTGCCAAAGGACACCAAAGGTGTTAATGTAAATGACAAAACTTGTAATTTACTCTTTTTCATGCTTGAGGTATATATGTTTGATGTACAATCTTTAAATTTTGACGATGTAAATAATGAATTTGTATATATAAAGATTCACTATAGTAAAATCTTTATATCTTAGAGATGGAGATTCGTATTCAGAACGAAAGTCTTAAAAATCTCTAAAACTTGGAGATGGAGAAAGAAATGATTACTCCAAAGGTGAAATATAATACACAATATGTTTAAAACTTACAATAGAAATAAAAAAGGTGAAAACAAAGATTAATTAGCGTCGGTTTGGTAACCTTAAAATGGCGGACAAGACTAAACCAACCCTCTCAGGCAGCAGAAAGATAAAGAAACACGCATGGGTGGGCTCTGGGTAGTGGCCAGGGTGAATCTAATTAGACTTGGCACAAATGAATACCAAAAAAGAGCAAGCATCCAACCATCATCACTACCAAATTCGTTAATAGTCAAACCAACTTGACATCTTAATGTTTACGGTTTTGTGCCTTTATGCTTTGTACAAACATTCACACATATATAGGTCATCATTACATAATGAAAAATACCGTGTTTTCTTTGTGATGATGTATTAATACCACTATAAAAGTGTCGTCATGTTGGCATCATATTTTTTACATTGATTCGACACTTGTAACGTTATTGCATTAATTGATGGATGATTTGTTTTAGAACATGTGTAGTGGTAAATCAATATAATGCCCTCACCATGGGGCGTTTTGCGACACGTGTCATCCCAGTCAGCATGGGGCATTATAGCATAAAGTGGTGTAGTGGGGCATTATTCCAATAACGCCCATGCAATCTCTTCTTCATTAAAAAAAAAAAAACCAATCTATTATCTCATTGGCCAGTCAAACCAAAGTCAAGCCATCACAATCCCATTTTGGCGTTTTAATAAACACGCCGGGGGCTTTTTTTTTTCAAAAATAACGTCGTAAAACGCCGGCCGTAGTGGGGCTCGGGGCGTTTCCGGGCGTTTTTTTTTATTTATTTTTTACAAACAACGCCCACTACGGGCAGACTTAGCATGGTAGAAAACTTAAAAAAGTTTTGAGCCCTCCGCTGGATAAAAAAATCGGTGCCCCATCCACCCTATAATAATATGGGTAGGGATCCTAAGAGAAGTACACCCTATTTGAGAAACTTGAGAAACATTCTGGACCACACATTTTCCTAAGTTTTTCGTAATATACACATATGTATAGTTTAAAATTGACTATATACATATATGTATATTGTCAAATCTTGAATTATACACATATGTATATAGTTAATTTTAAACTATACATATGTGTATATTACGAAAAACTTAGGAAAAATGTGTGGTCCAGAATGCTTCTCAAGTTTCTCAATTAGTCTAATGCTTCTCACACGATCCTAACCCATAATAATATAATATTTAAAGTTTATGAACAAAAACATTCAAAGTTTCAATTTAATATTATACCTGGTTTCATCTATTCATCTTGATTATATAAACTATAAAGTTTAAACATATGAATAAATAATATATTCAAGTTTAATTCTTCCTAGCGATAACATCCATTTAGCTACGACATGACTGCTAATAAAAATCAGTGACGGACCTAGGAATTTTTTTCATGGGGGGTGAAAAGTTTTGGGGCAATTGGCTATCGCTAAATATTAAAATTTGTTCAATCTGGTTCGGGTGGGGTTGAGCCTCATAATAAAAAAGACCAAACCAAATTAAATTCAAAATACGGGGAGCATGCTGTTCATTGCAAGGAGCTCTCTGGTTTCAAATACCGGCATGACTAGGTGATGGATGTTTTGGGGGACATCTTGAGGAGAGCGGGGATTTCTGCCAAGAAGGAGGCCCATGTGAATTTCCTTACAGACCCCATGGAAGGGAGATCTACATTGAGACCAGCGGACCTGCTCGTCTTTGGCTGGGCGGGAGGGAAACATGCTTGTGTAGATCTCACAGGAGTCTCTCCCTTAGCTGGGTTAAGGGAAAATGGGTTTGTAGCAGGAAAAGCGGTAAAGAAAGCAGAATCTAAAAAGGTGGACAAACACGCTAAAGCATGTGCTGGTAACCAACATGCATTTGTCCCCTTCGCCTTCGACACCTTTGGATCTCTGGCTCCAGAAGCTATCAGTTTGCTGACTAGGGTCCAACAGGTTGTCCACAGCAGTGGCTCATCAACAGGGGGCAGGGGTTTGTTTTTAATAGGCTAGGGTTTGCTATCCAGAAAGGGGTAGCGGCGCAGCTTGTTGCTCGCTTACCTGCGATGTTGATGTAAAGTGCATTTTGTCGAATATATACATTTTAATTTGAAAAAAAAAAAAAATACATAATCGGTTCGTCCTCGAGTCCAGTTTTTTAATTTAATCGATTTTGGACAGGTTCGGCCCAAGCTCAAAAACTTTAAAAAAAATCTAATATTATTAATAGTTTCATTGATAGCCATTAAAATTTACATTGGAACTAAACTGTTTGCCGTTTCTTTGTTTCTTTTTCCTTGGAACCAAAAGTTTTTCATAGATGAATGTTCAACCATTGCATTGATGGCATTAAAGACTCCATCTTTCGAAGAAATAGATGAATGTTCAACCATTATGTTTTTTTTTAACAGCAACAAAACAACTTTTATTTCATCTTGTCAAAGGTAAAAACGAAATATAGCAAGATACTATATAACGCCACCCGACATACTCAAGAGACAATCAAGAATACCTTTAGAGAACATACATCGAAGATCAACAAAAACTACTAATATTACACAATGCTCACTACCGATGCTCCCTTGGGCAAAAGTTCACCCATTCGCTCCATGATATCTCTGAGTTTTTCGATCTTAGAGTAACCCATTCAAAGGATTCTTCTTTAATTTCTTCTACAATCCTGGATGGATCCTTTATTTTGTCATTAAAAGTTTTATTATTCCTGTTCTTCCATAGGCACCATGCTGCAAGTAAGTGAATAGCATATATCAATTTTGCATTCTTTCTCGGCCAGTTTGATTTCTCTTGGAACCTCACCGACATGCTTTCGTTGTGGTCCCAAATAGGTATTTTCATCTAGTTCCATAACATTAGCCACACCTCTTTCGCTATCGGGCAGTGAATCACAATGTGATTCGCCGTTTCTGGGCCCAGCCCACACACCTTGCACAGGTCTGGTTCACCAAGTAAGCCCCTCTTCTTTAACGCTACCCTTGTCGGTATTCTTTCTTCCATCGCCCTCCAGACAAAGAGATTTACTTTTGCCGTGGCAATCTTGCTCCATTCGAAACTGTTCGGATGCTCATTAACGTTAACTATCCCAGCCAACGCTTTCCTTGTTTCCTTCACCGAGTATCCCTTCGTATCGTTATCCTTCCATCTCCATTCATCATCGTGTTGGCTCAAATTTTGTTGTAATAATATTGCCTTCAGTGCTTCCCACTCGTTTTTCTCTTCATCGTTGTTTGGTGTTCTCTTCCAACTCCAATCCCGCAGTATACCTCCATCGTTCCTTTTATAATTTTGCTGCACCTTGTTTCTTTTACACTTCGCCAGACCAAACATGTTGGGGAATTCCTCCTTTAGTGGCCGATTTGTCGCCCATGGATCCAACCAGAAGTATGTTTTGTACCAGTTCCCAACCTTGCATCTTAAGCAGTTTTCCGGTTCTATCCCGACCTTCCTAAATTCTTCTTCCGTCCCCATTATAGCTTTCCATGTTCCCGGAATTGCTTTCTTTATCGGAATACTTTTAGCGATCCTTTTGTTTTCATGAAGTGCTTCTATGACCTTCACCCACAGTTGCTCTGGTTCAACTTTAAATCTCCACCTCCATTTCATAAGTAATGCCATGTTCATTTCCTTGATTCCTCCTATCCCGAGCCCACCCATACTTTTTGATGCCACTATCCTTTCCCATTTCATCCATCGAACCTTCCTTACACCCCCACATCCTCCCCACAAGAATCTTCTTCTAATCCCTTCTAATATTTTCGTAACTTTTTTTGGGGCCTTATACAATGATAAGAAGTAATTCGGTAAAGATCCCAGTACCGACTTTACAAGCGTTAGTCTCCCCGCAAAAGACAAGAGTTTTGCTTTCCAGTTTGACAACCTCTTATTGAACCTATCTATTACATCTTTCTAATTACATACCTTGTTCATGTTTGCACCAACCTTCAACCCCAAGTATGTAAATGGGAAACGTCCCATCTTGCATTTCAACGTACTAGCCGCGTCTTCGACTTCTGCTTCGTTAATTCCGACTCCGTAAAGGAAGCTTTTATTATGATTCACTTTCAAACCTAACATCATGAAGAATAGCCTCAAAATTCTTCGTAGTGCCTTCATGTTTTCAATGTTCCATGCTCCCAGAAAAATAGAATCATCTGCAAAGAAAAGGTGAGATAAACAAAGGCCATTGTTTGGTAAGTTTAACCCTTTAAATACACCCGAATTTACTGCCCTTGTCATAAGAACATGCAGCGCTTCCATTGCTATTGTGAATAAGAAGGGGGATAATGGGTCGCCTTGTCTTAATCCCCTCTTGTACTGAAACTCCCCTGTTGGTGATCCATTAACTAGAACCGACGCCTTCCCTGAAAATAGAATCCCCATAATCCATGTTTTCCAACGTGATGGAAACCCCATGTGTGTAAGTATCGATATTAAAAATCTCCAATTTAGTGTGTCGTACGCTTTCTCCAGATCAGCTTTGAACAGAAAAATCTGTTTTTTTTTGTCTCTTAGCCCACGAAATTGTTTCATTCAGGATCAAAGGCCCATCAATTATGTTTCAATTAGCAAGAAAAGCCGACTGTTCATGTGATATTATGGTGTTCAAAACTCTTTTCAACCGGTTAGCAAGGGTCTTTGATATGATCTTATTAATGACGCCGATAAGCGAAATTGGCCTGAAGTCTGATAGGGTAACAGGGTCACTGACCTTTGGGATCAAAGAGATGAACGACGCGCTACAGGATTTCTGAATTGACCCGTGGGTATGAAACTGCACCATCATCTTCATCATACTTTCTTCTAGTTCCTTCCAAAATTTTTTAGTCACAACAAAGGTAATTCCCTCAGGACCTGGTGCCTTATCCGATCCGCATTCCCAAACCGCCGCCTTCACCTCCTCTCTTGTAAAATTTTCGACTAAAACGGTTGCATTCCCCTCGGATAACTTCTTGAAACCGTGAGGTGTCATTCGGGGTCTAGACGCCACTGGTTCCGTAAATTTCCTTTTCAAGTTATCTTGGATGTACTTCATTATAGTTGACGGGTCAACACACCATGTTCCGTCGATCCAAAAACCACTAATTTTGTTTCTTGCCACATTACTATTCACAATAGTATGAAAATACCTTGAGTTTTCGTCGCCATCCAGGATCCATTTTGCTTGTGATTTTTGTTGCATATCCTTTGCTCTCCTTCGAAACCATTCCCTGATCCTATTTTTGCAATTCCTCCAAATTTCAATTTCACTTTCCTCCATTATTCTTTCTTCGGCGGCAGCATCCATTTCTTTTAGTTTCATAATTTCTTCCGTGAATTCTTTCTCCTCTACCTCTTTTGTTTCATTTCTCCATTTCTTGACTTCCTCCTTTATCCCCTTCAGCTTAGCCTTCACCGCTAGATCTTTGAAATTACCTTCCACCCGGCTTTCCAGGCCTCTCTTAATTACCTCCTCAATACCCTGGACATCCAACCAACTATTGAAAAACCGAAATGGGGATGGCCTAAAATTCGATTTTCCAGTGGCCAATATTATTGGGCAATGGTCTGATATGGTTCTTTCGAGAGCCCGGAAAGTAGCATTCGGCCACTTAGACATAAACTCACTATTTACCAATGCCCTATCTATTTTACTCATTTTCTTGCCATCACCAGATAAGAACGTAAATTTTCTCCCCGACATTGGGTACTCTAATAATCCTGCCTCCCCGATGAAATTATTAAAGTGTAAAGCATTATTCGTATCAAAATTTGAGTTCCATCTATCTTCAGGTATTCTAACCTCGTTGAAGTCCCCAATCAATATCCATAGACCCTGTATAAGACTACGGATAGATAGCAGCTTGTTCAACAGTTGTCTCCTCTCCGTGGCAACGTTTGGAGCATAAACATTTACTACCGCTAACTCTACTCCTTCTCCAATCAGTTCGCCATTTACCATGATAAAATTCTGGTCTACCATTTCCATATTCTTTCTAAACATCCCTGGATTCCACATCAATACCAATCCCCCCGATCTGCCAGCTGCATCCACCTTGACATACTCCAGGGCTGTTCCGTTCCAGAATTTGCGTATCTTTGCCTCAGACATATTGCATAATTGTGTTTCCTGTATTGCAAAGAACCCCACACTATTTTCATTTATCAAACCTCTTACCATTGATGCTTTCCCTGGGCCCCCTGCTTCTTTCACATTCAGTGATGCCCAATTCATTTGATTATAACATCCACCTGTTCATCATTGATGACTTTCTCAATCTGACCACTTTTGCCAGTCACATCGACCCCTAGCAGTTCCCCGATTACTTCCGTTAACTCTTCTGCCACCTCATTTTCAGTAAATTGTTCCCCGATCGTTCCCGGATTTGTATTCGCTACTAGGGTCGAGTCCGACTCTACTCCTTCCTCCCATTCCGATTCAAAATCGTCTTCGAGTGAATACCCCTTTTCTCCCCACTGGTCTTCAAATTCCCGTGTCTGTTTGTCTCGTGTTCTATTCTTCCTCATTTTGAGCTTCAATTTTGTCGACTTTTTTCTAGGGTTTAGTCTTGTCTCATCTGAAAGTTCCACATTTAAGTCAAAGTTTCCTGACCTGCTGGTTGGGCTTAAGTGCATGGCTCTTGACTTTCGTGATTGGGCTCCTTTTTCTCCTTTTTTGTGTATAAACTACTTAGGCCTTAGTTTTTTCTTGGGCCGGCCCACCACTGTCATCGCAATTCTTTTCATTTGACCCATGTAGTCCACTAGACTGTATCTGGGGTTCTGTCACGTGCACTTCATTCTCTGCACATGTGTTATTATACCCAACATTGAAAGACTCAACATTAATGCCACCTTTGGTCATGTTGTCTCTTTCCAAGGCACCATCTTGAGAATTTCCACCGCCACCTTTTTCCAGATTCCCAGAGATCTCTTCCACTTCCTCCGCCACTTTAGGACTTCCATCTTTCTTACGAGACTGTTGGCCTTCTCCCCCTCCATCCGACTCCTGGATGTTCACCGGAGTTTGATTTCCCGTCTCATCAGTTACATTGTTCGATGATGATTCATGGCTTTGGTAGTCGATGTTCTCGGCGATGAACCCCGGTGCCCATGTTTCATACATCTCCGTGATCCATACTTCAAAGTTGTTACCTTTCCAAGTCACTCCTATCTTGTCATTGATTCTCCTTCCATGTTTTACAAGAATACCGACTTTGTCCATTGATAGATTAAGATACCATTCATCCGCTGTTGACCCACTAACCACCTCTCCATACTTACCTGCTATAGCATTCATCACATTACTGCACCATAATTGTATTAGGACCCCTTTGATTGATAACCATACAAGACGTTGGTAAGGTATCACTTGACCATCCCATACATGTACGTCAACCAAGTCTTTTTCCCATGCTTTTCTAGCCCCCTCCATGAACTCTAGCATAGTATTCTCCTCATCAAAAGTTGCTATGAAGCTCAGACCTCCTGTGTATCTTAGAAAACCTCCCTGACATCTCACTTGTTGTTTTAAGATGTATGCTTTCCTTAGTCCTTCGAGATTCCTGAATTTACCCACTAAAGCTTTTCTAGCCCAGTGCTTTAATGTGTCAGCGTCATTGTTGAAATTTAACACCTCATGGTCCGCCGTTGTACCACTATTCTTATTTCCCATTAAGATATCCTTCCAATGGCTATTCCCACGCCCATAATTAATTTGTGCTGGTGGTTGTCTTGAGTTCGCATAAGTGTTGTTACCAGGTTGTTTCTCATCACCTCCTTCTCCTTTGTTTCTCCCGTAGTTGTACTTCCCATTCTTCCTTTTCCTGTTATCATTATTGTACTTGGCAATGTTTGCCTTGAGTCTAGCATCTTTCAAGTCCACCATGTTTATTGCTTTTACAAGCTTGTCAGCGTCTCGAACATAAGCATACCTCAAGAAACCAAACCTCCTCCCTAGGGTATCTTTTTTCTTTGCAATGTAGGCGTCCACCAGCCAGCCTATGTTTCTGCACTCCGTCCATAACTCCGCATCTGTCATCAATTGTGGTATATTCGTCACGTAGAAAGTGGTGGCATCCTCTCTCCTAGGTTTGCCTGCACCGTCTCCTCCTGGTTTAGGGTTTTGCTCCGACGATGGTATCTCACCTTCTTCTACCTCCACACCCCTTTTTTCTTCCGCCATGGTTGGACCGACCAGACCACCGGAAGAGTGTTGATGCTACAATATGCCTCTCCGGAACACAAAAGGAACAGGTTTATAAAAGATTAACTGGATTCGTTACAGTCAAGCTAAACTATAAAAATAGCCGCGACCTAGAGCAGACCGGTTAATCAATCAAAACCTGAACTAGTGGACGGAGGAAATCACCAGAACAAAAGGAACCAAGAACAGTCAAGACCGATTCGGCTAACAAGGCTCGTTATGCTCGAGAGAGGAAATCGAACAAGCAATCACCGGCTGTTATACCAGACCGAAAGGAAGCAATCTGGCTAACAAAACTCGTTATGCTCGTAGGAGAAGAATCAATCAAGCAATCACAGGATGTTATACCAAATCGAATCAAAAACTGCACTGGATTAGAAGGAGACTGTTCGTCTTCTCACTTATTTTATATTTATATTATAAAAATAAAAAGACTTAACCATTATGTATTTCGAAGAAATAGGATAGGACTAACCATCTTTTGGAGCTTAGATATATAATGTATAACATATGTTTGGTGTACAGAAAAGTATAATGTTTAGAGTACAAATATACAATATAAAGGTATAACACAAAAAAATAAGTTAATATGTTATTTTTCATAGTATACTAGTGGGCAGTGGCGGAACTAGAACATCAATTCAAGGGTATCCCAAATAAAAATTTCACCGTGCAATCATACAATATTAAAAAAACGACACTAAATAAATAAAGTAAAACAAATATCTAATAGAGTTGTCATCTTCTTTTTTTCATAGCTTGAAATCGTTCCATCACATCTCCATCTTTTACTTCATGTAAAAAATCCTTTTCGACCGCATAAACCATAGCTTTGTTCAAAAATTCCGGGACCATTCATTGTGTAAATCCGTCTTGACAAGCTTCAATTTCGAAAAACATCTTTCAACGATTGCGGTTGCAACCGGTAAAAACAAAGCTAGCTTCACTACCCGATAAACTAAAGGACAAGAACCATACGTTCCCGTTTCAACCATAACACGCGCAAGATCACTTATTCCATTCAAGTTTGCAAATTTATCATCCTCACTTATAGTGTTACTAAATGACTCAATATCACCCAAAAGAGTCCATATTTCTTGTGTAGTAAAATCATCTGGGTACATCTCAGTAAACACCAATATCTTCGATGGGTCAAACTTAGAAAAACTGTTACAAGGATTTAAACCCGACATATTTTTTATCAAACTAGTTATTACCTCACTAAATCGATTTCCTAATTCTTGAATTTGTATGTTCAAAACCTCATTAAAAATGTCAACTTCAAAAGGATGTCGATTTGAAATGACATTCTTTCGGTTTCTTGGATTACCATAACTTTTCGTCATATCCAACATTGTAATGTTGTATTTTTTCCAACATCGGCTCAAACCCATTTTGTCTTAAAGCATTTAATGCTCATTTTGTATCATTTATCAAGTTGGTTGCTTCTAATAAATCTTTACCTTTTTGTTGAATGTGTTTTGAAAGAGCATTTATGTAGCTTAATATATCTCCCATCAAATACATATAAAAAAACAAACTTGAGTTTTTTAAAATACGATAGAATACCTTTTGCATTTGTTCGTTCTTGACTGCAATCTCCATCTTCTTTAACATATTGAAGTACGGTAACAACTTCCGGAAACAATCTAAGCAAACTGATGATGGTTCTATGATGTGAACCCCATTGTGCATTTCTTTTTCCACTTTCGTAGGTTTGATTCCACTAGTGTATATATATTTTTAGTTTCTTTTATATATGTAACACCCCAATCGCGTAATGCAACAACATACGGCGGAAATATCGGGGAGTCGCGTTACAAATTGCTCACAACTACTGGTACTATAGTATTTCAATATTGTTAACATTGTTTTACAAAGAATACATGTAAATGTCTTTTGATTAAAGAAGTCTAGGGCCCGGATGCAGTCCTATGCGTTGCATGCTCGAATAATTGAAACCTGAAACATATGTGGAAAACAGTCAGCATAAAAATGCCGGCGAATACATAGGTTTTGTTAGCCAAATAAATGGCAAAAGGTTTGGTATTGCAATACTTTGACAACTACGAAAGCTGTCGATTGAAAATGAATCTTGAAGCCAGAGAATGGCAAAAGTTTAGTATTGCAATACATATTCTTGATTGTGAAAACTTGTGGCAAATAGTTTTGTATATGGCAATATGATTATTACTAAGTAGTTTTTATACCATTTGAATTTCTACATTGAAAACTCGTTGAAATCATCGTAAAACTCGTTAATGTGTTATTAGGAATCCAATCAAGGATTTATAATAACTGTTTTGAAATTAATCAAAACTCGTGTGAGTATTATGTAAATCAAATCAATGGTTTAACATAATACTTTAGACATCCTTCTAGGAATCTAACATATGAAGATATGGAAGATTCTACAAGGATTTGGATAATCGAACATTGAATCAATTGTACACAAAATCCTAAAGTGACTCGGATAACGCTACAAGAGTAATAAAATAAGAACACTTATATATAGGAAGTACCAGCGGCGTATCCACCATGTTCTTATTTTATTACACCCATTTCGTTATCTAAATCACAACTAACACATAAACACATAAATCGTCAACTTGTCAACAACTAGTAAACACGCATTAAAGCACACAATGAATCCTAACAAGGACTCCAAGATTAGTACTTTAAACACCCTACAAGAATCAATCTATGAAGATAGATAGATGCTATAAGGATTTGGTTTCTGTTACATCGTTCTATTCACATACGCATTAAAGCACATAATGAATCCAATCAAGGACTCAATCTTAATACTTTAAACATCCTGCAAGATTCAATCTATGAAGATAGATAGATGTTATAAGGAGTTGGGTTCTGTTACATTGAATCACTGAATCATAACAATCCTAAATCCTAATGCTGATTCGGGATAATGCCACGAAGGGTAATACAATAAACACACTTATATATAGGAAGTACCAGTGGCGTATCCACCATGTGTTTATTGTATTACTCTAGTTTCGTTATCTAAATCACCAATAATCTACACATAAACCATAACAGTCGTCCTGCAAAGTACTTCTTAAAAATCTCACTATGAAGATAGGAAGATCTAAGACTGCACTTCAAATATCCTATAAGAATCTAACTTTGAAGGTAGATAGTTCTTTAAGGATTTGGATAAACATCGTATTTGCATAATTGGAATAATACACATAAAGCACTTAGTAAGCACATATATGCCATACATTGGAAAACAAATTGGTTACACATATGAATCACCCCAAAACATTTGAAAACGGTAAAAGAGGGGAACTATGTACTCGCCTAGTAGTTTACGCTACTTTAACGCGTCATTTGCGCGAAAGCGCATTCGGATGGTCTAACTAGCCCTATGACAAGTATTATATGCCCTAACATGTTTAATTATGTTGCATAATCAGCTTAGGTGTCAAAACATTGGTTACATATGCTTAAAATGAAATTATGCACAAAAAGGGCATTTTGGTCATTTTCCTAAGGCATATAAATTACCTATCATACAACTAACTAAACGAAGTGACCATAAGATATAACCTCGAAAGGTTATTCCATATACAACTATGGTCACCTAATGTGTTTGGTCGGATCCTAATGATCGACCAAACGGGTCAGGTTCGAAAGTCTAAGCGGTTGTTTAGACCGCTTTACTTACGACCCTACACAAGCACTAAACTAGTAGTGATGAGTTAAACATGTTAAAACATGTTTAACTAAGTTAGAAACTGATTTGGTATCAAAACAAAGGGTTTTGATACCCGGAAATAGTTTCGTCGCAAAATGCGCATAAATAAGCATTTTGACCGAAACTTTGACTCGTCACTACACCTAGTCAACGTGGTAATCAGTAGGTATAATCGCTAAGGATTATAACCATCGAGATTACAATCATGTTGCAAAGTTCAATTGAACTTTGATTTGACCAATTGATGGTCAAAACCGAAAGTCAAACTGTTTGACTTTCAGCTCTAAATGGCTGAAAATAAGAACTAAGCCATGAAAGAACACTCACAATGCTTTATGGCTGAAAGATTAGACTAAATGAACTCAGGTAGGTGGCTCCCAAGAAGGAAATCCTCCACTTAGAGTTGAAATGATGGAAATGAGCAATGAACAAGGTGAAAGAGGGGGTATTTATAGTTGTTGAGGTGTTCTAAGATCATTACAAGTGTTTGTGTAGCCACCAAGCAATGAATCTTGGCCCTACAAGTGTTAATGACAACTATCTTTGCTTGGAGAAGTGTTAACTTGGTGCCCACACAAAGAAAATTGCATAAAAGACCCTCAAGAATCAAACTACAGATGAAAAATGAACATTCTGTCCAGATGTAGGCGTCGCGTCGTGCGACGGAAAATGCCCTTAGGCGTCGCGCAGCGCTACGCCCTACATCAGACTTTTAGAACTTGTCAATTTTGGTCCCTGCACACACTTTAGTGCATTTTCAACGCGTCTAAACCCCGTTAAGCAAATTTTAAGGCTCTAAAAGGATGTTAAAGCATAGGGGACATGAAATATGTTTGGAAACATCATGGATGTCGGTTCGTTCGGTCGTGTATTGTGGTTAATTACGACGGAAGTCGTAACGAACGCGAAAATGACCCAAATTGCGAGACGAATGGTATTTTTGCATTCCTATAACTAAAATAAAATTTTTTAGTGATTACAAAATTTTTGGATGTCCGGATATGATCAGGACGTAAGATATGCGCGTAAATGCAAACTTATGCACTTTTGACGCAAATAGTCCCTGTGATCGAATAAACTTGTTTTTGGCACACCAAAGCCTTCAAAACTTATTTGTAAGTTATATAAAAGTTATTTAAGGTATGTTAAGCCTATGTCACTGTTACGGAGTGTTTGTCGCATTAAACTGATTACGTTTACGCACCAGTTTGCTTATAACTTTCCAGAAAGCGATTTAAAGCTTAAAATTGAACTTAAAATCAAAATGTGAAGTTGTCAAACATAAAAGGCAAACATTGAGACCAAAAACACATTGTTTCTTTGATAAATATATTGTCCTACATCGTGCGATGTTTACGGAGTACAAGTGTCACAATCTCCCCTACTTTAGGAAATTTCGTCCCGAAATTTATTCGAAGGAGACCGTAGAGTATAATTGAAACAACTGATGGATAAGCAAATTGCTAGATCCCAAAGATGCGGAGTATCATTTGGTGTTGGAAATTTTAGGGGATTCAAATTGTGATTTGGGATATTCAAAGTATCTCAAGGTATTCAACCCTTTGAAACTTGTGAATTTAAAGAAAAAGTCGTCCAGTGTTCAAAAATTGTTTGGGTATGGCACTATGTTATACTAAGCTCTTAGTGTAATTCCTAGCAAACAAAGGGGTGTACATTCAAGCCCTACACGTACACGGTTTCTAACGTCCCACAAGGTACAAACCATGTACCATGAGCATCTCATGCATAGGAGACGGGTCAACATACCTATGGCATGAAGATCGTCATCTTTAACACCATAATATACTCCCGGTCGGCTCAATTTGAGTTAATGAATGTACTCGTCGTCATAAATAACCACACAAATATCAAATAAGCACATAAGCACATAATCACATAATGGTCCAAGATAACATAAAATCATCAAGTGATCTTAGCAACGTTCTGAAGAATAACACAATAAGAACACTTATATATAGGAAGTACCATCGGCGTATCCACCATGTTCTTATCGCATCATACTCCTCCCGTTACCTTAATCACTCTAGATTTTATGCCACCATACTTAACAAGGCTTACTATAATTCTCATGCGTTGAATCTCATAATTAAGTGTGCACCCATAATTACTCGTTTCGTCGCATGGTCCACATAGCTCCTCTTGTTAAGCGAGGGTAAACAAATAATAAGGTTGAACTATCGTCTAAATCACATAAACATTGTCACAACATAACATCTGTCAAATCGAATCATGTTTCATAGTAGCAATGATTGCACTACTTGTTTTGCATACAACAAATTTAGTGGTAGGTATTTTATTCTAGTACAAATGTTTATATATGTTTCATACTAACCAAACAGGTAGAATGCAACATATACTAATCATGCATTGTCATCATAATGTAAGCATATCGAGAAAATGTTTTCAAATCATGCGCTAGGTATGCTAAGTTAACACACTAACACACTGTTATGGTTTATGTAAGCATAAACCGATACTAAAAGCTCTTGTGTCCTTGGACGACCTCGGAATCTTACCAACGCTATACTACGCTCACTGATGTGTGTAAAATGCAACATATAAATTACATCAAATGAGGCATAAAACTAACCCTTTTTAAGTACTAATGTTGGAAAAAGAGTGTTTTTGTCTTCCTTTTGTATTTTCAGGATTAAATGAGCTCAAATTCACAAAAGAAGCAAAAAGACAGCTAAATCTAACATAAATACAAGGAAAGGAACATAAGTGGACTGCCCGACCCCTCAATGGCATCTTCCCAAGCAAAATAGAGAAGGCAGAAGACTGAACACGCCCCGTGCTCAGCCAGCACGGGGCCGTGCCCAAGAAGCAGCAGAAAAGACAAACCTATAAAAGCTTCTATTGCCCACCACGGGCCGTGTCCAGCGAACACGGGGGCGTGTCGAAAGTACAGCAGGTGCATTAATTGTAATTGCGAATTACAATTAATGAAGAGAGAGATTGTCAGACAGGCACGGGGCCGTGCCCAGCCTTCTGTTCAGCCTATAAATAGGAGTGCTTGGTTTCATTTCAACTCATCCCTTGGCACACCACCTCTCTCACACTTCACCCACCACCCACCACCACCATAACACCATCATCCACCACCATCATCCATTGTCCATCGTAGAGTGTGTGAGTCGTCTCGGGATCCAAGATTGATCGTAAGAGTTCTTGACAATCAAGGCCATGTTTGCCTAAGTCTCTTACATCACTTGGTGAAGACAAAGTGTCTAGTATAATACTTTTTATTTCTAATCTTTTGCACTTTTTATTTGGTTTTGTATTAATGACTTTAATAACTAGTTACTTATGTTGAAGGTGATCTTTCCTTATCGTTTGTCCGTGGAGTCTTGGCATTATTTTACTGTCTATATAAAATAAAGGATTTTCACCATTCATATCTCCACGGTCTATATGGAGGTATGTTGGCTACCTGGTCGGGGGTTAAGGGAACGGTTTGGTAAAGGTCTTGCCATTGTTCAGCGTTTAGAGGTCCTGCAATGGACCTGGGTCAAATTTAGTAGGACCTCCTTCAATACTTCACAGTATTGGATGGCGGGGGTCCAAACTCTTTGATCCCCTCATAAGTTAACTACTATTAATACTATAACCCGGCTATTTAGGACTGTATCCCTGCTGACTCAGACTACTTAGTCGAGGGTAACGTCACCACCAAAAGCGGGGCCTACCACAATATTGCATTAATAACTTAATTCATTATCTTCCAATAATCCACCCTTTTAGGATTGTATCCTTGCTGACTCAAACTACTGGGGTGAGGGTAACGTCACCTTCAAAAGAGGGCCTACTACAATAACTAAGATAATCTCTTAATTATGTGCAAAAGTGCGGAAATAATCAAAGGTTATACTAGATACGAGTCGGAACCAAGTGATTCATCTTGTCTATCTGTTTTTCTTTTATTTTTCAGCATTTTAGTTAGTTTTTACTTTTCTTAGTTTAAAAACATTTTTCTAAACTTTTTATTTTGATTAGACGTTGAGGATAAACCGGTACTAAAAGCTCTTGTGTCCTTGGACGACCTCGGTATCTTGCCAACACTATACTACGCTCACGATGGGTGCACTTGCCCATATGTGTGTTTAGTGTTAGTAAAATATCGTGTTTTATAAATTTAAAACTTGGCTAAAATAAGTGTTAAAGGGGCTTAAAATATACACCTAATATATATAACACTTTCACGCACATCACTCACGATGGGTGCACTTGCCCATATGTGTGTTTAGTGTTAGTAAAATATCATGTTTTATAAATTCAAAACTTGACTAATGTGTTAAAAAGGGCTAAAAATATACTTAAATATATATACACACCGACACGCATCAAGTTTTTGGTGCCATTGCAGGGGACACAAGGATTTTAAGAAAGTTAGGAATCAACGGCCTAATCGCTTTTCTTATTTTTTTTCTTTTTTTAGGATTTTTTTTAGATTTTCAGCTTCTGCAGAGCTCATCACGGGTAGTGCCCGCTGAACACTCCCCGTGCCCAATCTTTAGTGCTGGCAATCCTGTTTTAAGTCAGACAGTAGCTGAACACGGGGTCGTGCCCAATCAACACGCCCCATGCCCAAGTATCAGATACTGAAAATAGAACCGTAAGATCCCGACGGTTGGCAATTTCTGACACAAACATGAGCGATACTGATTTTTTTTACTACCGCTCCTCTTATGGTACATGGTGTCAATTATGTGGGGGAAAACATGAAGATTTAAAATGTTAATTTTAAATTATACTCCCCGCTATATAGACCCATTGTTTTCCTGTAGCCTTAAAAGGGGCGAAAGTAAAAATAATCCCTATCTCTCCCTAGAATGCTCTCAAATATCTATTCTAAATGAAATTATTCTTGATGAATTTTTTCAATTGGAAGATTTAATTCTTAATTGGATAAAAGAGCTTGAGATGGACGTAACTAATTCATCCCAAGACGAAATCCAAGAAGAATTATTGAGATCGCATTCGGATAAAAACAACATCGTCGCTCCCGAAATCACCTCTTACTCTTACGAAGACTTGAGAGATAGTCGTCCCTGTGTCGATTGTGCCGTGAAGGATTCCCCATCGACTTCTGTCGATGCATACATAGACCTGAGCGATTCGACATACACCTTCTTTAACAAGAGCCCGGATAAGGGTTGGACTTGTCCACCTACATTTAGCATAGGAATCACCCTTTCCGATAACCTCTTGCGTTATCGTCTAAAACTAGGGCAACTTAGGTATCTCAGGCACTTCGGTGTTGTTCCATCCAGTAAGGAACCACCCGATCTGGAGAAATTCCTTAAAAATAAACAAATCTTCATAAACAGCTTCTAGGCACGGGGCCGTGTCCACCAAAAGATTCCCGTCTGACTTTCGGTCAGAATACGGACAAAATGTGTCAGAATCTTGTCTGCACACGTGTAAGGACTTGTAAAAATGTCCCAAATCGACCCGTAAGTGAAAACCCGGACCCCTGAAACCCTAATGAGCATGAAAAATCAAGAAATCAAGAAAATTTGATTTCACGCGGGCCGCGTAAGCCATAAGGTAAGGCTACGCGGGCTGTGACAACTTGAAAGTCTCCAGATAAGCTTAAGGGACACGTGTCGTCCACGTGTCAAGACCACCATTGACTCAGCAAACCCTACTGCCATCTTTATGGCCCTCGCGGGCCGCATAAGATTCATGTTAAGGTTTACGCGGGCCGCGTAAAACCTAAAATGTTGCTATAAGTAGCCTGTGCATGGGACTTGCTCCTGTGTTCGAAATCTCAGTCTCAAAACGGTCATATTCTGCTGAAAACGAGTTTTTCGGTGTCAAGACGCTGCTACGAATCCAGGGTATTAACTCGATCACTGATACATTTCAAACTGCTCAATTCTTTTCTTTCCTTCAGCTTTTATTATAGTAAATAGTAGCTCGGGATTATACCTTCTAAATCCCGAAACTCTGCCCGTTATTAGGGTAATAACTCTAATCACTGGTATGATACCCTATCCGATCGATTGAAACTGATCCAACAGATGTTTAAGTGCTGCCTGTATACGGCTATACTTTATCATTCGTTGTAAGTTTTGATCTCGTGATTATCGTTAAAGTTGAATTGGGTTAATACACTAATACGAGTTCCATTGTATCTAGCATTAGAACTCATAATCAGGAAGCTGTTAAACTAGTATATCAAACTTAGCAATTAAGCAGTGGGATGGATTGGTTATCTCATCAGCAAGCGGAAATTCTTTGCAACGAAAAGATTGTCCGCATCCCTCGTTCTGGTAAAGAACCCCTCGTAATTTGTGGCAACAAGAGTGGTGCTGTTGTGGGCATCATCTCTTTCCTTAAGGCCCAAAAGTGGTTACGAAAGGGCCACACTGCTATTCTAGCCCTCGTTTCTGATACATCCTTGGAAGAAAGGAAGATAGAAGACATACCTATTGTACGTGATTTTCGTGAGGTATTTCCTGAGGAATTACCTGGTCTTCCGCCTCATCGTCAAGTTGAGTTTCAAATCGAGCTAGCTCCTGGAGCAGCGCCCATAGCTCGAGCACCTTATCGTCTAGCTCCATCAGAACTTGAAGAACTGTCCATGTAACTACAAGAACTCTTGGAAAAGGGTTTCATACGTCCTAGCTCTTCGCCTTGGGGAGCTCCAGTGTTATTCGTGAAGAAGAAAGACGGTACCTTCAGAATGTGTATTGACTACCGCGAACTCAACAAGGTTACCGTGAAGAATCGTTATCCTCTCCCACGTATTGATGACCTATTCGACCGGCTGCAAAGGTCGAGCTTTTACTCTAAGATTGATTTGAGATCGGGATACCATCAGCTGAGAGTCCGAGATGAGGACGTCTCCAAAACAGCATTCAGAACTCGTTACGGCCATTACGAGTTTCTGGTTATGCCTTTCGGATTGACGAATGCACCTGCGGCCTTCATGGATCTCATGAACCGAGTGTGCAAACCTTACCTGGATAAGTTTGTCATAGTTTTCATCGACGATATCCTGATCTATTAAAAAAGTCAGGAAGAACACGAGCAACACTTGAGGCTTATTTTGGAACTTCTTCGAACAGAGCAATTGTACGCCAAATTTTCGAAATGTGACTTCTGGCTTCGCGAAGTCCACTTTCTAGGCCACGTGGTAAACAAGGATGGGATACATGTGGACCCATCCAAGGTTGATTCGATCAAGAACTGGCCTGCACCCCGTACACCAACAGAAATCCGCCAATTCTTGGGTTTGGCAGGATATTACAGAAGGTTTATCAAGGATTTCTCTAAGATTGCGCAACCTCTCAACTCGCTAACTCAGAAGGGTGTCACCTATCGGTGGGGGTGATGCACAGGAATCTGCTTTTCAGCACTTAAAAGATAGACGTTGTAGCACGCCTATCCTCTTATTGCCTGAAGGCACAAATGATTTTGTGGTTTATTGCGACACTTCCATCCAAGGACTTGGTTGCGTGTTGATGCAACGTGAAAAGGTCATTGCCTACGCATCGCGCCAACTTAAAGTTCACGAAAGGAACTACACTACGCACGACTTGGAATTGGGAGCAGTTGTTTTCGCGCTTAAGATATGGAGACATTACCTGTACGGTACCAAGTGCACCATTTACACCGATCACAGGAGTCTCGAGCATATCTTCAAGCAAAAGGAGTTAAACATGCGAAAACGTCGGTGGGTCGAGCTCTTGAATGATTATGAATGTGCGATCAAGTACTATCCTGGCAAAGCCAATGTTGTGGCCGACGCCCTCAGTCGAAAGGATGCTATACCTAAGCGTGTACGTGCGTTACAGCTTACCATTCACTCTAGCCTTCCCGCTCAAATTCGTGATGCTCAGGTCGAAGCATTGAAAGCAGAAAACATCAGGGCTGAGTCCCTACGGGGATCAAGGAAACGGTTAGAACAAAAGGAAGACGGCGCCTACTATGTAAACGGGCGCATCTGGGTTCCACTTTATGGAAACTTACGCGAGCTTATGATGGATGAAGCGCATAAGTCTCGTTATTCAGTACATCCTAGTTCGGATAAGATGTACCATGACTTAAAGACTACATACTGGTGGCCTAGCATGAAAGCCAACATAGCAACCTACGTCAGTAAATGCTTGACTTGTGCTAGGGTCAAGGTCGAATACCACAAACCATCAGGCCTACTTCAACAACCAGAGATACCTAAATGGAAGTGGGAGCAAATTTCCATGGATTTCGTTACTGGCCTGCCTAGATCTCAACGCGGAAATGACACTATTTGGGTGATAGTGGATCGATTAACTAAGTCTGCACACTTCTTGGCTATCAAGGAAACCGAAAAGTTTTCTACTCTAGCAGATGTCTACCTAAAGGAAGTAGTATCAAGGCACGGAGTGCCAACCTCCATCATTTCTGATCGTGACTCACGTTTTACATCTGAATTGTGGCAAGCTATGCACAAGTCCTTTGGTTCTCGATTAGACATGAGCACGGCATATCATCCACAGACGGATGGGCAATCTGAGCGCACCATCCAAACCCTTGAAGACATGCTTAGGGCATGTGTAATCGACTTTGGTAATGGTTGGGAAAAACACCTCCCGTTAGTGGAGTTTTCGTATAACAACAGTTACCACACCAGTATCCAGGCCGCTCCGTTAGAGGCATTGTACGGACGGAAGTGCCGGTCACCTCTTTGTTGGGCAGAGGTTGGCGACAGTCAAATAACAGGCCCCGAACTTGTAGTAGATACAACCTAGAAGATTTCTCAAATACGACAACGAATGGCGGCAGCTCGTGACCGTCAGAAAAGCTACGCTGATAAGCGAAGGAAACCACTCGAGTTCCAAGTTGGGGATCGAGTGCTACTTAATGTCTCACCTTGGAAATGTGTAGTTCGTTTTGGTAAACGAGGCAAACTCAATCCGCGTTATGTCGGACCATTCGAAATCATTGAGAAAATTGGCAAAGTCGCCTACAAGCTGAACCTACTGGCAGAACTCAGCGGAGTTCACAATGTTTTCCATGTGTCGAACCTGAAGAAGTGTCTGTCAGATGAGACCCTCATAGTTCCTCTCAAGGATCTCACTATCGACGATCAACTGCGATTCGTCGAGGAACCAGTAGAGATTACTGATCGAGATGTTAAGATTCTCAAGCGTACCAGAATACCCCTTGTTCGAATTCATTGGAATTCCCGTCGTGGCCCAGAGTATACCTGGGAATGAGAAGACCAAATGAAACTCAAGTATCCCCAGTTGTTTAAGAAAAGTGCAACCACTACTGAGGCTGAAGCTACTGCAGAATTTCGGGACGAAATTCCAAACCAACGGGGGGATGATGTGACACCCCAGGAAAACCACGCAACTTAACTAGCTTCCTCAGTAACCACGTGCTAAATTTCGGGATGAAATTTTCTTAACAGGGGGAGAATGTTACAAACCTCATAATTACATGTATCCGTACGCTTTATTAATGTTAATTAAAGTGCTTGATGACTGTGTTGAATTACTTAACTGCTTTCTGATTACTACGTCATACTTACATGTGCTTGTTAACATACTAGTCTTGTGTAGAAAATTGACTAAATAGTCCTGTATGCTTTCCTAAGTGTTGGAATTAAAAGTGTTACAAAAAGATACATAAAAGACACTAAACGGAACAACTTAGCACTTTAACGAACCGGTATCTAACCGAACAACCGGACATTACCCGGGACACCAAAATATTGCAAGAAACATTGTTAAATTATTTCTTGGCTAGTTATGATCCCCGAACACCATAACACCCACTAGAATATCCACTAACTAACATATGTAATCATATACTTGGATTTAAACTAGTATTTACCCACTTACCCACAAAATTTACAAAATACCCCCCCCCCCCTTGTTATAACCGTCCCCTAAGGGGACCCCACCCAAGATTCATCTAATCTTCCAAAATCCCCATATGATCTTCCTAAAGATATGAATGGATATGTTATGTACTTTGGGGGACACTAAATCTTTTGGGTAATAGAATTTGAGATTATAAGATCACATGATCACCTACCATCTTCAACATCACACTCTTCTCTTCTCCCTCTTACAAGGCTACGACCAATCAACCCCCATATACCACCACCATTTTTTATTCAAGTTCATCCATTTCAGGTGTACTTCAAGGTGCTAGAAGGTGTTTTAGGAGGCTTGGTGTTCTCGGAACTTGAAGGACCTCACTCGTTTGCTATTAACCACCCAATCTTCATCTTGTTTCTTCCCTAGCTTTAAGCTAGTTGTAAGACTTCTTTACACTCTTGTTACTTTATATTTTTGGTGGTTAAAAGATGTAGTATGTTGAGTATCACTAGAACCCTAAAAGACATGAACATAAATCTTGAACATAAAGATGTAATATGATGATTATGTGCTGATTAGGGTTACACGATATGAATGACTTATAACCTGCTGTAAGTGTGTATGAGAGTTGTTGTTGTTCGCTAAACATGTTAACGGAATCAATCGAGCATGCGTTAGAAAGTTAAGAGCTGAAAACAGGAAGCTGGTTGATGTTTACAGCCAACTTCAGTTGGCTGTAACCAGATCATAACTTAATGAAAACTTGATTTTCTTGAGTCTATAACGTGTTATTTCAAAATATGGATCTAATGGCACTGGAATCATAATTTTTGGACTTCGTTTGCTATTTTTAAAGGGTCGTTTTTCACAGCAGCAAAAGCTGCGTTTTTACTACAGAAAATGTGTGTTATGTTTTTCATCATGACTTGAAATCTGTGTAGAATTAGCTCATGCAATTTGTACTGTAGATGACCACTGATGTCATTGTAATTCTCCCACTAGAATTTCATCAATCGGACTTACGATGAATTTTAAATAAATTATTCCGTGGACTGCAGTCAGAAAGTGATGAATCTGATTGCAGTCCGGTAAATGATTTCTTATAAAATATTAGTAATGAATTGGATCCCGATATGTTTACACAATAATATCTGGATCGTTTAAGACATTCTGTAAAAATTTGGTAATTTTTGGAATAAGTTAACTATTTTATTAAAATTCCCGAAAACAGCCCAGTTTTGAAGATTAAAGCTGAAACGGCATAAGTAGTAATTTGTGTGTCTAAATGTCGGGTAGGTTATCTGAGAATGATCTAACGTGTTATATGTCAATGAAATTGTTATGTACAATATCGTATGAATGGTCATAGATGGGATGTTTATATGGGCGTGAAATGTTAACGTGAGTGCGTGCTATGTGATAGATGCGTGTAGGAACTTTGTGTTTTATTTAAAACTATTAACAAACTAAATGGTAATCATATTAGGGCGTGATTGACCGACCTTGACTGTTAGCTATTTTTGAGAGTCAAACCGAGCAACCAAAGGTGAGTTCACACTTTCTACAAGGCATGGGATTCCCGGTGGTTTGGGAATGGGTTAAGAAACTAAAATGGAATCTACATATCCTCCTTGGGTAGGATATGTACCGCCATCCTCCAAAGGTAGGATGCCAAAATTAATCCTGCGTATTCTCCTTGGGTAGGACAACAACCTTAAACTACTAGCCAAAATTCTATCACCTAAGTCCCTCATTTTATATCGACTTAATCGCCGATGCCGATGGCGAGCGGGTCATTACTTAATAGCGCTATTAGGTTTGACAAACCTCACACCGTGTCGTTCGAACGAGCGTGTACTAATGGATCATGGCAAACTGTCAATGATGATAGACATTGACGTAGGGCACAACTTACTTTCGTCAGTAGTCGATATGGTAACCGTCTAGTGGTTCACATGGGGAAGCCCCCACGGGTCATGGTTTGGGAAAGAAGGAATTGGTTAACCATATTTTCAACTATGGGGTAACCCCCACGGCAAGTAAGCCAACTAAACGAAAACCATGTTTTTGAAACAACTTAAAACGAACACTCAACTGTGAATTCACTCAACTTTGTTGTTGACTCCTTGTTACATGCCTTGCAGGTCGTTAGGTATCTATGGAGCTTGCACAGGGAGGCGTGGTCGTTGTGGGACATGGACTGTCGAGTCCCATGTTAAACATTTAAACTTAAGAACTTATTACTTATGTTTTGAGTTTTACCTTTAATGCTTCCGCTGTTTGATATGAACTTGATTAACTAGCTTTTGATCACCAATTATATTGTGTGGTTGGATTTTATCCATCTTAAATACATTGTTCAATATGATTGGTGGCTTGTTCCTGGTCATGTCACGCCTCCAAGCGGTGATACTCCGCATGGTGGATTTTGGGGGGTGTGACAACTTTGTCATTCGTTGTAAGTTTTGATCTCATGATTATCGTTAAAGTTGAATTGGGTTAATACACTAATACGAGTTCCATTGTATCTAGCATTAGAACTCATAATCAGGAAGTTGTTAAACTAGTATATCAAACTTAGCAATTAAGATAACTTAGCAGTTAAGTAAGCTAAGTAAGTTAATTAATCAGCTAGTTACGTTATTTAATTAATCGGCTAAATTACTTGATTTAAACCGTTAAGATTAATTAATCGGTTAAGTAAGATTAATTAACCAGTTAAATAAGATTAATTAAGTTAAGTAAAATTAATTAATTAAGCTAAGCAAGATTAATTAAGCTAAGTAAGTTATTTAGTTAAATGGTTAAAGTACACTTAATGGTTAAGTAAACTTAATAGTTAAGAAAACTTAATAGTTAAGAAAACTAAATAAATAAAAGGAAACTTAATAACTAAGAAAACTTCCTAGCTAAGAAAGGAATCTGCCTTACCTATAAATAGGAGTCTAGGATTTCATTCTTCCTTGCTCATTTCTTTTCTTCTTCTCTCTATACGTTGGTGTTCTAACCAATAATCACCGATGCGATATTATGTCCGATCGATTCAGGAACCAACTAACGAATGCCAAAGTGTTGTACTTTGTGAATTTCGTTAGACGGATGCCAAAGTGCTGTACTTTGTGAATTTCGTTAAACAAATGCGAAAGTGCTGTCTAAACAAGACTATACTTTGTGAATTTCGTTAAGGTTCGGATCTCGTGACAATCGTTAGGTTTGATTTGATTTAACACTAATACGTATTCCATTCTGTTAAACTAAATGTTTAACTACTCGAAACTCTACCCCATACACTTACAATCAAAATGGATGCTTAATCATCAGAGGATTCAGAACTATAAAGTAGATGCTTAGAATCAAGATGCTTGTTTAATCAAGACTATATGCTAACAAGGTGAGTCATTCTCTTTTTACCAAAAGTGTTTTACAAGACCCAAATGTTTTCCAGTTATAATTACAGGGATTAAGTCTTGGTTATCTTGAATCACTGGCTAGTGGTGTATTGTGCACATTACTAATTTCTCACGGTTAGGTTCATCAACCTAACAGTGATAATCATCACTACTTGGGTGAAAGGACCCAATAGTGGTATGACCATCGTCACCAGGGTGTGACACGGCGCCAGATAAAAATAAGATAGTAGCCATTGTAATCGCTCTTATGCTGTAATTCATAACTAAGGTGTCATTTTATAAAACCTGAATGAACTCACCAGTATTACCTGCTGACCAAATGTTTTTAAAACGCGTTTCAGGTAATTACAGTAGATCGTAATAAGAGTTGGATACGACACCAAAAGGCTTACAGAAGTGGCTTGATTTATCAATTAAATTAAATTAAGAAAAATTGTTTTATGTATTCGGGTTTATCCCATATTAAAGCTACCTTTCAAAACATGGTTTTATCCCATCTATTTAATAAATAAAAATCCGGTGTTTTCTAAACTCTGATATTTTTCCTAACTCACGGTCCTGATGAAATTTCCGCTACACTACTTTTCTAAATAACCACTGGTACCACTGAACTGCTTCGCGGCTCCCGATTCCGTCCAGGGTGGGGTCGGGGGACGTGACAACACGGGGCCGTGTCCAGCCGACACGGGGCCGTGTCCAGCGTGTTGTCGTTTTCTATAAATGCAGCAAGATTCCTACACATTTGGACCATTCCAAAGACAGAGATTTGGTGGGATCTTCACACATACCATCCTAGGTATATTCTAAAGAAGGTTCTCAACAACCATCTTGTCTTTTCTACTTTTGTCCATTGCCTTCTTCTTCTTCTTCTTCTTCTTCATTTTTACCTCAAAAACCTCCATTAGAGCTTAAAATCACTATGGTTTCAAGCTTTATTGTGATGATTGTTAGATTTTATTCAAAGAATCTTGTTAAAAATAAGTTTTACAACACTGTTTTAAGTTATTTCTGCTTAAAAATGCTTCAAAAATGAAAAATAATTTAAAACTCCAAGATTCCTTGTTCCAAAAATCTGCAGAGAGGTGAACACGGGGTCGTGCTCAGCGAGCACGGGGCCGTGTTCGAGGTACTGTTTCAATAAAATGAATTCTTTTCGGTTTGTTTTCTTAAGAATGTCAAGCAGAAACTGTGGAACATCATCATCACACTCGAGAAACAACCGATAAGGGAGAAGGTCATTTGTAGAAGACTCTCTCGTCAACTATGTCTATGCCTTGAGAGAGGCCATAGACGAAATGGCGGGGGTTGAGGAAGCTCTGGTCGACCATATCAATCATTTATCGGTGGGTCTAGAAGGGTGTCTTAGGGAGGTCAACCTTTTGCACCAAAGGTTGAATTTCCTCGCTTCTCCTCCTTTGGTACCAATCATTACACAAAGGGCATGGAATGTGGTACCAGAAGTTATCATATCGGTCGAGTGGTACGCCGTGCATGTAGACCCCCTCGAGACATACTCCCTGGGGTCCCGGTCACCCCCGCTCCTCCCCCACAAGATGTTGAGGAAAATGAGCCCGCCTTCTTCCTCCCGAAAGAGATAAAGGAATGGCTCAACGACATCTAGGGGACACCTCTCGGTTTCGAGTTCTACAGCGTCTTTAAAATACCGGGAAGCTATTTTCGGGGTCTTGTTTCCTACAATAAGGGTAGAACTCCTTAGGATGATTTCATGTATCACTTGACCTATCTATCTTAGGAACCTTTTTAGCTTTCTTTTT
This sequence comes from Helianthus tuberosus, assembly GCA_030545235.1. NCBI lineage: Eukaryota > Viridiplantae > Streptophyta > Magnoliopsida > Asterales > Asteraceae > Helianthus > Helianthus tuberosus. The sequence goes on along the minus strand of CM060418.1, from coordinate 158,451,226 downwards.
ATATTTCTAGGACCTTATGTAACTTTCTCTTTAATGAATGATGGTTTCAAAATTATTTGGTGTTTGGATAATGTTATAATGGGTAAAACACACTTGGATGGTGGAGGGTACTAAGGGAGACTTGAACCAACACCCCATGCACAAAAACAGAGCCTCCCGAACATTTTTCTTCATTACAGCAAGTTCAGCACGGGCTGTGCCCAGCCAACACGGCCTTGTGCTCAAGGGTCTTCAGAAAAACGCCCAGTTCAGGTAACTGGACACGGGGCGTGTTCGTTGAACACGCCCCCGTTCCCAGTATTTTGTTACTTTTTCTTACTTTCTGTTACTGACAATCTGAACACCGGGCCGTGCCCGGACACCACGGCCCGTGTCCAGGTACCCAGTAACATAATTTTTTTTTGTTTAACACACCTTTTTACACATTCAATCAACCTAAAAACTTATTTTTGGGACACATTGAGGACAATGTGTAATTTAAGTGTGGGGGGATGCTAAAACCTTGAATTTTGCAAGTCCTAATTTCAAGCCTTACACAAAACTCTATTGGAACCGCTAAACACCCCAAATTTTTTCAAAAACTTTTCAATTTTTTTTACTTGTCTTGGTTTAAATTGGGAATAACAAGTTCTAAAAAGGCTATGTTTTTACGAATTTACAACTGATAGCGTCGTGATAAAAAGAACCAACATAAGAAAATTATAAAACAGCATGACAAATGTAGTTAAAATTTGATTATATATACTTGATCACATTAAAAACCCATTCCCACAAAAAGTGAGTTTTGAGCCTTTAATTGAGCATACAAATACACATCTTTAAACTAAATGCTCATTTTTCGTTTCTTGTGTGAATAGTTGCTTGGTTTCTTACGACTCTAGAACTTGCCATAACAATACTTTCCCGGTCCTTACCAACTTAAACCCAAGTAAGTAAATGATGGAGGCATTAGGACTAACCCTTTTTATTTCAACACCATTATTTTTCTTTTTTTTTACCACCTACCCAAAATCCCCCTAATTAACCCCTTTGAGCCTAAACCTTTTCATTTCTAAACCCAAAACAGACACCATTTACCCACCAAAACCCTTTTTTCATTTTAAACCCTTTATTTTAGTAAAAAGCTCGGTTTCCATGTGACATTACTTATAAAAAAAAAGAAGTATAGCAATAAGCAAACAAGTTCCTCAAAAGAAACTTTGTTTGAAAAATACTTCGGTTGAATAAAAAGTCACAAAAACAAAATGTTTTACGAAAACCGACGCTTTTTACACCTTTTAGCCCTTTTCTACTAACCACTAACCCAAAAACCACATACCTTTAACCCAAGCCTAACCCTTCCCCAAAGTCCTCTTGATATTTACAAAGGTTTATAGTTAAAAAGGAGGAGGATTGATTGCTTGGCAAGCATATGGTAGAAGTAAGTTCCATGCCGGTCTCGAGTGTTTCACAAAAATACATCTTCGGCCGAGTGTTGAGTGATCCTCCGTGAGGTATGTGAACTTGTATATAAATGAAATTTTAGAGAGGCATGTTATGCCCAAATAAGTAATTTCTCTTATGAAGTGTTCTAAATAAATCATAACGAATAGGATTGTAAATAATATAAAAATAAAACCTAATAAAGATTTTGGAATCCCGACACTCTAGACAAGCCCAAAACTTCTCTTCTACCCATTCCATTTGGGTGTGTAAGCCACATTATAAAAAGTTTTACTTGAGGACAAGCAAAGATTCAAGTGTGGGGGTATTTGATGTGTGTAAAATGCAATATATAAATTACATCAAATGAGGCATAAAACTAACCCTTTTTTAGTACTAATGTTGGAAAAAGTGTGCTTTTGTCTTCCTTTTGTATTTTCAGGGTTAAATGAGCGTAAATGAACAAAAGAAGCAAAAATACAGCTAAATCTAACACAAATACAAGAAAATGAATAAACGTGGCATGCCCGACCCCTCGACAGCATCTTCCCAAGCAAAAACTGAGCATCAGAAGGCTGAACATGCCCTGTGCCCAGCGGACACGAGGGCGTGCCCAAGTGTCTGCAGAAAAGAGAAAAGCATAGAAGCTTCTATTTCCCAACATGGGGGCGTGCCCAGCTCCACAAGGCCGTGGTCAACGCTATCTTGATAGTACAGATACGCTTCTGCACACGGGGCCGTGCCCAGCGGACACGGGGGCGTGGTCAACTAATACAGACAAACAGCATTAAATGAAGAAAGAGAAAGTGGATGGACACGGGGCCGTGTCTGGGCTTCTGTGTAGGCTATAAATAGGGGTGCTTGGTTCATTTCAAAGGCATCCCTTGACAAACCACCTCTCTCCCACTTCACCCACACTCCACCACCATCACAACACCCACATCCACCCCCATCATCCATCATCCATCATAGAGTGTGTGTAGTAGTCTCGGGATCCAATATTGATAGTAAAAGTTCTTGACAATCAAAGGCCATGTTTGCCTAAGTCTCTTACATCACTTGGTGAAGACAAGCATTTAGTGTAATACTTTTGTTTTTTTTTATCTTTTCGCACTTTTTATTTGGTTTTGTATTAATGAATTTAATAACTAGTTTCTTATGTTGAAGGTGAAAATTCCTTATCATTTGTCCGTGGTGTCTTGGCGTTATTTTACTGTCTATATAAAATAAAAGATTTACACCATTCATATCTCCACGGTCTATATGGAGATATGTTGGCTACCTGGTCGAGGGTTAATGGAATGGTTTGGTAAGGTTCTTGCCTTGTTCAGTGTATAGATCCTGCAAGGACCTGGGTCAAGCTTACTAGGACCTCCTTCAATACCCACTGGTATTGGATGGCGGGAGTGCGAATGGCTTGATCCCCTCATATGTAAACTACTATTAATACATTAACCCGTCTACTTGGGGTTGTATCCCTGCTGACTCAAACCACTTAGCCGAGGGTAACATCACCTTCAAAAGAGGGGCCTATCATATTACGCATTAATAACTTAATTAATTATCTTCCAATATTCCAACCCTTTAGGATTGTATCTGTTGGTGCATATGTCTGTCGACTTCGTCTTGTATCGAGTCTTGTATCTAGATAGGATAGACTGGAGCTCGCTAGTCAAAGAAATAGGATTTTAGAGTTGTTTGACCAGTTCGCACGAACTGGCTACTACTATATATAGGTGACTTGTGTCTTTCATTTGTAACGATTCTGATTCCGGAGCAGAGGTGCTGCCGAAGTGTCAAGTGAACTGAACTGTAAAAGCTTTCATATCAATATAAACGACAGTTAAAGTGAATCCTAGTGTTATACATGCTGCAATCAAGATCGAATCATTGAATTCCGCCTTTGGTTTGATCTAGAACTCTTCTGATCGACTCATTTGATCGATTCAACGATCCTATAAGTGGTTTCAGAGCTCAGCAGGAAGAGTTCATACCATTTTAGCTTGTTTTCACCAAAAATTTTGATTTCTACTCATTCTTCTACACTTTTTATCAAATTAACTGAGATTTTACGGTTAAAATGGACTGATTTCTTGATATAATACACGAAACACAGTTTTAACCAATCCTTGAACATATCAGACCCTAATTCAATCTAAAACCTTATCAATTTGACAAAATTATTTCCGATCGTTCGACATATCTTCACTTCGCACGAGCTAAACCTCCCAGGTCGCACGAAGTGACTTCAGTTCGTGTGAAAGTGTCATCAGTTCGCACTAAGTGGACCTCCACATCGCACGGTGTAAACCCAGGTCGCACCAAGAAGATCCAGGTCGCACAAAGTAGGGTCCTAGTTCGCACGAGGTGAGATAGTCCAGATCCTTTGAAGGATAATCCAGTTCGCACGGATTGAACTCTAAGTCATCCAGTTCGCAAGGATTGAACTCTAAGTCATCCAGTTCGCAAGGATTGAACTCTAAGTCATCACCAGTTCGCACCAAGGTCAGTTCGCATCAAGGTCAGTTCGCATCAAGGTCAGTTCGCACCAAGGTCAGTTCGCACCAAGTCCAGACCGCACGAAATTAGTCGAAGTCGTGTGAATTCCAGTTCGTTTGAACTAGTTTGTTTGAAACTTCAGTTCGGTTGAACATTGTGCTATTGTGAACTTTCTACACCGAAACATGGAAAACGAGTTTTACAACGCCTTTGCTACTGCTCCAGCTGCTCCAGTTACAGTTGCCGAAACTGTTGAAATCGAAAATGAAACGGGAACTTTCCAAAAACCTCCAAAGCTTATGTACATTGAGGATTTTAAAGGATGGAAAAATTGTTTTGAAAATTGGGTGCAAGGAAATAAGTTTGATGCATGGATTTCGATAGAGAAAGAATATGTTAGACCAAAAGATGATCTTGAAAATGAAAAACCATTAAGTGAATTTACACCGAATGAAAAATTAAGATACACCAGTGAAAAGATGATGATTAGTCTTCTCCAACAAGCAAAGATATTTTCGTTTTGCTTTAACATGAGGGAACTGCTAGATCAATTTGGTTAGCGTTGATTCAAAAGTTTAAGGGAAGTGCTGACATGATAAAAAATAAACGTGCATTACTAAAGAAATCATTTGATATGTTTACAGCTTTTGAAAATGAGACAACTAGGAAGACTATTGAGAGATATTGTCATCTTGTCCAGGAGATGAAAAGATTGGACATCAAGAAAGAAGATGATGAATGGGTTGATAAGCTAGCCGGTGCGCTACCACAGAATAAATGGGGAACATATCTGTTGATTCTAAAGCATAACCGAAAATCTGAAGATTTGAATTTTTGTAAGTTCATTCAGAAGCTTGAAGAACAAGAATTGGATGTTCAGAAAACTGCTATCATTAAGAATCCGAGTGCTCAACAAGATGTTACTCTATACTATAGAGGAAGCAAAGTTGAGACTACTCCGAGTCTGAAGATTCAGACTGCTTTTAGTGCTGATGGTACTTCCGAAACAAATGTTAGCACTACAACTCAGAGTGTGGATATTCATCGTCTTATTCAAGTTTTGACCCAAATTTCTCAACACCATGTTCTAAACCACAAAGTTCATCAAATTTGCAATGCAATGTTACATTGAATATTCAAAATGGTCAAAATTTCTCTCCAGATATTGCTAAGCAACACATGGCATCTCTTGTTACTGTGTTAGAGTCGTATGAAAGCTTAGTTGCTGGAAGAATCAAAATCTGATGCTCACTAAAGAGGATTATGACCAGTTTGATTCTGAGGAACTTGAGTTGATGGACATCAAGTGGTGTTTAGCTAGTGTTTTGAGAAGAGTAGAAAAATTCAAACAAATCACTGGAAGAGATGATCTTCGTGATGCTGCTACATCTCAGCTAGGTTTTGACAAATCAAAGGTTACTTGTTTTCGTTGCCGAGAAAAATGGCATTTTAAACGAGAGTGTACAAACAGAGAAGCAACCGGAAGACAAGATCCTTTTGGAAACAACGATTATCATCGAAAAGCAATTTATCATCAGGTTGCTCAACAACGTTATCAACAACAATCTTCACACTAAAAAACTATTCAAATTGAAGATGAAAAAAAGGGTAGAGCTTGATTTGGTTGGTTAAACCAAGATGATGAAAGGCTTCCAGAAGGATTCAGTTGGGATAAGTATGATCCTAACAGAACTTGGGAAAAAACAGCATTTGTTGCTCGAATCCTTGAGACTCAATCTCATGAGAAGAATCAGTCAAATCTAAGAATCGTCCTAGAAGAATACCGATCTTTAAGTCTTCAGGAAGTGATGAAGATACTGATGATGAGGAAGAGTATATTAATACAGCTAGAAAAAATTTGGATTCTTATAGTTTTAATTTGTTTTTTGCAGATAAAATCGAGATTTTGAAAGAGAAAAAGGCTGCTAGACTGAAGAGAGAATTGGAAGCAAGAAGGGTTGTTGAAGAAGAAATTGAAGCAAGAAGGATTGCTGAAGAAAAGGCAAAAGTTGAAGAAACACCGATAGAGAAGGTCGAGGTTGAAGAGAGTGAAGTGAAGGTAGAATTTGAGAAAGAATCGATTGTAATTGAAAAAGTGGTGGAGAAAGTAGTTGAAAAAATCGTCGAAGTTGAAAAAATTGTCGAAGTCGAGAAAATAATTGAAGTTGAAAAAATTGTAGAGGTTGAAAAACCTTGTGCAAAGTGTTTAGTACCTTGCAAAGGTTGTGCAGAGAAAGACATGAAGTTGGTTGAATTGGAGAAACTCAAAGAAAACTTACTACACAATGTGAGGAGTATAAAAGAGTCATATGATCTCCTAAGCAGCAAAGTGAATATTTACAAAGGAGCTTGTGATGAAGATATTCAGATGAAAGATCTTCTAAAAGCAACAGTTCTTCAAAAGCAAAGAGCAATCAACGGATATATTGAGATGAATGCTGAGCTGAAACAAGAATTGGCAGCAATGAAGATTGAAACTGAAAGAGTGAACAATTTACTCCGAAGTTATCAAAGTTCAGAGTATGTTATTGATCGCATCTATCCTACCGTTGCATCTCATAAGTTTACAGATGAAGAAGAAAATTATGGTAAGAAAACTGGTTTGAAGTATAACAGAGTACCAAATCCAATGTGGGATGGCTATACCCCCCGAGACTTTGAAAAGATGGCTGAAGCACTCAATCCAAATCTGAAATCCGATTCTATCAATGGATTACTAGATGATATTGATGTTACCTTCACAGCGTCTGACACTGATCATGAGTCCGAGTTAATTAAGAAAATGGTCGATCAGGTGTTGGATAAAGATGAAGAGTCAAAGTCAGAGTCTAAATCTGAAAAATCGAGTTCGTCAGAAACAAAGCTCGAGTTCACCGGTTAAAAGAATTTACAATAAAGATTTTCTGATGTCGAAAAATAATTTGAATGACGAAACATTCAAAGTAGCATATACTTTGAATAATTCCGGCAAATTATTTTCTGAGGAGGAATTTCCAATAAGAAGTGTTAACACTGAAATGATTAACAAGGTTTTCAAATTAACAGAAATTAATATATCTGAAATAAAAGATGTAAATCTTACTGAAAAACCTAAAAAATACACTTCAAGAGTTCAACAAAGTTTGAACAAGAAAAAGGGTTACAGTTCTGGTTCGGGTTATCGAAAGAAACCAAACCATAACAGTAATTTCAAAAAGAAAGGATTAGGTTTTATTCCACCAGAAAATCATAAAAATGAGAAAACTTATAAACCAAAAACTATATTTGTTTCAGGAGCGAGTTCTGAAGAGGAGAAGAAGAAACTGTTCTGGAGACAGTCAAACAAGGAGTTTCTCGCTGAAAGGAAAAAGAATATGTTAAAGGAATCTGAGAAGAGGGTTGAAAGAAGAACCTGTTTCAAATGTCAAGAAGTTGGACATATCGCTTGGAATTGCCCAAAGTCCACCAACACAAAACAGGGAGTTTCTTCTAACTCAAAATTGAAAGAAAAATGTGTTGACATAAAGGAACAACCAACAGAAAAATTCAAAGTGTTCAAAAATTCGACTTTCAAAGTTGGTGAAAGTTCGAAACGTTTTTACAAAAGAAGAGCAAATTTAAACAAACAAAAATGGGTTGTTAAAAATTCAGATGATAGTTCTGGTGATGAATCTGACTCGTCAAAGTCAGAGGAGCCACATGTTGTGCAAAAAGATGAAAATTCCGTTCCAACAATGGATGATGAAAACTTTCCACCATTGTCAAACGGAAACTTGAAATCAAAGGTTGGTAAGAGTGAGATTTCAGATCAATTCTTCGCTGATGAGAAAGAATTTGATGCTGAAAAAGCATTTAATGGTAAAGTGTTACACATTTTTGGAAAGATGGCAGATGGGAAGGTAAAAGGAGTGAAATAGTTTTATGAATCGAAAATTGTTAAACCAAATGCTGATGGTTCACCCATGATTCCTCAGGAATGGGTGAGATTTTTTAAAAAGTAAAATCCGGACTTGCCGGAGCTCCCAAGTTGGTAATCGTGGAGCAGGAATCGGCATCATTCTTGAAAAATGTTTTTTTTTTGTGAAAATCTTACAAGTGTTAAATTTTACAAGTGGTAATTGGAAAACAAGGAGATGAATGAAACCCCGGTCCTACAAGTGAAATCAACAAAACTTATTTTCCGGAAAAACCATTTTGATTAAAAAACTTAAGTGTTTTGAAATCTTAATGGGAAAATAGTTTGTTGTCAGGGGGAGTTCTGATTATTTATGCCAAGAGGATGGCGAATTGAAGAAATTCACATCAGTTTGACATTGTATTTGTACAGTTTATTGCGTATATTTTCAAATTTTCCCAGAAAATCAAAATTTGAAACATAATTTTGATTTTAGGGGGAGTAAAAAATTTAGAAATTTTGAAAACTTGAAAAATCCAAAAACATGATAAAATTTGAAAAAGCCAAAAACATCGAAAAATCAAAATGAGTTTTGTTGTGAAATAGAGGAAATGATAGTATATCAGTAGACAATCACAGTACACTAAAGAATTGGAAAGTTTAAATGTGATAAACGGTCTCACTGATGATATGCCTGTAGGTTTTACACGCTTAGTAGATTGTGTTCGAGATATAAACCTAAATATCATACTTACTTATTTCGTGGGGAACATCTCTCGGATATATAGGTAACCCCTGAAATCTTATTTGAAGGGCTTTCTATTTCGGACATACTAGGTCTTTGTGCGTGGTGATATCTGGGGTATTATACCAGGACTTCTGATTTTGCGGGAGCAATAGCCTAGTCCTCGTATAATACTTTGCACTGCTTTAATCTTAAAGCCCACCCTCAGCATAAAAAATGATGAAACATTGAAAAATGCTAATCATGTGTTGTTGAAGAAAAGATCCCCAAACGGGACACACCTAAAGACGAGCCATCATCTCTCTGATTTTGCGGAAGCAATAGCCTTAGCTCTCATGGCCTCGCATTTACCCTTTATAGATATCATTAGTGTACATTCACCTGTAAGACTGAATATAGGAGTCTGGATACGGGAGTATATTCTGAGGTGGGACACGCGAATAAGTTTAAGTTCATTAAAACACTAATCTCGTATCTCGAATCAATTGAACTTTGTGTGAAAATTTAAGTGGATCAGTATACTGACAATCTAAGTGAATCGTTTAGAACTTAAAGTGTTTAAAGCTCAACGGTGCTAGTGTTTTGTCTCATAAACTGATATGATCCTCTTACACAAACTCCCAAAAATATTGTCTGTAAATATTTCTTTACTGTTTTTCATTAAAAGTAAAAATCCAAAAAGATTGTGTTTTAGTTTAAAATTTTGAAAAGTCAAAAAGATTTTATTTCATCTTATTTTCGACAACTGATGTTGGAAAGCTGATTTTCAAAATTCCGAGTGCTAAACATGATGAACAATAGGGTTGGGAGAGTTTGTTTGAAATAAGAATTGGTTTCAAATTAATGATTAAATGATTCAAATTTGAATGTTTCGAATACAAGTGGTAAGCAGAGATTCTAAATCTGTTAAATCTTAACAAATTGTGAAATTTATTTTTGGGTAGAGATTTGTGCAGATCCCCGTGTCTAAACCTGAGCAGAGTTTGAGCCAGGATTTGATCTTAGAACGAGAGCTACGTCAGATTACGATCCCAGAACAATTTATAGGGGAGTCTGCTAGCAAAGGGGAGTTTGAAGTCGTAAGAGCCAGTTTCTGATCCTGGAACTGTGTTCAAGATAGAAGCTGCTGATGCTGATGAGTAAGAGATAAAAGAAAGATAGAGATTGAAAGGATGCTTACAGTGTAAGATACTTTGGAAAGAGCGTGAAGACTGATCAAGATTGAAGATTTGACATACTGAAGACTCGTCAACATCCAAGGGAGAGTCTGTTGGTCCATATGTCTGTCGACTTCGTCTTGTATCGAGTCTTGTATCTAGATAGGATAGACTGGAGCTCGGTAGTCAAAGAAATAGGATTTTAGTGTTGTTTGATCAGTTCGCACGAACTGGCTACTACTATATATAGGTGACTTGTGTCTTTCATTTGTAACGATTCTGATTCCGGAGCAGAGGTGCTGCCAAAGTGTCAAGTGAACTGTAAAAGCTTTCATATCAATATAAACGACAATTAAAGTGAATCCTAGTGTTATACAAGCTGCAATCAAGATCGAATCATTGAATTCCGCCTTTGGTTTGATCTAGAACTCTTCTAATCGACTCATTTGATCGATTCAACGATCCTACAGTATCCTTGATGACTCAAACTACTGGGTTGAGGGTAACGTCACCTTCAAAAGAGGGGCCTACTACTATAACTAAGATAATCTCTTAAAAAGTGCAAAAGTGCGGAAAACATCAAAGGTTACACTAAAGGCGAGTCGGATCCAAGTGATTCATCTTGTCTATCTGTTTTATTTTTATTTTTCTGCATTTTTTAGTTAGTTTTTATTTTCATCTTTAAAACCTTTTCCTAAACTTTTTGATTTGATTAGACGTTGAGGATAAACCGGTACTAAAAGCTCTTGTGTCATTGGACGACCTCGGTATCTTACCAACGCTATACTACGCTCACGATGGGTGCACTTGCCCATATGCGTGTTTAGTGTTAGTAAAATATAGGGTTTTATAAATTTAAAACTTGACTAAAGTGTTAAAAAGGGCTAAAAATATACTTAAATATATATACACACCGACATGCATCAATAGTTGTAATGATTCCACCGAGGTTGCTTTGCACGATAAAATCCCTTAAAGGGTACTGAGTTTAGTAGAATTGGTGCAGGAATTGCATAATTCTTTGAAGTCTTGCACTTCTTAGAAGTTTTAGAAGATTCAAATTTAGTTCCCTTTGAATTCCTATTAGTAGTTTTAGTGTTTTGTTTCTTGTCTCCCTTTCGAAAAAGTTTCCCTTTTCTAACCTGGGAGTCGGTTAGGGTAGCGGCTAATTCCTTAGCCTCCCTAAGTGTTGTAGGTTTGCTGCCAGTGACAACGTCTTGGACAGGATCAGGTAGGCCATCAATGTATTTCTCAATGGCCCGATCCAAAGGTGTGACCATAGTGGGGCAAAGTAGGCTTAACTGTTCAAATTGGTTAGTGTAGGCACAGTTTTCCCCACAATCTTGTTTTAGGTTAAAAAAAATCTTGTTCAAAAGTCTTGTTCTTGTATTTGGATAATATAGTGTTGTGGATTTTGTTTTGAATCAAGAATTGTTTTGAGAAATAAACTTTTTGTAATATTTTTGGATGAGAGAATACAAACCAAGTTAATAGTTTGTGTTATAATTTCTTTTTCTTTTAAAAATCTATTGTTTTTAGGATAAAATGTTTTAAATTAAAAATTTTAAAATAAAGAAACTTTGTGTTTGAAATTTTGAAAATTCTCATCCAAATGGTAAAAATTTTGAAATTTTGAAAGACAAAAGGTAGTGTTTTGAAAATGAAATAGGATTACATAGTGTCGTGAATCGAAATGAAATTCATTTTAATTGTCTCGAATCAAACATATCACCGAAGGTAATATGATGAAGTAGTAAAGGGAAATTTGTTTCCATTGTTGTGAATAGGAAACATATTACTGAGGGTAATATGGATGAATAGTGTCACAAGGGTTGTAGTGTTTGGAAATCGTTCGACATGGTCAAGGTGGATAGGTTTTTATAATGTTTCACGAAGACATGCTTTAGCCTATAAGTGGACACTCACCCTAAGAGTTCCCAGGTAAGAGTGACTGGTCTGATAATGCGGATTTGTACGAACACTCTAGCCTTAGACAGAAAACTCGGGGTACAGGCATCCACCCTTCCAGATTGCATGTGTTCACATTATTAAAACCCAAGATTTTGATGAAAAATGTTTGAGAAAAACATTTGAGAAATCTTTTGATAAAAATTGTTTGAGATAAACATGTTGTGAAATATTTTGACGAAAACGTTTAAGAAAACATTTTGAGAAATATTTCAATGATAATGTTTTGAGAAAAAAAACATTTTGAGGAATACCTTAAGGCATAAATCCTAAGGGTTTAGGATAAATCATCTAAGGTTAGATGATTTGTAAATCATAGAGTAGTTGTGGCACGAATAAGGATGAGGATTAGGAAAGAAGTCCTAAGTCTACTCATGTTTGGGTCCCTAGGAAGGTTATAGACTATATTAAAGGCACACTAATAACCTAATTCCCTATAACCAGTGCTATGATACCAATCTGTAACACCCCAATCGCGTAATACAACAACACGCGGCGAAAATATCGGGGAGTCACGTTACAAATTACTCACAACTACTGGTACTATAGTATTTCCATATTGTTAACATTGTTTTACAAAGAATACATGTAAATGTCTTTTGATTAAAGAAGTCTAAGGCCCGGATGCAGTCCGATGCATTGCATGCTCGAATAATTGAAACCTGAAACATATGTGGAAAACAGTCAGCATAAAAATGCCGGCGAATACATAGGTTTTGTTAGCCAAATAAATGGCAAAAAGTTTGGTATTGCAATACTTTGACAACTATGAAAGCTGTCGATTGAAAATGAATCTTGAAGCCAGAGAATGGAAAAAGTTTAGTATTGCTATACATAATCTTGATTGTGAAAACTTGTGGCAAATAGTTTTTTATATGGCAATATGTTTATTACTAAGTAGTTTTTATGCCATTTTAATTTGCACATTGTAAACTCGTTGAAATCATAGTAAAACTCGTTAATGTGTTATTAGGAATCCAATCAAGGATTTATAATAACTGTTTTGAAATTAATCAAAAATTGTGTAAGTATTATGTAAATCAAACCAATGATTTAACATAATACTTTAGACATCCTTCTAGGAATCTAACATATGAAGATATGGAAGATTCTACAAGGATTTGGATAATCGAACATTGAATCAGTTGTACACAAAATCCTAAAGTGACTCGGATAATGCTACAAGAGTAAAAAAATAAGAACACTTATATATAGGAAGTACCAGCGGCGTATCCACCATGTTCATATTTTATTACACCCGTTTCATTATCTAAATCACAACTACCACATAAACACATAAATCGTCAACTTGTCAACAACTAGTAAACACGCATTAAAGCACACAATGAATCCAAACAAGGACTCCAAGATTAGTACTTTAAACATCCTACAATAATCAATCTATGAAGATAGATAGATGCTATAAGGATTCGGTTTCTGTTACATCGTTCTATTCACATACGCATTAAAGCACATAATGAATCCAATCAAGGACTCAATCTTAATACTTTAAACATCCTGCAAGATTCAATCTATGAAGATAGATAGATGTTATAAGGACTTGGGTTCTGTTACATTGAATCACTGAATCATAACAATCCTAAATCCTAATGCTGATTCGGGATAATGCCACGAAGGGTAATACAATAAACACACTTATATATAGGAAGTACCAGTGGCGTATCCACCATGTGTTTATTGTATTACTCTAGTTTCGTTATCTAAATCACCAATAATCTACACATAAACCATAACAGTCGTCCTGCAAAGTACTTCTTAAAAATCTCACTATGAAGATAGGAAGATCTAAGACTGCACTTCAAATATCCTATAAGAATCTAACTTTGAAGGTAGATAGTTCTTTAAGGATTTGGATAAACATCGTATTTGCATAATTGGAATAATACACATAAAAGCACTTAGTAAACACATATATGCCATACATTGGAAAACAAATTGGTTACACATATGAATCACCCCAAAACATTTGAAAACGGTAAAAGAGTGGAACTATGTACTCGCCTGGGATTGCGTGTAGGTCTTGTTCAAATGATAAACAAAGCTCAAAGGATCAATAGTTCAAATGGTGAAGGGGTTCCTAGTGTATCGAATACTATGTTAGTGTATCGGGACACGGATCGAGGAATCGGATAGAATGAGGTATTGTAAACCAAATGAGTGTTGGAACTCATATGATATGGTTTAACAAAGTCTACATTCTGAATTGAAACCTATCCTAAGTGTTTTTGACCCGTTATGACCGTTAAGGTTGTTTACGCTACTTTAACGCGTCATTTGCGCGAAAGCGCATTCGGATGGTCTAACTAGACCTATGACAAGTATTATATGCCCTAACATGTTTAATTATCTTGCATAATCAGTTTAGGTGTCAAAACATTGGTTACATATGCTTAAAATGAAATTATGCGCAAAAATAGCATTTTGGTCATTTTCCTAAGGCATATAAATTACCTATCATACAACTAACTAAACGAAGTGACCATAAGGTATAACCTCGAAAGGTTATTCCCTATAAAACTATGGTCACCTAATGTGTTTGGTCGGATCCTAATGATCGACCAAACGGGTCGGGTTCGAAAGTCTAAGCGGTTGTTTAGACCGCTTGACTTACGACCCTACACAAGCACTAAACTAGTAGTGATGAGCTAAACATGTTAAAACATGTTTAACTAAGTTAGAAAACTAATTTGGTATCAAAACAAAGGGTTTTGATACCCGAAAATAGTTCCGTCGCAAAATGCACATAAATACACATTTTGACTGAAACTTTGACTCGTCACTACACCTAGTCAATGTGGTAATCAGTAGGTATAATCGCTAAGGATTATAACCATCGTGATTACAATCACGTTGCAAAGTTCAATTGAACTTTGATTTGACCAATTGATGGTCAAAACCGAAAGTCAAACTGTTGGTCAAACTGTTTGACTTTCAGCTCTAAATGGTTGAAAATAAGAACTAAGCTATGAAAGAACACTCACAATGCTTAATGGCTGAAAGATTAGACTAAATGAACTCAGGTAGGCGGCTCCCAAGAAGGAAATCCTCCACTTAGAGTTCAAAAGATGGAAATGAGCAATGAACAAGGTGAAAGAGGGCGGTATTTATAGTTGTTGAGGTGTTTTAAGATCATTACAAGTGTTTGTGTAACCACCAAGCAATGAATCTTGGCCCTACAAGTGTTAATGACAGCTATCTTTGCTTGGAGAAGTGTTAACTTGGTGACCACACAAAGAAAATTGCATAAAAGACCCTCAAGAATCAAACTGCAGCTGAAAAATGAACATTCTGTCAAGATGTAGGCATCGCGTCGCGCGACGGCAAAAGCCCTTAGGCGTCGCGCAGCGCTACGCCCTACATCATACTTTCGAGACTTGTCAATTTTGGTCCCTTCACACACTTTAGTGCATTTTCGACGCGTTTAAACCCCTTTAAGCAAATTTTAAGGCTCTACAAGGATGTTAAAGCATAGGGGACATGAAATATGTTTGGAAACATCATGGATGTCGGTTCGTTCGGTCGTACGGTCGCGTTTTGCGGTTAATTACGACGGAAGTCGTAACGAACTCGAAAACGACCCAAATTGCGAGACGAATGGTATTTTTGCATTCCTATCACTAAAATAAAATATTTTAGTGATTACAAAATTTTTGGATGTCCGGATATGATCAGGTCGTAAGATATGCGCGTAAATGCAAACTTATGCACTTTTTGACGCAAATAGTCCCTGTGATCGAATAAACTTGTTTTTGGCACATCAAAGCCTTCAAAACTTATTTGTAAGTTATATAAAAGTTATTTAAGGTATGTTAAGCCTATGTCACTGTTCCGGAGTGTTTGTCTCATTAAACTGATTACGTTTACGCACCAGTTTGCGTATAACTTTACAGAAAACGATTTAAAGCTTGAAATTGAACTTAAAATCAAAATGTGAAGTTGTCAAACATAAAAGGCAAACATTGAGACCGAAAACACATTGTTTCTTTGATAAAGATATTGTCCTACATCGTGCGGTGTTTACGGAGTACAAGTCTCACAATATATTTTTAAAAAAACTTATATTTTAGCAGCCCACTTTATTATTATGTTTTCTAGTATATAGATAGGTACTAATTCATATATATTTATCTTTTTTTTTTACAAAATTGAGTTAGTGACTTATATACTTATATTATACTGGCCCATTTTTTTACTCGCCTCAGGCCCAAAACTTTTTAAGGATTCTCGAAGACGACTTTGAAATAGTGAATAATGAAGATTCATCGTAGCAAAATCATTATATTTTAGAAATGGAGATGAACATGGAAAGTCAGATGAAAAAAAAATAGAAGAAATATTTCAACACATGGAGGCCATGACTAAATATGAGTGTGCTATGACTCTAAACAGTGTGTTCTATGACACTATAAAGAATGCCAAGAAGTGTTATTGTGTGTCAAAGCTGTTATGTAAACAGGGAAATGACGAGGGAAAAATAATGCGAGATAGAATTATTGTGTCAAACTTTTATGTAAACAAGGAAATGACGAGTGAGTAGCTGGGGTAATAAGTTAATTATCGTAAAAGGAATGCCAGGAATAGTCTTATCAATGAAGGGACACTACACCTTCAACTTTTTTTTTTCTCTCTTTTGTTTTTCTGGTCATCTTATTCTTAGGGGTGTAAATAGTTGGGCCGAGCCTGAGCTCGACTGGGCTCGAACTCGAGTTTGGTTTGAGCTATTTTGAGAACAAACACAAACAAGCTAAAAGCCGACTCGATCTCGTTTTATTATCGCTTAAACGAGTCAAAACTCGGCTCGTCAATGTTATCATCATATTATATATATAAAAAGAAAATGTTGTTTGGGCTCGTTTAGGCTCGCGAGCCTAAACGAGCTTTGTATTTTAGGCTCGAGCTCGATAACTAAACGAGCTCTATTTCAGACTCGAGCCCGGACTCGTTAAAGCTCAGTTGGTTTGAGCTTTTAACCGAGCCGATAACGAGTAGCTCTCGAGCCTCTGTGCTTGTTTACACCCCTACTTATCACCCTAAAATTTTATTCACATACCATTTTCAGTCTCTCTCACTCTATATATATCTATGTATATATAGAGAGATAAAAGGGAGGGGTGTTACTAAGAGCACTCACATTCAATCCATCAAATAATGAGAGGAGAGGTTTTTATATTATAAAGGGTATAAAAAGTGGTTGTGAGTGGAGGAGAGAGAAAATGTTACTGTTCATCTGTATATTTGGGGGGACACTGTTCATCCAGTATAATTTTTTTAATATATATTGAAAGTGGTTGTGAGTGAAGGAGAGAGAAAAATGTAATAATAATATTATTTAATTGAAAGGAGAGAGAAAAAATATTTGTTTTTAGTGGAAATATATTGATATAGGAGTTGTTTTTTAGTGGAATGTATGTATAATTTGATGGATTGAATGTGAATGCTCTAACACCTCTATCTCTCTCTTTATATATATAAAGGGAGGGGTGTGGGAATATTAACACCTCTATCTCTCTCTCTCTCTCTCTCTCTATATATATATATATATGGGGCCGCTAGAATGAGAACCACCCCGAGTTATGAGAACCGTGAGAACCACACCGTACGGGGCGAGGTGGACCAATTTTTTTTTTTCGAAAACGTAGATTCGTGTATCACAAACACATTCGTAAAAAATTAAAAAAAAAAAAACGCCGTGTGGGTAGTTTTTTACACCACAAAAACGTGGTTTACGAGTTCTTTTGTGGTGTAAAAAACTACCCACACGGCGTTTTTTTTTAAATTTTTTTTTACGAATGTATTTGTGATACACTAATCTACGTTTTCGAAAAAAAATTGGTCCACCTCGCCCGGAATCAAGTGGTTCTCGCGGTTCTCATAACTCGGGGTGGTTCTCATTCTAGCGGTCCCCTATATATATATATATATATATATATATATAGGGAGGGGCTCATGCGAGAACCACCCTTATTGTGAGAACCATGAGAACCAATGTGAACACAACCTAAAATAGCTAAAAAAACCTAAAAAAAACCCTAAAAAACCTAACCCCCACCCCCCCCCCCCCACCCAAAAACCTAAACCCCCCACCCCCCCCCCCCCAAAAAAAAACCTAAACCCCCCCCCCCCCCCCCCAAGCTAAAATGCTAAAAACTAAACCCCCAAAAAACCTAAAAAAATCAAAAAAAAATCCAAAAATTTTTTTTTGATTTTTTTAATATTTTTTAGTTCGAAAAGTAGCGATTTTAACCTAAAAAATATTAAAAAAATCAAAAAAAAAATTTTTGTGTGATTTTTAGCTATTTTTAGGCATTTTTGGTGTGTTCACATTGGTTCTCGCGGTTCTCGCAATAAGAGGTGGTTCTCGCATGATCTTCTCCCTATATATATATATATATATATAGTGTGAGTTTCATTGGGGAACACTAAAAAAGTGGGGAACAGTGGGGAACCGACTCAAACAAACTCCGATTGGACTCATTCCAGCGGCGTTGGAACCGGCTCGTCGAATCCTAACTAGGATCTCTTAACCCTAAACCCTAAATCATAACCCCTAAACCCTAAATATATTAGGGTTTGGCTTTAAGGGTTTAGCTTTAGGGTTTAGTTTAGGGTTTAGCTTTAGGGTTTAGGGTTTAGCTTTTGGGTTTAGCTTTAGGTTTAGCCTTTAGGGTTTAGCTTTTAGGGTTTATAGTTTAGATTTTACGGTTTAGCTTAGATTTTAGCCTTATTTTTAGCTTTAGGGTTTAGAGTTTAGGGTTTAGGGTTAAGAGATCTTAGTTAGGGTTCGACGAGCCGGTTCCAACGCCGCTGGAATGAGTCCAATCGGAGTTCGTTTGAGTAGGTTCTCCGCTGTTCCCTACTTTTTTAGTGTTCCCCAATAAACCTTCCCCTATATATATATATATTACAGTGGAGAGAGATAGAGTGAGAATGGTGTGGGAGTAAGATGACCCAAGTTAATATTTATACA
Organism: Helianthus tuberosus; assembly: GCA_030545235.1. Classification (NCBI taxonomy): domain Eukaryota; kingdom Viridiplantae; phylum Streptophyta; class Magnoliopsida; order Asterales; family Asteraceae; genus Helianthus; species Helianthus tuberosus. The sequence continues at coordinate 158,432,573 of CM060418.1, read as the reverse complement.
CCTCTCCCCACTATCTTTTTCTATATATACATATACTAGGTTATTCCCCGTGAACTTCATGGGGTTGGATCATTTATATATTGTGTATAACAAATGTAAAATAAAAAGACTACATGAATTTCCCGTGCTATAAAAATTAATTTATATTAATCTAATTATGTCGTTAAATAAAATAAAAGGAAATGTTTTCAAGCATTATATTGTTTTACAATTGTTTTGTATTAGCAGTTGTAGTTGAGATAAATTTTAACTTAATTGATAAAATTTGTAAAAAAAACATATATTAAACAATATTTATTGACATAGTAAACGACTCCATAAAAATAATTAGAATTAAGTCGTAACTATTTACTATAAATACAACACATATGTTAGGTTTGACTATTACTATAAATCTATGAGTAAACTACTAAAATGGTCCTTGAGGTTTGTTCACTTTTGCCACTTTAGTCCAAAACTCAATTTTTTAAATTTGAGTCCCTGTGGTTTCAATTTTGTTGCCATTTTCATCAAAAATCAAAATCTTGTCAGATTTTTCAGTTAACATCCAGTTTTTTTTTTGTCTTTTTCCTCTCTTTTAATAAAGGAAAAATGGTTTTTTAACGTTTTATTATAAAAATTAAAAAAATCCGACTATTTTGCCCTTTATTAAAAGGGAGGAAAAAAACAAAAAAATTGGATGTTAACTAAAAAATCTGACCAGATTTTGCTTTTGGATGAAAATGGCAACAAAATTAAAACCACATGGACCCAGATTCAAAAGGTTTAAGTTTTGGACTAAAGTTACAAAATTGACCAAACCTCAGGGACCATTTTGGCAGTTTACTCTAAATATATTTAGATATTTGTATAAATAATTTTTAAAAGCAAATATGACCAATAAACATATAACCCAAATTATAACAAACATTTTACTATGTTCAAAAACATAATAAATCAGCGAAAACATTCAAATGCATGACAATGTGAAACAAATAACACCAACATCTCTTAGAAAACACCTCATCAATAATGAAATATAACGAAACACACTACTTCTCCATCTTTGAAATCAAAAGTTTGCCAAGTCAATCAGCCCCCGCTTCATCTTTTTCATCTCAAATACGACGTCTTGTTGAAGAACAATTTAGTGAGTCGTCTACCTCATAGACTTCATGAATGTTACGATTAACTTCACCAGAGGATGATAATGTCTCATTACTTTGAATAGCATTAGATATAAGCATTGAATTGTCTTTGGTTTAACACACTTGATCCTACAAACAAATATATAAGCATAGTTTTAAAAAATGGTAATCAAAATTATATAAAAAATTGAAAAAAAAATTGATATAACCTTAGAAAATTCAGGAAGATTAAATTGAAGTTCCGACATAGGAACACCAAATAATTCTAATATGGTTTAAGAATCCTTTTTAAAATTGAACACCTACAATATATGAGTAAAATATGAATACTTAAGATAACAAAATAGTTTTAAGAGTAAAATATGAATACTTGAAATAACATACGACACAACTTGGTCACTGGACGCTAATGTTGAAGATGGTTTCTCAATAAACCGATATATTTATTAAAGTGTTTTATCTTATACAAAATAAAATTGTATACATGTTCATAATGATTGATAACGCCATTTCTTAATTTGAAACAATTTTAGTATACCTTGTTTTAAACAAATTAATTTATTCAAGATCATAGTTAATAAAGAGTCTACTAACATCAAACGTGTTAGAAACACCACGTTTACCTACGTTTAAAATATAACCAATTTAAATATCATTGAAATACAAATTAGTATTTACAATTTAGAATCTTATAATAAAAATATTTTTTGATGTTTAAATTACTTAATAAAATATCGTATATTTTACATTTGATTTGATTTGATTAAAAGATAATGTATTCAAATATTTAATTGAAAAAAGAGAAGTTAAAATTCGAATTTGAAATCATAATATACCAAGTACTTATGTATTTCATTTAAAAATATTTTCCTGCCATACCAAATAAAAATGCTTACCAAATTGAAAATTATTCAATAACAATGAGTTTCATATAATATAACATCTATGCTTTAAAATTAAAAGTTAGTAAAATGATAACTTGATTGGTCTTAATTTGCTCCATAATTATATTACCATCATAATTAAATATTTTATATTCGCCAATAAACAAATAAAGGTTGTAAAATTAGGAAGTTAATAAATGATAGTTACAAATTAAAGAATGATTGAAATAGATTTAGAAATCTGCCATAAATAAACATATTTCAAATTTCAAAAATTTGAAAATATATATAACCGAATATTCAATAAAATGAGTTTCATATAATATAAAATCTATTTTTTAAAATTAAAAGTTAGTAAAATAATAACTTGATGGGTTTTAAAGTTGTTAATTTAGGAAGTTAATAAATGATAATTGCAAATTAAAGAATAATTTAAATTAGTTTAGAAATATGCCATAAATAAACATATTCCATTTTATTGGAGAGTTCAAATTACAAATTAAGAATAAAAAGAATAAAGGGTAAAAAGGTAATTCGAATAAATCATTTAACGAGTCTATCATTTATTTTTGTTATTCAAATTAATGAACCCTAATGATTTAATGAGTTATCCTATAAAATAGTTTTGCACCTTACACAATAAAAACAATCATGCATATGATCCTACATATTCAACGTTTCCTACACCATAAAAAATGTTTTGGTGTAAGGTACATAATATGTACGAACGCAACACTTTTAATTAATTTTTCGACTCATAATAAAATATGTATAGGACACAACACTTTTAAATAATTTTGTCACTTCTAATAAAATTGGTGTAGGACCAACACATTAGTGGTGGTGAAGGAGGAAATTATGGTGACATTAATAAAACTTAGACTAAACTGCTAAAATGGTCTCTAAGGTTTGGTCACTTTGCCATCTTAGTCCAAAACTCAAACCTTTTGAATCTAGGTCCATGTGGTTTCAATTTTGTTGTCATTTTCATCCAAAAGCAAAATCTAGTCAGATTTTTCAGTTAACCTCCAGCTTTTTATCTTTTTCCTCCCTTTTAATGAAGGGCAAAATGGTTTTTTAACGTTTTATTATAACAAATTAAAAAAATTAAAATTAACCTTATAAATCAGTGGCAAAGTAAATCGGTATTCTCTCTCTCTCTCTAACCTACACACACTCTCTTTCCCTAACCTAACGTTTTATTATAACAAAAATGAAAAAAATTAAAATTAACCTTATAAATCAGTGGCAAAGTAAATCGGTATTCTCTCTCTCTCCCTAACCTACCCGGTTACCACCACCACCCGACCATCACCAACACTCTCTAACCTACACACACACACTCTCTCTAACTTACAGACCACCACCACCCGGTTACCGCCACCACTCGACCACCACCACCACCACCTGTTGCCGCTACCACCCAGTTACATCCACCACCTGAATTGAAAAACCGCAAATTGAAAAACCTTACTATAAACAAATCCTACAAAACCCGAGTTTTAATTTCAATTCCCTATCTCCCCAAAAGGGTTCATCACAAATCTAATTTCTCCTAAACCCACAAAACCCCAACTTAAAAAGCTTTGATCTTGCACCAAAAATACCCATAAATCAACCAAACATGTCAACCGAAACACCCATCCCAGATCAAAAATTGATGCTAGCAAGTCTGATCCGCCTCCCATTCACTCATCCCCACTAACCCCTAACTAAAACCATCCAACTGGCGTGACCCTAGATAGATCGAGTTACTAAGAAAAATAAAGAGATGATGAGAATGGTGTTCTGGTTTTGACGGCAGTGGTGTTGGATTTTTGATAGTGGGTGATGGCAATTCTAGCGTCGGAGGGTGGTGGCTAGAGGTGAGATCTCAGCTAGTTCCGGTGTTGGTAGGTGGTGGCTAGAGGTGGTTGTTGATGGTTGAGGGTGGTGGCGATTTTTGGAGTGATGGATGGCGGTGGCGGCTGGAGATGGTTGTTGGAGACTGTAGAGAGAGGCATCGAGATAGAAATAGAGCTAGAGTGAGAGACTGGATTTTCTTTATATCAATATATACACAGATTATATTATATCATTTTTAAATTTAATTTTGTTTTATTTGTTAAAATATATTTTTAAATGAATGGGTAAAAAGACGTTAAAAGACCATTTTGCCCTTCATTAAAAGGGAGGAAAAGAACAAAAAAAACTGGATGTAGACTGAAAAATCTGACCAGATTTTGCTTTTGGATGAAAATGATAATAAAATTGAAACCACAGGGACCCAGATTTAAAAGGTTTGTGGTTTGAACTAAAGTAACAAAAGTGAACAAACCTAATGGACCATTTTGGCGTTTACTCTAAAACTTAAATAACCCTTTATAACATTTAGAGTAAACTTCAATTTTACCCCCTGGGGTTTAGGCCAATTGGCACTCTGACCCCCCTAACGAAATAATTGCAATTTACCCCCCCCAACTTTGATGTTATATCGCAAGTTTACCCCCCGACGTCAAATTCCATGGTTATCTTTAAACGGTCAAAGTAGGTCAAAGGGCAGAAATGTAATTTTGCCTTAATAGTTACCTTATATAATACTATTACCCCTCTACTATTACTTCAACTACAATCTTACCCCCTAACCTTGTTTTCCCTCCCGTCTTCTTCTCCGGCGAAGCTTCATCTTCTCCGGCGAATCACACGCAATCACAATAGTCGACATAAAGCGTTGTTCATTCGTCCCAATATCTTTGTTCTTTTCGTCACAGACCCACTTCACATTCTGGGTTTCACTCTTCTTTCGTTATCGGTATTTCTTACGGGCTTAAAACTGTAGAATATTACAGAAATCATAATCGGAATGCAACGGGGCACTCAATAGTCGCCTTTATCACAGGTAAACCGACTTAAACTATGGTGTTCGGGATTCCAAGAAAAAAATGCACACCAATGGTTTGTTCATTTGTTGCTTCCAAAGTGGGCTTTGTTTTTTTAATTCTTTTTCAGCGGATGACATTCTTTTATGATGACATGTGCTTCTTCTTTTTATGATGTTATACATTGTTTTTTTTAAGTTATTGATATTAAGTTGTTGCTCTGCCTATTTTCCTTCAGAAATTTGCTGCAAACATTCGACTTCTTTAGGGGATGAACTGCTTGTTTGTGCATTACTGCATACCATCAGGCATCTGCTCATGCGAATGATGTTTGGTGGACGAAAACGTGGCACAATCCTCGATAATCTAAAACAAAAAATTATTGGTGAATCGTCTTTATCGGCAAGATTGCTTAGTGATGCAGCACCCGGAATCGAATTATCTGATTACCAAAGAGCCCCTAGTCATGGTAGTGAAAGCCCTTCGGGGCTTCTAGACGGTGAACATTTTAAAGCCGAGCCAATCGCAGATTTAGATCTTTTCTTCGAGAGAATTTATTGCTACTACTGTGGGAAAGGCATGCAGGCGTCATCATAAATCACTATTGTGCTGTCGTCAGTGATAGTTGTGGAGGTGGTGATTGGTGGGGGAGATGGTGGTGGTGATAGGTGGTGGCAGTGGTGGTTGATGGTGGTGGTGGAGGGCTTTTGAGAGAGGGGGTAATATTGCAGAGTAGAACAAACCATAGGGGGTAATATGAAAGGGTAACATAGTCATTTCACATTCCATTTAACAGATCTGTTAGCAAATTTGATGTCGGGGGTAAACTTGCGACATAACATCAACGTTAGGGGGGTAAATTGCAATTATTTCGTTAGGGGGGTCAGAGTGCCAATTGGCCTAAACCCCAGGGGGTAAAATTGCAGTTTACTCTAACATTTATTAGTATTCTATATCAAAATGTCTATCCTACCCTTATTAATTAAAACATTAATTAAAAGTAGACAAAAATTATGTCTTTATTCACAACCATTGATAAAAAAAATATAAAGCCTACATTAATTTATTTTTCTTGTTGCAAAAAAATTATAATCAAATAAACCTCCCACTTCTATTTTATATTCCACATCCTTTAGGAAAAGGGGAAAATTTATCTCATTTCTTGTTTTGTCATAAGTTTTCCTTTGTTGTCAATAAAACCTATATATATAAACGGGATCAGGAGAAAACGCTCAAAAGTGTGAGAACGGTGAGAACGCATCCTGTCCCAACACGTGTCACGCGACATAGAGAAGGGCGGATGGGCTTTTTTGTCCTTTCATCTTCTGCTTTTCCAGTTCCGCTTTTCCGAATATTGTTTTAATTTTTGGGGTTTAAGATTTTTAGCGTTAACCAAATTCAATAATTAACGGCGTTTAATGGTTTCATCGTATTAACATTTTGACGTTTATGGCGTTTATTCAAATCGTATGCCATTGGAACCCAGGGTGGTCCGGAAATCTATCTGAATGGCGTTTTTCAAGGCGTTTTAAAAAAGATGGCCTATTGTTCTATTATTTTTTATAAACATTTTGGCGTTTCTGGTATCTTGGCGTTTTACAATTGTTAGATTATATTTCAGCCACAGTAAAAAAATACAAGCGAAGAAAATAAATTAAAAATCCTAATCGGATCTCTCTTCACAATATTCAATGTCATCAGTCTCTCTATTCTTTAATAGTACAAGATCTGTCACAAAAAATATGGCGTTTTATGTAAAACTTAACAAACCCATCGGTTTGATTATTTTGCATGCTCGTCTGTTGAAGTGGCTTTTTTGTGGATGTTTGTGGACATAGATCTATGACGTGTGGGTGGGTTTTTCGCTTTTTCTTCATGTTGATCTTCATCTTTATAATCATCCCACTCTTCAGTGTCATTGATCTCTTCTCCTCATCCAAGCCTTCTTCAAGAACAAAAAATACAAAATGCCATATGACTGGCATTAGTATCTTTTTCTTGAATTTTTATCCATCTCATGCAGCAAAATCTTACTGAGTTACTCGCCTCCGCTAACAATTCATTCAGTGAAACTTCACGAATAACAATACTGAATATCCAAGAAAGCATATTAGCCATCTTTGATTTTTTTAGCGTTTTACAGTGAATGGTATTTAGTAGTATTGGCGTTTGATTTTTTGGTTTGATCAAATGGAAGTTGCTGAGACGTATCATTTTATAGGATCTCTTTTTGGCGCCTAAGTTAGTCGGTGCATTATTATAATAAAGTATTAGTCTTTTCAGTTACTGTTTGTAATTATTGTTTTTGACAAGCTTTATCTCTGAAGTCTGTAACACGTCACATCTTTCAAGTTTGGCGTTTTAGATTCTAATATAATAAATTTTCCCTATCTTCAGTTTTTCTGGTTTGTAGTTACTGTTTCTAGTTACATTTTCAAGTTTGTTTTTATTTATTTATTTTATTTTATTTTTGTTTTTTATAATACTTGTCCAAAGTAATTTTATTATGGTTTGATAAATGTCAAAGGTGTAAGACATTTGGCTTTTTGGCATTTTTATTAGACATGGCGTTGTTATTATATAACAATCAACTGAAAAAGAAAATTAAACAAAATAAATATTGATCTTCCAAATCTTCACCGTCACCAGTCTCTTTCTTCTTTTGAAGCATCTTCACTGGCTGTTTCGACTTTCGTATGATTTTTTTTATTTTTGTTTTTTGAAGTAGTTTTTTGTCGCCGTTTGGAAACACAAAGTCTGAAATCAGCCTGTTTTTCTATAATTTTTGTCCATCTCATGCAGCAAAATGTTATTGAGTTTACACCCTTTCAGCCAAAATGTTATCTTTTTTGGCGTTTTACCGAGAAAAAGAACGCCACAAAATAAACCATCTTAAAACCGTAAATTTGATCATGCTAAATTCAATAAAGTGTTGTTGTATGGTGATGGATAACATTGTTAATACTCAGTTAAGAAAGATAACTGACAATGTTGTTCACACCATACAGCTACACTTTATTGACAACAATATATTTGATGTTTCGGTTTTCTGGCGTTTATCAGATATATTAAATATGGTGTTTGGGGTTTTTGTGTGTGTGTTTTAATTGAAGGTCTGAGTTGTTGTATATATAGGAATTTTTTGGCCGTTTTTTAGGCGGGATTTTAATATAATTAAGTTTGGCGTTTTATATCTAATGGCGTTTTTAGTTAGAATGGTGTGTGTGATTTTTGTTTGGCGTTTTATTTTCATGAGATGGCGTTTTGTTTGGAGTAGTCAAAAGACGCTTTTACCCTTAATGAAGCGCGTCCACGTAATAAAATTGAAGTTATTTACGAAAACGCCACCGCGCCAATCTAGTTCATAGATTATTTTGATCGGACGATCCATAAGCGTTCTCACACTTTTCACCGTTTTCTCTAAATCCCGACCATATATATATATATATATATATATATAGGGAGAAGATCATGCGAGAACCACCTCTTATTGTGAGAACCGCGAGAACCAATGTGAACACAACAAAAAATGCCTAAAAATAGCTAAAAATCACACAAATTTTTTTTTGATTTTTTTAATATTTTTTAGGTTAAAATCGCTACTTTTCGAAGCCAAATTTTTTTTTAAATTTTTTTTTTTTTTGCTTCGAAAAGTAGCGATTTTAACCTAAAAAATATTAAAAAAATAAAAAAAAAATTTAGATTTTTTTTAGATTTTTTTGTGGTTTAGTTTTTAGCATTTTAGCTTGGGGGGGGGGGGGGGGTTAAGTTTTTGGGGGGTGGGGGAGGGGGGTTTAGGTTTTTTTTTTTTTTGGGGGGGGGGGGGGGTTAGGTTTTTTTTTTTTTGGGGGGGGGGGGTGGGGGTTAGGTTTTTTTAGCTATTTTAGGTTGTGTTCACATTGGTTCTCACAATAAATGGAGTTCTCGCATGAGCCCCTCCCTATATATATATATATATATATATATATATATATATATAGGGAGAAGATCATGCGAGAACCACCTCTTATTGCGAGAACCAATGTGAACACAACAAAAAATGCCTAAAAATAGCTAAAAATCACACAAAATTTTTTCTCTTTTTTTAATATTTTTTATATAAAAATTTAAAAAATTAATATTATTTAAAAAAAAAAAAATTTGCCACTAAAAGTAGCGATTTGAGCATAAAAAATATTTAAAAAATTTTTTTTAGATTTTTTTAGGTTTTTTGGGGGTTTAGTTTTTAGCATTTTAGCTTTGGGGGGGGGGGGGGGTTTAGGTTTTTTTTTTTTGGGGGGGGGGGGGGGGGGTTAGGTTTTTTTTGGTTTTTTGGGGGTTTTAGTTTTTAGCATTTAGCTTGGGGGGGGGGGGGGTTAGGTTTTTTTAGCTATTTTAGGTTGTGTTCACATTGGTTCTCATGGTTCTCACAATAAGGGTGGTTCTCGCATGAGCCCCTCCCTATATATAATATATATGAGATAACATGTAGGCACTAGGCACATTAAGCTATGTAATTTCAATAAAATCTATACTTGTTGGTTGTCCATTTGTTAATTACTTCTTTGAGTTTGTTAATCATTCAACCATGTTATTCGTGTAGGGAAATATTGAATCTTCTATAAAATAACCTAAAGATACTCACTTCGTTTGTGGGAAATTCTGTAGTACAGAAAAATTATAAAAAATATAAAATCCATATTTAAACAGAAGAAAAAACTTTAAACAGTTATCTTCAACGTCGTCGATAAAAAATTTAGAGTTTCCATGTGTTGAATGGTTCTCTTAAAAAAAATTCAAACGCTCACAAAATTGTTTCTCAAAAGCAACGACCCTGTTGTGACTAATTTTGGTCGCAATAGGTTACATGGACGGAATTGTGAAAAAATCTTTTTTGGGTCGTTTCTAAAGGTCTGATTTCTTGTAGCGCGAATGTTGTACTACTAAAGAAGACCAACGAGCCTAAAATTCACAAGTGTTTTTGTTGCCCAAATTTTTTTTGGTGTTTATGTCTCTTAGTGATTTCTCTTTAACACGTCTTAAAAGTTAAGAACCTAAAACATGTTCTCTCCCTAGAAAATAATATGAAACCTTCAATGCATGAAACTTTATTAAAATATAATTTTAATTTGTATTAGTATTAAATAAATTTAATAGCAACTAATTGATTTATTGATCACATAACATTGTTTTCAATTTCTAGGCCGAAACTTTTGAGCGTCTCTAAATTAAATGTTGCAATCAATAGTAACTGAGTTGTTGCCCATAAGCAACAATCATGAACGAAGCTCGCCCAGCGACAGGTGCTGCATTAACAGAAAGTTCTTGTTAAGATCGACCGTCAGCATCACCATCAGTAGTAAGTAGTAACCACATTACTATGGACATTGCTTGTCATCAACAAGTTAGTGTTGGCTTTCAAGTGGTTTGCGATGATGCGAATTGACCACCAAAAGGTCACATTAGCTCACATTTTACTTGGTTCTTGAAATTTGATTTTTTTTCCTTTAACGGTAATAATAACAACCAAAATGTGTAACCCCCTCCAATCCTATAGTGCCAAATCACTTACCTCATCCACTACCCTAAAACACTCAATTTGATGACACCACCACCCTAAAGCAGGAGTCTTGCAATTTTATGCTATTTTCTCTCTCCCTACACACTAGTCTCTCTATCTCTCTCCTACTCCCCACACACCATCTATGATAACCATCACCCGTGTCCCCTACCCGGACCACAAGCGCCAATGCTGCTGGTCGGGTAGGAGGTACCCAAGAGCCTTTCGGCAAGTGACCCAGCCCCTCCCTCCCTAAAACTATATTTTGTGAGTTATAACAATCCAAACTTCTATGTAACATGAGAATTGAGATGGGATGGAACAAAGTAAAGTGAATCGTTTGGAAGCTAGAAATGGGATGTACTATTGCCATTAGTAATAGGAACCCTAAATTTATCTTTCTTTTCATGCACCAACTAGCTACCTAGCTTCCCCAGCCCTACATATACTCCAACATATCTTCCTCCCCATCAAAACCCTAACAGACCTTTTCATATGCAATCTTCTACTAATTAATACAAAACCACTTGCTTGTTATATCAACCACCGATCACTGTTTTGATCCATCGTACGACCGATCATGAACTTTGAAGCTGTGCAAGCAAAGAGGATCATGAACATGGATCCACCAGTTCAACCTCCATCACATCAGCACCTTTGCTATGTTCGCTGCAACTTCTGCAATACCCTTCTAGCGGTATTTGTGTAACTAACTACCTAACTTTGTTTAGGATAAAGATTTTATTAAAACCAAATATTTGCAGGTAATGATACCATGCAAGAAGTTTTTGGATACAGTGACAATGAAATGTGGGAACTGTTGTAATTTATCATTTCTCACCATTAAGGCTTCTCATCCTTTTCAATCTCCTTCACTTCCTCCTTTTCAGGTTTGTTTTATTTTTTTAATTTATTTTAAATAATTCTCTCTACGTTCAAAATTGATTTTGCGATATATTATGAAAGAAAATAACGAGATTTCGACCCTTTTCGTGTTAAACCTGCAAAACAGGCTGAGATTTCGAGCGATTTCAAACGGGCTCAATTTTCTTCATCTTCGTCATCCACATCAAACGAACCCGAGCCACCAAAAGTTCCGTTCGTTGTTAAACGTACTCACTAGTTCTTCTCCATCCCTCAGATAATATTAATTGTAGTAATTTATATTTTGAAGTATTAGATATTAATCATATTATTAATTTAATAATTTGTTTATGCAGCACCTGAGAGGAAACACAGGCTTCCATCTGCTTACAATAGATTCATGAAGTGAGTTCATAATCAAAATACTAATAATTTTTTAACACAGGCAGCTTTTTGCTCGTTTACTAACTATCTCGATGTAAATTTTAAATATAAATAAAAAATATAATTCGAACTTTGAATTGAAAAAAAAAATATTTTATATGTTTTTTTCTTTTTGTGAACTTTCAAATTAGAGAGGAAATACAACGCATCAAGGCTTCTAATCCTCAAATACCTCATCGAGAAGCTTTCAGCACGGCAGCTAAAAGTGTAATTACGTACTACTTGCAACTTGTTACTTTATATTTTTATATTCATGTATTTGTTTAATTATTTTTATTTTTACATTTTAGCTGTTAGAAATATCAGAAATAATTAAAGAAGAAAGTAATCTGTAATATTGGGTTCTATTAATTATTCATTGTTTAATGTTTGCAACAGTGGGCTGGCCGTATACCAAATGGATCCATCTCTGAAAGCATCAACACTGTAAGATTTCTTCTGCATTTCTTGGTTAAAAATATTAGAATATATACTTTCAATAATTAAATTTCTAATTCCAGCTCTGTTAAAGTTACATATCAATGTGTTGTTTCATAAATCCTATTTAAAATCCAAATAACAAATTAAAAGAATCCAAGACTTTACCCCTTTATATATGTATTTTTGTCGTAATTAAAAACTTAATTAATTGTTAAATAAGAAATACATACTAAAATTTGTAAGAGAGAACCAAATAAATAGCTTACTAAGAGAAATTTCAAATATATAAATGTCCTATTAATTTCCCAACCAAACTACATAAACTATGGTCTAAAATTATCATGTGTGATATAAAAGACGCATTATAAATTTATAATAATAATACGTACACAAATACAAAGAAAAAAAACACCTCTGTGTCGTTGTTTTGTCTGCCACAATTGGTTTTTGTGATCATTTTGTTTTAACCTTGGTTGCTAATGGGACGTCCATTCCATTTCGTTGCTAAAGAAAGTGTATATAAGAAGTTGAACAAAATAGTCATTCTCTAGAACTTATGAGAACCAACAAACTAAATGTGATCTAGTGACTATTCCTATCCTCTTTGGTTAGTAATTAGTTCATAACAAGCACATGATACTCGATGTTTTACAAATGGGACTGGTCTTAACTGAACCTGAAATTAGATTGAATAACATCAATGTTTAGATATGCTCGTCGATCAAGTGTAGAATCAAACACGATATTATTTGTACAATGGTATCACTTGATCAAGGTTGGTGATCAATGATATGCACAAATCATCTCTTATTATATATTTTGTATTTTAAGGTTTCGATCTTTCAGGATTGCTGACTTGAAGTAACTAAGTATGAATTCTACCCAAGCCATTTTAAAGACATTGAAGGATTAATGCTATATGCATTAGAATTCATGCCCTATATATTGTGTAATTTGTTTTTCGTATCAATTTAAAGAAATGCATGTTTATGTAGTGCATCTAATTTGAAGATGCGCGATATACGAATCTCTTTTAGTATGTTGAAGAATTACTTTAGCGAAAATGCTTGTTTTCTTGACTCCATTAATGCACTTTGCGTCTTTATTATTGTTTAACTATAACCCATAGGGTTATGGTGTCAGAAATGGTTGCTTTATCTTTCAAACTAACCATGGCCCGGTTATATATTTGGTTAAATGTTAATGCACTTTAGGTGATAAGTGCATGTCTCCCATTCTAGAGGGTCTTTATTGTACTTTGTTGAAAGTTAGTCCTAGTTTTATTCTAGGGAAAGTTGTCCCAACTTTATCCTAGGGACATTTGTCCAAGTTTTGTGTCTAGGATAATTGTCAGGGGTTTAAGGCTAGGAACTTTGTCTGAGTTTTGTATAGGGATAAAGTTCAGAGTTTTGCCTTGTGTAGTTGTGTTGTCTGGACTTTCTAGTGTGTCTTGAAAGTCCGGGTTTTGCCTTGTATATATACCTTTATGTGGAATAGACAAGGTAAGTGATTCTGTGTGAAATTCTGTGCACCTAACCCTAATCATTGTGTGTGTGTGTCTGGCGGCTACTGTGTGTGTGACGTCATTCATCTTCCTCATCAAGAATACTCAGTGTATTCTTGATTTCTCTCACAAATCTTTGCATTCTAGTGTTTCATCTACAGTGGTTGATCATCAGGTGGATTCCGCACACCTGTTGGTGGCTTTAGCTGAGTGAGATCTTGGATTAGGAGGCCTTACAAGTGGTATCAGAGCAGTGTGCTCATACTACTGTAGGTGTTTCTTAGTTTGAAGGTTTTTGTGAGAAAAGTTCATCTTTGATAGGGTTTAGTGAGAGTTTAGTGAGTTTTTGTGTTTTATTCATGATTCTTCATTCATATCTAGTGATTTGATGATGGATTTTGAGTAGTTTGGTGATTATTAGTGTTGTTCTTCATCTGGGTTTTACAGGGGTTTTTGGTTCTTGTTCATACAGAGTTTTGAAGGTGAAAAAGATTCTGAGTTTGATCTTTGGAAGCTTTGTCCGTGGTTTACATTCTGTTTGTGTCTCCGGGGTATTGTTGAACCAGTGTGTAGTCACATTGGGGAGATAGTCCGGAGATTGGTTTCTTCTGAGTTTTGAGACTTGTCTGAGTTTCAAATCATTCAGTCCGACCTTTATTTTGTCCGAATTCTTTCCTTTAGTTAGCTTGTCCGAAGTTCTATTTAGTATATTTATAGGTCCGAGCTTTAATTTTATTTATTAAATAGTAGAGTCCGCATTTTCATAATATTCTAAAGTCCGAAATTTTAGGTGTCCTTTACTTGTGTCCGACTTTTAATCTGCTCTTAGAGTCTGAGTTTCAAAGTGTTAGTAGGTCCGACTTTTAGTAATCAGTTTGTCCGAATTTTTATATATGTTAGTAGGTCCGACTTTTAGTGATTAGTTTGTCCGAATTTTTATATATATTAATAGTGGTCCAAGTTTTTATCTTTTATTTATTAGGTCAGAATTTTAGCTTTTATTAGTAGTCCGAGGTTTAACTTTTTAGGTAGAGTCCAAAGTCCGACCTTTTTAAGTCTTTTTTATCTTGTCCGAATTTTTAGGTTAATTATCACAGTGTCCGAATTTTAGCTTTTCCTTTCATAGTCTGAGTTTTTGTTTGGTCCTCTTGTGTCCGAGTTTCAATTAAGTCCTTTTAGTCCGTGTTTTAACAGTTCTTGAGTCTGAGTTTCATCTAGTAAATTAGTCCGAATTTTTTTTAGTATTTATTAAGAGTTTAGTGTCTGAATTCTATAGAGTTCATTAGAGTCCGAATTTTATGCTCTTAGGGTGTCTGAGTTTAGATTTCTAACAGTGTTGTCCGAGTTTTCTGCTTGTGTTTGTTTCAGGTTTTGAGATCCGGGTTTTAGCTCAGACACTTCACTCTGTGTTTTCTCTCCGAGTTTGGACTTAGAAAATCCTTTCAGTGACACAGTTCTTGCTTGGTAACCTACTGTTGTTTTCTGAAATGGCAAACAACAATCTGACTACCATGGTGCAAAACCTCAAGCACAATGCTGAGGTAGGAAGTAACGACAAACCTCCGTTGTTGATAAACGAGCTTGATTTTCCTGAGTGGAAGGAGCGGTTCGAAAGGTATGTACGAGCAAAAGACATCAAGATTTGGTTGTGTATCGTTAAAGGATGTGGAGCTACTCCAATACGTACGTTGACGATTGATACGTATTTGGAACTTACTGACGACCAGAAGAAATTTTTTGATTGTGAAGAGAAAGCTATGTCAATGATTACGATGGCTATGACACAATCGATACTTCATACTTTCCGTAAGAGAAGTACCTCGAAGGAGTTGTGGAATAGCATGATCGAGCGCTATGAAGGAAATGCAATATACAAGAAACGACGACTCGAACGTTTGAAGACTCAATTCGTTGTGTTTAAAGCTTTAAGAAATGAATCATTTGATGATACAGTGAACCGGTTTTATCATTTTTTGAGCGAACTTGATAGAAGTCAAGAGGGTATCTTCACTGAATTTGAGAAGGTTGAGAAGTTTCTGAATTGCCTTTCCAGAGAATGGAATATGTACACCGCTTTGATTAGAGAAGGTGTTCTCTACGAGGAGCTCTCATTGGAAGAAGTTATACAAAAACTGAAGGGTTATGCTTGGAATATGGAAGATCAAGCATCCGATTTCAAGAAGATCCAAGATCCTCAGTTATATAAGGCTTCGAAACCAATGGAGAAGGGTAAAGATAGTGGAGTCGGTGTTGCTTTGTATTCGGAGAATGAAGGTTCTGCATGTGAACACGCCTTTATAAGCAACAATGTTAGTTCAAGCGGAACAACCAATTCCAGTCAAGGGATGTACTTTTCTAGTAGAGCTCAGAAATCTCAAGGAACAAGTTTGAACATTCCTAAGTTAGATGCAACGTAGTGTTTGTTTGAAGCCCAACATGAGAAGAAGCCCAACATTAAAAATGATTGTTTTTTTTTTAACAACGTAGTGTTAATACGTCGCTAACCGAGTTAGTAGTTAGTATAAAAGAGATATTTGGGCTCAAAATGAATACTTATATTTAATTTGGGGAAAATAAAAGGAATCTATGTGGTAATTCGTCGACTCTTTTTTAACCTAGGGTTATGAAGTGCTTTAGAAACCCGAATTCTGTTTAAAAAGCTTAATTGCAACAAAACCCTACCAAATAGGTTAAGACTAGGCGGAGTGGAGCGTGGTGGGGTAATGTGGGGCTTCAAGAACGCCGGCATACCGCCCCGGGCATTGGTGTGGAGGTGGTGTGGGGCACCGGCGTAGGGGATTTCACATGGCGTGGGGCTTGGGTGGATGTCGATGTGGCAGGTGTTGGTTGGTTGTTGAGATAGCCGTTGAACAACTATAGATTAAAAAAAGTTATTTATTACCCCATTCAACCATTTTTTTACCAAATCTCTTCTATCTCACTCTAAAATTTATACAATTATGTCTACTTCTATAAAAAAAATGCATCTCCACAACCGTTTCTTTGACCCAAACAACCCGTATGGCCGAGGCGAAACACTGAATACTAGTTCACCTAAAAACCGTCCTCTACAAGTTCTGGGCATGGGACCCGGCATAACGGCGTATGCGAGTCTTTTAACGGGCATGGGCATGTTTTATCCGCCTCACTTTCAACTACCAAACTTCCCTCAACAACAACTCGTTCCAATATCCCAAACGCCCCTACACCCGACTCCGTGCCGAAAACACAACCACAAGATATTGTTGAACTGTTCTCTCAAAAGGTTAAAAAGAGAAGCCATAGGAAGAAAACGAGGTGGAGAAGGCCCAAGCCACTGATTGAGTTGTTGATCCATGTAGAAACGATGAAGTAGTTTTAACAAAATATTGGATACACGTTTCACAAAACTCAGTTTTAGTTACTTTTATTTGATTTTTCATGGAAAAAATATATAGTTTATTTTATCTTGGATACACTTTTTTTGGTGTTATATATATTTTACTAATACGTCGTCTTTTTAGTAGGTACTAATCAATACAAAAACGTATTTTCGGATCGAATTAATGTTGATACATATTGTGTGGATACGGCTTGGCTCGGTTCGACTCGGCTACGAAGTGAAGGCCGTAGTCAAGATATCCTCCTGTCTTGACTCGGTATGCTATTTACTTTGTATCGTACGATGTAAATGCTACTGCGTGTGTGCGGTATGCATATTGTTATGTTTATGTGTTTACTGTTTGTTTGAAGCCCAACATGAGAAGAAACCCTCTGTGACGAAGCCCAAGCCCAGGCCCATCAAGTGAGGAAATCCCTTGATTTCGTCAAAGATATTGGAAGTTAGTCGTGATGATGGATGGCGAACTTAGAGTTCGCCGTTGCATGGGACTTCGTCGATGATGTCACTATATAAACACAGACAGTAGACAGAAACAAGTGTGAAAGTCTGAATAGATTTGAGAGCGAACACACTGTAAACACACACACACTGAGAGTTTATAAGAACATCTTGTAAACATTGCTTTGTAACCGTTTTCTAGATTAATACATTGGAGTGTTAATCGGTGAATCTTTGTGTTTATGTTCGTAACTTGGTTTAACTTACCCATTTGGATTCCGCACTCTCGGGTTCGTCGGAAAACATGGAATAGAGGTTTAACTCGATCCTCCGGGTGGACCTACAATTGGTATCAGAGCATTGGCTTGATTCCATGTTAAAACCAAGTTGGGTTTTTGAGTTTTCAAAGATTTTTCATAAGATTTTCATAAATTGTTCTTGAGTTTTGAGCTTTGAAAATCATACTTTTCTGGAAAAACAGTTATAAAATCATGAAAACCTTGTTGTTTTGCTTATTAGTTCATACAAAACCTTGTTATTATCTTTCATATACACGTTAGTTTAAGGTTTTTATTGAAGTTCTTTGCAAAACTCATGTTCGGAAAATTTTCAGGTGACCGGAATATTCATCAAGATCATCATATCTTCAAGTTGTTCTTATTTGTTCTTGATAATATCTGTGTTTGATCTATTGTTGAATTTGAATTATTGTGTTTGTTGTGATTATAATATATTAAGTTGACAAATTGTGCATTTGTGATGATGTCTTTGTTGAAACAGAAGGTTCAAAAAGCAGAAAGCATGGTGTGTTGAAAATTGTATCACCAACTTTGTCAGAGGATAAGATTTACCTTTTGTGTAAAAATATCTAATATAATCTTCGTCACACCTGTACATCGACGAAATCAACTTGTCCATCGACGAAATCAGACATGTCCATCGAAATCACCAACTTGCCCATCGACGAAATTACCAACTTGTCCATCGACAAAATCAGACTTGTCCATCGAAATCCCATCGACGAAATCACCCATCTTCGTCAACATCTGTCTTCGACGAACACTCAGACTTCGTCAAAAGAAGTCCTCGACGAACTCTTCATTGTTCATCGACGAAAACCCCATCTTCGTCAACATCTGCCTTCGACGAACACTCAGACTTCGTCACATACATCATTGACGAACTCCTTTGGTCTTCGTCGCATTCACTTAAAATTTCTAACAGAAGCTTTTTAAATCATATTTAACTGTTTGATTTGAGTGTGTTGAGCAGGTTTTCATCAATAGACATCCAAAATGAATCCGGATTGGTGGGGTACTCCGTCTAATACGGAAAGTAAGTATAGAAGCACGGGTTTATCGCCATCATGGGCCGAATCTCCCACACCCGCATCTAAAACGGAGAGCAAGTATAGAAGCACAGGTTTGTCGCCATCATGGGCCGAATCTCCCGCACCCGCATCTTCGTAAGCGAATCCAATTTCGACAGGTCAATGGGCGTTTGTTTCAAATCAAACTCCAAGTATTCAAAGTATACTTCTAAGCGAAAGTGAGACCGGAAGTCTAAATCGCCCACCGAAGCTGATGCACATAAATGAATATCCTGGATGGGTAGATAGATTCCATACGTATGTCCTTGGGCAAAACACGGAATTGTGGTTATAATTTACTACAGATTTTGATCAAGCTCTTGAGGTTGTCGCTTCAACTGCCGCGACATTTTCAGATCTTACGGAAGACGAGAAAAAGGCATATGATTTAGAAAAGAAAGCATATGCTATTCTGACTCAGGCGTTGAGCAAGGATATATATCATTAGTTTGTCAGCTTCAAGACGTCAAAGCGATTATGGGATGCATTGAAGACAAGAGGTCTTGGAAATGAAAAGTCACGCCAATTGCGACATGATTTACTCAAGAAGGAGTTTGATGGCTTCACATGTATGGAAAATGAATCTCTGGGAGATATGCCAAGTCGATTTTATCACTTGCTGACTGAATTGAGTAATTATGGGGTAGTAACAACTCCAGCAGAGGTTGTCACAAAGTTTGCCGATGCACTGCCACCTCAATGGAATGGTTTCTTGGAAATCCTGAAATACAATGGCACATTGGCTACGACAAACATCAATAACTTCGTTCAGCTCTTGGAGAACAAAGATCAGGAAGAAACCCTAAAGGCGAAAAGGGTTCCAGTGCGACAAAATCCTGATATGTATTATGGAGGTTCTAGCACTTCTGCAAGACCTGCTTCACATGCTCTAATTCAAACGGCGTTTGTCACAAGCACAGATTTATATGGCAATCCGATACAAGTTCCTGTAAAGCCAGCTCCAACCACATACTTGTATGGAAATCCACTACAACCAGCTCCACAACAGCAAATCTACCGGCCATCTACCGTAGCAACTGATTTGTATGGGAATCCACTTCCTGTTCAACAACAAGCTTGTTATGGAAGCACATCATCTGCTGGTCAGCCGTCAAATTCAAATAAAGTACGGCTTGACATGCCAAACTTCTCCAAAGTTAGCGTTGAAATAGCTAAAGATCATATGGAGATACTAAACACATTGGTGAGCGCGTATTATGGGTTGATTGCAGGGCAGATCGGAAACATCAATCTAACTCAAGAAGATTATCAGCAGATCGATAAAGAAGAGATGGATATGATGGACATCAAATGGGCTTTCGCCAGTGCTGTAAGGCGAGCAAAGGACTTCATGGAACGGACTGGTCGAACCAGCTTGGAAAGCAAGAAAGATACCAAGTATGGGTTCGACAAGCAGTCTGTTAAGTGCTTTAACTGTGGCGAACGGGGTCACTTCAAGAGGGAATGCACAAAGCCAGCACAGCATGGAAACCAAAATCCTTTTAGAGGTCAAGGCAACCAATAGAATCAGAATCAAACCAGGAATGACAATCGCACCTTGGTCCCTACAAACAATCAAGCAGGACCATCGAACACCAATCAAGCTCTTGTGGTGCAAATAGATGAAGGTTGTGACTGGTCAATGCAATTAGGCATTGGTGACCAGGGAGGAGCAGCTTGTTTTGCTGAAACTACTAAGGATTTGAAACACGCCAGTGGTGGAGAATCTTCCGCCAGTGGTGGTGAATCTTCAGATGAAGAGAGTTCTGGTTATTCAAGGAGTTCAGATGAGGAAACCTCAACCTCAGGCGAAGATTATTCTAATGATGTATCTAGTGGGAGAATCGATGCAGATATTGATGAATTGTTAGGAGAAGCTGCAGTAGGGAATGATAGAAGATCTATTCTGGTGGATCAAACTGCTTATTCTTCTCCTTCTCTTCATTCAGCCTTTATGGCAAATGGCGGCAGTTCATCAAGCCAGGTATGTGTCGATGAACCAACTGTCGTTAATTGTGATAATTGTGCTAGCTTAAGTGATAAATGTGCTGATTTAGATGCTAATATGTCTGAGTTGCAAAGCAAACATGATGCTTTAAATGCTGAATTGTCTGACTTGCAAAACAAACATGTTTCTTTAGATGCTAAGTGATGTGATTTGCAAAACAAACATGAGGCTTTGCAAAACAAATATGAAGTGACATATATCCACAATCAAAAGTTGATAGTGGATCTTTCAAAATGCAAATAGGCTAACATGTTTTATGAAAACCATGAAAAGGAGTTTAAAACGGTGATTGCAAATTTAAGAAAAGATAAAACCGAGCTGACAAAAATGGTTTCAAGAAAACAAACTGACATAAACTGTTATATCAATCGTCTTGAGATCATGCAAAAAGAGTTAGCCTGTGTTAAGTGTGAAAGTGAGGCGATCCGGCTTAAGCTAGACAGTTATTCAAACTCTAGGTATGTGCTGGATCACATCATTGACACACAAAAAGAGAAAAAGGATGTCACGTGCATTGGATACAAGAAATGTCCACCACCTGTTAGAAAAAATTATGATGCAATGCCTGATGAGGAAAATAGAACTTATTATGAGGAATATGTTCCTTTAGACATTGAGGAATTTGCAACCGGACTTGGATACAAAAATGAAGTATCATCAGATTCGGATGTTTCAACAGTTTCAAGTGTGTCAACTGCTGAACAAAATCAGGATCCTCCAGTCATTGTTGAGGATGCTAATTCTTCAGATGATGAATCCGATGATACTGACTCAGCACAGTCTGATGCGGTAATCAAAGAAGAGGACATACCTCTTGAGAATCATATTCTATATGATCCTCCCGCAAAACCTGCTAAGACTGTTCTGGTCGAGTCCACGTCTGCAAAAGAGTCAGAGAGTGTGAATTTGCTGTACACACTTGTTGGTGATGATAAAATCTATTCTGACAAAGATTTTCCGATTAAGAATGTAAATCAATCTTTAATCAGTAAAGTTTTTAAAGATTCGACAAGTAGGTTTTTGGGAAAGTCGGGTTCACACGTTGTGGTAACATAGTGCCCTCCGATTCCAAAAGCTGAAGTTCGAAAACAATATGGAAATCAACGATTGCCAACAGTGAAAAAGAAGCAAAATCATACCAAACCAAAAGGTAAATCAACGACTCAAGGTCGAAAGGAACCGAACCAAAAGAAGAACAAGAAGGTGAACTTTGTGAAATCAATGGGAACGGATAAACTTGAAACATTTGCCAATAAATCTAACTTAGATCATGTCAATCAAGTTAAATCTTTGAAAAGAAATGAATAAAACAGTTCAAAACCAAGTACCTCGGGATCACAAAGTTCATCGACAAGACAATCACATGTTACTTCGGGGTATGTTGAACGAAGATCATGTTTTGAGTGTGGTGAAATTGGACATATCATTCGAAATTGTCCATATCTTCATAAACAAAAAGCCAAAGTTGATGATCCCCGTGACCAAATTGACTGCAAGCGATCTGTTTCATCAAAACCAGATCCCCATCTTGTAAAAGAAAGGGAAAAGAAACAGAAACGCCAACAGGTTAAGAAAATTGAAAAAGCAATCAAACCCGATGTGGTTAACAAAACATCTGTTTCTGTCAAACCAGACAATTCAAAAACTTCAGACAATCATGAAGTTAAGATTTTAAAGAATAAAACTGGTAAAACAAAACAGATTTGGAAACCAAAAACGGTTACTGAATCAGGGGGACATCACAATTTTCACAACATCGAGAAGTTCAAGTAACTTACGTTGATGAAAATGGAAGACCCAAGACCACAAAGGCTTGGGTCCCCATCTCCAACTAATCATGTGAGTACATGTGCAGGGTGTTCTAGGAGGAACTTTCAGCAATCATTGGATTGTTGATAGTGGGGCATCCAGGCACATGACATGCGACATGAAGCTTCTCTACGACGTTAAATCTATTAGAGGAGGTTATGTTGCTTTTGCTGAAGATAAAGGCGGATATATTACAGGAGAAGGAATGGTATCTAACGGGATTGTAAGTTTTGACAAGATCAACTTTGTACAACAACTTGATCACAATCTTCTCAGCGTTTCACAAATATGTGATAAGCAGTTTTCAATACATTTTGACGCAAATGGATGTTACGTGCTGAAACCCGGCTTCAAGATTTCAATAGGATGGATTCTCTTATCAGCTCCAAGGATAAACGATTTATATGTCCTTAATATGAGCCAAGCTATAACAACGACTGTACAAGCAACTTGTTTCATTACAAAAGCCACTGAAAAAGACTCTATCTCTTGGCACAGACGTATGGGTCACATTCACTTACGGAAAATGAATCACTTAGTGTCGAATGAATTAGTGAATGGTGTTCTTCTTAAAAATTTCCATCTTCAAGACGTCTGTGTTTCATGCCAAAAAGGAAAGCAAACTAAGAAGCGACATCCGACAAAGAAAATCAACACGGTGGCAGTTCCTCTTGAATGTTTCCACATGGATTTGTTCGGTCCTGTCAAGCACAAAAGCATCAGGAATGATCAATACTGCCTCGTGATAACTGATGATTATTCAAGATTTTCTTGGGTGGCGTTTATGGCTCACAAGAGTGAAACTTTCGGTATTATCAAAAAGTTGATCATTCAGATTGAGAGTTTGTATAAGTTGAAGGTTAGACGGATACGCAGCGATAATGGTACAGAATTTAAGAATCATGCCATGGCAGAGTTTTGCACATCAAAAGGTATTCTTCACGAATTTAGTGCGGCTTATACTCCTCAGCAGAACAGCGTCGTTGAACGTAAAAACCATACATTGATCGAGACTGCTAGGACTATGTTGGTAGAGTCGCAGTTGCCCATTCCATTCTGGAGTGAAGTTGTGGCCTCCGCATGTTACATGATGAATCGAGTCCTTACAGTCAAGAGACACAACAAGACCTGCTTTGAGCTTCTTCACAAATGGAAACCAGATTTGTCATATCTTGAACCATTTGGAGCTCCTTGCACAATGATCGATCCTAATGGAAAGTTTGGGGCAAAAGCTATTGAAGGTCACTTTCTTGGTTATGCCACCCCGAACTTAAGAGACTAGAATCTAGAGACTAAAAGGGTTGAGGAATGATCTGAAGTCAGAGTACAAAGGCACACTTTGCCAGTCAAAAATCCAGGTCAACCATGGATGTTTGAGTACGATGACTTTTTCAATTCGATCAATGTTGAAGCAGTTGAAGAAAATGCTGCGGCAAGGATGTTTTTCGAGAGTGACAACGCAACAAAATCACCGTTGGTTCGTCCAATTATTGTCAATCAAGAACCAACTTCAGTGAATAATAATGCTCTCGACAATGAGGATTTTCATGATGCTACCGAAATGAACGAATCTTCAGAGGATGAAGAATTTCTAGATGCAGATCAAGAAGTTCCTACATCAGCAGTACATGGTACTTCAGAGGCTACACCTCTAGTGGACGCCCCTAAAATAGCTGAAGCTACTGCATCATCCTCTTCGCCAGTTCTGGGTGTTTTTCGAGAGTGACAACGCAACAGAATCACCGTTGGTTCGTCCAATTATTGTCAATCAAGAACCAACTTCAGTGAACAATAATGCTCTCGACAATGAGGATTTTCATGATGCTACCGAACTGAACGAATCTTCAGAGGATGAAGAATTTATAGATGCAGATCAAGAAGTTCCTACATCAGCAGTACATGGTACTTCAGAGGCTACACCTCTAGTGGACGCCCCTAAAACAGCTGAAGCTACTGCATCATCCTCTTCGCCAGTTCTGGGTATTGAATTGGTTGTTGATCTCAATCTCAACAATCTGGGTACAAACATTCCAGTTCTGGAAAACCCTGAAACAAGAATTCATAATACCCATCCTCAACAAAACATCATCGGTAATGTACAGAGTGGCATTCAAACAAGAAACATGTTGTGAAACAACAACAATGCAGGCTTGTATGCGGCAATTCGAGAATCTGGTCAACAGAATGATTGGTCTTTCGCGTGTTATGTCTCACAAGAAGAGCCAAGAACTTGGAAAGAAGCTTTGAAAGATAACTCTTGGGTTGAAGCAATGCAGGAAGAACTACAACAATTCCAGAAACTTGGTGTCTGGAAGCTCGTAGAGAAACCTGCTGATTACAAGAAGATTGGTACCCGTTGGGTGTATAAATGCAAAAAGGATGACCGTGGAATCGTTATTCGAAACAAAGCAAGATTGGTCGTTCAAGGTTTTCGTCAGATTGAAGGTATAGACTATAACGAAGTGTATGCACCTGTTGCAAGTCTGGAAGCAATTCGGATCTTTCTGGCTTATGCCTCATTCAAAGGATTCAAGGTTTACCAGATGGACGTCAAAAGTGCATTCTTACATGGTCTAGTCGAAGAAGAGGTGTATGTCGAACAGCCTCCAGGTTTTGAAGATCCTATCCATCCCGATCGGGTTTGGTTGCTGAACAAAGCTCTCTATGGTCTACATCAAGCACCACGAGCTTGGTACGCAACCTTATCTAATTATCTGCTTGAGAATGGATTTCGCAGAGGTCTTATCGATTGCACTCTCTTCATAAAAGAACAAGATGGAGATCTTCTACTGGTACAGGTATATGTGGATGATATTATATTTGGTTCTACTAACAATGTTATGTGTAGGGATTTCGAGCGTGTAATGCATGATAAATTCGAGATGAGCGCTATGGGGGAGATGACTTTCTTTTTGGGATTGCAAGTGCAACAAACGAAGTCTGGGATTTTCATCCATCAGACTAAGTATGTTCAAGATATTCTGAACCGATTCTAGATGTCCGACACATCGCCCATTGGTACCCCACATTGTAATGTTTTACTACCGACACATTGTAATGTTTTACTACCGACACATCGCCCATTGGTACCATCAGTTATCTTGTAAGCGGGTCAATTTGTAATGTTTTACTACCGATTAATACAAAGAGGTTTTGTTTATCCATCTCTAATCTCTCCCGTCTTGAACTAATCTCACACTAATCACGGTTTCGGTCAAGAAACACGGTCCTACAATTGGTATCAGAGCCATGGTACCCGATTTAGTAGATGAATAAATCTTCGTCAGCCCCACTGTTCATCGACCCCACTTAACTCTTCGTCAGCCCTAATCTTCGTCGGAATGATTACCCCTGTACAACCGCACCCACTCCTCCGATGACCATTGATCGACCGGTGCAGTTGTTAAAGGTTCGTCTCTTTTGTTGCTATTTGCCATTGATTGAATCTGATTTAGAAGATTTTTCTATTGAATTGGAGTGGTTCGATCGTTAATCGGAGCCCTAGGATTGTTGGGTTTGGAGTTTGGGTATCTCAAAAAGAGAGAGAGAGACTTTGAAAGAAGATGGTGGCCGGCTGTAATTTGTTTGGATTGTTTTGGAAGCTGATGGTGTATCGTAGAAAGAGGAAGAGGGCAGTGGATGTTGTTGTGTATCGATGGGATAAGAAAGAAAGAAGTGTGGGTGGGGTGTGATTGTTGTGTTTGGTAGAGATAGGCTAATAAAAAAATATAAATAAAGAAATACAATAAAGGGGTGATGTCGGTTGGTCATTACGGAGCAAGTGAATTGTCAGCTAGGGTTGATTAAAGTGGAGTCTAAAAGGTTTGTTGTTTTGGGGCCACGAAATTCAAGGAATATGGAGGCTTTGTTTTAATAACCGTCAAGTGCTATTGGGCCAGGTTAGTGGGCAGTGGAACTTCTTTAACATTTGGGCCTTGTAAATCTCAAAAGGAACATAGAAATTTGGATCCTTTATTCGTGAACAAGGGTTCTCATTGATTGAAATTTTTTTTTTTTTGGGCCATTTGGTGTGAGATGAAAATTAATTTAGAATTATTGGACCGATCAAAAGGCCCAGTAATGTTGGCTAAATTAATTTTGGGCGGTTGATTAAGATTGGAATTCATTGGAACAAATGTTTTAGATGAGACGAGGAGTCGTGGACCCGTCTTTATTCGTGAGTTGCAAAGTGGGGTCGGGTGTTCGCGAAGTTGATTTGAACCGCGCTTCTAAATGTCGACGTCAAAATTCGTACGGGTTCGGGAGCGCGCAGGATGATGAAGCTTGATGAAAACTTGATTTTTTTTAATGTGGGGTAGTCACGGTTACCGATGCAAACATCAAATTTTGGTGACTTTACTACTATGGGCCAAAAACCCAAAAACGGTATGTTTACTTCTGCACGTCAATGTTTATGATTGTTATCGGTTATTCGCAAATGTTCGAAAGCATTTTGTTTATTGTCATATTCTCGCATTTGAAAACGAACGTATAAACCTGGAATGTCAATACCGGTCCTAACGAGTGTTGATACATATTGTGTGGATACGGCTCGGCTCGGTTCGACTCGGCTACGAAGTGAAGGCCGTAGTCAAGATATCCTCCTGTCTTGACTCGGTATGCTATTTACTTTGTAACGTTTGATGTAAATGCAACTGCGTGTGTGCAGTTTGCATCTTAGTATTGCTTATGTGTTGCTTATGCTTGATTGTTTGGACCATCTTTGACGAAGCCCAACATGACGAAGCCCAAGCCCCAGGCCCAACATGTGACGAAGACCCCATGTGACGAAATCTATGGATTTCGTCGTGATGATGGATGTTCGTCGATCAGATTTCGTCGACAACAGGATTTCGTCAGATTGAAGGTATAGACTACAACGAAGTGTATGCACCAGTTGCACGTCTGGAAGCAATTCGGATCTTTCTGGCTTATGCCTCATTCAAAGGATTCAAGGTTTACCAGATGGACGTCAAAAGTGCATTCTTACATGGTCTAGTCGAAGAAGAGGTGTATGTCGAACAGCCTCCAGGTTTTGAATTCCTAACTACTCCTATTTTAGTCAATAATTCTGCTGCCTTATCTATCACTAGAAATCCTGTGCAGCATTCAAAGACCAAGCACATCGAAATTAAGTATCACTTCATACGTGATTGCTTTGATAAAAGGCTTATCGATGTTGTTAAGGTCCATACCGATGACCAACGTGCCGACCTTTTTACCAAAGCATTTGATAAATCAAGATTTGACTTTTTATTATTGGTAAACGGCATTAAGGTCAAGCAAGAGTAATCCGCATCGGAAAATCGTTTTTGTAAATATCTTTGTGTTTTTAAAATTATTCTAAGTTTTTTGATTTTAGGGGGAGTAAAATCCAAATTTGAAAATTCAAAAACATCGAAAAATGTCAAAAACGCAAAAACAATAGAAAAACAAAAATGAGTTTCCTGGCGAGCAAAAGAGAAAATGATAGTACATCAGTGGTCTGTCGAAACCTCTTTAAACCTAAAATGATAAACGATAAGCGGCTCTATATAAATGTATCGGTAGGCTCACAATCATTTTAAAGTGTGCAGGGTGATATAAACTTAAATCTACTGAAGACTGTGTGGGAACCACTCATTGGCATATGGTCTTGGTACCAAAATTTCGTTTGAGAGATTGCTGAGGTTCTGAGATATGTGGTCTTTATGTTGTTTATCATCTAGGTATCATGGTTGTTTCTTTTACCGAAACAATAACGGAGACGAAGTCTAGATCTTCCATGATACCATACATACGTGTACCTACTGCATACGACCTCAATAAGTGATCAACAATCACATGTCCACAAAAATAAGTGATAATATATCACATTTATCCGGGAGTCAAGTTCGTCTCTTTGCTGTACGTTAGTACTGACCTGTTCACGGACTTGCTCCTGTGCCCTCATGCATCTGAAAATCAAGTTCCTCATCAATAAGTGATTCTATCACATAGGGCTTGTTTTCAATCAAAATAAGTGAGTATCTCACATTTTCATATACGGCAAAACAGATGATAAATGGTATACTCACCAGTAAGATGAACCCTCGTGCATACCTTGATACGGAAATATGTCGTGTGTGGATGAACACTGGTCGGTAAGTATAAATCATACCTTAACGTATCCCCTCGCCATGATTACATCTGATAAGTTGAGCTTAAGTGCACAACAATACCGATAATTGTTATAGGATGTTTATCTAAATGTTAACTAACTGAACAACAAGAGCGTTTTTGTAACACCTCGAAAATTCACGTCCTATAATGTATTGACACGTGTCATAAGCTTGAACGTGTGAAAGAATACTCTAGAGGGACTAAAGTTGACAAATAAAGAAACTATGTGAATATAAGGGTTCAAAATGTCAACAATGGATAAATATGCCTTACAATAACCCTACAAGATGTTTATACATTCACACGAATGAATCATGGATCATACGAAGCTAAATATAAAAGAAAGTGAGAGATTACAAACTACAAGGGTTAAATGTGTCAACATGTTTAAAGTATACCTCTGAGTGACCTTTTAGCAAACCCGAAGCTTTGTAACGATTAAATATGCTCACTAGAATACATGATAAAAATATCATCAAGTTTCGTTATCGTATGAGAAAGTTATGATCAAATTCATATACGAGGGGTTAAAAGCGTCAACGTAGGAAATTATGGCTTTTCGGGTGATTACAAAGTTAACCAAGGACTTAACAAAGTTTGTATAAGTCTTGGAACCCTTAAAAGTAAATTTAGAAGGCTTATAATGCAAGAAATAATGTGAGAACGACGTTTGGAAGGTCCAGGGGCCAAACTGTAAACATTTGAAAGTTGTGTTGTGTTGGCATATTCCTTGCGCACCTCAACACTGTGGACGTTGCGGTGCGCAAGCAGGTCCCAGGTGCAGAAAAACTTCCAGCTTCCTGTTAAAACGGTTACACCGCCTCATTTGGGTGGTTTTCGAATTCAGGGGCTCCTATACCTGGTTTTTAGCATCCTAGGCCACCTGGGATGATCTTATAACATCACTAGAGTTACATGGCATGATCTACTTGAATTTAAAAGCCTATATAAGAGATGCAAAGTTGCAACATTCACAACTTACTTTCTGGAGCTCTCTGGTCAGCAAGCAACCTTCCTAGTGATCCCTAATTATAATTAGGACCCTTGTAAGTATACTTAACCTTTCTAAATCCGTTTTAGCTTAGTTAATTAGCGAAAAGTCAAACCGTCGTAATTAAGGTTTGACTTCGTGATTAATTAATATGTGCTCAGTCTAATCCCGAATTAAAAGTACCTTTAAGTAGTTATTTTGGTGGGTAATAAACCCTTAAAAGGGTACTCTCTGATTCCCACTCTAACTATGTTAATTGTCGAGTCAAAGCTTACTTTAAAAAGTCAACAGAATGTTTATTTCCAAATTTAAGCATAATTAGCAATGTAGGATACATGTAACCTGTTTGATCATTAATGTAACTTGGTAATTAATGTAAGAACATGTCCCAACATGTTCAACTTGACAATTTTGAGTTTAGGCTCGGTTCGGGACCGAAAGTCGCATAGTTTGACTTATGCTTTGACTTTCAGTTCTGACCCGTTTAAGCATAGTTTAGAAATGCCTTAGAGATTTATTAGGACCAAGTTACCTATAAGTATAACCCTCTGTGATTATACAACTTGGTTCATTAGTTATCCTATTCATATGCGTGATTCCGTTAAATGCTTAAATGTTGACTATTATGCCCTTTTGACCTTAAAACATGATTTTTGAAAAAGTAAAAGAGTAGAAACCTTAATTACTGATTTATAAACTTGCACCTAAAATTTGACATCAGTTTGAGGTCTAGATTAAGAGTTATGCTCATTAGCGCAATTTGAAAGCTTTTTAGTAATTAAATGGCGTAATTAGCATATAGCCTATCTACACCCACTTTTTGATACCCATATTTTTACCCACTGATATAAAATAATATTTTAAGATTTTTGGAGATTTTTATTTATTTTTAGGCTGAGCATAACTTAGAGTTCTAAGTATGATTCGGTTAATGCCAGTTTTACCCTTTTAAGCCATAAAATGAGTTTTACAAATCCTTTTGACCCCAAACCTTTTTCTACTGATCTAATATAATAAATAAAGTATCTTGAGCCTTCTGGAATTATAAAAATATCAGCTTTCCTTTGAAAACCCGGAAATGGCTCCAAATCGCCTTTTTGGGCATTTTTGACGCATAGTAGGTATTATGATTATGTTGAGCACATAAGGTTTGATACCTACTGATATTTTAAGTAAATTATTATATTTTTACAGTAAGCTAAAGTCTTACACTCAGGTTTCCAGTTTTGACCTTTTAGGCCTATGTGAAATTACCAAAATACCCTTAAGAGGCATAGTTTGGTTATAAAGGATAGATTTCACATATATATGATACCCTACTGATATAACCTAGTAAATTGAGTAATTTTACTGATTACATCAGACCCGAAACTCAGGTTCATATTTAAACTCTTTTATAACCTTTTTAATGACCAAAATACCCCTACGGGGCGTATTGTGAGTCTAAATCCGTTTTGGGCATAATATAAGATATCTTTCTAATGTCACAACATAATTAAAGCATAATAACTTAGGAAACTTGCATATGACTCATTTGGTTACTCGTTACGCACTTTTCGCGTTCGGATCGGCGTATGTAACTAGTTTGCATATATTAGCCGAAACGGGTCAAACCATATCCTTTTTGTCTCAAAATCCAGAATGTGTTTAGATTACCCATATTATACAAGTCTTCAAACTTGTCGGGTCAAAACCACATTCTAATCCGGTCTTCGCCTTATCATGCGTTTGAACCGTATCTTTCTGTAAGACTAACCGGTCTAAGCTTAGGCTTAATTAAAGACCCGTTAGCATTCTAATTGGTTATTTATACCATCATTCCAGACTAGAGCCTTCCGGTAAATGGTGCCTACGCTTACTTAAGTGAATACGGCTGAGTTATTAAATTCTTGCTATTTAAGTCAGGAGCTAGCTCAGGTAAATACTCTTAACTTATTTTCCCTATACGGGCTTGGGATACGGTATTATAATAATACCGCTTGGTCGGGTATTGAATGTTTAATCTTATTGTGATTAAATTATTGAGGTAACCCGGTTTAATCTGTATTGTTTGAAATAAAGACCTTTAGGGGTTAATGACGATGTCCCGGATATCCTTGACATCATTGTGTTATAAAATGGCCACGCCTTATACACGGGGTGTAGGCATACACCTGACAGTTGTTTAAGGAAAAACGGTATCTCACTCTCTTGTGGGCCTATACTTGTGGCGTGTCTGTTAATCTGACTCGGTTTCTACATCGGACCCTGAACGTATAACGAACATGTAAGTCTGTATACAAGATTATAAATATAATTGTCCCAAGTTATAAAGAGTTTGTGCCACGTGCATTCAAATCAATTTTTATTAAACATTTTCAAAACGAGTCGGTTGAGTGTATTTACCAGTGTAAACTGACGTATTTTTCCAAAAAGGTTTCACCGTTGCCATTTTAGTCCACTGGGTTAACTTCATCCATTTTTTCTGTTAACCAGAAGGGCAATTCGGTCATTTTATATGTAATTCTGTTAACTAGAAAATCAATTCGGCCATATAAAATCCTGAATCGCCCTTCCCGTTAACAAATATAATGGATGAAGTTAACTCAATGAACTAAGATGGTAACAGTGAAACCTTTTTGGACCCACAGGAGAAAAATGAAACCTTTGGACTAAACTGGCAAAATGCCCAAACCACAGAGAGTAAAATGGCATTTAACTCTAGTTTCAATGACAAAGTTGTAAATAAAGTTTACCTCACCTTGTGCTACTAAGAGTTCTTTTGCAGGATTTCTTGAGAATCTTATAGGCTTCATAATCAAACAGGGTCAAAGTCATAGTACCAGTGCAATATTGCACGCGAATAGGTGTCTTGAATTTGTTTACGTTATAAAGAAATAAAACATGAATGATTAAATTTTTTTGGGTTATCTAATAAAGTATAAAATGAGTAAAATTGTAACCGAGGAATTGAGAAAATATCAGCGCCTTTACAGTCACGATTGGTACAAACTAAAGCTTTCTTATCTTCCACATCACTTGAACCCATCTCATTTTCAATTGTCTCAAATGTTTTCTTGACACAAGATTTACAATGGTTGAAACCATTATAATCTTATCATCGCAAATGGCATAAATTGTCTCTATAACCAAGACCTTCTTTTTATAATAAAACATAACAAACCAAATACTAACTAAAAGACATCATAAATCAAAAAGTATATATGCAAAGAAAAAAAAAGATACCACTGTTATGGTATCGAGAAAAACTATAAGTGTAAAATCAATGTTGTTAAAAAAATTATCCTCGACGCTTGAAATAACATACGACACAACTTGGTCACTGGATGCTGATGTTGAAGATGGTTTCTCAATAAACCGATATATTTATTAATGTGTTTTATCTTATACAAAATAAAATTGTATACATGTTCATAATGATTGATAACGCCATTTCTTAATTTGAAACAATTTTAGTATACCTTGTTTTAAACAAATTAATTTATTCAAGATCATAGTTAATAAAGAGTCTACTAACATCAAACGTGTTAGAAACACCACGTTTACCTACGTTAAAAATATAACCAATTTAAATATCATTGAAATACAAATTAGTATTTACAATTTAGAATCTTATAATAAAAATATTTTTTGATGTTTAAATTACTTAATAAAATATCGTATATTTTACATTTGATTTGATTTGATTAAAAGATAACGTATTCAAATATTTAATTGAAAAAAGAGAAGTTAAAAATTCGAATTTGAAATCATAATATACCAAGTACTTATGTATTTCATTTAAAAATATTTTCCTGCCATACCAAATAAAAATGCTTACCAAATTGAAAATTATTCAATAACAATGAGTTTCATATAATATAACATCTATGCTTTAAAATTAAAAGTTAGTAAAATGATAACTTGATTGGTCTTAATTTGCTCCATAATTATATTACCATCATAATTAAATATTTTATATTCGCCAATAAACAAATAAAGGTTGTTAAATTAGGAAGTTAATAAATGATAGTTACAAATTAAAGAATGATTGAAATAGATTTAGAAATCTGCCATAAATAAACATATTTCAAATTTCAAAAATTTGAAAATATATATAACCGAATATTCAATAAAATGAGTTTCATATAATATAAAATCTATTTTTTAAAATTAAAAGTTAGTAAAATAATAACTTGATTGGTTTTAAAGTTGTTAATTTAGGAAGTTAATAAATGATAATTGCAAATTAAAGAATAATTTAAATTAGTTTAGAAATATGCCATAAATAAACATATTCCATTTTATTGGAGAGTTCAAATTACAAATTAAGATTAAAAAGAATAAAGGGTAAAAAGGTAATTCGAATAAATCATTTAACGAGTCTATCATTTATTTTTGTTATTCAAATTAATGAACCCTAATGATTTAATGAGTTATCCTATAAAATAGTTTTGCACCTTACACAATAAAAACAATAATGCATATGATCCTACATATTCAACGTTTCCTACACCATAAAAAATGTTTTGGTGTAAGGTACATAATATGTACGAACGCAACACTTTTAATTAATTTTTCGACTCATAATAAAATATGTATAGGACACAACACTTTTAAATAATTTTGTCACTTCTAATAAAATTGGTGTATGACCAACACATTAGTGGTGGCGAAGGAGGAAATTATGGTGACATTAATAAAACTTAGACTAAACTGCTAAAATGGTCTCTGAGGTTTGGTCACTTTGCCATCTTAGTCCAAAACTCAAACCTTTTGAATCTAGGTCCATGTGGTTTCAATTTTGTTGTCATTTTCATCCAAAAGCAAAATCTAGTCAGATTTTTCAGTTTAACTCCAACTTTTTATCTTTTTCCTCCCTTTTAATGAAGGGCAAAATGGTTTTTTAACGTTTTATTATAACAAATTAAAAAAATTAAAATTAACCTTATAAATCAGTGGCAAAGTAAATCAGTATTCTCTCTCTCTCTAACCTACACACACTCTCTTTCCCTAACCTAACGTTTTATTATAACAAATTAAAAAAATTAAAATTAACCTTATAAATCAGTGGCAAAGTAAATCGGTATTCTCTCTCTCTCTCTAACCTACCCGGTTACCACCACCACCCGACCATCACCAACACTCTCTAACCTACACACACACACTCTCTAACTTACAGACCACCACCACCCGGTTACCGCCACCACTCGACCACCACCACCACCTGTTGCAGCTACCACCCAGTTACATCCACCACCTGAATTGAAAAACCACAAATTGAAAAACCTTACTATAAACAAATCCTACAAAACCCCAGTTTTAATTTCAATTCACTATCTCCCCAAAAGGGTTCATCACAAATCTAATTTCTCCTAAACCCACAAAACCCCAACTTAAAAAGCTTTGATCTTGCACCAAAAATACCCATAAATCAACCAAACATGTCAACCGAAACACCCATCCCAGATCAAAAATTGATGCTAGCAAGTCTGATCCGCCCCCCATTCACTCATCCCCACTAACCCCTAACTAAAACCATCCAACTGGCGTGACCCTAGATAGATCGAGTTACTAAGAAAAATAAAGAGATGATGAGAATGGTGTTCTGGTTTTGACGGCAGTGGTGTTGGGTTTTTGATAGTGGGTGATGGTCGTTCTAGCGTCGGAGGGTGGTGGCTAGAGGTGAGATCTCAGCTAGTTCCGGTGTTGGTAGGTGGTGGCTAGAGGTGGTTGTTGATGGTTGAGGGTGGTGGCGATTTTTGGAGTGATGGATGGCGGTGGCGGCTGGAGATGGTTGTTGGAGACTGTAGAGAGAGGCATCGAGATAGAAATAGAGCTAGAGTGAGAGACTGGATTTTCTTTATATCTATATATACACAGATTATATTATATCATTTTTAAATTTAATTTTGTTTTATTTGTTAAAATATATTTTTAAATGAATGGGTAAAAAGACGTTAAAAGACCATTTTGCCCTTCATTAAAAGGGAGGAAAAGAACAAAAAAAACTGGATGTAGACTGAAAAATCTGACCAGATTTTGCTTTTGGATGAAAATGATAATAAAATTGAAACCACAGGGACCCAGATTTAAAAGGTTTGTGTTTTGAACTAAAGTAACAAAAGTGAACAAACCTAATGGACCATTTTGGCGTTTACTCTAAAACTTAAATAACCCTTTATAACATTTAGAGTAAACTTCAATTTTACCCCCTGGGGTTTAGGCCAATTGGCACTCTGACCCCCCTAACGAAATAATTGCAATTTACCCCCCCCCCCCAACTTTGATGTTATGTTGCAAGTTTACCCCCCGGCGTCAAATTCCATGGTTATCTTTAAACCGTCAAAGTAGGTCAAAGGGCAGAAATGTAATTTTGCTTTAATAGTTACCTTATATAAGACTATTACCCCTCTACTATTACTTCCAACTACAATCTTACCCCTTAACCTTGTTTTCCCTCCCTTCATCTTCTCCAGCGAAGCTTCATCTTCTCCGGCGAATCACACGCAATCACAATAGTCGACATAAAGCGTTGTTCATTCGTCCCAATATCTTTGTTCTTTTCGTCACAGACCCACTTCACATTCTGGGTTTCACTCTTCTTTCGTTATCGGTATTTCTTACGGGCTTAAAACTATAGAATATTACAGAAATCATAATCGGAATGCAACGGGGCACTCAATAGTCTCCTTTATCACAGGTAAACCGACTTAAACTATGGTGTTCGGGATTCCAAGAAAAAAATGCACACCAATGGTTTGTTCATTTGTTGCTTCCAAAGTGGGCTTTGTTTTTTTAATTCTTTTTCAGCGGATGACATTCTTTTATGATGACATGTGCTTCTTCTTTTTATGATGTTATACATTGTTTTTTTTAAGTTATTGATATTAAGTTGTTGCTCTGCCTATTTTCCTTCAGAAATTTGCTGCAAACATTCGACTTCTTTATGGGATGAACTGCTTGTTTGTGCATTACTGCATACCATCAGGCATCTGCTCATGCGAATGATGTTTGGTGGACGAAAACGTGGCACAATCCTCGATAATCTAAAACAAAAAATTATTGGTGAATCGTCTTTATCGGCAAGATTGCTTAGTGATGCAGCACCCGAAATCGAATTATCTGATTACCAAAGAGCCCCTAGTCATGGTAGTGAAAGCCCTTCGGGGCTTCTAGATGGTGAACATTTTAAAGCTGAGCCAATCGCAGATTTAGATCTTTTCTTCGAGAGAATTTATTGCTACTATTGTGGGAAAGGCATGCAGTGCATCATCATAAATCACTATTGTGCTGTCGTCAGTGATAATTGTGGAGGTGGTGGTTGGTGGGGGAGATGGTGGTGGTGATAGGTGGTGGCAGTGGTGGTTGATGGTGGTGGTGGAGGGCTTTTGAGAGAGGGGGTAATATTGCAGAGTAGAACAAACCATAGGGGGTAATATGAAAGGGTAACATAGTCATTTCACATTCCATTTAACAGATCTGTTAGCAAATTTGACACCGGGGGGTAAACTTGCGACATAACATCAACGTTAGGGGGTAAATTGCAATTATTTCGTTAGGGGGGTCAGAGTGGCAATTGGCCTAAACCCCAAGGGGTAAAATTGCAGTTTACTCTAACATTTATTAGTATTCTATATCAAAATGTCTATCCTACCCTTATTAATTAAAACATTAATTAAAAGTAGACAAAAATTATGTCTTTATTCACAACCATTGATAAAAAAAATATAAAGCCTACATTAATTTATTTTTCTTGTTGCAAAAATATTCTAATCAAATAAACCTCCCACTTCTATTTTATATTCCACATCCTTTAGGAAAAGGGGAAAATTTATCTCATTGATTGTTTTGTCATAAGTTTTCCTTTGTTGTCAATAAAACCTATATATATATATATATATAATGGGATCAGGAGAAAACGCTCAAAAGTGTGAGAACGGTGAGAACGCATCCTGTCCCAACACGTGTCACGCGACATAGAGAAGGGCGGATGGGCTTTTTTGTCCTTTCATCTTCTGCTTTTCCAGTTCCGCTTTTCCGAATATTGTTTTAATTTTTGGGGTTTAAGATTTTTAGCGTTAACCAAATTCAATAATTAATGGCGTTTAATGGTTTCATCGTATTAACATTTTGACGTTTATGGCGTTTATTCAAATCGTATGCCATTGGAACCCACGGTGGTCCGGAAATCTATCTAAATGGCGTTTTTCAAGGCGTTTTAAAAAAGATGGCCTATTGTTCTATTATTTTTTATAGACATTTTGGCGTGTCTGGTATCTTGGCGTTTTACAATTGTTAGATTATATTTCAGCCACAGTAAAAAAATACAAGCGAAGAAAATAAATTAAAAATCCTAATCGGATCTCTCTTCACAATATTCAATGTCATCAGTCTCTCTATTCTTTAATAGTACAAGATCTGTCACCAAAAATATGGCGTTTTATGTAAAACTTAACAAACCCATCGGTTTGATTATTTTGCATGCTCGTCTGTTGAAGTGGCTTTTTTTGTGGATGTTTGGGGACATAGAGCTATGACGTGTGGGTGGGTTTTCGCTTTTTCTTCATGTTGATCTTCATCTTTATAATCATCCCACTATTCAGTGTCATTGATCTCTTCTCCTCATCCAAGCCTTCTTCAAGAACAAAAAATACAAAATGCCATATGACTGGCATCAGTATCTTTTTCTTGAATTTTTATCCATCTCATGCAGCAAAATCTTACTGAGTTACTCGCCTCCGCTAACAATTCATTCAGTGAAACTTCACGAATAACAATACTGAATATCCAAGAAAGCATATTAGCCATCTTTGATTGTTTTAGCGTTTTACAGTGAGTGGTATTTAGTAGTATTGGCGTTTGATTTTTTGGTTTGATCAAATGGAAGTTGCTGAGACGTATCATTTTATAGGATCTCTTTTTGGCGCCTAAGTTAGTCGGTGCATTATTATAATAAAGTATTAGTCTTTTCAGTTACTGTTTGTAATTATTGTTTTTGACAAGCTTTATCTCTGAAGTCTGTAACTCGTCACATCTTTCAAGTTTGGCGTTTTAGATTCTAATATAATAAATTTTCCCTATCTTCAGTTTTTCTGATTTGTAGTTACTGTTTCTAGTTACATTTTCAAGTTTGTTTTTTATTTATTTTATTATTTTTTTTGTTTTTTATAATACTTGTCCAAAGTAATTTTATTATGGTTTGATAAATGTCAAAAGTGTAAGACAATTGGCTTTTTGGCGTTTTTATTAGACATGGCGTTGTTATTATATCACAATCAACTGAAAAAGAAAATTAAACAAAATAAATATTGATCTTCCAAATCTTCACTGTCACCAGTCTCTTTCTTCTTTTGAAGCATCTTCACTGGCTGTTTCGACTTTCGTATGATTTTTTTTTTATTTTTGGTTTTTGAAGTAGTTTTTTGTCGCCGTTTGGAAACACAAAGTCTGAAATCAGCCTGTTTTTCTATAATTTTTGTCCATCTCATGCAGCAAAATGTTATTGAGTTTACACCCTTTTAGCCAAAATGTTATCTTTTTTGGCGTTTTACCGAGAAAAAGAACGCCATAAAATAAACCATCTTAAAACCGTAAATTTGATCATGCTAAATTCAATAAAGTGTTGCTGTATGGTGATGGATAACATTGTTAATACTCAGTTAAAAAAGATAACTGGCAATGTTATTCACACCATACAGCTACACTTTATTGACAACAATATATTTGATGTTTGGGTTTTCTTGCGTTTATCAGACGAATGGTATATATTAAATATGGTGTTTGGGGTTTTTGTGTGTGTGTTTTAATTGAAGGTCTGAGTTGTTGTATATATAGGAATTTTTTGACGATTTTTTTAGGCGGGATTTTAATATAATTAAGTTTGGCGTTTTATATCTAATGGCGTTTTTAGTTAGAATGGTGTGTGTGATTTTTGTTTGGCGTTTTATTTTCATGAGATGGCGTTTTGTTTGGAGTAGTCAAAAGACGCTTTTACCCTTAATGAAACGCGTCCACGTAATAAAATTGAAGTTATTTACGAAAACGCCACCGCGCCAATCTAGTTCATAGATTATTTTGATCGGACGATCCATAAGCGTTCTCACCGTTCTCACACTTTCACCGTTTTCTCTAAATCCCGACCATATATATATATATATATATATATAGGGAGAAGATCATGCGAGAACCACCTCTTATTGCGAGAACCGCGAGAACCAATGTGAACACAACAAAAAATGCCTAAAAATAGCTAAAAATCACACAAAATTTTTTATTTATTTTTTTAATATTTTTTATATAAAAATCTCTACTTTTCGAAACGAAAAAAAATTAAAAAATTATTTTTTTTTGATTT
This sequence comes from Helianthus tuberosus, assembly GCA_030545235.1. NCBI lineage: Eukaryota > Viridiplantae > Streptophyta > Magnoliopsida > Asterales > Asteraceae > Helianthus > Helianthus tuberosus. The sequence continues at coordinate 158,392,459 of CM060418.1, read as the reverse complement.
TTTTGGTTTTTTGGGGGTTTAGTTTTTAGCTATTTTAGGTTGTGTTCACATTGGTTCTCACGGTTCTCGCAATAAGGGTGGTTCTCGCATGAACTCCTCCCTATATATATATATGAGATAACATGTAGGCACTAGGCACATTAAGCTATGTAATTTCAATAAAATCTATACTTGTTGGTTGTCCATTTGTTAATTACTTCTTTGAGTTTGTTAATCATTCAACCATGTTATTCGTGTAGGAAAATATTGAATCTTCTATAAAATAACCTAAAGATACTCACTTCGTTTGTGGGAAATTCTGTAGTACAGAAAAATTATAAAAAATATAAAATCCATATTTAAACAGAAGAAAAAACTTTAAACAGTTATCTTCAACGTCGTCGATAAAAAATTTAGAGTTTCCATGTGTTGAATGGTTCTCTTAAAAAAATTCAAACGCTCACAAAATTGTTTCTCAAAAGCAAGAACCTGTTGTGACTAATTTTGGTCGCAATAGGTTACAAGGACGGAATTGTGAAAAATCTTTTTTGGGTCGTTTCTAAAGGTCTGATTTCTTGTAGCGCGAATGTTGTACTACTAAAGAAGACCAACGAGCCTAAAATTCACAAGTGTTTTTGTTGCTGAAATTTTTTTGGTGTTTATGTCTCTTAGTGATTTCTCTTTAACACGTCTTAAAAGTTAAGAACCTAAAACATGTTCTCTCCCTAGAAAATAATATGAAACCTTCAATGCATGAAACTTTATTAAACATATAATTTTAATTTGTATTAGTATTAAATAAATTTAATAGCAACTAATTGATTTATTGATCACATAACATTGTTTTTAATTTCTAGGCCCAAACTTTTGAGCGTCTCTAAATTAAATGTTGCAATCAATAGTAACTGAGTTGTTGCCCATAAGCAACAATCATGAACGAAGCTCGCCCAGCGACAGGTACTGCATCACCATCAGTAGTAAGTAGTAACCACATTACTATGGACATTGCTTGTCATCAACAAGTTAGTGTTGGCTTTCAAGTGGTTTTGCGATGATGCGAATTGACCACCAAAAGGTCACATTAGCTCACATTTTACTTGGTTCTTGAAATTTGATTTTTTTTCCTTTAACGATAATAATAACCAAAATGTGTAACCCCCTCCAATCCTATATAGTGCCAAATCACTTACCTCATCCACTACCCTAAAACACTCAATTTGATGACACCACCACCCTAAAGCAGGAGTCTTGCAATTTTATGCTATTTTCTCTCTCCCTACACACTAGTCTCTCTATCTCTCTCCTACTCCCCACACACCATCTATGATAACCATCACCCGTGTCCCCTACCCGGACCACAAGCGCCAATGCTGCTGGTCGGGTAGGAGGTACCCAAGAGCCTTTCGGCAAGTGACCCAGCCCCTCCCCCCTGAAACTATATTTTGTGAGTTATAACAATCCAAACTTCTATGTAACATGAGAATTGAGATGGGATGGAACAAAGTAAAGTGAATCGTTTGGAAGCCAGAAATGGGATGTACTATTGCCATTAGTAATAGGAACCCTAAATTTATCTTTCTTTTCATGCACCAACTAGCTACCTAGCTTCCCCAGCCCTACATATACTCCAACATATCTTCCTCCCCATCAAAACCCTAACAGACATTTTCATATGCAATCATCTACTAATTAATACAAAACCACTTGCTTGTTATATCAACCCCCGATCACTGTTTTGACCCATCGTACGACCGATCATGAACTTTGAAGCTGTGCAAGCAAAGAGGATCATGAACATGGATCCACCAGTTCAACCTCCATCACATCAGCACCTTTGCTATGTTCGCTGCAACTTCTGCAATACCCTTCTAGTGGTATTTGTGTAACTAACTACCAAACTTTGTTTAGGATAAAGATTTTATTAGGCTGGAGATATTTGGACACCCACTGCGTCTATTTGGACACTTTTGTGCCCTAGACGCCTCGTATAGGGCTATACGAGGCGTCTAAGCACTGAATTCAAGAGGGTCTCAGAGGGTGTCAGGCGCAAAGTTTAAGGAACCCTATACGAAGGGTATAGATAGACCTATACGAGGCGTCTAATGTTGGTTTTTTTTTGGCTGAAATGAGGGGTGTTTTGGTGTGGTTTTTTGGATAGTTTTTGAAGATGTGTTTTTTGGTTGAAAATTTTTTTGTTTTTAAAAAAAAGTTTTGTTTTTTTGTTTTTTACACTATAAAAAAGTTTTTGTTTTTTAAAAATCAACAATTTTAAAAATCGGCTCTTTAAATATATTATATCGATTTAATATTGTTTCCGATTAAATCGGCTCTTTAATGTTTTTAACATTTTACTTTTTTATTCTTCCCATTAAAATTTTATCTCGTTCAAATATTGTTTCTGTATTATATTCAAAACATATTTTGTTTCCGTATTATCTCAATTTAAGACAACAATCATTAGGTAACCGAATAACTGAAAACAAACATAAATATAACATATATAAGATAACTTTGTACATCCATAACAAAAATATATAAGATAAGTTTGTACATCCATTATAAAAATAAAAACAACAACAGGTCTATGCATCCAAATCCGAATCCGAATCTGGATGTGGCTGCTGCGGCTGCTGCTGCTGATGTGGTGCCCGAGCCGGTGGAAGCGGTATCGGGGGCACCCCCTCTCTCTCTCGTCTATCCTGCTCGCACTGTACCAGGCAACCTACCAAATCGTTGAGCCTGTCAAGCTCGGCTCGTACATCCGGATGTAACGCAGCTCCTGGGGCACGACCTGGAATAGCGTGACGTGGAAACTGAGGCGCCCCGGCAGGTGGCGGTGGCTGTGGCACCGCTGCGCCGTCCACATCCTCCGGAGGCTCCTCCACATGCACTACATCAGCAGGATCTACAGGAGGATAAACGGGCTCGAAATGCTCTGGTAGTGCATCCTCTGTCCATATGCCCCCGGTCTCGCGGTTTTTAAACCGCGGGCCAACTGCAAACCTCCTGATTACCTTCATCCCCCACAACGACTGCATGCCCATCCGCGTCGGCATGACTGGCGGCGTCCGTAGATGTGGGTCCTCGTGCAGCACGAGGCCAAATGAACGGGCAATGACGGTCACGTACGCCCCGCCATACAAAAATCCGCGCTCCTGCCGGTGATGGGCGGAGGCGTAGTACTGGGCTAGACCGTGTGCTAGCGCGCACGGCCTCCTATACAACAAACAATAAAGGAAAAAAAGATCTGTGGTCGTACACCACTCACGGCTGTACCCGCGCGCTGAGATAGAAGTAGCGAGCAAATGGTGCAGATACCTGCAGATAGTGTTAGTGTTAGCGAAATACAGAAACAGAGATTAATAAACAATGCACATAATCACAATAATTGCCGTAATAAACGTACGTACCTGTACAGTGGGTCCGCAACAAACGACACCTTCCCCTTCGACTTATCGTGCTCCCAATGATCTGGCCCCGCAATCACCTGCCAAAACCCTAGAACAATGGGTTTTTCAACCACCACTAGCCCCGCTATGTAAACCTCAGTCTCGATCTCCCCCTGCATGTATAAACCAGAACGCACCGCAAAGTCTGCTAGCGTCATCGTACGCAAAACGCCAGCGAGCCTGAAAGAAATCTCAGGCGGAGGGGGAGCACCTGGGTACGACGGCGGCACTGGGACCCCAGGAGGGTGAAATGTGAATGACGAAAGGAACTCGACCAGCAGCTCCCTGTAGGTCGGCGTGTGCGCCAAATCGAAAAGACGATGCCACGGCGAATCGAGAGGTACAAACCGACGCACTCTATCCGTCTCAGCAAGCTGGTCCATCGCATCCCAGTCGATCGATGCATGCGATCCAATGTACATCCTCCGAAGCTTCTGGCAATGGCGGGCGACATCGGTGCCCGCGGGAAACTCTAGATACGGACAACCCTGCAGCGTATCCAGAGGCGGCCGCCGTCTCCGTCGTGGACCCTCCTGAACCGGCTAACCCTGCTGAACCGGCTGAATCAGCTGAGCCGGCTGACCCCCATCAATCTCTATCTCAATATCATCGCCCTCCATAATCAAACTGCAAATAATAAATAATAATAATAATAAACAATAATAATAAATAATAGATAAAAATAATAATAATAATAATAACAATAACAATAAATAATAATAACAATAATAAATAATAATAATAATAATAATAATAAATAATAATAATAACAATAATAATACTAATTATAATAATAAATAATAATAAATAAAAATAATAATAATAACAATAACAATAATAAATAATAAATAATAATAATAATAATAATAAGCAGTCTCGTCTAGACCCCCCTGCCTTATACGAGGCATAAACGCCTCGTATAGCACTATACGAGTCGTCCTACGTTTTTCCAAAATTACCATTTTGCCCCTGTTAAGCCCCCAGTATAGGCATTATTCAGGGGCAAAATAGTAATTAACCAATACAAAAAGATATTTCTGTAATGGTTAATTACCATTTTGCCCCTGACTAAAGACTATACTGAGGGCTTTACAGGGGCAAAATGGTAATTTAATAAACCTTTTTTATAATTAAAAAATAAAACCTGTTAAAAGTTGCCGCCTCGATAGACGACACGTATAGCTCTATACGCGTCGTCTGGTATTTCAAAATTACCTTTAAGCCCCTGTTAAAGGCCTATACTGGGGACTTTCAGGGGTAAAATGGTAATTAACATAAAATATTTTCAAAATTCAAATTTAAAAAAAAAAGAATTGGTGCCGACACTGTTGACGACTCGTATAGCTCTATACGAGGCGTCCTAATTCAAAAAATTCAAATTTTGATTTTCAAATATTCAAAATTCAAAATTTCAAAAACCCGCTCAAATAGACGACTCGTATAGATCTATACGAGGCGTCTATGTATTCTAGAATGACCTTTTAGCCCCTGAAATAAGCCTAAATTGGGGGCATACCAGGGGCAAAATGGTCTTTTGGGCAAATCTATACGACACGTATAGCTCTATACGTGTCGTATATATATAAATTTTTTTTAAAAATGATATTAACCTGTTTTAATTATAGAAAAATGATACAAATTATAAAAAAAATGATATTAACCTGTGTTAATTATAGAAAAATGATACAAATTATAAAAAAAAATTATAGAAATTGAAGAAAATTATAGGAATTAATAAAAAAATACATTCAAATTACAAAAATCATTCTTCCGTATCACTATCGATGTAATTAAGACTGAGGTTTGATCTTGGCGGAGGATTCATTATCGATGTATACCATTGTAGACGTGGCAAGTACATATTTTCCCATTGTTCCGTATGGGGTGTTCGGTGGTTCAACCATAGCCCGTGTGCTGGTGGCATTGGATAATCCCCTTCCAGCTTAACATGTATGAAGTGGTTCTCGTTTACATGTGTAAGCGTTATGAACAACGGTTGTTGATTAGCCGGAGGACTTAGTATCGGGAAGAAAGTGGAACTCGCACTCATGGTTGTCGTTAACAGGTGCACGCCGATACCGTACGTTTGTGCAATAAGAAGTCCTGCAAAGGGGAACTCCATCCAGTGATCCCCCCCACAACCGGACACTGAATCCCAAATTAGGCCCTGACGATGCGTGTAAAAATAACCTTCATCCCATGCTTCAAATATTGGGAACCAGATCGATTTGTTCTGATCCATTTCTTGGACAAGGTGCCTTCGAATGAGCCCCCATGAACTCTGTTCCATACCTAAGCCCACAGCCACAGACCGAAACCCACAATGACCGTCCGGCATCACATCTCGTATGCACGAGACGTACGGATGGAACACTAGCGGAATGTCATCCTGAAACTGTTCGATGATTCCCACGTACTCGTCCCCAATGATTAACGGGAAACCGTGAGCATCTCGTGTCTCTTTCTTCTTAGAACTCTTTGAACGGCTTAGGCTCGCTTTGGGTTTTTGGGACCTTATAACCGACTGTTGAGAGGCCTGTGACGGAACGTACGAGCTGTGGCGAGGTTTATCGTACTTACTTTGTCGGGAACCTTCAAAGCACGTGTTTGCATCACCGAATGAGCTTCTCCTCAATTCTTCATCTATACGAGAGGCCTCGTCCAACCTTTGTTGTACCTGCTTTGTTGTTGGTCGGCCATGAGTATTTTGTTGGACAACCGGTGGTTTCTTGGTAGATTTCTTTGGAGTCAACACCGCTTTAATCTTTGACATCAGGCTTTTTTGCTGAGCTGGGGGGTGCGACTGTAATTGTTGTCTAACAATATTTAGCTCTTCGACCACGTCCACGTCATCGCCTATCAATTTACAACTTTGGAAGTTAAGTTTCCACCAGAAGACGTCCACGTCTTCGAGTTGAATCGGACGCTCTGCACGGTTAAAAACAACATTGTTTAAGTCACATGATTAACAGAAATATATCACACAAGTGTTGGACCCACAGGAGAAAAATGAAACCTTTGGACTAAACTGGCAAAATGCCCAAACCACAGAGACTAAAATGGCATTTAGCTCTAGTTTCAATGACAAAGTTGTAAATAAAATTTACCTCACCTTGTGCTACTAAGAGTTCTTTTGCAGGATTTCTTGAGAATCTTATAGGCTTCATAATCAAACAGGGTCAAAGTCATAGTACCAGTGCAATATTGCACGCGAATAGGTGTCTTGAATTTGTTTACGTTATAAAGAAATAAAACATGAATGATTAAATTTTTTTGGGTTATCTAATAAAGTATAAAATGAGTAAAATTGTAACCGAGGAATTGAGAAAATATCAGCGCCTTTACAGTCACGATTGGTACAAACTAAAGCTTTCTTATCTTCCACATCACTTGAACCCATCTCATTTTCAATTGTCTCAAATGTTTTCTTGACACAAGATTTACAATGGTTGAAACCATTATAATCTTATCATCGCAAATGGCATAAATTGTCTCTATAACCAAGACCTTCTTTTTATAATAAAACATAACAAACCAAATACTAACTAAAAGACATCATAAATCAAAAAGTATATATGCAAAGAAAAAAAAAGATACCACTGTTATGGTATCGAGAAAAACTATAAGTGTAAAATCAATGTTGTTAAAAAAATTATCCTCGACGCTTGAAATAACATACGACACAACTTGGTCACTGGATGCTGATGTTGAAGATGGTTTCTCAATAAACCGATATATTTATTAATGTGTTTTATCTTATACAAAATAAAATTGTATACATGTTCATAATGATTGATAACGCCATTTCTTAATTTGAAACAATTTTAGTATACCTTGTTTTAAACAAATTAATTTATTCAAGATCATAGTTAATAAAGAGTCTACTAACATCAAACGTGTTAGAAACACCACGTTTACCTACGTTAAAAATATAACCAATTTAAATATCATTGAAATACAAATTAGTATTTACAATTTAGAATCTTATAATAAAAATATTTTTTGATGTTTAAATTACTTAATAAAATATCGTATATTTTACATTTGATTTGATTAAAAGATAACGTATTCAAATATTTAATTGAAAAAAGAGAAGTTAAAATTCGAATTTGAAATCATAATATACCAAGTACTTATGTATTTCATTTAAAAATATTTTCCTGCCATACCAAATAAAAATGCTTACCAAATTGAAAATTATTCAATAACAATGAGTTTCATATAATATAACATCTATGCTTTAAAATTAAAAGTTAGTAAAATGATAACTTGATTGGTCTTAATTTGCTCCATAATTATATTACCATCATAATTAAATATTTTATATTCGCCAATAAACAAATAAAGGTTGTTAAATTAGGAAGTTAATAAATGATAGTTACAAATTAAAGAATGATTGAAATAGATTTAGAAATCTACCATAAATAAACATATTTCAAATTTCAAAAATTTGAAAATATATATAACCGAATATTCAATAAAATAAGTTTCATATAATATAAAATCTATTTTTTAAAATTAAAAGTTAGTAAAATAATAACTTGATTGGTTTTAAAGTTGTTAATTTAGGAAGTTAATAAATGATAATTGCAAATTGAAGAATAATTTAAATTAGTTTAGAAATATGCCATAAATAAACATATTCCATTTTATTGGAGAGTTCAAATTACAAATTAAGAATAAAAAGAATAAAGGGTAAAAAGGTAATTCGAATAAATCATTTAACGAGTCTATCATTTATTTTTGTTATTCAAATTAATGAACCCTAATGATTTAATGAGTTATCCTATAAAATAGTTTTGCACCTTACACAATAAAAACAATCATGCATATGATCCTACATATTCAACGTTTCCTACACCATAAAAAAAATGTTTTGGTGTAAGGTACATAATATGTATGAACGCAACACTTTTAATTAATTTTTCGACTCATAATAAAATATGTATAGGACACAACACTTTTAAATAATTTTGTCACTTCTAATAAAATTGGTGTATGACCAACACATTAGTGGTGGTGAAGGAGGAAATTATGGTGACATTAATAAAACTTAGACTAAACTGCTAAAATGGTCTCTGAGGTTTGGTCACTTTGCCATCTTAGTCCAAAACTCAAACCTTTTGAATCTAGGTCCATGTGGTTTCAATTTTGTTGTCATTTTCATCCAAAAGCAAAATCTAGTCAGATTTTTCAGTTAACCTCCAGCTTTTTATCTTTTTCCTCTCTTTTAATGAAGGGCAAAATGGTTTTTTAACGTTTTATTATAACAAATTAAAAAAATTAAAATTAACCTTATAAATCAGTGGCAAAGTAAATCAGTATTCTCTCTCTCTCTAACCTACACACACTCTCTTTCCCTAACCTAACGTTTTATTATAACAAATTAAAAAAATTAAAATTAACCTTATAAATCAGTGGCAAAGTAAATCGGTATTCTCTCTCTCTCTCTCTCTAACCTACCCGGTTACCACCACCACCCGACCATCACCAACACTCTCTAACCTACACACACACACTCTCTCTAACTTACAGACCACCACCACCCGGTTACCGCCACCACTCGACCACCACCACCACCACCTGTTGCCGCTACCACCCAGTTACATCCACCACCTGAATTGAAAAACCGCAAATTGAAAAACCTTACTATAAACAAATCCTACAAAACCCCAGTTTTAATTTCAATTCACTATCTCCCCAAAAGGGTTCATCACTAATCCAATTTCTCCTAAACCCACAAAACCCCAACTTAAAAAGCTTTGATCTTGCACCAAAAATACCCATAAATCAACCAAACATGTCAACCGAAACACCCATCCCAGATCAAAAATTGATGCTAGCAAGTCTGATCCGCCCCCCATTCACTCATCCCCACTAACCCCTAACTAAAACCATCCAACTGGCGTGACCCTAGATAGATCGAGTTACTAAGAAAAATAAAGAGATGATGAGAATGGTGTTCTGGTTTTGACGGCAGTGGTGTTGGGTTTTTGATAGTGGGTGATGGTCGTTCTAGCGTCGGAGGGTGGTGGCTAGAGGTGAGATCTCAGCTAGTTCCGGTGTTGGTAGGTGGTGGCTAGAGGTGGTTGTTGATGGTTGAGGGTGGTGGCGATTTTTGGAGTGATGGATGGCGGTGGCGGCTGGAGATGGTTGTTGGAGACTGTAGAGAGAGGCATCGAGATAGAAATAGAGCTAGAGTGAGAGACTGGATTTTCTTTATATCTATATATACACAGATTATATTATATTATATCATTTTTAAATTTAATTTTGTTTTATTTGTTAAAATATATTTTTAAATGAATGGGTAAAAAGACGTTAAAAGACCATTTTGACCTTCATTAAAATGGAGGAAAAGAACAAAAAAACTGGATGTAGACTGAAAAATCTGACCAGATTTTGCTTTTGGATGAAAATGATAATAAAATTGAAACCACAGGGACCCAGATTTAAAAGGTTTGTGTTTTGAACTAAAGTAACAAAAGTGAACAAACCTAATGGACCATTTTGGCGTTTACTCTAAAACTTAAATAACCCTTTATAACATTTAGAGTAAACTTCAATTTTACCCCCTGGGGTTTAGGCCAATTGGCACTCTGACCCCCCCCCCCCCAACGAAATAATTGTAATTTACCCCCCCCCCCCAACTTTGATGTTATGTCGCAAGTTTACCCCCCGGCGTCAAATTCCATGGTTATCTTTAAACCGTCAAAGTAGGTCAAAGGGCAGAAATGTAATTTTGCCTTAATAGTTACCTTATATAATACTATTACCCCTCTACTATTACTTCCAACTACAATCTTACCCCTTAACCTTGTTTTCCCTCCCTTCATCTTCTCCGGCGAAGCTTCATCTTCTCCGGTGAATCACACGCAATCACAATAGTCGACATAAAGCGTTGTTCATTTGTCCCAATATCTTTGTTCTTTTCGTCACAGACCCACTTCACATTCTGGGTTTCACTCTTCTTTCGTTATCGGTATTTCTTACGGGCTTAAAACTGTAGAATATTACAGAAATCATAATCGGAATGCAACGGGGCACTCAATAGTCGCCTTTATCACAGGTAAACCGACTTAAACTATGGTGTTCGGGATTCCAAGAAAAAAATGCACACCAATGGTTTGTTCATTTGTTGCTTCCAAAGTGGGCTTTGTTTTTTTAATTCTTTTTCAGCGGATGACATTCTTTTATGATGACATGTTCTTCTTCTTTTTATGATGTTATAAATTGTTTTTTTTAAGTTATTGATATTAAGTTGTTGCTCTGCCTATTTTCCTTCAGAAATTTGCTGCAAACATTCGACTTCTTTAGGGGATGAACTGCTTGTTTGTGCATTACTGCATACCATCAGGCATCTGCTGAATGATGTTTGGTGGACGAAAACGTGGCACAATCCTCGATAATCTAAAACAAAAAATTATTGGTGAATCGTCTTTATCGGCAAGATTGCTTAGTGATGCAGCACCCGAAATCGAATTATCTGATTACCAAAGAGCCCCTAGTCATGGTAGTGAAAGCCCTTCGGGGCTTCTAGACGGTGAACATTTTAAAGCCGAGCCAATCGCATATTTAGATCTTTTCTTCGAGAGAATTTATTGCTACTACTGTGGGAAAGGCATGCAGTGCATCATCATAAATCACTATTGTGCTGTCGTTAGTGATAATTGTGGAGGTGGTGGTTGGTGGGGGAGATGGTGGTGGTGATAGGTGGTGGCAGTGGTGGTTGATGGTGGTGGTGGAGGGCTTTTGAGAGGGGGTAATGTTGCAGAGTAGAACAAACCATAGGGGGTAATATGAAAGGGTAACATAGTCATTTCACATTCCATTTAACAGATCTGTTAGCAAATTTGGCGCCGGGGGGTAAACTTGCGACATAACATCAACGTTAGGGGGTAAATTGCAATTATTTCGTTAGGGGGGTCAGAGTGCCAATTGGCCTAAACCCCAAGGGGTAAAATTGCAGTTTACTCTAACATTTATTAGTATTCTATATCAAAATGTCTATCCTACCCTTATTAATTAAAACATTAATTAAAAGTAGACAAAAATTATGTCTTTATTCACAACCATTGATAAAAAAAAATATAAAGCCTACATTAATTTATTTTTCTTGTTGCAAAAATATTCTAATCAAATAAACCTCCCACTTCTATTTTATATTCCACATCCTTTAGGAAAAAGGGAAAATTTATCTCATTTCTTGTTTTGTCATAAGTTTTCCTTTGTTGTCAATAAAACCGATATATACATATATATATATACATATATATATATACATATATATATATATATACATATATATATATACATATATATATATACATATATATATATATATAACGAGATCAGGAGAAAACGCTCAAAAGTGTGAGAACGGTGAGAACGCATCCTGTCCCAACACGTGTCACGCGACATAGAGAAGGGTAGATGGGCTTTTTTGTCCTTTCATCTTCTGCTTTTCCAGTTCCGCTTTTCCGAATATTGTTTTAATTTTTGGGGTTTAAGATTTTTAGCGTTAACCAAATTCAATAATTAATGGCGTTTAATGGTTTCATCGTATTAACATTTTGACGTTTATGGTGTTTATTCAAATCGTATGCCATTGGAACCCAGGGTGGTCCGGAAATCTATCTAAATGGCGTTTTTCAAGGCGTTTTAAAAAAGATGGCCTATTGTTCTATTACTTTTTATAAACATTTTGGCGTTTCTAGTATCTTGGCGTTTTACAATTGTTAGATTATATTTCAGCCACAGTAAAAAAAATACAAGCGAAGAAAATAAATTAAAAATCCTAATCGGATCTCTATTCACAATATTCAATGTCATCAGTCTCTCTATTCTTTAATAGTACAAGATCTGTCACCAAAAATATGGCGTTTTATGTAAAACTTAACAAACCCATCGGTTTGATTATTTTGCATGCTCGTCTGTTGAAGTGGTTTTTTGTGGATGTTTGGGGACATAGATCTATGACGTGTGGGTGGGTTTTTCGCTTTTTCTTCATGTTGATCTTCATCTTTATAATCATCCCACTCTTCAGTGTCATTGAACACTTCTCCTCATCCAAGCCTTCTTCAAGAACAAAAAATACAAAATGCCATATGACTGGCATCAGTATCTTTTTCTTGAATTTTTATCCATCTCATGCAGCAAAATCTTACTGAGTTACTCGCCTCCGCTAACAATTCATTCAGTGAAACTTCACGAATAACAATACTGAATATCCAAGAAAGCATATTAGCCATCGTTGATTTTTTTAGCGTTTTACAGTGAGTGGTATTTAGTAGTATTGGCGTTTGATTTTTTGGTTTGATCAAATGGAAGTTGCTGAGACGTATCATTTTATAGGATCTCTTTTTGGCGCCTAAGTTAGTCGGTGCATTATTATAATAAAGTATTAGTCTTTTCAGTTACTGTTTGTAATTATTGTTTTTGACAAGCTTTATCTCTGAAGTCTGTAACACGTCACATCTTTCAAGTTTGGCGTTTTAGATTCTAATATAATAAATTTTCCCTATCTTTAGTTTTTCTGATTTGTAGTTACTGTTTCTAGTTACATTTTCAAGTTTGTTTTTTATTTATTTTATTTTTTTTTTGTTTTTTATAATACTTGTCCAAAGTAATTTTATTATGGTTTGATAAATGTCAAAGGTGTAAGACATTTGGCTTTTTGGCGTTTTTATTAGACATGGCGTTGTTATTATATAACAATCAACTGAAAAAGAAAATTAAACAAAATAAATATTGATCTTCCAAATCTTCACTGTCACCGGTCTCTTTCTTCTTTTGAAGCATCTTCACTGGCTGTTTCGACTTTCGTATGATTTTTTTTATTTTTGGTTTTTGAAGTAGTTTTTTGTCGCCGTTTGGAAACACAAAGTCTGAAATCAGCCTGTTTTTCTATAATTTTTGTCCATCTCATGCAGCAAAATGTTATTGAGTTTACACCCTTTCAGCCAAAATGTTATCTTTTTTGGCGTTTTACCGAGAAAAAGAACGCCACAAAATAAACCATCTTAAAACCGTAAATTTGATCATGCTAAATTCAATAAAGTGTTGCTGTATGGTGATGGATAACATTGTTAATACTCAGTTAAGAAAGATAACTGACAATGTTATTCACACCATACAGCTACACTTTATTGACAACAATATACTTGATGTTTGGGTTTTCTTGCGTTTATCAGACGAATGGTATATATTAAATATGGTGTTTGGGGTTTTTGTGTGTGTATTTTAATTGAAGGTCTGAGTTGTTGTATATATAGGAATTTTTTGGCGGTTTTTTTAGGCGGGATTTTAACATAATTAAGTTTGGCGTTTTATATCTAATGGCGTTTTTAGTTAGAATGGTGTGTGTGATTTTTGTTTGGCGTTTTATTTTCATGAGATGGCGTTTTGTTTGGAGTAGTCAAAAGACGTTTTTACCCTTAATGAAGCGCATCCACGTAATAAAATTGAAGTTATTTACGAAAACGCCACCGCGCCAATCTAGTTCATAGATTATTTTGATCGGACGATCCATAAGCGTTCTCACCGTTCTCACACTTTTCACCGTTTTCTCTAAATCCCGACCATATATATATATATAGGGAGAAGATCATGCGAGAACCACCTCTTATTGCGAGAACCGCGAGAACCAATGTGAACACAACCAAAAATGCCTAGAAAGAGCTAAAAATCACACAAAATTTTTTATTTTTTTTTAATATTTTTTATATAAAAATCTCTACTTTTCGAAACAAAAAAAAATTAAAAAATTATTTTTTTTAATTTTTTTTGCCAATAAAAGTAGCGTTTTGAGCATAAAAAGTATTTAAAAAAAAATAGATTTTTTTTTTTTTTTTTTTTTTGGTTTTTTTGGTTTTTTGGAGGTTTAGTTTTTAGCATTTTAGCTTGGGGGGGGGGGGGGGGGTTAGGTTTTTTTTAGGTTTTTTGGGGGTTTTAGTTTTTAGCATTTAGCTTTGGGGGTTAGGTTTTTTTTTTTTGGGGGGGGGGGGGGGGGGGTGGGGGTGGGGGTTTTTTAGGTTTTTTTTTAGCTATTTTAGGTTGTGTTCACATTGGTTCTCACGGTTCTCGCAATAAGGGTGGTTCTCGCATGAACTCCTCCCTATATATATATATATATATGAGATAACATGTAGGCACTAGGCACATTAAGCTATGTAATTTCAATAAAATCTGTACTTGTTGGTTGTCCATTTGTTAATTACTTCTTTGAGTTTGTTAATCATTCAACCATGTTATTCGTGTAGGAAAATATTGAATCTTCTATAAAATAACCTAAAGATACTCACTTCGTTTGTGGGAAATTCTGTAGTACAGAAAAATTATAAAAAATATAAAATCCATATTTAAACAGAAGAAAAAACTTTAAACAGTTATCTTCAACGTCGTCGATAAAAAATTTAGAGTTTCCATGTGTTGAATGGTTCTCTTAAAAAAATTCACACGCTCACAAAATTGTTTCTCAAAAGCAACGACCCTGTTGTGACTAATTTTGGTCGCAATAGGTTATAGGGACGAAATTGTGAAAAATCTTTTTTGGGTCGTTTCTAAAGGTCTGATTTCTTGTAGCGCGAATGTTGTACTACTAAAGAAGACCAACGAGCCTAAAATTCACAAGTGTTTTTGTTGCTGAAATTTTTTTGGTGTTTATGTCTCTTAGTGATTTCTCTTTAACACGTCTTAAAAGTTAAGAACCTAAAACATGTTCTCTCCCTAGAAAATAATATGAAACCTTCAATGCATGAAACTTTATTAAACATATAATTTTAATTTGTATTAGTATTAAATAAATTTAATAGCAACTAATTGATTTATTGATCACATAACATTGTTTTTAATTTCTAGGCCGAAAGTTTTGAGCGTCTCTAAATTAAATGTTGCAATCAATAGTAACTGAGTTGTTGCCCATAAGCAACAATCATGAACGAAGCTCGCCCAGCGACAGGTACTGCATTAACAGAAAGTTCTTGTTAAGATCGACCGTCAGCATCACCATCAGTAGTAAGTAGTAACCACATTACTATGGACATTGCTTGTCATCAACAAGTTAGTGTTGGCTTTCAAGTGGTTTTGCGATGATGCGAATTGACCACCAAAAGGTCACATTAGCTCACATTTTACTTGGTTCTTGAAATTTGATTTTTTTTTCCTTTAACGATAATAATAACAACCAAAATGTGTAACCCCCTCCAATCCTATAGTGCCAAATCACTTACCTCATCCACTACCCTAAAACACTCAATTTGATGACACCACCACCCTAAAGCAGGAGTCTTGCAATTTTATGCTATTTTCTCTCTCCCTACACACTAGTCTCTCTATCTCTCTCCTACTCCCCACACACCATCTATGATAACCATCACCCGTGTCCCCTACCCGGACCACAAGCGCCAATGCTGCTGGTCGGGTAGGAGGTACCCAAGAGCCTTTCGGCAAGTGACCCAGCCCCTCCCCCCCTGAAACTATATTTTGTGAGTTATAACAATCCAAACTTCTATGTAACATGAGAATTGAGATGGGATGTGATGTAGCGCGTGAGACGGAAACGAAGATCAAACACGTTGATTCTAAGAATACCCGTGTGTTCTTCCCCAAACCCCAAATTGCAACCCAAAGGCCACGGAATTTGAAGTGAAAAATTCAATAATTTCAAAAATCAATTCTGATCATTCATATTACTAGAGGGACATATAAATAGAAACCGAAATTCGAAATGGGTCTAAAAAAGATAACGGGCCAAACACACGGCCTAAAAGAAAATGCCCAAAATAGTCCAAAAATCATAAAAATGCAAATAAGTAATAGAAATAAGCGTTTTTTCAGTCGGACGATGACCCAAACCGCCGTAGGCATTTGCAGCAAGATGGAGCTCGTTCACACGGTCGTTTCGCCTGGTCACACGCCTAAAACGGACCCCTGTAGCCCAAGTTAGAGCCATTTTAGTGAAGCCCCTTTTGTTACGCGGTCTTGGGCCTCTAAATACAAAATAGCCCGTTCCTCCACACTTGGGCCTGCATCATTCCCCCCTGGATAGACAAAATTCGCCCTCGAATTACCAACAGGTTCATCATCAGAAGAATCTCCATAATAAGGCAACAGATGCTTCACGTTAAACACATCCGAACAACGAATGTGACTAGGCAGCTGTAGACGATATGCATTCGGATTGATCTTCTCCACGATTTCAATTGGGCCAATCTTCTTTGCTGATAACTTGTTGTATTCCCCAACTGTAAAACGATCTTTAGTCAAAACAGCCCAAACAAAATCACCTTCCTCGAACTCAACATGCCTACGCTTCTGATCAGCAGCTTGCTTATACTTCAGATTAGCACTGGTCAAATGATCATACACCGCATTATGAACTTCATGTAAACCCTCCACAAAATCCTGAACTTTCTTTGGAACAGATCCAGAAACAGGAAGAGACATCAAATCAAGTGGTCCTCGAGGCTGAGAAGAATAAACTATCTGAAATGGGCTATATCCAGTGCTCCGATTAACAGCATGATTATGAGCAAACTCAGCTTGACACAATTTTTGATCCCATGCCTTCACATGATCACCAACCAAACACCTCAACAAATTCCCAAGTGACCGATTAACAACTTCAGTTTGCCCATCAGTTTGCGGGTGATAAGCACTACTGAAGTTGAGTTGAGTATTCACCATCTTCCACAAGCTACGCCAAAAATGACTCAGAAATCGGGTATCCTGATCAGACACAATAGAAGAAGGTAGCCCATGCAGACGGTACACATCACGAAAAAAGAGTTGGGCTACATTAACAGCATCAGTCATCTTCTTGCAAGGAATAAAATGGACCATCTTAGAAAACCGATCCACCACAACAAAGATGGAATCATTACCTCTCTGAGTACGAGGTAACCCCAACACGAAATCCATACTAATATCAACCCATGGCTGCGAGGGGACTTGCAAAGGCATATAGAGACCCGCATTGGTGGCCGTGCCCTTGGAAACCTGACAAATACGGCACCTCTTCACATAACGATCCACCTCTTTCCTCATAGTAGGCCAATAATAAGAAGCTTGAACCAACTGTAAAGTACGATCACGACCAACATGCCCTTCACCATGCAGCTCCTTAATAATCTTTAAACGAAGACTAGAATCAGGAATACATAGCTGATTTCCCCTGAACAAAAAACCATCATGCAAAAGAAAATCTGACTTTTTCCCAGTTTCCACATCCTACAAAATAACTGAGAAATAAGGGTCAATGGCTAACTGCTCACGAATGACCTCCAGACCCGACACATCAACCCTCATAGATACAAGCAGATTACTCCTCCTGCTTAAGGCATCAGCAACCCTATTTGAAACACCAGTCTTGTGCTTGACCACAAAAGTAAACTTCTCAAGAAAGGACAACCATCGCCCATGCTTATGAGATACCTTGTCTTGAGTACGAATGTGCCTTAGGGAATCATGATCAGTGAATAAAACAAACTCCCTTTGAAACAAGTAATGACGCCAATGCTTTACAGCTTGGACCACTGCATAAAATTCTAGGTCATAAGTACTGTACCTCAACTTAGGCCCAGTTAACTTCTCACTAAAATAAGCAACAGGTCGACCACCTTCACTAAGAACCCCACCAATTCCAACCTTTGAGGCATCAGTATGAACTTCAAAAACTTGAGAAAAATTAGGCAATACCAGAATTGGTGCTGTAGCGAGCTTCTCTTTCACAACTTGAAAAGCCAACTCTGCCTCATCTGTCCATACAAACGTCTTCCCCTTCATACAATCTGTCACTGGAGCCATAATAGAACTGAAGTGTGGAATAAACCGTCTGTAAAAAGAAGCAAGCCCATGGAAACTACGAACTTCAGTAATGGTAGTAGGAGTTAGCCAATTTTGAACAACCACCACTTTGGATTCATCAACCTGTATCCCATCACCAGAAATAACATACCCCAGAAATAACACTTTAGGGGTCATGAACACACACTTCTTGGTGGCTGCATAAAAACGGTCCCTACGAAGTAAGGCCAAAACTTGCCTCACATGCACAACATGGTCGCTGAAAGAAGCACTAAAAATGAGAATGTCATCAAAATACACAACCACAAACTTCCCAATAAAAGGCCTAAGCAACTGATTCATCACACGCATAAAAGTACTAGGAGCGTTTGATAAACCAAATGGCATCACCAACCACTCATACAACCCTTCACGAGTCTTGAAGGCAGTCTTCCACTCGTCACCATGTCTAAGACGAATCTGGTAATAACCACTCTTCAAATCT
This sequence comes from Helianthus tuberosus, assembly GCA_030545235.1. Classification (NCBI taxonomy): domain Eukaryota; kingdom Viridiplantae; phylum Streptophyta; class Magnoliopsida; order Asterales; family Asteraceae; genus Helianthus; species Helianthus tuberosus. The sequence continues at coordinate 158,373,742 of CM060418.1, read as the reverse complement.
AACTTCGTAAAAATAGTAGCACCACTAAGTTGATCAAGCAAATCATCAAGTCGAGGAATAGGAAACCTGTACCTCACAGTAATCTTGTTGATTGCTCGACTGTCAACACACATACGCCAAGTGCCATCTTTTTTTGGAGTCAATAAAGCAGGAACAGCACAAGGGCTCATACTTTCACGAACATGCCCCTTAGAAATCAATTCCTCAACCTGCCTTCGCAACTCTTCATGCTCACCAGGGCTCATCCTGTAATGTGGTCTATTGGGTAACTGTGACCCAGGCTCCAAATCAATATGATGTTGGATGTCACGCAAAGGTGGCAATCCATCGGGCAATTCAACAGGAAACACATCAGAAAATTCCTCAAGCAAAGGAACCATAGCATTAGGAATTTCGACTTCCTCGGGCACTGCCTTCCCTATCAAAACAAAAACACTGTCTGTGTCCTCCAATTCATCTTGAAACTGACTGATGGTCAACAAATTACCCGTCTGTTTTGTGGCTAACTGTTTAGGCTTGCTAGGGACAAGAGTGATCTTCACACCACCAAACATAAAGCTATAAGTATTGGATCGCCCGTGATGCTCTATATTACGTTCATATTCCCAAGGCCTACCCAACAATAAGTGACACGCGTCCATAGGGACCACATCACACACAACATCATCTTTGTACGTTGACCCAATAGAAATAGAAACAAGTGCCCTTTTAGATACCGTCACTTCACCTCCCTTTTTAAGCCATTGAAGCTTGTACGGTTTCGGGTGACTCTCTGTCTTCAAGGCCAACTTTTGAACTGCCTCTTCAGAAATCAGATTGTCACAACTCCCCGAATCAATGACAAACGTGCAAACCTTTCCCAAAATGGTACATGTTGAGTGGAAGATGTTATGCTTCAGCCAATCATCCCCATCTGCCTTTGGTGTATAGCAAGAACGTCTAACCACCAAGTTCACCCCAACATCACCGGTCACAACCTCCTCTTCATATTCATTTTCTTCATCGTACACTGGGTTATCTTCATATTCTTCATACTGTTCATCCCCAGACTCAGCAAACAAGTGTCGTTTACCAGCCTTCTTGCACTCAGCTTGACGATGGCCCGTCTCACCACAACTGAAACATCTCGGACCACTACTACTAGCCCCCTTAGAAGAAGACCCAGTATTGTTAACCCCTGGTTTTTGCTGACTTGGCCCACCACGAGGTGCCCCACTGGCCGACCCAACGTTTCCCCCAGCAAGAGTAAATGAACCGCCCACCCGGCGGTTTTGCTTCTCAAAGGCCAACGCCCGTTGGTGTGCCTCTGGAATGGTTAACGGATCAAAAAGATTAACGGACTCCATGATTTGCACCCTTAGACCCCCAATATACCGAGAAACAAGTTGTTCCTCCGGTTCTTGAATATCATTCCTCGCAATCAATTGATAAAACTCCGTTGTATAATCATCAACAGATTTCGCCCCCTGTTTTAAATTCTGCAGACGTTGGTACATCAACCTTTGAAAATTATGAGGCAAAAAGTTGGACCGCAAGCACTTCCTCATCTTGGCCCATGTCACGATCCTTGACTTTCCGAGCCTGTTTCGTGTTAACTTCAATTGCTGCCACCACGCAGAGGCCCTACCACGCAACCTGGTAGCGATCAAGGCCACCCGCTTATTTTCAGGCACCTCCTTGTACTCAAACACCTCCTCCACGGTAGCCAACCAATCGATGAACCCCTCCGGATTCAAATTAGACCCATCAAATTCTGGAATATCAACTCTTATCCCAGAATCCCAACGCCTGTTACCCCCTCCACGTTCACCCCTTGGTCGCCCTTCCTGTTCGTCTTCGGAAGCCGAACCATCACCAAATGGGTTACTAAAATCAGAACCATACCCGTCATTGGGTCCCTGCCTCCTACGATTGATCAAATCGGCCATCCGATCAGTCAACTGATTGACCACTTGATCCAACCGTTCATCCATCCTCGCCATAAGTCGCTGCTCCAACTCTCGTTCATACACTTCATCAAGAGGCCTGTTGTTGTTTCTCCTCGGAGGCATTTTGAGCCAGGAATTCGGCTCTGATACCAACTGATGTAGCGCGTGAGACGGAAACGAAGATCAAACACGTTGATTCTAAGAATACCCGTGTGTTCTTCCCCAAACCCCAAATTGCAACCCAAAGGCCACGGAATTTGAAGAGAAAAATTCAATAATTTCAAAAATCAATTCTGATCATTCATATTACTAGAGGGACATATAAATAGAAACCGAAATTCGAAATGGGTCTAAAAAAGATAACGGGCCAAACACACGGCCTAAAAGACGCTTTTGTGCCCTAGACGCCTCGTATATTTGGACACTTTTGTGCCCTAGACGCCTCGTATAGGGCTATAAAAAAGTTTTTGTTTTTTTAAAAATCAACTATTTTAAAAATCGGCTCTTTAAATATATTATATCGATTTAATATTGTTTCCGATTAAATCGGCTCTTTAATGTTTTTAACATTTTACTTTTTTATTCTTCCCATTAAAATTTTATCTCGTTCAAATATTGTTTCTGTATTATATTCAAAACATATTTTGTTTCCGTATTATCTCAATTTAAGACAACAATCATTAGGTAACCGAATAACTGAAAACAAACATAAATATAACATATATAAGATAACTTTGTACATCCATAACAAAAATATATAAGATAAGTTTGTACATCCATAATAAAAATAAAAACAACAACAGGTCTATGCATCCAAATCCGAATCCGAATGTGGCTGCGGCGGCTGCTGCTGCTGATGTGGTGCCCGAGCCGGTGGAAGCGGTATCGAGGGCACCCCCTCTCTCTCTCGTCTATCCTGCTCGCACTGTACCAGCTAACCTACCAAATCGTTGAGCCTGTCAAGCTCGGCTCGTACATCCGGATGTAACGCAGCTCCTGGGGCACGACCTGGAATAGCGTGTCGTGGAAACTGAGGCGCCCCGGCAGGTGGCGGTGGCTGTGGCACCGCTGCACCGTCCACATCCTCCGGAGGCTCCTCCACAGGCACTACATCAGCAGGATCTACAGGAGGATAAACGGGCTCGAAATGCTCTGGTAGTGCATCCTCTGTCCATATGCCCCCGGTCTCGCGGTTTTTAAACCGCGGGCCAACTGCAAACCTCCTGATTACCTTCATCCCCCACAGCGACTGCATGCCCATCCGCGTCGGCATGACTGGCGGCGTCCGTAGATGTGGGTCCTCGTGCAGCACGAGGCCAAATGAACGGGCAATGACGGTCACGTACGCCCAGCCATACAAAAATCCGCGCTCCTGCCGGTGATGGGCGGAGGCGTAGTACTGGGCTAGACCGTGTGCTAGCGCGCACGGCCTCCTATACAACAAACAATAAAGGAAAAAAAGATCTGTGGTCGTACACCACTCACGGCTTTACCCGCGCGCTGAGATAGAAGTAGCGAGCAAATGGTGCAGATACCTGCAGATAGTGTTAGTGTTAGCAAAATACAGAAACAGAGATTAATAAACAATGCACATAAGCACAATAAATGCCGTAATAAACGTACGTACTTGTACAGTGGGTCCGCAACAAACGACACCCTCCCCTTCGACTTATCGTGCTCCCAATGATCTGGCCCCGCAATCACCTGCCAAAACCCTAGAAGAATGGGTTTTTCAACCACCACTAGCCCCGCTGTGTAAACCTCAGTCTCGATCTCCCCCTGCATGTATAAACCAGAACGCACCGCAAAGTCTGCTAGCGTCATCGTGCGCAAAACGCCAGCGAGCCTGAAAGAAATCTCAGGCGGAGGGGGAGCACCTGGGTACGGCGGCGGCACTGGGACCCCAGGAGGGTGAAATGTGAATGACGAAAGGAACTCGACCAGCAGCTCCCTGTAGGTCGGCGTGTGCGCCAAATCGAAAAGACGATGCCACGGCGAATCGAGAGGTACAAACCGACGCACTCTATCCGTCTCAGCAAGCTGGTCCATCGCATCCCAGTTGATCGATGCATGCGATCCAATGTACATCCTCCGAAGCTTCTGGCAATGGCGGGCGGCATCGGTGCCCGCGGGAAACTCTAGATACGGACAACCCTGCAGCGTATCCAGAGGCGGCCGCCGTCTCCGTCGTGGACCCTCCTGAACCGGCTGACCCTGCTGAACCGGCTGAATCTGCTGAGCCGGCTGACCCCCCTCAATCTCTATCTCAATATCATCGCCCTCCATAATCAATCTGCAAATAATAAATAATAATAATAATAAACAATAATAATAAATAATAAATAAAAATAATAATAATAACAATAACAATAATAATAATAAATAATAATAATAAATAATAATAAATAATAATAATAACAATAATAATACTAATAATAATAATAAATAATAATAATAATAATAAATAAAAATAATAATAATAACAATAATAATAATAAATAATAATAATAATAAGCAGCCTCGTCTAGACCCCCCTGCCTTATACGAGGCATAGACAGCCTCGTATAGCGCTATACGAGTCGTCCTACCTTTTTCCAAAATTACCATTTTGCCTCTGTTAAGCCCTCAGTATAGGCATTATTCAGGGGCAAAATAGTAATTAACCAATACAAAAAGATATTTCTGTAATGGTTAATTACCATTTTGCCCCTGACTAAAGACTATACTGAGGGCTTTACAGGGGCAAAATGGTAATTTAATAAACCTTTTTTATAATTAAAAAATAAAACCTGTTAAAAGTTGCCGCCTCGATAGACGACACGTATAGCTCTATACGCGTCGTCTGGTATTTCAAAATTACCTTTAAGCCCCTGTTAAAGGCCTATATTGGGGACTTTCAGGGGTAAAATGGTAATTAACATAAAATATTTTCAAAATTCAAATTTAAAAAAAAAGAATTGGTGCCGACACTGTTGACGACTCGTATAGCTCTATACGAGGCGTCCTAATTCAAAAAATTCAAAATTTGATTTTCAAATATTCAAAATTCAAAATTTCAAAAACCCGCTCAAATAGACGACTCGTATAGATCTATACGAGGCGTCTATGTATTCTAGAATGACCTTTTAGCCCCTGAAATAAGCCTAAATTGGGGGCATACCAGGGGCAAAATGGTCTTTTGGGCAAATCTATACGACACGTATAGCTCTATACGCGTCGTATATGTATAATTTTTTTTTTAAAATGATATTAACCTGTTTTAATTATAGAAAAAATGATACAAATTATAAAAAAAAATGATATTAACCTGTTTTAATTATAGAAAAATGAAACAAATTATAAATTTTTTTTATAGAAATTGAAGAAAATTATAGGAATTAATAAAAAAAATACATTCAAATTACAAAAATCATTCTTCCGTATTACTATCGATGTAATTAAGACTGGGGTTTGATCTTGGCGGAGGATTCATTATCGATGTATACCATTGAAGACGTGGCAAGTACATATCTTCCCATTGTTCCGTATGGGGTGTTCGGTGGTTCAACCATAGCCCGTGTGCTGGTGGCATTGGATAATCCCCTTCCAGCTTAACATGTATGAAGTGGTTCTCGTTTACATGTGTAAGCGTTATGAACAACGGTTGTTGATTAGCCGGAGGACTTAGTATCGGGAAGAAAGTGGAACTCGCACCCATGGTTGTCGTTAACAGGTGCACGCCGATACCGTACGTTTGTGCAATAAGAAGTCCTGCAAAGGGGAACTCCATCCAGTGATCCCCCCCACAACCGGACACTGAATCCCAAATTAGGCCCTGACGATGCGTGTAAAAATAACCTTCATCCCATGCTTCAAATATTGGGAACCAGATCGATTTGTTCTGATCCATTTCTTGGACAAGGTGCCTTCGAATGAGCCCCCATGAACTCTGTTCCATACCTAAGCCCACAACCACATACCGAAACCCACAATGACCGTCCGGCATCACATCTCGTATGCACGAGACGTACGGATGGAACACTAGCGGAATGTCATCCTGAAACTGTTCGATGATTCCCACGTACTCGTCCCCAATGATTAATGGGAAACCGTGAGCATCTCGTGTCTCTTTCTTCTTAGAACTCTTTGAACGGCTTAGGCTCGCTTTGGGTTTTTGGGACCTTATAACCGACTGTTGAGAGGCCTGTGACGGAACGTACGAGCTGTGGCGAGGTTTATCGTACTTACTTTGTCGGGAACCTTCAAAGCACGTGTTTGCATCACCGAATGAGCTTCTCCTCAATTCTTCATCTATACGAGAGGCCTCGTCCAACCTTTGTTGTACCTGCTTTGTTGTTGGTCGGCCACGAGTATTTTGTTGGACAACCGGTGGTTTCTTGGTAGATTTCTTTGGAGTCAACACTGATTTAATCTTTGACATCAGGCTTTTTTGCTGAGCTGGGGGGTGCGACTGTAATTGTTGTCTAACAATATTTAGCTCTTCGACCACGTCCACGTCATCGTCTATCAATTTACAACTTTGGAAGTTAAGTTTCCGCCAGAAGACGTCCACGTCTTCGAGTTGAATCGGACGCTCTGCACGGTTAAAAACAACATTGTTTAAGTCACATGATTAACGGAAATATATCACACAAGTGTTGTACGTTTAACAATTATCACCTTCAAGAATGTACTTTTCTATCCTACAAGCACAGGGCAACCCACAGCTGTGCCACATTTGGCAACCACATGATGAATGAAAGCGCTCCAAGACATCTACCTTCCTAATTGCCTCGCCCCTCAACAAGTCAAGGGCTGTATGGGATACTTTTCCAAGTAGGTGTTGAAACAACGGGTGTTTGTGGTGGTCATTCTTTTTTCGATGCTATCTCGAAAAGTCTTCCTTATTGCACCGAACTGTGTCTCAACTATATCATGGACACAACCAACTACACGGTCCAGCGAGCTCCTATCTTCAACGTATCTCTTTAAGTTGGCGTGTTGGCTCTCAACTCTGTTTGTGGTACGATTACCAAAGTTGCGCCTCTTATCAGTCCACGCAAAGACGAACATCTCCTTATAGTCTTTTAGCCAGTTATCGTACACGTATTTGAAGACTCCTAAAACGTAAAAATAATTTAATGAAATTTGCATATGTGAGTCGTATGTTATTATAAAAACTTACTGGAACGTTTGCACTCCACAAGTCGTTGTCGCATGTTGCGCAAGTGGTACTCGTAGATGAGTATGGATGGAGACTCAATCAATGTCCCCCAGAATGACAAAAATTTCTTCCAGTCTTCGTCTGTGAAGGCACCCTTGCAGTGCTTCATAACATTCTGTTGTATGTGCCACCTGCAAAGAAGCCTGGAGGCATTTGGAAATACTTTAGCACACGCGCCCATAAGGGCTAGGTCTCTATCGGTTAAAATCGCACATGGCTCCATGCATTCATCCAACATTGACTTTACCCTCTCAAGCACCCACACAAAGTTATCACCCCGTTCTTTACTAACAACGGCATGCGCGATAATAAACGATTTGTTGGTAGGCGTCATACCAACAATCTGGATAAAGGGCATATTGTATATGTTTGTCTTGTACGTCGCATCGATCAGCATGACGTGGGGGAATGCACGCCACATGCATCTCGAGTCCCGATGAAGAAAGAAGATCTCTGTTACGATCTCTGTTCCGGGTTACTCCCGTGTCTCGTAAATAAAGTCGTTGTTTATCAGCTTGTTTTCTAGTGACTGCATGGGAGTCAATCCTTGTCTTTGTTTGGCTCTAATCTTCGCCACAACGTTTTGAACCTCTTTCAGAACATGAAACCTGTTGGGGTCCTGCTTCCTTATCGTTTGAAATATTTTGCGCGACTCCATGTTTTGAGCTGTCAGCTGCTCGATCAGTTTCATTTCGCTTGGAGTAAACCTTCGCACAAACGCGTGGGCCGACAGGTCCTCACAAAGTTCGTGGTTATGTTCAATTTTTCCGTCTTTAATCTCCCAGGTTTCATACGGGTGGTTTCGCACAGCCAGCAGGTAAAACAGGCAACCGGTTTTTTTGTTTCCGGCTTTTCTAAGTGTTGCTGTAGTCTGGTGCTCACCACCACGATCACATTCAAGCCATACCCTCCCGATTCTTCCACCGGTTTTCTTTGATCGACGGGTGACAATAACGAAACCATCCGCGTTTGCTATTTCTTGTATCCGATTCTTTAGTTCATCTAAAGAGTTGAAAACCTGTAACATCGACAATAATAATAAATAATTTTAATAAATAAATAAATAATAATAATAATACAAAAATAGTAATTAATACCTGCTTTTTTAAGTACGGACTGTCCTGGATAGGAGGTGTCTCACCACCATATCTACCATATCCACCATAACCACCGTCTCCTCCGTATCCACCGTCTCCTCCGTATTCACACCCGTATCTATAATCCGGATACCCTTGTTGCGTCGGATAACTTGGTTGACAAGCATGGTATGAGTCATCTACAGGGGTTGTTTCATCAACAGGGGGATGATTGTTCAAATCTAGAAACGGTTTGTTTTGTTCTCCTTGTATACTAGACACAACCTCCTCTTGCTCATTAGAATCGGGAACGCAAGACTCCTCCAAAATAAAGAACCGTATCATCATTAGTAAATAATAAACTAAAACAAAAACTAATTAAAACATTTAAGTACCTGTACTGTTACCGGATCGCTTTCGGGCACCCAGTTCTCGCTATAATACTGCCCGAAGACATAGTTGTCGTCCCAGTATGATGACATTTAAGTACCTGTAATGAAAGAAGAAGAAGAAGCAGAAAGAAAGATGAAGCAGATTTAAATGTTGAATGCTCGGGGGTGGACAAAGCATAAACTGTATGTTGCACTTTTTCATAAGTCTTAGACGCCTCGTATAGCTCTAGACCCCTCGTATACCTTTAAGTCACTTGTCAAATGAACAGTAAAGCAGTCACCTTTAAGTCACTCAAGACGCCTCGTATAGGCCTATACGAGGCGTCTTGTTCCCTCGTATCCATTCCTCGTACAGACCTAGACTCCCCGTATGATGTGACTGAATTGACATTGTGCTTTGGTGCAGAGCTGGTCGGAAAAGTATCCCTATACGCCTCGTATAGGTCTATACGAGGCGTCCTGAAGGGTGTCAAAATAGGCCCTAAGGTGTGTAAATATGTACACCCTTTTATTAAAACCAAATATTTGCAGGTAATGATACCATGCAAGAAGTTTTTGGATACAGTGACAATGAAATGTGGGAACTGTTGTAATTTATCATTTCTCACCATTAAGGCTTCTCATCCTTTTCAATCTCCTTAACTTCCTCCTTTTCAGGTTTGTTTTATTTTTTTAATTTATTTTAAATAATTCTCTCTACGTTCAAAATTGATTTTGCGATATATTATGAAAGAAAATAACTAGATTTCGACCATTTTCGTGTTAAACCTGCAAAACAGGCTGAGATTTCGAGCGATTTCAAACGGGCTCAATTTTCTTCATCTTCGTCATCCACATCAAACGAACCCGAGCCACCAAAAGTTCCGTTCGTTGTTAAACGTACTCACTAGTTCTTCTCCATCCCTCAGATAATATTAATTGTAGTAATTTATATTTTGAAGTATTAGATATTAATTATATTATTAATTTAATAATTTGTTTATGCAGCACCTGAGTGGAAACACAGGCTTCCATCTGCTTACAATAGATTCATGAAGTGAGTTCATAATCAAAATACTAATAATTTTTTAACACAGGCAGCTTTTTGCTCGTTTACTAACTATCTCGATGTAAATTTTAAATATAAATAAAAAATATAATTCGAACTTTGAATTGAAAAAAAAAATTTATATGTTTTTTTCTTTTTGTGAACTTTCAAATTAGAGAGGAAATACAACGCATCAAGGCTTCTAATCCTCAAATACCTCATCGAGAAGCTTTCAGCACGGCAGCTAAAAGTGTAATTACGTACTACTTGCAGCTTGTTACTTTATATTTTTATATTCATGTATTTGTTTAATTATTTTTATTTTTACATTTTAGCTGTTAGAAATATCAGAAATAATTAAAGAAGAAAGTAATCTGTAATATTGGGTTCTATTAATTATTCATTGTTTAATGTTTGCAACAGTGGGATGGCCGTATACCAAATGGATCCATCTCTGAAAGCATCAACACTGTAAGATTTCTTCTGCATTTCTTGGTTAAAAATATTAGAATATATACTTTCAATAATTAAATTTCTAATTCCAGTTCTGTTAAAGTTACATATCAATGTGTTGTTTCATAAATCCTTTTTAAAATCCAAATAACAAATTAAAAGAAGCCAAGTCTTTACCCCCTTTATATGTATTTTTTTCGTAATTAAAAACTTAATTAATTGTTAAATAAGAAATAGATACTAAAATATGTAAGAGAGAACCAAATAAATAACTTACTAAGAGAAAATTGTTGTTTCTTACATTCTAAATTTCGAATATATAAATGTCCTATTAATTTCCCAACCAAACTACATAAACTATGGTCTAAGGGGCTGTTTGGCTAAGCTTTTCAAAACTACTTATTTGCTTATTTGTTTTCTGAAAAGCAAATAAGCAAATAAGTAGTTTTGAAAAGCTCCATTTTAAAGCTTATCAAAACTACTTATTTGCTTATTTGCTTTTCAGAAAAGCAAATAAGCAAATAAGTAGTTTTGAAAAGCTTAGCCAAACAAGCCCTAAAATTATCATGTGTGATATAAAAGAAGCATTATAAATTTATAATAATAATACGTACACATACAAATACAAATACAAGAAAAAAAAAACCTCTGTGTCGTTGTTTTGTCTGCCATAATTGATTTTTGTGATCACTTTGTTTTAACCTTGGTTGCTAATGGGACGTCCATTCCAATATTTCGTTGCTAAAGTTTACAAAAGTGTATATAAGAAGTTGAACAAAATAGTCATTCTCTAGAACTTATGAGAACCAACAAACTAAATGTGATCTAGTGACTAGTCCTTTCCTCTTTGGTTAGTTCATAACAAGCACATGTTACTCGATGTTATACAAATGGGACTGGTCTTAACTGAACCTGAAATTAGATTGAATAACATCAATGTTTAGATATGATCGTCGATCAAGTTTAAAATCAAACACGATACTATTTGTACAATGGTATCACTTGATCAAGGTTGGTGATCGATGATATACACAAAGCATCTCTTATTACATGTTTTGTATTTTAAGGTTTCGATCTTTCAGGATTGATGACTTGAAGTAACTAAGTATGAATTCTACCCAAGCCATTTTAAGGACACTGAAGGATTAATGCTATATGCATAAGAGTTCATGCCCTATATATTGTGTAATTTGTTTTTCGTATCAATTTAAAGAAATGCATGATGTAGTGCATCTAATTTGAGGATGCGCGATATACGAATCTCTTTTAGTATGTTGAAGAATTACTTTAGCGAAAATGCTTGTTTTCTTGACTCCATTGCACTTTGCGTCTTTATTATTGTTTAACTATAACCCGGTTATATATTTGGTTAAAAATGATTGTTTACTTTTTTTTTTTAAAGGGCGTACGGTAAGATGTCGCCAATCGAGTTAGTAGTTAGTATAAAAAAGATATTTGGGTTCAAAATGAATACCTTATATTTAATTTGGGGAAGAGAAAAAGAATCTATGGTATTAACCTAGGGTTATGAAGTGCTTTAGAAACCCGAATTCTGTTTAAAAAGGTTAATTGCAACAAAACCCTACCAAATAGGTTAAGAGTAGGCGGAGTGGAGCGTGGTGGGGTAATGTGGGGCTTCAAGAACGCCGGCACACCGCCCTGGGCATTGGTGTGGAGGTGGTGTGGGGCACCGTCGTAGGGGATTTCACATGGCGTGGGGCTTGGGTGGATGTCGATGTGGCAGGTGTTGATTGGTTGTTGAGATAGCAGTTGAACAGCTATAGATTAAAAAAGTCTTTTTATTTAAAAAAATATATAATCAATCTTTATATAAATCAAACCCCATTCAACCATTTTATCAAATCTCTTTTATCCCACTCTAAAATTTATACAATTATATCTACTTCTATAAAAAAAAAATGCATCCCCACAACCGTTTCTTTGACCCAAACAACCTGTATGGCCGAGGCGAAACACTGAATACTAGTTCGCCTCAAAACCGTCCTCTACAAGTTCTGGTCATGGGACCCGACATAACGGCGTACTCGGGTCTTTTAACGGGCATGGGCATGTTTTATCCGCCTCACTTTCAACTACCAAACTTCCCTCAACAACAACTCGTTCCTATATCCTAAACGCCCCCTACACCCGACTCCGTGCCGGAAGCACGATTGCAAGATATTGTTGAATTGTCCTCTCGAAAGGTTAAAAAAAGAAGCCATAGGAAGAAAACCGAGACGAAGAAGGCCCAAGCCACTGATTGAGTTGTTCTTCCATGTACAAACGATGAAGTAGTTTTAACAAAATATTGGATACACATTTCGCAAAACCTAGTTTTAGGTACTTTTATTTGATTTTTCACGGAAAAAATATATATTATTTTATCTTGGATACACTCTTTTAGTGTTATATATATTTTACTAATACGTCGTCTTTTTAGTAGGTACTAATTAACACGAAAACGTATTTTGGGATCGAATTAACAATCTTTATCACGAAGCGATGAAACGAGAGCCTTAATAGAAGAATGATAGTCTCTCATCAAAGTGGCGTGAAATAAATATTGCCATGACCGCCTTTAATGGTTACTACAACAGCATAAAGAACGCCTTGTGGATACATATTATATGGACGCGGCCCGTTCGGTTCGACATCGCTACAAGTTGAAGACCAAGGCTTGATTTCCTCCATCAAGTCTGCAAGTTGCTACTGTCTGTTCTGTTTGTTGCAAGTTGTAGGTCCGTTTTCGGACGATCGATTACGAAACCAAACCCTTGTTTATCACAAACACGGTCACGAGTGCGGAATCCCCGTGATGATGCCAAACCAAACACAGAATAACCAACGAACCACAGTCAATTGATTAAAACGGATGAGAAGAAGGATCAAACAAATACACACAGTGTTTGACAGTAAACTTTCACAGTAGGTATGCTCTCATGGTTTCTGTGTGAAACCATGTTGTGTTAATATAGGCAGCCCAGCCCATAAGTCGACGAAACATTAAATGGACCTGACGAAACATCACAGTCGACGAAACACTAGGTGTTTCGTCACTGTTCATGGCGAAACTTGGAGTTATGACCAAAGGGAGTTTCGTCATGTATGTGCTCGACGAAACATGGTGTTTCGTCGAGGGCTGCAAAAGCTGATGTGCTGCAAATTGTTAGTTTGCAGCAAACATATATAAACACACAAACAACATATGCTACTCAATATGCAACATGCATAGTCATTTAACATTACATAACAAATGAGACAACTTTGTCGGACCATAGAAAGATAGGAGGATATCCAACTAAGGTCGACGGCGAATACAGACTCAATAATAAAAGACCGTACAAATACATCGTTAATAAAGACAAGTTACAGACACAAAATATGCATCGACAAACTCCCCCTTGTCTGTTACTTGGTCTTCGGTCTTCAATCTTTCGTCTTAGTGTTTCTCGGACCACGAACTGCCAGCATGGATCCCACGATAGTAACAGAAGCAAGCGACGCGCTGAAATCGCAACGCTTGATGTGCGTCCTTGTCTTCGTAGAAGATATCGTGTCGATACAAATTGTTGATGTCAGCCACGGACATCTTCATGATCCACATCGGATCTAACATCCAAAAATTCTCACGATCACCATTAAACACAATCACCGCCTCGTGCGTATCTGAGTCGTAGCACCATAAAGTCATGTCTTCCAAAAAGTTATGTTTCATCGGCATTAACGGGATCTTGTCCATAACCTTCGCGGGCTGATAAACGAGCTTGTATCGCGCTGTGTTGGTAGATGGATCCAAGGTGAACTTTATCTGTTGATAGATGGGAAACTGAGGCTTGTACAACTCGTCTTTCCAGCCTGTCCTTTTGTTCATCTTTATCTTGCGTGCGAACAATGTAGCTCCTTCGAAGTTTGAACGATTAATGAACTCAAGCTTCATCAAAGTTGCAACGTCGTAAAATGGTAAGGACAATATGCTCGGCATCGACCTGAAATGTTGAATACCGAATTCCCGTTTGATGGCCACGCAGTGGATTTCCTTCACGAACATCCAGCAAAGAATTCTTCCATGTAAGTTCTCTTTCTCAAACTGCAGGTAGTCCACTTGAACGTCAACTGGCAAAGGCTTGGAAACCTTAGACAAGAACTGCTTTCGCCACTCTGTGAACGCATCTGTGGCATTTTCAAAAGTATCACGATTCTTCAAATGTTCATCTATGACGTCCACGTTCTTTTTTAACCATTCTTCATTAAACGGAGCGAACTCAGTCCCGTCTTCTCGCACATACGAGGACTTCTTGTCATTTCCTTCAAAAACAATCTCTTCCACATTTTCTAAATCTGCAGTCTCAGGCTCACTAGGCATTTGATCAATCTCAACATCATCAATTTCTTTCATCTCATTCAGAGTAAATAACTGCTCATGTGAAAGATCCGCAATAATTTCTCTTTCTTCAAGAATTTCTCCAGTGATAGGATGAACAGCCTGCAAAGCAAGATCAGCTGTACTAGGAACAGAAGATGTACCATGTAGAGAGCTTTCGATGAAAGAACTACTTTCAAGTTGTTGTATTTCTTCAACGGTTCCACTGGAGGTTCCTTGCGCAGATCCAAGTTGCGCAGGCTTGAAGACAACAAGTTGAGAAGAGGTAGTTGCTGGCGGTTGTTCTGAAGTGGCAGAAGGGTCGGGGTTCCCCTGATCTTCAGGATCATCATCCTTTTTCTTCAACACTTCTTGTTGCTTGCAACGATCATTCCACAATACATTGACTCGCTTTCTAACAAACTCAAATCCTTCATTTATTCGCTTAACCCCATCAGTTATAGTGGTGTTTCGAGAACCGTACCACTCTTTCATATAGTCATGCCTTTCTTTGAGGGCCTCGGCCAACTTCTGAAGTTTACAGCTGCTTTCTTTCATGCCATTCATTTCAATACCGCGAGTATTATCCGCCGCTCGCATCTGTTGCAGCTGTCGCTCTCTCTCTTCGTCAGCAGCTTTCAAACGAGCATTTTCAGCTTTCAATTGCTCTATTTCTGCCTGTAGGCGAGTGATCTATGCTTCTTGTCGCCCAACAGTGGAATTTAACCTGTTAATCTCCAACTGTTGCTTGATCGAGTAGCCTCCTGTAGCGTTGATCACTTCCGTTTGTCTGTTGATTTGACTTGCAGCAGCTTGAAGTTGAGAGAATAGGAAATCTACCTTTTCTTCCTGCTGCATTTGAAAGAATATAGTCTGTCTGCGCTCTGCGGTCGGCTGCAATGTAGTTGCACGAATGGTCGATGCAATAGAGCGAGTCGGTGCCTGAGGAGTCACTGTAGGAACTTTAGGAGTTGAACTCACTACAGGAGTTGGTTCTGTAGACCTTGGAGGAGATGGAACTATTTCAGAAGCTTCAGTGGCCGTGAATCCAAGGTTTGGATCCATTTCTGCTTCTTGAGAAGGCTCTTGAGGAACGGATTGCTGCGCAGATAAAGTACCAATGTACTTTCTTGCTTTCTTCTTGGGACGGATAACCGTTTCCTTTTTCTTCAAACTTTCCACTTCGGTACTCGAAGGAACGTATTCTGCATCATCTTCCTGCCTAATACTCCTAAACCTTTTCACACCACGTTCATCAAAATAAACTTCGTACCCAGGCTCAGGTGGATTGTCATCTGATTCAGTATCCTCCTCGTCATTACCAGCTGAAGTGTCACCAGCTGCACCAGCAGACGATGCACCAGCACCAGATACACCAACGGCACCAGCACCTGCATCACCACCATCATCATCATCATTGTAAGTCCCAAAAACTATCAACCGGATATCAAAATCACAATCACGAGCGCGGAATACTGATGAAAGTGATAAGAACAAGAACACTCAATCGATTATAACCAAAATGCACACGGTTTCTAGAGAACCGTCAGGTACACCCACAAAGAATTCGAAAATAATAATGAAGAACCTCTCAAAATTGTCTAACCTAATAATGAACTAGGTTCACCCTATTTATAGTTACATAGGGTGACCTAGTTACAGACTAGGCCAGGCCCACATGCACAACTAATAACCAAACAGGCCTAAATCACTAATTAGCCGACATGGCTTATTCCATTACTATCTAACCCACTACAAGGCTAAGCCCAATAGCCTATAATTATGTTAGATAAAGATAGGCGTAAACCTACACCATTATATGGCCTTACAATATCCCCCTAGGTTTATGCTGTCTTTATCAAACTGTTGTCTTCATCATGAATCTGTGGGAAGATGCTTCATCTTTTAATCTTCAAACTTGGGCTCTTTGTTCTTCTTAAACACGATCAGCTTTGCTTGAAAAACTTGTTGAAAGGAATGCAAGCGGAGGATTCTCAGCAACTCTTTTCTTTGTCAATGTCTTCAATTTCAAGCAGGTTCACAGGTACTTCTTCAAATGCACTATCATTGTCAGATGATGACTTGTATCTGGTTCTTCTGACTCAGTCACATCTTGTTGTTGTGATGCTTCATGCTTTATCAGCAGCCAATAGCATCTCATTCTTCAATAACCCCTGTTTCTTGATTTAAATCTAATTCTACACATGCTCAGAAATTCATAAGCAACATTTCTAAACAACAGAGGGAAAGTACCACATGAACACTCAGTACATCCAAGTATTTGTACTTGGATTTCACAATTCAAATTTCATTCAATTTATGATGATCAATCAAATCTTCAAGAACGGTTAAATTTTTTTTTTTTAATAAAACAAATAAACACTCTATTTTTGGATTTTTGATTTTATAGAAACTAACAATATAAACCAAAACACAAATAAACAAAGAAACTAATATACAATTACAATTGCAATGGGATCAAATCACAGTGTTTCAGGCTAGACTACACTTATCAACACTAATTTACTTTGGGGGATCTGAGCGATTGCCAGTATGTTTGTCCCCTTAAACTTATCTCCCTAGGCCTTTTTCAAGTGATGGTCTGCAACTGATTTATCATGTTTTCCAATTTAATTGATATGAACACTCAATTCAATCACAATCAAATCCCTACCACATATTTCACAAACCCGTTCTAGGATTCTGAAATCTTAACTGGGACAGGATTGAGAAGAGAAAAGAATAGATCAGCAGCAGAGATGGATATAATATACAGATCAAATGAGTTTTCTCAGTTTGATATAGGTTTTTTTTTCGGGTTTCTTTTGGGCACTAGAGGGCCTCTTTCGGGTGTAATTGATCTACAGCGCGACAACATACAGCTAGGTCAGCATGTATCTGGATGCAGCAGAAGCTGACGTTGCCTAGCACCTCCAGGTCTTTGCTCACGCAAAACAGAGGAGATACACGAGTTGGACAGAAAAGATTTCAGAAATAGAACGAAATTGTGTGTATCGGGACGTCACACACGCATTCAAATAGACATGTCCTAATTCCAAGTGACCGATCTTTCCTGAGGTCATAGAATAAATTTAGTGTTCTAAGCAATACCAGTCAAAGAGTCTAGCCATCAGGATAAAGCCTACCAACATATCACTCTAGGGTCAGACCATTTCAATATTGGTCTTACATGAGTCAGCCTTAATCCACATTGTGAAATTATTTCATTTCCCATGTATGCAACAAAATTTTTTTGATTTTTCTATTTTTCTCATTTTTTCATTTTCATTTTTTTATATTTTCTCATTTTCTCTATTTACAGATATCTATGGATATCCCCCTAAATTTGTGCGTAAATCTTATGCACAAATTTACCTAACAACGAAAACGTATGTACAAAGAGAAATACGAAAGAAAATAAAAATATTTCTGTTGTTTTTGCCTAACCGTTCCATCATAAGATTTAACACTAATCAATATCGAAATTAGAATACGAAATTAGAATACGAAATTCAAATTTGTACCTTTTCGCTGATCTTGTCTTACTTACTTCTTTTATCTCCTCAAACGAAACATATCAACTGTAAAAGAATATACCTTTTTGCAACAGTGAGATGTTACCCGTTATGTATCTGGAACAACCGCTATCAACATCCAAGGACTGTCAACAGCTCCTCCTTGGTTGTCCCTGAAAAGTAAGGAGATTAGTAAGACATTGGTACCCAGGCCATCGTGGTCCTGGGTATTCCTGAAGCATCAATGTACGACACTACTCGAAAACACATGCCCCCTTTTGATTCAAGGACTGGTGATGTTGCTGCTTTATGTTTTGCCTTCCAAACTTGTTTAGGCTTCTCTAATTTCTTAGGTGCCTTGGGCAAAACAGTCTGCTTTTCAACCTTTTTATCTTTTAGAACTTGTTTAGGTTTCAAAACTTGTTTTCTTTTAGCTTTGGCAGCATTCCAGTCCCCATCAGATGGTTTAACTTGGGGATGCTTATTCATCTTTGCCTTAGGTTTTTCAACCTTCATTGGCTTAGAATAAGATCTATCCCTAGGTGTAACCTTCTGATGCTGTGTATAATATGGCACATAGGGACGATGTGTGCAATTTCTTGCAATGTGACCGGGTATGCCGCAGTTGTAGCAGGTCTGCTTCTTTATGTAAGGAGTATATCCCGAGCCATTCCATCCAACCGCTGCTGAGTATGAGTTATACGATTTGTTGGATGATTTGTTTGCAAACTTTTCAGACTTTCTCCCCTGCTTCTTATGTCCCTGTTTACAACAGTTAGCACATTCATTGGATTTAACATTTTCATTTCTAACTGTTGGTTTTGGAGGCACATATTTATTTGTAAGGCCTCTCAAAGCTGGCTCAGAAACAGCCTTTCTCACATAAGGAGGAGCATCAGCAGACAAATTTGATGTTTTTAGACAAACATCGTCAGCTTTTTGACAAACAACGTCATCCTCCTCAACCCAATCCTCAATTATTACCTCATCTGCACATGAGGTAGAAGCATCAGTAACGTTCACTTTTTCACAAACGGTGTCAGGCGAAGCCGTAGTAACATGTTTAGTCTCGAGTGACACCGTTTGTTCAGAAGGATCCGAATTATTCTCTTTTGAACATTTAGCAGGGGCTCCTGTGGTTTTATTACCATCCAATGGAGGCTCCTGATGTTGTTTCTGATTCTTCTTTGATTGAATTTGAATCAACTATTTCAGGTGATTCATTTGTTGATTCCACTGAAGCAACTGACTCTGAATTATCACAGTCAGTCTTTTCATAGGATTCACAGGTTGAATCAGATGAAGCCAATGATTCAGTTTGAGATGCCTCTGCTTCCTCATGTGATGCACTGTTGACACTAGGTGATTCGCCCATTTCTGATTTCTCAGAAGTAGATGTCTCAGAAGTGTCGCAAGATGTGTCACATGACGAAGCAGATTCACTTTGTTTGCTCCTATTGAATTCTTTCACAAACTCAGTCAAACCTCTTAACATGGCAAACTCGATGTTGTCTACATTAACTCTAGGCTCTTTTGCTTCAGGCTCTTTTGTGACAGATTTATTTTCACAAGATTGTTTTGACTCACATGATTCTTCCCCTTTCAACACTTGAAAATGTTTATCAACACTTGCATTTTTCTCAAAGTTTAAGGTTTCAGTGTGATTTAAAGCATTTTCTGATTTAACAAACGTGTGATTAAATGCCTGTTTTTCTAAGATGGCCTCAGTTTTATCAGGCCATGTAATCTTTACTTTCCTAGATTCAACAGGCTCTACCTTTCTATCCCCGGGCTTCCCATATTCCATTTCAGGCAAGTCGGCTATCTCCTCCTCAGTCATAGGAATAGAGGTGTAATTGTGATTGTATGGTGGAGGTATGCATACAAATCCCAATCCCTTATTCCTCACTTCCTTTTTGCTATACTTTAACTGTTGATTTATCATCTTTTCGACCTTTTCACTTGAAACATCAAATTTTTTAAAATTAAATTCAGTATTTTCGAAAGTCGATTTTAAGTTGTTTAATTCAACAGTTAATTTTTCAGATAGCTCCTTGAAGTGGAGATATCGACAGTTCGCTTCGCTTAGATCGCTATGCAACTTTCGGATATCACGCTTTTGCGCCTCCACCATATCCTTATACCCACCCAGTTTCTTTTTAATTTCATAACTACTGGATCTGGTATCTTTAAGTTGCATAGTAAGCGATTGAGCCTGTTCTTTAAAACCTTTTACTTTCTTTCTACATTTTTCAGTACAACAAACATCATCTACACATACCTCAGCCTCAGAAGGAGTGTAGTCATTCATTTGAATATCTTGAGTAGACTACTTGTCAGCATTGTTATATGACTTGATGAGTGAGATCAGCTCATCCGGCTTCATTTTGTAACATTAGCAGTCGGTTGTCACAATTATCTCATTAACATTTCTAAACCAACTACAGTTTGCCTGATCTGGAATCCTTTTTATAACATCTAGAAGCTTTGTGTTGCTCATGCGATTAGACACCTCAATCTCAGCCTTCTCCATTTCAGAGAGCAGTTCAGCAAACCGGCCTGTAAGTGCTTCTATAGATTCACCTTATGAGTATCTGAATCCTTGAAATTCCTGCTCAAGCACTTCTCTCTTAGAACACATTTTTAAGATTTGATCCCCCGAAAATGTGATCCCCCAGAAATGCGATCCCCCCTATTTCCTCAACACAAGCCCAAAGCAAGAACCCGTGTACTCGCTAACTCAAACCCTTTGCCACACACACAAACCAGCTTCCTGTACCGTACCTCCAAGCCTGTCACAACTTATTACCAAAACAATGACAAAAACCCTTTTTTTTAATAAACCTTTTTTTTAATATAATATATAAATACTAAAATAAAAACCTTTTTTTAATTAAATATATATGATTTTTATTAAAAACTAATTAAAATTAAAATTAATGATTATATAATGATTGATTATTATTATTATAATTATTAATTAAAACAAAAAAACAAAAATTGTTTCTTCTTCATTGAACCGAACAAGAACCAAAACCCTAATTATGTTTTTCTTCTTCGACCGATCAGAAACAATCCACACCAAAACCCTAAAACATTCAGCCGCCAAAACGTGATGAAGGTGTAACAGATGACCGGAGGTTTGGTGATGGTTGAAGATGGCTGGTGATAGATAATGAGATGGTGGTGACGGTGGTTGACCTGTAACGATGATGGAGATGAAGACCGATGACGTTGTGATCGGAGAATCGGTGAACGATGATGATCAGTAGTGATGATCGGAGATTCGGAGAACGGAGAGGATGATGTTGGTACAGTTGTGAAGTCGTGGAACAATGTGTCGAACCCGAACCCGAAACAGAAAACTCGATATCTTCACTCGGAATCTGAATGTTGATGTACGGGTAGTCGGAGTTCACAGTTGCACGGTGATCGTTGGAAGGTGATGATGAGTTGCAGGTTGTTCGAAGGATGTTGATCGGAGATGGGGTCGGTCGCAAAACACGTTCTGATCGCACAAGATTAATAGTCGCACAAGATCTATGGATCGCACAAGAAGACTTTTGTAATCGCACAATATTGAAGATAATAAGGAAACACTTTGACTTTGGAATCGCACAAGTTTGAAATGCAGTTGCACAATTGAATTTTTGGATCGCACAAGATGTTTGCTATGAGAAGATGTTGACTAATAAAATCCCGAATATCAAGGAGATGATTTGAAATTCAATCTCTTGATTTATTTCTACCAATAACCTTCGAAAAACAAGCAAACACTTTGACTATTTTACCAAAACAGATTAAAACACTAATTTTTTAAACTGTTCTTCAAATCTTCAACCTGTTCTTCGTGTTCTTCGATTCTGAAAATAAATTTCTTGTTCTTCAAATGATATCCAACGAACCGAGCCTTTCGAAAGACTTCTTAGGCTCTGATACCAATTCTAAGTCCCAAAAACTATCAACCGGATATCAAAATCACAATCACGAGCGCAGAATACTGATGAAAGTGATAAGAACAAGAACACTCAATCGATTATAACCAAAATGCACACGGTTTCTAGAGAACCGTCAGGTACACCCACAAAGAATTCGAAAATAATAACGAAGAACCTCTCAAAATTGTCTAACCTAATAATGAACTAGGTTCACCCTATTTATAGTTACATAGGGTGACCTAGTTACAGACTGGGCCAGGCCCACATGCATAACTAATAACCAAACAGGCCTAAATCACTAATTAGCCCACATGGCTTATTCCATTACTATCTAACCCACTACAAGGCTAAGCCCAATAGCCTATAATTATGTTAGATAAAGATAGGCGTAAACCTACACCATTATATGGCCTTACAATCATCACTATCACTGTCAGACGAACCCGAATCCTTTCAACCAAACTTTTCTATCATCTTTTTCTTTAACTTCGGCTCTTCATCATCAGATTGGATGTCATTATGACGCCATTTGTCGTCTTCTGGAGCGATGTAGTCGGGTTTACCAAGAGCACCAATTAACTTCCTAGGCGGCTCGCTTTCTTTGTATCTCTTTATTGCAAGCCCCTTGAAGATCTTTAGTGAATGCTCGATCATAGATTCTATCTTCAGGAAGTCGTCGTCGGCTTTTGGAAAACCGGGATGCTGAACATTCATGATCATCTGTAGAAAACGAGGATACATCCAGAATTTATTCCCAGTTGTTCGACCACCAGTTCTTGTCATATTCTCCTTCATGTTGGCAAAGATGTACTTTGAGATGCTAAACGGTTTGTTCAGCACCAATGCCACCATGAGTCCTACAAGATCATTGTTTGCCATGTCATATCCTGCACGTCTGTTGCTGATACATTGAATAAGTACGTGCAAGAGAAACTTGTAACGCAACGGCAAATCTCCCTTGTTAATTTGAGTGCTGAAGAAATCACCAATACACTTCGTCCTTAGCAAACATCCATGAGTACACATGATTGGAATAGAGGACGGAGCATTCGGATCGTCTTGCAGCTCCAAAACAGTGTTCAAGATTTCCGGTGAGACATTCATGATCAGATCATTCACTTGCCCTTGAATAACTTCAGTTCCATCAACTTGCACAACGCTTGCAGAATTCCAGAATTCTTTAACGAGCGACTTGTAAACTGGAGTTGAAAAAGTGACAGCTTTATTTATCCGCGACTCCCTGATCCACTGCGTAATCTCCTTTAGTTCAGTGATCTTTCCTTCGGGATCCTGATAGGCAATCATATTGTGACGCTTCTCGGACATCACAAGTTCTCTCGGTTTATCAGCTATCTTTGTCGCGGCCTTACGTTTCTTTTCTTTCGTTGCCATCTGTGTTTGCAAACATCCACAATAAGTCACAATATCATAGAATATGCATTAAACATATGTATAAACAAGTTTATGTGTAATGTGAACATTAACATGTATAACTATGTCTTCTGTGAAAGAGCACCAAACTTTAAAATATTCTAAGTGTTGGACGACGAAACATCAACACGTGCGACGAAACATTCTTCTTCACGACGAAACACCCTTGGTCAAACAAAGTCAGAGTTGACCTTTGACCGGTGGAGTTTCGCCGACAGCCTTTCGACGAAAGTTGTTCCAATGTAAAAGGGGGTTTCGTCGTAAGGAGTTTCCTCGTCAACAGTTTGAAGAAACATAGGTTTCGTCGTCAAAAGGGTTTCGTCACAGGTTAGGGTTTCGCCGAATTGGGGGTTTTCAAATTCAAAGGGTTTTTCGTCGATTGACGGTTAACCGATGTTCGATTCACAAAAACAAGCATTATGACCCTTGGATTTAACCACAAACAGCACGAAAACAACCCAGAATGTACAACAGACATGATTTTTGACTGAAGCCCACCCAAAATGGTTAAACATCAAACAATTTATCCAACCCCTGTTTTTGTTATCCGAAACCCAACCCAACCCAAATAAAAGATCAAATCAATGTACAAGTCCTTATACAACCCTATATCTATCAGATTTGATGAAAAGCAAAATAAAAAACGAGGATTTATATGAGGAAATCGAAACATTTAGAGGTGACCGAGAGTTTGTTAACAAGTTTTGAACAAAAACACAAGGTTTCTAAGGTTCGAAACACTTGAACAATCATTTGTATACCTTAGATGTTTGAAGATTTTGATAAAATCAAATGGTTTTGAGAGTCGGTGAAAAAGGTATGGGAGTTGGAGTGTTGGAGAAGATAAACAGTGAGTTGGTTTGAAAAGTGAGGACACTGACTGCTGGGACCCCTTATATACTCATGACCCCGACGAAACTTCATCCTCGACGAAACTTTTATGGGCTCGATGAAACTATTGATTGGGCTTGGTTTGGGCTTGAACATTGAGCCCATGACGAAAGTTAAAAGGGCCCAATGGAATTTCGTCGTGACCTCGACGAAACATGGTGTTTCGTCGTGAACACAAACAATTTTGACCAAGTTTGAAAACACTTGACCTTGACCTTGACCATGGACTTTCGTCGACATATAGGTGTTACGTCGACATAAAGGTGTTTCGTCGACCCTTTTTCAAAAATAACCAAGTCTTTTGAAATTTTGAACAGATTTTCATTTTGATTGAGTTTACCAAATGCAATGACATTTTATGAAGTAGGTTTC
The DNA here is from genome assembly GCA_030545235.1 of Helianthus tuberosus. Taxonomy (NCBI): domain Eukaryota; kingdom Viridiplantae; phylum Streptophyta; class Magnoliopsida; order Asterales; family Asteraceae; genus Helianthus; species Helianthus tuberosus. The sequence goes on along the minus strand of CM060418.1, from coordinate 158,349,156 downwards.
AGGCTTTCGGCAGAAAACTCCAAGTTACAACTTCGGCTAATCAAAAATGAACTTTACAAATTACACTAAACTAGAATTTAAAGCGTGGTAAACTAACGAAAAACTATAAAAAGCAAAAAACAACTGTACAAGAGCAATCTTTTTGCAAGTTTCAAGGAAAAGGAATCCTACCAGCTTACGGTCTTAGTCAACATGATTTTTGTTCGGTTTAAAGCTCTGGATAAGTATACTTCCACGATTATCGGTATTGTTGTCCACATAAGCTCAAACTGATCAGATGTAATCATAATTAGGAGATACGATTTACGGTAAGGATTATACTTACAAGTCGATGTTCATCCACTCACGACACATTCCCGTATCAAGGTATGCACGAGAGTTCATCTTACCGGTGAGTATACCGTTTATCATCTGTTTCACCGTATAAAAGAATGTGAGATACTCACTTATTTTTTAATTAAAAACAAGCCCTATGTGATAGAATCACTTATTGATGAGGAACTTGATTTTCATATGCATGAGGGCACATGAGCAAGTCCGTGAACAGGTCAGTACAACGTATAGCAAAGAGACGAACTTGACTCCCGGATAAATGTGATATTTTATCACTTATTTTGTTTGGACATGTGATTGTTGATCACTTATTGAGGTCGAATGCAATATGTACACGTATGTATAGTATCATGGAAGATCTAGACTTCGTCTCCGTTATTTTTCGGTAAAAGAAACAACCATGATACCCAGATGATAAGCAGCATAAAGACCGTATATCTCAGAACCTCGGCAATCAATCAGACGAAATTTCGGTACCAAGACCATATGCCAATGAATGGTTCCCACCTGACTTGAAGTCTGTTAGGTTTGTATCATCCTGCACATTTTAATCTGATTGTGAGCCTACCGATACATCGTTAATAGAGATACTTATCATTTCACAATTTTTTGTTTTACATTTTGAACATGTTGACCGACCACACCAGTGAATATCATCATCTTCCTTTATCCGAGAAACTCATTTTTGGTTTTCTAATTTTTTTTTGAATTTTTCAAACGTAAGGACAGAACGTAAAACATCTTTTTGGATTTTTGACTTTTTCAAATGTTTTTGTATTTTCTTGAATTTACTCCCCCTAAAATGCTAAAAGGTTACGAAAACGAAAATCTTTTTGAATTTTTAGAGTTTTTAAAGAAAATATTTACAAAAACGATTAGCCAAAGAAGTTTTACTCGGGTATCACCTTAATGCCATTGACCAAAAGTAGATAATCAAAACGTGATTTATCAAAAGCTTTTGTGAACAGGTCGGAACGTTGGTGATCGGTGTGAACTTTAACAACATCGATTAATCTTTTGTCAAAACAATCATGTATGAAGTGATATTTAATTTCGATGTGCTTGGTCTTGGAATGCTGCACATGATTTCTAGTGATCTGTAAGGCAGCATTGTTATCAACAAAAATAGGAGTAGATAGGAATTCAAAACCGTAGTCGCGCATTTGTTGTTGGATCCACAAGACTTGGGAGCAACAACTAGAGGCAACAATGTATTCTGCTTCACAAGTTGATGTAGCAACACAGGTTTGCTTCTTACGCTGCCACGTGACCAGGCGATTTCCTAAGACTTGACATCCAGCTGTTGTTGATTTGCCATCGATTTTGCAACCACCAAAATCAGAATCACTGTATGCAATTAAGTCGAAGCTATCATCCCTAAGGTACCAGAGACCGGTGTCCGGGTAACCCTTCAAATAGCGGAAAATCCTTTTAACAGCACCCAGATGTGAGGCCTTCGGGTTGGCTTCATATCTTGCAAGAAGGCACGTCGGATACATGATGTCGGACCTCGAGGCTGTGAGATACATTAGAGATCCGATCATAGCGCGATAATATGAAGAGTTAATGCTTTCACCCTTCAGATCCAGAGTAATCCCGTGATTCTGCGAAAGTGGGGTACCAATGGGCGTTGCATCAGACATCTAGAATCGGCTCAAGATGTCACCAACATATTTAGTCTGATGGATGAATATCCCAGACTCGGTTTGTTGAACTTGTACGCCCAAGAAGAAATTCATTTCCCCCATTGCGCTCATCTCGAATTTTTCTTGCATCACACGCTCGAATTGCCTGCACAAAGAATCATTAGTTGAACCAAATATGATATCATCAACGTATACCTGCACCAACAGAAGATCTCCATCTTGTTCCTTGATAAAGAGAGTGCAATCAATAAGACCTCGTCGAAAACCATTCTCGAGAAGATAGTTGGATAAGGTTGCATACCAAGCCCTAGGTGCTTGATGTAAACCATAAAGAGCTTTGTTGAGCAACCAAACCCGATCGGGGTGAATAGGATCTTCAAAACCTGGAGGTTGTTCGACGTGCACCTCTTCTTGAACCACACCGTGTAAGAAAGCACTTTTGACATCCATCTGGTAGACTTTGAATCCTTTAAATGAAGCATAAGCTAGAAAGATCCGAATAGCTTCCAGACGTGCAACTGGTGCATAAACTTCATTGTAGTCAATGCCTTCGATCTGACCAAATCCCTGAACAACCAATCTCGCCTTGTTACGAATGACTACTCCACGATCGTCCTTCTTGCATTTGAAAACCCAACGTGTGCCAATTTTCTTGTAGTTTTCCGGCCTTTTAACAAGCTTCCAAACACCTAGCTTTTGAAATTGCTGCAGTTCATCCTGCATGGCTTCAACCCAAGAATTATCCTTTAAGGCTTCTTTCCAAGATTTCGGTTCTTCTTGTGAAATGTAACACGCGAAGGACCAATCATTTTGAAGACCAGATTTTCTGATGGCTGAATATACACCAGCATTCTGGTTGTTTATCAGCTGATTACGCGTCTGCACACCGCGTTGGACATCTCCAATAATATTCTGCTGCGAATGAGTTTCATGAATTCTCGTTTTAGGAAAATCAGGAACACGAGCATTGATACCCAGATTGTTAAGATTATGATCAACAACCAACTCCACACCGGGCATAGGCGTAGAAGTGGATGCATTCCCTTCAGCAGTATCTTCATTCTACACATGAGGAGTTTCTACAGAAGCACCTTGAACAGGAGCAACCGGAGCTGAAGTGCCTTCATTCGCATCATGATATTCATCATCTTCCAATGACTCATTGTATTCAGTAGCATCTTCAAATACCTCATTTTGTACCATGTTGTTAACCGAATTAGAACCTTGGGGGTTAACTATCATTACCATTCAGTGAAAGTCAAAGTCAAGGTCAAAGTCAACGACCGATTTCGCGCGACTTGACTCGTAGAAATGTTTTTATTTTATTTATATTATGTGGAGTAAGTGTCGTTCATTACAATAATCGAATCGTGGTAACCATATTTCAATCGACCTACGACTGTGAATGATAGGAAGTAACAATGCGATAAAGTTAATCAAGCTATGCAAATCAAATCGACATCGAACCGTAACTCGAACTGTGTATTTTGCTTATTGTTTATACGTGTGTGTGTGCCTTACGTGTTACCTGTGCATGTTTATTTTATGTTATGTTGTGATAATCAAGCGAACCCAATCGAACTCGAAGTTTAACTCGAATGTAAACGAACCCGAACCCGAATTCCGAATCAAACCATATAAGAAGTAGTTGGGACTGAAAGTAATTTGACTAGGAAACCCTATCGAATCGCTCGAAAACCGAAGCCGAAGCGTCATCGCACCGAACGCACCAAATCAGGCGACATCCGCACGGATGGTCAATCTGCACGGATTGCCAATCCGCACGGATGACCAATCCGCGCGGATAGCCTATCTGGGTGACGTGCCATCCGCACGGCTCACCCTTTCCCCTTTTAGCATCCTATAAATACATGGGTCACTCTCCAACTTTTCCACTTTTGGCAAGTGACATCCGAACCGCACGCATTCTTCACTTTTTCTCAGATTCCTATCAGTCCAGGTAAGATCTTGCACTAATTCTTGTACATCCTTGATCACTACACAATTCTACACCTTTCCATCTTTCAAATCTCAACTTCCAACCATGAAATCATCCAGATTTGAGGTATTCTCGGGTGACGTCATCATGAAGTTCTTATGAACTTCAAGCTCGACTTCATTCCACCAAGAATAGCTCAGATCTGAACGATTTCCATAAGATTTCACAACAACTTCACCTAAATCTAAACTTTTCTAAGGATAAAAGAGTTGAAAGAAATAAACCTAAGTTATCTCCTTCTTTTACCCTTAATATCGGTACGAATCTGATCGGTTCTAGTATTCCACTCATTAATAGTGATGCATTAGTCCTAGATCTGGATTCTACCCACCAGACACCTGATTTCGGGGTCAACCGGAATGACCGTTCTGAGTCGCCGACAGACCAAGTTAGGGTGGTTCCTGACCGGTCTAGTCACGCGAGTAAGAATACGATTCCAAGTGGTTGCCACGTAATCAGAACGTCTCGATAAACGACAACAGAAACCAAGAGTAGACGAACGGAACAATCAGACCAGGGACTGTTCGCACGGACAAGCTGTGCGCACGGACAAGCTGTGTGCACGGACAGGCTGTACGGACAGGTTGTCACCCGGACGAGCTACCCTTGGGACCCACTTCCCAAACAAGGTTTGAGTATCGACGAATGAGCAATCCGGACGGACGATCTCTGAATGGATTACTCTTCGGATCATGAGATACTAAGGCCTTAAAATAAATTCAAACAGTGTTCATCCGCACGGCCAAGTCGTCGGCACGGACAGGCTATCCGCACGGATTGTCTCTGCCCGCGCGCACAGACTGTTCGCACGGATCACCATTGTCCGCACGGACTACCATCCGGAAGGATTGTTGTCCGCGCGACCGGCTTGAAGGGTAGAAACACTTAAATGTTTTCTAAATGCTACAACAAAAACTCCAAAGCACAAGCCATCATACACAAACACATCCTTAACTTAGGAAGAAACAATCCACTTGAACGTTTATCCGCACAAACGACTTCTCCGTACGGATAAGTAATCCGCACGCACGACTAGTCCGCACGGATTACCGTCCGCACGGACAGCTCACGCGCACGGATAGCTTACCCGGATGGGTCACCATCCGCACGGATTACCATCCGTACGGATAGTTCACCCGCACGGATGACTTCCTCTCACGGATAGTTGATCCGCACGATCAGCCATCCTAACCACCCTCACTTTATACTGATTTGTGTGCCACTTAACCTTACGCTATCGAATCTATTCAGGCTAACCGTACTCACTGAAAAGCGCTCCCTTCAATCCATATCGCTGTGAGTATACTCGAACCCTTTTTGCTTTAGCACTTTTGGGTGTTACATACGTTACGAATATTCAAACTACAACTATCACACTACTCAAGCTATTTTAACGCTAAACCAGTTACGCATGTTATATGTGGCTTATGAATGCTTGTTTGTTATGTTTACACATGGAATGCTGTCTACCTGCCTTAGCAACGATAGTACTATAGTTTGGACTCAGCTCCCGTTCACACGGGGGTTGTTAAGGATCTTTTACTTGCATGGATTACAGTGGTAATCATGTATTGCGAACTGCCTCGGACAGTCAACCCACAGTCATTGGTATCGATGGATCTATGTCGATAACTAACGTACTTCATTTCACTATGTGTACGTGCTGGTTATGCGTAAACGAATTCGAACTCTATATGCTATTATCAAACTTTTATGCTCACCTTTACATTTTATGTATAGACCTTATTTTAACGTATGTGACAGGTGCCTAGGTTGTTTATATGCTTCTCGGGCTGTGATGAAATTGAGGCTAGGAACTGGAGTCCTAGAAACCAACGAATAAATTGTTATGTTTAAATCTGAGTTGTCGGAACAGAATATTTGTTTAGTTTTTATCTGTAATGACTTGTTTGTTATTTGAGACATGGTATGGGACATGTTAACTTAAATTGAATGGTAATGATAGTTGTTATGGAAACTTCTGGACAATCTGTTTCGCTCAGTGCCACGCCCCGATGATTCCGCCATCGGTTGGGGTGTGACAGATTGGTATCAGAGCCATAACTATAGGGAATTAGGCAAGACTCGACCTAGTTCTGGTCGAAGTCTTAGAGACCTAGTCTATAGTTAAGAACCAACAGACCAACTCACGCGTATGCGTAAACTCGCCACTATCACTCGCTCTTTTCTATCACTGCACTCGAATTTTCAAGTTATGAACAGGTAATGAGGCCGAGAATAGGTGTGAAAACCGCAAACTCTCGACTAAAGTTGCCTAATCAGCTTGCGTTTTAGCTACAAACGAGGAGAATCATACCAAATTAGGAGTGAAATCCATATTTTGATGAATAATCTCCTCAAATTTTATTAAGAACAAGGACGAAGTTGTAAGACAGGGTTGAAACCCTAACCTTGACGACTCGTCCTGCTTTTATACAAAAACTCCCACCAAAGTTTCGATGGACTCCAACGATCTAAAGACACAATATAACCAATGGGAATTGCGCCAACGCCCAAGAATCGAGGCAAAGGCATAGTCCTGGAGGAAATTGTGCACACAGGATCCTTGCGAATAGTCGAGCCACTTTGGTTAGTCGAAGTCTATTAGCCGCAGACAATCTACCTTTGATTTATCGACCTTTATGAAGATTTTATGTATTTTCTGCTTATTTATTGACGTTTTGAGGTACTACCGGTTTCAATCTAATACTTTTGGCCTCTGCTACACACACAACACGCAACACATCATTAACCAAATCGCCCGCATTTCGCTACTTTCGAACACTCGCGAACTCAGAATACTAGGTTTCTGTTTTCTGACTACCCCTAGTGACTAAGATATATGTGTTCTTGCTATTGTGCTTACATGTTTACGAAGATTGTGATTATGTGCTCTATGTGTTTATGTGATTTTGTGCAATTCTGTGATTTTGTGACTATATGCGTTTACATGGTACGTGTTACTGAGCTTTAGTAGTAGTAGACGTGTGAGGTGAGATTCGAATACATGTGTTGAGTTCCGTAGCGATGTCAATTGCAGACAATGTCGTCTGGATCTCGTCATACACTCACTCGTCAGGAAAAGAGGGACAGACGTCTTGCCTCTATCATCGCGAAGAGTGTGGCAAAAGCTGTGAGTGATGCGTATGAGAATGCTAGCAAATCATCCGAGGAATCGAGGACTGAAGGTCCCAAAGCTGTCGCAAGACCTTTCAGTTTCAAACAATTCAAGTCATGTGGGCCGAAAGAATTCACAGGCGAAGGAGGTCCTACTGCACTATTCCACTGGTTTGACTCTATCGAGGTTACTCTGCGACAAAGTGGTTGCCCTGATGACCTTCGAACTCTGAACGCTACCGGCGTCTTTCAGTCCCGTGCTTTGGACTGGTGGACGGCTGAGAGGAACAAGAGAGGGAATGATGCAGCTTATGGTTTGTCGTGGGACTAGCTCAAGGAAGTCATGCTAGAGGAATTCTGCCCTCCTCACGAGCGTCAAAAGCTTGAAGATGAATTTTGGCACATACATCAGAAGGATGGAGACAATGCTGGTCTTACTGCTCGCTTCAAACAGCTCAGCATTATCTGTCCCGACCAGGTCAAGACTCCCGAGATGACCATCAAGAAGTACATCCGAGCTTTGCCCGACTGCGTTGCTGATTTCGTGCAAGCGGCTAAGACTACCACGATTGAGGAAACCTATCTGTTGGCCGCTGAAATCAATGACAAAAGGGTTAAAGCTGGTGTCTGGGATAAGCCCTCCAAGCATCTGTATCAAGCTACCGCTACTGCACCAACTGCTGAACCTACCTCATCAAGCTGCAAGAGAAAGAACAAGAGAAAGAGAAACTCCACCAACAAGAACTGTGCGATCACTACTGCACCAGTTCAAACCGTACCTGCTCAACAACGTCAAGTGGCAGCGCCTGTGGCCAATGCACCGCCTGCTAAGCATGCATATACTGGGCCACATCCGCTCTGCCCTACTTGCACCTATCATCACCCGACAGCTATTCAATGCCGCTTCTGTGCTCACTGTAATGTATACGGCCACTTTACTGCCAACTGCCGTATTCGCCAAGCTCCTGCCAATCAAGCTCTACTCACTGCCCCACAGGGTCAACAAGCTCCTCCGGCACCCGCAGTCAAAGCCAGAGTATGCTTCACGTGTGGCGACCCGAATCACTTCGCCAACATGTGCCCGAACAGGGTAGTGAAACAAGAACCGCAACAGCAGCAACCACTGCAGCAACCACAGCAGCAATAGCAGCAGCAACAACAGGCCGCACGCGCCAGAACTTTCAATCTCAATGTGCGTCAAGCCCAAGCCGACAACAACGTGGTCAATGGTACGTTCCTTGTGAATGGTATTTATGCTTCATGTTTGTTTGATACTGGAGCCGATAATTGCTTTGTGTCGCTCGAATTTGAGAAACTCCTTAGTCGTAAACGTTCCCGGCTCTCCTCTGCATTCGATGTTGAAGTCGCTACCGGAAGAACCGTCGCTGTAAACTCTGTTATTCGTGATTGCACTCTCGAGCTCAACAATCACATCTTCTCAATCGATCTCATTCTGATGCAACTAGGAAGCTTTGATGTCATAGTAGGCATGGACTTTCTTCGCGAAAACCATGCTGAAGTTGTGTGCTTCGATAAAATGATTCGTTTTTCGCTCGCAAACGGTGATTCATTGCGCGTTTATGGTGATACTAATTCGAAGGGTCTCAAACTTATGTCATGCCTCCAAGCTAGCAAGTATCTCCGCAAGGAATACAGGGCTTTCTTGGCTAACGTCGTAGCAGCGGAGAAGGAAAAGAAAGAGAAGAAGGAAGTGAAAGACGTTCCTGTGGTTCGAGAATTTCCTAATGTTTTTCCAGAGGATCTTCCCGGACTACCTCCAAAGCGCGATATTGACTTTCGCATTGATCTCATTCCTGGAGCCAATCCTATCGCCAGAGCTCCTTACCGACTCGCGCCGTCCGAAATGCGCGAACTCTCAACCCAACTCCAGGAATTGCTTGAAAAAGGCTTTATTCGCCCGAGCACCTCCCCTTGGGGCGCACCAGTCCTTTTCGTCAAAAAGAAGGATGGGTCGTTCCGGATGTGCATCGACTACCGGGAATTGAATAAGTTGACTATCAAGAACCGCTATCCTCTGCCTCGAATCGACGATTTTTTTGACCAACATACCATCAGCTGCGTATACAGGAGGATGATATACCAAAAACCGCGTTTCGTACTCGTTACGGCCATTACGAATTCGTTGTCATGCCGTTTGGCCTAACCAACGCACCAGCGGTTTTCATGGATCTGATGAATCGTGTGTGTAAACCATATCTCGACCGTTTCGTCATCGTGTTCATCGACGATGTCTTGATCTATTCCAAAACGAGATCCGAACACGCGCAACATCTACGTTTGGTTCTCGAATTACTCCAGGGGAACCAACTCTACGCCAAATTCTCCAAGTGCGAGTTTTGGTTGGGGGAGGTTCAGTTTCTGGGTCACATCGTAAATAGTCAGGGTATTCACGTCGATCCTGCGAAGATTGAAGCTGTTAAGAGCTGGGTTACGCCTAAGAACCCGTCTGAAGTCCGCTCCTTTCTCGGGCTAGCGAGCTATTATCGACGATTTATCGAAGGATTCTCGAAGATTGTTGTACCCCTTACCTCTCTCACGCATAAGGACCAGCCTTTTGCCTGGGGAACCAAACAACCTCAAACACATGCTTTGCAATGCTCCTGTTCTCACACTACCCGATGGAAACGATAATTTCATTATCTACTGTGATGCTTCCAACCCTTGGTCTCGGCTGTGTCCTAATGCAACGAGACAAGGTCATAGCTTACGCATCTCGTCAGCTCAAAGTCCACGAGAAGAACTATACAACCCACGATCTCGAGCTAGGCGTAGTTGTTTTTGCATTAAAGATTTGGCGACACTACCTATATGGTACAAGGTGTACGATCTTCACCGATCATAAGAGCCTACAACACATCTTTAATCAGAGGGAACTAAATATGCGTCAACACCGGTGGGTAGAACTTCTCAACGATTACGACTGTGAGATTCGTTATCACCCAGGCAAAGCAAATGTTGTTGCCGACGCACTTAGCAGACGGAGCTATCTGCTTAGCACTCGTAATGTTCAAGCCCAGCACAACCTCGAAGCTCTCATCCGCGACGCCCAACATGCATGTTTCAACGAACGCACTCTGAAGAAGGAAAGAATCTACCACGATGGAGCCCAGCTTGTGAGCAAATCAAACGGGATATTCCACTTCTTAGACCGAATTTGGATTCCCAAGCGAACCAATTTGCGACAGATTATCATGGATGAAGCCCACAAATCCCGATACTCTATCCATCCCGGTGCTGACAAAAATGTACCATGATCTTCGCTATAGGCAGTGTTGTAGAAGGCGCTAGGCGCTAGTCGGGCGGTGAGGTACCGCCTAGGGATTAATCGGGATTAATCGGATTGGTATTTTTATATGTATTTTTTCAAAATTATATATATATACCCAATAATATAAAAATAATACTTCAAAATTCACATAAATACTTCAAGTTTCAGATAGTATGGTTCGATTTTGACCGATTTTTACTGATTCTGACCAATTTTGACCGCCTAGGACCGCCTTGGACCGCCTGGGACCGATTTTGACCGATTTTAACCGATTAATATAGGCCGATTAATCCGATTTTTGACCGCCTAGGACCGCCTAGGACCGATTTTGACCGACTTTGACCGACTCCGATTAATTGGCCGACTAGCTCAAAATTAGTCAGTAAGTAGCCGCCTAGCGTCTAGGCGCCGATTAATCGGCCGCCTAGGCCGATTTTTGCAACACTGGCTATAGGTACTAGTGGCCGGGTATGAAACGGGATATCGCTCTCTACGTCGGAAAGTGCCTAACCTGTGCTAGAATCAAGGCTGAACATCAAAGACCCTCTGGCTTGCTCGAACAGCCACCAATTCCCATGTGGAAGTGGGAGAGCATAGCTATGGATTTCGTAACCAAGCTTCCAACCACGTCATCAGGTCACGACAGCATTTGGGTTGTTATTGACCATTTGACTAAATCGGCTCATTTTCTGCCAATACGAGAAGACTACAAGGTAGAACGATTAGCCCGAATCTACGCCGACGAGATCATTTGTCGACATGGGACGCCTCGTGACATCATCTCTGATCGTGATGCTCGGTTTACTTCACGATTGTGGGAAACATTCCAAGCGGCACTCGGTACAACGCTTAATCTAAGTACTGCGTTCCACCCACAAACCGACGGTCAGACTGAAAGAACGATTCGTACTCTTGAAGACATGCTCCGTTCATGTGTTCTAGACTTCGGTGGTAATTGGGATAGACACCTTCCGTTAGTCGAATTCTCGTATAACAACAGCTACCAGGCTAGCATCCAGATGGCACCTTTCGAGGCCTTATACGGAAGAAGATGTCGATCGCCTATTGTGTGGCACAAGATTGGTCATTCGCAACTAACCGGTCCGGAGCTGCTACAAGAAACGACAGACAAAATTTTCCAAATTCGAGACAACCTCGCAAAAGGTCGGGATCGACAGAAAGTTTACGCCGATAAAAAGCGCAAACCCCGTGAATATGGCGTTGGTGACTACGTACTCCTAAAGGTATCACCTTGGAGGGGTGTAGTCCGATTCGGCAAGAAGGGGAAACTCGCGCCTCGATATGTTGGACCTTTTAAGATTCTGGAAAGGATCGGAAAAGTCGCCTACAGACTCGAATTACCGGAGGAACTTAGCAACGTCCACCCGACTTTCCACGTGTCAAACCTCCGAAAGTGCATCGCCGACCACGACTTACATGTTCCTCTAGATGATCTACAAGTGAACGAAGCATTACACTTCGTGGAAAAGCCTGTCGAAATCATGGATCACCAAACCAAGCAACTTAGGCGCTCAAACATTCCTATCGTGAAGGTCAGATGGGAAGGAAAACGAGGCGCGGAGTTCACTTGGGAACTCGAAAGAGACATGAAGGCAAAATATCCACAGTTGTTTAATTAGAGAAATAGTCTAGAGAGAGAAAGTCTCTCACGTGGTTCTCGGTGCTTGTATGCGCCATCATAATCAATAGAATCACGGTTATTGTATACGTCTAATTTAGTAATTTTCAGTTAGAAACGTGAAAAGGTAAAAGAAGTAAAGAGAATTTGACGAATCTGAGTGTGTTTGATCCTCGCAATCGAGCACCTGCTCAGATACCACATGTAGGCCCCGATTTGACTCCGTTACGATTATGTTTGGTCACGATCGTTCACGGATTCCGCACGACTCAGAGTCAACAATAGTCAACACGGATATGTTATCCGCACGTGAACATCAACAGCAACATTCCATATTTTTAACGAACTCAAATTTCTCACAAATGGCTTCGAATTAAGATCTGAAACTTTATAGGCTTTTAGATCAGGCAAATTTCGCATAACATACCCAAAAATCAGCAATTTTATCTGTAAAAAGTCGATTAATTCGACGATTTCCAGTGGTCCAAGCGAAGAACTCTCACATGTGATCCACGGTTAGTTACGGCTTCAGCTTAATTTCGGGACGAAATTCCCTAAACAAGGGGAGGCTGTAACACCCCGTGTTTTCACAAGTGAAAGTCAAAGTCAAGGTCAAAGTCAACGACCGATTTCGCGCGACTTGACTCGTAGAAATGTTTTTATTTTATTTATATTATGTGGAGTAAGTGTCGTTCATTACAATAATCGAATCGTGGTAACCATATTTCAATCGACCTACGAGTGTGAATGATAGGAAGTAACAATGCGATAAAGTTAATCAAGCTATGCAAATCAAATCAACATCGAACCGTAACTCGAACTGTGTATTTTGCTTATTGTTTATACGTGTGTGTGTGCCTTACGTGTTACCTGTGCATGTTTATTTTATGTTATGTTGTGATAATCAAGCGAACCCAATCGAACTCGAAGTTTAACTCGAATGTAAACGAACCCGAACCCGAATTCCGAGTCAAACCATATAAGAAGTAGTTGGGACTGAAAGTAATTTGACTAGGAAACCCTATCGAATCGCTCGAAAACCGAAGCCGAAGCGTCATCGCACCGAACGCACCAAATCAGGCGACATCCGCACGGATGGTCAATCCGCACGGATTGCCAATCCGCACAGATTGCCAATCCACACGGATGACCAATCCGCGCGGATAGCCTATCCGGGTGACGTGCCATCCACACGGCTCACCCTTTCCCCTTTTAGCATCCTATAAATACACGGGTTACTATCCAACTTTTCCACTTTTGGCAAGTGACGTCAGAACCGCACGCATTCTTCACTTTTTCTCAGATTCCTATCAATCCAGGTAAGATCTTGCACTAATTCTTGTATATCCTTGATCACTACACAATTCTACACCTTTCCATCTTTCAAATCTCAACTTCCAACCATGAAATCATCCAGATTTGAGGTATTCTCGGGTGACGTCATCATGAAGTTCTTATGAACTTCAAGCTCGACTTCATTCCACTAAGAATAGCTCAGATCTGAACGATTTCCATAAGATTTCACAACAACTTCACCTAAATCTAAACTTTTCTAAGGATAAAAGAGTTGAAAGAAATAAACCTAAGTTATCTCCTTCTTTTACCCTTAATATCGGTACGAATCTGATCGGTTCTAGTATTCCACTCATTAATAGTGATGCAATAGTCCTAGATCTGGATTCTACCCACCAGACACCTGATTTCGGGGTCAACCGGAATGACCGTTCTGAGTCGCCGACAGGCCAAGTTAGGGTGGTTCCTGACCGGTCTACTCACGCGAGTAAGAATACGATTCCAAGTGGTTGCAACGTAATCAGAACGTCTCGATAAACGACAACAGAAACCAAGAGTAGACGAACGGAACAATCAGACCAGGGACTGTCCGCACGGACAAGCTGTGCGCACGGACAGGCTGTACGGACGGGTTGTCACCCGGACGAGCTACCCTTGGGACCCACTTCCCAAAGAAGGTTTGAGTATCGACGAATGAGCAATCCGGACGGACGATCTCTGAATGGATTACTCTTCGGATCATGAGATACTAAGGCCTTAAAATAAATTCAAACAGTGTTCATCCGCACGGCCAAGTCGTCCGCATGGACAGGCTATCCGCACGGATTGTCTCTGCCCGCGCGCACAGACTGTTCGCACGGATCACCATTGTCCGCACGGACTACCATCTGGACGGATTGTTGTCCGCGCGACCGGCTTGAAGGGTAGAAACACTTAAATGTTTTCTAAATGCTACAACGAAAACTCCAAAGCACAAGCCATCATACACAAACACATCCTTAACTTAGGAAGAAACAGTCCACTTGAACGTTTATCCGCACGAACGACTTGTCCGTACGGATAAGCAATCCGCACGCACGACTAGTCCGCACGGATTACCGTCCGCACGGACAGCTCACGCGCACGGATAGCTTACCCGGATGGGTCACCATCCGTACGGATTACCATCCGTACGGATAGTTCACCCGCACGGATGACTTCCTCTCACGGATAGTTGATCCGCACGATCAGCCATCCTAACCACCCTCACTTTGTACTGATTTGCGTGCCACTTAACCTTACGCTATCGAATCTATTCAGGCTAACCGTACTCACTGAAAAGCGCTCCCTTCAATCCATATCGCTGTGAGTATACTTGAACCCTTTTTGCTTTAGCACTTTTGGGTGTTACATACGTTACGAATATTCAAACTACAACTATCACACTACTCAAGCTATTTTAACGCTAAACCAGTTACGCATGTTATACGTGGCTTATGAATGCTTGTTTGTTATGTTTACACATGGAATGCTGTCTACCTGCCTTAGCAACGATAGTACTATAGTTTGGACTCAGCACCCGTTCACACGGGGGTTGTTAAGGATCTTTTACTTGCATGGATTACAGTGGTAATCATGTATTGCGAACTCCCTCGGGCAGTCAACCCGCAGTCATTGGTATCGATGGATCTATGTCGATAACTAACGTGCTTCATTTCACTATGTGTACGTGCTGGTTATGCGTAAACGAATTCGAACTCTATATGCTATTATCAAACTTGTATGCTCACCTTTACATTTTATGTATTGACCTTATTTTAACGTATGTGACAGGTGCCTAGGTTGTTTATATGCTTCTCGGGCTGTGATGAAATTGAGGCTATGAACTGGAGTCCTAGAAACCAACGAATAAATTATTATGTTTAAATCTGAGTTGTCGGAACAGAATATTTGTTTAGTTTTTATCTGTAATGACTTGTTTGCTATTTGAGACATGGTATGGGACATGTTAACTTAAATTGAATGGTAATGATAGTTGTTATGGAAACTTCTGGAGAATCTGTTTCGCTCAGTGCCACGCCCCGATGATTCCGCCATCGGTTGGGGTGTGATATTAACAATAACAGGTCTTACCAATGGCGAGCCAGCAGAGTTGTCACTATCAAATAGCATTTGAGCAGTTGCAGATGCTTCGTCAAAGGATGGCAGATTAAAGGAGTCGAATAGCCCATCATAATTGAACATCCAAGGATCACCCGGAGCTCTAACACAATTTGTATACCTTTGAACCCTTACTTCACTCAATAGCTCAATCTTTTTGGTTGCCAGATTCCATACATGAAAATTCGGAGTAGCATATGCAAGGAAGAAACCCTCGATAGCTTTAGCGCCAAACTTTCCATCCGGCTCAATCATAATACATGGACCGCCAAAAGGTTCTAGGTGAGAAATGTCCGGTTTCCTTTTCTGTAGAAGTTCGAAACAAGTCTTTTCATGCCTTTTAACTGTAAGAAATCAATTTAACGTGTAGCAAGCAGTCGACACAGCCTCCCCCCAGAACTGAACAGGAAGCTCCGACTCTACCAACATCGTTCTTGCAGTTTCAATTATCGTCTGATTCTTCCTCTCAGCGACACCGTTTTGTTGTGGAGTGTAGCGAGAACTGTATTCATGAAGAATGCCCTTGGAAGTACAGAACTCATCCATTACACAGTTTTTGAACTCAGTTCCATTGTCACTTCTGATTCTCTTCACTTTCAACGTGTACAAATTTTCTAGCATAGTAAGAAGATATTTGAGGATTCTAGGAGTTTCACTCTTGTGTGCCATAAAAGCTACCCAAGAAAATCTAGAATAGTCATCAGTAACTACTAGATAATAAGCATCCCTAAAGGTTGTCTTGTGTTTCATAGGTCCAAAGAGGTCCATATGAAGACGTTCGAGAGGCATGCTAACAGTGTTGATTTTCTTAAGCGGGTGAGACTTCTTCGTTTGTTTTCCCTTCTGGCACGAAACACAGATATCGTGTAGATGAAAATTCCTCACAGGCACACCATTCACAAGATTGTTTTCACCAAATGGTTCATTTTTCTTAAGTGAATGTGCCCCATTCTTCTGTGCCAAGATATAGACTCCTTCTCTGTGGCTTTTGAGACAAAACATGTGACTTGCACAGATGTCGTAATCGCTTGGCTCATATCAAGAATATAAAGATCATTAACTCTTGGAGCCGATAAGAGACTCCATTCTTTTGGACTTTTGAAACCAGGTTTCAGCACATAACAACCGGCATCATCAAAATGCACGATGAACTTCTTATCGCAGATTTGCGAAACACTCAGAAGATTGTGATCAATTTGACCACATAATTGATCTTATCGAAACATACAACACCATTGGAGATCATTCCTTCTCCAGTGATGTATCCGCCTTTGTCTCCAGCAAACGCGACATAACCTCCTCTAATGTTTTTCACATCATACAGAAGCCGTAAGTCGCCTGTCCTGTGCCTAGATGCTCCACTGTCAACAATCTAATGACTATTAACAGTTCCTCCTGGAACATCCTGCACACATCATCCAACGATTAGTTGAGGATGGGAACCCAAGCCTTAGTGGTCTTGGGTCATCCCTAAGCATCATGAAAAGTGATCTCGATTTCCTGATGATTTTCAAACACAGCAGCTCCCCCTGAACTTTCACCCGTCTTAGGTCTCCAAGTTTGATTTTGTTTACCAGTTTGATTCTTATGAAAAGATTTTGAAACTTCTGGTTTTAACGATTGTCAAGAACTTGGTTCCCTTTTAATTGATTTGACTTCAGATTTTAAAGCCTTTTCAACTGCCTTGACGTTTTGACGTCGTTGTTTTGTTTCTTGTTCTTTAACAGTTCTTTTATCATGTTTTGGTGAAACAGGACGACGTTGTGGGTGAACCTTTTCAGGTGGTTCTTTCTCAACAAATTTTTATTTGGGAGTATTTGTACAATTTTTAATGATATGTCCAAACTCCCCACACTTAAAACACGTTCTCCTTTCAACAAACTTAGGAGAATCTGATCGATGAACAGATGTCAAACCTGTAGAACCTGAGGTACTGTAAGTCCAGAATCACTACAATCGGATATCAAACACCAAACAAGTAGCGGAAATACAAGTGAGATGTGAAAGATTGAAAGTAAGATGTATTGATTCGAAGCAAAACAAGCACACGATTCTAAGATCGTCTGGTACTTGATATCGCACAAAAGCAAAAGTTTTCCAAGGAATCAACAACCTATCAAGACTAAGGACTCCCCTATTTATACATGCATAGGAGATCCTTTTACATTGGGCCAAGCCCATACCCCATAGACATCAAAACAACCATACAAGCCCACTATATAGTTCGAACCCAAAACAAACATAATAATCCAAGACAGACGCAAACCTACACTAGTTCAGGTCCTTACAATATCCCCCTAGGTTTGTGTTGGCTTGGCGTCTTCTCCTTTACTGCTGCCTCCTCTTCTGCTTCTTAGCTTGTTCTTTTTGTTTCTTCTGTAGTTCAGGCAAGATCGGTATATTCCTTCCCACATACGGACCAAACAGTTGTGTTTCAACTCTTGTACGTTGCCCTGACCATAACTTGAAGCTCATAATCTGGGCCACAGCTCCTGTCCAGCTTTTGGCACACACCTCGTACTGGGGATCTGACGTGCTTGAAGTGGTTTAATAAAAACAACTAAAATTAACCCTAATCTAGACACTCTAAGCTTTAAATTTATAAACTTAGACTCGATCTAAAACTAAAACCACACAACCGGCAAGTGTACCGATCAATGTAGTATAGCTAAAGTAAGTCCGAGTATCGAACCCACGAGACTCTAATGATTACGCTAAGACTCTATTTAGACTAGAATTGACACGACTTAACTAATTTGTTTATTTGATGAGGGGGGTTTCTAAAAATCCTAAATAAAATATTAAAATAATAATAAATAACTAGACACGAACTTGGACGAAGACTAGAACTAGTGGCGATGAAGACTACCTAGGCTAGACGCAAGTTTAATTCAGAATGGATTTCTATTCGATAGTTTTGTGGTATGGAACCGGGATCTTTAAATGCTAAACCTATTAAGATACCAACTAAGCCCCTCAATCCCTCTCAAGGTGATTCTTGTGGCACTACCTAGGCTGTTATGATTACCGGTTTTCTAGATTTCATCACAGTCCTCTAGTTTCTTGAAAGTGCCTAAATAAGACAATCTACCTCACAGCGCGAAAGTCTAAGGAAACTATGGGTTTTAATCTTGGTTTAATAGAAAAGAGAATGTTTAAGGACTAGACCGATTTTTAACAAAACCTAGACCTAGTTATAAACCAAACCAAGACCTATTAATAACCTCGAGCCTCACAGCGACAAGATTAGTAGAACACTTGATTTTATTAAATTACCGAATATTACTTCTAAGGTTACTTATGCAATTTTCACCCTAAAGGATTAATGACTTATTACGTGATATAGACACTCACCTAAATCAAGAATCCTAGCACAACCCTATTATGTGATATAGACCGTCACCAAGGATTATACGAAGCAACAATCGGCAATAAAACAATATCAAGCATGCATATACACCAAGTTAAAATTCCATAGCCGTTACAATACAAGAAAATCCATAAACCACTTAAAAACCGAATAAAAATCCAAACTTTATTTAAACCATTGTCATTCCTAGGTAGTTAAAGGTTTTTAGCCAAGAATCATGGTCATGGAAACAATCAAATAGAGTCTAAAAACTGAATTCATCGACATAAAGAACAAGAAAAATAGATAACAAGAAAAACCAGGAAGTTAGAACCCGTTAATCCTTGATCTCTACGCTTCCACTTTGATCCGATGATTCCCAAGCTTGATTTCTTTTGCAAAAGATGCTCTCCAATTCGTTCCTACTGATGTTCGTTCGGGTCTGATCTTCCTTCCGTTTGATATGTTCGATCGTTATATATATAAAACTAGGTTATAACCCCGTGTATTACACGGGGTTGAATAAATAAATTTTATATACTAAATAATAAAACAATATATCTTTAAAAACTTCATTTATTATACGGGTTGAATAAATATAATTTTATATATTAAATAATAAAAAGTTATATCTATAACAACCGTTTGATGAGATTTTTTTTTGAAATTTCACAAGTAAAGGGCCTGAAATGTAATTTCTTTTTAAACTCTAACTTTATAAAAGTAAAAATTTACATGTAAAACAAATTGTAGAATTATACATAGGCCTATTATGGTATCTTTAACTTCCGTTTTGACGAATTATACTTATATGCTCTGGAGTATTACAGTCATATGCATATTTTTAACATATTTATCCTTTTTGCTTATTGATAAGAAACATGTGAATATCACATTCTAAGTGTTCTTAGTTTCATGTTTACTTCCTCTGTTTCCTCTTATCCCTCTCCATTATATTTTGTAAACAGAATATCATCATGTGTTAATTTTACAAATTTATGAAACCGAATATAATCATGTCCTAGGTAGTCTTAGTATTATTGGAATTTCCATTTGATTCATGGTTTCTGTTAGTTACTTCGAATTTCCTTGTTTATTTTCTGTATGAGGTATGCGTGTATCCCAAAAACGTGAAAGGTTGAAACCGGTAACCACTTCATTTAGCTGCAGTGTGATGACAGTTTAAACCCATTTAGCTTTTTTTTTGTTTATGATCTACCCAACTGTAATATGAGTTCAGCTAACATGTTCAGTTTAATTTATTTCATTACGTACAGGTCGATACATAAAAGGTTTCGTTGAAGGGCATATAGTGATGGGTACTGGTCGATACATCTTAGTTTTATATCTATTTATGAGCATTACACGGTGGATGTGAGTAACGGTGTGAGTGGTAGTTGATGGTTTGTTTTGAAGGTTGTAGACAGAGAAAGCAGAGGGTAATGGTTTTAGGCTTAAAAAGAAATTACATTTCAGGCCCTGTACTTGTGAAATTTAAAAAAAAAAAAACTTATCAAACGATTGTTTCTAACCCAGTTAGGCATTTGAATGAAAATGACAAAAAGTTACAAACGTGGGGGGCTATTTGGTACAAAAAATCATTTTGGACGAAAATGACAAACATGCCCAAACCTGGGGGACGATTTTGGCAATTAACTCTAATAATTATCCATAAGATATTAAACTATTAATATTTAGTAGAGGATTATCTATAATATAAGATATTAAACTAAATAATATTTAGTATAAGGGTTATATATAATTAATTAGAAGAGATTAAACTAATATTACAATTATCTTTAAGAGATGGTCTAATATGATGACAAGTGTCCCAAAAGTGGTTTCTTTTATTATATAGTATAGATAGGGGTCACCGCCTCTTCTTATTAATATATGGACTCCCTCTAAATATTTCTTGCGGCCCAATCTAACTTCCTCAGCGTTACTCCAGCCCAAATCAAAGAAATATGGACGGTGGCATGCTTATGTAATTTAGATATCTTATTGAGGGCATTCTGTATATAATCTTGCGCAGCCTTCTCTTTTCTTTGCCGTTTACTATCTCTTTTATAATAATACTAGGTTATATCCCCGTGAGCTTCACGGGTTATGGGTTGTGTTAAAAAACATTTAATAAAGTAGTTTTTAGCTAAATCTGTTAAAAATATAAAAAAATTTCAAAGAATTTCACACGTCACTATCAGAATTACTCTCCTATGTTTATCATATTATACATAATTGAGAATGCCGGTTTCCCATCAGAGTTTGAATAGAGTGGTTGCGAAGCCGTTTATGGACCCAGATGTTGCATTTGCCAAATCTTGTTCTCTTAGTTTAAAAATGCGAAGCTGAGGCGTGACTCACGAGGCACTCAGAAAATCACATCAGGGGCAAAAAGGCGCGCCTCATAACTTACAGTGGTTCGCGAATAGTAGACAATATAAAGTGTATATCTTCAACTGTATCCTTTTACATAATACAATTACATAATGAATATATACACTGTATCCAGAAACAAATCAAGCATCATCATTGGATCTATGCATAAAGACTACACAAAAATAATGTTCACTCAATCTCAATATAATGTGTGTGAAACTACTTGAGACAAAAAACTAATACCTATAACAGCAGTGTCATATGCAGAATCAGAACATCCTTAACTTCTCCAAAAACGGCTTCCAAAATCCGACATCAATGTACGATACCACTAAACCAAAGCCATTTTCCCTCGTTTACTTTCTCTTTAATTTCATTTCTAACAACTCGAACCAACAACAAACCAGCAACGGATAACGATAATATCAGCATAAAGAATACACTATTCCATCCTCGTGTAGATATATATCCAGCCAAAAGCGGGCCCAACGCTTCACCAACCGAACCAGTACCATCTATGATCGCACTCACGGTAGCTAAGGCTCGAGAATTACCTTTAATTGAGCTTTGTGTACCGAGATCAGCTGCAACAGCAGTCGTAATAAGTGCGTATGGACAAAACACATCTAAAGAAAATTCTTGAAAGAACAAACTTGAGTATCAAACATACAAAAAAAGTACCTGCTCGTGGAGCGGCAAACGGATACTGAGTTAAGCGAAGACCCGTCAAATCTCTCACCGGAATAATCCGGTGACGATAGTTTAGGGATTTGTCGGGTCGAATCACATGGATGTATCTTATGACTAAACTTGCCCCCAAATTTATGTTTACTCTCAAGACCGGCACAAAACTTGCACGGTCGGATATCAAGCTCAGCAAACGAACCGTATCTCGCACACAACCCTCACAAAACACGCGGCTACACTTTTGACAGGGGTAACCAACGCTAGACTCCGAAACTCTCAATCCGCATTCACAACATATGGTTTGACCAACATCAGCCATGTTGACTTCACCAGACACAGAACTTATACCACTTTTTCCCCAATAAATCCAAGATACAAACTTAACCAAATGACTCAAATCTAGTAGGGACTTATCAGACACTCCCATCACATATCAAAACCCAATTCTTGTTATATAACCTATATAACATATCCTATGTCAATAAACTAATAAACTGAAAAACTATAGAACCCAAAAACTGTAATAAAAAATACTTGGGTTTTCTTCTATGGATGAAAAAGATTCAAGAGAGCAACAAAAAGGCCATCTTGAAATCAAATAACATCTCAATTTAGAAATGTATATACACAACACAAATCACTATCTTTTTCTTCTTTTGAAATTATATAAAAGTAACAAACTTTAGCTAACCAATTCCAGAATCAAACATCAAACACACCAGATCCACAACTTGATTAACTCAATCAACAAAGGTTCGAACAAAAAGAAACAAACCCTCATGTTTCAAGCACCAAAAACTCATAAAAATGTTAACTTTCATCCAAATTGAAGTGTAAATAATTTTCTAAAAGAGGTTAATTAGAGAACAAAGAGGGAAAGAATGAAAATGGGAAATTAGGGCTCGTATCACATTACACAAACAGAAACATGTTTACCTTATAACTTGCACATCTCACCAAACAAAAAGACCATGAAAATTCTTTAATAACTGCGTAGGGGAGGAGAATCGATGAATGATAATGGAGATGTGGATGAGGCTAGACCTTCAGACATGAATCTTTTTGAGAGAAAGAGAGAGAAAAGTGAAGGTCAGTTTGAATTTTGAATTGAGCTCCGAGTTTTTGTTGGCAACCTCCCATAAAGAAATCAGGGGAACTTGACATGTGGAAAGAAGGCTGGATATGCTTCCACGTGTCCTAGTCATGTTTTCCTTTATTATATAGGAAGACTTGGCCAATTCCTTCAATCAATATATGTCAGCAACTCAAAATAATAATCATCTCATCACACATCACAGTATCCTACGAATTGTTGTGATGTGTTACATTAATTCAAGTTTCATCTTTTATTCAACTTTGGCCCCTCATCTTTTAATACATATCACAATGATTTTTTTACTTTCAGCTTATTGCAATAATGGTCCCCCGAGATTTAAAATAGAGATAGTGGTCACGGCCCACTCACAGAAAATAGCGGCAATTTTAATTTAGTCACTGGCGTTCTACTCTGCCCAACTAGCTGGTCATTTCCATATTACACGTTTTTGTTCCATTTACACCAGGACCTGCCAAAACACAATATAATATAATATAATATAATACTAAAACTAAATAAAAACAAATAAAAACTATACAAAAATTATACAATCTACACGGTACGAATATGTGTATTTTAACCCACATCAAATATCCCCATACTTAACCTTTTTTCGTCCCCGAAAAAGAATTATGCAAACGGAATCATAGTCGGAATAGTCGATCGGGACAAAGCTTATGTTAATTTATTAAAATCGAAACTCGTGTTAGCCGCGATTGCAAGTATATTGATCCTTTTAAACCCAACCCGGTTCCAAGCCCTTATCATGCGATTTTAGTTCAAGTGCGGTCAATCTACCTAGGGTCTCACGCTAAGAATTGCAAGTCCACCTAATCCCCCCTCAAGCTTATAGGACAAAAGGAACAACCACTGGGCTATTTCCTAACCGCCTTATACCAAGATCAAGAGAGTTTAGAATCAAAATTTTTTTTTTCCATTTTTTTTCTTTTCATCACTTTTTCTCATTTTTTTCTTTTACGAGCGTAGACGTTGCTTTCCCTAACTCAGAGGCATTCCGGCTGTAGAGTCGCTATCCCCAACTCGGATTACTTAGGCTTCGGTACTTTTTATTTATTATTTTTTTTCTTTATTTGCAAGGTCGATTTCACACACTCTAGAGGTAATCCGACTGTAAAGTCGCTATCCCCAACCACAGACTACATAGAAATGACTACTTTCATTTAGTTTCTAGCTCGCTTACTATTTCTTTTTTTTTCCCAGCGTGATAATGACCAAAAACTCTAACGATCTTAGCTTATAACGGCATCCCTTATACTATTATTGGTGGTGTCAATTTCCCCACTTTCCCTAGATGAGAACCCACTAGTAGACCGACAATTAGGTATAATTAATATCAAAGGAACCCAGAACCGAATCGAGCCTACCCGCACATCCCAAACTAGACACAAGCTCAATTATTTTATTCTCATATTATTATTATTTGACCCCGATCAAAAACCCGACTTTTCTATCATTTTCCGCTTTTTAGTTTGCAAACTTCTTGTTCAGAAGACATTTTCTAATTTTTGTTTTTGGATTTTTGAAATTTTTTTAAATTCTTTTGTATTTTTCGACTTTTTATGACTCGACTAACTATACTAACGACACTAAACGATAGTTTCCCATCCTCACACTTAAACTCTACATTGTCGTCAATGTAGGATGGAAACCGACTAAAAAACCTAAAAATAAATAAGAAATAAAAAATAAATGGCAAATCGGAAAGGACTTAGCTGGTTGAATAAAGTGCAAGCTCCAAAACTCTCGTCCAATCCAGCTCGATCGTATAGCATTTCATTCGCGATTAGCTTTAACTCTGACTGGTATGCTTAGAAAATGCCTGGAATTTGATAAGCAGCTCCGAAATCACCCAAATGAAGATTGAGTACGGGTGGTACATATTCAAACCTGCATAACCAAAAGCAAGCACAAACCAAAGCAATACCGACTCTAAAAAACGACTCAAGAACCACTAATTTAGACTCATGGTACAAAATAAATGACTCAATAACCAAGTAAACACGAAAACACAAAACACGAAAAAAAAAACCAAAACTACGGTAAAGACTCAAAATCTACAAACTCTACAAGTGTGCTATCCACTTTTCTAATACTCACGGAGGATCATATAGACGTGGCTCACCTCCGTACCAAAACTCACGGGCTGTAGCACCATCATACCTATTATTATCCGAATCTATCCGAACACCCGCATACCTGTCACAACCTCTCAAACCATCATCGGGCGGTTTAAACTTATACTTTTCAAATTGAAATCTATCCCCACACTGAGCCTTGCTCAGCGCTTCTATCTTAGATTCTAAACATTTTACCCTTTTTCTAAGATCATCTACTCCCCTATCAGGTGGATCCCCACACTTGGGTCCTATCGCTTCCTCTAGACTAGGACCACTTATCACCTCTTTCTCACTTCTCTCATCTTCTAACTTCGATGAGATGATAACCGGTAGCTCGGAACCCTCTCCTAGAAAAGCATACTCACGATGGGATGGAAGAACCTAAAGTTCTAAGGGCGGTGGAATGTCTACAGGAGTACTCTCATCACTAATCTCGTTTAGTTCTAGCGTCTCAGGAACCCACACATCATCGCTCTCATCAAACTGCTCCTCCTCAACTTCTTCTTCATCAAGCTCGTCAACAACTCTCTCACCTACTAAATCAGCTCCACTGATGTACTCAAGACACGTGTCGACACAAGATATGAAAGAATTTAAAAAGTAAACGGAATGACACGGCCCGCTATCTTCATCTCCACCTCCAGGATGCTGCATCGCTCTATCGATCTCGAATGTGACAATCTCGTCACCCGCACGAAGAGAAATATTACCGTCAAAGACGTCGATGATCGCCTTTGCAGTTCTAAGGAATGGACGGCCTAGAATGACAGGAACTCTTTCATCGGCCTCCATATCAAGAACGACGAAGTCAATAGGAAACACGAATTTATCAACATTCACCAACAAATTCTCGACTATCCCACGAGGATACTTGACTGAACGGTCAGCCAAGGACAACGACATACGAGTGGGTGCAAGCTCTCCTAACCCAAGCTTCTCATACAAAGAAAATGGCATCAGATTAATGCTAGCCCCTAAATCGGCTAAAGCGTGAGCAGGGGTAACAGCTCCCCCAAAGAGACATGGAATGGTGAAAGTACCAGGATCGGTTAATTTCTCTTGCAACTTATTCAAGACTACCGCGGAACAACCTCCTGTCAATGGAATATTCGAAAGCTCACCAATTCTCTCCTTACGCTTCAAAAGATCTTTGAGAAATTTAGCATACTTAGGCATAGACTGAAGTGCCTCGATAAACAGAAGATTGATTTTCAACTGTTTGAACATCTCAAGGAATTGCCCATACTCCTTAGCATATTGCTGCTGCTTAAGGCGGGCGGGAAACGGAAGGCGTGAATGATCAATCACTGGTGATGGCCGAACCTTCGTCGGCTGCTCTCCACTTTCTTCTCTACTGGTGACTCCTCGGCGTGTGCGGTACTTGCTGGGTCTAGCCTCATGTGCACCTTACCGGGAGCCTCCATCTCGATCTCCTCATCGACCTCATCCTCTTTCTCTTCCTCAACTATCTCTCTCACTACTTCTCCCAAACTCTTTCCACTGCGGGTCGTAATAGCTTTCGCTGAATGATTCGCGGGATTCGTGAAAGTATTTCCCGAAAACTGACCAGGTGGATGCTCCTGCAACTGTTTAGATATTCCGCCTACTGTTCTTTGGAGATCTAAAAGTGTGGATTGCTGACTCTTAAGCTGAAGATCGTGACTCTTATTAATCTGCACCTGATTTTTAGCGAAATCAGTGAGGGATTTCTGCGTCGCCTGATTCTGCGTCATCATCTGCGCGTTTTGTGTCATCATCTGAGCGAACATCTCCCCCATCCTACTCAAACTCCCCTCGAAAGCCTTGCCACTGCCTTGACTCTCTTGATTCGACCCCCCACTAGCGAACTGACCTCCTGAGCCACTAAACTGACCACTCTGACCCGAACCACTACTCGTGTAAAGACCCGGCCCCCTACTTTGATACTGTCCAGATGGGAAACCAGGGGGATTGCCAGAAGAACAAAAACCACTATTGTTCCCACTACCGCGCCGGTTGGAGTTGTAATTGGAATTATTGAACGGATTCGTGGGACCCTTAGATTCACCGGCTATGTACTCAACCTGCTCGAGAGTAAGTGTGGGACAATCGAGCGTATCGTGACCTCCCCTACAAACCTCACATCTATCAACTTTCTTCTTAATCTCATTCAACTCTTGCCTCATACTCTCGACTACAGCAGCTAACGATGGATCCGAGCTAACTTGGTTTACCCCTCGACCGGCCGAGGTGGTATGAACAGGAATGGAAGTCCTGTGGGTAGAGCTATAGTCCATATCAGAATGTGCGAAACTCTCAAACAAATCATTGCACTCATTCACCGTCTTCTTTCCCATAAGCTGCCCTCCTGCTGAAGTATCGAAACGAGCTTTGATCTCAGGAGTAAGACCATTGTAGAACTTTTCAACTAACGCCCAATCAGACAAACCATGCTGCGAACAACGCGAGAGAAGCGTCTGAAAACGCTCCCATGCTAAGTGGTAAGGCTCATCAGGCTCCATGCGAAAGGAGTGAATCTGATCACGAAGGCGAGACGCCTTGGCTGGTGGGAAGTACTTGGCTAAGAAAGCATCGCGAAGACCAGCCCAAGTAGTGTAAGTGCCAGCAGGCTGAGAATCGAGCCAAGTCGCTGCGCGACCTGCGAGTGAGAATGGAAAGACCTGAAGGTAACGAGCATCGAGGTTCACACCCTCGATGGAAAAGGTGCTGTAAAGGCGAGTGAGGTGATTGATGTGAGCGGGTGCATCCTCGTCGTCACGACCATGGAACTGGCAAGAATGGGTGATGGTCGTCATGATGTAAGATGGAATATGCCAAGACCTCTCATTCGTAATGTTGGGAATGGTGATGGGCGAATTGGCGCCAGTGAAACCAGTAGCAGCTTGCTCGTAAACGGTACGATTAGCCATTTGAACTGCGGGTGTAGGACTCTGAGGAAGGGTGGGTGGTGGGGAATTGTGTGGTGACGGCTTCGGTGTGAAGTCGAAAGCTAGGGTGGAATGCGAAGACGAAGAAGAGCTAGACGAACTTACCTCGGACGCAGAAGACGAGAAGGAAGACTTTAACAAATAACTCGACAAAAACTAGAAAAGACACTAAAACAAACATATTTTTTTTGAATTTTTTTTGAATTTTTAGACTCCTACGACTCAACGAACAAACAAATAGCACGTAATATGTCAAATAAGTCCAAACAAAGTAATCAATGCAAATGCCAAAGAGTCCCCGGCAACGGCGCCAAAAACTTGATGTGCTTGAAGTGGTTTAATAAAAACAACTAAAATTAACCCTAATCTAGACACTCTAAGCTTTAAATTTATAAACTTAGACTCGATCTAAAACTAAAACCACACAACCGGCAAGTGTACCGATCAATGTAGTATAGCTAAAGTAAGTCCGAGTATCGAACACACGAGACTCTAATGATTATGCTCAGACTCTATTTAGACTAGAACTGACACGACTTAACTAATTTGTTTATTTGATGAGGGGGGTTTCTAAAAATCCTAAATAAAATATTAAAATAATAATAAATAAATAAATAGACACGAACTTGGACGAAGACTAGAACTAGTGGCGATGAAGACTACCTAGGCTAGACGCAAGTTTAATTCATAATGGATTTCTATTCGATAGTTTTGTGGTATGGAACCGGGATCTTTAAATGCTAAACCTATTAAGATACCAACTAAGCCCGTCAGTCCCTCTCAAGGTGATTCTTATGGCACTACCTAGGCTGTTATGATTACCGGTTTTCTAGATTTCCTCACAGTCCTCTAGTTTCTTGAAAGTGCCTAAATAAGACAATCTACCTCACAGCGCGAAAGTCTAAAGCAACGATGGGTTTTAATCTTGGTTTAATAGACAAGAGAATGTTTAAGGACTAGACCGATTTTTAACAAAACCTAGACCTAGTTATAAACCAAACCAAGACCTATTAAGAACCTCGAGCCTCCCAGCGATAAGATTAGTAGAACACTTGATTTTATTAAATTACCGAATATTACTTCTAAGGTTACTTATGCAATTTTCACCCTAAAGGATTAATGACTTAATACGTGACATAGACACTCACCTAAATCAAGAATCCTAGCACAACCCTATTATGTGATATAGACCGTCACCAAGGATTATACGAAGCAACAATCGGCAATAAAACAATATCAAGCATGCATATACACCAAGTTAAAATTCCATAGCCGTTACAATACAAGAAAATCCATAAACCACTTAAAAACCGAATAAAAATCCAAACTTTATTTAAACCATTGTCATGCCTAGGTAGTTAAAGGTTTTTAGCCAAGAATCATGGTCATGGAAACAATCAAATAGAGTCTAAAAACTGAATTCATCGACATAAAGAACAAGAAAAATAGATAACAAGAAAAACCAGGAAGTTAGAACCCGTTAATCCTTGATCTCTACGCTTCCACTTTGATCCGATGATTCCCAAGCTTGATTTCTTTTGCAAAAGATGCTCTCCAATTCGTTCCTACTGATGTTCGTTCGGGTCTGATCTTCCTTCCGTTTGATATGTTCGATCGTTATATAGTATAGATAGGGGTCACCGCCTCTTCTTATTAATATATGGACTCCCTCTAAATATTTCTTGCGGCCCAATCTAACTTCCTCAGCGTTACTCCAGCCCAAATCAAAGAAATATGGACGGTGGCATGCTTATGTAATTTAGATATCTTATTGAGGGCATTCTGTATATAATCTTGCGCAGCCTTCTCTTTTCTTTGCCGTTTACTATCTCTTTTATAATAATACTTGGCCAATTCCTTCAATCAATATATGTCAGCAACTCAAAATAATAATCATCTCATCACACATCACAGTATCCTACGAATTGTTGTGATGTGTTACATTAATTCAAGTTTCATCTTTTATTCAACTTTGGCCCCTCATCTTTTAATACATATCACAATGATTTTTTTACTTTCAGCTTATTGCAATAATGGTCCCCCGAGATTTAAAATAGAGATAGTGGTCACGGCCCACTCACAGAAAATAGCGGCAATTTTAATTTAGTCACTGGCGTTCTACTCCGCCCAACTAGCTGGTCATTTCCGTATTACACGTTTTTGTTCCATTTGCACCAGGACCTGCCAAAACACAATATAATATAATATAATATAATACTAAAACTAAATAAAAACTATACAAAAATTATACAATCTACACGGGACGAATATGTGTATTTTACCCCACATCAGGATCACTCTGAATCTGTGACTTAGCTAAGAGATTGACGTCATTCTCACCAAAGCACATCAAATCTCGAGTATCAATGAACCTGTACTCAGCATCATCACACACAATCACAGCTTGACCAGAGATAGGATCGTACATCCAAAATTGAAAGTTCTTCAGAGAATTATTAGGAAGCTCCTTCAATAATGGCACAATATTCGTCTGTTTAGTAGCAGGCCACTTCACAATCTTATATGGCTTCCCTGTGGCAGGATCCAATACCTCTTCATCTTCTTCAATGGTAGACTCAGCCAACTTCATATCTCGAAAGTTGACTCTAGCCTGTTGCTGCAGTTTATTAAAGAAAATAACTCCAATTTTGCAATTAGGATTCTTGACTTGATCATGAAATCCAACATTGCTCAGTTCTCTCAAATCAACTAGAGTCCAGGAGTTAAAAGCTTCAGAATTTTCGTAATACTCCACCCCATTATTCTTCCTCAGCACGATAAACATTCATTTCTCATCGGTGTATGGCCAGCTTTTAATACCCGATCTATTGCCCTTCTTGCTCTTTTCAGTGGTGATCACATATCGATCAGGTTTATCACCAAACTGCAAGTTCCGTTCAGCTCCTACATTCCTCATAACCACCATTCTCTTTCTTGGTTTATGATTCACTGATGTGTGCAAAATGCAACATATAAATTACATCAAATGTGGCATAAAACTAACCCTTTTTAGTACTAATGTTGGAAAAAGTGTGTTTTTGTCTTCCTGTTGTATTTTCAGGATTAAATGAGCTCAAATGAACAAAAGAAGCAAAAAGGCAGCTAAATCTAACATAAATACAAGAAAAGGGACAAACGTGGCGTGCCTGACCCCCCGACAGCATCTTTCCAAGCAAAAAGCAAGAGAACAGAAGGCTGAACACGCTCCGTGCT
The DNA here is from genome assembly GCA_030545235.1 of Helianthus tuberosus. NCBI lineage: Eukaryota > Viridiplantae > Streptophyta > Magnoliopsida > Asterales > Asteraceae > Helianthus > Helianthus tuberosus. The sequence continues at coordinate 158,317,912 of CM060418.1, read as the reverse complement.
CAATGAGCACGGGGGCGTACCCAAGTGTCTGCAGAAAAGGCAAAGATGTAGAAGCTTCTATCACCCACCACGGGGGCTTGCCCAGCGGACACGGGGCCGTGGTCAACTCTAAGATTCGCAGAATCTGGGGAAATCTTGATAGTACAGATACGCTTCTGCACATGGGGTTGTGCCTAGCGAACACGGGGGCGTGGTCAACTAATGCAGACAAACTGCAATTAATGAAGAAAGAGAAGGAGGATGGACACAGGGCCGTGCCCGAGCTGCTGTTTAGGCTATAAATAAGGGTGCTTGGCTCATTTGCAAACCATCCCTTGGCAAACCACCTCTCTCACACTTTACCCACCCTCCACCAATATCACAACACCATCATCCACCACCATCATCCATCATCCATCATAGAGTGTGTGAGTAGTCTCGGGATCCAAGATTGATCGTAAGAGTTCTTGACAATCAAAGGCCATGTGTGCCTAAGTCTCTTACATCACTTGGTGAAGACAAGTGTCTAGTGTAATACTTTTTATTTTTAATCTTTTCGCACTTTTTATTTGGTTATATATTAATGACTTTAATAACTAGTTTCTTATGTTGAAGGTGATTCTTCCTTATCATTTGTCCGTGGTGTCTTGGCATTATTTTACTGTCTATATAAAATAAAAGATTTTCACCATTTATATCTCCACGGTCTATATGGAGATATGTTGGCTACCTGGTCGGGGGTTAAGGGAATGATTTGGTAAGAGTCTTGTCTTGTTCAGTGTATAGATCCTGCAAGGACCTGGGTCAAATTTAGTAGGACCTCCTTCAATACCCACCGGTATTGGATGGCGGGGATCCCAACTCTTTCATCCCCTCATATGTAAGCTGCTATTAAAACTTTAACCCGGCTACTTAGGACTGTATCCCTGCTGACTCAGACTACTTAGCCGAGGGTAATGTCACCTTCAAAAGAGGGGCCTACCACATTACGCATTAATAACTTAATTAATTATCTTTCAATAATCCGACCCTTTAGGATTGTATCCTTGCTGATTCAAACTACTGGGTTGAGGGTAATGTCACCTTCAAAAGAGGGGCCTACTTCAATAACTAAGATAATCTCTTAAAAAGTGCAAAAGTGCGGAAATAATCAAAGGTTACACTAAGCACGAGTCGGACCCAAGTGATTCATCTTGTCTATCTGTTTTCTTTTTTTATTTTATTTTTTTAGCATTTTAGTTAGTTTTATTTTTTCTAGTTTAAAAACCTTTTTTCTAACTTTTGATTTGATTAGACGTTGAGGATAAACCGTTATTAAAAGCTCTTGTGTCCTTGGACGACCTCGGTATCTTACCAACACTATACTACGCTCACGATGGGTGCACTTGCCCATATGTGTGTTTAGTGTTAGTAAATATCGTGTTTTATAAATTTAAAACTTGGCTAAAAAAGTGTTAAAGGGCTTAAAATATATATTAAAAATCTATAACACCATACGCACATCATTCACTATACGAGGAGTGCTTTCATAGTACCTGTTCATAGCATCCTCGTGCTCTTTCCTCTGCAGCTCTCTCTCTTCAACAGTTGATTCTTTTGGAGGATCAGCAAACTCCTTAGGAAATTTTCCTTGCAGTTTCTGCTTCATATCCATCACTATAGCACTAAGAGTTCCCAAGTTAGTCTCCAACTCATTGATCTTTTGATTCTTAACCACTAATTCTTCCATGAGACTAGCAATCTGAGCATCTTTGAAAATCTTGTCTTCTTCAAGAGTGGAAATTCTTCGCATCAGAATTGTTGTCTCATTTTCTTCAAACAAACCTTCACTATCAGAACTTTCAGCCGTTGCGGCAGTCTCAGGAGTTTCAACTTGTTTTGACTTAGATGTCGCTTCAACTTGAACAACAGCAGCTTGTAGTAACTCAACAGCCCTAATAACATCAGCATCAGATGGACCACTACTTGAACCTTCACCTGGTTTAGGAACGGGCACATACATAGCAGCTCTTTCATTGGCCATGAATTCAATTATTGTTGGACTCAACTCAATGGGAATGTAGTTAACTCTAGGCTGTGTGTCACCAATGGGGTTAGTTGTCTCTGAGGTTGCTTGAATATTTCCCTCACCGCTGAGCCTAGGATCCCTTCTGCTTCGTTTCCTAGGAGGAAGATCAGCGGTAGGTTCTTCTAAAGAATGATCAACATCAGCAGCTTCCGTTGTAGACACAGATTCAACATGAGGAGGGCTCACGTGAACTGGTTCACTAATCTCTTCATTTTCTGCTGTAAGGCCTTCATCCATGATCTTTGTCTCCATTTCATTTTCAACAACACGTTCACCTTCTTCTTCTTCATCATCAATCATCCTGTCATCTCCAACATCTTCCTCACTTTCAATACCAGTCAGGTCTACGTTCTCAATCGGCTCTTGAACACCAACAGGAGATTCAATTATCTCTACATCATGCTCTTCAGCCACAATAGCATTTATCTAAGTCGGTGCTGCTTCTTGAATCTCAGCAACAATTCCAAATTTTTCTAATGCGCGCTTGTTTTCGTACTTGACCCCAACATTATCTCTAGACCTTTGGTTTATCCATGTAAATACCAAATGATTCATCATCTTGGCATCATAGGTTTTCACATTAACTGCCAACTTAGGATACTTCTTTTCTAAGATCATCTGTACAAATCTTGGGAACTTGTACCAGTACTTCTCATTCAATGTCTTCACATTTGCAAACATATCATCAAAGACACTTTTTGAGTAGTTATACTTCCATCCTTCAACCACCGAAACCACTGCAGAAATTTGCTTCAACGTCAGTTTGTCAAGACCACTCTTGTTCCCACTAATGCATACCAGATAAATGTGTGCCAAAAGTCTCCAGTATGGATGCAACAACTTCTTGATTATGGGAGGAGGAGTTGCTCCCTCATAGCTCATTTTGACCAAAATTTCCATGACCTTTTCCTTAGAATACTCTGTTGGATCATCAGCTGCATCTCCGAATAGCAACACATCACGTATATCTTGTTCACTGACTGAAACTTCTGTACCCTGAACCTTTGACTTGATCACCGAGTCACCTTTCTTCGCCGTTGAGTTATCCCAGAAATCTTTGATCCAGTCTTCATGAATAACTGGATTCTCCCGAAGATAATGTGCTAATCTGCAAGTGTTTAGGCCCACAATCAATGACTTGTACGTCTCGAATCCCTTTGGAGGATCTGATAAATAGCAAGCAATGTTCATCGTCTTTTCCTATGCTGGAACGTGAGGACCTTTTGCTTTCTTTCCCGTATCTGCATACAAAGAAATAAATTAACGCGGACATATACACAAAATGCTTAAAGATTTCTGAGTTTGACCGTAAACTTGGTCAAACTGAGTCAACTAATATATTATAATTTTAGAATCCTTAAAAACACAACACAATTGTGTTCTGTTTAAAAGAATTCACAAAATTACAACACAACAGTTAACAAGCTCACTGAGTAAATTTAGGCCCAAACGGACTGGATCAAGCCCAAATGACAAACCTTGTGCGATTGAAAATACCTTGTGCGATTGAAAATGCCTTGTGCGATCTGGCATATTGTAACATCCCGAAAATACGAGTTCGTAAATTTGCAATTTAGTTGCCAATAAACTAGTAAAATAAACTAACTAGCAATGACACTAAGTTAGTTGATTACTTATGAGCAGTTAAAAGTTAAAACAAATAAAGAATGAAAGATGAGGGGCCAAAAGTGTCTAAAAGGAAACTATTTTTAATAAAACAACAAAACTAAACTCAAAACACAATTTTGTCTGTGTTGTTGAGATCGACCAGAACCAGGGGCGACCCCAGGCTCCCCCAAAGCCCTAGTTCATCACAAAATCTCACAATTGAAGGTTCAAATCTGATTCAAAACAAAAATCGAACATGGATTACTGATCCTCATTGCAAGGGGGTTGTAAGGTATGTAAAATTCTATGAAAATTCTCTGTTTGAATTTCTTATGGATTTGGGAGATTCAAAATTTGAAGATGCATGTTTGTGATTTGGTTAGATTAGGGATGATATAGTGTCTAGAAGTAAAACCTAGACAACTACATGTGAAATCATGTCCAAATTCAGGAAATTCTATGAACTCATTGAAGGTGAGTTATGGGTTTTACAAGGTAATGATAAACACTAGGGTTTAGAATGATTATTCTAATGTAAATTGATCATAGAAAGTGATTTTCAGAAAAAAAAGTGTGATGTTTAGGGATAAACCCTAGATGATTCTTGTCAAAATCTTGCATGATACTTGTAGGGTTCATAATCACCATTGTAGGTGATTAATAAGTTGTAGAAACTTGGTAAACACTAAGATCATGATTCTTGTTCTAGTGTAATATGAGTTTTATGGGGTACTTTTTGAAATTGGAAGTTAAAACATGTGTAAATTTGACTAGTTGGAGTTGATTTAGATGATTAATACAAGTCATGAACTTGGTTTTGATGATGTAAAAAATCTGACCCACTAGGTGTTTGTTAAAATGCCTAAGTGGGGATTAAAATGTTAAAAAAAAAATCATATGAAAACGCAGATTTGATTATTATAGAGAATTATGCGTTATTGATTATGAAAAGAGTTCTAAGTTGATTGTGAATTGAACTCTTTAGGCAAAGAATCCGGATCGTCAAGCGGACAAGCCGGAGCGGATACGCGTTTGAAGGGTGTGCTCTAAAGGTACGCGACTTGTCGTCTCGTTACATTTACATAGATGTTGTCATAACGAAAATAGTTACGTTTGGTAAGTCTAAGAAGTGATGTAATTCACTAGATGAAGAATATGTTAAATTAATGGTTGAAATGGTAGTGTTTGGAGTGACTTGAACGTCACCCGTCAAATTGAGTCATAAAAGCAGAAACCAAGGATTGGAAGGGATACACTAAGGTCGACAAGTCCGGGAATGGGTAATTATGATTAGAAAGCAATGTCGACGAATTATGAAGGTATGTAACTTGAAGTGTACATTTAGTAGATTTTGATTTTTGTAAAACGTATAGTAGAAATCTGGAATAAAGGTTGCTATGAATGAAAGCGGTAATGTCGCTATGTTAAATGATTGGTCAAAAGTTGTTTAGAATTCGATGGTTGTCGTCATAAGAAAGGAATTTCGTAGACGAGCCAAACGGTTCGAATAATCAAACAAGATAGGGTAATGTTTTGGATTATAACGGTTTGATCCTTGATATAGGCTATTAATAGAATGATAAAATACAAGAATTCAATGTATATGTTGTTAGAAAGTGAAAACCGAAGGTTGGGTTTTGGGTTCAACAAACACAACAAAACAAAAGTTGGATTTCCAGCTGCTACCGTAAATTACGGTAGTACCGTAATTTACGGTAGGGATCATATATTTACGGTGAAACTCTCCTGGTTTACGGTGACCAGGAGCCTTCATAATCCACCGTAACTTACGGTTACACCGTAAGTTACGGTGCAACCAGGAAACAAATTATCATTTTATTTTCTTGACTTTGATGTTGGATTTTATTATTATGAACTATATAATAGTGTCAAATCTAATATTTTAAAGATTTGAACTTTAGGTATCAAGGTGTTCCTACGGATGATGGTCAAGCGGATGATGAAGAACCGAACACTCAAATCTACGCTTCCGCACTTAAACTTTTGTTTTAATACTTTTGTAAACAAATTGTAATGTTTTCTTGAATATGTTTTCGTAGAAACAAATGGTGAATGTTATGTCTATTTCAAAAACTTTCAGTTCATGTAAGTTCTTTAAAACTACAAATTTTGGCATGATATGCAAAGTATAACGTCATTAAATCTAGCATTTTAACAAGGGTGTTACAAGTTGGTAATCAGAGCTCATGGTTGTCAATAAGTGTTCGGTTCAAGCTTGATCGATCGTCCGGTAAGAACTAACTTATTTTGTTAATAAATTACGTACTACGTAAAGAATAAGAAATGAACAATATGCATGAAAAGAGTGTGTAAGCTCACTCAAAAACAAGAAATGCATGAAACAAGAATGATTAAATCAAGTTATGAACTTGATTGAATTGAAACAAGAATGATTAAATCAAGTTATGAACTTGATTGAAATGAAACAAGAATGATTAAATCAAGTTATGAACTTGATTGAATTGAAACAAGAATGATTAAATCAAGTTATGAACTTGATTGAATTGAAACAAGAATGATTAAATCAAGTTATGAACTTGATTGAATTGAAACAAGAATGATTAAATCAAGTTATGAACTTGATTGAAATGAAACAAGAATGATTAAATCAAGTTATGAACTTGATTGAATTGAAACAAGAATGATTAAATCAAGTTATGAACTTGATTGAAATGAAACAAGAATGATTAAATCAAGTTATGAACTTGATTGAATTGAAACAAGAATGATTAAATCAAGTTATGAACTTGATTGAGTCAAAACAAGTAAAGCATGTGTTATAAATGGAATGTTTAACAACCTATGTAAACATTTCAGAAATAGAGATGGCTGACACAAGATCTGATGCCCAGAAATCAAGGACAAAGTTGTTTTATATAACAGCCACGGAGGCTAAAGCTGAACCTGATGTCGTTTCAGGTATACTCTTGTAGATTAAATTTCAGTATGAATTTTTAATTATTACGAGTGCAAGTAAATCGTTTGTTTTATACCGATTTATTTAACATCCTACACTAGTGTTAACGAAATTACCAAGGCTTTGAAAAATAGAAATAGATAATAATAAAAGTTCTATTGGTTATAAGAAGTGCTGAAAATGTACGTTGAGCACCGAGGTAAAAGTAATCTCGATAGATATTGCAATGGGAAGGAGTGCGTGTACACTCGAACCCGGAAATTGCAATAATAATAAATGGCGAAGACAAGGTTATAGACTTGGCTGAACTAAATAAAACGCGTAGGAGCGTCATTTACATCAACAAATGATGTGGATAAATTTCATGCAACGATAAACAATAATAAAATTAAATGAATTAATTTTGTTATTATTGCAATGGGATTAAGGTTAAAGATAAGAAATTAAGACTCGGACCGAGAACATCCGAGAAAAAGAAGATAAATGAATGACACGTATTATTCGCTATTATGAGTAATAAAAGTGTCAATAAATACAAATTTAGAAACTTGGATAGGGGTAACCATCCAAGTAATACATTATTAATCAAACCCTCATGAGGAAGAATAGTGATCGCAGTAACGGATGTGATTATATGAAAGCCTAGTAAAATAAACTTTATGAAAGTGTTAGAATAAGAACGGGTAAACCCCAAAAGCCGTAGAACCATGACAGTGGTTTTACCAAATAAGACTTGAGGAATGGGCCTTCGGAACATTAGTAAAAGAAATAGACCTAAGGGTCGCTAACAACAGAAAGGTGATGTTCGAATCAAATAAGCAAAATGCTTGATAATAAAGGTAAACGGAAGCCGGATAATGAGAGCATATTACATTAAGGTAATAAGCCCAAGGGAAGGGATAAGAATCAAGGTAATTAAAATTATAAACTAACAAACAAGAATGTTAAGGCACAAGGATAAATGTTTGACTATTATAAGTAATAAAGTTCATCAGAACAAGTCAAACAAAATAAATGGAAGGATTAAGGAATCGGTGGAATAAAGGCGACAGGTTACGCTAATACCCCGAATAAATCAGAACGAAATCTTAAGGCATGTCAGAATGATGACTCTAATAATGACATCGGTAAAATAACCGATAGATGGGTAGGACTACGGATATATGCGTAAACCAAGAGACGGTGACCCAGATTAAAAGTCAAAAGACTCAGATTAAGAGCTATAACTAAGAGACAATGAAATTTCGCGAAACAGAAATTTCGATAGTTAGGCCCAACTATTTTAATATTGGACGGGCCGAATAAAGTATAATACTTGATATTCCAAGTAAGAGCAACCCGAATAATGAAAGTGCGAATTACTACTGAACCTATGTGATAGGTCGTAAAAGAATATGGAAGGGAAAACGTAAACCAATAAAACCGGGGTGTTAAAAACATTAAGACAACGAACCCAGTGATGGGTTGAAAGGAAATAGAGGCATAAACCAAATAACGGCATGAGTAAAATAAACCAACGTGAAGGTGACATAAGAAGTCATAGAGTCGGAAAGACAATCCGGAAGAAAATGAGTATGGCTTTAGACTACGGTCAAGGTCAAATGAAATTTTGAAAGCAAAAATTTATTAATTCCAAACATAAAAAGGAGGTGCCTTAACGCCACATGTATACTTATACCATTAAATAAAGATATGAAAAGAAGACGATCCATGGGATCACCATAACCTTCAGGTTATAAACAATGTAAAGGTTTACGGGACCAAAATGACCATCGGGTCACAAATACAACAGAACAAGCTATAGGGTCTCACCCTAAAAAGGTGAAGACCTAATAAAATAGCCTATGAAGCTAAGTAAAGGAACCTGCGGGTCGATAATGTATAGCATGGGAACCAGTCATGAGTTCCCGCGTAAAATGATAACGAAGAAGAATAATTCTTGTCGTCAATTTCTGATATGATTAACCGACATGGTTAAAGGGAAAAACATTAAACTAAAAATTCAGTTTTAGTAAAGAAACGATGTTCTAACACCTATGAATACCGAGAGAGAAGTTAGAAAATAGATAGCACTAAAGAATATAGGTCTAATGCCGAAAGCTGTATGATGATGCATTCGGAGGAAAGATTCTTAAGAATGAAAAGTCGATGTAAAACTAAACATGGCGTGATGTGATCACGGATACAAAAGTAATATAGAATGTAATCACATTATAGTGTGAATGACTAGATATGAAATCATAAGCACGCAAAGGGCCGATGACGGCAATATTGCATACCTGAATGACGAGGTATGAGGTAAAATGGTGACCAATTAGTTTAGGCAATAAAACAAGTTGTAGCCTAAATAACACTGCGACCTATGTAGAGCGCTTGTTAATACAAAACTAGCGTCAAGTAAGTATGCTGATGGATTCAGTGACTGAATGGTCAAAAGACAACCCGATCAAAAGGGCGACAGAGAATAGGAAATAAGTGATACAGTTATGCTAAAAGTTTTCCCAAAGAAGGGGTGTTATCCGATTCAGGAAAGGAGAGAAACTAAGCCCGAGGTTTATCGGGCCATTCAAAAATCATCGAGCAGATTGGCAAGGTGGCTTATTGCCTCGAGCTACCGGAAGAATTGAGTGGAATACATAGCACGTTTCACGTGTCACAACTGCGAAAATGTTTAGCAGACGAAACTGCACGTATCCACTATGATGATATCGAGGTGGATAATAGCCTGAATTAGGCAGTGAAACCAGTGGAGATTTTAGATCGAAAGGTCAAGCACTTACGAAATAAACAAATCGATCAAGTCAAGATCAAGTGGGAGCACAGGAAAGGCTCGGACACTACGTGGGAGTCCGAAGAGGAGGTGCGACGTCTCTACCCTACTTTATTTGGTACGTACGTTGGTTTCGGGGACGAAACCCTTTTAAGGGGGGTGGACTTGTAACATCCCGAAAATACGAGTTCGTAAATTTGCAATTTAGTTGCCAATAAACTAGTAAAATAAACTAACTAGCAATGACACTAAGTTAGTTGATTACTTATGAGCAGTTAAAAGTTAAAACAAATAAAGAATGAAAGATGAGGGGCCAAAAGTGTCTAAAAGGAAACTATTTTTAATAAAACAACAAAACTAAACTCAAAACACAATTTTGTCTGTGTTGTTGAGATCGACCAGAACCAGGGGCGACCCCAGGCTCCCCCAAAGCCCTAGTTCATCACAAAATCTCACAATTGAAGGTTCAAATCTGATTCAAAATAAAAATCGAACATGGATTACTGATCCTCATTGCAAGGGGGTTGTAAGGTATGTAAAATTCTATGAAAATTATCTGTTTGAATTTCTTATGGATTTGGGAGATTCAAAATTTGAAGATGCATGTTTGTGATTTGGTTAGATTAGGGATGATATAGTGTCTAGAAGTAAAACCTAGACAACTACATGTGAAATCATGTCCAAATTCAGGAAATTCTATGAACTCATTGAAGGTGAGTTATGGGTTTTACAAGGTAATGATGAACACTAGGGTTTAGAATGATTATTCTAATGTAAATTGATCATAGAAAGTGATTTTCAGAAAAAGTGTGATGTTTAGGGATAAACCCTAGATGATTCTTGTCAAAATCTTGCATGATACTTGTAGGGTTCATAATCACCATTGTAGGTGATTAATAAGTTGTAGAAACTTGGTAAACACTAAGATCATGATTCTTGTTCTAGTGTAATATGAGTTTTATGGGGTACTTTTTGAAATTGGAAGTTAAAACATGTGTAAATGTGACTAGTTGGAGTTGATTTAGATGATTAATACAAGTCATGAACTTGGTTTTGATGATGTAAAAAATCTGACCCACTAGGTGTTTGTTAAAATGCCTAAGTGGGGATTAAAATGTTAAAAAAAAAAATCATATGAAAACGCAGATTTGATTATTATAGAGAATTATGCGTTATTGATTATGAAAAGAGTTCTAAGTTGATTGTGAATTGAACTCTTTAGGCAAAGAATCCGGATCGTCAAGCGGACAAGCCGGAGCGGATACGCGTTTGAAGGGTGTGCTCTAAAGGTACGCGACTTGTCGTCTCGTTACATTTACATAGATGTTGTCATAACGAAAATAGTTACGTTTGGTAAGTCTAAGAAGTGATGTAATTCACTAGATGAAGAATATGTTAAATTAATGGTTGAAATGGTAGTGTTTGGAGTGACTTGAACGTCACCCGTCAAATTGAGTCATAAAAGCAGAAACCAAGGATTGGAAGGGATACACTAAGGTCGACAAGTCCGGGAATGGGTAATTATGATTAGAAAGCAATGTCGACGAATTATGAAGGTATGTAACTTGAAGTGTACATTTAGTAGATTTTGATTTTTGTAAAACGTATAGTAGAAATCTGGAATAAAGGTTGCTATGAATGAAAGCGGTAATGTCGCTATGTTGAATGATTGGTCAAAAGTTGTTTAGAATTCGATGGTTGTCGTCATAAGAAAGGAATTTCGTAGACGAGCCAAACGGTTCGAATAATCAAACAAGATAGGGTAATGTTTTGGATTATAACGGTTTGATCCTTGATATAGGCTATTAATAGAATGATAAAATACAAGAATTCAATGTATATGTTGTTAGAAAGTGAAAACCGAAGGTTGGGTTTTGGGTTCAACAAACACAACAAAACAAGAGTTGGATTTCCAGCTGCTACCGTAAATTACGGTAGTACCGTAATTTACGGTAGGGATCATATATTTACGGTGAAACTCTCCTGGTTTACGGTGACCAGGAGCCTTCATAATCCACCGTAACTTACGGTTACACCGTAAGTTACGGTGCAACCAGGAAACAAATTATCATTTTATTTTCTTGACTTTGATGTTGGATTTTATTATTATGAACTATATAATAGTGTCAAATCTAATATTTTAAAGATTTGAACTTTAGGTATCAAGGTGTTCCTACGGATGATGGTCAAGCGGATGATGAAGAACCGAACACTCAAATCTACGCTTCCGCACTTAAACTTTTGTTTTAATACTTTTGTAAACAAATTGTAATGTTTTCTTGAATATGTTTTCGTAGAAACAAATGGTGAATGTTATGTCTATTTCAAAAACTTTCAGTTCATGTAAGTTCTTTAAAACTACAAATTTTGGCATGATATGCAAAGTATAACGTCATTAAATCTAGCATTTTAACAAGGGTGTTACACATATCTTGTGCGATGGCAATTTTGTAATTAAAACAGACAGAGCCAGTCGCACAAGACCGGTCAACAAAGGTCAAACGCACAAGACCTGGTCAACACAGGTCAAACGCATAAGATCTGGTCAACGAAAGTCAATCGCACAAGATTATGGTCAACAAAAGTAAAAAAGATTTCAATCGCACAAGATTTTTAATTTGCAAGGGCAAAATAGTCTTTTCACTTAAATGATTTAGGCGCAAATCAGTCCATCCAGACTTGTGCGATTCACCCAGACGGCGCGTGATGTTCACTCGCCATCTCCGGTCATCTTCTCCGATGAGACCTGCAGATTCCGACAACTTTCTAGTGTTTCGATAACGTTTTTCCGGTTGAATCTTAGGATACTAAACCACTTTTAGTCAAAAATTCTATCTGTTAAGGCTCCATATACCCTAAAATTTCCAATTCCAGCAACCAAACCCTTCCAAACCAACAATATCATCATTCAAACAACTATCCAAACAATCCTACTTTCTCACCTTTCAATGCTGATCAACAAACACAGATTCAAGAATGATTGAAATAAGAAACTGACCTTTTGATTTTCCTTTATCATTTGACATGATTGCAGAAGATGATGAAGAAACTATAGGACTTGTGCGATCGGAACATGTGAGGGTTTTGAGAGAACAGTAACTTTTCAAATTCAATGATTTGATAATATCCCCAATTCATCGCACAAGACCCCATAACCTAAACATAATGGATTTTCAACCAAGGGGGCCCACCAAGTCTGCGGTGGGCCCAGCCGTCATCTTGCATACCTTTTTGTTTACCGATTTGAGATTATGAAAAGTGTTTAGATTTTGTGGGGCCCACCAAGTTTACGGTGGGCCCAACTTAAATCCCGAGGATAGAAAATTTTGCAAAGGATATTTTATGAAAATTCGGTCTCCCTCGATTCATGACAACACGGCCACAAGATTTTATAAAATTTAAACCAATGACAAAATATTTACACACAAATAAATAATTACACAATAGAAATAATATGAAATATTTACAAGTAATAAACATCTTACACACCATTTTGCATGCACTTTTCTTACGGGATCAAATCACAGAGTTTCGGGCTAGACCACACTTATCAACACTAATTTACTCTGATAGATCCGAACGATTGCCAGTATGTTTTTCCTCTTAAACTTATCTCCCTAGGCTTTTCTCAAATGACGGACTGCAACTTATTTATCATGTTTTCATTTTAAATTATATGAACACTCAAATCAATCACGATCAAATCCCGAAATTTTTAATTTGAACAGGCTATCATACGAGTAGTTTCCCTACCACATATTTCACAAGCCCATTCTAGAGTTCTGAAACCTTGACTGGACTTGGTTGAGAATAGAACAGAATGGATCAGCGGAGATGGATATAATATACAAATCAAATGAGATTTTATCAGTTTGATATACGTTTTTTATTTTTGGGTTTCTTTTGGGCACTAGAGGGCCTCTTTCGGGTGTATTTGATCCACAAAGCGACAACGTACAGCTAGGTCTTTGCTCACGCAAAACAGAAGCCGACGTTGCCTAGCACCTCCAGGTCTTTGCTCACGCAAAACAGAGGAGATACACGAGTTGTTTAGAAAAGATTTTAGAACTAGAACAAAATTGTGTGTATCGGGACGTCACGCACCCATTCAAATAACTATGCTCTAATTCCAAGTGAACGATCTATCCTGAGGTCATAACATAAATTAGTGTTCTTAACAGTACCAATCAAAGAGTCCAGCCATCAGGATAAAGCCTACCAGCACATCACTCTGGAGTCAGACCGTTTCAATATTGGTCTTACATGAGTCAGCCTTAATCCACATAGTGAAATTATTTCATTTCCCGGGTTGTAGCCGAGGCATGGCAAAAGCAAAGAACTATTTTTGTATTTTTCTGATTTTTCAATGTTTTTGTATTTTTCTGATTTTTCAATGTTTTTGTATTTTTCTGATTTTACAATGTTTTTGTATTTTTCTGAGATACTACATCCCCCTAATTTTTTGCTTAAAATGAAAGAAACGCTATTTTAATAAACAAATTTACAGAAACGAAGAAAAATATTTTTGTGTGGCCGTGGTCAATCCTCGAATTCGAACATTTTGAGAAGTTCAAGAAGAGCAAGAAAACATGCTTTATCAACCGGTTTTGTAAAAATATATGCGACATTGTCATCAGTATGAATTTGTTCCATTTTAATTAAACCCTGGTTGAAAGAATCACGAATAAAGTGAATTTTTATGGCAATGTGCTTGGTTTTTGAAAAATACACCGGATTTTTCACTATTTGGATAGCTGCATCATTGTCACAATAAATGGGAGTTTGAGAAAAATTCAAACCGTAGTCCACCAGCTGGTGTTGAATCAAGATAACCTGTGAGCAGCAGGCTGAAGCGGCCACGTATTCTGCTTCTGCTGTAGATAGAGAGACAGTTTGCTGCTTCTTGCATTGCCAGGAGATGAAACGATCCCCCAGAAACTGGCATCCAGCTGACGTAGACTTCATGTCCTGACCAGTACCTCCAAAATTGTTGTCAGAAAAAGCACACAAGTCAAATGGAGACTCCTTTCGATACAAAAGTCCAAGCCGAGGCCTGCCCTTAAGATATCGAAAGATTCTCTGAACAGCTTTTAAATGAGAAAGTTTAGGAGCAGCCTGATAGCGAGCAGACTGACACACATCAAATATGATATCTGGTCTAGTGGCTGTGAAGTACATCAACGAGCCAATCATCGACCGGTACAGTGTAGCATCAACAGCTTCCCCTTCCGTATCTTTTGTCATCACTGGTCTTTCTGCCATAGGAGTGTTTGGAGGTTTGACATCTTGAAGTTTGAATTTTGCAAGAATATCATCGACATATTTACCCTGATGGATGAGAATTCCTTTGGAATCCTGTCGAATCTGCAGACCCAGAAAGAAACTCATTTCTCCCAATGCACTCATTTCAAATTGCTTCTTCATAACTTCTTTGAATTCCTTGCACAGTGCATCACTAGTGGATCCGAAGATGATGTCGTCCACATAGATCTGCACTAAGATTTGATCCTCCCCCACTTTTCGAATGAACAGTGTCTGATCAATCACACCCCGAGTGTATCCATGAGCGAGCAGAAGCTCTGTCAGAGTAGCATACCAAGCACGAGGAGCCTGGTGTAACCCATATAAAGCCTTATCAAGCTTATACACGTGGCGGGGACACTGTTTGTTCACAAAGCCCGGTGCCTGTGACACATAGATCTCTTCTTTTATTTTGCCGTAGAGAAACGCCGTCTTGACATCCATTTGATAGACCTTGAATCCCATGTAGGATGCATATGCTAGAAAGATTCTGATTGCCTCCAGTTGAGCCACGGGAGCATACACTTCATTGTAGTCAAGGCCTTCTATCTGTCTAAACCCTTGAACGACCAGTCTTGCTTTGTTTCTAACAATCACTCAGGTATCGTCTCTCTTGTTGCGATAGACCCATCTAGTTCCGAATGATTTCTTTCCTGCAGGTAGAGTAACCAACTTCCATACCTTCAATTTCTCAAACTAATTCAACTCATCCTGCATAGCATCTACCCAGCTAGGTTCCAAAAGAGCTGCATCAGTTGTCTTTGGCTCGATTTGAGAGATAAAACATGAAAACAAACAGTTGTTGATAATTCCTGACTGACTTCTAGTCAACACTCCCGCCTCTACTGGTCCAATCACATTTTCGATGGGATAATCACGCTAGACACTAGCAGGAATAGTAACTTCTGGTGCAGATCCAGTTGGAGATACATTCGTTAAGTGATCAACTGCTACAGACTCAGTTTGGTCAGAGGTTTGCTCTTCTTCTGCACCATTTGCGACAAACTCTTCAGGAATGGGACCATCAAACATGTCACTTTGATCAATGGGTGTGTCCTCCTCGTCAGACGAGTCCAACCCCTCCCCTCCATCATTAAGAATGTCGGTATAATCCAGAGCCACTTGAATCTCTGGAGTAGATGTTGAAGATGAGACTGCAGGTGTGTGATCCCCCTCAAATTCAACATCCCCATCTTCTTCAGCATTATGTGGAACAATTGAGGGTCGAGTAACGACATTAGTTGTACCAGAAGTACCTGCATGAGTAACAGGAGGATCATCAAGAATATCAAAAGATTTGAATAGGTAGGCATAATTATAAAGAGTAAATGGCCCGTTTCCAGCGTCTGTCTGATTTTTTTCGAGCCACCGCACGTCATAAGACTCAGTGATTTGTCTAGTCTTCTTGTTGTACACTCTGTATGCTGTCTTGTTTTCATGGGCAGCCTTCCCAGCATTGTAACGCCCAAAATTTCCTAATCCGAAAGTAATATTATCATGCTATAATTTAACAAAAATCGGGCATGACCTGTTCGTATTATGAACAATTCCCTGTAAGACTAACTTGTAATAACTTAAAAATACAACACAGCGGAAAATATGAACCCAAAATTTCGTTCTTTAATAGACATAGTACTTACAGGAAAGTTCGAATACCAAATGTCATACACTCATTAAAATGGATTTACCACGTTCCATTATATTAATACTTCGGACCTACATTTGTTAAACTATGTGACCGATCCTTCCCGTACAATCCTTTGCCCTTGACTCGATCTTCAATCTTTCTATCCTTCATACTGATGCTAAATCCACGCAACCTGCACTCACCACATACATTCATCACATTAGTACACAAGACATAAACAAGATTCAAATCTCGTACTCCTTCCATTGCGTTATCTTTCTAACTTTTGGCATTTCATCCGCATATCCATAATCTGGCGAAATTCCAATAATGTACCTGCATTACCTTTCATTCTCAAGGCACACTATTAATAACGTATTCCTCGACGTATCTAAATCATGCACATGTACATTCTTACATGCATACATATATATCTACACACTTACATACCTTCCTATATCTCTACATACCTGCATATTCTCATACGTACCTTCATATATACCAAATTCATATCTACATACGCTCATACATTACTACATCTCTACATACGTTCATATACACATACGTATCTTCGCATACACATAAATACACATCTATGTACATACATCCATTATTATGTCTTCCTGCATTACATTTCATTCTCGAAGCACACTGTTAAAGACGTCAATACTTAAATGCATTAAAACCATGTATACAAATCATATATGTATATATCCACGTGCATACATACATATCTTTACTTACATACCCACGCATCTACTTACATACATACAAGATTACATCTTCGCATACGTACTTACATACCTACATACATAACTACGTACACACATACCTACTTACATACATACATACATGCACACATTCATAAGTACATACATACCCACCTACTCACATACATACATACATTCATACATACATACATACATGCACACATTCATAAGTACATACATACCCACCTACTCACATACATACATACATACTTGCATCCACATATATATATACGTTCATACCTACACACGTATGTACCTTCACACTCAAATACATAATGCTCATGTTTATACATAACTACTTATGTACCTACATATACCGATACCTACATATATACATCAATCATATCCATTCATCCACACACAAGAAAACTTTATATGTATACTAAGAAGTGAATCGAAAGTCACTTACCTCGAGTGTTAGTGTTCATGCTTGTTTCCTCGCCTCCGCTTGACCCGTTAACCTTCCGTTTTCGAGTCCTTGCTAATGTGATTCCTATCCTTACATGTCATCACAATTACATTTTGGTTAGCACACATGCTCATTCATACTACATTCGTTTCTTTCCATTCATACATTACTTGACCTTTTATTAACCAAATACCACATACATAAGGCATATAGACTAAAAGTCACCTTGTTCCTTATTCAAGCAACTCAATTATCATCATACACGACACATAGATCATCTACTACAATACGGCTGACTTCTCTATTATTACAATCATATCCGAAAGGCTAACCATGCTATATATTAACGCCAATTTTACACATAGTAACGCTTTAAACACACCTTAACAACTGTAACATTCACCCAAAGCAATATTTAGTGTTTAGTAAATTGGTGACTAGAAAATCATATGTTCTAAGTTCATAAAACACATTATTTTCATTGCTGCATTTTCCACGCAGCAGCTGTTCGGGGTCACTTTCCCCCTTTTTAATCACATATTCCGACTTCGACTTTCAATTAAGAATTGTAATATGCGAAACAAGCTTTCCAACGATATAAGGCTCGTTGTCTAACTCCTAATAACGAATGAGATACGGCCTTTACAAGATGACTATCTAGGGCTGTCAAAATGACGAATTTACTAACTTTTTAACACAAACTTGAATCAATTCAAGTTTCATGTAGGCATTTTATCAAACACTTTATGGGCGTACAACAAATAAGGCACAATGTACAAGTATCATTTGCATAACATGACCAATCCATGTCAATATCATCAAGAACATCAATATTCCATAGAATTTCACATAACTTCTCTTCTAATTCAGCCCTAACTAACAATTTATCATTATAAACAATCATCATACATTCCCTCATCCAATTTCATACTTTACTACACATATTCATTCTACTCTAAGTGGGTTTTCACTCCCAACATTGAATTAATCGATTTCAAGCATTCATGATGTTCTAGATGATGATCTTAGTTCAATATCATACTAATTTCATATAAACACATGGAATTTCTTGAAACCCTACATATTCAAAATCACCAAACTATCAATTTCTTCTTACCTTAAGCTTTAATAGGCCTAGATGATCAACAAATCATTGACATGCATGAGATTTAGTCACAATTAGGGCTTCAATTGGCTGATTTTGAGTGATTAGAAGGGTTTTCCTTTGCTTCTTGGCTCTGGCGTCGAACACACACACACACACGCCTGATGTGTGTGTGTTTTATTCTTGTTTTTCATTTAATCATTCCAACTTTCTAATATGTCACCATTAGTCCCTTAAGTTCATGACACCATCATATTTGGCTTTAATTTCATTCCTTTACTTAATTTGCTAGACATTTAACTAGGTTTACTAACCCCGTTATTACACCTCATTTTGTTAAACATGATAACAAACTAGCAAATTAAATATTCGGTTTTGGGGTGTTACAAGTCTACCCCCCTTAAATGAGGTTTCGTCCCCGAAACCTTTCTCATTCAACTAGACCAATTCTACTCTTACCCTTATCAGGTTGTTCATACATAATACTTACTACAACCTAAACGCATTCAGGATCTTGGCAAAGGTTTTATTCATGCATGAACGTAATTGTACACGTCGTGCCTATGCCTTATATTAAGTAAATTACTTTCATAATTATACTTATGTCAGATTCTGCTCCAGAGCTCTTATTAGTGCCTTTTACTTTATAATACTAGCTCTTAACACATATCATCACTAACGTTTCACTCATCGAATTTATTCCATTTGTATACAATCATAAATCGTACAAACCTAAATCTGCGGTTTGTTTCTAACTTCCTACTTAAGCATATTACATTCATATATTTGCTAATCGAAATAAATCGATTTATTTCATACTACTCATACATCATATGCTATCTTTCATTTTGTTCACTATGAGTCATCCTAAACATCTCATTACTATCATTACTTCCGATTACCTTTAAGCTCATAGGAGGGGTCGATATATTACGATGGTTACTAGTGTTATTTATGTCATGCGTATCTTTTCTACAATGTCTTGTTCAAATGAACATGGCCAACAAGCCGAGCATCAAAGTTAGCATTCCTTAACGATACTTGTCGGTTTTTTTTTTTTTTTTTTTTACATTCTATCAGAATTTCCACGGTTATGAGCATTCAGGTTCAATACCACTCGACGATCATTACGAACATTTTGAAGTTCACTTCACATTTTCTTTACGGTTTTGTATATACATATTCTACTCCGACTCATCCCTCTCTAGTCGAGTCATAACCTCCTACTAAAGTTACAACCCTCTTTATACGTACCTGAAGGAAGTAATTTCTATTGATTCGTTACCCATATCTTGCGATGATCATTCCTTTCCGGTTAGTGACATTGCATGCCCATTCATCAAGCTTACCTATGAGTATAAGGCTTAACAAATCAAAACATTAGCTACCGAGTTCAAATAGCGAGCGCCATCCGACCCGTATTACCCATTTATCCTTTCGACCATTCTTGTATGAAACGCATTTGCATAAATATATTCATATATATATATATATATATATATACATGAAAGTTTAAGCATAATTTGAATCGTATCACTTAAGAAATATTTACTTGTCTGGTCCGTAATTACTTACACATTCGAACATTTTCATTCCTATCATTCTTTTGTTCATTTGCTTTACATTTACTTATATGACTTGTTTGACGCATACATGGTCAAGCTATTGACTTCTTCTTATGTAGACTAGTTCCGTCTTTTATAACTTAAATCTGTTTCGAGGATTCGAACACATTATTCATACTTTCCTACCTTCTATATTTTGAATCCGTCTCGTGGATTCAAACATTGCATTTACGCTTTTCATCCCTTGAATCCGTCTCGCGGATTCAAGCATTGCATTCATATCTTTCATTCTTTGAATCCGTCTCGCGGATTCAAACATTGCATTTACGCTTTTCATCCCTTGAATCCATCTCGCGGATTCAAGCATTGCATTCATATCTTTCATTCTTTGAATCCGTCTCGCGGATTCAAACATTGCATTTACGCTTTTCATCCCTTGAATCCATCTCGCGGATTCAAGCATTGCATTCATACTTTAACTTCTTTCATGTTTCGAATCCGTATCGCGGATTCTAACATAGCATTCATACTTTCATTCCTGGGAGTCTTACATTTCCCTTCACCCTCACGTCCACCTACTACTTAATTCTAACGGACATACCTGTAGCAATTATCACGGTCTCACGAACGTCATATACTTCTCGTGTACTGGCCAGGTACACAATCCACATACTAGTTTCGTGTCTTCGTGTAATTGTCACCTTATGTCCGAAGAATTAGGTTTCGGCACGTGTAACATTTCCAAAACTTCATTACCATTCTTATCATTATTTTCCATTTTAAAATCTTCCTCTCATTGATAGGTTTTACCATTACATGTACTTACATATATTAAATATACGTACCTGGGTCGATATGTCATATTATATACCTTGGTGCCGGTGCTAGACCGCATCCACAGATCATTCTTTCCAAGCAACCATGCTTACCTTACACATAACATATTGTTAGTTATCTTCCAATACATACTTAAGCACATATTTACCTTGGCTTCTACCCTTAGATCTTGATCGAGTCTTGGATTGTACGGGTTTCTTGTCACAAGAGCACACAGGTTTGAGTTCAAGTATTTGCCTCCTCATACTTGATTTCGCTCAAACCAGGGCTCTGATACCAACTTGTAACGCCCAAAATTTCCTAATCCGAAAGTAATATTATCATGCTATAATTTAACAAAAATCGGGCATGACCCGTTCGTATTATGAACAATTCCCTGTAAGACTAACTTGTAATAACTTAAAAATACAACAAAGCGGAAAATATGAACCCAAAATTTCGTTCTTTAATAGACATAGTACTTACAGGAAAGTTCGAATACCAAATGTCATACACTCATTAAAAAGGATTTACCACGTTCCATTATATTAATACTTCGGACCTACATTTGTTAAACTATGTGACCGATCCTTCCCGTACAATCCTTTGCCCTTGACTCGATCTTCAATCTTTCTATCCTTCATACTGATGCTAAATCCACGCAACCTGCACTCACCACATACATTCATCACATTAGTACACAAGACATAAACAAGATTCAAATCTCGTACTCCTTCCATTGCGTTATCTTTCTAACTTTTGGCATTTCATCCGCATATCCATAATCTGGCGAAATTCCAATAATGTACCTGCATTACCTTTCATTCTCAAGGCACACTATTAATAACGTATTCCTCGACGTATCTAAATCATGCACATGTACATTCTTACATGCATACATATATATCTACACACTTACATACCTTCCTATATCTCTACATACCTGCATATTCTCATACGTACCTTCATATATACCAAATTCATATCTACATACGCTCATACATTACTACATCTCTACATACGTTCATATACACATACGTATCTTCGCATACACATAAATACACATCTATGTACATACATCCATTATTATGTCTTCCTGCATTACATTTCATTCTCGAAGCACACTGTTAAAGACGTCAATACTTAAATGCATTAAAACCATGTATACAAATCATATATGTATATATCCACGTGCATACATACATATCTTTACTTACATACCCACGCATCTACTTACATACATACAAGATTACATCTTCGCATACGTACTTACATACCTACATACATAACTACGTACACACATACCTACTTACATACATACATACATGCACACATTCATAAGTACATACATACCCACCTACTCACATACATACATACATTCATACATACATACATGCACACATTCATAAGTACATACATACCCACCTACTCACATACATACATACATACTTGCATCCACATATATATATATACGTTCATACCTACACACGTATGTACCTTCACACTCAAATACATAATGCTCATGTTTATACATAACTACTTATGTACCTACATATACCGATACCTACATATATACATCAATCATATCCATTCATCCACACACAAGAAAACTTTATATGTATACTAAGAAGTGAATCGAAAGTCACTTACCTCGAGTGTTAGTGTTCATGCTTGTTTCCTCGCCTGCGCTTGACCCGTTAACCTTCCGTTTTCGAGTCCTTGCTAATGTGATTCCTATCCTTACATGTCATCACAATTACATTTTGGTTAGCACACATGCTCATTCATACTACATTCGTTTCTTTCCATTCATACATTACTTGACCTTTTATTAACCAAATACCACATACATAAGGCATATAGACTAAAAGTCACCTTGTTCCTTATTCAAGCAACTCAATTATCATCATACACGACACATAGATCATCTACTACAATACGGCTGACTTCTCTATTATTACAATCATATCCGAAAGGCTAACCATGCTATATATTAACGCCAATTTTACACATAGTAACGCTTTAAACACACCTTAACAACTGTAACATTCACCCAAAGCAATATTTAGTGTTTAGTAAATTGGTGACTAGAAAATCATATGTTCTAAGTTCATAAAACACATTATTTTCATTGCTGCATTTTCCACGCAGCAGCTGTTCGGGGTCACTTTCCCCCTTTTTAATCACATATTCCGACTTCGACTTTCAATTAAGAATTGTAATATGCGAAACAAGCTTTCCAACGATATAAGGCTCGTTGTCTAACTCCTAATAACGAATGAGATACGGCCTTTACAAGATGACTATCTAGGGCTGTCAAAGTGACGAATTTACTAACTTTTCATGCTGTTTTGACCCACTAAATCTCATAACCAGCATCTTGTGATCAAATAAGAATTGTAACATGCGAAACAAGCTTTCCAACGATATAAGGCTCGTTGTCTAACTCCTAATAACGAATGAGATACGGCCTTTACAAGATGACTATCTAGGGCAGTCAAAATGACGAATTTACTAACTTTTCATGCTGTTTTACCCACTAAATCTCATAACCAGCATCTTGTGATCAAATAAGAATTGTAACATGCGAAACAAGCTTTCCAACGATATAAGGCTCGTTGTCTAACTCCTAATAACGAATGAGATACGGCCTTTACAAGATGACTATCTATGGCTGTCAAAATGACGAATTTACTAACTTTTCATGCTGTTTTGACCCACTAAATCTTATAACCAGCATCTTGTGATCAAATAAGAATTGTAACATGCGAAACAAGCTTTCCAACGATATAAGGCTCGTTGTCTAACTCCTAATAACGAATGAGATACGGCCTTTACAAGATGACTATCTAGGGCTGTCAAAATGACGAATTTGCTAACTTTTTAACACAAACTTGAATCAATTCAAGTTTCATGTAGGCATTTTATCAAACACTTTGTGGGCGTACAACAAATAAGGCACAATGTACAAGTATCATTTGCATAACATGACCAATCCATGTCAATATCATCAAGAACAACAATATTCCATAGAATTTCACATAACTTCTCTTCTAATTCAGCCCTAACTAACAATTTATCATTATAAACAATCATCATACATTCCCTCATCCAATTTCATACTTTACTACACATATTCATTCTACTCTAAGTGGGTTTTAACTCCCAACATTGAATTAATCGATTTCAAGCATTCATGATGTTCTAGATGATGATCTTAGTTCAATATCATACTAATTTCATATAAACACATGGAATTTCTTGAAACCCTACATATTCAAAATCACCAAACTATCAATTTCTTCTTACCTTAAGCTTTAATAGGCCTAGATGATCAACAAATCATTGACATGCATGAGATTTAGTCACGATTAGGGCTTCAATTGGCTGATTTTGAGTGATTAGAAGGGTTTTCCTTTGCTTCTTGGCTCTGGCGTCGAACACACACACACACACGCCTGATGTGTGTGTGTTTTATTCTTGTTTTTCATTTAATCATTCCAACTTTCTAATATGTCACCATTAGTCCCTTAAGTTCATGACACCATCATATTTGGCTTTAATTTCATTCCTTTACTTAATTTGCTAGACATTTAACTAGGTTTACTAACCCCGTTATTACACCTCATTTTGTTAAACATGATAACAAACTAGCAAATTAAATATTCGGTTTTGGGGTGTTACAAGCATATCCAATGAAATAGCATTCGTCTCCCCTAGTGTCAAACTTTGGTATAGATTCCAAGTGCAAAAGAGTACATGGACAACCGAAAGCTCTAAAGTGCCCCACATACGGTTTCTCGCCAAACATTACTTCATGAGGCGTCTTCATGTGTGCCTTGTTGATAACAATTTTGTTTTGAACGTAGCACGCAGTGTTAATGGCCTCTTCCCAAAAGAAAACTGGGAGTTTCGAATCACAGAGCATCGTGCGAGCTGCTTCAATCAGGGTTCTATTCCTTCTTTCAGCAACTCCATTTTGCTGAGGAGTTCTAGCAGCACTGTATTATCGAGCGATTCCCCTCTCGGCACAAAAGAAATTCAACTCAGCATTCTTGAATTTGGTTCCATTGTCGCTTCGAATCCCTTTCACTTTCTTGCCAGTCTGATTTTCCATAAAAATTATAAATCTCTTGATTAATTCTGCAGTCTCACTTTGTTAACTAAGAAGAAAACCCAAGTAAAACGTGAGTAATCATCAGTAATTACAAGACAATAAGATTTTCCAGACAGACTGAGCACATTTACTGGACCAAAAAGATCCATGTGAAGAAGCTGCATCACACTGTTAATGGTGTTTACAGTTTTGGGAAAGTGTGGTTTTCGATGTTGTTTACCCTTTGCACAAGAAACACATTTTTCAAAAGTTATGAAGTCTTTTACAGGTAGACCCCTTACCAACCCCAATTTTGCAAGACGATTTAGATTTTTCACGTTAGAATGTCCTAAACGACGATGCCACAGCATAGCATTGTGCTCAGAGATTTTGGTAAACAAACAGGCAACACCTTCAGTGGGAGGCTTATTCATGTTAATGACATAAACGTTGCCTTTTCGTTCAGATTTCAACAAAATCCATTCATCAGGAATGATCATTCCTGGTTTTAGAATAAGACAGTGTTTATCAGTGAAATGAGTTGAGTAACCGTTGTCGCAAATTTGAGCAACACTTAGCAGACTGTGCTTCAACTCAGGAACGTAGTTGACATCTTTGAAACAGAGATCACCATTCTTGACTGTGCCTCTTTGTGTGATCTTTCCCTTCTCGCCACCCGCAAAGGTAACATATCCTCCATTAAATTCTTCAAGATCAGAAAGTTGGGATAGATCGCCAGTCATATGCCTGGAACAGCCACTGTCAATGACCCAAAGTCGAATCACAGCCCTCCATAGCCGTTCCTGAACATTACGCGGGTTTAGTTAGATTTTGGTACCCAAGCCATAGTTGTGGTGGGTACACCCTGTTCATTGAAATATGTGACTTGCATCCAAATCAACTTTTCTTTAGAGTAGATAGGTTTATTATTGATGCACGATGATTTAGGAGAGTTGTTTGGAACATTATTCTTGGGTTTCCAAACTCACCTAGAACCCTCCAATTTCTTGGATGCCTTCGGCAAAACCGAATTAAAGTTTGGAACGCAATTGTTTGATTTTATTTTCATTTGTTTAGCTTTGTTCCAATCTCCATCGGAAGGCTTCATTTTCGAGTTAAGCTTCCTAACAGGTTTATATTTCAAGGTCTTTTCCTGTTTTGGATGCTTGAAATTCCCTTTTGGAGCCTTTTGATGCTCTCCCTTTTTGAATTTATCAGGACGGTGCTGATAATTTCTTGCAATGTGTCCAGCAATTCGACACGTGTAACATATTTGTCGTTTCACATGTGGTTTTGCTTAACATCCATCAGACTTTGCAGAACCTGAGGGCATGTGTGGTTCCTGAGATGCAAACGAGACGGGTTTAGATTTGTCTTTAGAAACAAAATGACACTTAGTTTGCTTGTTTGATCTTGATTTTGGAGGAACATATTTTGCTTCATTTCCTCCTTTAGTCTGTTTTACCAAAAGATTTTTAGATTTATCAACTTTATTAGGCAAAACAACTGAATTCAAATCCACACAAATAGAACCAAAATAGATGTCAGAACATTCATCGCTCTTTAAAACAGAGCCCACACAATTGAAAGCATCAGAAGAAATTGAAATATTGTTTGACTTTTCAGAAATTAAAGAATTGTTTTTCTGAATTTTATTTTTTAAAACTTTAAATGCAACGTCGTCCTCATCATCTTCATCTACCCAATCTTCAATAATTACTTGGTCTGCATTTGAAGCAACAGGGTTAGTATCATCAATTTTCTCACAAACAGTGTCACTTGATGCTGCAGAAATACTCTCAGCTTCTTATGACACAATTGGTTCAGAAGAATCAGAATTATTTTCCTTTGAACAGTCAGCAGGGGCTCCTGTGGTTTCATTACCATCTAACTCAACAGAGGCTCCTGATGTTGTTTCTGATTCTTCTTTGATCAAATTTGAATCAACTGTTTTAGATGATTCATTTGTTGATTCCATTGAAGCAACTGACTCTGAATAGTCAGTCTTTTCATAGGAGTCACAGGTTGAATCAGATGAAGCTGATGATTCAGTTTGAGATGCCTCTGCTTCCTCAGGTGATGCACTGTTGACACTAGTTGATTCGCCCATTTCTGATTTCTCAGAAGTGGATGTCTCAGAAGTGTCACAAGATGTGTCACATGACGAAGCAGATTCACTTTGTTTGCCCCTATTGAATTCTTTCATAAATTTAGTCAAACCTTTTAACATGGCAAACTCGATGTTGTCTACATTAACTCTAGGCGCTTTTACTTCAGGCTCGTTTGTGACAGATTTATTTTCACAAGATTGTTTTGACTCACACGATTCTTTCTCTTTCAACACATGAAAATGTTTATCAACACTTGCATTTTTCTCAAAGTTTAAGGTTTTAGTGTGATTTAAAACATATTCTGATTTAACAAACGTTTGATTATAAGCCTGTTTTTCTAAGATGACTTCAGCAGGCCTAGTGATTTTTATCTTTCGAGGCTTGACAGGCTCAGGCTTCCTATCCTCTGGTTTTCCATATTCCATCTTAGGTAAATTGCCTATCTCCTCTTCAGTCATAGGAATTGAGGAATAGTTATGGTTGTATGGTGGGGGTATGGATACAAAACCCAACCCCTTATTCCTCATTTCCTTTTTGCTATACTTTAACTGTTGATTTATCATTTTCTTGACCTTTTCGCTTGAAACATCAATTTTTTTAAAATTAAATTCTGTATTTTCGAAAGTCGATTTTAAGTCGTTTAATTCAACAGTTAACTTTTCAGATAGCTCTTTGAAGGGGAGATATCGATAGTTCGCTTCGCTTAAATCACTATGCAACTTTCGAATGTCACGTTTTTAAGCCTCTACCATATCTTTATACCCATCCAGCTTCTTTTTAACTTCGTAGCTACTGGATCTGGTATATTGAAGTTGCATAGTAAGCGATTCGGCTTGTTCCTTAAAACCTTTTACCTTCTCTCTACATTTTAAACTACAACAAACATCATCTACACATACCTCAGCCTCAGAAGGAGTGTAGTCGTTCATTTGAGCCATGAGGGCATGATAAATCATTTCCTCAGCATTTTCAGCTGCCGAGTCAGCATCTTCTTTCACTTCTGCCATGAGAGCTTTATTTTGCTGGTACAAGGTGTCTGTAGTGATCTGCAGATCGTTCATCTGTTGGGTCCAGTCAAATCCCCCTCCTTCCTGAATCACCAATGCATTTCCAGGAGTTGCAACCGATTCAGCAGCTTCAGTTCTGATAGTAGTGTTTGAGGGTGAACCTTGAGTGGGACGAGTAACAGTGATGTTCGAGGTTGAAACAACATTTGGAGCTGGTCGAGCTGCTGAACTAACAGTGACAGTAACATTTGGATCAACTCTTTCCCTTTTTGGCTGTTTGCACTCTCTAGCATAGTGCCCAGGCTCATGGCAGTTGTAACACCTGAGCTTAGCCTTATTCCAACCAATCTCACCATCAATTGTGTCCCATTTATTTCTACCGGTTTTCTTCACGAAATTCCTGGCATGAAACACTGCCATGGCCATTTGCCAAGTGATATCCATCTCTTCAACATCATCAGGATGGACTTCCAGTAGTTCAGCAGAATCAATGTTGTTCTTTACCCTTCCAACAATAAAAGCATGATAACAGTTCATGACCCCTGTCAAGAAAGCCATAGCTTGTTCAAAATCCCTTGAAGTAGCAACTGAGGAGTTTGTAGCAGCAAATGCAGTAGTGATATTCGAAAGAAATTGTGTGGGTGTAGGAGCAGATTAATTAGTGGGATGTGCAGCAGACAGAGTTTGGTTCACTTATTGGGTAGCAGCGGGAAAATAACCAGATTGGTTAACAAAGGTTCCAAGATTAGTAGGGAGCGGCACAGTAGAAGGTCCTGGAAGCGAGCTCATTCCTTGCTGAGACATCAAAGCGCTATTGGTCAACACACCAGCATTGTTGTAACTAGCAGTGTGATTGTAGAGCCTTTGTTTGTCATCCATTTCATAAGACTTTAGCAATGAAATCAACTCAGAAAGAGTCATTCTAACTAAGTCCCTTGTTCTTTTGATGAGAGTTACATTGGTGTCCCAGTTTCTTGGAAGAGCATTAAGCAGTTTCTTGTTAGTAACGGACTTTTCAAGGCTGATATCATGAGTTTTCATATCACTGACCAAGGCCACAAATCTTTGGATTTGATTTTCCAAAGTCTCCCCTTAGAAGTGATTGAATAGGTTAAATTTCTGGGTAAGCATTTCCCTTCTACTTTCCTTCATCTCTTCGTTTCCCTCATAGATAGCCAGCAGAGAATCCCACATTTCCTTAGCAGTTTTGCAATCAAGAACTCCAATGTCAACTTCTGGTGCAAGAGCAGAGTGCAGCATAGCAAGAGCCTTGTTATCAATGTCTTGCTTTTCACGATCCTCATCAGTAAATAGAGCCTCGGGCTTAGGTGCAGTTGTTCCCTCAACATCATTCACAACAAAGGTGATCACAGTTGGTCCATTGCAGATGGACCTCCACGTCTTTGGGTCCTTGATTCTCATGTATTGGATGAACCTGAACTTCCATTCTGAAAAGGATCCCCCAGAAATGAGCCTGGGAATCCTATTATTAGTTCCAATTATGTTATCTAGATCCTGGTTAATAGCAGTAGTTTCAGTCAATCCCAATTGATTAGTTTGAGCCATTTCTGAAAAAACAATTTGAACTTATGAGTAACACGTAATGTTAAATATAAAGACCAATTGAATATCACTAATGATTACAATACAGTTCAAACAATAATTCAGATGGTTCAAAATGTAATTCAAGATCCAATATAAAACAGTTCTGTAGAAACAGTTCACGAGCCCAATCAGTCCAGTCCACGTGAATAGGTCCAATCCCAGTCGCACAAGATGAATCGCACAAGACACCTTTCAGCTGAACCTTTGTCAATCGCACAATTCAGTATGACCCCTTTGATCGCAAAAGACCGATCGCACAAGGTGAATCACACAACAAGTCTTCAGTTGAACCCTTGGCCAAACGCACAAGATGTTATGACCCCTTTCAATGTGAACCTTTGAGTCGCACAAGAATCCAGTCACACAAGATCAATGACAGCAGTTCAACAACCAACAGTGGATCGCACAAGATCTTCTTAGTCGCACAAGAGATCTTCAATCGCACAAGACGTAAAACTTGGGCTTGAATCCTTAACAGCCCAGACAAATGTGATCGCACAACCTAAAGTTAATCGCACAAGGTATAATATTGGGCCTCAGTTCCTTAAAAGCCCAAAATGTATCAATCGTACAAGTCCTTCAATCATACAAGCCGAATTTTGGAAAGATAATCTTGCCAACTTTCAACCAAAATCCCGAAAGATTTGGTGATTTCAATTTCTGAATCTTTTTGAAATTTCCTGTAACAAGCATTCCAAAAATCTGCAAACACAACCAACTTGCATACAAACAGATCAAACCCAAAAATTATTCAAAATTTCTAATGAATATTTGATGAAGCTCGAAGCACGAAACCCAGAATTTCAAATATTTTCGAAACACTTTTAATCAAAAATGACCTGTTTGACTAAAAATACTTTTAATTTTACTAAACCAGATCTTTAGGATTAAGAAACAGTAGTCAAATCTTAATTTTGATATCTAAAACAATTGATTTTCACAAGAATTTTCACCAAAATAAGTCAAAATCTCTGATTGGCAGATCCGTTTTGATTCACAATATATCTGATTTCTTCTAACCAACACTGAAAATTCACTTTAAAATCGGTATTAGTGCTTCAACTTGGATTGATAAACAGGCGCAAATAAACAAATTTTTAAAGCAAAAATTGACAACTCAAGTCTTTTCTAAATGAATAAACAGTTGACAGAAAGAAGTTATAAAATAGAACTAAAAACGGCCAAGAAATCAGACCTTTTCTGTCGACTTTCGAGCACAATCAGCAGCAAAATCAACCTTCAATCTTCAAGATATCCGATCCAACCGAGCCTTCGTGAGACTACTTAGGCTCTGATACCAATTGTAAGTCCAGAATCACTACAATCGGATATCAAACACCAAACAAGTAGCGGAAATACAAGTGAGATGTGAAAGATTAAAAGTAAGATGTATTGATTCGAAGCAAAACAAGCACACGATTTTAAGATCGTCTGGTACTTGATATCGCACAAAAGCAAAAGTTTTCCAAGGAATCAACAACCTATCAAGACTAAGGACTCCCCTATTTGTACATGCATAGGAGATCCTTTTACATTGGGCCAAGCCCATACCCCATAGACATCAAAATAACCATACAAGCCCACTATATAGTTTAAACCCAAAACAAACATAATAACCCAAGACAGACGCAAACCTACACTAGTTCAGGTCCTTACATGTACTTGCTTTTTCATCACACCCGTTTGTATGTTGAGTGTAATTGTTTTGACTGTTACGTTTTAAAATCTTGACTTGTTGGACAAAATTGGTGTTTGATTTGTTTTCAAAAGTCTCAATTTTATCAGTACCCTTCGATGCTACAAATTTGACATCACTGTTTTTCTTCTGGTAACGAGCTCCTTTTGTTTCAAATTTTGATTGAGAAACGTTAGGCTTTTGAGCTCGCCTTTCTGGTTGTTTACCCTTAGAAGCAATAGGTTGTTGCTTTGTCGGTTGTCTTTGATTCCCAAATCATTTTCTAATTTCAGATTTTAGAATTGGATCACATTGAGTTACTACAACTCCTGGGATCGTCTTTCCCAAAAACTTGCTTGTATTATCTTCAAAAACTTTATCAATCGAAGATGGATTGACATTTTTAATTGGAAAATCGTTATCTGAATAAATTTTAACATCTCCAACCAAAGTATACAACACGTTATTGCTCTTAACAGCAGACACACATTCCTTGTCATCCTTGACAGGATCTATCACTTGTTTGACAACTGGTTGCACAGCAGGAGTAGGAGGATCACAAAGATTGTAATTCTCAATTGGAATTTCTACTCCTTTCATTTTATCAAGTGATTTGTCCTGATCACTTACATCTGATTCATCATCAGACGACTCATAGTCCTCAATAATTGGAGCACTTTGATTTGTCGATGTTGAAGTATTTATTCCTTCAGATGAGGTACTCGGGGAATTGTCCGATTTGAACCCTAAGCCAGTAGTAACTTCCTCATAATCAAGAGGCACACTGGGTTCAAAACGTGGCATTTCTTCTTCATCGGGCATTCGAGTATAGTTGTGTCTCAAAGGGGGCGGACACTTCTTATACCCAATGCCTTTCTTGTTTCCTTTCAGTTATTGAGCGTCTATGATATGATCAAGCACATATCGGGAGTTAGAATAACTCTCCAATTTGAGCTTGATTGTATCATGCTCGCATTTAGCAATGGCTAGCTCTTTCTTGGTTTCCTCGATGATATTAATGTAATTGTTAATACCAATTTGTTTGTTAAAAACAGTTTTTGTCAGTTAGGAAACACTTTTCTTTAAAGTTTCAATTACAAATTTAAAATCCTTTTCATTTCTAGCTAAAGCCATATTTGCCTCTTTGCACTTAGACAACTCAATAACCAAACTTTGATTATGACTATGAACCTTTTCGGATTCAAGCTTCAAATCTGCACACAAATTACAAACACTAGGAGTAGGAGTTTCAGATTTTTCCTAACTCGTAGAGGCTGAGACATTTGCCATAAAGGCAGTTTGATAAGAAAAAGATTCGTCTTCAGAGAAGAACTTCTCCATTTCCTTTGATGCTACATCAGCTTCTTGATCAGAATAGATTTCTGACACTTCAACTCCTCTGCTTCATTCAATAAATCATCAACATCATAATTCACCTCTTCCTTCACATCAGATTCAGAATTATAACCACCTGAATTAGAGCTTTCTTCATCAGAACTCCCGCTATAACCTGAACTATCATCACTTTCAGAGAATTCTTCCTTGTGAACATGCTTGATGTGATTGATGATCTTTGCATAGCATGCGGTTCTTCCTCCTTCTTGATCACCATCCCCAAATTGTGCAGACCAATTACATCCTTCATCAGCTTGGACAACTAATGTTCGGTTGTTGTCTGAAGGTCCAGACTGGTTCTGGTTGTTGGTGTTGTTCACACTACCATCCTTCTTTCTCGATTGTCTTGATTTGCATTGGAAGTACTCGTCTGATTTCGGAATGGATTCCGGTTGCCTTGTTTGCTTGGTCGAGTGCACTCACATTTGAAATGACCCTTTTCCCTGCAATTGAAACATGTAACCGCATCCTTATCAAAACCGTACTTCGTATCCTTCTTGCTTTCCAACGAAGTTCTTCCTGTTCGACTCATGTAATCCTTAGCCCTTCTAACAGCAGTTGCGAACGCCCACTTGATATCCATCAACTCATTTCATCACGGTATATTTGTTGATAATCTTCATTGGTCAAATTAATGTTACCAATTTGACCTGGGACCAATCCGCAGTAGGCACTGACCATTGTATTGATTAGTTCCATATGCTCTTTTGCTACTTCGATGCTAACTTTCGAAAGGTTTGAAGTATCAACTCTGACTGTGTTGGGGTTTTGGGGTGGAGGGTTGTTAGTATAACATGCTTGCTGTTGTTGTGGTTGGGCTTGTGGTTGAGATTGTGGAAGATAAGCACTTGGATCAAACTGAGGTTGAGTAGTAGAAACTTGAGGTGGAGGTTGGGGTTTCGGTAGCCAGGCACTCGGATCGAGTTGAGGTTTAGAAAAAGCATGAGCTTGAGCAATAACATGCGCTGGTGGAAGATATGCACTTGGATCGAAAACCTGAGGTGGAGCTGACTGTGGAAACGGAAAAGAGCTTGTATTTGACATAAACGCCCTTTGTAGCTTCGGTTGCTGAACGGAACTAGAACTAGCTGCAGGATTAAAACCACTCAGATACATTTCTGTGTTTTGAGGAACTTCAATCCTTTTAGCTTTCCGGATTTCTTCTTCGTTCTTATGCTCCAACTTCTGGACGAACTCATAGATACTAACCGTATCCAAAACGCCCGTATGCTTTAAAAGTTCAATGAAAGGACTCCATTTTGGAGGTAGAGCATCAGCAAACCATGCAACCATTTCCTGTTGAGTTGCAAGAACAGCATAAGAATACATTTCACTATTCAAATTGTTGGATCTGAGTTTCTTTTTTATTGTATTTTCGTTTGTAATTAAGATGGAAATGAAAGAGTTGTGCAGCGGAAATAAGATGAAAGCAAACTTTGCATACAATCAAACGAGAGTAATACTTTTATCAAACATCTTTTCACAAAGAACCGAATGATTGAATTTGTTTCAACAACGATTACAATGATTGATGTAAGAATGCAAACTCCCCCTCAGCCAGAGCTCAGTAGTTTGTTCGTGCAAAGAAGACGATTTGATCAAAAGAGCTAATAGAACAGTACAAAGTACTGAACTATTTATAGGCACTTGCAAACCACTGAGCATCTTAGCTGACGTCACCATGAAAGTGACATCTAACCTCCTAACAAACTCTAACTACTGATCTATAAACACTGATGTACTAAACTACTGCTATTACATTATATTACATAAAAGACACTTAAACTGCTGCTGCATCCTTCCACTGCTGTGAACCCAGCAGTGCTTGTCCGGATCAGCAGTACTTGACCCAAGGCAGTAGATTGAGTCAACAGAGCTTTGGTCTTCCATCAGTCTTTGACATTGGCCAGTAGATATAAAGCAGCAGTTGTAGGTCAGCACTTAGTATGATCAGCAGATAGGAGGTCAGCAGATATGAAACCACTTTCAAGGGGAGAGATTTGCATGAACCAACTGTAAACGTCTGCTTATTCTGGATCCACTGCTTTGATCCAGTTTTGGCTTTACATTATCTGTTCCTCTGATAGGGTTCAATCCCAACAATCTCCCCTGGAACAGATAATGCCAAAACTCTTCATTATTTGTGGAAATCTTTATTGCCTCAACAACAGCTCCCTTATCTGACCTTTGAATTGTAATTCAAAGTCTAGGGCATCTGTATCTTCATCATCCCTGCTGAGTGGAAGATCAAGGAGATCCTGCAAATCTTCAAGACTCAGGCCAAGAGCTTGTTCCCTTGATATTTTCTCCACTCCTCCACCAGACCTGAGCAAAGTCAATACGCAGGTCTGTTTGTCAGTTTCCCACTTTTGTATTTTTGAGCCTGGTGGGTTTCTTGGGAGATGTTTATTTGCAGAAGTATTTGGAGAGGCTGGCCTATTCATAACTGGCTGAGCAGTACTTGCAGTTTGATCCAAACCAAGAGTTTCCATGATCATTTTCTTTATACCCTCTTTTCCAAGGTCTTCACCTTCCATTAACTCTTTGATGGTTTCAGCAATCAGCTGTTTGTGTGGCCTTCTTTTGTAGATGGTAGCACCAACTGGAGCTGTGGATCTCCTGATTTGCAGCTTTGAAGGTCTTTTTGAAACCGCTGCTTCAGGATAGTCAGGCTTTTGAGGAACTGTGGGATCTTTCTTTCTTAATTGTTCCAACTTTTTGTAAGTAGCCCTGACCATATCTTCTTTCCATCTAGCAACTTGTCTTTTGTTACCATAATCAGCTGCTACCAATTCCTCTTTCATCCTCTTCAGCTCTTCCTGTTTGTCAGGTACATTCTTTCTAAATTTTGCCCAGTTAGGAGGAGTGTGAGTGACCTTCCTTTTTATCATGTCTTGAATTCTTGCAGCTTCATCTTCAAGCTCAGGAACAGTCCACTCTTTGTACATATATCTCTCTCCTTTGTACTTTTTGTGAGCCATGATGCTTTCAATGTAGTCTTTCTTCAGAGATTCAGCTGCTCTTTCAGAAATTTGTTGACTAACATTTTTTGCAAATTGCTCTAGGGATCTGACTTGTGTGAGCAAATATTGATAATTTCTTGAAATTTCTTTGTCAGACTTCCCTTGTGTGTTTCTTTTTGAGATATCCTCTGCTTGCTTGGCTTTGATTTCCAAGTATTCATCAACATTTTTAGGCCAAGGATATCCTTTTATTGATGGCAACCTCCTTTTGGCAGGGTCATCCTCATAGTAGAAGGATTTTATTTCATCTCTAACAGCTGCTAGTTCAAGAGGAAATTGAACACCTGCAGGAGGTAAGGGCTTGTACATTGGAACTGAAGAGAGAGGAACAGGTTTTGGTATTGTGACAAGAGCTAAAGATTTTGAAGATGTTGGTGATGGAGGTGTGTCATCATCTTTTAAAATTAGCCTTCTCCTTTTTGGTTTAGGAGAGACTGATGATGTTTTGAATGAAACAGTGGTTGTAGATGTAGTGGCAGTGGTTTGTGATTGACTAACAGTTGTTGAAACAACTGGTGTTTCAACCACTGCTGTCATAACAACAGATGTTATAACATCTGCTGTCTTCTGCTGTGTGTCAGCAGGTGTTGTTTTTGGTGGTGATGATGGTAAAGCAGTAGATGTTGTGTGTGTTGAAGTGGTGTGTGTTGATGAAACAACTGTTTGGCAAGCAGTGGTTTTTGTAACTCCTGTTGCATCAGCTGTTTTGTATGGTGGTTTGTGAGCAGACTTTGAACGTCTGGATGGAATGGATTTGGGTTGCCTTACTTTTCTAGTAGGCCTCTTCTTTTCCTCAACAGGATTTTCATGATCCCTTGACCCAGAAGTACCCTGATCTGGATGATCCATTCTTTCCACCCTGGCTTTCCTTTTGGCCTCTCTATCTCTTTTCACACTTGCAGCTGCTTCTGCTAGTGCATTTATTGTCACATCAATTTTCTTACTACCATCTGGCAGAGGGATCTGTTTGGTCATGTTTGAATTTTCTGGTTCAAGATAAAGACCATCTTCTATACCCTTCTGTTTCCACTCCTTCATTTTCTCCCCCTTTTTGGCATTATCGTTTGGGAGTTGATAAATGTAGCGGACTTTTGGAGGAGCAGTGCCAGTGGTGTGTAAGATCTGAGTTTTGAGAGCCTTTAAATCAGCCTGAGTGTTTTTGAACCTTGACTCCATTGCATTTCTCAGCTGTTGGACATGTTTTTCATGTTGCTGATCTGCTAATTGTGCCTGTTGTTGGAGAAAAGATTGAAATTGATTCCAGAGCTCATTTGTAGCAGGTGTCCGTTGTGGAGCAGGTGCTTGAGATGGAACAGCAGTTGATTGTACCTTCTGAACTTGTAACACCTGTTGTAGCATATCTTTGAGTTCTGCAACAGAGTTATCAAGTTTTGTGATACGATCCGTCAATTTCTGGTACTTTAAACCATCACCCAAATTAATGGGATCATCTAATTTCCCACTAGCAGTGGTTTTATCAGTGGTAGATGCAGGGAATATACTCCAAACATTAACCACTGATGCCCCTTTGTCTTGGTACTGGGGTCTTCTTCCTTCAACACTTGACAACCTTTTGATGTTGCCAGTAGGATAAATAAATCCACTGGTGGTTGGTAGAGGTGCTATAAAAGGAATTGCCTCCAAGGAAGTCTTATGAATGTAACCACTGTCCAAATGTAACCCAGTGGGTGTAACAGTTGTAGTGGCTGCTTCACTTGGAATACCACCAAGAGTTACTTGTAACTCAAGGGGTGTAACCTCCTCAGGTTGTGTTGGTGGGTCAGCAAGGATTGATACATCAGACCCAGTCAGTTGTTGAGGTATATTCTCATTAATAGGTGATTGAGAAGGACTGGATAATGCCTGGTTCAAATCAATTGCATCCAACAGTGGTTTTATTGGTGAGGGAAATGTGGGTGTGATGGTTGGTGTAGAAATAGGATGTGTCCCGGGCATTGGACTGTGGATGATAGAAACGAGTGTTTCCAGAGCATCATGATGTGGAGACCCTATTTGTACAACCTGTTCTTTTTGTGAAGAAACAGGAGGAGTTTCGGTTATGGTTTGAGATATTTGTACCAACTGCTGTGAGGAAGTAGCAGCAGTGGTTTCTTGTGACTTTTGTGTTGTCACTGGCAGGAGCTCTGGTATCTCATCCTCCAGAGATGCCTTTTTGAGGGGTTTGGGGGGTTTTTGTGATTTTCTTTTTGTTGGCTTTTTGGTGATTTTAGGTGTGGGTTTCAAAACAGTTGTGCCGCTGCTTTGATCACCTTGAGCAGTGGGCTCAGCAGCAGATACCTGAGGAG
This sequence comes from Helianthus tuberosus, assembly GCA_030545235.1. NCBI lineage: Eukaryota > Viridiplantae > Streptophyta > Magnoliopsida > Asterales > Asteraceae > Helianthus > Helianthus tuberosus. The sequence continues at coordinate 158,279,738 of CM060418.1, read as the reverse complement.
CAGTTGTAACTGCTAAAATCTGCTCAGGCACCCATGCTTGTGTTTTGCAAGGTGCTAACATCCTTGAAAAAGTTTCAGTAGTTAAACTGTTTATTTGAGTAGGATCACCCTGGTTTATTACAGCTAAATCATCCTTACTGAATTTCTTTGAAAAATAGTAACTTAAAAACCTTGGAAACAGTAAGAATGATTTTGTTTCAACATTATTAACCAAATCTTTAAAAAATTTCCCGAGAATAGTTAAAATTTTCTCCTTGAAGAATAGCATATCCCAGATTTTGAATCTTTAAAGGGATTTCATTAAAAGAAGTGGTTTTGTTTGAAACACATAGTAGGAGGGTATGAAATAAAAATCTGGTTGCAGAAGGAAAATAACCTTTTTCTAAGGTAATTTTCTTCATCATTGTGGATTCATACCCTCTCTCAATGAAGTCAGTTTGCAACTCGTTTTTAGTGAAAGAGATTTTACCTTCTTGATCATCGAGTTGAAAGACTTCTGAAATGGATTGTGGCGTGATTTGGACAGCTTTACCCTTTATAGAAGAGTTTATGGTGGTTGCAGTGTCTCCTTGTTTTTCAAGGGTTGCATTCTTCCAAAACTCCCTCTGGGTCGCCAAATAGTTTGGTGCATCGGCGATGAACAAAGTTTTATACTTTGATTTTGCCATGATGTCAATGATGGAATCGAACACGTTGGTGGTTCCTGGTTTTGTGAGAAGACCCAGGAGATTGTGAGATGGTTTATGTGGAATTTCAGTGGAGATTGCCTTTTGGGAGGCGGTGTTCGAGGATGATTTGGATGAGGGTTTTGAAGATTTCTTTGATTTTGTCATTTTGAGGATGATTGATCGAAGAAATTTGTGAAGAAACGTGAAGAAAAACTGCTTTGAGAAGAGAATTTTTAAGAATTCAATTCGACAGTAAAACCCTGTTTTGGTGGTGAGTGGGGGATTTTATAGGGAAGAAAGTGAATGCTGAGGTGGCAGCCGTTACAAAAAGTCTGACCAATATGTACTGTCCACGTGACAACCCCTGTTGAAAGTGAAGGACAATACTTTTGTTGAAAGTGACTGATGAAGGCAGTGGTATGAAAGCAGTGGATGATTTTTACTATCAGTGGATAGCATATCAGTGGATAAGACACTGCTTTTGAACAACAGAGTTTATCAAAATAATGAGAGAGCAGGGGTTGACTTTCAGCAGTGGACAGACTTTTGAAGTATAGCAGACTTTTGAACAATCAGTGGTTAATGGCAGACTTTTAAGGACTTAATGAAAACATTTCATTTTTAACTATTTTTAAGGATGGAGTTTTGATTTTCTGAAAACATTTTGTTGCTTTTATTCATAGAAAAACAAGATGTTGCTTGTTATTCCATGTTCAGCATCCCAATCCTAGAGACCAAACTTTCAAAAGTGGCTGTATCAAGTGCTTTTGTGAGCACATCAGCCAGCTGGTCTTTAGTTGGGACATGATGCAGAGAAATCAAACCTTTTTCATAGCAGTCCCTCACAAAGTGATGTCTGATGTCGATATGTTTGGTGGTTGAGTGGGAAACTGGATTTTTGATGATATTTTCTGCTGCCTGACTGTCCAACATGAGTGGTGTCTTTAAGGCAGTGATACCAAAATCCAGCAACTGATTTTGAAGCCACAGGAGTTGGGCTGTACAGCTTGCAGCAGCAATGTATTCAGCTTCAGAAGTGGATGTTGAAACAGCTGCTTGCTTTTTGCTTTGCCAAGAAACTAAGCAGTCACCTAGAAACTGGCACCCTCCTGATGTGGACTTCCTTGTGGTGTGACATCCAGCAAAGTCACTGTCTGAGAAACCAGGCCCTTGGTGCTTGTTTCAAGCCATACAAGGCTTTGTTTAGCCTGTAGACATGATCTGGATAAAATGGATCCTCAAAACCTGGAGGTTGACAAACATACACCTCTTCTTGAATTGTACCATAGAGGAAAGCACTTTTGATATCCATTTGAAACACCTTCATATTGTGGTTGACAGCAAAGGCCAGGAACAGTCTAATTGCTTCTAATCTTGCAACAGGGGCAAATGTTTCATCATAATCAATCCCCTCTTCCTGTCTGTAACCTTGAACCACAAGCCTGGCTTTATTCTTGACAACAATACCCCTTTCATCAGTTTTGTTCTTGAAGACCCACTTTGTGCCAATGGGACTAGCCTCTTCTGGCAGTGGTACAAGCTCCCATACTTGTTGTCTTTTAAACTGTTGGAGCTCCTCTTGCATGGCTTCTACCCAGCTGTTGTCTCTCAGTGCCTCTTGGTACTTGACTGGCTGATGGAGTGATAGAAAACCAGCAAAAAGACAAATGTTTTGGGTTTGGCTTCTTGTGAGCACCCCTTCATTTATGTTGCCAATGATTTGATCAGGTGGATGAGATCTCAAGAAGATTAAATCTCCTTGGTATGGTATGATGGCATTGGTTGGTGAAGGCTGCAAATGTGTATCATCTGAGCTAACCACTGCTGGGGACTTTGATGATCCAGCAGTGGTTTCAAAAGGTGGTGGAATAGGAGGTAATGAGGTGGACAACTGCTGGCTTTTATCCACTGTTTGAGGACTTTTGTCAGTAGTGTTTGAGGATGTGGAAGCAGTGGTTGATGGGCTACTTTGGTCAACAATTGTTGAGGTAGCAGTGGTAGAGCTTTGACAACTGTTTTGAACAGCTGATGCTTTTCCCTTTGTGGCAGACCTTTGAGGGATGATGATTTCATACCCATAGTCTGGTGTTGTATCCTCTGATGGACCTGCACTGTTAGTCTTGACAGCAGTATTTTCAAAAGTGAATTTTTCAAGATCAAACAGATCTGCAGGATTTGCTGGGATTTTCATTGATGAAAGTTCATTGAACTTAACATTCAAAGTCTCCTCCACTGCCTTGGTCCGTGTATTAAACACTTTGTAGGCCTTGGCAGTGGTTGAGTATCCCAGATGATAACCACAATCAATTTTGGCTGCAAATTTTGAAATGGAATCTTTTAAATTCAAAATAAAGCATGGGCAGCCAAACACTTTGAAATATGAGATCAGTGGTTTAATTTTATACAGAATTTCATAGGCAGTCTTTTTGTGCCTGGGGTTTATTAAAACTCTGTTCTGAACATAGCAAGCAGTGTTTACTGCCTCTGCCCAGAAAGTTAAAGGCAAACCTGAATCTGCAAGCATGGTTCTGGCAGCCTCAATCAGAGTTCTGTTCTTCCTTTCCACTACCCCATTCTGCTCTGGTGTTCTTGGGATGCTGTACTGCCTTACAATCCCTTTCTTCACACAGAAGGCATCCAACTCCCTATTTTTGAATTATGTGCCATTGTCACTCCTGAAGCTTTTTACTGGAAGGTCAAATTGCTTTTCAACCTGTATTACAAAGTCTTGCAAAATGCCTGCAGTTTCATCTTTTGAGTGCAAGAAGAAAGTCCATGTGAACCTAGAAAAGTCATCAACAATAACCAAACAATATCTTTTCTTTTTAAGGCTCATGACTTGAACTGGGCCAAACAAATCCATGTGTAGCATTTGCAGACACTGGGTTGTTTTGGACTCTTCAATGGACTTATAAGAACTTTTATGCTGTTTTCTTTTTAAACAGGAAATGCAATGTTCAGGACATGAAAACAATTTTTGTGGTAGGCCTCTCACCAAACCATTTTTTGAAATTTCTGTGATTGTCTTAAGATTTGTGTGTCCCAGCCTTCTGTGCCAAAGTTCTGTCTCTTTGTTAGAGGCAGCTGAGAACAGACAGGCATTAGCTCTGGGACACTCTTTTGACATGTCAACAACATAAACATTGCCACTTCTTTGAGCAACAAGTTTAGTTTGACCAGATTTAATTATTGCTTCAATCTTTTTGACCATTTCTGGTCCAACAATCCTACAACAGTCTTTTGTGAAGAATGACCCAAAACCCTTGTCACTCATTTGGGACACACTCAGAAGGTTGAATTTTAGATTGTCTATTAGATTGACATTTTCAAATTTTACATTTCCAGATTGCACTGTACCAGACCCCAGAACCTTCCCTTTACTATTATTCCCAAAGGATATATCACCCCCACCATGGATTTTAAAGTCTTTGAGGAGGGCTTTACATCCTGTCATGTGCCTGGAGCCTCCACTATCTACATACCAAAGACTATCAAAGCATGCAGAAGCTCCTGCACATGAAGTAAAAAGATTAGTTCATTAAGGTCTCCAAAGCCAACAAGGCTTTGGATGGGGTCTCAACAGTGTCTGGAATGGATGCAAGATGATGGACAGTGGTTAGGTCAGAGGTTTGAACTGTTTTAGGACAGTGTTTCTCTAACCACTGTTGTGGGTCCTGACCAATCATCTGCTGGTAACCAAAAGGATGCCTGTTCACTTTGGGTTTAGAGGGCCTTTTGTAGGCCTCATAAACGTGTGGAATCCTTTGGTAAGACTGTTTTTCTCTGCCTTTTTTGAACTGATTGGCAGGGGATGCATCAGTAACCTGAACATCTCTTTTGACAGATGTTTGGTTCAGCTGTTTTGTAACAGCTGTTTGTACTGGCACAAAAAGTGGTTGTTTCTTGGTGAATTTGACAGATGATGAGGATGATGGTGGACTCAAGGATGTTTTAGCCATGTACTCATTCTTTTTCACATCAAAGTTTTTGAGGTACACACATGCTTGAGTTTTGTGGTTTGTTTTCCCACAGACAATGCAGCTTTCTGCTGAAACAATGACACTTGTTTTGTTTAGATCATAAGCTTTTAAGTGGAAACAGTCTTTTGTTAGATGATTCCTTTTCTCACAGAATTCACATAACAAGTTATCAATTTTTTCTTTCTTCTTTCTCTTTTCAGATTCCTTTGCAGCAGAGGTTTTAACCACTGCTGGGATATCTTTGAGAGGTATGACTTTAGCTTTTGGAGCTTTAGCACCATCAATTGATGTAAAGTCCATTGGCTTGAAATTTTCAAGAATATCACACTCATCAGACCATTTTGGTTTAAACTGATGATCTTCAAGCTCCTTGAAAGTGGAGGAACCCATTGGTCTGTTAAGTGTGATTTTGTTACCAAGTTTGTCAGTGATTTTCACTTCTTGGCCATTCTTGTTTGTGGGGATAAGCTCAGTAGCTTCATCAGTGGTTTGAACAGAGTTTTCAAAAGCAGTGTTTTCATCATCATATTTTCTATACCCAACCCCAAACTTCACATTGCTTTTTCTCTGTTTTTCAAGCATAACCTCATATCCTTTGCAGGATTCCACCCATCTTTCACAAGTAATCTGGGCAGACTCCAACTCCTTTTTGCAAACTTGGTATTTTTCTACCATAGTTTGAAGTTGGGTTTTGGTTATACTTTGCTCTTCTTTTAAACAGCTGATTTCTTTTTCTTTTTCAGTCAATTTGTTTTTAAGTTCTTTTAAAGAGCTTTCAAATTTGACCTCATCAGTTAAGATTTTATCCCGAAGGTTTTCATTCACCTCTTTGATGTTAGCAAAAGCAATTATGCAATTGTCTGAACACAGTTTTTCAAGAACTTGAGGAGATACCTTGGCAGCTGCCATCATTGCACAATCACATTGATGATCTTTATCATCATCAGCTCTTACCTTCTTTTCACCAGCCTTTTCTTCTTTCTCTTCTTCTTTGTCCTCTATGGACCATGGATCTGTCATTGGTTCAATCAGAGTACCTGAACTTTCTTCCAACAGTACTTCATCAGCCACAGCAGTAATCACTGCTTCAATCACCTCTTCCACTGTTTCAAAGCACTGCTGTTCCTCCTCAGCTTCAACCCCCTCCTGTATTGACTCTAGTGCCATCAAACAAAACTCATCATGTGAAGAATCATTAGAAGCATAGAGTGCAAAATTTTCATCACAAAGATCATCAGGCATACTGCTCCAGTCAACAAACCCTTGTGTGAAAAAACTTTGTTGATCTGGTTGTGCTGCTGCTGGAGCAGTGGTTTGAGGTGCAACAGGTTGCACTTGTACCTGTGGAACAGGGGTTTGAACATATTGGATTTGTGGAACAGTAGTTTGGACATAATGTACTGGCACAGGGGCAGCAGCATAGTGAGCAGTGTTCACTTGAGCTGCTGGGGCATATTGGGCATAATGCACAGTGTTTTCGTTTTGAGGTCTAGGATTTGAGCTAGGATGAGTAATTATGGGACCAGTATTTTGACTCCTACATTCCCTAGCGAAATGTCCCAACCTATTACACTTGTAGCACTTGATTTTCGATTTATCCAACCCAACCCTTAGATTCCCATGCAAACCTGGGAATTTTCTCCCTATTCTTTTGTAGAACTTGCTAGTTCTAACACTTAGCAAAGCCAGTTGGTGCAGGATGTCCATTTCCTCTAAATCAGTGGGATCAAAATGTTGCAAATCATTTAGTTCAAAGCTTAAATTATCTGACATCTGGTTTTCGTTTGCAGTGAATGCATAACTTGCAGAGTGAGGATCAGGGTTGTTAAAATTCGCACCAGCAGTTATGTCAATGAAGTGATCATAACCCTGGTCCTTACCACTGCTCCCAGATTCTTCTTGACCCAGAAGAGCAGTATTACTGAATGTGTAATCATCAACGGATTTTCCTGACTCTTGTAACTTCCTTTTCTGGTTCAACTCCCTTTCGTAGGTCAGGAGTCGACCATGGAGTTGGGTCAAGGTCAGATCCTTGAACTCAGTTGAATTTCTGGTGACAAAGGCTATAGTGTCCCATTTTTCGGGCAGTGACCTGAGGAACCTGCTATTTTGAGTCGAGTTTGTAAAGGTAGTATTAACAAGCCTCAGTTCACTGATGAGACAACTAAACCGCTCAAATTGTTGAGTCATTGATTCACCTCTAACATGACAAAATGTTTCATACTGTTGGTTCAGGATTTCCCTATTGTTTTCTATGACTTCTTCAGTACCTCCAAACTGTTCCTTAAGTGCGTCCCACAATTCTTTGGCACTGTTACAGTGTAACAGTCCAGCATATATTTCATTGGGCAGCGCTGATGCTATGATGCTAAACGCTTTAGCATCTAGTTCGATCTTTTGAAAATCAGTTTCGGTGTAATTTTCAACTGGTTTTGGAACGAACTTTTTAGCATCTTCAGCGCTTGGCACTGAAGGAACATGAGGACCAAAGGTGACAGACCTCCAACAACCTGTGCTTTGTTGAGCGAGGATGTGACCCATCCTCCTCTGCCAGATGTTGTACTCATTTCTTTTTAGCATAGGTGGTTTAAAAAGTGAGCCGATGTTGTTTTTATCATCCTGAGATTGTGACGTCATTCTTGTTGTTTTACAGACACTGAGAAATCAACTTTAATGGTGATTTATCCTTGCTCTGTTTTTCAACGGACGAACAAACTATCAGTATCAACTGTTATGAGCTGAACTTTTTACGTCAAAATGATTGTTAAATCAAATTTGACTGTCCAAGCTCTGATACCAATTGTTGGATCTGAGTTTCTTTTTTATTGTATTTTCGTTTGTAATTAAGATGGAAATGAAAGAGTTGTGCAGCGGAAATAAGATGAAAGCAAACTTTGCACACAATCAAACGAGAGTAATACTTTTATCAAACATCTTTTCACAAAGAACCGAATGATTGAATTTGTTTCAACAACGATTACAATGATTGATGTAAGAATGCAAACTCCCCCTCAGCCAGAGCTCAGTAGTTTGTTCGTGCAAAGAAGACGATTGATCAAAAGAGCTGATAGAACAGTACAAAGTACTGAACTATTTATAGGCACTTGCAAACCACTGAGCATCTTAGCTGACGTCACCATGAAAGTGACATCTAACCTCCTAACAAACTCTAACTACTGATCTATAAACACTGATGTACTAAACTACTGCTATTACATTATATTACATAAAAGACACTTAAACTGCTGCTGCATCCTTCCACTGCTGTGAACCCAGCAGTGCTTGTCCGGATCAGCAGTACTTGACCCAAGGCAGTAGATTGAGTCAACAGAGCTTTGGTCTTCCATCAGTCTTTGACATTGGCCAGTAGATATAAAGCAGCAGTTGTAGGTCAGCACTTAGTATGATCAGCAGATAGGAGGTCAGCAGATATGAAACCACTTTCAAGGGGAGAGATTTGCATGAACCAACTGTAAACGTCTGCTTATTCTGGATCCACTGCTTTGATCCAGTTTTGGCTTTACATTATCTGTTCCTCTGATAGGGTTCAATCCCAACACAAATGATAAAAACGAGTTATCATATCATTTAGGGTTTCGTTTTCCACGAATTGAAATGATTCAAATTCTTTCTTCAATAGATCATGGCGTGTTTTTCTTGTAGCCGCATTCCCTTCTTCTCTTGCTACCAAGGCATCCCATAAAGCTTTTGTGCTAGTACAATAAGAGAATTGATGATAGATGTCTTTGTGGAATGCTTGTGTGAGAATAGCAAATGCCTTCTTTTCTAGATCATAAGCTTTCTTGTCATCTTCTAGCATATTCGCCAATGTCGCTGCACTTGATCCTGCTTCTTCAAGGGTTGTGTTGTATGGAGAAGTGAAACACGTCCATAATTCGGTGTTTTGCCCTAGAACGTAAGTATGGAAACGACCCTTCCATGATGGATAGCCGTTCATGTGATTCAGCTTTGGCGGGCGATTATTGCTACCCGTTTCACTCTCACTAAACAAAAGATTCTGAATGCTTTGATTCTGGTTCGACACCAATGCCCATTGACTTGCACTTTTAGATTGTGGAGGCATAACATTCCTTAACCACGCGGCTGCGGAGGTTTGATCTTGACCTGGTCTTGGGTCCGTGCTCCAATCCCATGGACTTGTACTCATATTTGATATATGAAAGATAATACCTGGTCAAAAACTTGAAAACAGACTGTTAAAATAGTTTTGCAAAGCCTCTGTTAAAAACAATTGACAAGTGTCTTCGACGAAACTCTATGTCTTTGGCGAAAAACCAAGTCTGATGAAACATGGTTTTCGTCAAACACACTTCCCACGAAACTCTACAACTTTCGTCGAAGTACCTTTGACGAAGCACTAGATGTTTCGTCGAAGTTCCTTTTGGCGAAACTCTATGGGGTTTCGTCGCTTATGTCTTTCGTCGAGATAAGGTCTCAGATAGTTGGTGAGAAAGTTGGTGAGATTTTTCAAAGGCAAATCTTATCTTTTGTCTGACAAAGAACACCCTTTTCAACTTATAACATACCCATCTTACCAACCAGCATGGTCTCCAATATTTTAATCAATTTTAACCTTTATCTTTTAATTTTAAAATCCAAGAATATCTATGAATGTCACTTGAAGATATGAAGACCACTGAAGAACACTGATGAATATATGAACTTTCTGGCCAGATTTTTCACCGGAGAATTTTCCGAATCTCGAATATGCTTAAAACTTTCACTAAAAACCCGGTTTACCATGTAAACAAGCAATCTAACAAGGTTTTTGATAAAAAATTTTAGCACACAAACAAGATCAACAGATTTTTAAGAAGATTTTCCAGAAAAGTTATGAGTTTCAAGAACAATATTTTCAGAAAATCAACAACACTTGATAAAATCTCAACTATGTTTGGTTTTAAACAAGGATAAGAGCCAATGCTCTGATACCACTTGTAGGTCCGTTTTCGGAGGATCGATTACGAAACCAAACCATTGTTTATCACAAACACGGTCACGAGTGCGGAATCCCCGTGACGATGCCAAACCAAACACAAATAATAACAAACATGGAATAACCAACGAATCACAGTCAATTGTTTAAAACGGATGAGAACAAGGATCAAACAAATACACACAATGTTTGACAGTAAACTTTCATAGTAGGTATGCTCTCATGGTTTCTGTGTGAAACCATGTTGTGTTTATATAGGCAGCCCAGCCCATAAGTCGACGAAACATTAAATGGGCCTGACGAAACATCACAGTCGACGAAACACTAGGTGTTTCGTCACTGTTCATGGCGAAACTTGGAGTTATGACCAAAGGGAGTTTCGTCATGTATGTGCTCGACGAAACATAGTGTTTCGTTGAGGGCTGCAAAAGCTGATGTGCTGCAAACTGTTAGTTTGCAGCAAACATATATAAACACACAAACAACATATGCTACTCAATATGCAACATGCATAGTCATTTAACATTACATAACAAATGAGACAACTTTGTCGGACCATAGAAAGATAGGAGGATATCCAACTAAGGTCGACGGCGAATACAGACTCGATAATAAAAGACCGTACAAATACATCGTTAATAAAGACAAGTTACAGACACAAAATATGCGTCAACTCAAGTCTGTGACGAAAAACCAGCATGTCCACATACTGTTGATGAAAAACTGATGTGTTGTATGGTAATGACGAAAAACCTGCAGGTTTTTCATCATCTATGGTCATTCGCCGGCTGCATGTGTTTCGTCATGAGTCTTTCGTCGGATGAAGTGTTTCGTCGGCTCAATGAGTCTTTCGTCGTGATGTTTCATCGCTGCAGGTCTTTCATCGACCTACAGCATGTTTCGTCGACCTGTCCCTTTATATAACCAGCAGGCTGAAGACAGAAAGATGCGAGACACAGAACAGAAAACACACACACACACGAGAGAGAACTGAGAAAGTTTGTGAGTGCTTTATCTTATGTAATCGGTGTAAACAAACTTTCGAGCATTAATACAGTTAATAATTTAAACGTTGAATCTGGTTGTGTTTTTGTGTCTTGGTCTCGGTTTGCTTTCCCGATTGGATTAGGCGACTAGATCCTCCGCTAGTTGGACCTACACGCCTAAAAAAGTGGTGAAACCGAATTCGATTACGAGATGGGAGAGGTTAATACTTATCAAGATAAAAGAAAGGCCCGTTCAAATTTATTCATTATTGGGAAGTGGCGAGACACTCTAGCGAATGGGCAAAAGTACCTCTTGCGTGGAATCATCGTCTAAAAGTGCGAAAACAAGCCCCTCTACTAATCGTTCGGATGCTCGCACCGAGCATAATCTATACTTAAGCTAAATAAAAGTGGTATCCATGTGTCGTTCCACGCCCCTCCTACCCTGCGCTTTTTGGGGCTTGAAAGAAAAATCCGTCTCTACTGACGTGGCAACCATTTGTTGCTTCATGCCTCTTCTTCAAGCTCCTCCACTCCGATAAGTGTAATGGTAACACCTCTAAACTAGAATACCATTGAAACAAAAAAAAAAAGAGGAAAGCTTCTGAACATGAGTCGTTATCTAACGTAAGTATATGATTAGTAATTTTTGTTATAACCCATAAAACTATCGAAACCAAAAATAAAATTACAAAAGTGAAACAAGCCTAAATTGAGTGTATGTTTGGTTTTCTTTTTGTTATAACCCGTAATTAAAACTATAAAAGTCCTGGCCAATCAGATTTATTAACACTCAAACCGAGTGTTGAGATTCTACGACCATTGGCATGAGAATCCAAGTCAACCATTAGACAGTACCACATTTGCAGGTAATATGGGTGTGAAACATCGAGCTTGAGTGGCGTGGAGGGCAAGGCGTGAGCCTATTCACGCTTTGTCACACCCTCATTGAGGCGGAAACGCGAGAATACAATGATCGTATATCATAAGACACTAATACAAGAGAAATATGTGTTTATTCAAAATGTGCCACGATATACATCCCACACAAAAGTCTACATGCAATCGACGACCATATAAAACTTGATGAAAGGCTCTAAACAAATCCAGTCTAAGCTATCGTAATTGTTATAACCTGAAAAATATGCTAAAATGGTTAACTATAAAGTTAGTAAGCAAGTAGGTATTATGATTCGAAAAACAGTAAGTTGTTTTGTTTGACAAGATTATGTGGTCGATGATGATGATGATGATGGGGAAACCTCATCTGATATGTTTTTTCTTATTCGATATGTTGTCTGTGCTATTGCCTTTTGTGTTTACATGAGCTAACATACTTTAATGGTTCGTTTATTGTTTTTCTGTTGGCTTTTGTTGTAGATGGGCTTTTTATCGAACAATGGTTTTGAAATTGTGACTTAGAATCATAATACATACTTGCTCGCTAACTTTATAGTTGACCATTTTTAGCTTTTTTCAGGTTATAACAATTATGGTAGCTTAGACCGGAATTATATAGAGACTTGCATCAAGATTTACATAGTTGTCGATCGCATGTAGACTTTTGTGTGGGATGTATTATGAGATTATATATATTATTGTTATAATATTTAATCTTGTAGCCATTATAATCATTTATATTATATATATCAAAATATATTAATAACCTATTAATAATTAGTTGGTAATTGTTGATGGACCATATTACCCTTATTAACTAATTAGGTTTCCTCTTGGGTGTATATATAAGGAGGTTATTATAGAGTTTAAGGGTTAGACAATTACACAATTCACACAACCCTAATAACATCACTTTCGGCTCTCTCTCCATAACCGATTCCTTCCCTTGTTTCGGTTTCATCACCATCATAATCTTACACCCTAAGGATGAACCAGATCATCCTGACAAGTATGTCAAACTCAATGGCTGCATCTCTGACTGGATTCTCTGTTGGCCTGTCTGCTGTAACAGGTATGTTATTCATGTCTGCCATTATGTTTAAACAGAACTGATCAACATGTGGTATCAGAGCATATGTTGATAAATCAGTTCTGTTTTCGTATCCATTATTCTGGGATCAAAATCTGGAAAACATAATTTTTGAAAGTTTATAAAAAATCAAGGCTGTTTCGAGTACCTTTGTGCCGAAATCACTGTTTTCGGAAGATGTTGCTTATTATATTGACTCAAACCAATATGGGTAAATTAATGTCCGAAATCTGTTAATAGAAGTCTTAAATTTTAAGGTTTCAGATCCCAGAATTATATTTTAATTTTCTAGGGTTCATCACTTGTTCTAAGAAAAACTCGAAAATTCCTTAAGTTTTGGAATATAATTTGGATTAGTGGGTGTTTTTACTGTTTTGATCTGAATTTTATCTATTAAAATTCTCGAAAACTGTTAATAGATAATCAGTTATAATTTTCAAAATATTTTGATAAGTTTAGATCAGCAATAAAACAGGAAACATTATCCCACAATCCCTAAAATTTCGAGTTTTCAGTTATTATCACAACAACAGCTGTTAACAGTGGACTCGATACCATCAGATTGCGACTCGAGACCACAAGGTCTCGACTCGAGATCATAAGGGTTCTCAAAACTTTACAACTCGAGACAACAGTCTCGACTCGAGACCACTGAGGTTTCGACTAAGGGCTTCAATTTTCACAACTCGAGACCATAAGGTCACAACTCGAGAACATAAGGTTGCGACTCGAGACCATAAGGCTACAACTCGAGACCAAGGTTGCGACTCGAGACCTCATAACTGACTCGAGATCTAATAACTCAGTCGAGACCTGACTCGAGACTTGACTCATGATCTCACTCGAGACCTCATAACTGAGTCGAGATCTCACTCGAAACCTCATTATTTTAGGCTGTTTAATGTAAACTAAAATACTTGGTTTTGTAAACACTTAATTACCTAATCAGAATCAGATAATTTTTTCACAAAACCAAATATAGCTTAACTTGAATGAGCTTCTGATGTATCATTTCTGGCCAAAGTTGATTTAATACATCTGTTGGTGCACTTATGTCTGCACTTTGTCTGTATTCGGTCACAATGTAAAACAATGTCTTGTTAGTCTTGTAAGTTTGACCAAGTCAACCATCCTCCTGGTTTGACTTGGCCAAACAGTCAACATTATGTTTGTAAGATGGCTGGGTCGAAGGATGCACCATCGAAGGATTGCATGGATCCTTCGATGATGAGCTCGAAAGATGGACCTTCGATAGATGGACCACGAAAGATCCCATCTTTCGTGATTCATATGGATCGTTCGAGCTGTTCCTGGTCGAAAGATGATCTTTCGACCGGTCTGCATGATCCTTCGACCAGACCTGCAGTGTTCGGGTATAAATACCCGTGTGTTGTGTTCATTTCGGCAAATGACAGTTAGCAGAGAACACACACACACTTAGAGAGTTTACAGGACTGATTTGTAAACATTGAGCTGTAACTGGACCTTTCATACGTTTAATACAAGTGGTGTTAATCGTTGAACTTTGCGTGTCGTATTATTGTGTGTTCTATCTCGGTTTGCTATTTCGGTTGGATTCCGCACAACCGGAGTGGTTCGTATACAAGGATTAGGCGACTAGATCCTCCCCTAGCCGGACCTACAAGTGGTATCAGAGCCTTGGCTCTTATCCTTGTTAAAACCGAGGTGTTCTTGCTGTTTTCCGGGTGTTTGGAGTTCATATTTTCTGGAAAAACTTGTTAAACTCGGGTTTAATCTTGTTGTTTTGCTGAAAGTTCTTATAAAAACCTTGTTATTTTTCTTTGTCATATGTTATAAGTTGGTTTTTAGTGAAGTTTCGAGCAAAACCACGTTTCGGAAGTTCGTGGATTTATCAGAAAACTCAGATTTTTGAGCTGTGTTCTTGACATATTCAAGTGTTCATCATCATTTTAACTTGTTTAATCCTTAAAATTTGAATATTGAAAGTGTTTGTGTGTTGGAAGTTGTATTTTGATTAAAATATTGGAATCATTACCTGTTTTGGTGAAACCTGCATATTCAGACCTGAAGATATGGTCTGAACATACTTTCTGCAGAAAGTTCTCACCAACCCGTCAACTTTTCACCAACCTGTCTCATTCGTCAACTGTGTCAGAGTAAGATCGAAGGATATCCTTCGAACTCGAAAGACCATCTTTCGATCAGTGGAGGTTCGAAAGATCAATCATCCTTCGAACCAAGGAATACTGTCGAAACATAGATCTTTCGGTCTACTGCTCTTTCTCGAAAGACTAGGATCCTTCGATTGGGGAGTCTTTCGAAGTCATCTTTCGTGTTCATCTTTCGGTCTACAGTACATTTTCGAAGGATAAGGATCCTTCGGTGGGGAATCTTTCGAAAACATTGTTCGAAACTCAACAGTGATCCTTCGAACCCTGTTGATCTTTCGAACAGGTGTTGATCTTTCGGTCATTAGTCTGTTTTGTGTTTAACAGTTTGTGTTTTTCTCATCTTTCGATCAGGATCCTTCGGCTGGTATTATTATTTTTCTTGATCAAAAATGAATTCGATGTGGGGTGTTCCGGTAAATGCTGAAATGTATTTTGGTACTCCAGCTCCGGATTCGGGTTCGCAAGCTAATGCTACATCTATCGGTCAATGGGCTTTTGTATCAAATCAAGCACCAAGTGTTCAAAGCATTTTACTAAGCGAAAGTGAAACAGGAAGTTTGAATAGGCCTCCAAAGTTGATGCATTTAAGTGAATATCCGGGATGGTTCGACAGATTTCATACATATGTCCTTGGTCAAAATACAGAACTGTGGTTGCGCTTCATCACAGATTTTGATCAAACAATAGAGGTTGCCGCTTCATCTGCTGCTACGTTTGCTGATCTTACGGAAGATCAGAAGAAGGTCTATGACTTAGAAAAGAAAGCATATGCCATTCTTACTCAGGCGTTAAACAAAGACATTTATCATCAATTTGTCAGCTTCAAGACAACGAAGCAGTTGTGGGACGCATTGAAGATAAGGGGCATAGGAAATGAAGCAACACGTCAATTAAGAAAAGATCTGCTAAAGAAAGAGTTTGATGGTTTTGTTTGTATGCAGAATGAATCTCTAGGAGATTTGACAAGTCGATTTACTCATTTGCTGACTGAATTGGCAAATACTGGGGTTGTAACAACTTCAGTAGAGATAGTGAAGAAGTTTGCAGATGCACTGCCACCTCAATGGAGTAATTTCATAGAAATCATGAAGTACAATGGCACTTTGGATACAACAAGCTTCAGTGATTTTGCTCAACTCCTGGAAAACAAGAATCAGGAAGAAACTCTCAAGGCAAAAAGAGTTGCAGTGCCACAAAATCCTGAAATTTATTATGGAACTTCTAGCACCTCTACAAAACCTTCTTCACACGCTCCAATTCAAACAGCATTTGTGTCTAGCACGAGCTTGTATGGCACTCCTCCTCCAACAACAGATATGTTTGGAAATCCGCTTAATCCAACTCCTCAACCAGCACCACAACAGCAACAGCAAATCAGAGCAACTGATATATTCGGGAATCCACTTCCTCCTCAACAGCAAGCTTGTTATGGAAGTACATCATCTGCTGGTCAACAATAAAAGCCAAATACAGTACGGCTCGACACCTCAAGCTTTTCTAAAGTCAGTGTTGAAGTAGCAAAGGAACACATGGAGCTGCTAAACACTGTGGTGAGCGCATACTGTGGATTAGTAGAAGGTCAGATTGGCAACATTAATCTGACTCAAGAAGACTATCAGCAGATAGATAAAGAGGAGATGGAAATGATGGATATTAAGTGGGCCTTTGCCAGTGCTGTTAGGCGAGCAAAGGATTTTATGGAAAGAACAGGCCGAACCAGCTTGGAAAGCAAGAAAGACACAAAGTATGGGTTTGATAAGCAAGCTGTTAAATGCTTCAATTGTGGTGAACGTGGTCATTTCAAGCGTGAATGTACAAGACCAGCTCAGCACGGGAACCAGAATCCCTTCAGAGGTCAAGGAAACAGGGCCAATCAGAACCAAGCGAGGAACAATGATCGCACACTGGTGCCTGTCAACAACCAGACTCAAGCAGGACCATCAAATGCCAATCAGGCACTTGTGGTTCAAGTAGATGAAGGCTGTGATTGGTCAATCCAGTTGGGAAATGATGCTCCAGATGGAACAGCTTGTTTTGCTGAGATTGTCAAGGATCTTAATCACACCAGTGGTGGAGAATCTTTCGCCAATGGTGGTGACTCTTCTGAGGATGAAGACTCTTCTGGTTACAGCAGAAGTTCGGATGAAGAAGCCTCGAGCTCAGATGATGATCATGTGGATGAGACATCAAATGCGTCAATCGATGCAAATATTGATGAGCTGTTGGAAGAAACTACAGCAGGAATTCAAAGAAGATCTATTTTGGTGGATCAAGCTGCTTATTCTTCGTCTTCTCTCCATTCAGCCTTTATGGCGAATGTCGACAGTTCATCAAGTCAGGTATGTGTCGACGAACCCACTTCTGTTAGCTGTAATAACTGTGATAGTTTGCATGTTAGATGTGCTGAGTTGGAAGCAAATATGTCTGACTTGCAAGGCAAACACGATGCTTTACAAGCTAGTTTGTTTGAATTGCAAAACAAACATGTTTCTGTGAATGATAGGTGGTGTGAATTGCAAAGCGAACACGAGGCTTTGCAAGAGAAATATGATGTGACATTTATTCATAATTAGAAATTGACAGTTGATATTTCAAAGTGCACTGAAGCCAATATGTTTTATGAAAACCATGAAAAGAATTATAAATCAATGATTGAAACATTAAAGAAAGATAAAACAGAACTGACAAAAATGGTTTCCAGAAAACAAACTGACATTAATTTGTATATATCTCGTCTTGAGGTGATGCAAAAAGAAATGGCTTGTGTTAAAACAGAAAGTGAGGCGATCTGACTTAAGTTAGACAGTTATTTGAGTTCTAGCTATGTGTTGGATCACATCATTGATGTTCAAAAAGAGAAAAAGGATGTCACATGCATAGGTTATAAGAAATGTCCACCACCCGTGAGAAACAATTTTGATGCCATGCCTGATGAGGAGTATAGGACTCACTTTGAGCCATCTGTTCCTTTGGACGTTGAGGAATTTGCAGCAGGGCTCGGATACAAGAAAGAAGTATCGTCAGATTCAGATGTGTCAGCAGATACCTTTGTAACTGCTGAACCAAATCAGGATCCTCCAGTTGTGATTGAGGATACTGATTCTTCTGATGATGAGTCTGATGATACCGATTCAGCAAAGTCTGATGCGGTGATAAAGGATGAGGACATACCTCTTGAGAATCACATCCTGTGTGATCCTCCAGCAAAACCCGCTAAGACTATTGCGACTGAGTCCTCGTCTGAGAAAGAGTCGGAGAGTGTGGATTTGCTGTACACTCTTGTTGGTGATGATAAAATCTATTCAGACAAATATTTTCCTATTAAGAATGTTAATCAATCATTAATTAGTAAAGTCTTTGAAAATTCTACAAGTAAGTTCTTGGGAAAGACAGGACCACATGTTACAGTCACACAGTGTCCTCCTATCCCAAAGGCTGAAGTTAGAAAACAGTTTGGGAACAAGAAATTACCAACAGTGCCAAAACAGCAAAACCATATCAAAACAAATGGTAAGGCACCGACTCAAACTCAAAAGAAGCCGAATCAGAAGAAGAAGAAGAATGTGAACTTTGTGAAGTCGAAGGGAACGGACAAAATTGAAAAGTTTGCAAATCAATCTAATTTAGATTTTGTCCAAAAAGCAACTGTGATGAAAAGGCATGAACCAAGTTGTTCAAAACCTAGTACCTCGGGATCACAAAGTTCATCATCGGCAAGACGACCACATGATACTTCGGGGTTTGTTGAACGAAGATCATGTTTTGAATGTGGAACAATCGGGCATATTGTTCGAAATTGCCCGTATCTTCATAAACAAAAAGGCATAGTTGAGGATCCCCGTGGCCCAACTGACCGCAAGCGATCTGTTTCTGTAAAACAAGATCCCCGACTCATAAGAGAAAGGGAAAAGAAACAGAAACGCCAACAGGTCAAGAAACTTGAAAAAGAAATTAAAACCGATGTGGTCCACAAACCATCTGTCTCAGTTAAACCAGATAATTCAAAGTTTTCAAAAACTTCAAACAATCAAACTGGTAACACTCAACAGACCTGGAAACCAAAAACGGTTATTGAATCAGGGGGACCATCACAATTTCCAAATCATCAAAAAGTCGAAGTTATTGTTGTTGATAAAAATGGAAGACCCAAGACCACAATGGCTTGGGTCCCCATCTCCAACTAATCGATTGAGTTTATGTGCAGGGTGTTCCAGGAGGAACTATCAGTAGTCATTGGATTGTTGATAGTGGGGCATCCAGGCACATGACAGGCGACATGAAGCTTCTCTACGACGTCAAATCTATTAGAGGAGGTTATGTTGCTTTTGCTGGAGATAAGGGCGGATATATAACGGGTGAAGGAATGATTTCCAACGGGGTTGTTAGCTTTGACAAGATCAACTTTGTGCAACAACTTGATCACAATCTTCTTAGTGTTTCTCAAATTTGTGACAAGCAGTTCTCAGTACACTTTGATGCTAATGGATGTTATGTGCTGAAACCCGGCTTCAAAATTCCAAAAGAATGGATTCTCTTGTCGGCTCCAAGGATAAATGATCTGTATGTCCTTGATATGAGCCAAGCTATCACAACGTCTGCACAAGCAACATGTTTCATTTCAAAAGCCACAGAAAAAGACACAATCTCTTGGCACAGACGAATGGGTCACATTCACTTACGCAAAATGAATCATTTGGTGTCAAATGAATTGGTGAATGGTGTTCCTCTTAAAAATTTCCATCTTCAAGACGTCTGTGTTTCGTGCCAGAAAGGAAAACAAACGAAGAAGCGACACCCCACAAAGAAAGTCAACACGGTGGCTGTTCCTCTTGAACGTTTGCACATGGATTTGTTCGGTCCTGTCAAGCACAAAAGCATTAGGAATGATCAATATTGCCTCGTGATTACTGATGATTATTCAAGATTTTCGTGGGTGGCGTTCATGGCACACAAGAGTGAAACCTTCGGTATTATTAAAAACTTGATCATTCAGATTGAGAATCTTTACAACTTGAAGGTTAGGCGGATACGTAGCGACAATGGTACTGAATTCAAAAATCATGCCATGGCGGAGTTTTGCATTTCAAAAGGTATTCTTCACGAATTTAGTGCAGCTTATACTCCTCAACAGAATGGCGTCGCTGAACGTAAGAACCGCACATTGATCGAGACTGCTAGGACTATGTTGGTAGAGTCGCAGCTGCCCATTCCATTCTGGACTGAAGCTGTATCCTCTGCATGCTATACTTTGAACCGAGTCCTTACAGTCAAAAGACACAACAAGACCTGCTTTGAGCTTATCAACAAACGGAAACCAGACTTGTCTTATCTCGAACCGTTTGGAGCTCCTTGCACAATTATCGATCCTAATGGAAAGTTTGGGGCTAGAGCCATTGAGGGATACTTTCTTGGGTATTCCACCCCAAACTTAAGAGTCTGGAATCTAGAGACTAAAAGGGTCGAGGAATGGTCTGAAGTCAGAGTACAAAGGCACACTTTACCAGTTAGAAATCCTGGTCAGCCTTGGATGTTTGAGTACGATGACTTTTTCAATTCGATCAATGTTGAAGCCGTTGAAGAAAGTGCTGCGGCAAGGATGTTTTTCGAGAGCGACAATGCAACAGATTCACCGTTGGTTCGTCCCATTATAGTCAATCAAGAACCATCTTCAGTGAACAACAATGCTCTCGACAATGAGGATTTTCAAGATGCTTCCGAATTGCACGAATCTTCAGAGGATGACGAATTTATAGATGCAGAACAAGAAGCTCCAACAGCAGTTCATGGTACTTCAGAGGGTACTCCTCCAGTGGATGTCCCTCGAACAGCTGAAACTTCTGCATCATCCTCTTCGTCAATTCCGGGCCTTGAATTGATTGTTGATCTGAATCTCAACAATCTGGGTACAAATATTCCAGTTCAAGATAATCCAGAAACAAGGATTCATAATACCCATCCTCAACAAAACATCATCGGGAATGTGCAAAGTGGCGTTCAAACAAGAAACATGTTGCGAAACAACAACAATGCAGGCTTGTATGCAACTATCCGAGAATCTGGTCAACAGAATGATTGGTCTTACGCGTGTTATGTCTCACAGGAAGAGCCAAGAACTTGGAAAGATGCTTTGAAGGATAGCTCATGGGTTGAAGCGATGCAGGAAGAACTGCAACAATTCCAGAAGCTTGGAGTCTGGAAACTCGTAGAGAAACCTGCTGGATACAAGAAGATTGGTACCCGTTGGGTGTTTAAATGCAAAAAGGATGACCGTGGGATCGTTATCCGGAACAAAGCAAGGCTAGTCGTTCAAGGTTTTCGTCAGATTGAAGGGATCGACTACAACGAAGTGTATGCACCTGTTGCACGTCTAGAAGCCATTCAGAACTTTCTGGCTTATGCCTCATTCAAAGGTTTCAAGGTATACCAGATGGACGTGAAGAGTGCTTTCTTACATGGTGTGGTGGAAGAAGAGGTGTACGTCGAACAGCCTCCTGGTTTTGAAGATCCTATCCATCCCGATCGAGTTTGGTTGCTCAACAAAGCTCTATATGGTCTACATCAAGCACCGCGAGCTTGGTACGCAACCTTATCTAATTATCTGCTGGAGAATGGATTTCGCAGAGGTCTTATCGACTGTACTCTTTTCATCAAAGAACAAGATGGAGATCTTCTACTGGTACAGGTATACGTTGATGATATTATATTTGGTTCTACTAACGATGTTTTGTGTAGGGATTTCGAGCGTGTAATGCAGGATAAATTCGAGATGAGTGCTATGGGGGAAATGACTTTCTTTTTGGGCCTACAAGTACAACAAACAGAGTCTGGGATATTCATCCATCAGACTAAATATGTTGGTGACATCTTGAGCCGGTTCCAGATGTCTGATGCAATGCCCATCGGTACCCCATTGCCACAAAATCACGGAATTACTCCAGACTTGAAGGGTCAAGATGTTAGCCCCTCATTCTATCGCGCGATGATTGGATCTCTTATGTACCTCACAGCATCAAGACCAGATATAATGTACCCAACGTGCCTGCTTGCCAGATATCAAGTGAACCCGAAGGCCTCACATCTTGCAGCTGTAAAAAGGATTTTTCGTTATTTGAAGGGTTGCCCTGACACCGGTCTGTGGTACCCTAGGGATAATAACTTTGACTTGATCGCATTCAGTGATTCTGATTTTGGCGGATGCAAAATCGACGGCAAATCCACAACGGCTGGATGTCAGTTTTTAGGAAGTCGCCTAGTCACATGGCAGTGCAAGAAGCAGACGTGCGTCGCTACATCAACATGCGAAGCTGAATACATTGCTGCCTCAAGTTGTTGCTCCCAAGTACTGTGGATACAACAGCAAATGCGTGACTACGGTTTTGAATTCCTAACTACTCCTATTTACGTTGATAATTCGGCTGCATTACAGATCACTAAAAATCCTGTGCAGCATTCAAAGACTAAGCACATCGACATTAAGTATCATTTTATACGTGATTGCTTTGAGAAAAGGCTAATCGATGTTGCTTATGTCCACACCGATGACCAACGTGCCGACCTTTTTACCAAAGCTTTTGACAAATCAAGATTTGACTATCTTTTATTGGTAAACGGCATTAAGGTCAAGCAAGAGTAAAACCAACATCGGAAAATCATTTTTGTAAATATCTTTGTGTTTTAAATTTGTCTTAGTTTATTGATTTTAGGGGGAGTAAATCCAAAATTTGAAAATCCAAAAACATTGAAAAATTTCAAAAACACAAAAACAATAGAAAAACAAAAATGAGTTTCCTGGCGAGCAAAAGAGAAAATGATAGTACATCAGTGGTCTGTCTTTACACTCTTTAAACCTTAAATGAAAAACGATAAGCAGCTCTATATAAGATGTATCGGTAGGCTCACAATCATTTTAAAGTGTGCAGGGTGATATAAACTTAAATCGACTGAAGACTGGGTGGGAACCATTCATTGGCATATGGTCTTAGTACCGAAATTTCGTTTGAGAGATTGCCGAGGTTCTGAGATATTCGGTCTTTATGCTGCTTATCATCTGGGTATCATGGTTGTATCTTTTACCGAAAAATAACGGGGACGCAAGTCTAGATCTTCCATGATACCATACATACGTGTACATATTGCATACGACCTCAATAAGTGATCAACAATCACATGTCCAAACAAATAAGTGATAATATATCACAAATTCTTTTCGGGTGTCAAGTTCGTCTCTCTGCTGTACGAAAGTACTGACCTGTTCACGGACTTGCTCCTGTGCCCTCATGCATCGAAAACCAAGTTCCTCATCAATAAGTGATTATATCACATAGGGCTTGTTTTCAAATCAAAATAAGTGAGTATCTCACATCATATACGGTCAAACAGATGATAATCGGTATACTCACCGGTAAGATGAACCCTCGTGCATACCTTGATACGGGAATGTGTCGTGATGTGGATGAACACCGGTCGGTAAGTATAAATCATACCTTAACGTATCCCCTCGTCATGATTACAAATGATAAGTTGAGCTTAAGTGGACAACAATACCGATAATTGTTATAGGATGCTTATCTTAATGTTAACTAATTGAACAAAGAGAGCGTTTTGGCATGACCGTACACTGATATGATTCTCTTACCCTCGAAACTCACAAAAAGAATGTCTGTATATATTTATTTACTGCTTTCAGTCTTTACATTTGAAATATTCAAAAATACCAAAAAGATTTTAGGTGTGTTTTAATATAAACTTTATAAAAGCCAAAAAGATTTTATTTCTATCTTATTTTCGATCGTACGATGTTGGAGCTCGAGTCTTCGTTACCTGAAACCTGAACGAAAACCGAAAATGACTAAATCTTCATAAACGGTCGAAATTTGCAAGTGTTGAAAGTTAAAATTGAAATTGATAAAATTTGTTAAACTTTCAAACTGTCGGACGGTGTTTGTTTTAAAACAATGGTCACATGTGTGTTGTTTGCTTATGATATTCCAAGCGGTTGTTCTCATTACGCGTTTAGATTTCTTGCATGTGCAGATTCTAAAGGCTAGGAGAACATGGTCGATGACAAGCTTCGGAATGAAGACACGACGTGAAGGCACTCAAATGATGAAGATGATCGGGTTGCCGCTGACCATCATCAACACCACAAGGATCTCACTTCATAAAGATAAAGACTTTCACGAGCATAACTCAAGGGGGAGCTTATGTTAAGGGGGAGTTTGTCAACACACTTCCTACGTGATACGGGGAGTTTGTTGATACACTTTCTGCTTTCAAGACGTGAAGACTTTAAAGATCCTCCGACATTGAAGACTTGAATAGAAGTCAAAGACTTGAAGACACGAGAACTTACAAGATCGAAGATCGAGATAAAGCAACAGCTGATTATTGATAAGCCAGACAAAGCTACAGCCAAGGGGGAGTTTGTTGGTGCACTTATGTCTGCACTTTGTCTGTATTCGGTCACAATGTAAAACGATGTCTTGTTAGTCTTGTAAGTTTGACCAAGTCAACCATCCTCCTGGTTTGACTTGGCCAAACAGTCAACATTATGTTTGTAAGATGGCTGGGTCGAAGGATGCACCATCGAAGGATTGCATGGATCCTTCGATGATGAGCTCGAAAGATGGACCTTCGATAGATGGACCACGAAAGATCCCATCTTTCGTGATTCATATGGATCGTTCGAGCTGTTCCTGGTCGAAAGATGATCTTTCGACCGGTCTGCATGATCCTTCGACCAGACCTGCAGTGTTCGGGTATAAATACCCGTGTGTTGTGTTCATTTCGGCAGATGACAGTTAGCAGAGAACACACACACACTTAGAGAGTTTACAGGACTGATTTGTAAACATTGAGTTGTAACTGGACCTTTCATACGTTTAATACAAGTGGTGTTAATCGTTGAACTTTGCGTGTCGTATTATTGTGTGTTCTATCTCGGTTTGCTATTTCGGTTGGATTCCGCACAACCGGAGTGGTTCGTATACAAGGATTAGGCGACTAGATCCTCCCCTAGCCGGACCTACAACATCTATTTATTGTTCAAGTATTATAAAAGTTATGTTGAGTAAGCATTACAAACGTAAAATGTCTTAATTTGTGGCCAAAGCTGATTTTAATTCATTTATGTCTAGCATGCTTGACAAGTGCATAACTAAAGTGATTGTCTCATTTCTGGCCAAAGCTGATTTGTCACGATTACTTTGCACACATACTTAAATGATTACACTTCTGGCCAAAGCTGATTTGTCTTCATTTAAGTAGAATTTTAACTAAGTCTATTATTTTGATGTTAGTAATAGACAATATCACAGCTTCATAATTAAAATGGTCATTATTTATGCCTGCCTTAGTATAACATGCCCTTAGATCACATTAGGATTTCTTTCTTAGTATCATAATTTGCTCATCTTATTTCCACTATCAGCACCCAATTGCGGGATTCCACTTTTGACTGGTGATAACTTTGCTGAATGGAAGGATGCCCTCATGCTTACACTTGGATTGCTGGACTTTGATTATGCTCTAAGAGAGAATAAGCCAGCGGACCTTACCACTAAAAGTACTGTTGCTGAGCAGATAGTTCATGAAAAATGGACTAGGTGTAACCGCATGTCTCTCATGTTCATGAAGCAATCCATACACAATGCGATCAAATGAGCCATTCCTGATTCTGATGACGCTAAAACCTACCTGGCTTCTGTGGAGGCACAATTCAAAGGAACATCAAAAGCACACGCTAGCACTCTTATCCTCAAGCTGGTGACGACTAAGTATGATGGGAGGAGCGGCATTCGCGAACACATCATGATGATGCATGATATGGCCAATAAGCTGAAAGGGCTAGAGATGGAAATCAGTGATGGTTTTCTTGTTCACTTCATCATCACTTCGCTTCCTTCGTCTTATGAAGCATTCAAGATCAATTACAACACTCAGAAGGATAAATGGACGATGAGTGAACTGGTCGCTATATGCGTACAGGAGGAAGAGCGTATGAAGATGGATCGCACTACTGATGTTGCTAACTTCACCACCTCCAACTCTAAGAAGAGGAAGAACAATCATGAAAGAAAGGATGCTTCCAAAGTCCAAAAGCCAAATCCTAATACAAGTACACCTTCCAGCTCTAAGAGCTCTTTAGGCAAACCCTATTGCAAGTTCTGTAAGAAAACAGGACATAAGCAAAAGGAATGCCCTGACTTCAAGGAGTGGCTGGCTAAGAAAGGTAACGATTTTTTCATGATACTTGAGTCCTTTAATTTAAATGTTCCTGCTAATTCTTGGTGGTTTGATTCTGGTTCTATGGTTCATGTAACCAACTCTACTCACGGAAGCTGGGAAGAAACCAAAGAACACTTAAAGTTGGGGATGATCGGGAATTAGAAGTTAAGGCCATAGGAACATTACAATTATTTTTGAAAACTGGTTTATGTATTAAACTTTATGATACCTTATATGTTTCTGAGGTAACTCGGAACCTTGTATCAGGACCAAAGTTAGACATGGACGGTTTTGTTGTTTCCCATGGTCATCGCAAACTCTCTATTCTCTATGATTCCGTTGTTTATGGTATTGGCATTCTGGATGGTGGTCTCTATAGATTAGAACTAGATGATAATTTTTCCAAATCTTTGTTGTCATATAATATTAATGAATCACTCACAAAGATGAAACAGATTCGAGACTTAGAGACTTCATCTATGTTGTGGCATCAACGTTTAGGCCACATCTCAAGAGAACGATTAAATCGTCTCGTAAAGGATGAAGTCTTACCTCCTCTCGATTTCACTGATTTTGGAACATGTGTCAAATGTCTTAAAGGCAAAATGACATTAGCGAATAAGAAAGGTGCCACTAGGAGCTCTAAGCTATTAGAACTCATTCATACTGACATTAATGGTCCCTACCAAATCGCTGGCATAACAGGACATACTTCATTTATCACTTTCATTGATGATTATTCTCGTTACATGTACTTGTATCTCATTAAGGAAAAATCTGAATCTCTTACAACTTTTAAAGATTATAAAGCTGAAGTTGAAAAGCAATTAGATCATCAGATTAAAGTTGTGAGATCAGATAGAGGCGGTGAATATTATGGAAGACATACTGATGTGGGTCAAGCTCCTGGTCCATTTTATGAGTTTTGTAAGGGCCAGGGGATTGTGAACCAATACACCATGCCTGGTACACCTCAGCAGAATGGTGTTGCTGAATGAAGAAATCGTACCCTTATGAACATGGTGCGCAGTATGTTAGCCAACACTAATTTACCATTATTCCTCTTGACTGAAGCGTTAAAAGCAGCTGTTCATATACTCAATAGAGTTCCTTCTAAGTCTGTCCCTAAAACTCCTTATGAACTTTGGACAGGAAGGAAACCGAGTCTTAAATATATGAAAGTATGGGGCTGCATTGCTGAAGCAAAACTCTATAATCCTTTCCTAAGGAAACTTGACCCTAAAATAGTTACCTGTTTCTTTATCAGGTATCCTGATCATTCGAAGGGTTATCGTTTCTATTGTCCTTCCCATGTCACCCGTATTGTTGAAACCAAGCGTGCTGCGTTCCTGGAGGATTTCAAGGTCAGTGGGAGCAGTACCAACCCTTACGAAGAATTGCAAGAAGTACAAGACGCGGGGGGGAGAGACTCGTCGCTTACCAATACTCCGTTTACTCCTCTTGTACCCAATGCAACAACTACACCTGAAGCTACTGCACAAATTCCATCTCCACAATCAGAACCCATTATACCTCATAACGAAGGCACATCAAACGCTCAAAACCAAGACAACCCTGAACCCGATAATCAACTCAGGAGGTCATCTAGGCAAAGACGGTCTACTAATTGGGATGATTATGTTACCTACCTAACTGAAATGGATGCTGGATAGCTCAATGATCCTACCTCTTATAATGAAGCCATTAGCAGTGATCAGTCTTCTGAATGGAACAAAGCAATGATTGATGAGCTTGAATCCCTGAAGAAAAATGACGTTTGGGATTTGGTCGAATTACCCAACGGTGTTAAACTTGTAGGATGTAAATGGGTGTTCAAAACAAAACAGGATCCGAATGGGAACGTTAAATGCTACAAAGCGAGATTGGTTGCAAAGGGCTACACTTAGAAAGAGGGAATTGATTATCAAGAGACGTTTTCACCTGTCTCTCGTAAAGATTCATTAAGGATCGTTATGGCCCTAGTAGCTCATTTTGATTTAGAGCTGCATCAGATGGACGTCAAAACTGCTTTCCTTAACGGAGACTTAGACGAAGATGTTTACATGAAACAACCTGAAGGCTTTAAACCTGAAGGTCAGGAGCATCTAGTCTATAAGTTGAAGAAATCCATTTATGGGTTAAAACAAGCATCACGTCAATGGTACCTCAAATTTGATGAAGTCATGAAGAGACAAGGTTTTATGAAGAATCAAGTGGATCAATGCACCTACCTCAAGATGAGTGGGAGTAACTTTACTATACTTGTCCTTTACGTAGATGATATTCTATTAGCAAGTAATAGTTTAGACATGTTGCATGAGTCGAAGCAGTTACTCTCGCATAACTTCGACATGAAGGATCTCGGAGATGCTTCTTATGTCATTGGCATCGAGATTCACCGAGATAGACACAGAGGGATCTTAGGATTGTCTCAAAAGACTTACATAGATCGTGTCCTTACACGTTACAACATGCAACAATGCAAAACCTCAGTCGCTCCAGTAGTTAAGGGAGATGTTTTCGGTTCATTCCAGTGTCCGACAGCAGAGGTTGAAAAGGAGCAAATGAGACAGATACCTTACGCGTCAGTAGTCGGGAGCCTGATATATGCTCAAGTCTGTACTCGCCCAGATATCGCTTATATTACTGGAATGTTAGGCCGTTATCAGACTAATCCTGGCCTAGATCACTGAAAGCAGCTAAGAAGGTCCTTAGATATCTCCAAGGGACGAAAGACTATAAACTAACTTATAGAAGAAGTGATCACTTATAAGTGGTAGGTTATTCTGATTCTGACTTTGCCAAATGCAAAGATGACAAGAAATCCACTTCGGGCTACATCTTTATGTTAGCAGGCGGACCTATCTCATGGAAGAGTCATAAACAACAGTTAACCACAACTTCCACAATGATGGCAGAATATATCGCTGTTTACAACGCAACCTGTCATGGAATGTTGCTTAGAAATCTGATCACTGGACTCAAAATCGTTAATTCCATTTCTAGATCATTGAAGCTTTACTATGATAACTCAGCTGCCGTTAGTTTCTCGAACAGTAACAGTTCGACTGGAGTTGGTTTATATCTCGATACAAAATATTTGTTCGAACGTGAACCAGTTGAGGAAAATAATCTTTGTATTGAGTATATTAGTACTAAAGATATGCTTACGGATCTGATGACTAAAGGTCTCCCACCTAAAGTTTTCGAAGAACATGTATCGAATATGGGACTTACTAAAGACCTTATTTAAATGGCATATTGTACTAGCTTATGTTTTAATTAATAAAATTTCCTCAGTTTGATTTTGTATGTCTCTAACATATGTTCTGCCGGTGTAATGACATATAGACAAATATAAATACAAATCAGACACTAAGGGGCTTATGCGTATTTTGATCATAACTGTTAGGTTTTAAATTGAGGCTATAGTATGACTAATGGGGGTCCTGAGTCGAATGATGATTCAACGGCTGTATTTCTCTGCTATAGTTCTTGGTTTAAAGCTAAAATGAGTGTTAACTCCTGGCCAGGCTCATCTAATACTCATGATAAATGATTACTCGGCTAAGTGGGAGAATGTGAGATTAAATATATTATTGTTATAATATTTAATCTTGTAGTCGTTATAATCATTTATATTATATAGATCAAGATATATTAATAACCTATTAATAATTAGTTGGTAATTGTTGATGGACCATATTACCCTTATTAACTAATTAGGTTTCCTCTTGGGTGTATATATAAGGATGTTATTAGAGAGTTTAAGGGTTAGACAATTACACAATTCACACAACCCTAATAACATCACTTTCGGCTCTCTCTCCATAACTGATTCCTTCCCTTGTTTCAATTTCATCACCATCATAATCTTACACCCTAAGGAGGAACCAGATCATCCTGACAAGTATGTCAAACTCAATGGCTGCATCTCTGACTGGATTCTCTGCTGGCATGTCCGCTGTAACAGGTATGTTATTCAACATGTATATTTAAACATGTTTTCCATTATATTTAAACAGAACTGATCAACATGTATATCATGGCACATTTTGAATAAACGCGTATTTCTTTTGTACTAGTGTGTTATGATATACGATCGTTGCATTCTCCCGTTTCCGCCTCAAAGAGTCCTAGCAAATCAGATTTGTTCACACTTAAACCGAGTGTTGAGGTTCCACGACCATTGTCGTGATAATCCAAGTCAACCATTAGAAAGTACCACATTTGCAGGAAATGGGTGTGAAACATCAAGCTTGAGTGGTGTGGAGGGGAAGGCGTGAGCCTAGTCGGGCTTTATCACACCCTCATTGAGGCGGAAATGTGAGAATGCAACGATCGTATATCATAACACGCTAATACAAGATAAATATGTGTTTATTCAAAATGTGCCACAATATACATCCCACACAAAAGTCTACTTGCAATCGACAACTATGTAAATCTAGATGCAAGTCTCTAAACAAATCCAGTCTAAGCTATTATAACCTGAAAAAATGCTAAAAACGGTCAACTATAAAGTTTGTGAGAAAGTAGGCATTATGATTCGAAAAACAGTAAATTTGTTTCAATAAGTATGTTGCTTGTATTTAACACGTGTATCACAATTTAACAGATAACAGAATCACAACCAAGCCTATAGACATTTAAGTTTTTGCCCTAGATAATGTCCTTCGCAGAACATTAAAGTTTAAGTTTGGAGATATTCACTTATGCGTCGGTTCTGTGGCACTCGTGTACTTTAGCTAGTAGTACCACGACAAGAGCGGGGATGTCAACCCGAATAGTACTATTCAATCCTGTACATGGGCTCCATCCATAAGTTAAATAGTTGTGAAGTGGGGACTTAATTTGCGAAGTTATCAAGTTTTCCCATGTATTCCAAATCATGTTTAATGTAAATAACACATACATAACAAGGAAGTAAAGCTTAAGTGGTAATTAGGTAGCATGTTTCTCCCCCGGTTTAAAAGTCAAAAATAGTAAATGGGACTGCAAAACTTGCCTGATTAAGTGATGATCAATGTTCCACACAAAGTTCACAAGTAAGTAGAGATATTCGTCCTACG
Organism: Helianthus tuberosus; assembly: GCA_030545235.1. Classification (NCBI taxonomy): domain Eukaryota; kingdom Viridiplantae; phylum Streptophyta; class Magnoliopsida; order Asterales; family Asteraceae; genus Helianthus; species Helianthus tuberosus. The sequence continues at coordinate 158,248,706 of CM060418.1, read as the reverse complement.
TGAATGCTACAATTCATGCATCACGTATAAGGACTAGTTCAAGTTAAAGGATAGAGCATTATGGCGAGTGGTGTCGTTTTCATTGGTGTTTAAGTGTTAAAATGGAAGTTTAAGTATCATACTTAGTAAAATATGATCAATTAGTGTCACTAAGGGTATTTTAGGTTTTATACATGAATTATATGTCAAACCACGGCTAAAGAAGTTGAAAATTTGGTGTTTTGATAACTTCAAGGAATCTTGATTTTAGGTCAGATTTAAGGTCGTGTTTAGAGATTTTATTAGTTAACCAAACATTAAATTCTGAATTTTTTTGTACAGTAAGCTATATATGTTAATGTTCTAGAAATGTTTTTGTTATAATTTTTTCACATGTTCAAATATCTCAAATAATTTAATTGAACAAGTAGGTAGCAACAACTATTTTCCGTAGTTATAAAATGTCTAAAACTGGTTAAAATCGAATCTTCAACCAAATCATGTAAGACTAGTTGGAATACTTCTAGACTCATAAAACTAAGCTTTGGAAGAAGAATTCGATCATTTGGATTAATACTGGGGGAGTAATGCCCTTAAGAAGTTGACCCAGATTCATCCACCCGAAAACAATTTTGAACTTTCGTTTTGTTTTCCACTTTTGAATACTTAAATCTTACTTGAAAAACTTGGGGTTTGATTTGTGACTCTTTAAACTTAGTTAGGTTTACAAATCGATCAGTTTGGTTTGGTTTTAACCAACTTATATTCTTACAAATACGGATTAGGGTTTAGATCAGAATCTGTTATTCACATATTTCATTCAAAAACGAGTTTATGCTTTAGTTTCGGGTTTGTACATCATTATCAAGGTTTATGAATAGTAAATATATGCTTCAACCATTAAAATACATTAGATTCTTAGTTATTAGGGTTGTGTTAAGTGTGTATAATCTAGAATTATTAGAGATATATATGAGTTTTTATGTATTGGTTTGAGTTAGTTGAGTTGAGTAGAGTTAGTTGTGTCGGTTAGCCTCTAACCTCTATATATAGAGGAGTTTGAAATTGTAACTAACTTTTCATTCTGTTATGATTGAAGCCTGATCCATTTGTTTCAAGAATTAAAGAGAAAAAAGCATGAAGTTCATACCAAGACGAACGTTGAATGTTGATGCTGCTAGGGATCCTTCACACGATTTTGATGACTTCTATGGATGGATTCAAAGATTTGAGAACATTATTTTTATTTAGTTTCAGATCTTAACTCAAAAGTTTTAATAGAATTCATATGAGTTGAGGAAGATTGAGATTACCTTGATGTTCTTGATTTTTTTAACTAGTTATTAAATATACACCACCTCCATAGTTTACATCGGCCCACCTATCACATCATACGTACCATCCGGTGATACGAGTCGTATGACAGGGTGGAAAAAAGAATGCATGTGGGTTTGTAAGAATCATTTCTTTGTAGGCCAAAACATCATATTGGCCATGTGATTTGGCCATTATACGATGCATATAACCATTTTCCGCTATTTCATGTTTACAGCTTGGAAAGCAGTTGTCACCTACGCTTCCTTTGATGTTCACGTAACAAGTAAATGAAGAAAGCATCTGATCTCACTTTGATATATTAATTATATTTCTAGCCTATAGTGTTGATACAGATCTCAAATGCTTTCCATAGCAAATTAGGAAACCCGTTAAACCAAGTTTGGTTTGGTTTGGTTTGGTTTGGTTTGGTTTTAATTTTCAACTGTTTGGTTCCGGTTACAAGAAACAAAAAACGTTACAACTCATAGTTTTACCTGAAACCGTCAAAACCGGACCGTGAACACCGCTGGTCAGCTGCAGTGCTCATTTCTCCCCTCCATCAGTTCATCTCCCACCGTCAACTCCTGTGTGTGGGGTGTTTTTTTTTTTTTTTTTTTTGTAAGCTAATTTATCGGGTGATAAATTTGTTGGTTCAGGCCCAAAGTTAACACACAATACACACACTTGAGACGTATGTATGTATGTGGAAGAAAAGTTTGCAGAAAGAAAAATGATGGCTGTATTCGATATCAAAAAAAAAGGTGTTCAATATTCACAAAACAAAGAAACCTATTTATAGGCTACATAGACAACGTGGGAACATTAAAAAATAATAAAATACTAATTTAGCCTAAGGAACTGGTACACCCAATTGACTTCTTCTGCCCAACGTGTAGGGCTGTTCATGAGCCGAGCCGAGCCGAGCCAGGCCAAGCTCGGGCTCGGCTCGATTATAAACCGAGCTGGCTCGGCTCGGCTCGGATTTGAAACCGAGCTGAAAATCTAAGCTCGGGCTCGGCTCGGTTTTAAACCGAGCTAGCTCGGCTCGGCTTGGTTTGGCTCGATTTTATAAAAAAAAACTAATATATACTCTTAAAATTTAATAGCCTAAAATATTATTCAATAATTTAAAAGAATATATTCAAAATAAGTTCAACCTAATACAATTCAAACCAAAATCAAGTTTAACAACGCAAAATAAGTTTTAATTTCAATAAAATACAATATTAGTTCATTAGTATGGTAATCAATCTTCAAATATGCCATAAATATCAAATTACAAACCTATATACATGTAAATAATAATCAGTTTTTTTGTAATATATTATAATGTATATAAAATTAAAACTTATTATAAGTAAAATAATTCGAGCTAAACCGAGCCGAGCTACAAAGCGAGCCAAACCGAGCCAGCTCGGCTCGTTACGAGCCGAGCCGAGCTAGGCTCACTTTCTAACCGAGCCGAGCCGGCTCGGCTCACTTTTAAACCGAGCCAAATCGAGCGAGCTTTTTCCGAGCTAAATCCGAGCGAGCTTCGAGCGAGCTCCGAGCCGCGAGCTTTTTGAACAGCCCTACCAACGTGCATTTTGCAATATATTCGGTCATCCACGTTCCCTGTGAATTCGGTCAAATCTGAACACTTCTTTTTCCATTCAACTTGTAGGGAAAGCAACGAATTGATCCGAACCATGACCCATTAACTTGTAACATCTGACCCGAACTGAACCCGCGACCTACGACTCGTGTTGCCCGGAAACAAATAACCATTTGAACCGTGACCCGATAACGTGCTAGTCGTGTGACCCGTGAACCGTAACTAACCGATTAATCCAACAAAATTATGCTTCCTTGAAAAGTTGGATTTATTTGTTTGTTGCAGTCAAAAATATACTTTTTCTTTCTTTGCCACTGAATTTATATATAGATATAGATCGATACTGGCCCTCATTTGAATTGTCAGTTCAATTTGTTTTTATATAACCACTGCTTCTGCTTTATTTTAACTTGAATGGTCTTTTCATTAAGAGACTATGGTGAGATGAATAATGATGCTTTAAAAATCAACAATTTCATATGGACTTTTGATAAATAGACTATTTTAATTTGGCATATGTTAAAGATTGAATTTAAAACAATGTTGAAGATTGAATATGAGTTTTTGTTCCATGGTTCCAAACATACATTTGGTAGCAACTATTTTTAATTGTTTGAATGGTAACTGAACTTTAGGCAGCAAGTCATCAACTTGATTTGGTTCCATTGTTCCATGATATTCAATTGCTATTGATTTTTATTTAGGTAGCAACTCGATTGGTTTCTTTTAATGTGTGCCATAGTCCTGGGAGTTTGATTATTTTGCTACACTTTACTGTAATTTGTTTACCCGGCACGTTTTTACATGATCCATTGTCACCTGACCAGTTTTTAAATGATCGTAATTAACTTATATAGATATATTACAGTTGCAAATATATGGCGGCTAGCGATCTAGAGATATTAATACAAAAAAACAGTAATCAGTTGATGCTTAATGCATGGTCTATGCATAGTTTAGTGCATATACATCATATTATTGTTAATTCTTATTTGAATATTATAGCTTCTTTAACTTTAATGGGGTCAACTATTGAGTCTATTGTTCTATTCAAGCAAAGTTGAGTATTATTATCATATGGTATTATAGAGCAAATATGTGTTGTACTTTAGCACCAAAGTAATTTGCTTACAATATCACAGATATAATTCAATAGCACCTTTCCTGCTATATGGTTTTACACATCGTAACACCTCATACAACTGAATACTTTTACAAATGCAAAAGTTGTGCCACTAAATTCATCTTTTGTTATTTTATCTTAGTTACTGCGGTGGATATCAAGCAAACTGTGCAAGTTGATAAAGACCTCCAAATATGTGATTACTATGCTGGACATGTAGGCTTCTACAACTTCTAGCTCAGTAGCTCTGCACATTCTCATATCATTGTTAAACTTAATCGTTCGCTTAACCTTCAAAAGTCAAATTAAACATTTACCTCTGTTGTAATATTTCTTTTGTATTAGTGTGTTATGATATAGGATCGTTGCATTCTCGCGTTTCCGCCTCAAAGAGTCCTAGCCAATCAGATTTGTTCAAACTTAAACCGAGTGTTGAGGTTCCACGACCATTGGCGTGAGAATCCAAGTCAACCATTAGAAAGTCCCACATTTGCAGGAAATGGGTGTGAAACACCGAGCTTGAGTGGTGTGGAGGGGAAGGCGTGAGCCTAGTCAGGCTTTGTCACACCCTCATTGAGGCGGAAATGCGAGAATACAACGATCGTATATCATAACACGCTAATACAAGATAAATATGTGTTTATTCAAAATGTGCCACGATATACATCCCACACAAAAGTCTACTTGCAATCGACAGCTATGTAAATCTAGATGCAAGTCTCTAAACAAATCCAGTCTAAGCTATCATAACTGTTATAACCTGAAAAAAAAATGCTAAAAACGGTCAACTATAAAGTTGGTGAGCAAGTAGTTATTATGATTCGAAAAACAGTAAATTAGTTTCAATAAGTATGTTGCTTGTACGTAACACGTGTATCACAATTTAACGGATAACAGAATCACACGAGTCACAACCAAGCCTATTGACATTTAAGTTTTTGCCCTAGATAATGTCCTTCATGAAACATTAAAGTTTAAGTATGGAGATATTCACTCGTGTGTCGGTTCTGTGGCGCCCGTGTACTTTAGCTAGTAGTACCACAGCAAAAGCGCTGATGTCAACCCGAATCGTACTATTCAATCCCGTACATCGGCTCCATCCAGAAGTTAAATAGTTGTGAAGTGGGGACTTAAGTTGCGAAGTTATCAAGTTTTCCCATGTATTCCAAATCAGGTTTAATGTAAATAACACATACATAACAAGGAAGTAAAGCTTAAGTGGTAATCAGGTAGCATGTTTCTCCCCCGGTTTAAAAGTCAAAAATAGTAAATGGGGCTGCAAAACTCACCTGATTAAGTGATGATCAATGTTCCACAAAGTTCACAAGTAAGTAGAGATATTCGTCCTACGTGAATGCTACAATTCATGCATCACGTATAAGGACTAGTTCAAGTTAAAGGATAGAGCATTATGGCGAATGGTGTCGTTTTCATTGGTGTTTAAGTGTTAAAATGGAAGTTTAAGTATCATACTTAGTAAAATATGATCATTTAGTGTCACTAAGGGTATTTTAGGTTTTATTCATGAATTATATGTCAAACCATGGCTAAATAAGTTGAAAATTTGGTGTTTTGATAAGATCGTGTTTAGAGATTTTATTAGTTAACCAAACGAAGGAATTAAATTCTGAATTTTTTTGGACAGTAAGCTATATATTTTAATGTTCTAGAAATGTTTTTGTTACTATCTCCGTCCCATTAAAAGTGTCATATTTTGAATTTTCAAAGTCTTTATTTATAAACTTTGACCTTAAATAATTTTGTTTGTGTTAGATAATACTTGATGAAAGTTATATGATTTGAGTGTGTTTTACAAGTGTTTTTATCGGGTTAATTTTCATCAAGTTTTATATAACACAAAAAATATATAATTAAAGTCATAGTTTATAAATAAAGACTTTGAAAATTCAAAATATGACACTTTTAATGGGACGAATGCAGTTTGTTGCTCGCTTACCTGCGATATTGATGTAAAGTGCAATTGCTTTTGTATGGTTAAAAAAAAAAAAAAAAAAAAAATTGAACAAGTAGGTAGCAACAACTATTTTCCGTAGTTATAAATGTCTAAAACTGGTTAAAATCGAATCTTCAACCAAATCATGCAAGACTAGTTGGAATACTTCTAGACTCATAAAAATAAGCTTTGCAAAAAGAATCAGGTCATTTGGATTAAAACTGGGGTAGTAATGCCCTTAAGAAGTTATTCATCTACCCGAAAACAACTTTGAACTTTCGTTTTGTTTTCCACTTTTGAATACTTAAATCTTACTTGAAAATTACCAACTTGGGGTTTGATTTGTGACTCTTTAAAAACTTAGTTAGCATGGCCGGCCCTGGGGTGGGTGGGGAGGAACACCGGCCAGGGCCCGATATTTCGAGGGGCACGTTTTTTTATGAAAAAAACCCGATATGTATATGTGAAATATTTTTTAATAGGGTACATTCATACAAACACCAATATTGGCCCCCTTACAAAACTATTTTTATGGTTTAGATTAGTTATTAACCCCTTTGGTATTAGGTTTAGACCTTTAGTGAGCACAATACCCAATTTCATTAAGGCCTAAGGGCACATTTTTTCGAGCTCGAACAGGGTACACTGATTCTCAGGGCCGGCCCTGTTAGTTAGGCTTACAAATCGATCAGTTTGGTTCGGCTTGGTTTGGTTTTAACCAACTTATGATTCTTACAAAAACGGATTCGGGTTTAGATCAGAATCTGTTGTTCACATATTGCATTCAAAAACGAGTTTATACTTTAGTTTCGGGTTTGTACATCATTATCAAGGTTTATGAATAATAAATATATGCTTCAACCATTAAAATACATTAGATTCTTAGTTATTAGGGTTGTGTTAAGTGTGTATAATCTAGAATTAAAGTGAAACAAGCATGAAGTTCATACCAAGACGAACGTTGAGTGTTGATGCTGCTAGGGAACCTTCACACGATTTTGATGACTTCTATGGATCGATGGATTCAAAGATTTGATCGAGAACATTACTTTTATTTAGTTTCAGATCTTAACTCAAAGTAATGGAATTTATATGAGTTGAGGAAGATTGAGATTACGTTGATGTTCTTGATTTTTTTAACTAGTTATTAAATATACACCACCTCCATAGTTTACATCGGCCCACCTGTCACATCATACGTATCGTATGGTCACACGAGTCGTATGACAGAGTGGAAAAAAAATGCATGTGGGTTTGTAAGAATCATTTCTTTGTCGGCCAAAACATCATATGGGCCATGTGATTTGGCCATTATACGACGCATATAACCATTTTCCGCTATTTCATGTTTATAGCTTGGAAAGCAGTTGTCACCTACGCTCCCTTTGATGTTCACGTAACAAGTAAATGAAGAAAGCATCTGATGTCACTTTGATATATTATATTTCTAACCTATAGTGTTGATACAGATCTCAGATGCTTTCCATAGCAAATTAGGAAACCCGTTAAACCAAGTTTGGTTTGGTTTGGTTCGGTTTTAATTTTCAACTATTTGGTTCCGTTTTACAAGAATCAAAAAACGTTACAACTCATAGTTTTACCAGAAACCGTCAAAACCAGACCGTGAACACCGTTGGTCAGCTGCAGTGCTCATTCCTCCCCTCCATCAGTTCATCTCCATCGTCTATTCCTGTGTGTGGTAAGCTTTTTATTTGTGTGTGTGTGTGTGTTGGTGCACTTGTGTCTGTACTTTGTCTGTATTTTGTCTTGTTTCCAAACGATGTCTTATTAGTCTTGTAAGTTTGACAAAGTCAACCATCCTCCGGTTTGACTTGGCCAAACAGTCAACATTATGTTTGTAAGATGTTGGGTCGAAGGATGTGCCATCGAAGGATTGCCTATATCCTTCGATGACCTGCTCGAAAGATGTCATTCGATAGATGGACCACGAAAGATCCCATCTTTCGTGGTACTTATGGATCGTTCGAGCTGTTCCTGGTCGAAAGATGATCTTTCGACCGGTCTGCATGATCCTTCGACCAGACCTGCAGTGTTCGGGTATAAATACCCGTGTGTTGTGTTCACTTAGACAGTTAGACACTTAGACAGATCAGGAACACACACACATACCAGAGAGAGTTTGCAGAACTGATTTGTAAACCTTGTGCTTGTAACGGACCTTTCATACGCATTAATACAAGTGGTGTTAATCGTTGAGTCTTGTGTGTTGTTTATTTGCGTGTTCTATCTCGGTTTGCTATCTCGGTTGGATTCCGCACAACCGGTTTGGTTTGTATACAAGAAGTAGGCGACTAGATCCTCCCCTAGCCGGACCTACAAGTGGTATCAGAGCCTTGGCTCTTCTCCTTGTTAAAACCGAGGTGTCTACGGGCTGTTTTTCGGGTTTTTAAAGTTTATGTTTTTCTGGAAAATCTTGCTATTTTGCCTTGTGTTTGACTTAAAACCTTGTTATTTTTCATGTTTTCATGTTAGTCTTGGGTTTTTGTTAAACATTTTAGCAAATAGTGTGTTCCGAAAGTTTGTGGGTTTTCCGGAAAACTCAGATTTTTGGGCTGTGTTCTTGACATAATCATAGTGTTCTTCATAAGTTTGAACTTTTGATCTTAAAATTTTTAAACTTCAAAGTGTTTGTGTGTTGGGAAGAGTAAACTGATTAAAATATTGGACTTTACTTGATTGGTGAAACCTGCATGTTCAGAAGATATGGTCTGAACATACTTTCTGCCGAAAGTTCTCACCAACCCGTCAACTTTTTCACCAACTTGTCACCGATTGTCAACTGTGTCAGAACCGTTCGAAAGATATCCTTCGAACTCGAAAGACCATCTTTCGATCAGTGGAGGTTCGATAGATCATTATCCTTCGAACCAAGGAATCATTTCGAAACATTCATCTTTCGGTCTACTGTTCATTTTCGAAAGACAAGGATCCTTCGATTGGGGAGTCTTTCGAAGTCATCTTTCGTGTGTATCTTTCGGTCTACAGTACTTTTTCGAAAGATAAGGATCCTTCGTTTGGAGAATCTTTCGAAAAACATTGTTCGAAATTCAACAGAGATCTTTCGAACCCTGTTGATCCTTCGAACAAGTGCTGATCTTTCGATCATTAGTCTGTTTATGCTTAACAGTTTGTGTTTCTTGTCTTTCGATCTCAGATCCTTCGAACAGATCCTTCGGCTGGTGTAATATTATTTTTCTTGATCAAAAATGAATTCGATGTGGGGTGTTCCGGTAAATGCCGAGATGTATTTTGGTACTCCAGCTCCGGATTCGGGTTCGCAAGCTAATGCTACATCTACCGGTCAATGGGCATTTGTATCAAATCAAGCTCCAAGTGTTCAAAGCATTTTACTAAGCGAAAGTGAAACGGGAAGTTTGAATAGGCCTCCAAAGTTGATGCATTTAAGTGAATATCCGGGATGGTTTGACAGATTTCATACATATGTCCTTGGTCAAAATACAGAGTTGTGGTTGCGGTTCATCACAGATTTTGATCAAACAATAGAGGTTGCTGCATCATCTGCTGCTACATTTGCAGATCTTACCGAAGATCAAAAGAAAATCTATGATTTGGAGAAGAAAGCATATGCCATTCTTACTCAGGCATTAAACAAAGATATTTATCATCAATTCGTCAGTTTCAAGACAACGAAGCAGTTGTGGGACGCATTGAAGATAAGGGGCATAGGAAATGAAGCAACACGTCAATTAAGAAAAGATCTGCTAAAGAAAGAGTTTGATGGTTTTGTTTGTATGCAGAATGAATCTCTAGGAGATTTGACAAGTCGATTTACCCATTTGCTGACTGAATTGGCAAATACTGGGGTTGTAACAACTTCAGTAGAGATAGTGAAGAAGTTTGCAGATGCACTGCCACCTCAATGGAGTAATTTCATAGAAATCATGAAGTACAATGGCACTTTGGATACAACAAGCTTCAGTGATTTTGCTCAACTCCTGGAAAACAAGAATCAGGAAGAAACTCTAAAGGCAAAAAGAGTTGCAGTGCCACAAAATCCTGAAATTTATTATGGAACTTCTAGCACTTCTACAAAACCTTCTTCACACGCTCCAATTCAAACAGCATTTGTGTCTAGCACGAGCTTGTATGGCACTCCTCCTCCAACAACAGATATGTTTGGAAATCCGCTTAATCCAGCTCCTCAACCAGCACCACAACAGCAACAGCAAATCAGAGCAACTGATATATTCGGGAATCCACTTCCTCCTCAACAGCAAGCGTGTTATGGAAGCACATCATCTGCTGGTCAACAATCAAAGCCAAATACAGTACGGCTCGACACCTCAAGTTTTTCTAAAGTCAGTGTGGAAGTAGCAAAGGAACACATGGAGCTGCTAAACACTGTGGTGAGCGCATACTGTGGATTAGTGGAAGGTCAGATTGGCAACATTAATCTGACTCAAGAAGACTATCAGCAGATAGATAAAGAGGAGATGGAGATGATGGATATTAAGTGGGCCTTTGCCAGTGCTGTTAGGCGAGCAAAGGATTTTATGGAAAGAACAGGCCGAACCAGCTTGGAAAGCAAAAAGGACACCAAGTATGGGTTTGATAAGCAAGCTGTTAAATGCTTCAATTGTGGTGAACGTGGTCATTTCAAGCGTGAATGTACAAGACCAGCTCAGCATGGGAACCAGAATCCCTTCAGAGGTCAAGGAAACAGGGCCAATCAGAACCAAGCGAGGAACAATGATCGCACACTGGTGCCTGTCAACAACCAGACTCAAGCAGGACCATCAAATGCCAATCAGGCACTTGTGGTTCAAGTAGATGAAGGCTGTGATTGGTCAATCCAGTTGGGAAATGATGCACCAGATGGAACAGCTTGTTTTGCTGAAGTGGTTAATGATCTTAAGCATGCCAATGGTGGAGAATCTTCCACCAATGGTAGTGAATCTTCTGAGGATGAAGACTCTTCCGGTTATAGTGGAAGTTCAGATGAAGAATCCTCCGCTTCAGGCGATGATCATGCGGATGACACATCAAGTGCGTCAGTCGATGCAAATATTGATGAGCTTTTGGATGAAGCTGCAGCAGGAATTCAAAGAAGATCTATTTTGGTGGATCAAGCTGCTTTTTCTTCGTCTTCTCTCCATTCAGCCTTTATGGCGAATGTCGACAGTTCATCAAGTCAGGTATGTGTCGATGAACTCACTTCTGTTAGCTGTAATAACTGTGATAGTTTGCATGTTAGATGTGCTGAGTTGGAAGCAAACATGTCTGAGTTGCAAGGCAAACACGATGCTTTACAAGCTAGTTTGTTTGAATTGCAAGACAAACATGTTTCTGTGAATGATAGGTGGTGTGAATTGCAAAGCAAGCACGAGGCTTTGCAAGAAAAATATGATGTGACATTCATTCACAATCAGAAATTAACCGTTGATATTTCAAAGTGCACTGAAGCCAATATGTTTTATGAAAACCATGAAAAGGGATATAAATCAATGATTGAAACATTGAAGAAAGATAAAACAGAGTTAACTAAAATGGTTTCCAGAAAACAAACGGACATTAATTTGTATATTACTCGTCTTGAGGTGATGCAAAAAGAAATGGCCTGTGTTAAAACAGAAAGTGAGGCGATCCGACTCAAGTTAGACAGTTATTTGAGTTCTAGCTATGTGTTGGATCACATCATTGATGTTCAGAAAGAGAAAAAGGATGTCACATGCATAGGTTATAAGAAATGTCCACCACCCGTGAGAAACAACTTTGATGCACTGCCTGATGAGGAGTATAGAACTCATTTTGAGCCCTCTGTTCCTTTGGACGTTGAGGAATTTGCTACAGGACTCGGATACAAAAAATAAGTATCGTCAGATTCAGATGTGTCAGCAGATACCTTTGTAACTGCTGAACCGAATCAGGATCCTCCAGTTGTGATTGAGGATACTGATTCTTCTGATGATGAGTCTGATGATACCGATTCAGCAAAGTCTGATGCGGTGATAAAAGATGAGGACATACCTCTTGAGAATCACATCCTGTGTGATCCTCCAGCAAAACCCGCTAAGACTATTGCAACTGAGTCCTCGTCTGAGAAAGAGTCGGAGAGTGTGGATTTGCTGTACACTCTTGTTGGTGATGATAAAATCTATTCAGACAAAGATTTTCCTATTAAAAATGTTAATCAATCTTTAATCAGTAAAGTCTTTGAAAATTCTACAAGTAAGTTCTTGGGAAAGACACGACCACATGTTACAGTCACACAGTGTCCTCCTATCCCAAAGGCTGAAGTTAGAAAACAGTTTGGGAACAAGAAATTGCCAACAGTGCCAAAACAGCAAAACCATACCAAAACAGATGGTAAGGCACCGACTCAAACTCAAAAGAAGCCGAATCAGAAGAAGAAGAAGAATGTGAACTTTGTGAAGTCGAAGGGAACGGACAAAATTGAAAAGTTTGCAAATCAATCTAATTTAGATTTTGTCCAAAAAGCAACTGTGATGAAAAGGAATGAACCAAGTTGTTCAAAACCTAGTACCTCGGGATCACAAAGTTCATCATCGGCAAGACGACCACATGATACTTCGGGGTTTGTTGAACGAAGATCATGTTTTGAATGTGGAACAATCGGGCATATTGTTCGACACTGCCCATATCTTCATAAGTTGAAAGCAAAGGTTGATGATCCCCGTGGCCCAACTGACTGAAGGCGATCTGTTTCTGTAAAACAAGATCCCCGACTCATAAGAGAAAGGGAAAAGAAACAGAAACGCCAACAGGTCAAGAAAATTGAAAAGGCGATTAAAAGTGATGTGGTTCAAAAACAATCTGTTTCAGTTAAACCAGAAAGTTCAAAAACTTCAAACAATCACGAAGTTAAATTTTCAAACAATCAAACTGGTAAAACTCAACAGACCTGGAAACCAAAATCTGTTATTGAATCAGGGGGACCATCACAATTTCCGAATCATCAAAAGGTGGAGGTTATTGTTGTTGATAAAAATGGAAGACCCAAGACCACAATGGCTTGGGTCCCCATCACCAACTAATCAACTGAGTTCATGTGGAGGGTGTTCCAGGAGGAACTGTCAGTAGTCATTGGATTGTTGATAGTGGGGCATCCAGGCACATGACAGGCGACATGAAGCTTCTCTACGACGTCAAATCTATTAGAGGAGGTTATGTTGCTTTTGCTGGAGATAAGGGCGGATATATAACGGGTGAAGGAATGATTTCCAACGGGGTTGTTAGCTTTGACAAGATCAACTTTGTGCAACAACTTGATCACAATCTTCTTAGTGTTTCTCAAATTTGCGACAAGCAGTTCTCAGTACACTTTGATGCTAATGGATGTTATGTGCTGAAACCCGGCTTCAAAATTCCAAAAGAATGGATTCTCTTGTCGGCTCCAAGGATAAATGATCTGTATGTTCTTGATATGAGCCAAGCTATCACAACGTCTGCACAAGCAACATGTTTCGTTTCAAAAGCCACAGCAAAAGACACAATCTCTTGGCACAGACGAATGGGCCACATTCACTTACGCAAAATGAATCATTTGGTGTCAAATGAATTGGTGAATGGTGTTCCTCTTAAAAATTTCCATCTTCAAGACGTCTGTGTTTCGTGCCAAAAAGGAAAACAAACGAAGAAGCGACACCCTACAAAGAAAGTCAACACAGTGGCTGTTCCTCTTGAACGCTTGCACATGGATTTGTTCGGTCCTGTCAAGCACAAAAGCATTAGGAATGATCAATATTGCCTCGTGATTACTGATGATTATTCAAGATTTTCTTGGGTGGCGTTCATGGCACACAAGAGTGAAACCTTCGGTATTATCAAAAACTTGATCATTCAGATTGAGAATCTTTACAACTTGAAGGTTAGGCGGATACGTAGCGACAATGGTACTGAATTTAAAAATCATGCCATGGCGGAGTTTTGCACTTCAAAAGGTATTCTTCATGAATTTAGTGCGGCTTATACTCCTCAACAGAATGGCGTCGCTGAACGTAAAAAACCGCACATTGATCGAGACTGCTAGGACTATGTTAGTAGAGTCGCAGCTGCCCATTCCATTTTGGACTGAAGCTGTGTCCTCTGCATGCTACACGTTGAACCGAGTCCTTACAGTCAAAAGGCACAACAAGACCTGCTTTGAGCTTATCAACAAACGGAAACCAGACTTGTCTTATCTTGAACCGTTTGGAGCTCCTTGCACTATTATCGATCCTAATGGAAAGTTTGGGGCAAGAGCAATTGAAGGATACTTTCTTGGGTATTCCACCCCGAACTTAAGAGTCTGGAATCTAGAGACTAAAAGGGTCGAGGAATGGTCTGAAGTCAGAGTACAAAGGCACACTTTACCAGTTAGGAATCCTGGACAGCCTTGGATGTTTGAGTACGATGACTTTTTCAATTCGATCAATGTTGAAGCCGTTGAAGAAAGTGCTGCGGCAAGGATGTTTTTCGAGAGCGACAATGCAACAGATTCACCGTTGGTTCGTCCCATTATAGTCAATCAAGAACCATCTTCAGTGAACAATAATGCTCTCGACAATGAGGATTTTCAAGATGCTACCGAATTGAACGACTCTTCAGAGGATGACGAATTTCTAGATGCAAATCAAGAAGCTCCAACAGCCGTTCACGGTATTTCAGAGGGTACTCCTCCAGTGAATATCCCTAGAACAGCTGAAACTTCTGCATCATCCTCTTCGTCAATTCCGGGACTTGAATTGATTGTTGATCTCAATCTCAACAATCTGGGTACAAATATTCCAGTTCAAGATAATCCAGAAACAAGGATTCACAATACCCATCCTCAACAAAACATCATCGGAAATGTACAAAGTGGCGTTCAAACAAGAAACATGTTGCGAAACAACAACAATGCAGGCTTGTATGCAACTATCCGAGAATCTGGTCAACAGAATGATTGGTCTTTCGCGTGTTATGTCTCACAGGAAGAGCCAAGAACTTGGAAAGATGCTTTGAAAGATAGCTCATGGGTTGAAGCGATGCAGGAAGAACTGCAACAATTCCAGAAGCTTGGTGTCTGGAAACTCGTAGAGAAACCTACTGGTTACAAGAAGATTGGTACCCGTTGGGTGTTTAAATGCAAAAAGGATGACCGTGGGATCGTTATCCGGAACAAAGCAAGGCTAGTCGTTCAAGGTTTTCGTCAGATTGAAGGAATTGACTACAACGAAGTATATGCACCTGTTGCACGTCTAGAAGCCATTCGGATCTTTCTGGCCTATGCCTCATTCAAAGGTTTCAAGGTATACCAGATGGACGTGAAGAGTGCTTTCTTACATGGTGTGGTGGAAGAAGAGGTGTACGTCGAACAGCCTCCAGGTTTTGAAGATCCTATCCATCCCGATCGGGTTTGGTTGCTCAACAAAGCTCTATATGGTCTACATCAAGCACCGCGAGCTTGGTACGCAACCTTATCTAATTATCTGCTGGAGAACGGTTTTCGCAGAGGTCTTATCGACTGCACTCTTTTCATCAAACAACAAGATGGAGATCTTCTACTGGTACAGGTATACGTTGATGATATTATATTTGGTTCTACTAACGATGTTTTGTGTAGGGATTTCGAGCGTGTAATGCAGGATAAATTCGAGATGAGTGCTATGGGGGAAATGACTTTCTTTTTGGGCCTACAAGTACAACAAACAGAGTCTGGGATATTCATCCATCAGACTAAATATGTTGGTGACATCTTGAGCCGGTTCTAGATGTCGGATGCAACGCCCATCGGTACCCCATTGCCACAAAATCACGGAATTACTCCAGACTTGAAGGGTCAAGATGTTAGCCCCTCATACTACCGCGCGATGATTGGGTCTCTTATGTACCTCACAGCATCAAGACCAGATATAATGTACCCAACGTGCCTGCTTGCCAGATATCAAGTGAACCCGAAGGCCTCACATCTTGCAGCTGTAAAAAGGATTTTTCGTTATTTGAAGGGTTGCCCTGACACCGGTCTGTGGTACCATAGGGATAATAACTTTGACTTGATCGCATTCAGTGATTCTGATTTTGGCGGATGCAAAATCGACGGCAAATCCACAACGGCTGGATGTCAGTTTTTGGGAAATCGCCTAGTCACATGGCAGTGCAAGAAGCAGACGTGCGTCGCTACATCAACATGCGAAGCTGAATACATTGCTGCCTCAAGTTGTTGCTCCCAAGTCCTATGGATCCAACAACAAATGCGTGACTACGGTTTTGAATTCCTAACTACTCCTATTTACGTTGATAATTCTGCTGCCTTACAGATCACTAAAAATCCTGTGCAGCATTCAAAGACTAAGCACATCGACATTAAGTATCACTTCATACGTGATTGCTTTGAGAAAAGGCTAATCGATGTTGCTTACGTCCACACCGATGACCAACGTGCCGACCTTTTTACCAAAGCTTTTGACAAATCAAGATTTGACTATTTATTATTGGTAAATGGCATTAAGGTCAAGCAAGAGTAAAACCAACATCGGAAAATCATTTTTGTAAATACCTTTGTGTTTTAAATTTATCTTAGTTTATTGATTTTAGGGGGAGTAAATCCAAAATTTAAAAATCCAAAAACATTGAAAAATTTCAAAAACACAAAAACAATAGAAAAACAAAAATGAGTTTCCTGGCGAGCAAAAGAGAAAATGATAGTACATCAGTGGTCTGTCCAAACCTCTTTAAACCTAAAATGAAAAACGATAAGCAGCTCTATATAAGATGTATCGGTAGGCTCACAATCATTTTAAAGTGTGCAGGGTGATATAAACTTAAATCGACTGAAGACTGGGTGGGAACCATTCATTGGCATATGGTCTTAGTACCGAAATTTCGTTTGAGAGATTGCCGAGGTTCTGAGATATTCGGTCTTTATGCTGCTTATCATCTGGGTATCATGGTTGTATCTTTTACCGAAAAATAACGGGGACGCAAGTCTAGATCTTCCATGATACTATACATACGTGTACATATTGCATACGACCTCAATAAGTGATCAACAATCACATGTCCAAACAAATAAGTGATAAAATATCACAAATTCTTTCCGGGTGTCAAGTTCGTCTCTCTGCTGTACGAAAGTACTGACCTGTTCACGGACTTGCTCCTGTGCCCTCATGCTTCGAAAACCAAGTTCCTCATCAATAAGTGATTCTATCACATAGGGCTTGTTTTCAATTCAAAATAAGTGAGAATCTCACATCATATACGGTCAAACAGATGATAATCGGTATACTCACCGGTAAGATGAACCATCGTGCATACCTTGATACGGGAATGTGTCGTGATGTGGATGAACACCGGTCGGTAAGTATAAATCATACCTTAACGTATCCCCTCGCCATGATTACATCTGATAAGTTGAGCTTAAGTGGACAACAATACCGATAATTGTTATAGGATGCTTATCTTAATGTTAACTAAATGAACAAACAAGAGCGTTTTGGCATGACCGTACACTGATATGATTCTCTTACCCTCGAAACTCGCAAAAAGAATGTCTGTATATATTTATTTACTGCTTTCAGTCTTTACATTTGAAATATTCAAAAATACCAAAAAGATTTTAGGCGTGTTTTAATATAAACTTTCAAAAAGCCAAAAAGATTTTATTTTTATTTTATTTTCGATCGTACGATGTTGGAGCTCGAGTCTTCGTTACCTGAAACCTGAACGAAAACCGAAAACGACTAAATCTTCATAAACGGTCGAAATTTGCAAGCGTTGAAAGTTAAAATTGAAATTGATAAAATTTGTTAAACTTTCAAACTGTCGGACGGTGTTTGTTTAAAACAATGGTCACATGTGTGTTGTTTGCTTATGATATTCCAAGCGGTTGTTCTCATTACGCGTTTAGATTTCTTGCATGTGCAGATTCTAAAGGCTAGGAGAACATGGTCGATGACAAGCTTCGGAATGAAGACACGACGTGAAGGCACTCAAATGATGAAGATGATCGAGTTGCCGCTGACCATCATCAACACCACAAGGATCTCACTTCATAAAGATAAAGACTTTCACGAGCATAACTCAAGGGGGAGCTTATGTTAAGGGGGAGTTTGTCAACACACTTCCTACGTGATACGGGGAGTTTGTTGATACACTTTCTGCTTTCAAGACGTGAAGACTTTAAAGATCCTCCGACATTGAAGACGTGAAGAGACGTCAAAGACTTGAAGACACGAGAGACTTACAAGAATGAAGATCAAGACAAAACTATCTCGAAGATCGAGACAAAGCTACAGCCAAGGGGGAGTTTGTTGGTGCACTTGTGTCTGTACTTTGTCTGTATTTTGTCTTGTTTCCAAACGATGTCTTGTTAGTCTTGTAAGTTTGACAAAGTCAACCATCCTCCGGTTTGACTTGGCCAAACAGTCAACATTATGTTTGTAAGATGTTGGGTCGAAGGATGTGCCATCGAAGGATTGCCTATATCCTTCGATGACCTGCTCGAAAGATGTCATTCGATAGATGGACCACGAAAGATCCCATCTTTCGTGGTACTTATGGATCGTTCGAGCTGTTCCTGGTCGAAAGATGATCTTTCGACCGGTCTGCATGATCCTTCGACCAGACCTGCAGTGTTCGGGTATAAATACCCGTGTGTTGTGTTCACTTAGACAGTTAGACACTTAGACAGATCAGGAACACACACACATACCAGAGAGAGTTTGCAGAACTGATTTGTAAACCTTGTGCTTGTAACGGACCTTTCATACGCATTAATACAAGTGGTGTTAATCGTTGAGTCTTGTGTGTTGTTTATTTGCGTGTTCTATCTCGGTTTGCTATCTCGGTTGGATTCCGCACAACCGGTTTGGTTTGTATACAAGGAGTAGGCGACTAGATCCTCCCCTAGCCGGACCTACAGTGTGTGTGACTGTGTGTTTTGTAAGCTAATTTATCGGGTGATAAATTATGCTTCCTTGAAAAGTAGGATTTATTTGTTTGTTGCAGTCAAAAATATACTTTTTCTTTCTTTGCCACTGAATTTATATATAGATATAGATAGTGGCCCTCATTTGAATTGTCAGTTGTTCAATTTGTTTTTATATAGAGTTAATTACTGTTTTCGTCCCTCAGGTTTGTCAAAAATAACGGTTTCAGTCCATTAGTTTAAAAATTGCGATTTCAGTCCATTAGTTTCATTTTCGTAACCATTTCAGTCCACTAACTTAACTCCATCCATTTATTTTGTTAACTTTGAGTTAACTAACTAATTCAGCGACGGTTTGCGTCAGTTTTAGAAACACAGGGACTTAAGTGTGTAAACTCTAAAACATTAAAACAAAAAAAATAGTAAATTCCAAAAAATAAAAAAAAAATCCAAAAAACAAAACAAATTCCAAAAAATTCTAAAAAATAATAAAAATTCTAAAAAATCATAAAAATTCTAAAAAATTCTAAAAAATCCAAAAAATCCGTTTCGGCGCGAACTGTTTCGACGCGAACCGTTTCGACCCGAACCGTTTCGAGCCGAACCGTTTCGACGCGAACCGTTTCGAGCCGAACCGTTTCGACCCGTACCATTTCGAAGCCGAACCGTTTCGAGCTGAACCGTTTCGACCCGAACCGTTTCGACCCGTACCGTTTCGAAGCCATACCGTTTCAAGCCGTACCGTTTCGAACCAAACCGTGCCGTTTCGAACCGAACCCTTTCGAGCTGAACCGTTTCGAACCGAACCGTGCCGTATCGAACCGTATCGGTTCGGCTTCGAAACGGTTCGCGTCGAAACGGTTCGGGTCCAAAGGGTTCGGTTCGAAACGGTTCGCATCGAAACGATACGGTTCGAAACGATACAGCTCGAAACGGTTCGGTTCGAAACGGTTCAGCTCGAAATGGTTCGGTTCGATACGGCACGGTTCGGTTCGGTTCGAAACGGTTCAGCTCGAAAGGGTTCGGTTCGAAACGGCACGGTTCGGTTCGAAACGGTACGGCTTGAAACGGTTCGGCTTCGAAACGGTACGGGTCGAAACGGTTCGGTTCGAAACGGTTCAGCTCGAAACGGTTCGGCTCGAAACGGTTCGGCTTCGAAACGGTTCGGCTCGAAACGGTACGGGTCGAAACGGTTCAGCTCGAAACAGTACGGACGGTTCAGCTCGAAACGGTTCGGGTCGAAACGGTACGGGTCGAAACGGTTCGCGTCGAAACGGTTCAGCTCGAAACGGTTAGGGTTCGAAACAGTTCGTGTCGAAACGGATTTTTTGGATTTTTTTAGAATTTTTATTATTTTTTAGAATTTTTTGGAATTTGTTTGGTTTTTTGGAATTTTTTTGGATTTTCTAAAACTGACGCAAACTGTCCCTGAATTAGTTAGTTAACTCAAAGTTAACAAAATAAATGGATGGAGTTAAGTTAGTGGACTGAAATGGTTACGAAAATGAAACTAATGGACTGAAATCGCAATTTTTAAACTAATGGACTGAAACCGTTATTTTTGACAAACCTCAGGGACGAAAACAGTAATTAACTCTTTTATATAACCACTGCTTCTGCTTTATTTTAACTTGAATGGTCTTTTCATCAAGAGACTATGGTGAGATGAATGATGCTTTAAAAATCAACAATTTCATATGGACTTTTGATAAATAGACTATTTTAATTTGGCATATGTTAAAGATTGAATTTAAAACAATGTTGAAGATTGAATATGAGTTTTTGTTCCATGGTTCCAAACATACATTTGGTAGCAACTATTTTTAATTGTTTGAATGGTAACTGAACTTTAGGCAGCAATTCATCAACTTGATTTGGTTCCATTGTTCCATGATATTCAATTGCTATTGATTTTTATTTAGGTAGCAACTCGATTGGTTTCTTTTAACGTGTGCCATAGTCCTGGGAGTTTGATTATTTTGCTACACTTTACTGTAATTTGTTCACCTGGCCAGTTTTTAAATGATTGTAATTAACTTATATAGATATATTACAGTTGCAAATATATGGCGGCGGTTAGTGATCTAGAGATTTTAATATAAAAAAACAGTAATCAGTTGATGCTTAATGCATGGTCTATGCATAGTTTAGTGCATATACATCATATTATTGTTAATTCTTATTTGAATATTATAGCTTCTTTAACTTTAATGGGGTCAACTATTGAGTCTATTGTTTTTTTTTTTTTTGGGTAAAACTATTGAGTCTACTGTTCTATTCAAGCAAAGTTGAGTATTATTATCATATGGTATTATAGAGCAAATATGTGTTGTACTTTAGCACCAAAGTATGCTTACAATATCACAGATAATTCAATAGCATTTTTCCTGCTATATGGTTTTACTCATCGTAACACCTCATACAACTGAATACTTTTACAAATGCAAAAGTTGTGCCACTAAATTCATCTTTTGTTATTTTATCTTAGTTACTGCGGTGGATATCAAGCAAACTGTGCAAGTTAATAAAGACCTCCAAATATGTGCTTACTATGCTGGACATGTAGGCTTCTACAACTTCTAGCTCAGTAGCTCTGCACATTCTCATATCATTGTTAAACTTAATCGTTCGCTTAACCTACAAAAGTCAAATTAAACATTTACCTCTGTTATAATATTTCTTTAAGGTCCTCGGAGCTGCAATGTTTTATGCAAGTGTGGGAGATGCTGCTATGGTTTATACAGGAGATTATAACATGACGCCTGATAGGCATCTTGGAGCCAGCTAAAATTGACCGACTGGCGACTGCATTTAGACCTTCTTATAACTGAGGAAGACCCATTTATGTGTCTTTTTCTTGATAATCACTTGCTTCCTTTATTTTGACTTCATAGCTTTTGCTTTGCTTTGTTAGTGCAATATGTCTGTTGACTTCGTCTTGTATCAAGTACTGTAATTAGAATGATAGATCAGGGCTCGTTGTACGAGAAAATTAGGGTTTGAGTGTGGAAAGCTGATTTCGCACGAAATAGCAAGAAGCTATTTCGCATGAAATACCTCTGAGCTATTTCGTGCGAATTACCCAACCCTATATATACCCATGTCTTGATCTTCATTTGAAACTTTTCTGATTCGGTAACGAAGTGCTGCCGAATTGTCTCCAGGTTGTAAATCACTGTTATATCAATAATAGAGACATTTAAATTGAATCAAGCTGTAAACAAGTCCGTTTCTCTGAATTCCGCCTTAGATTCGGATATAAACTCTTCTGAACGACTCAATCAGGTCGCACAACGATCCTACAAGTGGTATCAGAGCTCAGGAGGAAGAGTTCAGCTTGTTTTCATCAGATTTCTGACTTCTACACCTTCCTTTTTCAAATTAATCAACTGTTCACGGTTAAAATGGCTTGAATTTCAAATATATTACGTAAAACACTGTATTATCAAAGCCTTGAAAGTATTGGACTAAAATTCAACCTAAAATCAGATCAATTGGACAAAATGGTGATCGAAATGATGATGTCATCCTTATTTCGCACGAAATTAATCTGATAAAGGTAATTCCGCACGAAATCAATATTCAGATCCTTATTTCGCACGAAATCAAGTGTGAAGACCTTATTTCGCACGAAATCAAGTGTGAAGACCGTATTTCGTACGAAATCAAGTGTGTGGACCTTATTTCGCACGAAATCAACCTGCTATTTCGCACGGATTGCTATTTCGCTTAAAGAGAGTCTATTTTGCACCAAAGTGATTTCGCTTGAGATTTAATTTCCTTTGAAGATCTCTATTTCGTTTGAAAGGGTTATTTCGCATCAAAGTCATTTCGTGTCAAGATCATTTCGCATCAACCGAGTGTTAGTTTGTTTAAAGGGGTTTGATATTGTTTAAACTGATTGTATTTGTTTGATTGTCTCCAGGTGATTAAGAAAATTCAAGAATTTCACATCATGGCTGAAGAGTTCTACAATACGTTCTACAATGCATTTACGTCCGAATCATCCGAAACTACAACTGTTACACCAAAAACCATAACAAAAGCGATCAACGAAAACATTAAACATGATAATTTTTATGGAACACATTCAAAACCACCAACGCTTGAAAGTATTGATGATTACACGTGGTGGAAAGAACGGTTCATCAACTGGGCAAAAGCTTACGCACACGAGAGCTGGTTTTGCTTGGAATTTGGTTATAAAAGGCCGACTGATGATAAAGGAGAAGAAATCCCACTCAAAAATCTAAGCAAAGATGACAAAAACGAATTTGCAGCTGAACAAAGAATGATTGCTTTAATTCAATCATCAATTAGAAATGACATGTTTGCTTTACTACAACATGACGGGTCATCAAAATCAGTTTGGGAGGCTTTAAAGGTTAAAGCTGAGGGGGGTAAACAAATCAAAAAGAATAGAATTGCTTTGTTAAAGAAAGAATTCGATTTGTTTGATAGTCTTAAAGAAGAGTCGGTGAGACAAATGATAGAGAGATTTGGTCATTTAAAAATTGAACTTGATCGGTTTGGAATTGTTAAAACTCGAGAAGAAATAATCGATAAAATCATAGAAGCGTTACCATGAGCTGATCAGTGGCAAATGTTTGTGTTCATATTGAAAAATGATGTGTTATATGATACAGTTTCTCTTGATGTCTTGATAGAAAAAATTGAAAGTCATGAACTGGAGTTGCAGAAACAAAGCAAAATGAGCAGTTCTTCATATCAACAGAATGTTGGTCTTTATTACAAAGGTAACTTACCTTCGGTGAAAGTTGGTGAATCACCAAAGGCAGCATTCAGTGGTGAGAGGACAAAAGAACCACAGAGAAGCTCATTAAGCTACAATCCGGGTTATCATTCATCTTCCTCAAAAGCTAATTCTGAAGAATCAGAGGAGATACTGTGCAATATTGCTCTCAAGTTGAAAAATTCTCCGGCTATGAGCATCAATGCTGCTAAACAGCAAATGAGCTTCCTTGCATCTGTTCTGGAATCGTATGAAGGTCTAGTAGCTGGCAAAATTGGAAATTCTGAATTGACCAAAGAAGACTACGACCAGATTGATCCAGAAGAAATGGAACTTATAGATATTCGCTGGTATTTGGCAAGTTGCATCCGCAGAGCTCAAAGATACATGGAGATTACTGGGAAAGAATCAATCGGTGGTCCATCAACAAAGCTCGGATTTGACAAGTCCAAAGTGACCTGCTTCAAATGTAAGCAAAAAGGTCATTTCAAGAGAGAATGCAACAATTCTGCAGTTGGTGGAAATGAACATCCTTTCAACGATGATTATTACCGAAAGGCAATTTACCACCGTAGCAAAGAAGAGCCGAAGATGATTGAAAATAATCCCAGAGAAAAATCAAGAGCTTGTGCAGTAATCCATGATGACGAAGGATATGATTGGAGTCAGATTCTTCCTGAAGAAGATCGTTTGGATAATCAGGTTACAGCTCATGGTAGAAATTCATCAAAGAGCAAACATTATGTTTTTGTTGTTGAGGTCAAAGAGAAAACCAGAGAAGAGATTCTGGAAGAAAAGACATACAGAGAGAGAAACATTGCTAGCAACAGAATTGACGAAATGCAAGAAGAGTATGAAAGTGCAGTGAGCAATAAGAGATGGGATAAGAAACGAGAGTGATATGTCAACAGAAATGGAGAACCCGTTGTTCCCAAAAAGGACATAATCTTTGATGATGTTCTTTTAGTAATTCCTCGATCTGTCGAATACTATACAAATGTTGGAAAAGACAAAACTTATGTGAAAAAGTTTGAAAAACTCTTAAGAGATGTCATGACTTCAAGTTTGAGGAAGAGGGAAGAACAAAGAATGAAGAAAAATGTTGAGTGTATGGTAGAAGAGTTGAAGAAAGTTGCTGAGGAAGTAAAAGTTGAAAATGTGAAGATTGCTGAGGAAGAGAAGGTAGAAGAAAAAGTTGTTGAACACAGGGACTTAAGTGTGTAAACTCTAAAACATTAAAACAAAAAAAATAGTAAATTCCAAAAAATCAAAAAAATCCAAAAAACCAAACAAATTCCAAAAAATTCTAAAAAATAATAAAAATTCTAAAAAATCATAAAAATTCTAAAAAATCCAAAAAATCCGTTTCGGCGCGAACTGTTTCGACCCGAACCATTTCGAGCTGAACCGTCCGTACCGTTTCGACCCGAACCGTTTCGAGCTGAACCGTTTCGACGCGAACCGTTTCGAGCCGAACCGTTTCGACCCGTACCATTTCGAAGCCGAACCGTTTCGAGCTGAACCGTTTCGAACCGAACCGTTTCGACCCGTACCGTTTCGAAGCCGTACCGTTTCAAGCCGTACCGTTTCGAACCAAACCGTGTCGTTTCGAACCGAACCCTTTCGAGCTGAACCGTTTCGAACCGAACCGTGCCGTATCGAACCGTATCGGTTCGGCTTCAAAACGGTTCGCGTCGAAACGGTTCGGGTCCAAAGGGTTCGGTTCGAAACGGTTCGCATCGAAACGGTACGGTTCGAAACGATACAGCTCGAAACGGTTCGGTTCGAAACGGTTCAGCTCGAAATGGTTCGGTTCGATACGGCACGGTTCGGTTCGAAACGGTTCAGCTCGAAAGGGTTCGGTTCGAAACGGCACGGTTCGGTTCGAAACGGTACGGCTTGAAACGGTTCGGCTTCGAAACGGTACGGGTCGAAACGGTTCGGTTCGAAACGGTTCAGCTCGAAACGGTTCGGCTTCGAAACGGTTCGGCTCGAAACGGTACGGGTCGAAACGGTTCAGCTCGAAACGGTACGGACGGTTCAGCTCGAAACGGTTCGGGTCGAAACGGTACGGGTCGAAACGGTTCGCGTCGAAACGGTTCAGCTCGAAACAGTTAGGGTTCGAAACAGTTCGCGCCGAAACGGATTTTTTGGATTTTTTTAGAATTTTTATTATTTTTTAGAATTTTTTGGAATTTGTTTGGTTTTTTGGAATTTTTTTGGATTTTCTAAAACTGACGCAAACTGTCCCTGAATTAGTTAGTTAACTCAAAGTTAACAAAATAAATGGATGGAGTTAAGTTAGTGGACTGAAATGGTTACGAAAATGAAACTAATGGACTGAAATCGCAATTTTTAAACTAATGGACTGAAACCGTTATTTTTGACAAACCTCAGAGACGAAAACAGTAATTAACTCTTTTATATAACCACTGCTTCTGCTTTATTTTAACTTGAATGGTCTTTTCATCAAGAGACTATGGTGAGATGAATGATGCTTTAAAAATCAACAATTTCATATGGACTTTTGATAAATAGACTATTTTAATTTGGCATATGTTAAAGATTGAATTTAAAACAATGTTGAAGATTGAATATGAGTTTTTGTTCCATGGTTCCAAACATACATTTGGTAGCAACTATTTTTAATTGTTTGAATGGTAACTGAACTTTAGGCAGCAATTCATCAACTTGATTTGGTTCCATTGTTCCATGATATTCAATTGCTATTGATTTTTATTTAGGTAGCAACTCGATTGGTTTCTTTTAACGTGTGCCATAGTCCTGGGAGTTTGATTATTTTGCTACACTTTACTGTAATTTGTTCACCTGGCCAGTTTTTAAATGATTGTAATTAACTTATATAGATATATTACAGTTGCAAATATATGGCGGCGGTTAGTGATCTAGAGATTTTAATATAAAAAAACAGTAATCAGTTGATGCTTAATGCATGGTCTATGCATAGTTTAGTGCATATACATCATATTATTGTTAATTCTTATTTGAATATTATAGCTTCTTTAACTTTAATGGGGTCAACTATTGAGTCTATTGTTTTTTTTTTTTTTGGGTAAAACTATTGAGTCTACTGTTCTATTCAAGCAAAGTTGAGTATTATTATCATATGGTATTATAGAGCAAATATGTGTTGTACTTTAGCACCAAAGTATGCTTACAATATCACAGATAATTCAATAGCATTTTTCCTGCTATATGGTTTTACTCATTGTAACACCTCATACAACTGAATACTTTTACAAATGCAAAAGTTGTGCCACTAAATTCATCTTTTGTTATTTTATCTTAGTTACTGCGGTGGATATCAAGCAAACTGTGCAAGTTAATAAAGACCTCCAAATATGTGCTTACTATGCTGGACATGTAGGCTTCTACAACTTCTAGCTCAGTAGCTCTGCACATTCTCATATCATTGTTAAACTTAATCGTTCGCTTAACCTACAAAAGTCAAATTAAACATTTACCTCTGTTATAATATTTCTTTAAGGTCCTCGGAGCTGCAATGTTTTATGCAAGTGTGGGAGATGCTGCTATGGTTTATACAGGAGATTATAACATGACGCCTGATAGGCATCTTGGAGCCAGCTAAAATTGACCGACTGGCGACTGCATTTAGACCTTCTTATAACTGAGGAAGACCCATTTATGTGTCTTTTTCTTGATAATCACTTGCTTCCTTTATTTTGACTTCATAGCTTTTGCTTTGCTTTGTTAGTGCAATATGTCTGTTGACTTCGTCTTGTATCAAGTACTGTAATTAGAATGATAGATCAGGGCTCGTTGTACGAGAAAATTAGGGTTTGAGTGTGGAAAGCTGATTTCGCACGAAATAGCAAGAAGCTATTTCGCATGAAATACCTCTGAGCTATTTCGTGCGAATTACCCAACCCTATATATACCCATGTCTTGATCTTCATTTGAAACTTTTCTGATTCGGTAACGAAGTGCTGCCGAATTGTCTCCAGGTTGTAAATCACTGTTATATCAATAATAGAGACATTTAAATTGAATCAAGCTGTAAACAAGTCCGTTTCTCTGAATTCCGCCTTAGATTCGGATATAAACTCTTCTGAACGACTCAATCAGGTCGCACAACGATCCTACAAGTGGTATCAGAGCTCAGGAGGAAGAGTTCAGCTTGTTTTCATCAGATTTCTGACTTCTACACCTTCCTTTTTCAAATTAATCAACTTTTCACGGTTAAAATGGCTTGAATTTCAAATATATTACGTAAAACACTGTATTATCAAAGCCTCGAAAGTATTGGACTAAAATTCAACCTAAAATCAGATCAATTGGACAAAATGGTGATCGAAATGATGATGTCATCCTTATTTCGCACGAAATTAATCTGATAAAGGTAATTCCGCACGAAATCAATATTCAGATCCTTATTTCGCACGAAATCAAGTGTGAAGACCTTATTTCGCACGAAATCAAGTGTGAAGACCGTATTTCGTACGAAATCAAGTGTGTGGACCTTATTTCGCACGAAATCAACCTGCTATTTCGCACGGATTGCTATTTCGCTTAAAGAGAGTCTATTTTGCACCAAAGTGATTTCGCTTGAGATTTAATTTCCTTTGAAGATCTCTATTTCGTTTGAAAGGGTTATTTCGCATCAAAGTCATTTCGTGTCAAGATCATTTCGCATCAACCGAGTGTCAGTTTGTTTAAAGGGGTTTGATATTGTTTAAACTGATTGTATTTGTTTGATTGTCTCCAGGTGATTAAGAAAATTCAAGAATTTCACATCATGGCTGAAGAGTTCTACAATACGTTCTACAATGCATTTACGTCCGAATCATCCGAAACTACAACTGTTACACCAAAAACCATAACAAAAGCGATCAACAAAAACATTAAACATGATAATTTTTATGGAACACATTCAAAACCACCAACGCTTGAAAGTATTGAAGATTACACGTGGTGGAAAGAACGGTTCATCAACTGGGCAAAAGCTTACGCACACGAGAGCTGGTTTTGCTTGGAATTTGGTTATAAAAGGCCGACTGATGATAAAGGAGAAGAAATCCCACTCAAAAATCTAAGCAAAGATGACAAAAACGAATTTGCAGCTGAACAAAGAATGATTGCTTTAATTCAATCATCAATTAGAAATGACATGTTTGCTTTACTACAACATGACGGGTCATCAAAATCAGTTTGGGAGGCTTTAAAGGTTAAAGCTGAGGGGGGTAAACAAATCAAAAAGAATAGAATTGCTTTGTTAAAGAAAGAATTCGATTTGTTTGATAGTCTTAAAGAAGAGTCGGTGAGACAAATGATAGAGAGATTTGGTCATTTAAAAATTGAACTTGATCGGTTTGGAATTGTTAAAACTCGAGAAGAAATAATCGATAAAATCATAGAAGCGTTACCATGAGCTGATCAGTGGCAAATGTTTGTGTTCATATTGAAAAATGATGTGTTATATGATACAGTTTCTCTTGATGTCTTGATAGAAAAAATTGAAAGTCATGAACTGGAGTTGCAGAAACAAAGCAAAATGAGCAGTTCTTCATATCAACAAAATGTTGGTCTTTATTACAAAGGTAACTTACCTTCGGTGAAAGTTGGTGAATCACCAAAGACAGCATTCAGTGGTGAGAGGACAAAAGAACCACAGAGAAGCTCATTAAGCTACAATCTGGGTTATCATTCATCTTCCTCAAAAGCTAATTCTGAAGAATCAGAGGAGATACTATGCAATATTGCACTCAAGTTGAAAAATTCTCCGGCTATGAGCATCAATGCTGCTAAACAGCAAATGAGCTTCCTTGCATCTGTTCTGGAATCGTATGAAGGTCTAGTAGCTGGCAAAATTGGAAATTCTGAATTGACCAAAGAAAACTACGACCAAATTGATCCAGAAGAAATGGAACTTATAGATATTCGCTGGTGTTTGGCAATTTGCATCCGCAGAGCTCAGAGATACATGGAGATTACTGGGAAAGAATCAATCGGTGGTCCATCAACAAAGCTCGGATTTGACAAGTCCAAAGTGACCTGCTTCAAATGTAAGCAAAAAGGTCATTTCAAGAGAGAATGCAACAATTCTGCAGTTGGTGGAAATGAACATCCTTTCAACGATGATTATTACCGAAAGGCAATTTACCACCGTAGCAAAGAAGAGCCGAAGATGATTGAAAATAATCCCAGAGAAAAATCAAGAGCTTGTGCAGTAATCCATGATGACGAAGGATATGATTGGAGTCAGATTCTTCCTGAAGAAGATCGTTTGGATAATCAGGTTACAGCTCATGGTAGAAATTCATCAAAGAGCAAACATTATGTTTTTGTTGCTGAGGTCAAAGAGAAAACCAGAGAAGAGATTCTGGAAGAAAAGACATACAGAGAGAGAAACATTGCTAGCAACAGAATTGACGAAATGCAAGAAGAGTATGAAAGTGCAGTGAGCAATAAGAGATGGGATAAGAAACGAGAGTGATATGTCAACAGAAATGGAGAACCCGTTGTTCCCAAAAAGGACATAATCTTTGATGATGTTCTTTTAGTAATTCCTCGATCTGTCGAATACTATACAAATGTTGGAAAAGACAAAACTTATGTGAAAAAGTTTGAAAAACTCTTAAGAGATGTCATGACTTCAAGTTTGAGGAAGAGGGATGAAGAAAGAATGAAGAAAAATGTTGAGTGTATGGTAGAAGAGTTGAAGAAAGTTGTTGAGGAAGTAAAAGTTGAAAATGTGAAGATTGCTGAGGAAGAGAAGGTAGAAGAAAAAGTTGTTGAACAAGAAGCTGTTACTGAAGAACAGCAGGAAGAAAAAGCTAAGAAGAAGTTGGAAAGTTCAGTTGAAAAGAAGTTTGAAATTTCAGCTGATAGTGTTGGTGATGCTGGTACTGGTGAAGAAAAGAAGAGTGAAGCTGAGCTGAAGCAGACAGAAGAAAACACCAAGGTGCAAATCACCGAGGTAAATTCTGATTCTGAAGTCTTAAATGAAATTGTTGAACAGTGCAGGAAATGCATGAAACCATGCAGTGCTTGTACTGAAAAAGATGAAAAATCAGAACAAGAGATCTTGAATTCACCAAAATCGAAGAAGTTTTTAGAAATAAATACAAAGAAATGTTAGAAAACGAAAAAGTTTTGAAAGATAATGATGAAAAACTTTCGGAAAAAGGTAACAAATTAGAAAAAGAAAATGAAGTTTTGAAAGAAAATGTTTTGAAAAAGACAGAAGAATGTGATCAAAAAGAAAATGTTTTTCAAGAAATAAAAAAGGAGTACGATTCAATAAAATTGGCTTATTATATTACTAAAACGTCATTTGAAGATGTGAAAAGTCAAATGAAACTTGTTCAATAGAGATTAAGATACTGTTCTGAAACAACTGATATGTTTAAGTGACAGTATGAAATAAAGCAACAAGTTGTAAACTCTTATATTGAGGATGTTGCTAAACTTAAGAGTCAGATTGTTGATTTAGAACAGGATAATAACAAGTTAAAAAGTTAACATGCGTCATCATATGTGCTTGAAAGAATTTTCAACATAAAACCGAATGGTAAAGATTCCGAGCAAAACAAGAAAGGAATTGGCTCAGAGTTTCATCAAGTTCCACCACCGGAAAAGTTTGCATTTTATGATGATGAAAAGGTCGAAAAAGCTTTCATCATGGTAGATCAATTGCCAGATAACATTGACGTAACATATTCCAAATCTGATGATTCAAGTGTAACGCCCTAACACGTTTTAACCTAATTTATCGCAGCGGAAATTCATATCTAAAATTCCTTTCATGATATTCTTTCTTTCACTTAAATACATTAATCCCTTTCTATAATTTAATTAAAAACTAACATACATATATCGAATTACGTGACCACATACACACCCACATACAATCCATGTCTTGACTCGATCTTCAACCGCGTGCATTTCTTGATGAGATGTCCATAACCCTGTACAACCTGCAGTCACCACATTCAATCTCATCATTAGCAACCGGTGACATAATACAATAGTATTAACACATGCATAATAAAGCGTCAACATATCATGCTTTCTCTTATACTCGTCATATAAGTCCATTCGGACACTCTCGTCTGACTTCATACTTAACCTTCATTCTCCATTTGTTAGTATACCTGCACTTCCATTTCATACTTAACAGAAACAACTAGCATCATTATACTTTCCTATCCACTTTTGACTCATTACTCCGTAAACTTACCTATTTACTTCCATTGTTTAATACTTTCTCACATGTATCACAATAATCATCATACTACAATATATTTTACATCTAAAGTGTAAGTCCGGGATTTACTTACATTGTGCGTCCGTAATTGCGTTCGCTTACTTGAGTCTCCTTAGCCCGTTAGCCTTCCACGTACTCAACCATCTTGACATGATTCCTATACATTCATGTCATTACATTCACATTCTTATTAGCACATATGCTTATACATATGAACAACCATATCAAATTCACATCTCATATATGACCTTCGTTAATCCATTCAAACAAGCATAAAGCATACTCAACATCATCCCTACATAATCTTCACATGAACTATATACGTTTACCCATTACTAGCATACAATTTCACTTATTATTGTCTTTTAGACATTTCATCAAACACGTGGTGTGCGTACTACTTCCTAGGCACCATGTACAACTAGTTTATGCATAATCTTCCAAGTTCACTCATATTTCATCAAATCTTCTTACTAATCAACAAATATCATTTAACACCTAAACATCAAACATATCAACACCAAATTTCTTTCAATTCATCTAACAATAGTTCATCCTAACACAACATAATTCATGAATATTGGACATGTTGAACACTCATGTCATCTTAATCACCCAACTAGTGGGTTTACATCCTTAAACATCAAATTAGTCAAAATTATGCATAACACATGTTCCCTATGATGATGTTAACACATATTCATGCTTAATTTCATACAATTTCGTGGATTAATCATAACCCACTTCATACAAGATCATCAAATCTAAGTTTAAAGACATACCTTATGATCCCCTTGCTTGGGTGATCATTAATTCACGTTCGGTTGTGAATTTAGACTTCATTTACCCCTTCAATTTGAAGGTTCTTCAAGAACTAGGGTTTGAACCCTTGTTCTTTCTCCTGGACATCGATCCAGAACACACACACGTGTGTGTGTGTTTTCTTTTAATTAAACATCTTTCAAGTTGTCCCACTTTGGTCCCTCATGTTTCGTTTTAAATAAATAAGGCTACAACCCTTCGTTTAATACCAACGACATTAATAATCAACTAGGTTAATTATTCCTAGTTAGCATTCATTCACGGGTTCACTTTTATCCCCTAACGGCATTTTACCCGTTCCTTTATATTAACCGGGTTTAAATTACCAAACCCATTTTTGGGGTGTTACAAAGTGATTCAGATGTGGTAGGTAAGGTCGTTGAAAGTGTGTTGAAAGAAGAGTCGGTTGATACAGGTAAAACTAAATCACATGATGAAAATGAAGGTAATTTTCATGATGGACATCTGAAAAACTCAAAATCTGAGAAAAAATTAAATGATGATTCAAAAGGATTGGTTTATTCCATGATTGGATCGGACAAATTATTCTTAGATATTGTATTTCCGATTTAGAATGTGATTTCAGAAAAGATTGACAAAGTTTTCAAAATGGTTGAAATTGAAAAATCTGAAATTCTAAAGTTTATTGGAAAGTGTCACAAAACTTTTTATAACAAACCTGGTTACAAGAAGAAAAACATGAAGGCTGGTTTGGGTTATAAGAAGAAACAAAGTTGGAAGAAAAATGAAACACAAAATTTTCAGGCAAATATGAATTTTGTTCATGGAACAAGTTCCGAAGAAGAGAACGAACTCCAATTTAAAAGACAGTCTAATGAAGAGTTCTATGCTCAGAAAAAGCAACAAGAACAGGTCAAAGATGTTTCAAAAAGAACATGTTTTAAATGTGAAATGTAACAACTCTCATCAAAAGTCATATTTATTAAATTAGTTTATCCAAAAGGAAACCCTAATTGAGACACTCAAGTAATTCTGCATAAATCCCTAAAATTTTCAGAACAATCGGAATTAGGATCAGGGCCCCTAAAACACAGGGGGGTAAACCCTAATCGGTAATATCTACACAGTTTGTTGTCAAGAAATCGAAATAACACGAAACCAACTCAGCAAGCCTACTGGGACACAAGGCTACCCTAGGGTAGATTGTTACCTCCCGCGACACGTGACAGAAACAGGGACATCCTACGCGACACGCGGGGGAAAAAATTTTCAAGTATAAATAGAACAGTCTGTTTCATGCAATTGAGTGTCAGTTCGACGTAAACATTCCATACGTACGTTGAGATATTGCTTAATTACTACAAAACACACACATAACACGAAGGGCTGCCGCAAAACAGGGTAATAACTCGATCGCTATTACGATTCATTGTCCGATCGATCAATATATCCAATGGATGTTTAAGTGCTGCCCACATTAGGGTTATGCTTTGTCATTCGTCGTTAATTCGATGGATGTTTAAGTATCGCACTTTGTCATTCATTGTGAGGGTTTGATCTCGTGAGTTATCGTAAATGCTGTATTGATTACTAACCCAGTTTTGTGTGCATTGTTATTTAAATTAGGTTAACAAGGCTAATCCATAGACTAGACTCTATCCGTGTTAAATCTGCAATGTGAGTCATTCTCTTTTTATCAAATTTGTTTATAAAAGTATGTTTATTTTCAAAGTTATAATTACGGGGATTAAGTCTTTGTAATCACCAAGTTACAGCCGGTATGTGGGGTTTTGTATACATTACTTGATAATCGTCACCATTTGGGCAGCCAATGG
Organism: Helianthus tuberosus; assembly: GCA_030545235.1. NCBI lineage: Eukaryota > Viridiplantae > Streptophyta > Magnoliopsida > Asterales > Asteraceae > Helianthus > Helianthus tuberosus. Next base: position 158,214,231 of record CM060418.1, on the reverse strand, counting down.
GGGATATGACCATAGTCACAGATCCGGTCGAGTGACAAATACCGTGGGTAGTTGGTTTGATATAGAAACAATGTAATCACCCTTAATACTGTAAATTATAACAAACAAGTCTGTTTTATTAAATAGAATGATTCACTCAGTATTTCCTGCTGACAAAACCTTTTTCAAACATGTTTCAGGTGATCTGTTATGATTCAGGAAAGGTGCTGTGGAGCACTACAAGCTTAAGAAAGTGGCTCATTATAAAATAAAGAAATATGTTTTGTAAAATAAAGATTTCTCCGTGAAATCATAGTATTGTAAATTACCGGGGTTTTATCCCGAGTTGTGAAATAAAATAATCGGGAAAAATTTTAGCTTTAAAAAGATCCTGATGATAAACTTCCGCTGTTAAACTCAATTAAATAAATACCACGGGATTTCTGTCCCGCAGCTCCTGAAACGGGTCAAACCGGGTCGGGGGCCGTGACAGAAAAAGGTGGTATCAGAGCCACTGAGTTAAGCTAATTAAGTATTTAGAAATACTTAATTTTTCCTGATTACTATTATGTGATTATGTGTTTTATTAACTGACTATTTATTAGTTACAGTATGGGTAAGCAAAAGCTTTCAAACATCTATCTTAAATTAGATAGGTCATCAAATGAAAAAGGAAGTTCATCCCAAACTCCTGAAGAAGGAATATTCGTTCGAAAAGCCCAATACGAGGAACCACTTTCTCCTGATAAAAGAAGTTTAATTAATAGAAAAAGTCAGGAGAAATTAAGGAAATCTCGAGAAAAGAAAGTTAAAAAGGAAACCCAAGAACTACTTAGTAAATCACCTTGGGAAGACAAGTTAGACGAAAAATGGGCAAATCTTTATATGTTAGCTACAGTAGCAGTAAATGCAGATCTCTAAATAAATTAATTAGCAAACCATATTTCCTACAAGCTAGAAAATCCATCCAGTAAATAAATAAATTTACAATAGAACATAAGTATGTTTTCAATTTCAGTTGTTTTGTAATCATATGGTATGCAATAATATGTGAAGGTTATTTTGAAAGTTGTTATAAAATTTTTAATTTATTTTAACAGCATGAATGAGTTATCTGGAGCCCTAGAGAATCTCAACCTTTACCCCGTAAACATAGAAGTTTCTAAAGAGTTTACTGGGTACTTTCCTGATGTGGAACAACCAATAGAATTCAACGCTCCACCTTTGGAAAAGCCAAAACCAAAGAAAAGAAGGAGATACGTGTGGGGAAGTCGTCTACGTAAGAAAAAGCCAGCTAAGAGACTTCCTAAAATAAATAATCCCTTAGAAAAAGGAAAAGAAATTGAAACCGGGGAAAGTTCTAGACAGCCGGAATTGGAGACTGAAGTCAGGGAAGAATCTAGGCAAATGGGAATACAATTTGAGGAATACTCTAAGGAAATAGAAACGGAGGTTGGAAAAGGTACTAGACAAACTCAGATGGAAATTGGAGAAAGTTCTAAACGAAACCAGGAAATGACATTTCAGGAGGAAATAGATTTTATATTGGCAAGCTGTGATACTATTCAGCCTGTCAATACAAATGTTTTTACTCATCCTATTGAAACCCAAATCCCTATAAATCTTGAACCAGCAATTTCAGAACCCATAATCCATACCCAACTTTTAGGAATGGATGAATGGTGGACAAATGATTGGCAATTCCAAAACATTGTCAACAGTCCTTATTCCTTTCTCCCACAATTCGATCCAGAACCCCTATCAAATCCACCGATGAGTAACGAGAATATGGCTGAACTTCGCCAATTTGGTGAAGAGCTGATGGATGCTGGGAATAGGATCCGAGAGATAGGAGGACAAATTGCCTGGAAATATGATGAAAGGGAGCTTCGTTTTTAGGAAAACAAGTGACGAAAGAGAAGTGGGTAGTAAGACTATGATTGTGTAATAGTAATATTAATAAAAATCAATATGTATAAAAGAAATAATAAAACGGTTGTATATAGAGGCATGATATAATCTATAAAACAAATGGAATTTTAGAAAATTTACAATTTTGTTTGTATATTCGTTTTCGTGATTATGTGCAAATAATTATGACATTGGATTATTTCTTTTATACTAATTATTTATCTATAAATTAATTATCAGATGGAAAACATTGGTAATGAACCAGTAAATGAAGTAAATCAATCTGAGCCAATTCAGGAAGAACAATTGTTAAATAGGCAAGATATAGAGGATATTGTTGCACAAGGAATAGCCAATGCTATTCCAGCAATTGTTGCTGCTGTTCAAAAACCTGTTAAACCTCAATCAATCATTCCTAGTAAACGTACTCAAGGCGACAACTTTAGTAACAGTATAAACGGAGGCGGAAATCATGTTAATAACAATAATGATCTGCAAGCCCCAATTTTCAAGAAAATGAAAGCTGCAACACCTGGTTGCACTTACAAAGAATTTCTTGCCTGTAAACCAGTTGAGTTTGCAGGTAACGAAGGGGCAATTGCAGCATTACGTTGGTTAGAGAAAACTGAGGCAGTAATTGCTATAAGTAAATGTGTTGAGGAAGATCAAGTTATGTATGCTTCCAATCTTTTTAAAGAAGGGGCGCTAGAATGGTGGAACACTGTGATACAAGCTAAAAGAAGGATTGAGGCATATGCCATGAAATGGGAAGAATTTAAGAATCTTGTAGAAAGAAAATTCTGTCCCGAGTATGAAAAAGATCAAATGGCAAATAAGTTCCTAAACCATCAGATGGTGAATGTGGACTGTCGAGGGTATACTTCGACATTCTTCGAATATGCTAGAGTGGTACCAACACTGGCTTCGCCAGAACCGGTACTCATTTCTCGCTACATTTGGGGATTAATTAGCGAAATCCGCAACATTGTTAAGGCTGCGAGACCTCGTACGATTGACGATGCTGTGGAATTAGCCAATACCTTAACTGACGAACTGGTACGCACGCAAGATGAAAACAGGAAGAAGGAATTGGCTCAGAAAATTACCCAAGGATTTCGTACGGGTAATAATAACAGCTTCAAGAGAAGAGGATTAGGGCAATCTCCAACTCCATTATACTGCAGGAAATGCAAAAAGAAACATTATGGAAGATGCGATATAACCTGCAATTTTTGCAAAACTGTAGGACATCGTGAAGAAAACTGCAGGAAGAAATCCACAATTTGTTATAATTGTGGAGAAGCCAGACATTTCAAAACAGAATGTCCTAAATTGGTCAAACCTACAGACAACAAAACCAAGGCGACCAACGGAGCTACTAAGAAGAATGTCAGAGCATTCCAGCTAAACACTCAAGAAGCAGAACTCATTCCAGATGTGATAGCTGGTACGTTCTTAGTTCACAACGTATACGCAAAAGTATTATTTGACTCTGGTGCAAACCAAAGTTTTATAAATACTTTATTCTGTCAAGCTCTTAAGTTACCTTTAACCAACATTAGGCAGATTTTTACAGTCGAAACCGCAGATGGGAATTCAGTTAAAATAGATCAGGTTTTGCAAAAAGTAGAAATAGAACTTTCAGGTCATAAATTTTCTGCAAATCTGTTACCTATGAAATTAGCTGAATTTGATGTTGTGTTAGGAATGGATTGGTTAATAGCCAACCATGCTCGAATCCTTTGTGATAAGAATTCTGTAGAAATTCAGGCACCTATTGGAGAAGTAATCACGATTACAGGAGATAAACCACGTAAGCCCATGAAGTTCATATCAGTAATGAAAGTTGCTAGTTATGAACGAAAGCAAGGAATAGTATATATGATTTCGGTAATCATTAATACTAAGAACAAAGAACTTAAGGAGATCCCTGTAGTCTCAAGATACCCGGATATATTTCCAGAAGAGTTACCAGGATTACCACCAGACAGGGAAGTAGAATTTAGGATTCATCTAATTCCTGGAACTACACCGATAGCTAAGGCACCTTATCGGTTAGCTACTACTGAAATGTTAGAACTAAAAACACAATTAGATGAATTACTAAGTAAAAGATTCATACAACCTAGCTCATCCCTTGGGGAGCTCCAGTGTTGTTTGTAAAGAAAAAGGATGGTTCGATGAGAATGTGTATTGATTATAGAGAATTGAATAAGGTTACAATTAAGAATCGATACCCATTACCTAGGATTGATGATCTTTTTGATCAACTTCAAGGAGCTAGATATTTTTCTAAAATAGATTTACGCTCCGGATATCATCAATTAAAGGTACAAGAAGAAGACATACCTAAAACTGCTTTCAGGACTAGGTATGGTCATTACGAGTTTACAGTCATGCCCTTTGGGTTAACGAATGCACCTGCAGCATTCATGGACATGATGAATAGGATCTGTAAACCGTACTTGGATAAATTTGTAATTGTTTTCATAGACGATATACTTATTTATTCAAAAAGTCAGGACGAACATTGTCAGCACTTGCATATACTCTTAACTTTGTTAAGAAAAGAAAAGTTGTACGCCAAATTCTCGAAGTGTGAATTTTGGCTACAAGAAGTGCAATTCTTAGGACACATGGTAAATCACAAAGGGATTCATGTAGATCCTGCTAAAATAGAGGCAATTACCAAATGGAAGGTTCCACAATCCGCAATGGAAATTAGAAGTTTTATAGGTTTAGCTGGGTATTATAGATGGTTTATTAAGGATTTTTCCAAGATAGTTGTACCATTAACTAAGCTAACCTGTAAAGCCATTAAGTTTAAATGGGGACCTAAACAAGAAGAAGCCTTTAGAATATTGAAGCAGAAATTAACAAATGCTCCAATCCTAGCTTTACCGGAAGGGACTGAAGATTTTGAAGTTTACTGTGATGCTTCAAAACTAGGATTAGGATGTGTGCTAATGCAACGCAAGAAAGTAATTGCGTATGCTTAAAGGCAATTGAAAAAGCACGAAGAAAATTATACAACTCATGACTTAGAATTAGGAGCTGTAATTTTTGCCCTTAAGATTTGGAGACATTATCTTTACGGAAGTAAATTTACTGTCTATACAGACCACAAAAGTTTAAAATATATATTTGGGCAAAAAGAGTTAAACATGAGACAAAGAAGATGGATGGAAATCCTAAGTGATTACGACTGTGATATTCAGTATCACGAAGGAAAGGCAAATGTAGTTGCAGATGCAGATGCCTTAAGTCGTAAGTACCATGAGAAACAACGACGGGTTCGTGCTCTCAGATTAAATCTACAATTAGATTTAATGGAACAACTAAAGCATTTTCAAGAAACAGCAATAGAAGATGTTGCTGAAGGAATGAAGGGAAGAATAAAAGATTTAGAACAGGGAGATGATGGAATTTGGAGATTCCACAAAAGCAGAATTTGGGTACCAAATCAGGGAGAATTAAGAAATAAGATCTTAGAGGAAGCTCATAAATCTAGGTATACCATACACCCTGGAAACAATAAAATGTACCAAGATTTAAGAAAGAATTTCTGGTGGATAGGTATGAAAAAGGATATAGCTAGTTATGTTTCTAAGTGTCTTACTTGTTCACAAGTTAAGGCAGAACATTAGAAACCATCAGGTCTATTACAACAGTTAGAAATGCCAGTATGGAAATGGGAACTCATAACAATGGATTTTGTTACTAAGTTACCCAAAACCAAAAAAGGTAATGATGCGATTTGGGTAATTGTGGATCGATTAACCAAATCTGCTCACTTTCTACCAATGAAATAAACCTTTAGCATGGAAAGACTAGCAAAGTTGTATGTAGATAAAGTCGTATCTCTACATGGAGTTCCACTCTCCATTGTATCAGATAGAGATAGTCGTTTCACTTCTCATTTCTGGAAAAGTTTCCAAGAAGCAATGGGAACTCGACTAAACTTAAGCACTGCATATCATCCTCAAACAGACGGGCAAAGTGAAAGGACAATCCAAACTTTAGAAGACATGCTCCGAGCATGTGTAATAGATTTTGGTGGAAATTGGGACGATCACTTACCTCTGATCGAATTCTCCTATAACAATAGTTATCATTCAAGTATTGAAACTGCCCCATTTGAAGCACTGTATGGAAGAAATGCAGAACTCCAGCTTGTTGGGCAGAAATAGGAGAAAGTCAATTGTCAGGTCCTGAAATAGTGCAAGAAACAACCGACAAGATTACTCAAATCAAAGAAAGGCTGAAGACGGCTCGAGATCGCCAGAAGAGTTACGCAGACAATAGATGCAAGCCGTTAGAATTCCATGTTGGAGACAGAGTATTGTTGAAAGTTTCTCCTTGGAAAGGAGTTGTTAGATTCAGTAAGAAAGGAAAGCTAAGTCCCAGATATGTAGGACCATTTCCAGTGATCCAACGTATAGGACCAGTTGCTTATCGTTTACAACTACCCGAAGAACTAGCTGGAGTACATGATGTATTTCATGTATCCAATCTCAAGAAATGTTTATCAGATGAATCTTTGGTAGTACCTCTCCAAGATATAGAGATAAAAGAAAATTTAAAATTTGTAGAAAAACCTCTTCAGATAGAAGATCGAAAGGTGAAATTTCTCAAGCACAAGCGACTAGTTCTAGTTAAAGTCAAGTGGGATTCAAAGAGAGGAGCTGAATACACTTGGGAGCTGGAATCAGAAATGAAGAGAAAGTATCCTCATTTATTCCAGTAAATCTCGAGGACGAGATTTTTATTAAGGTGGGGAGAATGTAACAACTCTCATCAAAAGTCATATTTATTAAATTAGTTTATCCAAAAGGAAACCCTAATTGAGACACCCAAGTAATTCTGCATAAATCCCTAATTGAGACACCCAAGGGTAGATTGTTACCTCCCGCGACACGCGACAGAAATAGGGACATCCTTCGCGACACGCGGGGGAAACAATTTTCAAGTATAAATAGAACAGTCTGTTTCATGCAATTGAGTGTCAGTTCGACGTAAAAATTCCATACATACGTTGAGATATTGCTTAATTACTACAAAACACACACATAACACGAAGTGCTGCCGCAAAACAGGGTAATAACTCGATCGCTATTACGATTCATTGTCCGATCGATCAATATATCCAATGGATGTTTAAGTGTTGCCCACATTAGGGTTATGCTTTGTCATTCGTCGTTAATTCGATGGATGTTTAAGTATCTCACTTTGTCATTCATTGTGAGGGTTTGATCTCGTGAGTTATCGTAAATGTTGTATTGATTACTAACCCAGTTTTGTGTGCATTGTTATTTAAATTAGGTTAACAAGGCTAATCCATAGACTAGACTCTATCCGTGTTAAATCTGCAATGTGAGTCATTCTCTTTTTATCAAATTTGTTTATAAAAGTATGTTTATTTTCAAAGTTATAATTACGGGGATTAAGTCTTTGTAATCACCAAGTTACAGCCGGTATGTGGGGTTTTGTATACATTACTTGATAATCGTTACCATTGGGGCAGCCAATGGGGGATATGACCATAGTCACAGATCCGGTCGAGTGACAAATACCGTGGGTAGTTGGTTTGATATAGAAACAATGTAATCACCCTTAATACTGTAAATTATAACAAACAAGTCTGTTTTATTAAATAAAATGATTCACTCAGTATTTCCTGCTGACAAAACCTTTTTCAAACATGTTTCAAGTGATCTGTTATGATTCAGGAAAGGTGATGTGGAGCACTACAAGCTTAAGAAAGTGGCTCATTATAAAATAAAGAAATATGTTTTGTAAAATAAAGATTTCTCCGTGAAATCATACTATTGTAAATTACCGGGGTTTTATCCCGAGTTGTGAAATAAAATAATCGGGAAAAATTTTAGCTTTAAAAAGATCCTGATGATAAACTTCCGCTGTTAAACTCAATTAAATAAATACCACGGGATTTCTGTCCCGCAGCTCCTGAAACGGGTCAAACCGGGTCGGGGGCCGTGACATGAACAAACTGGTCATCTTGCACGCAAATGTCCAAATCTGAAACCTGTTGATGTTGAGATGAAAAAGAAGTCTGTTCACGTTGAGAAATAGAAGTCTGACCTTGTGAATCAGAAGTCAACCAAGTTTGATTCAAAGCAAACTTGGATGCCGAAAATGTCAAAGGCTGACTCACAACAAACATGGAAACCAGTGACGTCCAGACTTAGAACAAAACAAAGTTGGAAAACAACAGTTGATACAACAAAACCACAACAGTTTTGGAAACCAAATGTTGTTCAGAATCAAAATGTTCAAAAAGATTCAAGTTTTTACAAAAGATGTACTCCTAAAGGTCAAACATGGGCAGTTAAGAAACAAATGACTTCGGTAAATGACGAAAAAGTTGAAGTCAAAATTACCAAAGTCTTTGTTCAGAATGACAAAGATTTTCCGAAGTTGAATGATGCATATTGTGTTGAAATGCCTAAGGTCAAACAGACCTGGGCTAAATTGTTCAAATGATTGAGTAATTTGAATGTGCAGGTGCTCAAGAAATTTGAAGATTGTGAAAATGGAATTAGGAGCAGCCTGGCACAAGGAGAGGAAGCTGCTAGTCCCTGTGATGGTTAAACAGGGAGTTTGTTTGTTTTCTGTATATAAATAAAAATATTTCAAAAACCCTAAAAATTTAAAATTTTAAAAAACCAAAATTTGTTTTAGTTTGTCAAAAATTTGAAAAATCAAAAATATGTTTGTTTTTAAATTTTGTCAAATATTCAAAAATTTACAAAAAAATATGTTGATTGAATACGCCGAAACCCTCACGGCTGAACAAACATGATTACTTTCACAAGATTGAAAAACGGTTTTCAAATTGTCAAAAATCAATGGGTTGTAAATCATGGGGGTACGTTATATTTTCTGCAAAACAGAGCATGAAAAGCAGAAAATGGATGGCGAGACGAAGTTATCTACGTCGGTTTGTCAAATTTTTCTTTAAATGGTTTTGCATTTTAGGGGGAGTATTATTGTCAGAAAATCCAAAAACATTAGAAAATTTGAAAAAGCAAAACAAGAAAGGAATTGGCTCAGAGTTTCATCAAGTTCCACCACCGGAAAAGTTTGCATTTTATGATGATGAAAAGGTCGAAAAAGCTTTCAACATGGTAGATCAATTGCCAGATAACATTGACGTAACACATTCCAAATCTGATGATTCTAGTGATTCAGATGTGGTAGGTAAGGTTGTTGAAAGTGTGTTGAAAGAAGAGTCGGTTGATACAGGTAAAACTGAATCACATGATGAAAATGAAGGTAATTTTCATGATGGATATCTGAAAAACTCAAAATCTGAGAAAAATTTGAATGATTATTCAAAAGGATTGGTTTATTCCATGATTGGATCGGACGAATTATTCTTAGATATTGTATTTCCGATTCAGAATGTGATTTCAGAAAAGATTGACAAAGTTTTCAAAATGGTTGAAATTGAAAAATCTGAAATTCTAAAGTTTACTGGAAAGTGTCACAAAACTTTTTATAACAAACCTGGTTACAAGAAGAAAAACATGAAGGCTGGTTTGGGTTATAAGAAGAAACAAAGTTGGAAGAAAAATAAAACACAAAATTTTCAGGCAAAGATGAATTTTGTTCATGGAACAAGTTCCGAATAAAAGAAAGAACTCCAATTTAGACGACAGTCTAATGAAGAGTTCTATGCTTAGAAAAAGCAACAACAACAGGTCAAAGATGTTTCAAAAAGAACATGTTTTAAATGTGAACAAACTGGTCATCTTGCACGCAAATGTCCAAATCTGAAACCTGTTGATGTTGAGATTAAAAAGAAGTCTGTTCACGTTGAGAAATAGAAGTCTGACGTTGTGAATCAGAAGTCAACCAAGTTTGATTCAAAGCAAACTTGGATGCCGAAAATGTCAAAGGCTGACTCACAACAAACATGGAAACCAGTGACGTCCAGACTTAGAACAAAACAAAGTTGGAAAACAACAGTTGATACAACAAAACCACAACAGTTTTGGAAACCAAATGTTGTTCAGAATCAAAATGTTCAAAAAGATTCAAGTTTTTACAAAAGATGTACTCCTAAAGGTCAAACATGGACAGTTAAGAAACAAATGACTTCGGTAAATGACGAAAAAGTTGAAGTCAAAATTACCAAAGTCTTTGTTCAGAATGACAAAGATTTTCCGAAGTTGAATGATGCATATTGTGTTGAAATGCCTAAGGTCAAACAGACCTGGGCTAAATTGTTCAAATGATTGAGTAATTTGAATGTGCAGGTGCTCAAGAAATTTGAAGATTGTGAAAATGGAATTAGGAGCAGCCTGGCACAAGGAGAGGAAGCTGCTAGTCCCTGTGATGGTTAAACAGGGAGTTTGTTTGTTTTCTGTATATAAATAAACAATATTTCAAAAACCCTAAAAATTTAAAATTTTAAAAAACCAAAATTTGTTTTAGTTTGTCAAAAATTTGAAAAATCAAAAATATGTTTGTTTTTAAATTTTGTCAAATATTCAAAAATTTACAAAAAAAATATGTTGATTGAATACGCCGAAACCCTCACGGCTGAACAAACATGATTACTTTCACAAGATTGAAAAACGGTTTTCAAATTGTCGAAAATCAATGGGTTGTAAATCATGGGAGTACGTTATATTTTCTGCAAAACAGAGCATGAAAAGCAGAAAATGGATGGCGAGACGAAGCTATCTACGTCGGTTTGTCAAATTTTTCTTTAAATGGTTTTGCATTTTAGGGGGAGTATTATTGTCAGAAAATCCAAAAACATTAGAAAATTTGAAAAAGCAAAAAAACATGATAAAATTCAAAAATGAGTTTTTTTGTGTAAAAAGAGGAAATGATAGTACATCAGTAGACAATCACAGTACGCTAAAGAAATGGAAAGTTAAAATGTGATAAACGGTCTTTCTGATGATATGCCAGTAAGTTTTTACACGCTTAGTAGATTGATTTCGAGATATAAATCTAAATATCATACTTACTTATCTCGTGGGGAACATCTCTCGGATATATGGGTAACCCCCGAAATCTTGTTTGAAAGACCCCTCTTTCTGAGATGGTCTTTATGCTTAGTGATATCTGGGGTATTATCCCGGGACTTCTGATTTTGCGGAAGCAATAGCCTAGTTCCCGTATAATACTTTTCGCTTGCTTGAAATATAGCACCACCCTCAGCATAAAAATGATGAAACATTGAAAAATGCTAATCATGTGCTGTTGAAGAAAAGATTCTCTAAAGGGAACACACCTTAAGTCGAAGCCATCATCTCTCTGATTTTGCGGAAGCAATAGCCTGAGCTCTCATGGCCCTCGCATTTAACCCTTTACAGATATCATCTAGGTATATTCACCTGTAAGACTGAATATTGGGATCTGGATACGGGAGTATATTCTGAGGTGGGACACGCGAATAAGTTAAGTCCTTAAAACACTAATCTCGTATCTCGAATCAATTGAACTTTGTGTGAAAATTTAAGTGGATCAGTATACTGACAATCTAAGTGAATCGTTTAGAACTGAAAGTGATTTAAAGCTCAACGGTACTAGTGATTTGTCATAAACTGATATGATCCTCTGGCGCGAACTTAAACAAAAATATTGTTTGTAAATATGTTTGGAAATATTTGTTTACTACTTTATGTTTCAGAAAATACAAAAAGATTTTGATTTCTACTTTATTTTCGACAACCAATGTCTGGGAAGCTGAGTTTCAAAATCTAAGTATGTTGATTGTGTTTCTGAAAATAAACAAGTTCATTAGTTTGAAACTTGAAATTGTTAAAATCAAAAATCAAAAACATTTTGTGATATCTCCAAGGTCATTAATTTGGATTTGGATGATTAACTGTGAGGGAGTTGGATTCTTAGATTGTTATTTGCTGTTAAAAATAGCCAGGGTTTTCGATTCTGGATGTTCAAAAACTGTAACTTATAAATGTTTGAGTATTACAGATGTTGTACCAGACTACGATCCCGACAGCCGAGTCTAAGGGGGAGTCTGAAGACAAGCTCGAAGTAAGGGGGAGTTTGTAACTGGAAAGCTAGGTGTCGATCCCAAAAGCACGGAAGCTTAGCGAAAGGGGGAGCCTGAAGGAAGATTGATGGATGCTTACAATGTTAGACAATTCGGAAAGAGTTTGAAGACTGATCAAGACTGAAGAGGTGTCATGTTGAAGATTAGACACTAAAGACTTCGTCAACATCCAAGGGGGAGTCTGTTAGTGCAATATGTCTGTTGACTTCGTCTTGTATCAAGTACTGTAATTAGAATGATAGATCAGGGCTCGTTGTACGAGAAAATTAGGGTTTGAGTGTGGAAAGCTGATTTCGCACGAAATAACAAGAAGCTATTTCGTACGAAATAGCAATCAGCTATTTCGCACGAAATACCTTTGAGCTATTTCGTGCGAAATACCCAACCCTATATATACCCATGTCTTGATCTTCATTTGTAACTTTTCTGATTCGGTAACGAAGTGCTGCCGAATTGTCTCCAGGTTATAAATCATTGTTATATCAATAATAGAGACATTTAAATTGAATCAAGCTGTAAACAAGTCCGTTTCTCTGAATTCCGCCTTAGATTCAGATATAAACTCTTCTGAACGACTCAATCAGGTCGCACAACGATCCTACATGCTTTGCTTTAATAGCAGTATTTTGTTTTTTGACCGGCCAAAGACAATTTTATTCAGCAAAATAAAACAACCCTCAAGCAAGAAACTTGAAAGGCAGTACAGTGGAGCGAGTGTCGAAACAGAAGGCAGACAACAAGGAAAAAGACAAGAACATACTGCGTCAAAATTTCCCCATTTTACAGCGTCCAGGCCGACGACCTTTGATCTCTTCCACCACTACACTTACTGGGAGGCATTGATTATTAAAAAGCTTATCATTTCTCGTATTCCAGATCCTCCATAATGTCAACAGGGCAACTACATACATCACCTTCTTCAGCTTATCTTCCTTGTCAGCAGTGGCGGATTTAGAATTTTTTTTCACCGGTTCCTTTTGGTAGATTCTTACAAGTTCTCACTATTTTTTTCCAAATCATACAATGTTTCCACTAATTTTTTCCACTTTTTCTAAACGGATGGAGTTCCTGGGAACCTCCAAAACCCCCCTGGATCCGCCCCTGCTTGTCAGCCTGAGTGAAGTGGTTCATCATCTGGTTTACTGAGGTAAAGCTACCCAGGATGGGAAGTTTTAACCAAACACAGACCGACCACCAAACCGTTTTGGCAAACGAACAAGTAACAAGGAGATGGTCTGAAGTTTCGGCATGAATACCACACAAAGAGCACTTCCCGTCCCCAAACGCGACCCCTTTGACCACTAGAGCCGCCGCCGTTGGGATTCTCCCAAGACTAGCACGCCACCCGAAACAATTAACTTTTGGAACCGCAATTTCACTCCATACAAATTGCTGATCAAGATTGCACACATGAGCCTGCCTTCAATATCTAACCTGACCTGTTTGACACTCAATTCCACCTTTTCTGAACCGGTATCCCACTCTCCACTACGGAGCGAAAAGTTCGGGGGGTCGGCCGCCCCCTCCCGCCCCCACTATCCTACGCCCTTGCTGAGCACTGGAATTTAAAATATATAAAAATTAATTATAAATATGTATAAATAAATAGTTATTAATACACGAGTAAACCCGAGCAAGGCTTATGCTTTAGGTATAATTATAAAATTTGCTCATTTACACCTCTACTTGAAATATTTCATAGTTTGTTTGTATAAGAAAACCAAAAATATATATATGCTTTTTTAACGGCTAATTTCATTAACACAGCTAGCAAGAAGCTAGCAAAACGGGCTACAAACGAAGGAGAAAGAAGAAAATTACACCAATGATGCCAAACAACATGATTAAAAGGGGATCAATGGACTTGATTTCCTCCATTGTTGAATAGCCTCCTTGGAAGAGAACACCGCTTCATTCCTAGTTTTTCAAATACACCATCATGTCGTTAAAACTATACCGTGAATAATTTTCTTCGGGCGATGATCCATCCGACAACTCTTATAACTGAAATCTAAGTCTCTAATCAAAAAGGGGCGTAAATCAGTGTGATGCGACACCAATTGGATACTGTATGCCAAACCCGATTAGCGAAGTAGCAAGACACGAGGAGGTGATCACTTGTTTTTTCTTCTTCACCACACAGCTTATGTGGTGTTTGTTTTTTCAAAAAAGATCTGCGCAGGCTCTTCTGTCTGCGCCGCGCCACGCAGACCACGCGTAGACATTGCCATCTGCAGACTGTTTGTTTTTCCGAAGACGTTTCATTAACGTCTGCGCGAGCTCTTCTTGGTGCAGACTTGGCTCAACCACTTCTAAGATCTTCTAAGGGTTGCAGAGGGTTAAACACCATCACCCACCACCACCGTCCACCACTACCACCCACCACCACCACCCACCACCTACTGTCCGTACACCACCACCAGTTTATGTTAGGAGTCTACATACGTTAAAAACAAACAGCCTTCTCCTTGCAGACTACAGAGGTTTAGACCTTTAGTCTACTTCTTCTACAGATGTCTGCAGATGTAGTCTGCAGACTGCAGACATTTTACCTCTTAAAAAACAAACAGCGCCTTACACATCAGTGATCTTACATTAATGTTTCTCTTCACAATGCCACACGAGTCGGTAATCTGTTTAAATCCGCCTTCCATTCCAATATATTAGTTTTAATCGGAACCCAACTCTTCCACTCCATTCCACATTGGGTAGTGTTGTTTTTAGCATCAAATAGAACCATTTTCATGGATGCCACAGAGAAGGAGCTGGAATTATCAGCGACCCAGACCCAATGATCAGAGCCCGAAGAGATTGCTATAATTTGAAATTTGAACGGGCCTTGTAGAGAGAGAAAAAAAATAAGTCGGGAGCGTTTCCATCACTGCCTTGATCAAAGTGAGTCTGCCGCCCACCGATAACGACATTCTTTCCATAAGGAGTCTCCTATCGAACGCTTCCACCACCGGACTACAGTTCCCGATTCTGTTCATATTGGTTTCAATAACTAAACCCGTGTATGAACATGGCAGGGAACCCATCTTACACCCAATCAGATTTGCAAAAGACAACACTTACTCATTATTTCTATTATAATATAATTCATATCTAAACTTTATAAGAATAAACATTTTTTTGAACAACCATGCATTCCCTTAACTGTAAACAAGTTCAATAAAACAATACTTCCATTTTCTCTCCATTTCGTTGCAATAATGGTGACATTCAATCAAATCAGTTAGTTATACATCTATCTTACCAAAAATTTAATCAAGAACATGAATACATTCTCAAAATCCCCGCTTAAGTTTAAGATTTAAGGTTTAGGAGCGCTAATCTTTACTAATCATTAAACGGATTTTCAAAGAACATGAACCACAAGGCAGCACAATCGATGCCATGTCAGCAGTATTATGCGCTTGTAAGGAAACCTTGTCTCCTTTCATCAATAATTCAAACCCCATCTCTCCCAATTCCGAAGAGTCGAGTGAGAAGTAATCACCACACCGGCACTGATAAAAAAGCTCCACCACATCGCCGCCAGTTTCCACCATCAGATCATCTACCACGATTTCATCTGCAACGGCATCATCATCTTGTCTTGACATCCGAAGCTCCGTGTCATATAATGCTCGTGATTTTACGTTTCCTAGGATTTCCCAAGCCGTTTGGATTTCCAAAAATTTTGATTCATAATTTGTGATCTCGGATGTTTTCTGTAGCTTATCTGGATGGGAAATGAGGAGAGCGGATTTGTAGCTTGTACGGATTTCTTCTTGGGTTGCGTCTTCTTTTATGTTCAGAACGTTGTAATGAGTTCGACGAATTGGATTGCCGGCTAATTGCATGATCAAGATTCTTCAAAAGCCTCTTCCTGCAAATACATGAATAAATATGAGCACATAACCTCCATAGATAGTAAAAAGAACTGTTCTAAAGCATAGACTTCACATTCCAGCCACATGTTTGGTTTATTTAGAAATTAATAGTTAAAAACGCATGCGATTTCATTTGAAGTTCGTTTGACCCATTGTAACCCTATTTAATGAGAGCCCGAATTCGCCAATTCCAACCTCTACCCGCTAAACACTCGTTTATTTATCGAGCCCGAGCTCGAGCCTGGCATGGTGTAATACTAGATTTTATTAATATTTAATAACACTTACCCCTTATGGCCTTATGTAATGTGGTCTGGGAAAAGAGCCCAGCCGAGCTTTTTTAAACTTGTTTACGAGCTGAGCTCGAGCCCGAGCTTCAGTTATCAAGCTCGAGAGCCTAAATGAGACTATTATTTATATTATTATTTAATATGTTAAATACTAGATAATAAACGAGTCGAGCCCGAGCTTAGCTCGAGCTTGAGAACCTACCAACGAGCCGAGCTCGAGCTCTCATAAGTTAATCAAGCTCGAGCCTGGTCGAGCTCGGGCTCAGCTCGTTTGCACCCCTAGCCGTGACCAAACTTACCAACACACGTGCATACCTCTCTGTTGGTTAAAAAAAAGTGAGGCGCTCTAGGTCTCAACACACGTACGTGAAGCGTTGCTCTCTATACAACCAAATAAACCATATTTACATATTACAACCACAAGTTGTGTCTCTCATTTGTTTTACATAAAGGTGGCAAAATGGGTTGGTTGTTGGGTCAGGATGGAATAGGGTTAGGATGAGTTTGGGTTAGGATATGGGCTAAAAATAAAATAATATTAATAATAATAATGAAAAAAACAAAAAAATAAAAATATGTAAAAAAGGTAAATAAAATAATAAATAACTAAGATAACAAAATTTTTATAAAAATAATAAAACAATAAAAACAAAATGTTAAAATTACATTTTTTTTAAATAATAAAAATAAATTTTCTTTTAAATAAAACAAAAATTTTAAAAATAAAAAGAACAATTAGTCGAACGCCATTTATGCTGTACAAAATTCTTTCTAATATCATAAATATTTAGCAATCTAGCATACTTCTCCCTTAAATTTTAGTTCCTATTTGTTTTAATCAAACCACACAAACTGATAATGTGCATCCTATTTCACTGTGCAGATCATAGTTATCAAAGGCGTAACGCACATTCAAGGCGCAAAGAGTGCCCCGAATACAGATGTTCGAATACCTGGGGAAGCTATGACTGCAACTGTAGTGATGATCTTTTGCAGCGCGCGCCCGAAGGGCTTTTGACAACATAGATGCAGATATTAACATACAATCAAACACAAGAATATTCACCCAATCAAACCTTTTCATGATACAACAGCTCTAACAAACAGCAAAATTTAATCACAAAAAAAACTCAACCTAAACAAATGCAAAACAATCAGCATTTAAACAGCACTAAAACAGAATAAAATTAAATAAATAACTAGCACAATGTAGCGTTCAAAAAAAAAACTAGCACATATGTTACAATTAACAACCAACTATAATCGCTGAACAAATCAACGAAACCAAAACAAAACTGTAACTTGTCACAAAAAAAAAAAAAAAAAAAAAACTAATTTTAAACAAACCGAGTAATTTGTGTGGTGAATGCAGAGCAGATTAAGTTAAACAAACAACATGAATTCGATTAAACTGTATAAAATTGTTGTGTACGACAAGTTAAAGATGGAAATTGATGAAAAAATCACCTGAATTTGGTGATTTGAGTGTTTGTAGTTGTTCGAAGTTAGAACCGTTGAAACCCTAGGTCCTGCATATGAATATTATAATTATGTGAGCTCAGTTGAATGTTTTATGATCTAGCAGGGCAGGAGAAAGTATTGGAATCCTAATTGATGGTGTAATATTTAATTACTTAAAGTCCATATGAACCCCGTTTGTTTCGCGAGTAGATGTCTGAATGATTTGGACATTTGCATCTGAATGGTTAAGCATTATACTGAGTCTAAATGGTTAAGACCTCTTATCGGAATTGGTCAGACATTTGCCTCTGAATGGTTAAACATTATATTGGCTCTTAATGGTTCAGACCTCAGCACTTAATGGTTCAGACCTCTTACTGACTCAGCACTTATTCAAAAATTGCCAAACAGCCCTAAGTCCATTAAATCCCCTTGTAAATAATCTATTACCCAAAATAACCCATGGTGTAATATTTAAAGTCCAAATGAACCCATTTTATGTTGTTTGGGTTGGAATTGTCGGGGCTAGTTTTACATATCAAGCTTTTTATCGAGTAACCTTTCATAATTTCTTCATCCCTTTGGTTGCTTTTACATTCAGACCTAATTCGGTGCCACAAACCCCTGCTGCTATGTTTAGGCGCCTTGTGCGCTGCCTTAAAACCAAGCCTACACCAATCCTAAGAGCATTCACAATCGATCCTTTATATTTATGCGAGTGCATTCTCTATATTTTATAGATCGGTTGTGAGTGGAAGAGAAAGAAAATGGTACTATTCATCAGCAAATTTGGAGGCACACTGTTCACCCTCAATTGTTCAATCTTATAATAAGCTTACCTATTTTCACGTAGTGCCTGTTACTTTGATGATCTAGGTAATCAATTGCTAAACTAAGTGTAACAAACCCCTGAATCCAGTATCAACATAACTTTCAATGATTAACATTATTATACGGATTTCTCATAAGCAATACAAAATTTCCAACATAATAACAAAGGGTTTCAATTCACCTTAAAAAGAATTAAGTTCACCACAATTTAATTATAAGATAACTAGAATAGAAAATTGCCTGTTCGAATAGAACCGGAAGATGAATCGGGTGGGAGCAACCGCCGTCTATAGATGAGAGATGTTATGTTGCTAGATTGTAACTTTACTTTGTGGATGTTGAGAGTTATGTTTTCTTTTTAAGATTTATGCATTGATTCAATACATAGTACTCATGAAAACGACCAAAGTAATTAGCTGCAAGTCCATCAATTCTTCTTGAAAATTATTTGAGACCGACTCACTGAGAAACCAGCGGAAAGAATCGCAAAGCTATCAGGTGGAATTGTTGTTATTAAAGTCGGTGCTGCAACCGAAACCGAATTAAAAGAGCGAAAGCTACGTATTGAAGATGCTAAAAAATGAAACTTTCGCTGCTATTGAAGAAGGTATAGTTCCTGGTGGTGGTGCTGCGTTTGTTCATCTATCTATCGACATTGGTTCCAGCCATTAAAGAAACGATCAGATGAATGGTTAGGTGCAGACATCATTCAAAAGGCACCATAATTAGGGGTGGGTGCTCAAACCTCAAAGTTTGGTATTGATGGTTTTTAACTGAACAAAGAACTTCATGAATTCATCTATGAGTTCCATACTCTTTTTTTTTTTTTTTACAAAGCAATGGCAACAAGTTGCACCGCCACCCCCTTTTGAATAGAAAAACCAATTCTACTAAATACAAAGTTTGAAACCTTTAGCGACCAAGAATTACTATTAACGACTTTTTGAACCCGATTCAAAAGTCGCACAGCAGCGTCAGGAGCGAGACCCTAGATTTCTAACAAATCAATACTTCATACAAATCGAACATAGAAT
Source organism: Helianthus tuberosus (assembly GCA_030545235.1). Classification (NCBI taxonomy): domain Eukaryota; kingdom Viridiplantae; phylum Streptophyta; class Magnoliopsida; order Asterales; family Asteraceae; genus Helianthus; species Helianthus tuberosus. The sequence continues at coordinate 158,194,793 of CM060418.1, read as the reverse complement.
CAATACTTTATAAAAAAACCTAGCTTTCAAATCGCACACACAACGATCGTACAGAGATCTTACCTGGTTGTGAGCGAAGATTTGCTTGGAATCGTCGAAGCCTTGATGTGCTTGGATGGTGGTGGTTTGCGTGATCGCCAGAAGAGGAGCAGATGAGAGGAACGTGTGACGTGCGTAGGTCAATTTCTCATTCAGCGTATCTTCAAAACTAAGAAGTCGAAATACGAAGATGTGAAAGAAGAGAGGCAAGGAAAAAAATTGAGACACACCAGCTACAACTAGTTACTTATTTGTTAGACATGTGTAGTGGAAGGTGAAGATAATGCCCCCACCCTAGGGCATTTTACACCATGTGGCGGTCTAGTCACTAAAGAGGTATTATTGGGCGTTTTCTAAAATGGGTGTAGTGGGGATGGGGTATTAAATAAAATAAAGAAAAAACACCTAAAAATCTTATTGGACAAAAATAAGGGAGATGAAAGATGATTGGACAAGGAGAAGGGGGCAATGCGTGCTTTAAACCACGCTAATGGGGCTTTTTTGAATTTTTTTTTTTTAAAAACGCCCTATGCAATGGGGGTGCGTTTTTAAGCGTTTTTTTTTTAATTTTTTTAAAAAAAACCGCCCCATTACGGGTGGTCTTAGTGTGATTGTTTTTGTGGTGTAAATGTGTGATCATGGGCTTGGTTTAAAAAAGCGCGCCTAGGCGCGAGGCTCGGGGTATCTCGTTGTTTTGTTTAGCGCCTAGAGTAAACCCAAGAAGCGGTGCACTTGAGCGCTTTTTTGTTAGGCGATGAGGCACTGAAGCATGCGCTTTAAGGACCTTATACGAAAATTACATGTTCTGTGTAGAAACAACCATACCTGTGAAGACGAAACACCTGGCCATTCATAAAACTGGAGATAATATTGCCAGAATTAACGATTTGAAGTTCTTTTGAGAGAAGGAGATGCATGAGTGATGGCAAGATATAAAATAGAGAGTGACGCTGAACTTTTTTAGGGTTTACATCCTTTTTACTTTTTATCTTTTGTTTTCACAAAATTGCAATTTTCATCCTTGATGTTATACTATTTTAAATTTTTTACCCAAAATTTTGTTCTAACTTAGTTTTTTTCTTTTTTCCTTTTTTTTTTTTTTTTTGCTTTTTATTGAGTTTTATTGATTGTCATATACCTTCGTTAGTTGTATTTTGAGTGTATAGTAGAGGTTTTGTGCTTCTTAGGTTGTATATATGGGTTATTTAAATATTAAAGCATATATAGAGGTTACTTGTGTCACAATTTTAGGTAAATGATACTAGAAACCTTTGGGAAATATATAAAAATATATATATAATTAGCATGCGCCTCGGGTACGAAAAGTCCGTCACTTTTGCGCTTTGCACTTCGCGCCTCGGTTTTAGACCTCGTAGCTTTTGTGCGCAGTTCGCTTTTTAAAACTAAGATCATGGGAGTTCTCTCGATTGTATTTACTGGATTGACACAAGATTTAGTAACTAGTATGGATGAAGAGTGTGAGAATGATTGCCTGAAGTAGGTAATGAAGAAACTAAGATAAGCAAAGGCTAAGCGCTTGTAGATATTACCGTATGTTTGTTAATGGTGAACCGGAATCTCAAAGACGAGGTCTTCTATTTTTGTTAGAGAAGTGATTTAGTCATGGATTGGTGTCGAGTGTTGTTGTGGTATGGTGAATTAGTTGATGATTGAGAGTTACCATGCCTGCCAGTGTTTATCTTCTAAATTGATTCAACATAGAAGTATAATCGTAAATTAATGCTCGATGGAATTTATGAAGGAAATATAATCCTATCTAATATTAAGAGTATGTATTTGCAATGTGAAGTGTAATACTTTGAAGCAATATGAATTAGTTCTTTGAGTTTTGAGGTATCTTGAAGTTGAAGGACAAAAATGTGAAGTGTTGATGTGTTGCATAATTGCATTCATGAGATATTAGTTTTTATTTGTGTCTGATGCATAATATTAAATGTTTTTCAGCTACACTAAAAAATGTGAAAATCTTAATACAATGGTATCATTCATCTGGTGGCTAATTGGCTTCTACTGGATGGTCTGTGGTGGTGAGATTCTTCTGCACCGTGCTCCACGTCTGTACTGGTATGCCTTCAAGCAATATAATATATATCATCACCGTCTAGAACACATAAACGCTGAGTATTATTACAGTTCTTTTCCTTTTTTCCTTTTTCTCATGATTGCAGGTTGACCGTGGTGTTTTTAGCGTTTGATGTGTTCTTTGCCATCTTCTGTGTTGCTTTGGCATGTTTAATCGGGATTGCTCTTTGTTGTTGCTTGCCCTGCATAATTGCTATTCTGTATGAAGTTGCCGGCCAGGTGAGAACGACGAGTATTTTTATTTTCTAAATTTTTATATTTAGCACGGGCTTGTTTAACATTTTACGGTAATATGCAGGAAGGTGCTTCAGAGGCAGACCTTAGTGCCCTTCCGAAATACAAATTCCAGACGTCCAATGATAGTGATAACAAGCCTGATGTTGGAGCCGGTAGAATGATTCCCATTGAATCGAATGGCGGTTATTTGGCTGTTGAACGTGTTCTTTTACCCGAGGATGTTGTAAGTTTGTAAAGGACGGTTATGCTTGATTAGAACTTAGAAGGGTATTTTAGGTATTTGACGATGTTAAATCGTTTTTTCAGGACTGTTGCATATGTTTAAGTACGTATGAAGATGGAGCAGAACTTCATTCGCTTCCCTGCAACCATCATTTCCATGTTACATGCATTGTAAAATGGCTGAAGATGAATGCCACATGTCCCCTTTGCAAGTACAACATCCTCAATGGAAATGAACAAGTTTAAACGGCGCTCGGTTCTGCATGTGCGTGCTACTATGTATCTATCAATGTACAGGAGGAATTGTAGCTTTTGTGAACAAATAAATATGCTGACATTGATTTATCAACATCAACCAATGTTTATGTTTTTTTTTTTTTTTTTTTTTTTTTTTGTAGGAGTTCAGTTTTGTTGGTATAAACAAAGTAATGCTTACATATATAGTAGTAATTTCAATAGTATGTTTATCATGTTAATTATGTTTAGTGGCACCTCAGTGTTGTATACAGTCATACATATATAACATAAAACTTCACAAGTTATGATCCAGGTGCAAATTATAAAACAATTAGGGTCATTCAAGAAAAGTCCATGATCATTCGAGTATCATTTTTTTTTCTATTTTTTGCTATTTGCAGTTGTCCAATCTTGATTTGCAGTTGTCTAATCTTGAAAAGGTACATTTAAGAGCATATTGTATTTATTGGCCTGTGTGCCTTTTGTAATATATGTAGGAAACTGCAAAATTAAATAAAACTTTATTAACTTAACTAACTGAAACAATTACAGAATGAAACAAATAAAATACAATTACAACTGAAAAGAATAGACAAACAAGAACATAAATCCGAACAGAAAAACTGTTCTTTGGCTGAGGATCGTGTTAGACACGGGTCCCTTAAAACAAATTTCGTGTCTCCCAGGAGAACACGTTTGTTTCCAGGATACAACAGCCGCAAGCAGTTGTACTGCCGGTCTTGACTCCAACCCGAAGGTGTACCTTGCTAGCTTGAGAGAAGAAGATGATAATTCAGTAGGGAGAGAAGAAAGTATAGAGCTGGTGAAATTTCGGTGTGATTATGCAATAGGGTAGCACCCTATTTATAGTTGCAGGTTTAGGCGAAACTGAAAAATGAATTAAATGGAGAATTAAACTGCATTAGACGTCTTTAATGCATTTTAATTCGTCACTTAATTCTCAGTCAAACGCATTAACTTCGTCAGTTTCAAATGCTGAATGTAACTGCACTGGCATTAACTGCAGCAGGAAGCTTCCGCTCGCGCGCGCGCGCAAGACACACCGGTGCGCGCGCAGGTCTGCACGCTCATGCGCGGTGCGTCCACTTGGCTCACTGCCATGCGCGCGTGCGCCATACTCACTCAGGTCCATGCGCGCCTCCGCGCGTGTGCCACGTCACCTGTGAGCCTCTACGAGCACGCCACACAGTCGCGCCGTTTTGGCTCACTTCGGTGCGCCGCGCACGTCATCAGGCCCATGCACCATGCGCGCAACCGCGCGCTCATGTGTACTCACTCGCGCGCGTATGCTCATGACTGCCACGCCATGCGCCACAGCACCTACCACTTGGTCCTTGCAACCCTTGTAATCCACCACGCGCACGTGGTCAAAAATACAAAGGCGGCTCTCAAGCGGCGCGAAGTGCGCCATCAAAGCGCCACATTGCGCGCGCGCGAGTTAGGGTGCTCCCCTTCGCCAGTACACTAGTGAGTGCTTCCATGAAACAATAAAGATAGAGAGTTCCCACTTAAATACCCCTTTAAGTTCCATCTCTCATCCTATGTGGGACAAGGTGCCACTTTCCCACTTTTTTCAGCATTTAAGTTTCAAACACCAAGCTTTGAGCATCGATATCTCATTCATCTTAGCTCCGTTTTGGACGTGGTTTAGTTCGTTGCGAAGCCCTTCCGACATAGAACACAAACCCACAAATAAATATATAAAACCCGCTCATTCTATTATATTTATTTCTATTCCAAAATAGGAAAAAATCATTTTCCTATATTTGTGAAAAATGTTATTTTCACAAAATTTCCAACAATATATAGTTGTAAAAAGTTGCAGGTGTAGAAAATGCATAGCACACGGGTCATCAAGGGTGGCTCTGCATAGAATGCTGTTGTTTTCACTCTTTTCAGGTGAGATGCTTTGCCAAATAGCTGCTTTGAGTTTTTAGATTTCACTTTTAGATCAGCTTGATTAGCAGTAACCAGAAGTTTTATAACATCTCTGAAAATGCCTCATATGGTTTCATAATCATATTTTAGAACACCTTTTGTTTATGGGTTGGACCAAACCGACCCAACCCTCTGGACTTGTACAAAAATGACATGTTTTGATGTGAACCCATCTGAACCTTACCCAACCTGCCGATTTTCCCGTAAAAATAACACTTTTTGTGTTTATTTGAGTAATATAATCAGGAAGCTAAAAAGATTTTCAATTTTGTCATTCTGCATGGTCTTTTAATCAACCAAAACAAAGACGGTTCTACTGTTGACTTGTGCTGATTGATCTTCATGTTCTGTTTCAGTGATAAAGGTTTGTTGAATCCATCTTTGTGCTCAACTGATGAGTGATGAGCCATGTAGGCACAATATTTTAGATTTCTATGGTGAAGTTTTTCTTTGCTTGCAATGATAGTCAAGGCCTCTCAGTTGCAAATATAGTAGCTTACAAAGGTTGTCTCTCGAATCCTAGTTAGCACATAATGTATTCTGATAATCTAGTTTTTTAATCATATATTAGGATTAGTTGTGTATAAATTTGTTTAATAAAATTAACGATAAGTGTTTTGTGGGTGAACCTGAAATCCTGAACCCACTTATTTTGATCCATACTAAACTTCACCCATTTTGACCCATTACCCAACCCGTTTGACCCGCTCTTTTTGTCACCTCCAGTGAATTCCCATAAATCAAACAATGCTACACTTGAAGAAATCTGGCTTCGCGAACTTTTGGGTACGTCTAGAACAGCAATAAGATCAAGGCCTTCATCCTTGCTTTGAGTGAGTATGAAAAAAAATCGGGAATTTTATACACAAGTGTAACATTTTCTGAAAGCGCAGCAGTAAAAGCATGGAGTTCAACTGTATGGTTCTATACATATTGGCTGACATGATTCCAAAATAAGGATGCATGTTTGATATTTTGGTTAGTTATACACATCTTGAACTATCAAGCACTATGAAGGACAGGGGCGGATCTAGTATAGAAAGACCGGGTTCCCAGGTGTTAGATTAAATATTATTTATTTAGTATTTAATCTTGTAGCCTATATAATCATTTATATTATATTAGATCAAAATATATTAATAACCTATTATAATTAGTTGGTAATTGTTGATGGACCATATTACCCTTATTAACTAATTAGGTTTCCTCTTGGGTGTATAAATAAGGGGCTTATTAGAGAGTTAAAGGGTTAGACACTTTACACAATCACAACCCTCATTAACATCATAATTTTCGTGACTCTCTCCCTCTAACCGAACCTTACCCTATTTCGGTTATCATCACCATCATAACTTTACACCCTAAGGAGGAACCGGATCATACTTGTCACACCCCGACCGCGTAGAACATACAAATCGCGGCGGAAACATCGGGGAGTGTGGTAACAGAATTAATGTTTCACAACCATGGAAATTTAAGTTTCGTTTTATTGATTAAAAATGTTACAATGTCTTAACAAATAAAGAAATACAACATAATTAACTAGTCTTGCATCTTTTATTGTCACTAAAGCCCAAGTCTGCCTATGTGTATCTTGATCATCTTATGCTTCATTTCCTGAAAAACACATGTGAAAATATGGTACGTCAGCATAAAAATGCCGGTGAGATACATAGGTTTTGTGAAAATAGGTTTCATGACTTATGTTTGAGAAAATGTTTAGTCATGAACCTTGTTATTTGCTTTGTTTTGTAAATCATTTGAAAATCGATAAGATCAGATGATATGTATAAATAATGTATGGTTAAATGAATAACCATGTAAAATGAGTTTGTATAAGATAAGTTGTTTGTAAATCAATGTCTTGTGAAAAATATGATATTTGCATAAAATGTTCTATGTCTCAAACTGAAATGATTCAAATAACGCTACGACATGTAATACCATACAAACACTTATATATAGGAAGTACCAGCGGCGTATCCACCATGCTTGTATCATATTACACCCGCATCGTTACTTAATCACTTAATTAAACCAAACCAACAATGTAAATTTGTCCATGTATAAATGAATTTGTCAAATGTATTGAATAATATGTCAAAATGCATGATCAATGTAAATCATGTAATGTGTAACCTAAATGATATGTATGGCTAGTGAAAACGCATCAACTAAACCATATGTGAAAAGCACAAAAACAAGGTATTGAAGTAAAACTGTGTTTAAATCAACGTTATGTTTTGTGTAAATGCATGATCAATGTCAATCATGTTAAAATGTCTATGTCTAATGTCTATGTCAAAATGTCCTGTATGGCTAGCGAAATGTGTCAACTAAACCATATGCACAAGAACATAGCATTGAAGTAAAACGTAGTTTAAATCAACATTATATCTTGTGAAAATGCATGATCAAGGTCAATCATGTTAAAATGTCTATGTCTAATGTCTATGTCAAAATGTCCTGTATGGCTAGCGAAATGTGTCAACTAAACCATATGCACAAGAACATAGCATTGAAGTAAAACGTAGTTTAAATCAACATTATATCTTGTGAAAATGCATGATCAAGGTCAATCATGTTAAAATGTCTATATGCATGCTTTACTGAATATGTACATTTATGCGGTGTTGTTCCAATGCATACATCCAAGCCTTGCGACTGAGGTGATAAACCCTTAAACAAATTAAAGGTCTATCTGTGTAAATATCAACGAATTCGGTCATTCCTTTACTGTCCCCTTTCCCTGGGATGTCCGGAACGGGAGTTGTCAATTCCTATGGTACCACTACCTACTAACGAACGGCGTAGCTAATGTTAATGAATGTATTGTCCCATTTAACAAACCAAATGTCATACCAAAATGTAAGCATGTGATGAAATGAAAATGTACTAAGTATGCAACAATGAACATACATAGCATGTGATGTGATGTGATGTAAAACAATGTACTAAGTATGAACTAAATGAACATACATAGCATAAAATGTCATGTAAAACGATGTACTAAGTATGCACGCTATATACATACATAGCATAAAATGTCAATGTAAAACGATGTACTATAATGTACTAACAAACATAGCAGGTATATGATATGAAAACAGGAAAGCATGAAAGTAACAAGTAGGCACATGTGTTCCACCCCAAAACAGTTTGGAAAACAGTAAAAGAGGGGTCTATGTACTCACTTGAGAATGCTCAGTAGTCCTTGAGTGACAACCAAACAATGCTAGAGATCACGGAATCAAACGGCACCTAATATAGGTAACTATGTTAATAAACCGGACCTATATCGGAAGACTGGGTAGCATTAGGGTTTGTAAACCAAATGAGTGTAGGAACTCATATGATATGGTTTAACAAAGCCTACATGCTAAATGAAACTTAACCTAAGTCTTATCGACCCATTACGACCCGTTTAGGAAGCTTATGCTACTTTAACGCGTCGTTCGTGTAAAACGCGTTCGGAACGCCTAACCAGCCCTATGACAAGTGTTATATGCCTAAACATGTTACATAATCAGTTATGTGGCAAAATTTTGGGTTACATATGCTAAATTACCAATTATGCATGAAAAGGGTATTCTGGTAATTTACCTAAGGCATATAAACTACCTATCATACAACTACTTAAACGATGTGACCATAGGGTATAACCTCGGAAGGTTATTCCCTACCTACTATGGTCACCTAATGTATTTGGTCCGATCCTAATGATCGACCAAATGGGTCGAGTTCGAAGGTATAGGCGATTTATTAGATCGCCTACCCTACGACTCTAGACAACGTGGTAATCAGTGGGCATAGTCCTAAGGGACTATGACCAACGTGATTACACTCACGTTGCGAAGTTCAAACGAACTTCGCATTGACCATTACTGGTCAACGCTGAAAGTCAAACAAAGTTTGACTTTCTGACTCGAAAAGCAGTAAAATAAGGAAAAGAACGAAAGAATACTTACCCAGGGTCCCCGAATGCTAATCCCGATTCGAGAATCTCAGGTATGAAACAATGGTTTCAACTTAGAGTTTCTAAAATCAGAATTCTAGTGCATTTGAAGTAATGGGGGGTGGGGTATTTATAGTATTCGGTCCACCGTTGAGATCGTTTCTTGGAAAAGGGGAAACGATCAAGGCCGTACATGTGTTGGAACCTCATGGTGGCTTAAAATGGTTCTTATCTTCATGACTAAGCAATTAGGAACTTGTGGTTGTGGGTAAAACTGCTGCAAACAGGCTGTTTGGTACTCTGCATCTGGTCTGCAGACCCCTAGCGCACCGCTACGCTTAAAGTGTAGCGCCCCGCTAGGAACTATTTCGGCAGAATTACACTTTTGGTCCCTGAACTGTGTTCAGCCCATTTTCGACACGTTTAAGGCCCGTTAACCCCATTTCAAAGCTCTAAAATGAAGTTAAAGTATAGGGAACTTAAAACATGTTCAAAAATATCTCGGATGTCGGTTCGTTTGGCCGTACGAACGCGATGTTCGGTTAATTACGACGGAATGCGCATAGGCGCGAAAAACGATCCAAATGACGTGACGAATGGATTTTTCTTAAGGCGAACACTAAAATATAATGTAGTCATGCTTACATAAATTTTTGGGTGTCCGGATGTATTCAGAACGTAAGTTATGCGCGAAAATGCAAACTTGTGCACTTTTTGACACTTTTAGTCCCTGAATGACCCAAAAGTTTATTTTAGCACACCGAACCCCTCAAAGCCTATTTCTAAGCTATATAAAGGATATTTAAGGTGTGTTTAACTTATGGTCATGTTCCGGAATGTCTGTTACAGTTCAAATTGGCATACTTTCGCAGTTTGTCAACTTTAGTCCCTGTAAGCGATTTAACTTGATTTTGCCATACCAAAGCCTTCAAAACTTATTTCTAAGTTAAGTAAAGGTTATTTAAGGTATGTTAAACCTATTTCACTTTTCCGGAGTGTTTGTTGCATTAAACTGGTTATATTTACGCATCAGTGCGCGTATAACCTTCCAGAAAGCGATTTAGAGTTTGAAATTGAACAAGAATTGATATGTGCAAATGATACACATATTTTTACAAATCCCAAGTATGAAATATAATATTTCATTGGTTTGGTATTTGTTTGATGCCGTGGAGGCACTGGTGTTACAGTCTCCCCTACTTTAGGAAATTTCGTCCCGAAATTTATTTAGAGGAAACTTGTAAGAGCTTGAAAATATGAAGTTGAAAAGATCAAACAACATTGGTTAGGGTTCTGAACTTCTAGTAACCTTAATAACATTATGTTTGCAATGTAAGAGGGATACTTATATACAAGTATATGAAGCGTCATTGGTGCGTCCACCATACCTCCATTACATCGTTCCCATTCCGTTATTGTTGTCACTATCGATTCTTACACATAATAAATCTTACTGGGTTTACCGTGCACTGAATCTCATAATTATGTGCGCTTCCATAATTAGACAATTCCTTGCATAGTTCACACAGTGTATTCAATAGTGTGCAGGGAAAAACCAAATGAACAATCCTGTGATGAGTGTGACTAGACCGCCATAGAGTCCCGTAGACTAAATCAATAAATGATCTAAATAGACTATCAAGGAGTCTGTCCAGCTACATCACTAGATGTCCTTCTTTAACCAAATTGTGAATCAATCCTTTTGACTAGACCACTAAAGGGTCTCTTATGAATCATGGAGTAGTACTATATAATCCAAGGGTCTTAACTATTACATAGAAGCCCATTAAGGAATTTAGATAGTACCTTTTGAGTATCCTGCTACGAATCCCTCATATGAAGATATGAAAGATCCTGCGAGGATTTGGATAACGAATTATCCAGAGTATAAAAACACAAAATACTTAAATGAAAACTCAAGATGCATAAACACATAGTCATATAACCACAAAGATTGTTTGTTAATTTGTCTTGTTACTTGCGTACATGCATTTAAAGCACACTTGGAATCCATTCCGTGGATTTCATTTGGTACTTTAAACGTTATCAAGAATCTAACTATAAAGATAGAAAGATTTTTGAAGAGAAAATTCGATTTCGATTATAAAGAACCGAAGTGTTCGAATTAAGGTACATAAGGAATCCAATTAAGGACTCTGATTTGAATGATGATCATCCACAAGAGTCTAATTATGGAGATAAAAAGATCCCATATGGATTTTAGAAGTTGAAGATGCTTTGAATTCTTGCACGGGATGTGCTTAAGTCAAAACATGAAGTAAAATGCTTATGAGGTTGAGATGCTAGATATGTCAAGGCGACATATGAAGCAGAATTTGAAGGTTAAGTAAATGTGTGAGGAAAATATATTTGGAAAACTATGCATGGGAAAAAATGTTTTTGAAACCTTATATATAATATTTTGAAATCATAAAGTAGGTGTACTAGGTAAGTATATTTATAAAAATGTTTTAAAATCATGCGAGATGAATTTTGAAATTATGTATAAGGTTTTTGAAAAAGATTATATGATGCTTTTCGAAATCATGCACTTAATAAGAAAATGTATTGTATTAATATTGTCTTCAGACTATATGAAATATTTTGAAATTAGAAAGGTTGGTTTTGATAACATGGCCAATGTTTTTGAAATAACATAGACAATGCATCTAGAAAAATTGTTTTCAAACTATATGAAATGTTTTGAGATCATGAAGATTGTTTTGAAATACTGGTACTGTGTATGTTGAAAAATCAAAACGTAGTGGGTATGAGATTTGAAAAAACCCTTAGTTATCTAACCAAGGATTTAATGGCACAGATGTGCGAAAAGCACGATTACTCATAATGTCACCAAATTTTCTGTACTTTGTTTCTTAGAGTGAAACGAGTACTTAAAATTTTCGAGGGAATCATGAGCAATCATTTGAAAGAGAGAAATCACAAGAGTAATTTGTAAGGTACTTAATTCCTTGATGTAGGTATCATAGGAAAAGCCATACACACCTAGCAGGGTGTTGAGCTGGTTGGTTGGGGACTGCTTTACCATTGTGAGCGACCATGGCGAAGTTCTGAGAAGCCCTTCGCTTCTTTGACTTCTTAGGGGATCGTTCATCCATGGTCTTTGATTCCTCGATTGGTTTATTGGCTGATGGTGTTGTCGCCTGACTAGGTCCTACTTGTCTTGGTGACTCTTGAGTGGCTTCATCCTGGAGATGATACATGGCAGTAGCTAATTCAACAGCCTTCAGGACTACTTCGCCTATTCGTTGGGTAAATTTGGCAGTCTGCTTGGATATCTGGGCGTCATCGTGATGAAGAGACATTCTTGAAGGAAAAGAAAGACATAGGGAGAAACAGGTGAAAGGTTATTGGACAATCAAAACAGAATGATAACGCATGAAAATTGCGATCATTTGTTTGTTACCTAAGGCAAACAAATGAGACGGTGACTAATCAAGGTAAACAGGTCTTATTAATGTATCACTGAAGACATGCTCGCCTATAAGTGAACACTCATCCCGAGAATTCCCAGGTAAGCACAACTGGTCTCGCGTCTGATGAGATGTATACGAAGTGCTTGCCTAGACAGAAAACCCAGAATACAGGCATTCACCCTTCCAGTTTGCACGTGTTCACATTATTTAAAACCCAAAACCTTGACGATGTTTTTGAAAACCCAAAAGGGTTCAAAACCATATAACAGAGAGTTCAAAACCTTATAACTGAGGGTTCAAAACCTAGTAATTAATCATCCTAGAACAGATGATTAGTTTTCAAAGCGGTTTTGAAATTTATTTTCTTGTTGTGGTTGTCGCCTAAGGATAGGCGACAGTATTGTTTTATGACTAAACGCAAGTAAACTCGCGTTAGGGTCCTAAGAAGGTTATAGACTAGGTCAAAGCATTACTAATAACCTAATTCCCTATAACCATTGGCTCTGATACCATCTTTTCTGTCACACCCCGACCGCGTAGAACATACAAATCGCGGCGGAAACATCGGGGAGTGTGGTAACAGAATTAATGTTTCACAACCATGGAAATTTAAGTTTCGTTTTATTGATTAAAAATGTTACAATGTCTTAACAAACAAAGAAATACAACATAATTAACTAGTCTTGCATCTTTTATTGTCACTAAAGCCCAAGTCTGCCTATGTGTATCTTGATCATCTTATGCTTCATTTCCTGAAAAACACATGTGAAAATATGGTACGTCAGCATAAAAATGCCGGTGAGATACATAGGTTTTGTGAAAATAGGTTTCATGACTTATGTTTGAGAAAATGTTTAGTCATGAACCTTGTTATTTGCTTTGTTTTGTAAATCATTTGAAAATCGATAAGATCAGATGATATGTATAAATAATGTATGGTTAAATGAATAACCATGTAAAATGAGTTTGTATAAGATAAGTTGTTTGTAAATCAATGTCTTGTGAAAAATATGATATTTGCATAAAATGTTCTATGTCTCAAACTGAAATGATTCAAATAACGCTACGACATGTAATACCATACAAACACTTATATATAGGAAGTACCAGCGGCGTATCCACCATGCTTGTATCATATTACACCCGCATCGTTACTTAATCACTTAATTAAACCAAACCAACAATGTAAATTTGTCCATGTATAAATGAATTTGTCAAATGTATTGAATAATATGTCAAAATGCATGATCAATGTAAATCATGTAATGTGTAACCTAAATGATATGTATGGCTAGTGAAAACGCATCAACTAAACCATATGTGAAAAGCACAAAAACAAGGTATTGAAGTAAAACTGTGTTTAAATCAACGTTATGTTTTGTGTAAATGCATGATCAATGTCAATCATGTTAAAATGTCTATGTCTAATGTCTATGTCAAAATGTCCTGTATGGCTAGCGAAATGTGTCAACTAAACCATATGCACAAGAACATAGCATTGAAGTAAAACGTAGTTTAAATCAACATTATATCTTGTGAAAATGCATGATCAAGGTCAATCATGTTAAAATGTCTATGTCTAATGTCTATGTCAAAATGTCCTGTATGGCTAGCGAAATGTGTCAACTAAACCATATGCACAAGAACATAGCATTGAAGTAAAACGTAGTTTAAATCAACATTATATCTTGTGAAAATGCATGATCAAGGTCAATCATGTTAAAATGTCTATATGCATGCTTTACTGAATATGTACATTTATGCGGTGTTGTTCCAATGCATACATCCAAGCCTTGCGACTGAGGTGATAAACCCTTAAACAAATTAAAGGTCTATCTGTGTAAATATCAACGAATTCGGTCATTCCTTTACTGTCCCCTTTCCCTGGGATGTCCGGAACGGGAGTTGTCAATTCCTATGGTACCACTACCTACTAACGAACGGCGTAGCTAATGTTAATGAATGTATTGTCCCATTTAACAAACCAAATGTCATACCAAAATGTAAGCATGTGATGAAATGAAAATGTACTAAGTATGCAACAATGAACATACATAGCATGTGATGTGATGTGATGTAAAACAATGTACTAAGTATGAACTAAATGAACATACATAGCATAAAATGTCATGTAAAACGATGTACTAAGTATGCACGCTATATACATACATAGCATAAAATGTCAATGTAAAACGATGTACTATAATGTACTAACAAACATAGCAGGTATATGATATGAAAACAGGAAAGCATGAAAGTAACAAGTAGGCACATGTGTTCCACCCCAAAACAGTTTGGAAAACAGTAAAAGAGGGGTCTATGTACTCACTTGAGAATGCTCAGTAGTCCTTGAGTGACAACCAAACAATGCTAGAGATCACGGAATCAAACGGCACCTAATATAGGTAACTATGTTAATAAACCGGACCTATATCGGAAGACTGGGTAGCATTAGGGTTTGTAAACCAAATGAGTGTAGGAACTCATATGATATGGTTTAACAAAGCCTACATGCTAAATGAAACTTAACCTAAGTCTTATCGACCCATTACGACCCGTTTAGGAAGCTTATGCTACTTTAACGCGTCGTTCGTGTAAAACGCGTTCGGAACGCCTAACCAGCCCTATGACAAGTGTTATATGCCTAAACATGTTACATAATCAGTTATGTGGCAAAATTTTGGGTTACATATGCTAAATTACCAATTATGCATGAAAAGGGTATTCTGGTAATTTACCTAAGGCATATAAACTACCTATCATACAACTACTTAAACGATGTGACCATAGGGTATAACCTCGGAAGGTTATTCCCTACCTACTATGGTCACCTAATGTATTTGGTCCGATCCTAATGATCGACCAAATGGGTCGAGTTCGAAGGTATAGGCGATTTATTAGATCGCCTACCCTACGACTCTAGACAACGTGGTAATCAGTGGGCATAGTCCTAAGGGACTATGACCAACGTGATTACACTCACGTTGCGAAGTTCAAACGAACTTCGCATTGACCATTACTGGTCAACGCTGAAAGTCAAACAAAGTTTGACTTTCTGACTCGAAAAGCAGTAAAATAAGGAAAAGAACGAAAGAATACTTACCCAGGGTCCCCGAATGCTAATCCCGATTCGAGAATCTCAGGTATGAAACAATGGTTTCAACTTAGAGTTTCTAAAATCAGAATTCTAGTGCATTTGAAGTAATGGGGGGTGGGGTATTTATAGTATTCGGTCCACCGTTGAGATCGTTTCTTGGAAAAGGGGAAACGATCAAGGCCGTACATGTGTTGGAACCTCATGGTGGCTTAAAATGGTTCTTATCTTCATGACTAAGCAATTAGGAACTTGTGGTTGTGGGTAAAACTGCTGCAAACAGGCTGTTTGGTACTCTGCATCTGGTCTGCAGACCCCTAGCGCACCGCTACGCTTAAAGTGTAGCGCCCCGCTAGGAACTATTTCGGCAGAATTACACTTTTGGTCCCTGAACTGTGTTCAGCCCATTTTCGACACGTTTAAGGCCCGTTAACCCCATTTCAAAGCTCTAAAATGAAGTTAAAGTATAGGGAACTTAAAACATGTTCAAAAATATCTCGGATGTCGGTTCGTTTGGCCGTACGAACGCGATGTTCGGTTAATTACGACGGAATGCGCATAGGCGCGAAAAACGATCCAAATGACGTGACGAATGGATTTTTCTTAAGGCGAACACTAAAATATAATGTAGTCATGCTTACATAAATTTTTGGGTGTCCGGATGTATTCAGAACGTAAGTTATGCGCGAAAATGCAAACTTGTGCACTTTTTGACACTTTTAGTCCCTGAATGACCCAAAAGTTTATTTTAGCACACCGAACCCCTCAAAGCCTATTTCTAAGCTATATAAAGGATATTTAAGGTGTGTTTAACTTATGGTCATGTTCCGGAATGTCTGTTACAGTTCAAATTGGCATACTTTCGCAGTTTGTCAACTTTAGTCCCTGTAAGCGATTTAACTTGATTTTGCCATACCAAAGCCTTCAAAACTTATTTCTAAGTTAAGTAAAGGTTATTTAAGGTATGTTAAACCTATTTCACTTTTCCGGAGTGTTTGTTGCATTAAACTGGTTATATTTACGCATCAGTGCGCGTATAACCTTCCAGAAAGCGATTTAGAGTTTGAAATTGAACAAGAATTGATATGTGCAAATGATACACATATTTTTACAAATCCCAAGTATGAAATATAATATTTCATTGGTTTGGTATTTGTTTGATGCCGTGGAGGCACAGGTGTTACAATACTGACAAAGATGTCGAACTCAATGGCTGGATCTCTGACTGGATTCTCTTCTGCTTTGAATGCTATAACAGGTATGTTATTCATGTTTTCCATTTAGTTTAAACAGAACTGATCAACATGTGGTATCAGAGCATATGTTGATAAATCAGTTCTGTTTTTCGTATCCATTATTCTCGGATCAAATAATCTGGAAAACGGAAGTTTTAAAGCATTAAAATCAAAAACAGTTTTCGGGTTTCATTATGGCTGAAATCCCTGTTTTCGGAAATTATTACTTGATATATTGACCCGAAATCATAAAAGGATTAAGCTTATTGTCACGAAATCCATTACAAAACCATTAAAATCAGGTTTCGGATTTCCAGATTATGTTCTTATTATTTTAGGGTTCATCATTTATGTTCTAAGAAACTCGAAAAATTCATAAGATTTGGAATATAATTTTGGATTAGTAAGTGTTTTACTGTTATGATCTAAATTTTTATCTATTAAATTTTCGAAAACTGCTAAAGAGATAATCAGTTATTATTTTCGAAATCCTTGATAAGTTTAGATCATGATTAAAACAGGAAATACTATCCCAAATCCCTTAAATTTCGAGTTTCAGTTTTATCACAATCAGCAGCTGTTAACAGAGATCACGACTCGAGACTAAGGTTGCGACTCGCAACCGCAATCATCACAACTCGAGACTAAGATTGTGACTCGCAACCATAACCATCACAACTTGAGACTGAGATTGCGACTCGCAACCATAACCATCACAACTCGAGACTGAGATTGCGACTCGCAACCATAATCATCACAACTCGAGACTGAGATTGCGACTCGAAACTAAGATTGCGACTCGAGACCTCATTATTTTTTATGCTGTTTAATGTGACCTAAAAATACTTGAGTTCGATCCGCGCTAACAGGTGGTTTGCTATTAAATACTTGGTTTTGTTAACACTTACTTAATTAATCAGAATCAGATAATTTTTACAAAACCAAAATAGCTTAACTTGAATGAGCTTTTGATGTATTAATTCTGGCCAAAGCTGATTTAATACATCTATTTATTGTTCAAGTATTATAAAAGGCTATGTTGAGTATGCATTACAAACCTGAAATGTCTTAATTCTGGCCAAAGCTGGTTTAATTCATTTATGTTTAGCATGACTTGACAAGTGCATAACTAAAGTGATTGTCTCATTTCTGGCCAAAGCTGATTTGTCACAATTACTTTGCACACATGTTTAAATGATTACACTTCTGGCCAAAGCTGATTTGTCTTCATTTAAATAGAATTTTCCTAAGTCTATTATTTTGATGTTAGTAATAGACATTATCACAGCTTCATAATTAAAATGGTCATTACTTATGCCTGCCTTAGTATAACATGCCCTTAGATCACATTAAGACTTCTTTCTTAGTATCATAACTTGTTCATCTTATTTCCACTATCAGCACCCAATCAAGGGATTCCACCTTTGACTGGTGATAACTTTGCTGCTTGGAAGGATGCCCTCATGCTTACTCTTGGGCTGCTGGACTTTGATTATGCTCTAAGAGAGAATAAGCCAGCGGACCTTACTGCTACTAGTACTGCTGCTGAGCAGTTACTCCATGATAAGTGGACTAGGTGTAACCGCATGTCTCTCATGTTCATGAAGCAGTCCATTCATAACTCAATCAGAGGGGCCATTCCTGATTCTGAAGATGCTAAAACCTATCTGGCTTCTGTGGAGGATCAATTCAAGGGAACATCAAAAGCACACGCTAGCACTCTTATCCTCAAGCTGGTGACGACTAAGTATGATGGGAGGAGCGGCATTCGCGAACACATCATGATGATGCATGACATGGCCAATAAGTTGAAGGGCCTAGAGATGGAGATCAGTGATGGTTTTCTTGTTCACTTCATCATCACTTCGCTTCCTTCGTCCTATGAAGCATTCAAGATCAATTACAATACTCAGAAGGACAAATGGACGATGAGTGAGCTGATCGCTATGTGCGTGCAGGAGGAAGAGCGTATGAAGATGGATCGCCATACTGATGTTGCTAACTTCACCACCTCCAGCTCAAAGAAGAGGAAGAACAATTATCCAAGAAAGGATGCTTCTAAGGTTCACAAGCCAAATCCAACTCCTAATATAAGTGCACCTTCCAGCTCTAAGAACTCCTTAGGCAAACCCTACTGCAAGTTCTGTAAGAAAACAGGACATAAGCAAAAGGAATGCCCTGACTTCAAGGAGTGGCTGGCTAAGAAAGGTAACGATTTTTTCATGATACTTGAGTCCTTTAATTTAAATGTTCCTGTTAATTCTTGGTGGTTTGACTCTGGTTCTATGGTACATGTTACCAATTCACTTCAGGGATTCCTTACAATCCGGAAGCTGGGAAGAAACCAAAGAACACTTAAAGTTGGAGATGATCGGGAATTAGAAGTGAAGGCCATAGGAACATTACAATTATTTTTGAAAACTGGTTTATGTATTAAACTTTATGATACCTTATATGTTCCTGAGGTAACTCGGAACCTTGTATCAGGACCAAAGTTAGACATGGACGGTTTTGTTGTTTCCCATGGTCATCGCAAACTCTCTATTCTCTATGATTCCGTTGTTTATGGTACTGGCATTCTGGATGGTGGTCTCTATAGATTAGAACTAGATGATAATTTTTCTAAATCTTTGTTGTCATATAATATTAATGAATCACTCACAAAGATAGAAAAGAAACAAATTCGAGACTTAGAGACTTCATCTATGTTGTGGCATCAACGTTTAGGCCACATCTCAAGAGAACGATTAAATCGTCTCGTAAAGGATGAAGTCTTACCTCCTCTCGATTTCACCGATTTTGGAACATGTGTCAAATGTCTCAAAGGCAAAATGACATTAGCAAATAAGAAAGGTGCCACTAGGAGCTCTAATTTATTAGAACTCATTCACACTGACATTAGTGGTCCTTATCAAATTGCTGGTATAACAGGACATACTTCATTTATCACTTTCATTGATGATTATTCTCGTTACATGTACTTGTATCTTATAAAGGAGAAATCTGAATCTCTAACAACTTTTAAAGATTATAAAGCTGAAGTAGAAAAGCAATTAGATCGTCAGATTAAAGTTGTGAGATCAGATAGAGGCGGTGAATATTATGGAAGACATACTGATGTGGGTCAAGCTCCTGGTCCATTTTATGAGTTTTGTAAGGGCCAGGGGATTGTGAACCAATACACCATGCCTGATACACCTCAGCAGAATGGTGTCGCTGAACGAAGAAATCGTACCCTTATGAACATGGTGCGCAGTATGTTAGCCAACACTAATTTACCATTATTCCTCTGGACTGAAGCGTTAAAAGCAGCTGTTCATATACTCAATAGAGTTCCTTCTAAGTCTGTCCCTAAAACTCCTTATGAACTTTGGACAGGAAGGAAACCGAGTCTTAAATATATGAAAGTATGGGGCTGCATTGCTGAAGCAAAACTTTACAATCCTTTCCTAAGGAAACTTGACCCTAAAACAGTTACCTGCTTCTTTATTGGGTATCCTGATCATTCGAAGGGTTATCGTTTCTATTGTCCTTCCCATGTCACCCGTATTGTTGAAACCAAGCGTGCTGCGTTCTTGGAGGATTTTAAGATCAGTGGGAGCAGTACCAACCCTTACGAAGAATTGCAAGAAGTACAAGACGCGGGGGGAGAGACTCGTCGCTTATCATTACTCCGTTTACTCCTCTTGTACCCCATGCAACTGCACCTGAAGTCACTGCACAAAATCCATCTCCACAATCAGAACCCATTATACCTCATAACGAAGGCACATCAAACGCTCAAAACCAAGCCAACGCTGAACCCGATAATCAACTCAGGAGGTCATCTAGGCAAAGAAGGCCTACTAATTGGGATGATTATGTTACCTACCTGACTGAAATGGATGCTGGAAAGCTCAATGATCCTATCTCTTATAACGAAGCCATTAGCAGTGATCAGTCTTCTGAATGGAACAAAGCAATGATTGATGAGCTTGAATCCATGAAGAAGAATGACGTTTGGGATTTAGTCGAATTACCCAATGGTACCAAACCTGTAGGTTGTAAATGGGTGTTCAAAACAAAACTGGATCCGAATGGGAACGTTGAACGCTACAAAGCGAGATTGGTTACGAAGGGCTACACTCAGAAAGAGGGAATTGATTATCAAGAGACGTTTTCACCTGTCTCTCGTAAAGATTCATTAAGGATCGTCATGGCCCTAGTAGCTCATTTTGATTTAGAGCTGCATCAGATGGACGTCAAAACTGCTTTCCTTAACGGAGACTTAGACGAAGATGTTTACATGAAACAACCTGAAGGCTTTAAACCTGAAGGTCAGGAGCATCTAGTCTGTAAGTTGAAGAAATCCATTTATGGGTTAAAACAAGCATCACGTCAATGGTACCTAAAGTTTGATGAAGTCATGAAGAGGCAAGGTTTTATGAAGAATCAAGTGGATCAATGCACCTACCTCAAGATGAGTGGGAGTAACTTTACTATACTTGTCCTTTACGTAGATGATATTCTATTGGCAAGTAATAGTTTAGACATGTTGCATGAGTCGAAGCGTTTACTCTCGCATAACTTCGACATGAAGGATCTCGGAGATGCTTCTTACGTCATTGGCATCGAAATTCACCGAGATAGACACAAAGGGATCTTAGGATTGTCTCAAAAGACTTACATAGATCGTGTTCTTACACGTTACAACATGCAACAGTGCAAACCCTCCGTCGCTCCAGTAGTTAAGGGAGATGTTTTCGGTTCATTCCAGTGTCCGACAACAGAGGTTGAAAAGGAGCAAATGAGCCAGATACCTTACGCGTCAGTAGTCGGGAGCCTGATGTATGCTCAAGTCTGTACTCGCCCAGATATCGCTTATATTGCTGGAATGCTAGGTCGTTATCAGACTAATCCTGGCCTAGATCACTGGAAAGCAGCTAAGAAGGTCCTTAGATATCTGCAAGGGACGAAAGACTATAAACTGACTTATAGAAGAAGTGATCATTTAGAAGTGGTAGGCTATTCTGATTCTGACTTTGCCAAATGCAAAGATGACAAGAAATCCACTTCGGGCTACATCTTTATGTTAGCAGGCGGACCTATCTCATGGAAGAGTCATAAACAACAGTTAACTACAACTTCCACAATGATGGCAGAATACATTGTTGTTTACAACGCAACCTGTCATGGAATGTTGCTTAGAAATCTGATCACTGGACTCAAAATCGTTAATTCTATTTCTAGACCATTGAAGCTTTACTGTGATAATTCAGCTGCCGTTAGTTTCTCGAACAGTAACAGTTCGACTGGAGCTGGTTTATATCTTGATACAAAGTACTTGTTCGTACGTGAACGAGTTGAGGAAAATAATTTTTGTATTGAGTATATTAGTACTAAAGATATGCTTGCGGATCCGATGACTAAAGGTCTCCCACCTAAAGTTTTCGAAGAACATGTATCGAATATGGGACTTACTAAAGACCTTATTTAATGGCATATTGTACTAGCTTATGTTTTAATTAATAAAATTTCCTCAGTTTGATTTTGTATGTCTCTAACATATGTTCTGCCGGTGTAATGACATATAGACAAATATAAATACAGATCAGACGCTAAAGGGCTGCGTATTTTGATCGTAACTGTTAGGTTTTAAATTGAGGCTATAGTATGACTAATGGGGGTCCTGAGTCGAATGATGATTCAACGGCTGTATTTCTCTGCTATAGTTCTTGGTTTAAGGCTAAAATGAGTGTTAACTCCTGGCCAGGCTTACCTAATACTCATGATAAATGATTACTTGGCTAAGTGGGAGAATGTTAGATTAAATATTATTTATTTAGTATTTAATCTTGTAGCCTATATAATCATTTATATTATATTAGATCAAAATATATTAATAACCTATTATAATTAGTTGGTAATTGTTGATGGACCATATTACCCTTATTAACTAATTAGGTTTCCTCTTGGGTGTATAAATAAGGGGCTTATTAGAGAGTTAAAGGGTTAGACACTTTACACAATCACAACCCTCATTAACATCATAATTTTCGTGACTCTCTCCCTCTAACCGAACCTTACCCTATTTCGGTTATCATCACCATCATAACTTTACACCCTAAGGAGGAACCGGATCATACTGACAAAGATGTCGAACTCAATGGCTGGATCTCTGACTGGATTCTCTTCTGCTTTGAATGCTATAACAGGTATGTTATTCATGTTTTCCATTTAGTTTAAACAGAACTGATCAACACCAGGAACCCGGTCTTTTCGGAAAAAAAAAACGTTTTTTTGTAGTGTAAATCTTGTATGATTTGGAAAAAAACGTTTTTTTTGTAGTGTAAACCTTGTATGATTTGGAAAAAGGAACCCAGTGATTTCTCCGGCTGGATCCGCCACTGATGAAGGAAACAGATAGATGCAGTATATTTATTTTTCGTATATGATGGTTCAAAACTTGCCACGAGTGTTAAGAATCGTGACATAGAAAAACGACACAAACATAGAAAAACAACACAAACTTGCCACGAGTGTTAAGAATCGTGACCAAGCTAGAGTAAGTTGGAGAATTTTTCGAGAAAGATATAATAGCATGGGTGTCAACAAGCCTGACCTAAGCTTGTCTATGCTAAACCCTGTGTCGTTTAAAGATTTTATGTATAAATCTCGAGCTCGGCTTATAAAAAAATGTTCAAGCTCGACCTCGAGCGCAACTAGTTTATTATTTCTAATTATTATATTTATATACATAAGTATATAAAATGTATGTATGCCTATCTATATATGTGTGAGAGACCTGATATATAGAGTAAATTATAAGTTTTGTCCTTTATCTTTACATCAAATTTCAGGCGCTGTCCTTTAGGCAAAAAATTGACAGGCGGTGTCCTTTACGTTTCAAAATCTTACAAGTTTTGTCCTTTAAGCCAAACCAGGTTAGAATTTTCAGTTAAAATACCTCATGTGCAAGGCACATGAGGGTAAAATGGTCATTCCCTCTTAAATCATTTAATTCCCATTTAATTCCTCATTTATATAAAAACTATTTCTTTCTCTCTCTTTCATATAAACCTGCATCTCTCTCTCTCTCCTCTCTCTCCCCACTCTCATCTGAATCAACCTCCATCTTTCTCTTCTCCAGCCGACAACGTAACCTCTTTGTCTTCCCTTGTACAGATCCATCACCACCATCGACATAACCCACAACTCCATCACCTGAGGCCACTCGTCACCCACCCACCTCCCACAACCACTCTTCACCCATCGCCGCCCCTAACCCACCTCCCACAACCACCCTTCACCCACTACCGCCATCAAGCCACCACCTCAAGTCCTCAACCACCCTTCACGCAACACCCAACGCCGCTACAACTCTGTTTATAAAATGATTTGAACTTCCCACCACACGGATCAATCATTTCTGTTTATAAACTGATTTGAACTCCCCACCTGCTGCCGACCACCTCCACTCTCATATCTCTTCTTCAAACAATACAATACGAACCCTAACCCCTTTTTAACCTTCGAATTCAATCCTCATAAAGGTCGTTCACAGAAATAAAAATAGGGGTTTTGATTCTATGAGAAAGACGAACAGAAAGACATAGATTAGAGCTTACGTTTCGCGTTATATCGATGAGGTATGATGTTCTCCGGCGAGGTCTTGAATTCCGGCAAACTCAAACTGTACCGGACGAAAATAGGTTGGTCGGATCTGTTATGTTACTGGCTAGATTTGCAATTACCGCTACAGAATAGTCATCCCTAAAAGAAGCTGTTTTCAAATTCAAATAGGTTGCATTTAGAATAGGTTGTTCTCGAATAAACTCTTTGAAAGATAACTGAATGGCACCATGTCTACTGTTTAGTTCATAATTTTGGGGGTGTTGATTTGGGTTTTTTGGTTATGATGGGGGTGTTCATAATTTTGGGGGTGTCTTAGTTCATAATCTGTTAGTGAAACAGATTAGAAGAGTCCTAATGTGCAGACTTGAGTTTCATATATATTTTTTTTTAATTTGACACAATAGTCCTCCTAATATAAATTATTTTACACAATAGCCCCTGGAAAATGAAATGACAAAAATACCCTCATGTGCAAGGCACATGATCAAACTTAACCAAAAAATCTAACTAGGTTTGGCCTAAAGGACAAAACGTGCAAGATTTTGAAAGATAAAGGACACCGCCTGTCAACTTTTGCGCTAAAGGACAGCGCCTGAAATTTGATGTAAAGATAAAGGACAAAACTTGTAATTTACTCAGATATATATTATTTAGTATGTAATCCTATATATTTTTGAGATAAAAATAACTATTCGTTCGGTTTGGTTCGGTTCGGTTCGGTTTTCGGTTCCATCCAAAAAGATTGTCAAACCGAACAACCAGAACTGAGGAAACTGATTAACCCACAACCGAACCAATGAACAACCCTGATTTATATCAATAACAAACTTGTTTAGACTTGTGAGCATAGTCAACCTAATCTAGCTTGGGTTGAAGCTTGTTTATTAATTGAGCTCTTCTTAAAGCTCAACTCAATAGGAGCTTCTAGCAAATCAATCTCAAATAACTCACAAACGACTTGGTTTGTTTATTCTCTTAGACAATAGTTTAGATTGAACGCACACCTTCCCTTTTGGAAAGGTATTTATAGGATAGGTCGTCCATTCACTATTGTATTTATCATTTAACGTGATTAATGTAGCAGCAAGTCGACTGTTACAACGATGAAGATATAATTTGTTTTCGCTGCCATATTACTTTTTTGTGTTGGTATGTGATGTAATATCAAATAGAGTTGTGAATTTGTTAAATCTTGCCACTATAGATCTATCATACCCTCATGTTTTAACAAGGTCATCCATAATTTGTCATTGTTAAAAGAGTTTTAGCTTTTTTAACCAATTAAATTGTAGAGGGGCCTAAATTGTATTAGCTATTTGTTAGATCTTGCTTATTATTAGGGATAGAAAAGGCAAGGTGTCACACATGAAGAGAAAAGCACCTTGGTATGAGTCATCAAAATTTGTAGGTGGAATTTGGTTGGGTCACATGGCCAATACTTTAAATTACAAATTGCCAAACGGATAAATCTGAATTTCAAGTTTTACTCAAAAACAGAACAATTTTTGGTATAGTAGTTAGAATAACTTTTTTTTTCAATCTTTGCATAATAATACCATCTAATAAATACATACATACACACACATATATATCTAATATATAATATCTAATCTAACTTATAATAAAAGACTTCAAATAATGTCACATGTCATTCTCTCCTTTAATTTTTAAATAATATGATTAATATCTAATTTAATGCAATATATAAAAACATAAATATAAAGTATTGTTAATTCCTTCGGTTTATTTTCCACTATTATTGTTATCCGTAATTTATATACTTATTTTATAATAATATATTATTTCTCATATTTATAAAAAGATTACGGTAGATTTTTTTTTTGTTTTTTAAACAATCATGATTCTCATATAACTAGATCATTGTAAGAGTCCTTGATTTGAATTGTGCTTCTTTTCCATTGTTGTTGTTATGGGCTACATAGAACAATTCCATATGGTACACTCTTTGTTGAGTATTTAGGTTAAAAAATTACTGACCCATTTGTAGCATAGGGATATTAAAATTTACAAACACTAAAAGCCTCAACTCTATGGGCTTATAGTTATAGTAAATTTGTTGGACAATTAGAACGTCCGTAATGGGGCGGTATATATCGTCGGAAACGATGATGGCGCCCCATAGCGTCCGACTACACCATTACGGCTGGCGCTATAGGGTAAGTTTTTTGCCTCCCCGCTATGTATATGACGACGTTACTATTCCTTCCCCACTCACACACATATATATACATACATATATATAAAGCCCCATAACCCTCTTTTCTTACACAATTGCCACTTGTCACATAACCCCCCACTATGGGGCTCTACCACTACACATGGCCTTAGAGCGATTTAACTTCAATCACTATCAGTATAGAGACATATAATACTAATGAAAAGTTCACTTAATGTCACATTACATTATCATACGAATAAAAGAGTCTACTTAATGTCATATGACATTCTCTCATTTAGTTCACTAATATTATTATTATTATTATTATTATTATTATTATTATTATTATTATTGTTGTTGTTGTTGTTATTATTATTATTAATTAATACAAAACAATGGAAAATTCCTTAACAACTTAATACTGATAAATGTTTTATTGTTTGCTTAGATATTGATCACTTACTTTTGACTTATCTATAATATATAATTAGTTATTAGTAACAATTTCACTTATAATAAACAATTTCAAATAATATCAATGTGACAACACCTTCTTCTTCTTTAAAAGGATTTTTTTTTACTATAGGTTTAAAACATCTATTTAATAAATTATTATTTTATATTATAATGATAAAAATGATAAAAAAAATATGTTAACCCCATACTTGAAACCGGTTTACTTTCATGCTTTGAAAACACTTTTAAGGTTATTAGATTTGTGTAATACACGGGTTTAAGGATATAACAACTTCATGATAATTTTGATGCAAGTCTATACTCACCGGATGTCCTAAATGGAGTTATATTTTTAGGCTTGCCAAACTATTAATAATTACCAAAGATCAGTATTCCAATGACGTTATCAAGAAATATTGATCGAAAGTGTTATGTAATGGAACTCGACTACAGGTCCTAGCACCGGGTGATCATGTTATTGAGGCACTCATATTATCTGGAAGTAATACCGGAACACGAACGTTTATCCCTAGATTTCGTTTAATACCGCCAAATAGAAAGATCCCGTTTAAATTGAAAAGAAGACAATTTTCTCTCGCCATATGTTTTGTCATGACGATAAATAAAAGTATATGACAATTTCTATGTAAAGTTGGTTTGTTTCCAAAAGAATCGGTGTTTACACATGACCATTTGTTGCGTCATCTATGGTAAAATTCACTTATGTAAATTTATGAAAACAATTTGAAATTAAATAATTTATAATGTTATATCCTTAAACCCGTGTAGTACACGGGTCTCGTAATCTAGTAGTTTATATAATACTAGGTTATAACCCCGTGTATTACACGGGTTGAATAAATGAATTTTATATACTAAATTATAAAACAATATATATTTAAAAAAAAACCCTTTATTGCACGGGTTGAATAAACGTAATTTTATATATTAAATAATAAAAAATTATATCTATAGTATCCATATTGTACGGGTTTAATAAATGAAATTTTATATACCAAATAATAAAAAAAAGAAGTTATATCTTTAAACCACGTGTATTACACGGGTTGAATAAATGTAATATTGTTTACCTAATAATAAAAAGTTATATCTTTAAAACCCCTCGTGTATTACACGGCTTGAATAAATATGATTTTATATATCAAATAATAAGAAAATTATATTTAAAAAAACTAAGGGATATACCCGGTACACGATAGATATGGTGATTGAGGAGATGATTATTGAAAGAATATACAGTGGTCAAACATGTTATTCAAAAAGCAAATAAACAGTCATTTGAGTGATAAAATATAAATTATATTTAAAAAAACCCGCAATAAATCTAATTTAAAAAAATTAAGACTTTTTATTATTAGTAAAATCAATGATTTTATATTTGTAATTTTGTTTGGTATTATTTTATTAAAAAGTGCATATTATACACATAATTATATAATGTCTTAAGTTATTGATGCCATCGAAAAAAGTTTTCGATTTTATGTCTAGTATTATATATACTATGGTAAAAGTTTAAAGTTCATTAGAGATAATTACATCATTGAAAATAATAAGAGTAAATTTGTATATTATAATTAAAAAGAAGGTGCCTGTCATATGATATAGAAAATCAAATAAATAATGTTATAAATGAGAAGTAGAATAGATTAAACAAAATAATAATTAGTAGGAGAGTTATCTATAATTAATTAGAAAAGATTAAACTAAATAATAATTATCCATAAGATATTAAACTAAATAATATTTAATAGGATGATTATCTATAATTAATTAGAAAAGATTAAATTAAAATAACAATTATCCATAAGACATGGCCTAATATGATGACACGTGTCCCTTAATTGGTTTCTTTTATTATATAGTACTAGCGGTAAGACCCGTGTGCAAACACGGGTCGTTTCTTTGTCATGATATGCACAACTTTTTTTTAATTCAGCAATTGAGTAAACTTGTGAAACTCTAACGAAAGTTCATCAGGACTGTTATAACTAACCACTGCTCCTTATAAAATATTATTTAGCTAGGTTATTATCCGAGATTGCTTCCCGGGCTCGGGAAACTTATTATATTAATTACTATTTGTTATTAATACGACTACATTACATCAATCATCTCATTCGATTCAACAACAATGTCTTCGAATCATCGGATTAGTTCATGAACCCATATTATAGGTCAAACATAAGCACAACAGGACCACATGAATAACATCATTTCCACTTTTACTACAATGCACTTAAATGATAGGGTGATTTGGGATTTTGTAAAAATGTTTGTTTTTGTACTACTTTACAAAATTACATAGAATTCAAGAAAACAAAACAATGAATTAAACAGAAGTTGAGTTATTCAAAGTTCTGTTGAATACTAAATGAGATGTTGACCAAAAGTCAATCAGATGTTGACCAATAGTCAAACAGATGTTGACCTTAAACAGATGTTTGGTTTAAGGCCCCACATCTGTTTATGGCCAAACATCTGTTTTGGGTAAAACATCTGTTTAAGTCCAAATATCTGATATAGAAGGCCAAACATCTGTTTAAGGCAAAACATATTTTTAAGGTGAAACATCTGTTTATGGCCAAACATCAGTTTAAGGTCAAACAACTGTTTAAGTCCAAACCTCTGAATAAAAGGCCAAACATCTGTTTAAGGCCAAACATCTGATTAAGTCTGAACAGATGTTTAACTTAATCAGATCTACTGTCTTGTCACACTGTTTTTCTCTTCAAAACACTGTTGAACCTAACATGGGTTTCCATTAACTATTGACCAAAAGGCAGACAGATGTTCAAACCACTGTTTGTTATTGTACTTCTTTACAAAATTACATAAAATTCAAGAAAACGAAACAATGACTTAAAGAATTATAATTTAACACATAATCTAATCGGGCAAAGCAATCTATTATCTGACAATTCCCTGGTTTTTACAACATGAAACACAACATCATCATGCCAAATACAGTCATATATATCCATCCATTATTCTGAATTCATAAACCCATAAATGCAGAAGAATGTCACAATTGCGATTAATAAACCAAGTTTCTACTAATTGCAGTTACTATTTGTTGATACACATATGTGGACGCGACTCGGTTCGGTTCGAATCGGTTCGGTTTGACTTGGTTAGGTTCGGCTCAAGCCCGATGTCACGACATTCCTCCGCCGTGCGCCCCAGAGTTCGACACGCGAAGCACGAAGAGCCGCGAGCCTTTCCGAAGCGCCACATCATCATGACATCACCATGATGATGTCATGATGATGTCATAACATGTATTTTAGAATCTCATGACATTTCACGTGAGTAGTGTTTGTGCATGCATCTTATATATTTGTTTACTAAACTTGGAATCCACATATGTTGACCAAGACAACACCCCAACGAAGACTGAAGCTGCATGACGAAACTCAGGACCAGTTCAGCGACGAAACTCCATACTGATGGTCATTGGCGAAACTCTGTGATTGACGAAACTTCACTCCAATGCATGCCAATGACGAAACTCCCAAAGAAGTTGTTTTACGAAACTTGTTGAAGAAACTCATGTTTCTTCACAATTAGAGTTTCGTCTGGAACTTTCGTCGACCACATCATGTTTCGTCGACTGGTCCTTTATATATACAACGACAGAGAAGTCACAGAAGTGAGAGCAGAACACAGAACCGAGAGAACTGTGAGAGAGTTTAGTGTGTTTGAACCGTGTATTGTTTAATCTTGTAACTAAACTCTGCTGAATATATACAAGTGTGTGTTAATCTTTGAATCTGTGTGTCTTGTTCTCGTGTTTATCGATCTCAGTTTGCTTTCCCGGTTGGATTCCGCACAACCGGGTCAGTTCGTATACAAGGATTAGGCGACTAGATCCTCCGCTAGTTGGACCTACAAGTGGTATCAGAGCCTTGGCTCTCATCCTTGTTAAAACCGAGCCGTGTGTCGCGCTTTCGAACTATACTTTTCAAGCCTTTTCAGAAATTTTATGTGTTTTGAAGGTTTCATGGGTTAAGTCTCTGAAAAAGGTTGATGGTTTGTTAAAAATTTTCATAAAAACCTCATTCTATCTCTGGAGAAATCTGGTTATTTATAAAATTTTTGGCAAAATCTGTGTTCGGAATTTTTTTTTGGTGAACGATTGCCGGAAAATTCATTGAAGTTCATTGTGTTCTTCAGTTTTCTGGGTTATTTGGATTTTCTATTTGATATTTTGAAAATTGATTTAATATTGTATTGTTTGAAAAAGTTGGTAAAGTTGGTAAACAAAAGGAATGGCTTTCTGACAATTGGCCGAAAGTATGGATGGTTGACATGTTTGTTTCACCTACTTTGCACAAATTTCAATCTCAACAAACAGTCAAGTGTTCGTAGACCCAATTTTTAGTGGACAAGGGTTCGTGGTTATTTGATTATTCAGTGTTTGTTGGTTTAAATATTCACAATATTAACATTGGGCCTCAAGTTCTTTTAAGTGTTTGTGAATTATCATTTGGGCTTCAAATATTACAAGTTATTCGTGGGCTTAAGTCTGAAATCATTTGGGCTAGTAATTCGTGGTCAATTATTCGTGGGTCTATTATTCGGTTTGGGCCTTATCTTTTATCCTTCGTTTCCATTTTTATTCATCTAAAATGAGTTCGGATTGGTGGGGTATTCCGTCTAATACGGAGAGCAAGTATAGAAGCACGGGTTTATCGCCATCATGGGCCGAATCTCCCGCAACATCGTCTTCATCAATTCCTTCTCAAACGAATCAAATTTCGTCAAGTCAATGGGCGTTCATTTCAAATCAAAATCAAAGTATTCAAAGTATACTTTTAAGCGAAAGCGAGACCGGAAGCCTTAATCGTCCACCGAAACTGATGCACATAAATGAATATCCTGGATGGGTAGGCAGATTCCATACGTATGTCCTTGGGCAAAACACGGAATTGTGGTTATGTTTTACTACAGATTTCGATCAAGCTCTTGAGGTTGCCGCTTCAACTGCCGCGACATTTGCCGATCTTACGAAAGACGAGAAAAAGGCATATGATTTAGAAAAGAAAGCATATTCTATTCTAACTCAAGCGTTGAGCAAGGATATATATCATCAGTTTGTCAGCTTCAAGACGACAAAGCGGTTATGGGATGCATTGAAGACGAGAGGTCTAGGAAATGAAGCGACACGCAAATTGCGACATGATCTTCTCAAAAAGGAGTTTGATGGCTTCATATGTATGGAAAGGGAATCTTTGGAAGACCTGACAAGTCGATATCACTTATTGACTGAGTTAAGTAACTTTGGAGTAGTAGTGACTCCAGAAGAAGTTGTTATCAAGTTTGCCGACGCATTACCGGCTCATTGGAATGGTTTCTTGGAAATCTTAAAATACAACAGCACTTTGGCTGCGACAAACATTAATGATTTCATTCAACTCTTGGAGAACAAAGATCAAGAAGAAATCAGAAAGGCCAAAAGGATTCCTGTACCACAGAATCCTGAAATGTATTATGGAAACTGTGGAGGTTCTAGTACTGCTGCAAGACCCGTTCAACATGCTCCACTACAAACGACTTTTGTTTCAAGCACTGACTTGTATATAAATCCAATACAACCAGTTCCTCAACAGCCAACCCAAAGTTCTCCTGTAGCAAGAGATATGTACGGAAATCCTCTACCAGTTTCACAACAAGCCTGTTATGGAAGTACCTCATCTGCTGGTCCGTCATCTAATCCAAATACAGTTCGGCTCGACACTTCACGCTCCTCGAAAGTAAGTGTTGAAGTAGCTAAAGAACATATGGAGCTACTGAACACTTTGGTGTGCGCGTATTGTGGGTTAGTAGAAGGTTAGATTGGAAACATCAATCTGACACAAGAAGATTATCAGCAGATTGATAAGGAGGAAATGGACTTGATAGACATCAAATGGGCTTTTGCTAGTGCTGCTAGGCGAGCTAAAGACTTCATGTAAAGGACTGGCAGAACCAGCTTGGAAAGCAAGAAAGATACCAAGTATGGGTTCGATAAACAATCAGTCAAGTGCTTCAATTGTGGTGAACGAGGTCATTTCAAGAGAGAATTTACAAAGCCAGCTCAGCATGGGAACTAGAATCCGTTCAGAAATCAAGGAAACCAGCAGAATCAGAATCAAACAGGAATAACGAGAGTACGTTGATGCCTGTGAACAACCCAAATCAAGCAGGAGCATCAAATGCCAACCAGACTCTTGTGGTGCAAGTTGATGAAGGTTGTGACTGGTCGATTCAGTTGGGAAGTAATGTTCATGATGGAACAACTTGTTTTGCTGAGGTTGTCAAGGATCTGAAACACACCAGTGGTGGAGAATCTTCCGCCAGTGGTGGTGAATCTTCTGAAGATGAAGACAGTTCTGGTTACAGTAGAAGCTCAGATGAAGAATCCTCAATTTCAGGCGATGATCATTTGGATGAAACGTCAAGTGTGACACTCGATGCAGAGGTTGATGAATTGTTGGGAGAAGCTGCAACAGGGAATCATAGAAGATCAATCTTGGTGGATGAAGCTGCTTATTCTTCTTCTTTTTCTAATCATTCAGCCTTTATGGCTAATGTCGGCAGTTCATCAAGTCAGGTATGTGTCGATAAACCAACTTCTGATAAATGTGATAAATGTGTTAATTTAGGTGATAAATTGTTGGACTTGCAAAGCAAATATGATGATTTGCAAAGCAAGTATGACGTGACATATATCCACAATCAAAAGTTGATAGTGGATCTTTCGAAATGCAAAGAGGCTAACATGTTTTATGAAAACCATGAAAAAGAGTTTAAAACGGTGATTGAAAAGTTAAGAAAAGAGAAAACCGAGCTAACAAAAATGGTTTCAAGAAAACAAACTAACATAAATTGTTATATCAATCGCCTTGAGGTCATGCAAAAAGAGTTAGCCTGTGCGAAGTGTGAAAGTGAGGCGATCCAGCTTAAGCTAGATAGTTACTCAAACTCTAGATATGTGCTGGACCACATCATTGACATACAAAAAGAGAAAAAGGATGTCACGTGCATTGGATATAAGAAATGTCCACCACCTGTTAGACACAACTATGATGCACTACCTAATGAGGAGAATAGAACTCACTTTGAACAATCAGTTCCTTTAGACATTGAGGAATTTGCAACCGGACTTGGATACAAGAAGGAAGTATCATCAGATTCGGATGTGTCAACAGTTACAAATGTGTCAACTGCTGAACAAAATCAAGATCCTCCAGTCATTGTTGAGGATGCTGATTCTTCAGATGATGAATCCGATGATACTGACTCTGCACAATCTGGTGCGGTTATCAATGAAGAGGACATACCTCTCGAGACTATGTGATCCTCCCGCAAAACCTGCTAAGACTGTTCAGGTCGAGTCCACGTCTGCAAAAGAGTCTGAGAGTGTGAATTTGCTGTACACTCTTGTTGGTGATGATAAAATCTATTCAGACAAAGATTTTCCAATTAAGAATGTAAAGCAATCTTTAATCAGTAAAGTTTTTGAAGATTCGACAAGTAGGGTTTTGGGAAAGTCGGGTTCACACATTGTGGTAACACAGTGCCCTCCAATTCCAAAGGCCGAAATTCGAAAACAATATGGCAATCAGAAATTACCAACAAAGAAAATTCAGCAAAATCATACCAAACCAAAAGGTAAATCAACGACTTAAGGTCGAAAGGAACTGAATCAAAAGAAGAGCAAGAAGGTGAACTTTGTGAAATCAAAGGGAACGTTCAAATTGGAAACTTTTGCAAATAAATCTAACTTAGATCATATCAATCAAGTTAAAATTTTGAAAAGAAATGAACAAAAAAATTTCAAAACCAAGTACCTCGGGATCACAAAGTTCATCAACAAGACAATCACATGTTACTTCGGGGTTTGTTGAACGAAGATCATGTTTTGAATGTGGTGAAATTGGACATATCATTCGAAATTGTCTGTATCTTCATAAGTTAAAAGCCAAAGTTGACGATCCCCGTGAACAAAATTACCGAAAGCGACATGTTTCTTCAAAACAAGATCCCCGTCTTGTAAAAGAAAGGGAAAAGAAACAGAAACGTCAACAAGTCAAGGTAATTGAGAAATCACTTAAAACCGATGTGGTTCAAAAACGATCTGTTTCAGTTAAACCAGAAACTTCAAAAATTTCAAACAATCACGAAGTTAAAGTTTCAAACAATCAAACTGGTAAAACTCAACAGACATGGAAACCAAAAATGACCACAACTTCAGGGGGAGCATCACAATTTCCTAATCATCGAAAGGTGGAAGTAATTGTTGTCGATGAAAATGGAAGACCCAAGACCACAATGGCTTGGGTCCCCATCTCCAACTAATCATGTGAGTTCATGTGCAGGGTGTTCCAGGAGGAACAATCAGTAGTCATTGGATTGTTGATAGTGGGGCATCCAGGCACATGACAGGCGACATGAAGCTTCTCTACGACGTTAAATCTATTAGAGGAGGTTATGTTGCTTTTGCTGGAGATAAAAGCGGATATATTACTGGTGAAGGAATGATATCCAACGGGGTTGTAAGCTTCAATAAGATCAACTTTGTGCAACAACTTGATCACAATCTTCTCAGCATTTCACAAATCTGTGATAAGCAGTTTTCAGTGCACTTTGATGCAAATGGATGTTATGTGCTGAAACCCGGCTTCAGGATTCCAAAAGAATGGATTCTCTTATCTGCTCCAAGGATTAATGATTTGTATGTCCTTAATATGAGCCAAGCTATTACAACGTCTGCACAAGCAACCTGTTTCGTTTCCAAAGCCACAGAAAAAGACTCAATCTCTTGGCACAGACGAATGGGTCACATTCACTTACGCAAAATGAATCATTTGGTGTCGAATGAATTAGTGAATGGTGTTCCTCTTAAAAACTTCCATCTTCAAGACCTCTGTGTTTCATGCCAAAAAGGAAAGCAAAGCAGGAAACGACACCCTACAAAGAAGATTAACACCGTGGCAATTCCGCTTGAACGTTTGCACATGGATTTGTTCGGTCCTGTCAAGCATAAAGAATCAGGAATGATCAGTACTGCCTCATGGTGATTGATGATTATTCAAGAATTTCTTGGGTGGCGTTCATGGCACACAAGAGTGATACCTTCAGTATTATCAAAAACTTGATCATTCAGATTGAGAATTTGTATACTTTAAAGGTTAAACGGATTCGCAGCGACAATGGAACTGAGTTTAAGAATCATGCCATGGAGGAGTTCTGTAGATCAAAAGGTATTCTTCACGAATTTAGTGCGGCTTACACTCCTCAACAGAACGGTGTCGCTGAACGTAAAAATCGTACATTGATCGAGACTGCTAGGACGATGTTGGTAGAGTCACAATTGCCGATTCCCTTCTGGACTGAAGCTGTGTCCTCTGCTTGTTATACATTTAACCGAGTCCTTACAGTCAAAAAGCACAACATGACCTGCTTCGAGCTTCTTCACAAACGGAAACCAGATTTGTCATATGTTGAACCGTTTGGAGCTCCTTGCACAATGATCGATCCTAATGGAAAGTTTGGGGCCAAAGCAATTGAAGGATACTTTCTTGGGTATGCCACCCCTAACTTAAGAGTCTGGAACCTAGAGACTAAAAGGGTTGAGGAATGGTCTGAAGTTAGAGTACAAAGGCACACATTGCCAGTCAAATGTGTTGGTCAGCCTTGGATGTTTGAGTATGATGACTTCTTCAATTCGATCAATATTCGAGAAGTCGAAGAAAGTGCTGCGGCAAAGATGTTTTTCGAGAGTGACAACGCAACAGATTCACCGTTGGTTCGTCCAATTATTGTCAACAATCCAGAACCATCTTCAGTGAACAATAATACTCTCGACAATGAGGATTTTCACGATGCTAACGAACTGAACGAATCTTCAGAGGATGATGAATTTCTCGATGCAGACCAAGAATTTGTTCATGGTACTTCAGAGGCTACACCTCCAGTGGACACCCCTAAAACAGCTGAAGCTACTGCATCATCCTCTTCGACAGTTCCGGGTATTGAATTGATTGTTGATCTCAATCTCAACAATCTGGGTACAAACATTCCAGTTTCAGATAATCCAGAAACAAGGATTCACAATACTCATCCTCAACAAAACATCCTCGGTAATGTATAAAGTGGCGTACAAACGAGAAACATGTTGCGAAACAACAACAATGCAGCTTGTATGCGGCGATTCGAGAATCTGGTCAACAAAACGATTGGTCCTTCGCGTGTTATGTATCACAAGAAGAACCAAAATCTTGGAAAGAAGCTTTAAAAGATCATGCTTGGGTGGAAGCTATGAAGGAAGAACTGCAGCAATTCCAGAAGCTAGGTGTCTGGAAACTAGTTGAGAAACCTGAAGATTATAAGAAGATTGGTACCCGTTGGGTGTATAAGTGCAAAAAGGATGACCGTGGAGTAGTCATTCGAAACAAAGCAAGATTAGTCGTTCAAGGTTTTCGTCAGATTGAAGGGATCGACTACAAC
This sequence comes from Helianthus tuberosus, assembly GCA_030545235.1. Classification (NCBI taxonomy): domain Eukaryota; kingdom Viridiplantae; phylum Streptophyta; class Magnoliopsida; order Asterales; family Asteraceae; genus Helianthus; species Helianthus tuberosus. Next base: position 158,157,514 of record CM060418.1, on the reverse strand, counting down.
GAAGTTTATGCACCAGTTGCACGTCTTGAAGCAATTCAGATTTTTCTAGCTTATGCGTCCTTCAAAGGATTCAAGGTCTACCAGATGGACGTGAAAAGTGCATTCTTACATGGTGTGGTTGAAGAAGAGGTGTACGTTGAACAGCCTCCAGGTTTTGAAGATCCTATTCACCCTGATCAGGGTTGGTTGCTGAACAAAGCTCTCTATGGTCTACATCAAGCACCACGAGCTTGGTATGCAACCTTATCTAATTATCTGCTGGAGAATGGATTTTGAAGAGGTCTTATGGACTGCACTTTTTCATCAAATAATAGGATGGAGATATTCTATTGGTATAGGTATACGTTGATGATATTATTTTTGGTTCTACTAACAATGTTTTGTGTAGGAATTTCGAGCGCATTATGCAGGAGAAATTTGAAATGAGCGCGATGGGGGAGATGATTTTCTTTTTGGGCTTACAAGTGCAACAAACGAAGTCTGGGATATTCATCCATCAGACTAAGTATGTCAATGACATCTTGAGCCGGTTCCAGATGTCTGATGCGATGCCCATTGGTACCCCACTGCAACAAAATCATAGAATTCATCCTGACCTGAAGGGTGAAGTTGTTAACCCCTCATACTACCGCGCGATGATCGGATCTCTTATGTACCTCATAGCATCAAGACCAGATATAATGTATCTATCACACCCCGATATTTCCACGTATTACCGGTGGGCCCGGTGGGGGAGTATCGTGACGTAGTTGATATCGTTATAGTCAAACAACACAATATATAAATGCACAGCGGAAGCAAAAGATAAATATATTACAATCCGATTCAAAAGAAATATCAAATATTACAACGGAATGTAAGATGGATCCACAGGCGGATCAAATAAAAGAAAAACTGTTCAACAGACTTTAGGCATCTAGAACTTGCAAGATTTCCTATTAACGCCCTGAGCTCCTAGCCAAATTCCGTACTGTACCTGTCACTTAATCTTTTTGGAAAATACGTCAGTTTACACTGGTAAATACAATTAACCGACTCATTTGAAAAACATTTATAAAAATTGATTTAAATGCACAAGGCACAAATATATCTTTTATAACTTGGGACAATTATATAAAAGTAATCTTGTATACAGATTTACATGTTTGTTATACATTCAGGGCCCGATGTAGAAACCGAGTCAAGATTAACAGACACGCCACAAGTATAGGCCCACAAGAGAGTGAGATACTGTTTCCCTTAAGCAACTATCAGGTGTACGCCTACACCCCGTGCTTAAGACGTGGCCATTCTATTATAATGATGTCGAGGATATCCGGGACATGGTCATTAACCCCTAAAGGCTTTTATTTCAAACAATACAGATTAAAGCGGGTTACCTCAATAATTCAATCACAATACGATTAAACATTCAATACCCGACCAAGCGGTATTATTATAATACCGTATCCCAAGCTCGTATAGGGAAAATAAGTTAAGAGTATTTACCTGAGCTAGCAATGCAATTTATACTCAGCCGTATATTCTAATCAGCAAGCACAAGTACTTCTACTGGGGCTCTTAATCTAGAACGAAGGTTTTATTAACCTATTAGATTCCTAACGGGTCTTTAATTAAGCCTAAACTTAGACCGGTTAGTTTTAAAGAAAGATACGGTTCAAATGCACGATTAAGCGAAGACCGGAATAGAATGTGATTTAGACCCGACAAGTTTGGAGACTTGTATAATATGGGTAAACTAAACACATTCTGGATTTTGAGATAAAAACGATAACGTTTGACACGTTTCGGCTAATTTATGCAAACTAGTTACATAAACCGAACCGAACGCGAATAACGCAATAACGGGTAATCGAATGAGTCATGAACAGGTTTCCTAAGTTAATATGCTTTAAATATGTTGTGATATCAGTAAGATACCTTCCATTATGCCCAAAACGAGTTTAATCTCAATTTAAGCCCCGTAGGGGTATTTTGGTCATTTTAAATATTATAAAAGAGATTAATTTTAATTTTGAGACTCGGGTCTGAAATAATCAGTAAAACAACTTAATTTAATAGGTTATATTAGTTGGTGATAAGTCTTATATGCCAAAATAGTTTTAAACCCATACTAGGTGTTTAATACGCGTAAAAAGCCGTCTTAAGCGATTTCCGAGTTATACAGGAAATCTGAGTTTTCTGATCAGGTTATAAAGTTCAAAATACTTCGTTTATTATATAAAATCAGTAGCAATTGGATTGGTGTCAAAATACTATGAATAACTCATTTTATAAACAAAAAGGGTATAATCGGTATTTACCGAATCAAGGCGATAACCTTAGGTTATGATCAGTTTAAAAATAATTAAAAATCTTCAAAAATCTCAAAATTTTATATTACATCAGTGGGTAAAAGGTTTGGTATCAAAAATTGGGTTTAGATAGGCTTTATGCTAATTGCGCCGTTTAATTAACAAAAAGCTTTTTAAGTGCGCTATTGAGCATAACTCCTAATCTAGACCTCTAACTGATATGAAATTTTAGGGACATGTTTATAAATCAGTAGCAAAGATTATTGTCCTCTCACATTTCCAAAATTCTCGTTTAAGGTAAAAAGGGCATTATGGTCAACATTAAGCAATTAACGGAAACGTGTAAACGGATGGACAATCAACGAGCCAATCACAGAGGGTTATACCATCATGTAACCTGGTCCTAAGGAAGCTCTAAGGCATTTCCAAATCATACTAATATGGTTCAGAACTGAAGTCAAAGCAAAAGTCAAAGTTTTGCGACCTTCGGTTCCGAACCGGGTCTAAACAGAAAATTGTCGGATCAAACAAGCTTAGATCAGTTCTTATACTAATTACCAAGTTATATGAGTGACAAAATAGGTTGCACACCTTCTACATTGCTAATTATGTGTTAATTCGCAAATTAAGTTTCTGTTGACTTTTTATTATAAACTTTGACCCGACAAATGATCTGGTTAGAGCGGGAATCAGAGCGTGCCCTATTAAGGGTTTAATGCCCACCTAATTACCAACTTATAACTACTTTCAATTTGACTAATCACTGGACCATTAGTGATTAATCGATAAGTCAAACCTTAATTACGACGGTTTGACTTCTAAGCTAATAACTAAGCAAAACTCAATTAAGGAAGGTCAAGGATACTTACCAAGGTCTAATGCACGATTAGAGATGTTTAGGGAAAGGCCTTGAGCTCCAGAAATGATCAGAAGTGAAGGTATGAGTGAATGATCAAAGTTTGCAAATAATGGGGCTTTATATAGTGATCTTGATCTCACTAGATCATGCCAAGCAAGCCTAGAATTGGTCCCAGATGTATACAAGTGTCCTCCTAAGCCTATAAATCAGTTTAGGCTGCCCTTGGTGGTGGAAAAGGGCAATATAAGTCGGTTACATGGGCTGAACAGACACCTGACCAAGTTTCTGCATCTTGGCATGGCTTACGGACCTTAAGGGTCCCATCCATACGGTCCATAAGGACCTGGTCAGCAAACAGCAACTTTCTCTTGTTGACATATTTAGCCCCTGCACTTCCAAATGTCATTTCCGACACATCTAAGGCCCGTTAAACCATTTTTAAGGCTCTACAATGATGCCTAAACATGGGGAACATGAAACATGCTCAAAGACATGTCGGATGTCGGTTCGTTTGGTCGTACGGTCACGTTGTTCGGTTAATAACGACGAAACACGGACGGACGCGAAAAACGATCCAAATTACGCGACGAATGGAATTTTATCAAGCCAATCACTAAAAAAAATATTTTAGTTCTTACATAAATTTTTGGATGTCCGGATATATTCAGAGCGTAAGATATGCGCGAAAATGCAAACTTATGCACTTTTTGATGCTTTTAGTCCCTGTTGACCAAATAAGTTTATTTTTTGCGCACTAAACACCTCTAAGCCTATTTCTAAGCTATGTAAAGGATATTTTGGGCATGTTTAACTTATGATCATATTCCGGAAGGTTCGATACTATACGAATCGATAGACTTTTGCAGTGTGACGCAAATAGTCCCTCAAATGCGCAAACTTGCGCATATCATCGTTTTATAGTATCAAAGCCTTATCTAATCCATATTAGGCATTGTTAGGAGTATTATTAAACATTACAATGCTTCAGGTTCTCTAAAAGGCCATTCAGAGGTATAATTAAACATATTGACACTTTTAGTCCCTCTAACTTGCAAAGTTGCGCGTAACCTCATTTTTAGGCATAAAAGCCTTGGACGGCCAACGATTGGTATTCCCAAGAGTATAATAAAATATCATGAAGCTTTTGGTTTGTTAAATGGTCACTCAGAGGTAAGAATTAACATGTTGACGCTTTTAACCCTTTATTGCGCAAACTTTCATTTAATTACGCAAACGGCTACCATTGATCAACTAGTGGCTTATTTATGAATATAAAACCATAACAGGTTATCCAGAAACTTATTTTAAGTATGTTAATACTTCCAGTCCTTTCATAATCAAATTGTTTCGATTTTTTGAAAAATTAGTCCCTTAAATTCAAGGTTTGACTTTATTAGGGTTTATTACACGTGTCAATACATTATTGGACGTGATTTTACGAGGTGTTACATCCTCACCCCCTTAAAAGAAATCTCGACCTCGAGATTTGCTTAAAGTAAAGGAAGTACTTTCTGTCTTATATTGGACTTAATCTTCCCCAGTACATTTGGGCCTCTAAGGCACCCTAGTTGACCTCTATAACAGGTACATGTCCTTTTGGAGCTTCTTAATCTGCCAATCCTTAATCGATACGGGTTTCTCGTCCAATCATAAAGTTTCCTTAATCTGTCTATCATTACGTGATAAAGTGTTTCGATTTATTGGCGAAACCTATCCTTAAATCATCAGTGTGGGTCGCATTGCGAGCTCCACTAAGCTCCTTATATAGGTTTTAGCTTTTAGGCTATTGACCTTTGTTGCATTCGATTTCCCGAATGTTCCTATATATCCAGGGCTTAACTTACCCTGAGAAATTGAAATTTAGCACACCCTTCTTAGAGCGATACTTTCGATTGAACCTTATTCCTTATTAAGGACTTAAGAAGGTTGCGACTTTTATAAATCCTCATTTTTTTTTGCCGATTACTGGCAACTTTAAGATGATTATAAATTCAAATGATCGTTTTGTTGTTTCCAATGCAACTTTTAGATCTTGATAATTGGGCTTACCACTCTATTGTTCTAACAATAGATGTTTAGCATTCCATCTATACAAGGTCTCCCAAGGAGCAGCCTTGATACTTACATAACAACTATTATAGAAAGGTTTATCTTAAGGTGAGATGGTTATTCCAACCATCGCTTAAAACTAATCTTAAGGAATAGCTAATCTTCACAGCTAGTCGAACAAATCGACGATCCTGGGCAGCTGATGGTGATTCTTAATTGTTGCCTAAATAGGGTTGCGGTAATCAATGCATAAGAAAAATGAACCGTCTTTCTTATTTAACAATATTAAACTCTTGGAATATTGAGTTAGGCTATATGAATCCTCTATTTTGAAACTTACCTAATCAGGGTTTCGATTCCTCCAATGATGGTACCAGTCGTTTAGGAAATTTCATAATGATACAGCCCTAAATGGGATATAAATCTTAACTCTACTTGCTTCTCAGAAGCTAAACAAGGTAATCTCAGGAGAAAAATCAAGGTACAAGGAGGTTACAGAGATTTTCCATATCTCAGGCTCCAATTCATCCACCGTTGCTTGTGTCAAATAAGTGATACATTTATGTTATAAGTCCTCGAATTTAATCAGAGACACTTACTTGGACAATTCCATTCTGGATATCTTCTTTGAATACCATTAGTTGACTTTAGTAGCATATGACCATTGGAATATCCTTGCGGTTCCATGCATTAAACCTCCATACTGATCAGGCATGGAAGCAATCTATGGAACTTATTAAGATACACCAACCCTCATATGGCGCTTTTGTCATACCATCTGGTACTCTTAATCGATAGAGATCAAGAGATATCAATTACATATGCTGACGCACTTCATCCGGAGAGAGAGTATACTAGAATTACGACTGCAGATCGCTGACAGGAACAGAAGGAATGGTTCCTATGATTTTGTCTGTAAGTTTTACCTTACACTTAATATTTAGGGTTCTTATGAAAGGTTTTAAAAGCTTGCTATACTTATAGTTTATGAAGGATTTATTGGTATCCGAACCAAAAATAAAAACTCTTAGCATTTAAATCACTGATAAATGTCAAGGAATGTACCTGATGCCATTATTTATGAACTAGCTCAGGCATTTTAGGCGCTTTCATTCTTAGGCTTTCCTTCCTTAGCCGCATTTCCTTTGACAGATTTAGGGCACGTGGTCTTGATGTGGCCTTTCTCACTACAGCCGAAACAGACTGCATTCTTCATGTCCTTGCAGTCCAACGTTTTATGTTCCCTTTATTTGCAGATCCCACAAGCCCTCGGCTGCGATTGGGATTTTGGTTCGAACCTGCATTTCCCATAATGGCGCTTCTTGCAGGTCTTGCATACTGGTTTCTGGTTGGACTTTTGTTTGTTCTTCTTCTTAGAGCTCTGGGAGTTATCTTCCTCCCTTTTCCTTTTTAGCTCATCTTTTGCATTTGAGGCATGAACAAGATCCTCCTTATGAGTAAGGAAATGTGGTCCTAGATAAAATTTGGAGCGAGTAGCATGGGGCTCCTTGAACTTTTTCACAGCCTTCTTCACAGCTTTTCCAACAGTTGCGTCTATCATAGTTTGAAGAACATCTTTGGAAATTCTAAGGTTCACAATTGTAGCATCATTGGCATGTGTCGCATCATCCATAACACGATCAACAGCTGTCTTATCTGAGTTTGCCATACTCGATATTGGTTCCTAACACCAATAAAACGATTTCTTAGTTGCAATTCAACAATTGCTATTCATCATCCTGATGGCCTTAACATATACTAACCATGGTATCAATAGACCATACAGGCTAATATAGTACTAACATTCTTAATGAATGTTATTTAATATATATTCATTATATTTAGCCTAGGTCACGAAAGACCATCAATGGCATTTAAGGTTTGGACCTAATCCATCATCTTTTTGACAGGGGATCAAAATGTCACATCTGTCTTTGATGAATTTGGATAGCTTGAAAGCTTGTCATAAGGGTATCAGAAAAGTGTGATTCCTAATAGATATAAAATATCAATCTAAGATTTGTTGGAGCATTTTCTAAAGTATCATCGGCCAATTTCTACCTTGCATTAAATGACCGGAGTCCAAATCAGGCGGAGACAACAGTTCTCAGCATTTATCGTTTATTATAGAATCATATGTGCCAGCATCAAATAAATTACTGCATAAACTGCTTGATAAGGAAAGGTACCTGCTATATAGTTATCATTCTGCACCATCTCCTGGGCGTTCATCTAGAAGACTCATGCGTTTGTTTTCTTGGCCTCTTCAGGCTTCTTCTGATTCCTAGGGCAGTTAGTCTTGATATGCCCCTTCTCGTTGCAACCATAACATGTTGCATCTTTCAACTTATTTCAATACAAGGTTTTATGTTCCTTAGACTTGCAGATTCCACAGGGTAGAGGCTGAGACTCAAATCTGCATTTCCCAAGGTGGTATTTCTTACAGGTTTTGCACCTGCTCTTTTCATCCGACTGTTGGTTGCCTTTCTTAAACCCGGAACTCTTCTTATCCTCAGAGTTCCTCTTTTTCTTCCTATCGGAGCGATGAGAATTCTCATCCTCCCTTTCACGCTTTCCATCTTCAGAGGCCTTGGCAGCCTTGTTTCTGACCACATCGAGTGTGAGAGATAGCGACAGGTCTGCCGCTGACCTGAATGTAGTAGGTCTCGATGCTTTCACACTTGCCTTTATTTCTGGGGCTAGACCCCCAATAAAGCGAGCTATTCGCTTTGGTTCCGGTGTGATCAAGTAAGGAACCAATCGAGACATGGTATTGAAACTTGTAAGGTATGCTTGACAATCTAAGTTCTCCATGACTAATGTCAAGAATTCAGTCTCAATTTTCTCAACTTCATGTTGAGGACAGTAATTTTCTTTGATAAGAGCAACGAACTGATCCCAAGTCATGTTGTACAAAGGGATCTTCCCCGTAGCTTGGATCAGTGACCTCCACCAAGCTAGAGCTTCTCCTTTAAAAGATTGTGAAACAAACTTCACAATGTCTTGCTCTGCACATCCACTGATGTCAACAACGGTGTCCATCTCATCGAGCCATGTCATGCAATCGATGGCCCCTTTTTCTCATGTAAAGTCTCTGGGCTTGTAGGAAACAAAATATTTATATGAGCAGGTCTTAACTGGTGCCTCTTGATGAAGCACCACCTGTCTAGACGGAACACTCCTTTGATTTGACGAGTTACGGACATCGTCTTCCTTTGACTCATGTGATTTAGAAGGGGGCTTACTACGAGCCACAGATAGAGTCTTAGAGTGTGTATCACTTGATTCATCATACTGTCTGTCGAGAGCTCGTGTAACGGCATTATCTATTAATGCCTGCAGTTCCGCACCAGTTATATTAACTCTGGGAGCATCATTATTCTCCCTCGGGTGGCTGTTAACCTCATTTGATCCAGCCATGTAGCTTGATCGCTACATACATATTGACAATGATTTATTCAGAGGTTATTATGGAATCATTATTTTTGACGATTCATCAACCATGGTAATATAAACCATATTGGTTAATTTGTTAGTTATATTTAATTAGTATTTTCATTATAATTTATCCTAGTTATAAAACATTAAGGATATTAAAGTGGTGCAAAAGGCCTAGTCACAAGGACAGTTTTAAATTTATAAGCCATGACTTCAGAGAATCGAGGCATTAAGGTTTGAACATGTTTCAATACCTTTTCTTGACAGAGAGTCAAAGACTTCAACTGTCTTTTGTCCCTTAGGACAATAAGTATGGCCCGTAGGCATTTCATCTCTTATGGATGTTTATAATATGATCATCTTCATTTGATGATTTAAGCCATGATTACTACATCACTAGGCTAGATAAGGGGTTAGAAATTCCCATTATAGAGATGACAAGTGTGATTTTTATCGCATCACTGTTGTCAGGAGTGTTAACATGTTTTTAGATGTTAACAAGGATCTGAATCTCTTTTAAACAGGTTTTTACCACCATAGCTCGGTCCTTAATGAGATACAAGCTAGGTTATACCCTTTAAGATTCTTTTCATTATATATATTGGCAGATCAATTACGAAAAGGAATTATATTTTGATTTACTTCATAAGTTATAGTCATATAAAAATGATAAAAATGGAATTTAGATTAAATATTCAAATGATTTTTTTTAAAAGGAGTATATAATTGCCCTAAACGGGACTTGAAAGGAATGACGTTGTCCATGAAGGGACTAAAAGATAAACATGTCCTTATAAGGACTACTAAGGAAACGAATTTCAGCAAAAAGGAGTTTTCTTCTTCACTTTATTTCTGAATGTTTTCTCATTGGATGTACGTCTCATCCTAGTCGCGGTACGAAGCTCGACATTTCAAGGCTCCGGATGTGGAGAATTTCCATTACGGCTTCTTTGCTTGGCAATATATCCAAAGTATATAAATCGGAAGCAATATTTTTCAGATTAGGATTGAGAGTATTCCTATGTTAAGTCTAGACTCAGAAGGTCTAAGGAATGCGCTACTGTGTCATTGAGATTAAACACAAAAGGCTAGTTTTTAATTCACTCAATGTTGGCTCAGATACCAACCTGTCACACCCCGATATTTCCACGTATTACCGGTGGGCCCGGTGGGGGAGTATCGTGACGTAGTTGATATCATTATAGTCAAACAACACAATATATAAATGCACAGCGGAAGCAAAAGATAAATATATTACAATCCGATTCAAAAGAAATATCAAATATTACAACGAAATGTAAGATGGATCCAAAGGCGGATCAAATAAAATAAAAACTGTTCAACAGACTTTAGGCATCTAGAACTTGCAAAATTTCCTATTAACGCCCTGAGCTCCCAGCCAAATTCCGTACAGTACCTCTCACTTAATCTTTTTGGAAAATACGTCAGTTTACACTGGTAAATACAATTAACCGACTCATTTGAAAAACATTTATAAAAAATGATTTAAATGCACAAGGCACAAATATATCTTTTATAACTTGGGACAATTATATAAAAGTAATCTTGTATACAGATTTACATGTTCGTTATACATTCAGGGCCCGATGTAGAAACCGAGTCAAGATTAACAGACACGCCACAAGTATAGGCCCACAAGAGAGTGAGATACCGTTTCCCTTAAGCAACTATCAGGTGTACGCCTACACCCCGTGCTTAAGACGTGGCCATTCTATTATAATGATGCCGAGGATATCCGGGACATGGTCATTAACCCCTAAAGGCTTTTATTTCAAACAATACAGATTAAAGCGGGTTACCTCAATAATTCAATCACAATACGATTAAACATTCAATACCCGACCAAGCGGTATTATTATAATACCGTATCCCAAGCCCGTATAGGGAAAATAAGTTAAGAGTATTTACCTGAGCTAGAAATGCAATTTATACTCAGCCGTATATTCTAATCAGCAAGCACAAGTACTTCTACTGGGGCTCTTAATCTAGAACGAAGGTTTTATTAACGTATTAGATTCCTAACGGGTCTTTAATTAAGCCTAAACTTAGACCGGTTAGTTTTAAAGAAAGATACGGTTTAAACGCACGATTAAGAGAAGACCAGAATAGAATGTGATTTAGACCCGACAAGTTTGGAGACTTGTATAATATGGGTAAACTAAACACATTCTGGATTTTGAGATAAAAACGATAACGTTTGATCCGTTTCGGCTAATTTATGCAAACTAGTTACATAAACCGAACCGAACGCGAATAACGCAATAACGGGTAACCGAATTAGTCATGAACAGGTTTCCTAAATTAATATGCTTTAAATATGTTGTGATATCAGTAAGATACCTTTCATTATGCCCAAAACGAGTTTAATCTCAATTTAAGCCCCGGTTGGTCATTTTAAAGATTATAAAAGAGATTAATTTTAATTTTGAGACTCGGGTCTGAAATAATTAGTAAAACAACTTAATTTAATAGGTTATATCAGTTGGTGATAAGTCTTATATGCCAAAATGGTTTTAAACCCATACTAGGTGTTTAATACGCGTAAAAAGCCGTCTTAAGCGATTTCCGAGTTATACAGGAAATCTGAGTTTTCTGATCAGGTTATAAAGTTCAAAATACTTCGTTTATTATATAAAATCAGTAGCAATTGGATTGGTGTCAAAATACTATGTAGAACTCATTTTATAAACAAAAAGGGTATAATCGGTATTTACCGAATCAAGGCGATAACCTTAGGTTATGATCAGTTTAAAAATAATTAAAAATCTTCAAAAATCTCAAAATTTTATATTACATCAGTGGGTAAAAGGTTTGGTATCAAAAATTGGGTTTAGATAGGCTTTATGCTAATTGCGCCGTTTAATTAACAAAAAGCTTTTTAAGTGCCAGTGTCTATCATCTCTGATAGGGATACGAGGTATACATCACATTTCTGGAAAAGTTTTCAGCAATCCCTAGACACTCGATTAAATTTCAGCACTGTATATCATCCTCAGACGGATGGTCAAAGTGAACGTACTATACAGACACTCGAAGATATGCTACGAGCTTGTGTTGTTGACTTAGGAGGAAGTTGGGATGATCATCTTCCATTAATCGAATTTTCATACAATAATAGTTATCATTCCAGTATTCAAGCTACACCTTTTGAAGCTTTGTATGGAAGAAAGTGCAGAACGCCCGTTTGTTGGGCAGAAGTTGGAGATGTCCAACTCACAGGACCTGATATAGTCCTGGAGACGACAGATAAGATTGTAGAGATACGTGATCGTCTCAAAGCTGCCAGGGATAGGCAGAAAAGCTACGCAGATAAAAGGCGTAAACCTCTAAAGTTCGAGGTTGGTGACAAAGTGTTACTGAAGGTATCACCCTGGAAAGGGGTAATGCGATTTGGCAAGAAGGGCAAGTTAAGCCCAAGATATATAGGACCATTCGAGATCATCGAATGTGTCGGAATAGTGGCATATAAGTTACATTTGCAAGAAGAGCTCAGTGGTATTCATAATGTATTCCACATCTGCAATCTGAAGAAATGTCTAGTTGACGAATCACTAGTCATACCGCATACGGATGTGCACATAGATGAGAGCCTGAAATTTTTGATAAACCTTTGTCGATTGAGGATCAACAGGTTAAGAAGCTTCGAAGGAAGCATGTACCGATTGTAAAGGTTAAATGGGATACCCGTAGAGGTCCCGAGTATACGTGGGAGGTAGAGTCCACAATGAAAGAGAAGTACCCTCATTTAATTCAGTAAATCTAGAGGTCGAGATTTCTTTTAAAGGGGTGAGGATGTAACACCTCGCAAAATCATGTCCAATATAGTATTGACACGTGTCATGAACTTTAAACGTGTAACGGATTGATTATGAGGGACTAAAGTTGATTAACGAATAAAGTATATGTATATAAGGATACAAAATGTCAACATATGATAATTATGCCTTTCAACAACCTTACACGATGTTTATACCCTAAAACGAATGTATCAAGAAGCATGTGAAACCGTTTGTGGAAGAAAGTGAAAGTTTACAAGACGCGAGGGTTAAATGTGTCAACATGTTTAAGTTATACCTCTGAGTGACCCTTTAGCGAACCCGGAGCCTTGTAACGATTAATTATACTCCCAAGTATAAGTGGTAAAAATTTCACAAGATTTCGGTATCGTATGAGAAAGATACGCTAACTTTCGTAATTAAGGGGTGAAAAGCGTCAACGAGGCAAAACTTGTGTTTTCGGTTATCGTTTAACAAAACCGGACCTAATTATGATTGGTTATATCTCATGGATCATAGAAATATAAATTTCATGGGTTAAAGTGCCTAAAATGGAAGAAATTACGCTTTAGAAAGTCCAGGGGGTGAAAGTGTCATTGTTTGAAACTTGTTTGCTGATCAGCTACATGTTAGCGCTGCGCCAACACCTGGGGTACTTCCCCATCGCGCGGCGCCACGGACTACCAGCTAAGAAAAATCCTTTTTAACATGGCAGCTTGCATGTATGCCGAATTCCGCGAGTTTGCCACCCACAAGCTCCTTGAAACACGTCCCTAGGTACTCGTCTTCATCCCTGGAGTTGCCATAACACTTGTGTCCATCTCCTTGATCTTCCTTGGCTATATATAGAGCCCTTGGTTGCAACATGTGAACTCACATTGAGCACTTCACATGGAAAGCTTCCAAACTCTTGTTCTGAAGATTTCTGGAGCTCAAGATCATTTCCCAAGGATCCCTAGTCGTGCATAGGACTTCAGTAAGTGTCCTTAACCTTTCTTAATTCAGTTTTACTTAGTTTATTAGCCTAAATTCAAACCGTCATAATTAAGGTTTGACTTCGTGATTAGTTAAAATTTGTCCAGTCAAATCATGAATTGAAAGTAGCTTTGAGTTGGTTATTATGTGGGTAATAAACCCTTAAAAGGGCACCCTCTGATTCCCACTCTAACTAGGTCAATTGTCGGGTCAAAGTTAATTTTAAAAAGTCAACAGAAAGCTAATTTTCACATAAACACATAATTAACGATATAGAAGCTATGAAACCTGTTTTATCACTTTTATAACTTGGTAATTAATGTAAGAACATGTCTAGGCATGTTCAACCCGACAATTTTCAGTTTAAGCTCGGTTCGGAACCGAAAGTCGCATAAGTGGACTTTTGCTTTGACTTTCAGTTCTGACCCATTAGAGCATATTTTAGAAATGCCTTAGAGCTTTATTAGGACCAGGTTACATGTTAGTATAACCCTTTGAGGTTATACAACTTGGTTCATTAGTTATCCGATTCATATGCAAGTTTCCGTTATATGCCTAAATGTTGACCAATATGCCCTTTTGACCTTAAAACAAGAATTTTGAAAATGTGAGAGGACAATAATCTTTATTATTGATTTATAAACATGTCCCTAAAATTTCACATCAATTGGAGGTCTAGATTAAAAGTTATGCTCAATAGCGTAATTAGAAAGTTTTTATTAATTAAACGGCGTAATTAGCATATAGCCTATCTAAACCTAATTTTTGATACCAAACTTTTTACCCACTGATGTAAAATAATATTTTGGGATTTTTGAATATTTTTTTTTTATTTTTTTAGCGGAGCATAACATAGGGTTCTTGCCTTAATTTTGTAATTGTCGATTTCGCCCTTTTGGCCTATAAAATGAGTTTTACAAAACATTTGGACACCCAACCTTTTGCTGCTGATTTGTTATGATAAATAAAACATTTTAAGCTTTCTAGAATGATAAAAATAAAAGTTTTTCATATAAAACTTGGAAATCGCTTAAAATCGCCTTTTTACGCGTTTTTAACGCATAGTATAAGTTAAAACTATTTTTAACATATAAAGTTTGATACCTACTGAAATTTTAAGTAAATTTATATATTTTAATAGTAAAGAAAAGTTTTTAAACTCAGATTCCCTATTTTGACCTTTAAAGCCTATGTGAAATTACCAAAATGCCCCTACGGTGCATAGTTTAGTTATAAAAGGTAAATTTCACCTATATACCATACCCTACTGTTATGACTTATAAAACTAAGTATTTTTACTGAATATATCAGACCTGAAACTCAGGTTTATATGTAAACCCTTTTATAAGCTTTAAAATGACCAAAATACCCCTACGGGGCATAGATTGAGTTTAAATTCATTTTGGGCATAATGGAAGGTATCCTACTGATATCACAACATATTTAAGGCATATTAACTTAGGCAACCTGTTCATGACTCATTTGGTTACCCGTTACGCATTATTCGCGTTCGGTGCGGTTTATGTAACTAGTTTGCATAAATTAGCCGAAACGGGTCAAACCTTATCGCTTTTATCTCAAAATCCAGAATGTGTTTAGTTTACCCATATTATACAAGTATACAAACTTGTCGGGTCTAAACCACACTCTAATCCGGTCATCGCTTAATCGTGCATTTTGAACCGTATATCTTCCTTTAAAACTAACCGGTCTAAGTTTATGCTTAATTAAGACCCGTTAGGAATCTAATAGGTTATTAAAACCTTCGTTCCATATTAGGAGCCCAGTAAAAGCTACTTGTACTTGCTGTTTGTGAATTATACTTGCTCAGGTAAATACTTTTAACTTATTTTCCCTTATACGGGCTTGGGGTACGGTATATAAAATACCGCTTGGTCGGGCATTGAATTGTTAATCGTATGAAGTTTAATTTATTGAGATGACCCGTTTAAATTGTTTTGTTTGCTTAAAACCTTTGGGGGTTAATGACCATATCCCGGATATCCTTGGCATCATTCATAGAAATGGCCACGACCTAAGCACGGGGTGTAGGCATACACCCGCCTGTGCATATATAAATAAAAAGGTATAACCGCCAGATTCGAGAATAACTTGCCGCGGGATTATATCATGTGGTGTGTCTATTAATCTTTAACCCGGTATTCAGCCCGGGCTACTGAACGTATAACGAACATTTAATTCTTTTACAAGTTTATATATAAATAATTATCCCAAGTTATAAAAGATTATTTTGTGCCATGTGCATTCAAATCTATTTTCTTAAACATTTTAAAAATGAGTCAGTTAATTGTATTTACCAGTGTAAACTGACGTATTTTCCTAAAAGGCTAAGTGCAGGTACTAAACGGAATAGGTTGGCTACTCCTAGCTTCAATAAACAGTCTTGCAAGCTTAGAAGTTAAATCTGTTGAACAATAAACTTTTGAACTTTCGATCCGCCTGTGGATCCTTTACAGTCCGTTTGTAGTACCTTGATATTACTATTTTATTCGATTTGTAATGTGATTCATCTTTTGCTTCCGTTGTGCATTTAAATTGTGTTGTTTGACTATGATGATATCAACTACGTCACGATACTCCCCACCGGGCCCACCGGTAATACGTGGAAATTCGGGGTGTGACAGGCTGGTATCAGAGCCAACATTGAGTGAATTAAACACTAGCCTTTTGTGTTTAATCTCAATGACACAGTTTGCACATTCCTCGACTTCCGAGTCTAGACAAAGAACTTAGGACTAATCCAAATTGTTTTTATTTCGAACTTTGACCTTTATATTTCTTTGTTGTCCTTTTGTTTGTTTTGACAGGACCTACTACAATGCCGCCAAGATTCCGTGGAAGGGGAAGAGGCAAGGGGCCATTCGTCGCCCCTAATGATCACAAGGCCGGGCCTTCACACCGGCGAACACCATCCGACACCCAAAGCAGGAGTCCTCAAGAACACCGGAGGACCCATATAGAACCTGCAAGGCGCTCAGTCTCGCTGAGCTCCTCCCCCTCATACCTAAACTCTTACGGGCCTCAATCAGAAAATGAGCCCCACAACTCCCACCAATCCTATATACCCCTCCAAGGCCCAACTCACCCTTCGATGACCTGACGCCTGTCTTCCAAAGCCGGTTCAACCCGGCAAACTACATTGAAGAACCAGTGGGTTTTAACCCATTGGGACACGAAGACCACTTCTCGGGCCATCATGCGATGGACATGGATGAAGACACGGATCCCGCCGAGCCTCCAACCGGGACCCCTAACCACCCCATCGAGATTTCAGATGGGTCACCTTTTTCTAGGATCACCTTATAGCGGTCCCGACAGCTATGAGGCGAGGTTTAACCAGATCGACTGGGTGTTTACTCCCAGTTACCATAACTCGCCGCAGCAGCAACAGCAGCAGGATCCTGATGTGTGCAAAATGCAACATATAAATTACATCAATTGTGGCATAAAACTAACCCTTTTTTAGTACTAATGTTGGAAAAAGTGTGCTTTTGTCTTCCTTTTGTATTTTCAGGATTGAATGAGCTAAAATTAACAAAAGAAGCAAAAAGACACAAAATCTAACATAAATACAAGAAAAGGAACAAACGTGACATGCCCGACCCCACGACAGCATCTTCCCAAGCAAAACAAGAAGACAAAAGACTGAACACGCCCCGTGCTCAGCCAGCACGGGGGCATGCCCAAGTGTCAGTAGAAAAGACAAAGTGGTAGAAGCTTCTATTGCCCACCACGGGGCCATGCTCAGCGGACACGGGGCCGTGGTCAACTATAAGATTCGCAGAATCCAGGCAAATCTTCATAATACCAATATTCTTCTGCACACGGGGTCGTGCTCAGCGGACACGGGGGCGTGGTCAACTAATAAGATTAGCTGCATTAAATGAAGAAAGAGAAGGATGTGGACACGGGGCCGTGCCCGAGCTTCTGTTCAGCCTATAAATAGGAGTGCTTGGCTCAAGCTCAAACCATCCCTTGGCACACCACCTCTCTCACACTTCACCCACCACCCACCACCACCATAACACCATCATCCACCACCATCATCCATTGTCCATCATAGAGTGTGTGAGTCGTCTCGGGATCCAAGATTGATCGTAAGAGTTCTTGACAATCAAGGCCATGTTTGCCTAAGTCTCTTACATCACTTGGTGAAGACAAAGTGCCTAATGTAATACTTTTTATTTTTAATCTTTTCGCACTTTTTAATTGGTTATGTATTAATGACTTTAATAACTAGTTTCTTATGTTGAAGGTGATTCTTCGTTATCGTTTGTCCGTGGTGTCTTGGCATTATTTTACTGTCTATATAAAATAAAAGATTTTCACCATTCATATCTCCACGGTCTATATGGAGGTATGTTGGCTACCTGGTCGGGGATTAGGGGAACGGTTTGGTAAGAGTATTGCTATTGTTCAGCTTTTAGAGATCCTGCAAGGGACCTGGGTCAAATTTAGTAGGACCTCCTTCAATACTTAACTGTATTGGATGGCGGGGGTCCAAACTCTTTGATCCCCTCATAAGTTAACTACTATTAATACTATAACCCGGCTACTTAGGACTGTATCCTTGCTAACTCAGACTACTTAGTCGAGGGTAACGTCACCTCCAAAAGAGGGGCCTACCATAATTTGCATTAATAACTTAATTAATTATCTTCCAATAATCCGACCCTTTAGGATTGTATCCTTGCTGACTCAAACTACTGGGTTGAGGGTAACGTCACCTTCAAAAGAGGGGCCTACTACAATAACTAAGATAATCTCTTAAATAAGTGTAAAAGTGCGGAAATAATCAAAGGTTACACTATACACGAGTCGGAACCAAGTGATTCATCTTGTCTATCTGTTTTTCTTTTATTTTTATTTTTTCAGCATTTTAGTTAGTTTTCTTAAGTTCAAACATTTTTCTAAACTTTTGATTTGATTAGATGTTGAGGATAAACCGGTACTAAAAGCTCTTGTGTCCTTGGACGACCTCGGTATCTTACCAACACTATACTACGCTCACGATGGGTGCACTTGCCCATATGTGTGTTTAGTGTTAGTAAATATCGTGTTTTATAAAGTTAAAACTTGGCTAAAGAAAGTGTAAAAGGGCTTAAAATATACTTAAACTTATATACACGCATCAAGTTTTTGGCGCCGTTGCCGGGGACACAAGGATTTTAAGAAAGTTAGGAATCAGCGGCCTAATCATTTTTCTTATTTTTCTATTTTTTTAGGATTTTTTTTAATTTTTCACCTTCTGCAGAGCTCAGCATGGGCCGTGCCTGGTCGGACACGGGCCGTGTCCAGCCTTGTTACTGGCAGTTTTTATTTTCCGAGTTATAGAGAGCTGAACACGGGGCCGTGTCGGTGCAACACGGGGCCGTGCCCAACTCCCAGTAACAGGGATCCGGAAAACAATCACTGTATCTCTGACCACGGGCCGTGTTCACGAACACGGGGCCGTGGTGAACCTTCTGACCAACGATCTTTTCTGTTTTTCTTACAGGACTTGGAATCCAGGCGCCACATTTGAACTTCCTACCTAGTGCATGAGCTCCAGTTCTAGTAGAGACATAAAAGAACCTCTAGAAGAACCCGAACACTTTCTCAGAAAAAGACTTAAAGCTAAAAACCAAGAGAAAGTTTCGGGGGACCCACTTCCAATGGCGGACCAACGTACCCTTATGGATTACCTACGACCCACTGTAGGTAATCTCGGCGCCGCTATCAATGCACCGAATGTCGAGGCCAATAACTTCGAACTTCGGCCGCATTTGATACAAATGCTTCAAAACTCCGCAACCTTCCATGGGCTTGCGGACGAGGATCCCCATCTACATATTACTAATTTCTTAGAAATATGTGATACCTTTCGGATCAATGGAGCATCAAACGACGCCATTCGCCTTCGGATGTTTCCATTTTCACTAAAAGACCGAGCTAAGGCTTGGCTTAACACCCTCCTAGTTGGCTCGGTAAACACCTGGGATGAACTAACCCAAAAGTTTCTATATAAGTATTTCCCTCCTGCTAAAACGGCTAAATTAATGACTGAAATTAATACATATTCACAAGAGGATGGGGAATCCTTATATGAAACTTGGGAAAGGTTCAAGGAGCTACTAAGAAAGTGTCCTCATCACGGTCTTGCGGTATGGCAACAAGTATCCACTTTCTACGATGGGTTGTTGCCACACACAAGACAAACACTTGATTCTAGCTCCGGGGGACTTTTAGGTAATCGTCGCCCAAATGAAATATATAATCAAATTGAGGAAATTGCTCAAACCAATTTTCAATGGCACACTCCCCGAGGCAATCAATCTATTGCCCCGGGTGCCCATAAGGTTGATGAAAGCACTTCTTTACAAGCCCAAATCGAAGCCCTTTCTTCAAAAATAAAAAAATTAGAAATGACAAAAACGGTCTCGATTATGGCTTGTGAAGGGTGTGGTGGGCCACATGAAAATTGGGGTTGTATGAAAGAATTAGATGAACAAACGGAAACGGTAAACTACATTGATAACAGACCTAGGCCGTCGGGTCCTCTAACGGGTACCTACAACCAAGGATGGCGTAACCACCCAAACCTTGGTTGGAGAGATCCCGGCAATAGTAGTAACCAACAAAACCAACGAACTAACTTTCAACAACCACAAAAATTTTCTCAACAACAAGGTGGACGAGAAAGGCATGAAGATACTGTATCTCGCCTCATCTCCGACACCGAAAAGAAAAACTCGGATCGATTTCAGCAATTGGAATCGAATTTTAGAAATCAACAAGCTAGCATTCAAAACATTGAAAAACAATTAAATCAAGTAGCTCAAAATTTCTCCGAGAGACCACAAGGCGCGTTACCGATCAATACCGAAACCAACCCAAAAGCGCAAGTACATCTCATCACGTTGAGAAACCGAACCGTGGGTCCCGAGGAGGCTCCATTACCGGAAGTTGAAAGAAGCCAACCCACGACTTCAACCGCGCCCCAACCAGAAAAGGCTTCTCCACCAATTCAAGAGCACACCAAGACTCCTCTGGTTCCATACCCCGGTCGGTTAAATCATCAAAAGACCGATGAGCAATTCGCAAAGTTCAAAAACTTACTAAAACAATTGCATGTTAATATTCCTTTTATTGAAGTTCTTGCCCAAATGCCTAAATATGCAAAATTTATGAGGGACTTCCTCACTCATAAAAGGAAAATTGAATCATTGCAATTAGTTAACTTAGGCGAACAATGCTCCGCCTTAGTACTCAACAAACTCCCACAAAAGAAAATTGATCCCGGAAGCTTCACGATTCCTTGCTCGATTGGGGAATCCCCCGTTCGTAATGCATTAGCCGATCTTGGGGCTAGCATTAACCTCATGCCCACATCAATGTTCAAACGACTCAGCCTAGGAACAACGAGCCCTACAAAGATGAGCATACAACTCGCCGACAGATCCGTCAAATTTCCACAAGGTGTCGCTGAAAATCTATTGGTCAAAGTTGACAATTTCGTTTTCCCAACCGACTTTGTCATCTTAGACATGGAAGAAGACGCCGATGTTCCTCTCATCCTCGGGAGGCCATTTCTAGCCACCGCCCAAGCAGTGATTGATATGAATGACGGAACACTAACATTGAAGTTTGGGGACAAGGAAGTGAAGTTTGGAGTGGGAAAGCGAGTAGAAGACGAAGACCCGATCGACTACATGAAGGTCATAGACTAAAGCTTGGATGACGCTCTCCGACGGTGTAACATGGGATGCGAGACATCCCACTTGAGTAACATATGACCAGGCTTTGGGTCTAGCCAAGGACCCTTATAAACGTGGCGCACCACGGAGGCATTCCGCGGAACTATCCTTAGTTTAATTTAGATTAGTTTTTATGTTTTCTAGTTTAGTTTTAATTTTCAGGAATAAAACACACTTGATATGGAAAAGGATACAAGGGAAAACTTGAACTAGCACCCCATGCAGGAAAACAGGGTCGTCCGACAATTTTCTTCGTTTACAGTAAGCTAGGCACGGGCCGTGTCCACCCAACACGGCCCCGTGCTGCACAGTCTGCAGAAAAGACCCAGTTCAGGTAACTGGACACGGGCCGTGTTCACCCAACACGCCCCCATGTCCAGGCTTCTGTTTCTTTTGTTTAATTTTTGTTACTGGCACTTGAACACGGGGCCGTGCCCGGACAACACGGGGCCGTGTTCAGAGCCCAGTAACACAAAATTTTTGCTTAAATCACACCTTTTACACATTCAATCAACCTAAAAACTTATTTTTGGGACACATTGAGGATAATGTGTAATTTAAGTGTGGGGGGGAAGCTAAAACCTTGAATCTTGCAAGTCCTAAATACAAGTCTTACACAAAACTCTATTGGAACCGCTAATCACCCCAATTTTTTTCAAAAAATTTCATTTTTTTACTTGTCTATGTTTAATTTGGGAATTTCAAAGTTCTAAAAAGGTTATATTTTTACAAATTTACAACCGATAGCGTCGTGATAAAAAGAACCAACATAAGAAAATTATGAAAAGGCATGACAAGCTTAGTTAAAATTTAATTATATATACTTGATCACATAAAAAACCCATTCCCACAAAAGTGAGTTTTGAGCCTTTATTTAGCATACAAATACAAATCTTTAAACTAAATGCTCATTTTTCGTTTCTTGTGTGAATAGCCGCTTGGTTCTTACGACTCTAGAACTTGCCATGACGATACATTCCCGGTCCTTACCAACTTAAACCCGAGTAAGTAAATGATGGAGGCATTAGGACTAACCCTTTTATTTCTACACCATTATTTTTCTTTTTTTTTTACCACCTACCCAAAATCCCCCTAGTTAGCCCCTTTGAGCCTAAACCTTTTCATTTCATAACCCAAACAAACACCCTTTTACCCACCTAAACCTTTTTCATTTTTAACCCTTTGTTTTAGTAACTAGCTCGGTTCTTCGTATGACTTTTCAAAAAAAATGTGTGTTGATGATGAAGCAAAAACAAATAAACAAGCAAGTTCATCAAAAATAACTTTGTTTGGAATAATGGCTTCATCAAAATAATAAAAATTTGAAAAATAGAAAGTCTTACGAAAACCGATGCTTTTTACGCTTTTTCACCCTTTTTTTCTACTAACCACCAACCACCAACCCAACCACCTACCTTTAACCCAAGCCTAACCCTTCACCCAAAAAGTCCTCTTGATATTTACAAAGGTATATGGTTAAAAAGGAGGAGGATTGATTGCTTGGCAAGCCTATGGTAGGAGTAAGTTTCATGCCGCTCTCGAGTGATCCACTAAAATACATTTCCGGCCGAGTGTTGAGTGATCCACCGTGAGGTATATGAACTTGTATATAAAGAGAATTTTAAAGAGGCATGTTATGCCCTAATAAGTAGTTTATCTTATGAAAAGTTTTAAAAAAATCATGACGAATAGGATTGTAAATAAATAAAAATAAAACTTAATAAAGAATCTTGGAAATCCCGACACTCTATGACAAGCCTAAAAACTTTCTCTTCTACCCATTCCATTTGAGAGTGTAAAGCCACATTATAAAGAGTTTTGCTTGAGGACAAGCAAAGATTCAAGTGTGGGGGTATTTGATGTGTGCAAAATGCAACATATAAATTACATCAATTGTGGCATAAAACTAACCATTTTTTAGTACTAATATTGGAAAAAGTGTGCTTTTGTCTTCCTTTTGTATTTTCAGGATTAAATGAGCTCAAATTAACAAAAGAAGCAAAAAGACAGCAAAATCTAACATAAATACAAGAAAAGGAACAAACGTGACATGCCCGACCCCACGATAGCATCCTCCCGAGCAAAACAAGAAGACAGAAGACTGAACACGCCCCGTGCTCAGCCAGCACGGGGGCGTGCCCAAGTGTCAGCAGAAAAGACAAAGTAGTAGAAGCTTCTATTGCCCACCACGGGGCCGTGCTCAGCGGACACGGGGCCGTGGTCAACTATAGGATTCGCAGAATCCAGGCAAATCTTTATAGTACCAATATTCTTCTGCACACGGGGTCGTGCTCAGCGGACATGGGGGCGTGGTCAACTAATAAGACAAGTTGCATTAAATGAAGAAAGAGAAGGATGTGGACACGGGGCCGTGCCCACTAGACACGGGGCCGTGCCCGAGCTTCTGTTCAGCCTATAAATAGGAGTGCTTGGCTCAAGCTTAAACCATCCCTTGGCACACCACCTCTCTCACACTTCACCCACCACCACCATAACACCATCATCCACCACCATCATCCATTGTCCATCATAGAGTGTGTGAGTCGTCTCGGGATCCAAGATTGATCGTAAGAGTTCTTGACAATCAAGGCCATGTTTGCCTAAGTCTCTTACATCACTTGGTGAAGACAAAGTGTCTAGTGTAATACTTTTTATTTTTAATCTTTTCGCACTTTTTAATTGGTTATGTATAAATGACTTTAATAACTAGTTTCTTATGTTGAAGGTGATTCTTCCTTATCGTTTGTCTGTGGTGTCTTGGCATTATTTTACTGTCTATATAAAATAAAAGATTTTCACCATTCATATCTCCACGGTCTATATGGAGGTATGTTGGCTACCTGGTCGGGGGTTAAGGGAACGGTTTGGTAAGAGTCTTGCCGTTGTTCAGCGTTTAGAGATCCTGAAAGGGACCTGGGTCAAATTTAGTAGGACCTCCTTCAATACTTAACGGTATTGGATGGCGGGGGTCCAAACTCTTTGATCCTCTCATAAGTTAACTACTATTAATACTATAACCAGGCTACTTAGGACTGTATCCTTGCTGACTCAGACTACTTAGTCGAGGGTAACGTCACCTCCAAAAGAGGGGCCTACCATAATTTGCATTAATAACTTAATTAATTATCTTCCAATAATCCGACCCTTTAGGATTGTATCCTTGCTGACTCAAACTACTGGGTTGAGGGTAACGTCACCTTCAAAAGAGGGACCTACTACAATAACAAAGATAATCTCTTAAATAAGTGCAAAAGTGCGAAAATAATCAAAGGTTACACTATACACGAGTCGGAACCAAGTGATTCATCTTGTCTATCTGTTTTTCTTTTATTTTTATTTTTTCAGCATTTTAGTTAGTTTTCTTAAGTTAAAACATTTTTCTAAACTTTTGATTTGATTAGACGTTGAGGATAAACCGGTACTAAAAGCTCTTGTGTCCTTGGACGACCTCGGTATCTTACCAACACTATACTACGCTCACGATGGGTGCACTTGCCCATATGTGTGTTTAGTGTTAGTAAATATCGTGTTTTATAAATTTAAAACTTGACTAAAGAAAGTGTAAAAGGGCTTAAAATATACTTAAACTTATATACACACTTCACACGCATCAAGTTTTTGGCGCCGTTGCCGGGGACACAAGGATTTTAAGAAAGTTAGGAATCAGCGGCCTAATCATGACTGAAATTAATACATATTCACAAGAGGATGGGGAATCCTTATATGAAACTTGGGAAAGGTTAAAGGAGCTACTAAGAAAGTGTCCTCATCACGGTTTTGCGGTATGGCAACAAGTATCCACTTTCTACAATGGGTTGTTGCCACACACAAGACAAACACTTGATTCTAGCTCCGGGGGTCTTTTAGGTAATCGTCGCCCAAATGAAATATATAATCAAATTGAGGAAATTGCTCAAACCAATTTTCAATGGCACACTCCCCGAGGCAATAAATCTATTGCCCCGGGCGCCCATAAGGTTGATGAAAGCACTTCTTTACAAGCCCAAATCGAAGCCCTTTCTTCAAAAATAAAAAAAATAGAAATGACAAAAACGGTCTCGGTTATGGCTTGTGAAGGGTGTGGTGGGCCACATGAAAATTGGAGTTGTATGAAAGAATTAGATGAACAAACGGAAATGGTAAACTACATTAATAACAGACCTAGGCCGTCGGGTCCTCCAACGGGTACCTACAACCAAGGATGGCGTAACCACCCAAACCTTGGTTGGAGAGATCCCGGCAATAGTAGTGACATTCAACCCAATTACTACTTATACCAGTGTAGTGACATTCAACCCAATACCTTCATACGCCGGTGCAGCGGTGTATAACCCGTTTGAGCAGTCGGCCCATACCAACTACAACTATGGTGAGGCTGACCCATACCTGGTAGCGGCAAGCTACAATGCCCTTCATCCGGAAGGACCCTTTGGAGTCCCATATCAAGCTGGATATCCACACTATGGGTACCCACCTTATGGGTATCAACAACCGCCACCTCCTCAACCTCCGCTGTATCAGCAGCCCCCGCAGTCGCCAGTGATATCGCCACCGCAACATCAGGAGATTCTTCATAGGTTGAGTCAGGTGCAGCAGGAGGTTCGAGAAAGGCATAGGCAAAACCGAGGAATTTTCAAGGGTCTGGCAAGCTTAATCAAAGGGAAGACCAAGAAGGATCATTAAATCCTTTATTTGTTTAATTGTATTTCTTTAATGTTTAATCAAGTCCCTGCGTTGACATCTGTTTCTGTAATCAGTCCCTGCGAGGACTTGTAGTTTCTGTTTAGCCCCTGCGTGGGCATGTCTTTCTGTTTAGCCCCTGCGTGGGCAAGTATTTCTTTTAAAGTCACGTTTAGGGCAAACATGTACTCTTTAAGTTTTGTAGTGGAATGGTTTAATTTAAAATTTCATTTTTGTTAATTATATGCATAAACATAAATTATGAAATAAATAAAAATTTTCATTCCTTTTATAAGATCTGCAACTATAATAAAATTTAAAAAGGAAAAACCTAGCCCATGTGTCATAGCAAGACAGGGCCATGATGGTAGATCCTCAATTAGATTCAGATCATGGTTAACAATCTCAATTTAAGATTCACTCCGTTTTAAATATTAATAAGAATCTTAAAGGGTATAACCTAGCCTACATGTCATTATAAGACCTGGCCATGATTGTAATACCTGTTTAAAAAGAGATTCAAATCCTTGTTAACATCTGAAAACATGTTAACATTCCTGGCTGATGTGATTCGTAAAATCACACGTGTCATTCTTATATTGGATTATTTAAAATCCTTATTTATTATATAAACATCCATTTGCGATGTAGGGCCTACGGGCCATATTCATTATCATATAAGACAAAAGACAGTTGTACTCTTCGACCCCCTGTTTAGAAGAGGTAATAAACTATGATTAAAACCTCAATACCTTGATCCTATAAGATCATGACTAAAAATTTAAAACTGTCCATGTGTCCATATGCAAACCCAGGGATTTCACCGGGGAGAAAGGAGCAGTTGATTGCATGTCATGGTTAGACGAGATGGACACTGTGGTAGATATCAGTGGTTGCGCTGATAAGGATGTGGTAAAGTTTGTATCTCAATCATTCAAAGGCGAGGCACTAGCGTGGTGGAGGTCTTTGATTCAGGCCACTGGGAAGATCCCATTGTACAATCTGTCTTGGAATCAGTTTGTGACGTTTATTAAGGAAAACTACTGCCCTCAGCATGAGGTTGAAAAGATTGAGTCTGATTTCTTGTCTTTGGTTATGAAAAACCTAGATTGTCAAGCCTACTTTACGAGCTTCAATACTATGTCAAGATTAGTTCCTTATCTTGTGACACTAGAACCCAAGCGGATAGCTCGTTTCATAGGGGGTTTAGCCCCTGAGATCAAGGCGAGTGTGAAGGCCTCTAGACCAGCTACTTTTAGATCTGCAGCTGATATATCATTATCTCTGACTCTGGACCCGGTCAGGCAGAGATCACTCAGAAACACCGATGCTGAGAAAAGAAAGCGTGAGGATGACAACTCACGAGGCCAGACAAGAAGCATAAAGGAAACATTGACCACAAAAAGGGTTTTGGAACTAAAAAGGATGGTCATCAGTCGGGCGATAACCCCGAGTGTAAAATGTGTAAGAAGCACCATTTCGGGAGGTGCAGATATGAGTCGAAATCCCAATCGCAGCCAAGGCCTTGTGGAATTTGTAAATCTTCTGAGCACAAGACATTGGACTGTAAGAAAATCAAGGATGCAACGTGCTATAACTGCAATGAAAAAGGGCATATCAAGTCCAACTGCCCAAAGTTTGCTAAGTAGGCTGAGGATGGGAAAAAGACCAATGCTAGGGTCTTCCGAATGGATGCACGAGAAGCTGTTCAGGACGATAATGTGATAACAGGTACCTTTCTCATTAATGACGTTTATGCAAGAGTGTTATTTGATTCTGGAGCAGATAAGTCATTTGTTGATGATAAGTTTTGTAAGTTGTTAAATCTACCTGTTAGAACCCTAAGCATAAAATATGAGGTTGAATTAGCCGATGGCACCATAGAAACCGCATCAACTGCATTAGATGGATGTTTCATATCCATTAGGAACCACTCTTTTCCTTTGTCCTTACTTCCTTTGAAATTAGCCGGTTTCGACATAGTAATAGGCATGGATTGGTTATCTCATAACCAAGCCCAGATCGTTTGCAACAAGAAGCAAGTGGTGATCAAGACTCCGTCTGGTGAACCACTTACCATTCAGGGAGATACCCAGTATGGACTGCCTGAGCAAGTGTCTATGCTCAAGGCATCTAGGTACTTGAAGAAGGGTTGTGTTATTTATATGGCACATGTAACTATTGATGAGCAGAAGCTCAAGATTGAAGATATCCCTGTCATTTCTGAGTACCCAGAAGTTTTCCCTGAAGAACTACCTGGTTTACCACCAGATAGGCAAGTGGAGTTCAGAATCTACATTATACCTGGAGCAGCACCTGTTGCAAGAGCACCTTACCGGTTAGCCCCAACTGAGATGAAAGAATTAAGGACCCAGTTAGATGATTTGTTGGCAAAAGGTTTTATTAGACCTAGCCCATCCCCCTGGGGAGCACCAATTCTGTTTGTAAAGAAGAAAGATGGATCAATGCGCTTGTGCATTGATTATCGTGAGCTAAACAAGGTTACTATCAAGAATAGATATCCATTGCCCAGGATCGATGATCTGTTCGATCAACTGCAAGGGGCAAGTTACTTCTCCAAGATTGACTTAAGGTCAGGCTATCATCAGCTGAAGGTTAGAGATGAAGATGTGCACAAGACTGCATTTAGAACTCGTTATGGTCACTACGAGTTCTTAGTGATGCCGTTCGGGCTCACTAATGCACCAGCAGCGTTCATGGACCTCATGAATCGCGTTTGCAAACCCTACTTAGACAAGTTTGTCATTGTCTTCATTGATGACATTCTTATTTATTCAAATAATCAGGCTAGCCATGAGAAGCACCTTCGGTGTATTCTTAAACTTCTTCAACAAGAAAAGCTTTACGCCAAGTTTTCAAAGTGTGAATTTTGGCTTCGCGAAGTCCAATTCCTTGGACATATGGTTAGCGAGCGTGGTATCCAGGTGGATCCCGCTAAGATTGAAGCTATCATGAATTGGCAAGAACCAAAGACGCCCATGGAGATTCGCAGCTTCTTAGGCCTGGCAGGATATTACAGGCGTTTTATTGAAAATTTCTCAAGGATTGCAGCACCCCTAACTTCGTTTACTAGAAAGAATATTAAGTTTGATTGGGGTCCTAAGCATCAAGAATCTTTCGATATTCTTAAACAGAAGTTAAGCAATGCTCCTGTGTTGACATTGCCTGAAGGAATAGAAGAATTTGTAGTATACTGGAAGTGACAAGATGTACTTGGATTTGAAGGCAAATTATTGGTGGATAGGCTTGAAGAAGTCTATAGCTACTTATGTAGCCAAATGTCTGACATGTGCTCAAGTTAAAGCAGAACACCAGAAGCCGTCAGGTTTGCTGCAACAACCTGAACTTCCCACCTGGAAGTGGGAAATGGTGACTATGGATTTTATCACCAAGTTGCCAAAGACGAAGAAAGGAAATGATACTATTTGGGTTATAGTGGATAGACTGACTAAGTCAGCCCACTTCTTACCGATTAAGGAAACACACAGCTCAGATAAGTTAGCTCAGCTGTACGTGGACGAGATTGTATCTCTCCACGGAGTGCCAGTGTCTATCATCTCTGATAGCGATACGAGGTATACATCGCATTTCTGGAAAAGTCTTCAGCAATCCCTAGGCACTCGATTAAATTTCAGCACTGCATATCATCCTTAGACGGATGGTCAAAGTGAATGTACTATACAGACACTCGAAGATATGCTACGAGCTTGTGTTATTGACTTAGGAGGAAGTTGGGATGATCATCTTCCATTAATCGAATTTGCATACAATAATAGTTATTATTCCAATATTCAAGCTGCACCTTTTGAAGCTTTGTATGGAAGAAAGTGCAGAACGCCCGTTTGTTGGGCAGAAGTTGGAGATGTCCAACTCACAGGACCTGATATAGTCCTGGAGACGACAGATAAGATTGTACAGATACGTGATCGTCTCAAAGCTGCCAGGGATAGGCAGAAGAGCTACGCAGATAAAAGGCGTAAACCTCTAAAGTTCGAGGTTGGTGACAAAGTGTTACTGAAGGTATCACCCTGGAAAGGGGTAATGCGATTTGGCAAGAAGGGCAAGTTAAGCCCAAGATATATAGGACCATTCGAGATCATCGAATGTGTCGGAATAGTGGCATATAAGTTACATTTGCCAGAAGAGCTCAGTGGTATTCATAATGTATTCCACATCTGCAATCTGAAGAAATGTCTAGCTGACGAATCACTAGTCATACCGTATACGGATGTGCACATAGATGAGAGCCTGAAATTTTTGAGAAACCTTTGTCGATTGAGGATCGACAGGTTAAGAAGCTTCGAAGGAAGCATGTACCGATTGTAAAGGTTAAATGTGATACCTGTAGAGGTCCCGAGTATACGTGGGAGGTAGAGTCCACAATGAAAGAGAAGTACCCTCATTTATTTCAGTAAATCTAGAGGTCGAGATTTCTTTTAAGGGGGTGAGGATGTAACACCTCGCAAAATCATGTCCAATATAGTATCGACACGTGTCATGAACTTTAAACGTGTAACGGATTGATTACGAGGGACTAAAGTTGATTAACGAATAAAGTATATGTATATAAGGATACAAAATGTCAACATATGATAATTATGCCTTTCAACAACCTTACAAGATGTTTATACCCTAAAACGAATGTATCAAAAAGCATGTGAAACCGTTTGTGGAAGAAAGTGAAAGTTTACAAGACGCGAGGGTTAAATGTGTCAACATGTTTAAGTTATACCTCTGAGTGACCCTTTAGCGAACCCGGAGCCTTGTAACGATTAATTATACTCCCAAGTATAAGTGGTAAAAATTTCACAAGATTTCGGTATCGTATGAGAAAGATACGCTAACTTTCGTAATTAAGGGGTTAAAAGCGTCAACGAGGCAAAACTTGTGTTTTCGGTTATCGTTTAACAAAACTGGACCTAATTATGATTGGTTATATCTCATGGATCATAGAAATATAAATTTCATGGGTTAAAGTGCCTAAAATGGAAGAAATTACGCTTTAGAAAGTCCAGGGGGTGAAAGTGTCATTGTTTGAAACTTGTTTGCTGATCAGCCACATATTGGCGTTGCGCCAACACCTGGGGTACTTCCCCGTTGCGCGGTGCCACGGACTACCAGCTCAAAAAAATCCTCTTTAACATGGCACCTTGCATGTATGCCGAATTCCGCGAGTTTGCCACCCACTAGCTCCTTGAAACACGTCCCTAGGCACTTGTCTTCATCCCTGGAGTTGCCATAACACTTGTGTCCATCTCCTTGATCTTCCTTGGCTATATATAGAGCCCTTGGTTGCAACAGGTGAACTCACATTGAGCACTTCACTTGGAAAGCTTCCAAACTCTTGTTCTGAAGATTATTGGAGCTCAAGATCATTTCCCAAGGATCCCTAGTCGTGCATAGGACTTCAGTAAGTGTCCTTAACCTTTCTTAATTCAGTTTTACTTAGTTTATTAGCCTAAAGTCAAACCGTCGTAATTAAGGTTTGACTTTTGATTAATTAAAATTTGTACAGTTAAATCACGAATTGAAAGTAGCTTTGAGTTGGTAATTATGTGGGTAATAAACCCTTAAAAGGGCACCCTCTGATTCCCACTCTAACTAGTTCAATTGTCGGGTCAAAGTTAATTTTAAAAAGTCAACAGAAAGCTTAAACACATAATTAACGATATATAAGCTATGAAACCTGTTTTATCACTTGTATAACTTGGTGATTAATGTAAGAACATGTCTAGGCATGTTCAACCCGACAATTTTCAGTTTAAGCTCGGTTCGGAACCGAAAATCGCATAAGTGGACTTTTACTTTGACTTTCAGTTCTGACCCATTAGACCATATTTTAGAAATACCTTAGAGCTTTATTAGGACCAGGTTACATGTTAGTATAACCCTCTGAGGTTATACAACTTGGTTCATTAGTTATCCGATTCATATGCAAGTTTCTGTAATATGCCTAAATGTTGACCAATATGCCCTTTTGACCTTAAAACAAGAATTTTGAAAATGTGAGAGGATAATAATCTTTATTACTGGTTTATAAACATGTCCCTAAAATTTCACATCAATTGGAGGTCTTGATTAAGAGTTATGCTCAATAGCGTAATTAGAAAGCTTTTTATTAATTAAACGGCGTAATTAGCATATAGCCTATCTAAACCCAATTTTGGATGCCAAACTTTTTACCCACTGATGTAAAATAATATTTTGGGATTTTTGAAGATTTTTATTTATTTTTTTAGCTGAGCATAACATAGGGTTCTAGCCTTAATTCGGTAATTGTCGATTTCGCCCTTTTGGCCTATAAAATGAGTTTTACAAAACATTTGGACACCCAACCTTTTGCTACTAATTTGTTATGATAAATAAAACATTTTAAGCTTTCTGGAATGATAAAAATATCAGCTTTTCATATAAAACCCAGAAATCGCTTAAAATCGCCTTTTACGCGTTTTTAACGCATAGTATAAGTTAAAACTATTTTTAACATATAAGGTTTGATACCTACTGATGTTTTAATTAAATTTATATATTTTAACAGTAAAGAAAAGTTTTTAAACTCAGATTCCCTATTTTGACCTTTAAAGCCTATGTGAAATTACCAAAATGCCCCTACGGTGCATAGTTTAGTTATAAAAGGT
Source organism: Helianthus tuberosus (assembly GCA_030545235.1). Taxonomy (NCBI): domain Eukaryota; kingdom Viridiplantae; phylum Streptophyta; class Magnoliopsida; order Asterales; family Asteraceae; genus Helianthus; species Helianthus tuberosus. The sequence continues at coordinate 158,125,006 of CM060418.1, read as the reverse complement.
AAATTTCACCTATATACCATACCCTACTGTTATGACTTATAAAAATAAGTATTTTTACTGAATATATCAGACCTGAAACTCAGGTTTATATGTAAAACCTTTTATAAGCTTTAAAATGACGAAAATACCCTTACGGGGCATAGATTGAGTTTAAATTCATTTTGGGCATAATGGAAGGTATCCTACTGATATCACAACATATTTAAGGCATATTCACTTAGGAAACCTGTTCATGACTCATTTGGTTACCCGTTACGCATTATTCGCGTTCGGTGCGGTTTATGTAACTAGTTTGCATAAATTAGCCGAAACGGGTCAAACCTTATCGTTTTTATCTCAAAATCCAGAATGTGTCTAGTTTACCCATATTATACAAGTATACAAACTTGTCGGGTCTAAACCACACTCTAATCCGGTCATCGCTTAATCATGCGTTTTGAACCGTATATCTTCCTTTAAAACTAACTGGTCTAAGTTTATGCTTAATTAAGACCCGTTAGGAATCTAATAGGTTATTAAAACCTTCGTTCCATATTAGGAGCCCAGTAAAAGCTACTTGTACTTGCTGTTTGTGAATTGTACTTGCTCAGGTAAATACTTTTAACTTATTTTCCCTTATACGGGCTTGGGGTACGGTATATAAAATACCGCTTGGCCGGGCATTGAATTGTTAATCATATGAAGTTTAATTTATTGAGACGACCCGTTTAAATTGTTTTGTTTGCTTAAAACCTTTGGGGGGTTAATGACCATGTCCCGGATATCCTTGGCATCATTCATAGAAATGGCCACGACCTAAGCACGGGGTGTAGGCATACACCCGCCTGTGCATATATAAATAAAAAGGTATAACCGCCGGATTCAAGAATAACTCACCGCGGGATTATATCATGTGGTGTGTCTATTAATCTTTGACCCGGTATTCAGCCCGGGCTACTGAACGTATAACGAACATGTAATTCTTTTACAAGTTTATATATAAATAATTATCCCAAGTTATAAAAGATTATTTTGTGCCATGTGCATTCAAATCAATTTTCTTAAACATTTTAAAAATGAGTCAGTTAATTGTATTTACCAGTGTAATCAAGTCCATGCATGGACATCTGTTTCTGTAATCATTAAATCCTTTACGGTTTTCGTATAGTATAAGACCATAATCCTGTAATTACGGTTACAATTACTATGAAAAATACGGGTTATTAAAAACTTTTACAATTTAAAGTAATACAACATAAAGTGATTTATTTCATCATTTAAGAATAACGACGAAACAACTTGCGGAAGCTTCATTTTCGTGTGTTCGGTCCTTTGTCATCGCTTGATCTTCATCCGGGTACTCCAGATATCCACCTATGATCAAAACCAACATAGAAGTTAGTTTTGATAACTTAAATATAAGTTTAAATAAGTTCTACGCATCAAACTATCAATCAAAATAATTTTTCTGACTTTTATGTCTCCCGCGTGTCGCGAGAGACTCAACACAACATATCGCTTTAACCCGTTTTCCTCGCTTTACTATATTGACCCGTAGGTTCCTTCGCATAGCCTCGCAGGCTTTTTCCTTAGATTTCCACCCTCTAAGGTAAAAACCCATCAATTCGTTTCTTTCTATTCGTGATCTGAGGGTCTTTTGGTTCCGTAGACTTAACATTAATTATAATCCCGTAGGTTATGATGATCTCGTAGATCATCTTTTATTCGAATCCTTATTCAATTGTGTGTGTATATATATATGGCGTCAAGGCACCCCCTTTTTATGTTTAGAATTATTCAATTTTGCTTTTTGTATTTCTTTTGACCTTGACCGTAGTCTAAGGCTACATTTATTTCTTTCGAATTATCTTTCCGACTTTATGACTTCTAACGTCATTTACACGTCGGTTTGTCCTACACTTACCATTACCCGGTTCTTACCTATGCTTCTTTACGACCCGTTACCCGGGTTCTTTATTATTTCGCGCTTCCATTATTCGGTTTGTGCTTACTTGCACTATCAAGCTTTTATACTTTATTTATCTCGTTTGACTTATTCGTGTGAGATTTCCTTACTCATGAACGTCAAACTTCGTTCTTTATTCGGCCCGTTCAACTTTAAAATAGTTGAACGTAGTTATCAAAATTTCTGTTTGCAAATTCTCATCGTCTTTTAGTCATGACTCTTAATCCGAGTCCTTTGGCTTTCTATTTCGCGTACCCGTCTCTTGGTTTACGCATACTTTCAAAATCCTACCCATCTATCGGGTATCTCTACCGAAGTTATCATCAAGTAACCATTCTTATATGGTTTTAGACATCATCTTAATTTATTTGATCGTCTTAGGGAAATCCATTGCTTTTATTTAGTCAAGTCTTTTATTCTTTTATTCTACCCCTTTGACTTGTCTATGTGAATTTCATCACTTATGACAGTCAAACTTTATCTTTATGCCTTAGCATTCTCATTAGTTGGTTTGTATTTTCATTTACTTTAATCTTTGTCCCTTCTCTTGGGCTCATTATTCTAACGTAATACGCTCCCTGTCATCCGACTTGCGTTTACGTTTACTATCAAACATCTTACTTGTTTGACTCATTTGGGTACCATTTAAGTTAATTCCATTCACCCCGTCCTTACTACATCGGACGTAAATGTGTCTGCTACAAGAAGTTCATGGTATCATATGCCACTACTTACTTGGCCAGAGTAAGCGATCAACACATGATACACATGACCTTTTTGTAGTTTTCACATCACACCCCATGTAAGTAACGCCCCTATTTATTTCATATCTCTGATTTCATTTTAGTAAAACTTTATTTAATTGCAAAACAACAATCATTAGTTTTACTAGTTTTACTTTTGTACATATAAAATGTTTTTTTATTGAACTATTATATAATCACATTCGTTAATGTGATCGCTACTTTTCTCAATAACATTATATTGAGAGTTTTCCACTTGGATAATTACCCCCCGTCCAAGTTTCCATATTGAAGGGGTAAGGTCCCAAAAACCTCATAAAAGGGATTTGAGACCATACCACAAACCAACCTTTTTAGCCTTTCGACCTTGCGCGGCCGCGCATCGGTCTTACAAAGAAGGAAACTCAGTGATTCACAATCGCGCGCCCAAAAGGAAAACATGAATCCTTGCGCCTTCTTCAATACCTCCGCCTAAATATCCAGACTTGGATATTATTTTACCCAGACTTGGGATTTATTTGTCTGTGTCTACACAGCAAGGTGTCACACCAGATTACAGCAGTAATCTTCTAGAAAGAAATACAATCGTGCACCACCCAGACGGTTATAACCGTCTGGACACGTGTCATCCCCACAAGCAACCCCAGAATCACAACGAAGGCATGCAATTGGAGAGTAATCTCCACTTAATCACTTTCCACGTGGCAATCCCCTAGCCGTAGATCAAACCACGATCCGTGTGCATTCACACCGGATCGAGACAACTCAACAATTGGATCAAAGAACTTAACGGAAGAAAATATAACCGCTACGGCGTTAGCATCTTCCGTGATCTTTTCAATAACAGGTTTTCCCTCCCAAAACTCCCGGTTATAAATAAGAGAACTGTTCAGGTATAAACTCAGATTACTCTCACTTCTCCAATACTTATCTTCTCCGTTACCGATACTTATTCTCATGCCGGAGTCGGGTCAAGGAGAGAACCCTCTTCTCCCCTTAACGAGGCTAACGGTGTTCTTTTTTGCAGAACTACCGGAGAAGAAATTCCATTGCAACTGGATCAACCGAGAGAGAGCTAACCCTTTTATGCGGATTCAAACCCCCTAACTATCTCGGTTCCGACCATTTAGTTAGTGTTTCTTCATTAGCGCCCACCGTTTTCTCAGTTTTTCTAGTTTCTACCTCGTTTCGATTCAGTTCATTCCGTTTTCTGTTTTTGCACATGGCAGAGAATTCATCATCTCACCGGCAACCTGGTCCTCGACCAGACGCCGGAAACAATTTACAACTAGAAGAATCTCCAGAACATTGGTTTAGCAGATGCCAAACTGCTTTAAACATAATCGTTATTCAAATCGCCAGATCTGATTTATCAAACATCAGATCTGGAAAAGAAATTGATACCACAGTATTGGACCCACCAACACCACGTAGGGGGGACATCCAATCCAGCCAATATAGCAGTTATCAAAAACAAATACACATGATTCAGGGAGGTTCATCACGGAGGCCAAATAAACGAAATTATGATCAACATTGGAGAGAACAGCAAGTCATATTTCCTGTTGTTCCTGGGGGCCCTCAGGAAGAACGACCAGTGATTATCACTGGTATTTTCGGTCACTACCGAACCGACTATATGTTCATAGATCCAGGGAGCTCGATGGACATCATATACGAACAGTGCTTTAAACAGCTTGATTCAGAAGACAAAGCACGTCTAGAACCAGTCGATTTTCCCCTCACTGGATTCTGTAATGAAGCTGTATTCCCATTAGGGCAAATCGCTTTCCCGGTGACTTTATCAGACGGCGAACATTCACGAACAGTTACAGTCAATTTCATGGTCATGCCAGCAACATCACGTCATGATGTCTTGCTCGGGAGAAGGTCACAACGGGAATTCAGCATGATCACTTCCATTCCACACGCCGCTTGCGTATTTCCGACAGAAACCGGAGTTGCAATCCTCTATTCAAGCAAAGAAGTCATGTACGTGGATGACGAACCACCAGCAAAGGTAGTCAAACCTTCGGCACCAAACGAACCAGAGAAATGGGTTCTGAACAACGAATACCCAGAGTAGACCATTCTGCTAGGACAAGCTATTTCACCAGCAACACGCATATAACTGAAAGAATTGTTGTCTAACAACAAAGATATATTTGCCTGGTGCCCAGCAGACATGACTGGAGTTCCGCGCGACATCGCGCAACATTGTCTAAACATCAAACCATCGGTAGAACCTGTTGCTCAGGGGAGGCGCAGCTTCAGTGAAGAAAAAGCAAAAGCAATGGACGAGCAGGTAGCAGAGCTACTTAATGTGGGTATCTTGCGCGAAGTAAAATACCATACGTGGGTAGCCAACCCAGTGATGGTACAAAAACATAGCGGCGGGTGGAGAATGTGTGTCGACTTCAAGGACCTGAACAAAGCATGCCCCAAAGATTGCTACGCGCTCCCAGAAATAGACAAAAAAGTCGACTCTCTAGCATCATTCAGATGGAAATGCTTTCTTGACTGTTACAAGGGTTATCATCAGGTCCAGATGAAAGAAGAAGACGAAGACAAAACGGCGTTCCGCACAGATAAAGGCATTTTCTGTTATACCAAAATGCCGTTCGGCCTACGCAACGCAGGCGTAACTTATCAACGCCTAATGGACACAATTTTCAACGATGATATCGGCAAGACTGTCGAAGTATACATGGATGACCTCGTCATCATGAGCCATGAGGAAGGCACAATGCTCGACAATATTCAGCGCACATTCGACTCTTTGCGCAGCGTGAATTTAAAACTCAACCCAACTAAATGCTCGTTCGGCATGGAAGAAGGAAATTTTTTGGGATTCATCGTCACAAGAGATGGCTTTAAAGTAAATCCAGAAAAGGTGCAGTCTATTCAGCTAATGCCATCACCCGCAACAGTAAAAGAAATGCAAAGGCTCGCCGGACGCCTAGCGGCTTTAAACAGATTTTTGGCTAATCACGCAGCAAAATCTTATCCATTCATCAGCACGTTACGAAACTGCGCAAAGAAAACTGACTTTCAGTGGACATCTGAAGCGGAAACCGCATTCAAACAAATGAAAGAATGTTTAATTCAGCTGCCAACGCTGACCGCACCAAAAGAAAAGGAGCCACTGATTTTATATTTATCTGTTGCGGAAGTAGCGGTCGGTGCTGTATTGATGGTAGAACGTGAGAACATCCAGACTCCAATCTATTACATCAGCAAAATGCTTACCGGCCCGGAAACTCGTTACTCAATTATAGAAAAGCTAGTCCTAGCACTAGTACATGCATCCCGACGCCTACGCAGGTATTTCTCGGGTCATGTCATCACGGTTCTTACCAATTACCATTTAGGCCAGATCTTATCTAAACCCGACGTGGCGGGACGACTGGCCAAATGGGCAATTGAACTGGGAGGATACAACATTTTCTACAGACCAAGACCAGCAATCAAAGGGCAAGTTTTAGCAGACTTCGCCACTGAAGTCCCCATCGAAAAAGTTCAAGAGTGCGAGGCAATCCAGAATCCTACACCCGTTTTCGACGATAGAGTCTGGACCTTGCACACAGATGGAGCGTCCAATGATGACGGAGCCGGAGCAGGCCTCCGATTAATCAGCCCAGACAACCACGAGCTCACATATGCTATACGCTTAGATTTCAAAAGCACGAATAACGAAGCTGAATATGAGGCCTTCTTGGCAGGTCTTCGCTTAGCGCTAAAAATGGGGGCAAGAAATCTTGAGGCCAACGTTGATTCGAAACTAGTAGCCGAGCAAGTTAATGGCAATTACGATGCAAAAGAAGCTATGGTGTTGTACCTTGAACAAGCGCGGATGTTAATCCACCAATTTCAAACATTCAAAGTTAATCACATAAACAGAAGTGAGAACAAACACGCTGACGCACTAAGCAAGCTAGCTGCTACCAGTTTTAAGCACTTAGCAAAGGAGGTACGCATAGAGGTATTATCCAACCCTTCCATTCATCTCAAACAAGTAAGCGTCATAGAAATGGGAGATCCATCCTGGATGTCTCCAATTATCTTATACCTTCAACACGGAAAACTTCCGGAGGGAAAGGCAGAAGCTCGAAAAATACAACACAAAGCAATAAATTACGAAATGGCGGATGGCGTCCTTTACCGAAAATCCTTCATGGGCCCATTACTACGCTGTGTCGATAAAACAGATGCCCAATACCTTGTTAGAGAAATTCACGAGGGATTATGCGGGATACACGCGGGACCGCGCATGGTCGTGGCAAAAATAATGAGCGCTGGATACTACTGGCCAGGAATGCACATGGATGCAGTCAATCTATTAAGAAGATGCGAGGCATGTCAACGCCACGCACCAAAGACACTCCGACCCAAAAACCCGCTAATTCCCGTTACTTCCGCCTGGCCATTCCAACAGTGGGGCATCGATCTTGTCGGACCATTTCCTGACGCGCCAGGTGCAGTAAAGTTCATCATCGTCGCGGTGGATTACTTCACAAAATGGGTGGAGGCCAAAGCTTTGGCCTCAACAACAGCAATGGTAATCCGCAAATTTATATGGGAACATATCATTTGCAGATTTGGATTACCATTGCGCATTATTTCCGACAATGGTACAAACTTCGCCGCAGAAGATCTTCAAAAATGGTTTAAAGAAATGAAGATCGAGCATACCTTTGCTTCCGTCACGTATCCTCAAGCAAACGGGCAAGTAGAAAGCGTAAACAAACAAATTGTTGACGGCATAAAAGCGCGACTCGGAACAGCACGCAGAGGGTGGGTTGATGAACTCCCCAGCATTCTCTGGGCACATCGCACAATGCCAAAGACTAGCACTGGCGAAACTCCGTTCAGTCTAGTCTATGGGTCTGAGGCTGTCATTCCAGCTGAGATAGGCTTACCATCACCGCGCATGATAGCCATGGAAAAACAGAACAACGAGCAAGAAAGGAGAATGGATTTGGACCTTCTTGAAGAACGGCGCGAGAACGCCGCCATAACAGAAGCAAGGTACAAATCTAAGCTCGAAAAATATTACAATGCGCGCGTCCGCGTTTGCACCTTTGTCCCTGGTGATTTCGTCTTGCGCGATAACGAAGCTTCAAACCCTGAAAAGCCAGGCAAATTAGCGCCAAGATGGGAGGGACCGTACGTTATTAACGAGGTCCTAGGCAAGGGGGCATACACCCTAAAAAGGGTCGATGGGACTCTAGTCCCCAGCACCTGGAACGCACAACAGTTGCGCAGGTGTTACATATGAACTAAGTCTTCAAAAGAGGAAAGAACATACAGGCAATGTATTTCTTTATTATGTCTTGTATTACAAGCCTTGCGCTCTTATCAATACAAACATCATTTTCACTTATCTCACTGTTTATTACAAATTGCATGTAATTTCTTTGGTTCGCGCGAAAACAATATGGTCAAACATTGTATACCTCATGAACAGTCTAAAAACAAGGCAAGCTGTTACGCCTTTTAGACAAACGTTCAAACATGAGCACAATACCATCTCTCATTCGCCCTACCTATCCAAAAACAATTAAAAAACATGCAACATATTGTAATCCAAACACGTAAGAAGTAAAAACATTATCAATGTACATATCATTAAGTGTAACAAAGCACTTCGTAAACAAGATCATAACAATGATCTTCAAAATTTTAGTTCCAGAAACTAAGATGATCAGAAAAGCAAAAAACTTCGTTTCTACGAAATAGCAGGACGATCAAACAACAGCCATTAACAACAATCACACTCGTGTTCTTCAAAAGAAAGGATTTATGCTAACAAACTTATATGAACAATCAAAAGAAGAGACGGACAACTCCCAAACCTAACCAACCATAGGTTTGTCTTCAACACCCATGTTCACCGGAGGTTTCTTCCGACGACGATGGTACACCAACTCACACGTACTCGGACGGAGAGTTGGAAAACGAGCCATTAAAACTTCAACCGACAACACAACGGTCTCATTATCAGCCTCCGGCAAGCGAAGATCAACGTCAGCAGACCCAATAGCAGATGTCACCTTGCCAGTTCCGGTAAGAGGCGGTGACGGAGAATTAGTAAGCAGCAACAAGCTCTCGGCAGCATCGTAAAAACTCAAGATATCGTGAAGACGGCGGGTACGATACAAACCCTTCATCTTCATTTTCCCCAAATTAAAGATAAACAGGTATCCCAAAACATATATATACAAAAACTTAACCTCGGGAAACGAGACACCTACTCATCATTAATTGTCAGAATTACATCACATCCAAACGGCGCTACAGGAACCAGGGTCATATCCTCATTAATGAAGTCTGACAAGCGCCACTATGAATCTCAAGGCAAAAAGAGAAATACCCACTCTTACTGCCAGTTGATGTCATTACATGTCAGAGCATGATTACAAAGTCAAGTTTTTCCTTTTTCAACAAGTTAGAACTTTTCTTATTTCTCGCGCCTAAAAAACACCTCCCTCTCATAAGTCCAGTGCTCCACTTACTTGCATAAGTACAACACTAGACTGGGGGGACTTGAAGGGGTAAGGTCCCAAAAACCTCATAAAAGGGATTTGAGACCATACCACAAACCAACCTTTTTAGCCTTTCGACCTTGCGCGGCCGCGCATCGGTCTTACAAAGAAGGAAAAGTCAGTGATTCACAATCGCGCGCCCAAAAGGAAAACATGAATCCTTGCGCCTTCTTCAATACCTCCGCCTAAATATCCAGACTTGGATATTATTTTACCCAGACTTGGGATTTATTTGTCTGTGTCTACACAGCAAGGTGTCACACCAGATTACAGCAGTAATCTTCTAGAAAGAAATACAATCGTGCACCACCCAGACGGTTATAACCGTCTGGACACGTGTCAGCCCCACAAGCAACCCCAGAATCACAACGAAGGCATGCAATTGGAGAGTAATCTCCACTTAATCACTTTCCACGTGGCAATCCCCTAGCCGTAGATCAAACCACGATCCGTGTGCATTCACACCGGATCGAGACAACTCAACAATTGGATCAAAGAACTTAACGGAAGAAAATATAACCGCGACGGCGTTAGCATCTTCCGTGATCTTTTCAATAACAGGTTTTCCCTCCCAAAACTCCCGGTTATAAATAAGAGAACTGTTCAGGTATAAACTCAGATTACTCTCACTTCTCCAATACTTATCTTCTCCGTTACCGATACTTATTCTCACGCCGGAGTCGGGTCAAGGAGAGAACCCTCTTCTCCCCTTGACGAGGCTAACGGTGTTCTTTTTTGCAGAACTACCGGAGAAGAAATTCCATTGCAACTGGATCAACTGAGAGAGAGCTAACCCTTTTATGCGGATTCAAACCCCCTAACTATCTCGGTTCCGACCATTTAGTTAGTGTTTCTTCACATATGAACTAATCATGTTATTTCTTTGTTATTCATCATCGTGAATAACACATGTTTCTATTAAACTTCTCTTGGAAACATCATCCTGAATAGATATCCTATTCAGGTTTTATTAGATATATGCAACCGTCTTTCCCTACGTGATTGTTGCATATTACTACTTATACGATTAAATTTAAAAGCGTGCACCTGGTATTGCTTGCCCTTACGGGCTTCTCTTGCCGTTATCTTTGTTCGCGATCGTCACGTGATTTAGGTCCTTGATGAATATGCTCTGCTTGTGTCATACCTCGGACCGTTCCTCCGTCATATCCGCAATTCATTCAACTCTCGTCACCTTCAGATGCGAGTGTCCTTTAATTAAAACATTCACAAAAGTTAGTCATGTCGACATCAATAATTGCCCGTATTATAATACGAGGCTTTCTGGTATACATGTCAATGCACGTAATTTCGTTAACTATATCGATTCTTGATCGATTTACTTGAGGTAACGCGTATTATACGATAACCCTTTGTGTTGTTCACAACACTTTAATCATACTAAACCATTAACATACTTGTACTTACCGGATTTGCGATCAAGCCTCGAACCGAACACACTTACTCTTTTAACCTTGAGCTCTGATTACCAACTTGTAACACCCTTGTTATTATTTTACGGTTTTCGTATAGTTTAAGACCATAATCCTGTAATTACGGTTACAATTACTATGAAAAATACGGGTTATTAAAAACTTTTACAATTTAAAGTAATACAACATAAAGTGATTTAGTTCATCATTTAAGAATAACGACGAAACAACTTGCGGAAGCTTCATTTTCGTGTGTTCGGTCCTTTGTCATCGCTTGATCTTCATCTGGGTACTCCAGATATCCACCTATGATCAAAACCAACATAGAAGTTAGTTTTGATAACTTAAATATAAGTTTAAATAAGTTCTACGCATCAAACTATCAATCAAAATAATTTTTCTGACTTTTATGTCTCCCGCGTGTCGCGAGAGACTCAACACAACATGTCGCGTGTCGCGACCCAGACAACGTTACCCGTCGCGAGCCGCGGGGGAAACCATTTTTCAGCAGGTCCGTATCTGGACCTGCATTTTCTGCCCAGCTCTAGTTTTATCCAAAGTGCAAACTTCAATTTGCCATAACTTTTTATCTACTTAACCGATTTACGCGATTCTTTTTCCTACGCGTTCGAAATTTAATTCTCCATCTTATGGAGTTAAAACCTGATACTAAACTACTTCAAAAATTCAGATTTTAAGCTCTTGGCTTGAAATTCCTTTTTAACACTTTTGACAAAAAATATCGCTTTTAACAATAATTCTAAATATGCGTACCTGGCTTGAGTCATAGGATTGATCCGTTTAAATATCTTTCACTATTAATTTCTAATTAATACCAACGCGAACCGTATGATATTTCCTGTAACCACAAAACTCAACAAGCGATCATCAATTAATATTGTCAAATGATCTTGCCAATGTCATTTGTCCCGTTTAGTCCGAATGACCATTTTCCATTATGAGATGATATCTAGTTACCATCTCGCCCTTTTACCCATTCCGGTTTACACCATAACGTAATGTTTCAAAATTTCTTATTAGTCACATAACTAATTTACCAATTTACCCTTTTTTGCCATTGTTTATGATTTCTCACCATTGCACTTGTTCCGACTCATATTATTTGCGTCGGAACATTGTAATTCTATTACTAACTTTTCCTTATTCATTTTCAATACACACAACTGATGTATACTAAAAAAAGGGTGTAAGCTTTTACTTACCTTGCATCCATGCTACGCTTTTCTTTCCATACTCGCTCCGTTTGACCCGCTTCATCCACAAGCTTCCACCTAGCTTGTTAAGCGCCAAACTATTATCCAATGTTCACAAGGTGGTTAGATTAACCATAATTTAATATGATCCTCCGCCTTACAAATTTCTATGCATTCATCCGAACACTTAATATAATCACGTTTTACACACAACCAAGTAGACCGCGATTTCATTTAGGCATTTCATATCACTTAAAATGGACTGTTTTTTGTGACTTGTTTAACCTGTTTACAAGTCTTCAAAAATTATGATTTTTTTTATGTGGTGTACCTCTCGGAGGGTTAGGCCTTGTGTTAAAATTTCAAGATCTAACTCTTTACCAAAAATTCGTAAAAATTCATTTACTAAGCTGCAATCAGATTCGTCACTTCTGACTGCAGCTTACGGAAAAATTCATTTAAAATTCATCGTTTATCCGATTGACGAAATTCCAATTGGAGATTCTTTTAATCACTTAAAACTATAGACAGTAAAAATTTGAGATCATAACTAAATTCCTAAATTGAGTTATGACATTCGTAATGGGCTGCAAATTCTGCCAGAAAACGCAGCTTGAACCTTCGATACGGAAAAATTCATAAAACGCTTAATTTTCGTTGAAAAAATGTGATTCCAGTGGGGTTTTAAAGATATTTCCTGGAATTACATTTTAGACTCAAGAAACACATGTTTTTGTCAGGTTTTGTCCACGTTACAGCCAGTACAAGTCGGCTGTAAATTCTGACCAGAAGCTGTTTGAATTCAGCTTTCAATTAAAACATGTTTATGACATTATAACACTATCTTTAGCAAATCAGAACCCTAAAATCATCAAATGCACGAACTTAGCATCAACAATCTGAATTTAATTCATGGTGATCATGAATTCACAAGAATTAGACCTAATTTCATCATATACGTGTCTAGGGTTTGTTCCTAGACACGATATTGTTCCTATATCATATACATAACAAACATGCATCAACAATTTCTGAATTCTCTAAGTTAATCAGAATTTCAAGTAGTGATTTTCTATCAAATTTCACATACCTTATGATCTCCTTGCAATGGGGATCACCAATCTAAGCTCAGATTTCGTTTTGGGATGGATTTGAGCCTTCAATTTGTGAATTTTGGGGAAGTTAGGGTTTGTGGGAGAAACCTGGTCGCTCCCCTGCGTACGAACCGGTGTTTGGTGTATTTTTGATTTTAATATGTCAAGTTTCACACTTGACAACTTTAGTCCCTCCAATTTCGTTTTTATTTTATTTCAAGTGTTTAACCCACTCATAAGTCACTATCTAACTAGGTTAGAATTATTCCTTGTTAGTTTATTTTGCTTATTTACTGACATCATATTAGTAATAAAAGAATTTATATTTTCGGGGTGTTACATCACAGTTTATCACCTAAATTCATATTACTTAACTAGGTTAATTATTCCTAGCCAACTTAGTAGGTTCGGGAAGTTAAAAACCCGTTTTTTTTTAAGTCCCGTTAACTCGGGCTCCTTATGAACTTTTGTCTTCTCAAGTCGTTTGCTCTCTTTTTATTTATTATTAGGCTTATTTATTTGAATCCTAATAATTTCAGGGTTAATCTTTTCTACTAACGGTATTCTACCCGCTCTTTAGTATTAACGGGGTTTAATTACCAAACCCGTTTTCGGGGTGTTACACAATGATGGTAAAACCTGTTTAAAAAGAGATTCAAATCCTTGTTAACATCTGAAAACATGTTAACATTCCTGGCTGATGTGATTCATAAAATCACACGTGTCATTCTTATATTGGATTATTCAAAATCCTTATTTATTATATAAACATCCATTTGTGATGTACATAATCATTATCATATAAGATAAAAGACAGTTGTGGTCTTTGACCCCCTGTTAAGAAGAGGTAATAAACTATGATTAAAACCTCAATACCTTGATCCTATAAGATCATGATTAAAAATTTAAAACTGTCCATGTGATTCGGCCTTTTATGCCATTAAAATATTTTAATTATAACTAAGGATTAATATAATGAAAAATCCTGAATATATATATATATATATATATATATAGCCTAATAAATTAATCGAAATGGTTTCTTAAATACCATGATTGATAAATCATCTAGAATGATAAAACTGTTATAGACCTCTGAGAAAATTAAAATCATTTATCTTATGTAGCAATCAAACTACATGGTTGGGTCTGATGAAGTCAACAGCCACCCCAGAGAAAATCATGACACTTCCAGAGTCAACATAGCAGGAGCAGAATTACAGGAATTGATAGATAATGCTATTACGCGAGCTTTGGATAGGCAGTTCAATGAATCTAGTGGTACTCGAAGCAGGACCCTATCTGAACCCCATTCTAAACCTAAGACTCACTCTGAAGCTCATAGTAAACCACCCTCTAAACCTAAGGGGTCAAAGAAGGATGATGACGATCATCACTCCTCAAATCAGAGGAGTGTTCGATCTAAGAGAGTTGTGTTAAATCAAGAAACATGTGCTAAAGGTTGCACCTATAAATACTTTGTCTCCTGCAAACCTAGGGATTTCACCGGGGAGAAAGGAGCAGTTGATTGCATGTCATGGTTAGACGAGATGGACACTGTGGTTGATATCAGTCGTTGCGCTGATAAGGATGTGGTAAAGTTTGTATCTCAATCATTCAAAGGCGAGACACTAGCGTGGTGGAGGTCTTTGATTCAGGCCACTGGGAAGATCCCATTGTACAATCTGTCTTGGAATCAGTTTGTGACGTTGATTAAGGAAAACTACTGCGCTCAGCATTAGGTTGAAAAGATTGAGTCTGATTTCTTGTCTTTGGTTATGAAAAACCTAGATTGTCAAGCCTACTTTACGAGCTTCAATACTATGTCAAGATTAGTTCCTTATCTTGTGACACCAGAACCCAAGCAGATAGCTCGTTTCAGAGGGGGTTTAGCCCCTGAGATCAAGGCGAGTGTGAAGGCCTCTAGACCAGCTACTTTTAGATCTACAGCTGATATATCATTATCTCTGACTCTGGACCCGGTCAGGAAGAGATCACTCAGAAACACCGATGCTGAGAAAAGAAAGCGTGAGGATGACAACTCACGAGGCCAGACAAGAAGCATAAAGGAAACATTGACCACAAAAAGGGTTTTGGAACTAAAAAGGATGGTCATCAGTCGGGCGATAACCCCGAGTGTAAAATGTGTAAGAAGCACCATTTCGGGAGGTGCAGATATAAGTCAAAATCCCAATCGCAGCCAAGGCCTTGTGGAATTTGTAAATCTTCTGATCACAAGACATTGGACTGTAAGAAAATCAAGGATGAAACGTGCTATAACTGCAATGAAAAAGGGCATATCAAGTCCAACTGCCCAAAGTTTGCTAAGAAGGCTGAGGATGGGAAAAAGACCAATGCTAGGGTCTTCCGAATGGATGCACGAGAAGCTGCTCAGGACGATAATGTGATAACAGGTACCTTTCTCATCAATGACGTTTATGCAAGAGTGTTATTTGACTCTGGAGCAGCTAAGTCATTTGTTGATGATAAGTTTTGTAAGTTGTTAAATCTACCTGTTAGAACCCTAAGCATAAAATATGAGGCTGAATTAGCCGATGGCACCATAGAAACCGCATCAACTGCATTAGATGGATGTTTCATATCCATTAGGAACCACTCTTTTCCTTTGTCCTTACTTCCTTTGAAATTAGCTGGTTTCGACATAGTAATAGGCATGGATTGGTTATCTCATAACCAAGCCCAGATCGTTTGCAACAAGAAGCAAGTGGTGATCAAGACTCCGTCTGGTGAACCACTTACCATTCAGGGAGATACCCAGTATGGACTGCCTGAGCAAGTTTCTATGCTCAAGGCATCTAGGTACTTGAAGAAGGGTTGTGTTATTTATATGGCACATGTAACTATTGATGAGCAGAAGCTCAAGATTGAAGATATCCCTGTCATTTCTGAGTACCCAGAAGTTTTCCCTGAAGAACTACCTGGTTTACCACCAGATAGGCAAATGGAGTTCAGAATCGACATTATACCTGGAGCAGCACCTGTTGCAAGAGCACCTTACCGGTTAGCCCCAACTGAGATGAAAGAATTAAGGACCCAGTTAGATGATTTTTTGGCAAAAGGTTTTATTAGACCTAGCTCATCCCCCTGGGGAGCACCAATTCTGTTTGTAAAGAAGAAAGATGGATCAATGCGCTTGTGCATTGATTATCGTGAGCTAAACAAGGTTACAATCAAGAATAGATATCCATTGCCCAGGATCGACGATCTGTTCGATCAACTGCAAGGGGCAAGTTACTTCTCCAAGATTGACTTAAGGTCAGGCTATCATCAGCTGAAGGTTAGAGATGAAGATGTGCACAAGACTGCATTTAGAACTCGTTATGGTCACTACGAGTTCTTAGTGATGCCGTTCGGGCTCACTAATGCACCAGCAGCGTTCATGGACCTCATGAATCGCGTTTGCAACCCCTACTTGGACAAGTTTGTCATTGTCTTCATTGATGACATTCTTATTTATTCAAAGAATCGGGCTGACCATGAGAAGCACCTTCGGTGTATTCTTAAACTTCTTCAACAAGAAAAGCTTTACGCCAAGTTTTCAAAGTGTGAATTTTGGCTTCGCGAAGTCCAATTCCTTGGACATATGGTTAGCGAGCGTGGTATCCAGGTGGATCCCGCTAAGATTGAAGCTATCATGAATTGGCAAGAACCAAAGACGCCCATGGAGATTCGCAGCTTCTTAGGCCTGGCAGGATATTACAGGCGTTTTATTGAAAATTTCTCAAGGATTGCAGCACCCCTAACTTCGTTGACTAGAAAGAATATTAAGTTTGATTGGGGTCCTAAGCAGCAAGAATCTTTCGATATTCTTAAACAGAAGTTAAGCAATGCTCCTGTGTTGACATTGCCTGAAGGTAGGGGTGTTCAAAATCATCCGAATCCGAATCCGATTTATCCGATTATCCGAATCCGAATTATCCGAAAATTCGGATATCCGAATTTTCAGATTCGGTTAGTTATTTTAGAAAATTTCGGATATTTCGGATATCCGATTCTTTTTAAATACCCCTAGTATATAATACCACTATAGAAAAAAACTAACCCTAATCTCTTTATTCTATCAGCCGCTCTCTCACATCTCACCCTCTCACCCCACGAATGAAATAACATCCAGATCTGTGAGACAAGATCTGAAAATCGAAGATCCAATAATCCAAAATCGAAGATCCAAGGTACGTCTGTTTCATACGAATCCAAGTTTATGATTTTTAGATTAGTTATTTATCATTTGTTTCCAATTTCATCGATTATATATCATTTGTTTTCCAAAATCATCGATTTCCACATCAGGCCTGTTCGATATATTTTTGTTTCTAGTTTCTGTCTTTCATCGATTATATATCATTTGTTTTCCAAAAATCATCGATTTCCACATCAGGCAGTTTGAATCTTATTGGAGACTCATAATTTTTATATACTTTAAAGTTAATCCATTGGGTGGTTTTCAAATTGTAAAACAACGATATAAGTGGGATTATTAGTTTTAGTTTGCTGTTACTCAAAAAAGGATTGTAAATATATATTATGTAATGGGTTTTCATTTTTCACTTTCAGTTATTGTTTATTACCTGTTCATTGAAAATATATATCATGTTGTATCAGCCTTTTAGCAAGACTTAGCCCATTTATATTTTTGTGCAACAGGTTTCATATGGTGCTTGGAAAGTTGGAAGGATGGATTGGAATCTGAAGCATGGATTTGGAAGATTATGTTTTTATTTCGACTTTTAAGAAAATGTTTTGCTTTATTTTGGACATGTTATGTGATTAAGAACAATGGATTGTGTTGGTTTGTTTTTTTTTTTTTTTTTGTTGAACATCGGATCTTTAATCTCTTATTTGCTGTTTGGTTTGTTGAAACTTTTATTTTGAAATTTATTTTTTTAGAGTTTCGGATATCCGTTTCACTATCCGAATCCGTATCCGAAATTTCAGATATCCGAAATTTTGGATACGGATTCGGATAGTAAAATCTACTATCCGAAATGTTCGGATATCCGAAATTTTGGATATCCGGTTTTGAACACCCCTACCTGAAGGAATAGAAGAATTTGTAGTATACTACGACGCGTCACACACTGGTATGGGGTGTGTGCTCATGCAGAAAGGTAAAGTTATTGCATATGCTTCTCAACAGTTGAAGGTGCACGAGAAGAATTACACCACCCATGATTTGGAGTTGGGTGCCGTTGTATTTGCACTAAAACTGTGGAGACATTATTTATATGGCACCAAGTGTGTGATCTATTCTGATCACAAGAGCCTTCAACATCTGTTTAATCAGAAGGATCTGAACATGAGGCAGCGACGATGGATGGAGACACTGAATGACTATGATTGTGAAATCAGATACCATCCAGGCAAGGCAAATGTGGTCGACGATGCTTTGAGCAGAAAGGAAAGAGTTAAGCCCATTAGAATCAATGCCAAGAGCATTGAATTGAAAAACAGTTTGAATGAAAGATTGTTAGCCGCTCAGAAGGAAGCTGTATTAGAAGCTAACTATCCAAATAAAAAGTTGGGAGTAACTGCTGAGCAGTTATCCTATGGCAAGGATGGGATCCTAAGATTAAATGGACGAATATGGGTTCCAATCTATGGAGGACTTCGGGATGTTATCCTCCAAGAAGCTCACAGTTCTAAGTATTCCGTTCATCCTGGAAGTGACAAGTTGTACCAGGATTTGAAGGCAAATTATTGGTGGATAGGCTTGAAGAAGTCTATAGCTACTTATGTAGCCAAATGTCTGACATGTGCTCAAGTTAAAGCAGAACACCAGAAGCCGTCAGGTTTGCTGCAATAACCTGAACTTCCCACCTGGAAGTGGGAAATGGTGACTATGGATTTTATCACCAAGTTGCCAAAGACGAAGAAAGGAAATGATACTATTTGGGTTATAGTGGATAGACTGACTAAGTCAGCCCACTTCTTACCGATTAAGGAAACACACATCTTAGATAAGTTAGCTCAGCTGTACATGGACGAGATTGTATCTCTCCACGGAGTGCCAGTGTCTATCATCTCTGATAGGGATACGAGGTATACATCGCATTTCTGGAAAAGTTTTCAGCAATCCCTAGGCACTCGATTAATTTCAGCACTGCATATCATCCTCAGATGGATGGTCAAAGTGAACGTACTATACAGACACTCGAAGATATGCTACGAGCTTGTGTTATTGACTTAGGAGGAAGTTGGGATGATCATCTTCCATTAATCGAATTTTCATACAATAATAGTTATCATTCTAGTATTCAAGCTGCACCTTTTGAAGCTTTGTATGGAAGAAAGTGCAGAACGCCCGTTTGTTGGGCAGAAGTTGGAGATGTCCAACTCACAGGACCTGATATAGTCCTGGAGACGACAGATAAGATTGTACAGATACGTGATCATCTCAAAGCTGCCACGGATAGGCAGAAAACCTACGCAGATAAAAGGCGTAAACCTCTAAAGTTCGAGGTTGGTGACAAAGTGTTACTGAAGGTATCACCCTGGAAAGGGGTAATGCGATTTGGCAAGAAGGGCAAGTTAAGCCCAAGATATATAGGACCATTCGAGATCATCGAATGTGTCGGAATAGTGGCATATAAGTTACAATTGCCAGAAGTGCTAAGTGGTATTCATAATGTATTCCACATCTGCAATCTAAAGAAATGTCTAGCTGACGAATCACTAGTCATACCGCATACGGATGTGCACATAGATGAGAGCCTAAAATTTGTTGAGAAACCTTTGTCGATTGAGGATCAATAGGTTAAGAAGCTTCGAAGGAAGCATGTACCGATTGTAAAGGTTAAATGGGATGCCCGTAGGGGTCCCGAGTATACGTGGGAGGTAGAGTCCACAATGAAAGAGAAGTACCCTCATTTATTTCAGTAAATCTCGAGGTCGAGATTTCTTTTAAGGGGGTGAGGATGTAACACCTCGCAAAATCATGTCCAATATAGTATCGACACGTGTCATGAACTTTAAACGTGTAACGGATTGATTACGAGGGACTAAAGTTGATTAACGAATAAAGTATATGTATATAAGGATACAAAATGTCAACATATGATAATTATGCCTTTCAACAACCTTACACGATGTTTATACCCTAAAACGAATGTATCAAGAAGCATGTGAAACCGTTTGTGGAAGAAAGTGAAAGTTTACAAGACGCGAGGGTTAAATGTGTCAACATGTTTAAGTTATACCTCTGAGTGACCCTTTAGCGAACCCGGAGCCTTGTAACGATTAATTATACTCCCAAGTATAAGTGGTAAAAATTTCACAAGATTTCGGTATCGTATGAGAAAGATACGCTAACTTTCGTAATTAAGGGGTTAAAAGCGTCAACGAGGCAAAACTTGTGTTTTCGGTTATTGTTTAACAAAACCGGACCTAATTATGATTGGTTATATCTCATGGATCATAGAAATATAAATTTCATGGGTTAAAGTGCCTAAAATGGAAGAAATTACGCTTTAGAAAGTCCAGGGGGTGAAAGTGTCATCGTTTGAAACTTGTTTGCTGATCAGCTACATGTTGGCGCTGCGCCAACACCTGGGGTACTTCCCCATCGCGCGGCGCCACGGACTACCAGCTCAGAAAAATCCTTTTTAACGTGGCAGCTTGCATGTATGCCGAATTCCGCGAGTTTGCCACCCTCTAGCTCCTTGAAACACGTCCCTAGGCACTTGTCTTCATCCCTGGAGTTGCCATAACACTTGTGTCCATCTCCTTGATCTTCCTTGGCTATATATAGAGCCCTTGGTTGCAACATGTGAACTCACATTGAGCACTTCACTTGGAAAGCTTCCAAACTCTTGTTCTGAAGATTTCTGGAGCTCAAGATCATTTCCCAAGGATCCCTAGTCGTGCATAGGACTTCAGTAAGTGTCCTTAACCTTTCTTAATTCAGTTTTACTTAGTTTATTAGCCTAAAGTCAAACCGTCATAATTAAGGTTTGACTTTGTGATTAATTAAAATTTGTCCAGTCAAATCACGAATTGAAAGTAGCTTTGAGTTGGTAATTATGTGGGTAATAAACCCTTAAAAGGGCACCCTCTGATTCCCACTCTAACTAGTTCAATTGTCGGGTCAAAGTTAATTTTAAAAAGTCAACAGAAAGCTTAAACACATAATTAACGATATATAAGCTATGAAACCTGTTGTATCACTTGTATAACTTGGTGATTAATGTAAGAACATGTCTAGGCATGTTCAACCCGACAATTTTCAGTTTAAGCTCGGTTCGGAACCGAAAGTCGCATAAGTGGACTTTTGCTTTGACTTTCAGTTCTGACCCATTAGAGCATATTTTAGAAATGCCTTAGAGCTTTATTAGGACCAGGTTACATGTTAGTATAACCCTCTGAGGTTATACAACTTGGTTCATTCGTTATCCGATTCGTATGCAAGTTTCCGTTATATGCCTAAATGTTGACCAATATGCCATTTTGACCTTAAAACAAGAATTTTGAAAATGTGAGAGGACAATAATCTTTATTACTGATTTATAAACATGTCCCTAAAATTTCACATCAATTGGAGGTCTAGATTAAGAGTTATGCTCAATAGCGTAATTAGAAAGCTTTTTATTAATTAAACGACGTAATTAGCATATAGCCTATCGAAACCCAATTTTTTATACCAAAATTTTTACCCACTGATGTAAAATAATATTTTGGGATTTTTGAAGATTTTTATTTATTTTTTTAGCTGAGCATAACATAGGGTTCTAGCCTTAATTCGGTAATTGTCGATTTCGCCCTTTTGGCCTATAAAATGAGTTTTACAAAACATTTGGACACCCAACCTTTTGCTACTGATTTGTTATGATAAATAAAACAATTTAAGCTTTCTGGAATGATAAAAATATCAGCTTTTCATATAAAACCCAGAAATCGCTTAAAATCGCCTTTTTACGCGATTTTAACGCATAGTATAAGTTAAAACTATTTTTAACATATAAGGTTTGATACCTAATGATGTTTTAAGTAAATTTTTATATTTTACCAGTAAAGAAAAGTTTTTAAACTCAGATTCCCTATTTTGACCTTTAAAGCATATGTGAAATTACCAAAATGCCCCTACGGTGCATAGTTTGGTTATAAAAGGTAAATTTCACCTATATACCATACCCTACTATTATGACTTATAAAAATAAGTATTTTTACTGAATATATTAGACCTGAAACTCAGGTTTATATGTAAACCCTTTTATAAGCTTTAAAATGACCAAAATACCCCTACGGGGCATAGATTGAGTTTAAATTCATTTTGGGCATAATGGAAGGTATCCTACTGATATCACAACATATTTAAGGCATATTAACTTAGGAAACATGTTCATGACTCATTTGGTTACCCGTTACGCATTATTCGTGTTCGGTGCGGTTTATGTAACTAGTTTGCATAAATTAGCCGAAACGGATCAAACCTTATCGCTTTTATCTCAAAATCCAGAATGTGTTTAGTTTACCCATATTATACAAGTATACAAACTTGTCGGGTCTAAACCACACTCTAATCCGGTCATCGCTTAATCGTGCGTTTTGAACCGTATATCTTCCTTTAAAACTAACCGGTCTAAGTTTATGCTTAATTAAGACCCGTTAGGAATCTAATAGGTTATTAAAACCTTCGTTCCATATTAGGAGCCCAGTAAAAGCTACTTGTACTTGCTGTTTGTGAATTATACTTGCTCAGGTAAATACTTTTAACTTATTTTCCCTTATACGGGCTTGGGGTACGGTATATAAAATACCGCTTGGTCGGGCATTGAATTGTTAATCATATGAAGTGTAAACTGACGTATTTTCCTAAAAGGCTAAGTGCAGGTACTAAACGGAATAGGCTGGCTACTCCTAGCTTCAATAAAGAGTCTTGCAAGCTTAGAAGTTAAATCTGTTGAACAATAAACTTTTGAACTTTCGATCCGCCTGTGGATCCTTTACGGTCCGTTTGTAATACCTTGATATTACTATTTTATTCGGTTTGTAATGTGATTCATCTTTTGCTTCCGCTGTGCATTTAAATTGTGTTGTTTGACTATGATGATATCAACTACGTCAAGGTACTCCCCACCGGGCCCACCGGTAATACGTGGAAATTCAGGGTGTGACAGGATCCAACAATAAATACGTGACTACGGTTTTGAATTCCTATCTACTCCTATTTTCGTTGATAATTCTACCGCCTTACAGATCACTAGAAATCATGTGCAGCATTCAAAGACCAAACACATCGAAATTAAGTATCACTTCATACGTGATTGCTTTGATAAAAAAACTTATCGATGTTGTTAAGGTCCACACCGATGACCAACGTGCCGACCTTTTTACCAAAGCGTTTGACAAATCAAGATTTGACTTTTTATTAATGGTAAACGACATTAAGGTCAAGAAAGAGTAAAACCAACATCGGAAAATCATTTTTGTAAATATTTGTGTGTGTTTTCTTAATTTCTCGTACTTTTTGCATTTTAGGGGGAGTAAAAACAAAAAATTAATTTTAAAAATCCAAAAACATCGAAAATTTTCAAAAACACAAAACAATAGAAAAACAAAAATGAGTTTCCTGACGAGCAAAAGAGAAAATTATATTACATCAGTGGTCTGTCCAAACCTCTTTAAACCTTAAATGAAAAACGATAAGCAGCTCTATATAAGATGTATCGGTAGGCTCACAATCATTTTAAAGTGTGCAGGGTGATATAAATTTAAATCGACTGAAGACTGTGTGGGAACCAATCATTGGCATATGGTCTTGGTACCGAAATTTCGTTTGATAGATTGCCGAGGTTCTGAGATACGTGGTCTTTATGCTGTTTATCATCTGGGTATCATGGTTGTTTCTTTTACTGAAATATAACGGAGACGAAGTCTAGATCTTCCATGATACCATACATACGTGTACATACTGCATACGACCTCAATAAGTGATCAACAATCACATGTCCAAACAAAATAAGTGATAATATATCACATTTATCCGGGAGTTAAGTTCGTCTCTTTGTTGTACGTTAGTACTGACCTGTTCACGGACTTGCTCCTGTGTCCTCTTGCATCTGAAAATCAAGTTCCTCATCAATAAGTGATTCTATCACATTGGGCTTGTTTTCAATCCAAAATAAGTGAGTATCTCACATTTTCATATACGTCAAAACAGATGATAAATGGTATACTCACCAGTAAGATGAACCATCGTGCATACCTTGATACGGGAATGTGTCGTGTGTGGATGAACACCGGTCGGTAAGTATAAATCATACCTTAACGTATCCCCTCGCCATGATTACATCTGATAAGTTGAGCTTAAATGGACAACAATACCGATAATCGTTATAGGATGCTTATCTAAATGTTAACTAACTAAACAACAAGAGCGTTTTGGCATGACCGTACACTGATATGATTCTCTTACCCTCGAAACTCGCAAAAAGATTGTCTGTAAATATTTATTTAATGCTTTCAGTTTCTGCATCACTGTATATATTTATTTACTGCTTTCAGTCTTTACATTTCAAAAATGCAAAAATTCCAAAAAGATTTTAGGTGTGTTTTAATATAAACGTTATAAAAACCAAAAATATTTTACTTATGTTTTATTTTCGATTGACCGATGTTGGATCTCGAGTCTTCGTTACCTGAAACCTGACTGAAAACCAAAACAACTAAATCTTCATAAACGGTCGAAATTTGCAAGTTTTGAAAGTTAAAGTCAAAAAGTGAAAAATACGCTAAACTTTCAAACTGTCGGACGGTAGATTGAAAAATGGTCACATGTGTGTCGTTTGTTTATGTTAACTATATTCCATTCGGTTGTTCTCATTATGCGTTTAGATTTCTTGCATGTGCAGATGCTAAAGGCGAAGAGAACATGTTCGATGACAAGCTTCGGAATGAAGACACGACATGGAGGCACTCAAAAGATAAAGATGATCGAGTTGCCGTTGACCTATCATCAACACCTCAAGGATCTAAGTGCTGAAAATGGAGTTTATTTTAAGGGGGAGTTTGTTAACACACTTCCTAAATGAAATGGGGAGTTTGTTGATACACTTTCCACTTACGACGCATGAAGACTTTAAAGATCCTCCGACATGATAGACATGGAAGACGAACCTCACGAGTAGCGTCCAAGGGGGAGTTTGTTGATACACATATGTGGACGCGACTCGATTCGGTTCGACTCGGTTCGGTTCGACTCGGCTCAAGCCCGATGTCACGACATTCCTCCGTCGTGCGCCCCAGAGTTCGACTCGCGAAGCACGAAGAACCGCGAGCCTTCCCGAAGTGCCACATCATTATGACATCACCATGATGATGTCATGTGATAATTAAATAAACATGTATTTTAGAATCTCATGACATTTCACGTGAGTAGTGTTTGTGCATGCATCTTATATATTTGTTTACTAAACTTGGAATCCACATATGTTGACCAAGACAACACCCCAACGAAGACTGAAGCTGCATGACGAAACTCAGGACAAGTTCAGCGATGAAACTCCATACTGATGGTCATTGGCGAAACTCTGTGATTGACGAAACTTCACTCCAATGCATGCCAATGACGAAACTCCCAAAGAAGCTGTTTGATGAAACTTGTTGAAGAAACTCATGTTTCGTCACAATTAGAGTTTCGTCTGGAACTTTCGTCGACCACATCATGTTTCGTCGACTGGTCCTTTATATATACAGCGACAGAGAAGTCACAGAAGTGAGAGCAGAACACAGAACCGAGAGAACTGTGAGAGAGTTTAGTGTGTGTGAACCATGTATTGTTTAATCTTGTAACTAAAATCTGCTGAATATATACAAGTGTGTGTTAATCTTTGAATCTGTGTGTCTTATTCTCGTGTTTATCGATCTCATTTTGCTTTCCCGGTTGGATTCCGCACAACTGTGTCAGTTCGTATACAAGGATTAGGCGACTAGATCCTCCGCTAGTTGGACCTACACTATTAGCAAAAAGAAGCATGATATCATCTATATATAAAACATAAAGTGCTAATAACAGTGTTTTATCATGTTAGCTATACATAACAACAAAACATCAAGTTAATAATTTAAAAAAAAAACATACAACATCACCATAAAAAAATCCAAACTTTTAATATCTGATATCAGAACATACTTAAATATCGTTGTTAAACTGAGGTAACTTGATTTAATACGATCTTCTGTTGCGAAGACACGTATGTGAAGTGCAACATATCACCAAACCTCAAGTTATTCTCAGTTATAAACTTTCGCCAGCTGTTCAACGCATAACGTGGCTTCAATTCATTTAACTCTGACTTAACATCATAAACCTCCACAACTCCAACCATGTTTTGAACTTTCAAAGGATGAAGATCAACAGAAAGACCTGCTCGTCTGGCAACTTCAACAGGAAGATGCTACATGTATTGTGTAGAAAAAAATAATAGTCAGACAAATAAACATAAATCATTAGTTTGTTATAAAAAATGGTATACCAGCCTATAGTCTCCTTTGTGGTCAAAATGAAAGAACTCAGGGTCGAGAAGATGTCCAGAATGTTTTTTTGCAGTCTTTGTAATATTATTTCTACATATAAGCTTTTTCTGAACGTTGGCGGCTCTCTTCCCCTTGATGAAAAAGTAAACATATACATGTGAATTAAAGGAATGTTGAATATATGCACCAAAGAAAAACAGTTTATATAAGATATACTAATTAAGTGGTGAGTATAGATACCTTAACTTTGTGAGCAGATGAAGAACATCCAATATGATCACTTGTGTCGACAGGTAAGGCAGCATTTCCCTTAGTCATATTCTTGACCGTCTCCTTTCTCTCAGAAGTAACTTTACCTTTCTTCTTAACCTGTTGTCATAGAGTAACTTTAATAACCATAGTAATATAACAATCTTTAAGATGGTAAACTTACATCTTGTGTTTTATTCAATCGTGAAGACATGCGTCTCTTTGACGTGCATTCGGCATTGGTTGGTAACTTCTTCTAAATAATACATTATTGGATAAATGTAACATCAGTAAACAGCATTACTAATAGTTGTAAAAACATTAAATTCTTATATGTGTTAAATTAAAAATAAATAATTTTAATAATTTAGTAAGTACCTGAGTAACGGTTCTTCCTTCACCTACAGACACAACTTCTTCATCCTCATAGATGTCCTGGTCAACATTAATGAAATAATTAATATAATGCTAAAATAATTAAAACTTTTACTGCTAATGCTAAATACATACGTACCTTGAATACATTCTCAACATAATCAGCCTTCGATATCTCAAGTACACTATCATCCTCAGATTCAGGTTTCTTCGAAAAGCAAATCTCAGTCTCATCTCTATAAACTACTACCTCAAAAACAACATCAACAATTCTGCTAAACACAAGCAAATCATCCTCCAGTATCCCAACATCGTTGCACATTTCCGGCCATCCTCTAGCAAATACAAAGTTGGTATCAACCTTAGACGCCTCAACATTCCAATAGGAACCCTTATAACAGATTTGAAATTTGCCACTTGGTGGGCTGTTTACGTAAAATTGTTTAATGAAGCAGTCTTCGATTACCTGCATAAAATTAAAAATAATGAATACTATACGAGAAGTATGTAACTTATGAGAATAGGTGTTGACACGTTTAAGATGCAAAAGGATTCAAGTTAAGATCAATAGTCATACCGTAAAACCAAATCTTGCATAACGATTAAACGTGAAATAAGATTCACCACACATGCCATCAACAAAACATGAAAGTTCAAGCCCAAAATCACCTAACGGTCTGAAAACCAACAAAGTATCCCTCGGAAAATTGAGATCTTTAACAACACTGTCCCAATCGTCAGTTATTATTGGCGTTGAATTTTCTGTTCTGACCCTCACAGCCCATTTTTTACCAGACTCATGATAGATTCGCAACTTATTTTTTTTGCCAACAATCTCCCCACTTTTGATTAGCAAAGGCTATAGGTACATCCTGTATATAATTTTTAAGTAGTGTAAGAAAATATAAACCATAACAACTGTTAAATATATATCTCAATAAAAATAAATTTTGTATATAAAAACATGTCATACCAGTTTCAAAGATTCTGGGTTATCAAGAAACTTGACAAATGTAGTATACATGATAAAACCTGAATCAATAAAGATGTTAAAACATTGAAATTAAAAGTTGGCTTCGAAGATGAACATTAACTTTTTGTATTAACAGAGTATCTACTGAAATTAATCATAGAAACAGAGTATGAGTTAAAAATTTTCTGCAAATAATAACTATTTTAATATGTTCTCAACAAATGATTCAAACACCTAACTAAACCCTTCTTGAATGTATAGCAATAAACGTTTAAAATCGTATTTGTAGCAAGATAGGATTTGAATTAAAATCGGTTAAACAATATAAAGTTCATTACAATATGAATGTATATACTAGTTGCTAAAGAAAAAACAATAAAACCTCTAGTGATTGAAGTGTAGAAGACGGAGAATAAGAAAGTTGAAACCCTAGAAAATGACTGGGAAGAAGAGATTTTTGAAAGAAGTCAGATGATAGATGTTTGATATGTAATGATGCTAAAGAAATAATGACGGTTGTGTTTTCGTTTCCCCATATTTTCAACAGATGAAAGATATTTACACATACACCCCTTATTGAATTTGTTATTTACATTTACATTGAAAACCATGCATAACACATATTGATAGAACATATAGATATATAAAACATATTTAACAAACTTAATAAAAGATGTCTAACAAAATGTATTTGGAAACCTCTGTTGGTCGTTGGAAACAGTGTGAGTCAAACAGTCGTTACATAAACAGAAGTTATGAGAACAGATGATAACTTTCAGCAGTTATTTTATTTTTAGCTAACATTTGTCCACGTCAGAACCTCTGTTGTCATAATGGATGACAGTCAGCAATATAGTAAATCAACAGTCATTAAGATAAACATAAATTATGACAACAGACGGTACCATTTAGCAGTGGATGTATTTTTAGGCAATCATAAGTTTCAAAAACAGTTGTTTTCAATCGATGTAACTCAACAGTCGTAAGTCTAACATCTGCTATTAGCCCAACCAATGTTAGTATCAAATCCTCTGTTAAACATTTTAAGATTGAGAACACACCTTTTATAACAGCAGATGCTCTCTTTTGTCAGACTTTAGCTACAACACACCTTTTATAACAGCAAAATATACAGTAAATTCTTCCAAAAAAACTGTTATTGACATACAAAATTATATAATAATACTTATAGCAGACCTTATATAATAATAATTATTCATCATTAGCCCAACCACTGTTAGTATCAAATCCTCTGTTAAGCATTTTAAGATTGAATATCATCTATTGTTCGTTAACATCTGTTTACCCATAGCAGACCTTTGCATCTTCAGACATTTATTCATCAGCAGATGCTCTCTTTTGTCAGACTTTAGCTACACATCACCTTTTACAACACCAAAATATACGGTAAATTCTTCCAAAAAACTGTTATTAATAAACAAAATTATATAATAATACTTAGGAATGTCTGAAATAATTAAAATGAAGATGTGACAACAAAGAGTAATACTATTAAAATTTATTCATTTAGTCAACAACGGTAAATCAAACAGTCGTTAGCATACACAGTTGTTTCATCATCAGCAGATGTTCTCTTTTACCAAACTTTAACTACAACAGATGTTGACTTACCAAACAGATGTTCAGACATAATTCAACATCAACATTATCTGTTCACCATCAAACCAACCCTTGATACTATTAAACTTCTGTTGACTTACCAAACAGATGTTCAGACACAATTCAACATCAACATAATCTGTTCACTATCAAACCAACCCTTGACACTATTAAACCTATGTTAACTTACCAAACAGATGTTCAGACACAATTAAACATCAACATAATCTAAATCTTACTTAAACACTAAATAAGTAAAACTAAAACACAACATAGATTCATAAAATTAAAATTTATTCATTTATTTATGAAATTAAAACTAAAACTCCAATAATTACATCACATACTGAACAACATTAAAGTTCAAATCTAACAATAACAGCAAGAATTAAGAAACTTTAGCTTCAACTCCATCGATTGCTGAACCTCTCGATGTATGTCCTTCAGCTTCGCCATGAACTCGACGTCTCTATCACTGCACTCTATATTACTGACAACACAAAGCTCACGAACGGAGGTTGAAGGCATCCGCATAAGATCTCTGGAAACCTGTTCTCTAGTGAACAGGCGAACTTGCAATCCATCAAAACATTTCTTCAACTCTTGAAGAGTAGCCCTATCTTCATACACCTGTTTCTCGATTTGCCTGACAAAACGCTGCTTTAAATCATCTGATTTTGCATTTGTGAATGACACCATTTGAATAAACTATATTACTCGACTTTCCTGAAAGTATGATATCTTCGTAGGAAAACGTGATGAAAAACAGGTGAAGTGACTATGAGTTTATATACTGAAATTTGTAATTATGAAAACGTGTACATTTAATATAAACATATTAATGTATATTTCAAAACAACAATCTTTTAATGCAAAAACCTTTTCAAACCCCAACTTTTATGGGAAACTGTAAAATTAAATACCAAGAAACCCAATGGACAAAATTTCGAAGTTCAAATAACAAAAGCAGATTATTACAATTACAATTAACCTCTTCATTTACCATGTAAACGCGTTTTTAAACTCTATAAAAGACCGATGATTACTTTTGATTCAAAACGTCAACAAATTGTCCTACAAATCACTTTCCGTAAAAAATTGTTCCAAATCAGAAAACCAATAAAAAATCTACATGGCAAACTTCAGTTTCTACCACTGGTCAGTCACCAGCGATGTTAAAACAAAATTCTCGATGTGGTCACTCAAAGAACAAAGAACAGACCAAGAACTAAATAGGAAAGTCGACATAATCAATGACACTAATTACAACAAAACCTGGAACAACATAGCATTGCTCGATGAAGTCATCCACTCTCCTCCATCAGAGTTCTAGAAGAATGCAGAAGAGTTTCTGACACAATTTCTAACAGGATCAGAAAATCTGCAACATGCTAACTGACCTAAAATTCAAAAGAGAGTATGAAATCACATGGAGAAAGGCCAGAGTCTACAAAATCTTAGCAAGTGTTAACCCTAGCGTGTAATACTTTATAAATATTTCATTAAATTCATATTTTTCTATGTAGTAGTTCATTTTAATAATATAAACTTGCATCTTAACATATTCTAAAATGTCAGTGTAAATAAAAACTCTCAACATCATCAACAGTTAATCAAAATAAGAAACAAACCTAAAATGCAAAGGTCTCTTCTCAAATGTTGTAGCACATCTGACTTTTCACTATAGAAGATACATATCATCCGTTCAAGTTGCAACTCTCCCATCAAAGAAGGTAGCACATGCAACTTTTCACGATGTTGCAACAATTATACTGCAACATCGATATTGAAAGGTTGATGTGTGATGGGAAGCTTCATTGAAACGACGATGTTGGAACAATGATACTGGAACGATAACATGTAAACAGAATCATCAAACATTCGAACAAAGAAGTGTAATCGGAGAATAGCGGCTGAATCACGAGAAAGATGCATTTGAGAGAGAGAGAGAGAGAGAGATAGACACGCTTGCAGATATGAACGGGAGAGATTTGAATGTGGAGCCAGATAATTATGTCTTATTTATAGGATTAGAATAGAATCTATGGTTAGAAATTTTGAATGTGTGTAACACCCCAAAAATGGGTTTGCTAATCTAAACCCGGTTAATATAAAGGAACGGGTAAAATACCGTTAGGGGATAAAAGTGAACCCGTAAATGAATATTAACTAGGAATAATTAACCTAGTTGATTTTCTTATATCGTTGGTATTAAAAATGAAGGGTTGTAGCCTTATTTAATTAAAAAGGAACATGAGGGACCAAAGCGGGACAACTTGAAAGATGTTTAATTAAATGAAAACACACACAAACACACACACACTTGCGTGTGTTCTGGATCGATGTCCAGGAGAAAGAACCAAGGGTTCAAACCCTAGTTCTTAAAGAATCTTCAAGTTGAAGGGCCAAATGAAGTCTAAATTCACAACCGAACGTGAATTAATGATCACCCAAGCTAGGGGATTATAAGGTATGTCGAATTTTGATGTTTAATGAAGTTGAGAAATCTTGATAATCATCACTAGTGGTGAATTATGTATGAATCATGAAGGTTATAGTCAAATTAGTGATGTATGCACGTTTAGGAACAAACCCTAAGCGAAGACTCTGAGTAAATTTCTAGAATCTAGGTGTTTGGATGAATTACCACACTTGGTTAAGTGGGTTCATGTTTAATCCATGAAATGGTATGAACTTGATTAGGAATATGTGTAGTATGTGATGGGTATTTGTATATAGAGTGATTATGGTATGGAGTTTGTATGATGCTTACTTGTGTTGATAAATGAAAGTGATAATTAGGAAGAAACACATGAAATACTTGTACATTATGCTCAGGAAGTAGTACGCACACCAAGTGTTTGATGAAATGTCTAAATGACAATAATATGTGAAATTGTATGCAATTAATGGGTAAACATGTATAGAATGTGGTATTAATGAAATTGATAGTAAACTAACATGAGGAATGTATTTTAGATATAGTTCATGTGAAGATTATGTTAGGTTGATGTTGAGTATGCTTTATGCTTGTTTGAATTGACTAATGAAAGTCATACGTGAGATATGAAATTGATATGATCGTTCATACGCACAATCGTATATGCTAACAAGAATGTGAATGTAATGACATGTACGGATAGGAGTCATGTCAACGCGGACACAAGCATGGAAGGGCAACGGGCCAAGGATAAACACGGAAGCTATGCTTGAACTCGGACGCACGAGGTAAGTGAACTCCGAACTTACCCTTTTGTTTGGTAATGTATTTATGATATATGGTAATTATTGAATGTAATGTAAGAAGATATGAATCATTGTTATTACTAAGTTAAGTTTTAGTGGAAATGGGTCGGAAGTGGTTAAGAAAGAGATTCGATTAAGTTTGGGTAAGAAAGGGAATGTACATAATGAATTATGCATAAAGATGAGTTATGTGTATTCAAGGACATGTTCATATGAAAGGACGCTAATGATACTAATCGTTTTTCTATTGAGAATTAATGTGAAGTGTAGGTATGTTAACAATGGTGGTGAAGGTTGACTCCGCAATTTGATGCGAGTGATACAATGGATGAATGAAGGGGCTAGTAATAGAGAAAGCATGATATGTTGTCGCTTTATTATGCATATGTTAAGATTTTGTATTTTGTCATCGGTTGCTAATGATGTGATTGAATGTGGTGACTGCAGGCTGTATAGGTTTATGTATGTTTCATCAAGAAGTGTACGCGGTTGAAGATCGAGTCAAGACATGGATTGTACGTGGGCGTGTATGTGGTCACGTAATTTGATATTAGTATGTTAGTTTTTGATTAATTATAGGAGGGATTAATGTATTTAATGTGAATGATTGAAATTAATAAAAGAAATTTAAAATATGAAATTTCTGCTGCGTTAAATTTGGTTAAAACGTGTTAGGGCGTTACAATGTGGAGCCAGAATTTTGAATTGGGAACAAATGTTTGATTATAAAATGTTGAGGGCAGATGTTGAGGGAACTGGATTTGAGGGAGAGATGAAAGTGTGGAGCCAGAATTTTGAATTGGGAACAAATGTTTGATTATAAAATTTTGAATTGAATATGGAGCCAGGATTTTGAATCGTCAGAGGTTTTGTATGTGGGCAGACCTTTGAAAAGGTGGATGTGGGCCACCTTTGAATTTTAAAGTCTTTTAATATTAGGCGTTATGATGTAATAATGGCATAAGAAAAGCCTTGTTGGACAGCCTCTCCAGCTGACACATCAGGTTTTCTTATATCATTGAAGTTTCTTCTTTTATAGAAAGTATAGATAAATTATATAAAATTATGTGAAATATGTTGATCGATTCAAACTATTTGAATGGTAAACATTTACATCAACAAACATTGAATCCAACATTTCAAATACAATAAAAATTATATTGAAAAATATTGGACTATTGACCCCAAAATAACATATTATAAAAATTATAAAAAATATATAATAATTCACATTAAAATAGTAAACTAATACTAATCTATACTATATAATAATTCACATTAAAATAGTAAACTAATACTAATATATAGACATCAATATCAATAAATAATAATTATTGAATAAAGTGTTTTATACCCTACGTGAGTTCAATTACAACACGAGACTCTAAAGTTGCAATTGCAATCTAATTGAATTTATGAAGTTAGGTTTGTGTTAAACATTCAATTGTTAAGCATGTACAATTATAGATTAGTTTGAAAAAAAAATAGTGATGTAATTAACAATAATGTAAATACTATGAAATTTTATGGAAATCCATAAAAATTGTAATGCAATTTGGGTGTGAACTTTTGGTTTATAATATAGTTATAAAGTATTGGTTTATAATTTAACGGTTTACATAAAAAAATTAGTTAGCAGTCGATTTATAGCTAATGTGAAAGTTAAAAATTAATGAATAATTATTTTACATTTCAAAGAGGATCATATTGGCATTGGTTTTGCAACCGGATAAGAATGGATTAGAGAATGACTATGATGCCGTTCAAAAAAAAGAGAATGACTATGATATCATTATCATTACTATCAGAAGTGATTTCAAGGCTCTTTTCTCTAGCAAGACTGGATCAAAGAAAAGATATTAAAATACCAACAGTTGAACCTTGTCGTCCCTTGCAAAGTTCTACACCAAAGGAAATCAATTTAGCTAAGGATTACAAAAAATAAAAATAAAAAATAGTAGTACCATCAAAGAGAATTTATATAGCTCAGGTTTACTAAAAAACAAAGTAAAATATACCATGAACAGTGTTTTTTTATTATTTTTTTAATATTGTTTTTTCTAGGTTTTTATTATTATATTGTTTTATTAGTTTAATTGATTTAAACATATATTTTTATATAATTTTTAAGATACGATTAAAGTACCAGTTATTAAACAAGAAATTAATCATAAAAATGTATGTATACTGGTATTGATGTTGTTCAGTACGGTATGATAGCGATACGATATTAATTAATCAAAAACAAAAAAACACTAAAAATAAATATTGATACGGATACAGATGTTATTCAATCGGTTTTGATTGAATTTGGTATGATAGCGACACAATATTCGTTTAAAAAATATACATCGTAATGTTGAAATAAAAAGAGGGGAACAACTGTTTTTTTTTTTTCAAATGTTGTTTTTTCTAAGGTTTTATTAAGAGTTAACGGCCATTTTCGTCCCTGTGGTTTGGTCACTTTGGCCATTTCAGTCCATTTCTCAAAAATGCGCCATTTTCGTCCCCCACGTTCTGGAAAGGTGCCATTTCAGTCCAAAAATCATAACCCAGTTAAGTCAGTTTGTTAATAAGGACTGATTGTGTAAATTTGTAACATAAAGGACTGATTGTGTAAATTTGAACACCACCACCACTAGCCCTGCCACCACCACCACTCCGCTGCCACCACCACCACCACCGCCACCACCGCCACCACAGCCACCACCGCCACCACCACCGCCACCATCTTCATCACCGCCCGTCTTCTTCAATCACTCCGACGGATCTCCTCCGACCACCGTAAAACCTTAAACATCTCTGTTCAACTGTTACGAACCGACACCATCTACTCCGACCATCTTTCTCTTCTCCGGTCACCGTATCTCTCACAACCTGCAACACCAGGTCTTGTACTTCGGTGACCAACGACATCAACCTTCATCTTCTCCGACACCGTAAACCTGCAACATCGACCGCTGCCACCTTCGTCTCTGTTATCGCTCAACGACCACCACAGCCCGTCCATTATCTCCGTCTTTCATTCATCTTCTCCGGAACCCTTCACCGGAACCTGCAACTCTCCTCCGGTCATCTTCTCCGGCAGCCACCCATTCATCCTGTAACACCGGTCATCTTCTTCTGCTCACCTCATTCTTCTGCTCACCTCATTTAATTTAGTATACGTTAAAGATACTTCAAGATTAATTTTTAATAACGCGTAGAGATTCTATGAAACACGTGTTATTTCAAGTGTGTAGTATTACATTTTAAAATTCTTGAATTGTCATAAAATGTTTGCAACAAAGATTAATTATGTGTAAAAACTTGAAACAGGGGATTAAGATATCCTGTAGAAAAATTGCACATCACAAGTTACAGTCTGGGATGTTACAAAAGCAACCTAAATATCCAGCTAAATGAATTCGAAGATTACGAACTGATACAGATCGGAGAAGATGAAATTTATAATCAATTAAGCTCTGATCTCATATACTTGTGTATTTGACTCCAATCAATAAAACATGAGGTTGAATTAACGGTATGAGATTTTACACCCTGTCTCGCATCCATCATGCTTGTAGTTGTTCTGTTCCTATATACTATCAAAAACCATCCTGGGGGGCTACAGCCAGACATTGTAACATTCTCTTAAACACTTCGTTTTAACGGTGCCGTTTTTCCGGTGAGTTGCAGGCGGCGGCAGTGGGGGTGGTAGCGTGGTGGCTGTGGTGGCAGCGGAGTGGTGGTGGTGGCAGTGGCTGTGGTGGCGTGATGGTTGTGGTGGCAGCGGAGTAGTGGTGGTGGTGGCGGTGGTGGCGGTGGTGGTGGCAGTGGCTGTGGTGGCGGTGGTGGCTGTGGTGGCGGTGGTGGCGGTGGTGGTGGTGGTGGCAGTGGCTTTGGTGGCGGTGGTGGGAACTGGTGTGGCGGTGGTGCCATTTCAGTCCATTTTTCAAATATTTATACATTTTACTTAAATGGTCCCTTATGTTACAAATTTACACAATCAGTCCTTATTAACAAACTGACTTAACTGGGTTATGATTTTTGGACTGAAATGGCACCTTTCCAGAACGTGGGGGACGAAAATGGCGCATTTTTGAGAAATGGACTGAAATGGCCAAAGTGACCAAACCACAGGGACGAAAATGGCAGTTAACTCTTTTATTAATTTATTGGTTTATTACTTTAATTGATTTAAGTATATTTTGTTCACTTATATAACTTTTAAAGATACAATCAAAGTACCTGTTATCAAACAGGAAACAATAAAATGGAATGTATATCGGTACCGATGATGTTCGATACAATATGGTGGCGATATAGTATCAGTTTATTGAAAGCAAAAAAAAATATTGGTACCGACACAAATGTTGTTCAATTGGTTTCGAGTGGGCTTGGTACGATAGCTGCAGAATATCTGTAACACCCCTAAAACGGGTTTGGTAATCATACTTCGTTAATACCAAAAGACGGGTAAAGTACCGTTAGCAGTAAAGTTAACCCGGTAAATATTTGGATTTAATAAGAAATCCTAATAATTTAAATACAAGCGAATCAAAGAATTAAGGAATTGACTTTATAAGAACCCGAGTCAACGGGACTTAAAATAGAACGGGTTTTTAGATCCGGGAACCCACCAAGTTAACTAGGTAAAATTAACCTAGTTAGTAAAGGGTAATTAAATAATAAACTATGAGTTATAGTTTCATATATGAATCTCTAAACTTGAGGGACTAATCATGGGCAACTAAAATAGTGTTTTATTAAAACACTTATAAAAAAAATAATAGAAATCAATACACACACATACGTATGCGACCAGGGGAAGGCTCCATGGGAGCTCAAACCCTAACTTCAACAAATCAACAAAATTGAAGGATCAAACCAAGTCCAAATCGAAAATTGAGCATAAATTAGTGATCCTCATCACAAGGGGGTTACAAGGTATGTAAAATTTGGTGTTAATTCTCTACTTGAAATTCTCATGAATTTAGGGTATTCGAAATTTGTTGATGCATGCTTGTTATATGGATGAAATAGGAACCTTGTAGTGTTTAGGAGTAAACCCTAGACAAGATATGTTGAAATCGTGCCAAATTTTAGTAAAAAAATCCATGAACACCATTGAAGGTGATTGTTATTAGGGTTTTTGATTGCTAAAATGGTGTTATGATGTCAAGAACTTGCTTAAATTGAAAGCTGAATTCAAACGACTCTTGATCAGAATTTACAGCCGACTTGTATCGGCTGTAACCTGGACAAAACGTGATAAAAACATGTGTTTCTTAAGTCTAAAATGTAATTCCAGGAAATATATTTAAAAC
This sequence comes from Helianthus tuberosus, assembly GCA_030545235.1. Lineage (NCBI taxonomy): Eukaryota > Viridiplantae > Streptophyta > Magnoliopsida > Asterales > Asteraceae > Helianthus > Helianthus tuberosus. The sequence goes on along the minus strand of CM060418.1, from coordinate 158,086,769 downwards.
CCCACTGGAATCGCATTTTTTCGACGAGAATTGAGCGTTTTATGATTTTTTCCGTATCAAAGGTTCAAGCTGCGTTTTCTGGCAGAATTTGCAGCCCATTACGAATGTCATAACTCAATTTAGGAATTGAGTTATGGTCTCAAATTCTTACTGTAGAAAGTTTTAAGTGATTAAAAGAATCGCCAATTGGAATTTCGTCAATCGGATAAACGAGGAATTTTAAATGAATTTTTCCGTAAGCTGCAGTCAGAAGTGACGAATCTGATTACAGCTTAGTAAATGAATTTTTATGAATTTTTGGTAAAGAGTTAGATCTTGAAATTTTAACACAAGGCCTAAACCTCTGAGATGTACGCCATATAAAAAAATCATAATTTTTGAAGACATGTAAACAGGTTAAACAAGTCACCAAAAAACAGCCTATTTTCAGTGATATGAAATACCTAAATGAAATCGTGGCCTACTAGTTAGTATGTGAAATTTGATTTCGTTAAGAGTTCGGATGAAATATGCCTAAGTGAGTTCATTGAACCAAATGTGCATTTGAATATGTTGATAAGTCAATTGACTTTTAAAAAGTCAAACTGACCAATGATTAGATCAAATGATAATTTTGATATGGACGAATGATAAATTCGACATAAAACCCGTAGGATGGAATAGTCGTAAATGATTATGACTAAACTAATCGTCTTACGAATTATGATGATAGTTTGACGCTTGACAAGCTAGGTGGAGGCTTGGAAAGGAAGCGGGTCAAACGAAGCAAATAAGAAGTAAAAGCATGTTTTGGATGCAAGGTAAGTAAAACTTACACCTACTTGTAGTATACGTGTTTATTTTATAGGCGATAAATACAACAAAGGATTTGGTTCGAATTATGAGTTCCAACATGAAACGAATTGGGTTGGAACGAATATAAACATTTTAAACCATGATTAATGGTGAAAAAGGCAAAATGGTAAACTAGTCATGAATTGGTTAATAGTTTAAGAGTTTTCTTAAAGTTACCTTATAGCGTAACTAGCAATGGAAAATGGGTAAAAATGGAAATTTAGTCAAGTATTGACTAAAGTAAAATAAGTTTCAAAGGACACCCAGAGCATAAGCCGAATGGGTTAAAAATATAGGAAATTGACTTTAGAAAGAAAGGGATCTAGTGAGAAAATCCGAAATGGTTCGGATGTGTGATTTGTAAATAAAAACCATGTTTTTGTTACATATGAAAATGTTGTGTTATATATAGATCGAACGGGTCAAATGGTGGGAATAATGTCATTTGACAAAATCAACTAATGTGGTGGTCAAGTCATGTGTTACAGGAGCGAATAGTAATTTGGATAATTGCGTCGCCATAGAATATCGGTAATAAAAGCAAGGTGTTGAAACGGGTCACTAGGTTGACTCGAGCCAGGTACGTATAAATACGATTGTGGTTAAACATACATTTTTTTTTGGGTCAAATTGTAGCAAATGCCCTTCGTCGTAAATGAGGGGCTAAAGTTGACTAAAATGCCCTTGTTGGGTAAACCGGGCAAACGACCTTTAAAGGTTGTTGGAAATAAGTGTTTTGGTAGATTAAATCCTTAAGATAAGTATAAAAGGGATGTATGGGACCTTAGTGCATAAATACCCTTAACGGGTCAAAATAAGCATACAAACGAAAACGGGTTTAATTTGTGTATTAAACCGGAGACTATAATCTAGTATGGTAAATAACATTAAGTTGAAGAAGTATATGAGATATAAAGGTCAAATACACAAGTTTGATGATGAAATCACGAACGGGTCAAAAGTTGGCAAAAAGGGTAATAAGCCAAAGACTTAAAAGTCTGAAATTTTGTTAAACCGGATGTTAGATTTTAACTCCATATGACGGAGAATCAAATTACAAACACGTAGGAAGAAACGGTAGGTTAAACGGACGAGCGGATTGAAAGATACGAAAGTTTTCGTGTCGAAAACGGCAAAATGGAAAGCTGGAATGCAGAGACCACCGTAACTTACGGTGCCACCGTAAGTTACGGTGGAGCTGAAAAGTGTTACGGTAGCCCCCTACTGGTTTACGGTAGGGGCATGTCAAACCAGTGGCCACCGTAACTTACGGTGCCACCGTAAGTTACGGTGGAGGCCAGATTGAAATTTTTGTTTTTGTTATCAATTGTTTCTCGGACTCGTTTAGACACGTTTTAAGCCCTGTATGACTAAAGCATTTCATGTTTATGAAATGTAGGTACACCTTGGATGCCGGAAGACGATCAAGCTCAACGAAGAACCGAACACGATAAAGACACACGCTTCCGCACTTTGACACATTGTAAAATTTAAACAACGAATTCAATCACGTCATGTAGAATAACTTATGATTTGTAAAAGTTTTAATAAACCCGTATTTCCGATGTATATGATAATCATTAATTACATGATTATCTTTCAAAATTTACGTTAAACCTTGAATAATAAGAACGGGTGTTACAATATCCGTTATCAAAAAAATATCGTAATGTTGAAATAAAATAAACATAAAATGCAAGCGAACCGAACAGATATCAACTGAACAACATATATGTGTTTTTTTTGTTTTCAATCAATGTAGTACTTTCTCTTTCAATTACTATATCGAGTGCCGTTACTGTAACGAACCAAATTGATACCGACTTAATCCCGCCGCAAAGCGCGGAGAAATATCACAAGTTTACTATCAATGAAGGGTGTTGTGCCAAGCTATTATACATGTAATCATTATATATATTCTCACATGATTAGTATTTGATGGTAAGGGCACCTATAATAGCATGATTTTGAGGGGTGTTTTTTATGTGTTTGTTTTTACCTTGATTATGGTTGAGGGTATTTTTCAACATTGTTTTTTTATTTATTTTTTGGTGAAGAATGAAAAAGAATGGCATAAATGTAAAATGTGGGGCCCAGTCTTTTCTTTTAATATGTAAATTAGAATTACGATCCGTCGCAATGCGGCGGGGATTCTTTAGTTATAACTAAATCGATTTAGGACGTGCACGTTATTTTGAACCTGTCAAACGGGAAAAAAATAGACGATGTAAAAACGTTTACCCACACACGCACGTTGCGTCGTGTTAACTCGCAAAATTTAGAACGAAACGTAAAAACGTTAAACCAAAGACGCACGTTGCGATGTGTTAAGTCACAAAATTTAGAACGAAGCATAAAGCGAAAAAATTGCGGAAAATGAAAACTATAAAAGGCAAAAGTTAAAAGTAAAAAAAGTTGTGATGATAGATTGCAAAAGATAAAAAGTTTTGTGTTAAAAGTAAAAAAAAACAAATAGTTTTTTGTTAGAAGTAATTTATGAAATACTTTTGGGTGAAAAGTAAAAAAAAAATCATTTTTTTAAACCCCCCAAAGTCAAGGTTACAACAACCATATGCATAACCATTTTTTCTTTGAAAACCCCCCCAAAGCCAAGATTACAACACATAAGTAAAAAAATCAAAGTTGTTAAATCGCAAAAGATGGAAACTTTTGAATTAGAAGTGAAAAATCAAATTAATCAAAGGGGTTAAATTGTATAAGATGGAAACTTTTGAATTAGAAGTGAAAAATCAAGTTAACGAAAAGGGTTAAATTACCAAAGATTAAAACTTTAAGCTTAAATTGTGAAAGATTAAAACTTTAGGGTTAAAAAGGAAACAAAGATTAAAACTTTAGGGTTAAAAAGAAAAATTCCATTTTTTTTTTGAAAAACTTCCAAAGCTAAAGGTACAACAACCTTAAGCACAATAAGTTGCTTATTTATAGGTTAATAATAATAATAGTAATAGTAATAGTAATAATAATATGTGGAGAGAGAACAACTGGTTAAATAAAAATATGTAAATACTAGTACTTTCACCCGCCGTGCGTTGCAACGGCGTCCAAACTTAACATAACTCGAATTTGTACCATTAAATTTTTGACACGACTCGTTTCTAAACATAATCTACGTCAAAAATGTATACTAACGGAAAACACACATAAAAATAAGCACGAAAACATATTATATTTTACTTGACTTATTACCGAGAAAAATTACGTTGAAACGTAAACCATTGTGGATTATGCCGAAACGTGCTAAAATAAGCACGTAATGAAATAGTGTTTTTTTTTAAGTTAAAGAATGGTACCATGCGTTGTTGCGGCGTCGATACGCAAAGTAACTTGAATTTAAACCGCTTAATGAAAACGTATGATTTTTAATCTTTAACAAAATTTATGTCAAAACGTAGACCAACCGTAAACGTAGATAAAAAAATCACGTATAAGTATGTATTATATTTAACCAAGGAACATGAAAATAATCATGTAAAACTTGAGATGATCAAACTACTTTTACCAACTTTTTAAAAAACTGAAAAGATGTAAGTGTCAATACATAAAATTAAAATATAAAAAAACAAATCACTATAATATAACATAACGTGACGCTAGCTATAGTGATCTGGTCACCCTTAAATGTTATTAGTAATTTGGTTGTATAACTTAAACATATCATAATAGGTATTTTATAATGATGAGAAATTCAAAAGAAAAAATATATTTTTTTTTTGTTGAAAAAGTATAAAAACATATGAAACACGTATAATGAAAAATGATATATGTTATGGCCTTCGACTGGCTTTTAAAATTTTTGTTTTATTTTTCACATTTAAGAAATTAGGCATCAAACAATTTAGTTGTAAATATGTAATTAAAAAATTATCGTCATCCGTAAAAAAATGATTATAATTAATATTGTAGAGAGATGGCTTTATTCATTGGAATTAGACATGAAGATCCACATCTGTCTCCCTCTCTATCTAAAACCATTTTGTCCTCTCTCTATAGCTCCTGTCAATCAACATCTTTCTCTTCCATTTTATTGCCGAAAATCTAGACCTGTCTGGATAGTTGGGTGAGGGCATAATAGTAATTTGGTCGGTGCACCGACCTTTTTGTTTAAGATATATATAATGTGGAGAGAGAACAAGTGGTTATGATATGATAATGATTTTTGGTAGGGGTGTGCACGGTTCGGTTCGGTTTTTTGGTAAAACCAAAACCGTAGCCAAAAGTTCGGTTTTTGGTTTTTAAAAACCGTTCGGTTTCGGTTTTTTTCGGTTTCGATTATTTCGGTTTCGGTTATTTCGGTTTTAGCAACGGTTCGGTTTGGTTTTTCGGTTTTTTAAACAAGTTATGTAAGATTCAAAACTTAAAAGTATAATTCAAAGTTTAAGAATCTTGTTAATATATTTAGTCTTTTAAATTAATATTATTCACATAAACCTAACTTTTAATCTATTTTAATGTTTCTCTAAAGTTTTTGTTAAGACGTTTTCTTTTATAATACTTTGAAAACCATTTCATTTCTATATTAAACTTTGTTAGTTCTTGTAAACATTGGATAATTTTAATGATAAATAAACATGGTAATGTGCTTATTAAATATTTAACAAACAAGAATAAAATTAATAATTATTAGTAGCATGGGTAAACACTTAAACAACTTAAATATAAAAATATATAGATTTGGTTTACTATTAAAACTTATCGGTTCGGTTATTTTCAGTTATTGAAAATGATTATCCGAAAACCGAATCGAAATTTTTGGTTATTAAAAATCCGAAAACCGAACCGTCAGTTTTTGTTTTGGTTCGGTTTTTTCGGTCCGGATTTTTCGGTTATTTCGGTTACGGTTCGGTTACTTCAGTTTTCTGCTCACCCCTAATTTTTGGTGTTTTTAGGTTTTTTTTATTGAGTAGTTTTTTGAGTTTTTTTTTTAACGACAACAACACTATATAGGGCCAACAAGAAACTGGGAACAATACAAAACACAACATAAAGCGAAAATGTCACACCCTGTATTTTTCCCGGTGGGCCCGGATGGGGTACGTGTTGAGATTGATATCAAATACACAAATGGCACAACAAAAGTCTTTGATTTAAAATACTATTACAAATAATAATTCCCGAATGTTCAAAAATATAATACAGACAGATGTATCAAAAGATCCATAGGCGAATCGTAAATTTACAAAATGAAATAATAGACTACTAGGCTTCAAATGCAACAAGTTGCAAATTCCTCTTAAGCATTACCGGGCACATCCAGCCTATTTCATAACCTTGCAACTTGTCACTTAGTCTTTTGAAGATACATCAGTTTACACTGCTAAATACAAATAACCAACACATATTGAAAATATTTCAAAATCATTTTCATGTACACAATAGTACATATATTTTCATAAATAATTTGGGATAAACTATTTCTCATGTTATCAGTTTTACAAGCCTGACAATACATATGGGGCCCAGAAACTATGTCGAGAACATGATTAACCGACACACCACATTATTACCCTTATTGGGTTATAAAAATCATTTTTAATATAACATTAGCATCTGTCAAGTGTATGTCTACACCCCGTGCTTAAGTCGTGGCCCTTGAAATTAAATGAGCCGAGGATATCCAGGACACAGTCGTATTAACCTCCAATGTTTAAGTCAAAGCAATACGAATTAAAACGGATTATTTTGATTCCCGACACATAGGTCTTTGATCCCATACCCAACCATGCGGTAATAATATATCGTATCCCAAACCCGTATAGGGAAAATAGGTTAAGAGTATTTACTTGGATTAATAATCTCACAATGCAAGATATAAATAATAAACACAGCCGATATATCAATTAACTAAGCTTGGTTGCAATCTACTGGAATGCATTAGTCTGGAATGAATGGTATAATAACCAATTAGAATGTTAACGGGTCTTGTTCAAGTCATAGACTTGGACCGGTTAAGTTAATTTAACGAAAACGATACGATACGCTAGATTAAGCGATGACCGGATATAATGTAGTTTAACCCTTACAAGTACTAAGACTTGTATAATATGGGTAAACAATATACATTCTAGAATTTGAAATAAATTGAAAAGATTTGACCCGTTTCGGTTAACTTACGTAAACTAATTAATAGCTAACCGTACGCGCATAAGCGGTATCGGGTGATCGGATGAGCTATAAACAAGTTCAATATGCCAAAACATTTTAATTATGTTATAACATTAGTATTCAGTAGGTAATCCATTTTATATGATCATTATGGTTTAAAACCAAGTTATGCACCATAAGGGCATTTTCGGTATAATATGGCATACTTCATGAACTTGCATAAAGACTTAAGAACTGATTATGATCAGGTAGTATAACCATATAGGGTTATTCTACACTATAATATGATCATAATGCAACTTAGAATCAGTAGCTAAAGTTGCTAAATCAGGTCAGAATCGAAAGTCAAATCAGAAGTCAAACTGCTTGACTTTCGATTGGGAACCAACACATAAACTGGAAATGACGGGCTGAACATGAATAGACGTGTTCTAATATTAGTTACCAACTAATTTAGTGTCAAAAACATGAGTTAAAACAATTACAAATTCATTTTATAAGTTTTCCGAAAATATGTCGTTTGACTTTTTATTAAACTTAACTTTGACCCGTCATTTGACCAACTTAACGTGATTTCCAGGAGGTGCCCTTTTGAGGGATTAACACCTACCTTATTACGATCATGTAGCCACGTTCGATTCGAACAATGGTTGGACCATAATGGTCTAAACCGAAAGTCAAATAAAAAATCAATTTGCTTGACTTTCGGCTAATAAAGGCCTGTAAAATGAAAAGAACAAATATGGAACACTTACAAAAATGTTTAGAACTCAGAGGGAGCTTCCTTTGTGATCAGGAACTCCAAAATAGAATGATAGAAGGAATTGTGAGAAATGAGCAAGTTCTAAGTTGCAAATGCAAGGGTATTTATAGTTGGAGATGATTCATTGGATCGTTCTAGGTGTTTAGAGCTGATGTAAGATCATCCCAAGTGTCCATGGACGTGTCATGACCTGCAAATGGGTGGCAAAATCGCGAGAGGTGGCAACATGACAGAGTTTTTTGGCCTCCAAACAAATTTCTGCCCAGATACAGTTCTTTTGGACCGTATGAGCTTTTAAGCTTACGGTCCATAAGCCTACTCAGCGTACACATAATCTCATTTCCTTATCGACCATAAGGATAAAGTGTAACACCCGTTCTTGTAAACCAAGGTTTAACGTATATTTTGAAAGATAATCATGTAATTAATCACTATCATATACATCGGAAATACGGGTTTATTAAAACTTTTGCAAATCATAAGTTAATCTAACTATCGTGGTTGGATTGGTTGTTTAACATTTACAATGTGTCAAAGTGCGGAAGCGTGTATCATTATCGTGTTCGGTTCTTCGTTGAGCTTGATCGTCTTCCGGCATCCCAAAGTGTACCTACATTTCATTAAACATGAAATGCTTTAGTCTTACGGGGTCTAAAACGTATTCAAACAATCCGGGAAACAATTTATCCTAAAAACAAGAAATTGAAAATAACCTCCACCGTAAATTACGGTGGAACCGTAATTTACGGTGGCCCTTTGGTTCATATTCTTCTGCCGTAAATCAGAAGGTTACTACCGTAACCACATCAGGTCCACCGTAAATTACGGTGGCACCGTAATTTACGGCGGCACCTGCATCCCACCTTTCCATTTCGCCGTAATTTGACACGAAATCTTTCGTATCTTTCAAACCGCTTATCCGTTTGACCTACCGTTTCTTCCTACATGATTGTAATTTAATTCTCCATCATATGGAGTTAAAATCCGACATTCGGCTTAACAAAATTTAAGACCTTTAAGTCTTCGGCTTATTACTCTTTTACCAAAATTTGACCCGTTTACGCATTTTATCAAACAAACGTATTTGTTTGATTCCTATATCACATACAACTCTTTAATTTAATATTACTTACCATTTTAGATTCTAATCATAGGTTTATTACACAATTTAAACCCGTTTTCACTCGTATGCTTATTTTGACCCGTTAAGGGTTCTTAAGCACTTTCGAGCCTAAAATCGCTTTCAATTGCTTCTATAATTAATCTAAGTATTCATTTAATCATAAAACTCATTTCCGAACAACTTTTAAAGGTTGTTTGGTCAATTTAGCCACCAGGGGCGTTTTGGTCCATTTTAGTCCTTTATTAACAATGAAGGACTTTTGAAAGTATATTGGACCCATAATCCCTCTTTTAATCTATAATTATGTTTGAAAAGTCATTAAGCTTTCCAAACGCCATGTTCATTACATAAAACATTTGGTTTACCTAACAAGTAACCAAATGTCCGTTTTGACCTCTTTTAACACTCTTGAACCATATGTTCTAAATGAGTGTTACCTTATTTCACATACCTGGCGCAGATCAATATATTGACCCGTTTTTAATACCTTGCTTTTATAACCGCTAATTCATAGCGTTGCTAACACCAATTTGACATTTACACCTGAAATAATATAGCTCGACAATAATCATTAGTCGCTATTGTCAAAGGGTGATATCTTCACCGTTTGACCCATTTGGTCTAAGTGACCGATTATGTTGGCGAGATGATATTTATTACCATCTCATCTATACGACTCGCTTCGGTTTACACCGTGTGGCCATTTCACTTATTAATTGATTTTCTTAACGCTTTTTAGCCTGTTATGGCTTACGCCTTACAGTGTCTTTCAAAACCAATAGTTATGGTCAACGCATGACCAATTTACCTTTTTACCCTTATTGTTTGTTTTGGTTTACCCTATAAGGTAACCATTCAAAGGCTCATTTTCCATTTGTCATAAAATGATCGAATTACCGATTTAATTCCTTTTAAACCATCAACATGGTTTCTTGTCGTGCTAGACTACCTTGTTCCGTACGTTTACACGTCGGAACATCATACCTTAATTATGTATTTGTCTTTTTCGTAACTAATACGGTAAGGGAGTATTCTAACATATAAGACTAGTGTAAGCTATACTTACCTTGCATCCGAATTATGCTTTTCCGTCATTCTTGCTTCGTTTGACCCGCTTTGTTCCCAAGCTCTCACCTAGCTTGTTAATCATCAAACTATCATCATCGTTTTCAAGGTGGTTAGTTTAATCATAATTTAATACGATTATTCCACCTTACAAATTTCATATCAAAACTACCATTTATCGGATTATAGGTCAGTTTGACTTTCAATAGTCAACTAACTTCAATCACATTATACACACAATAAGCTCAATCAACATCACGTTTCGAACCCCTATTATTCCGTATTACACGTAGTTAGTCGAGTTAGCCAATTACGCGTTTCTTTCATACTTTCATTATGTCAACATTCATTCGGGCATTTTAACAAACACCTAATGTGCATAATATTACTTATTTACTAACTAGTTCATAACTAGTTATCTTTACCAAGATTTACATCAACACATTTAAACCTCTAAGTCTAGTGTTCATGAACTATATCAAGAACTTATATCATCATCTCAATATTCATAAATCTTACATTCTAACATGAGTGTTCATCATATCAACATAAAACCCACTTAGCTTATCAATGGATCATCATGAATCTCATAGATTATCCAACAATCTAACATGTTATTTGACTAGGGTTTACTCCTAGACATCATATTACTTCAAGATTCACTCATGCATGACACAATCAAGCTCAATTTCAGTTTTTCACAATTAACCTAGAACTTGAGATGAATCAAAATACTAGAATTTCGCATACCTTATGATCCCTTCAGTGAGGTGATCATTAATTCGTGTTTAGAACTTGATTTGGGACTGAATTGAACCTCCAATTTCTGAGATTTGTGAAGTTTTTGGGTTTGAAGAACCCTGGTCGCCCTTCTCTTCTCCTGATCGAACCAGACACCAAAATGGTGTGTTTGGTTTTTGTTTTAATTATTTCTAGTTTCACTTTTTACAAGATTAACCCCTCATCTTTTGTGTAACTTATAGTTTGGCATGTTTTTAACCTTATTATAGGTTATTTCTAGAATATTAGCTAACTAGGTTATAATTCCTAGTCAGTAAATTCTTGTTTATTTAATAATCCAAATATTCACCGGGTTACTTTTACCACTAAAGGTAAATTACCCGTCTTTTAATGTAAACGTGATTTGATTACCAAACCCGTTTTCGGGGTGTTACAAGTCTACCCCCCTTAAAGAGGTTTCGTCCTCGAAACCTTTTCTTACTTAATTTATCGAGTTCAATTCCATGTATTTGTTCTCGATAATCAATTAAGCATTTCTCATATCTTAATTGATTGTTAGTATTACCAGAAAAGTATGGTAATATTCTTTTGGTTATTAATCATCTACGTATCTTACATGACATAATGCGACTGGAAATAACGTAATCTCGTTATTTCCACTAGTTTAATTAACTTAGCGATATTCCTCGCTTTCATATACTATCGAATTCTTTATGAATCCATTACTTTGACCCATTTAAAGGTCTCTAGTGAAATCTTTCACCTCTAGCAACAATTTCTTTTATTTTCAAATTTATTCATTCGGTTTAGTTATATCGAATTTACTGTTTACAAGCGAACCAAATTTCTTAACTTGAATTGCTGACTTTGGTCGGTTTCACTAACTAGACTTATTTGTTCAGTTCCTTTTTACCGCTTGCTTTGTTATAATGTGATTCTACTTCACATTACATTTCTTGACCGTGAATGTGTTACATCATATTTAATTTATATCAACCTTTCATTTTCGAAAATATCTCACTTTTCGAATATATTGTCTTGCGCCTAACAGTGTCAAGACTTGTATCTTTCATACTTATCGTTTAAATTCCTATCAGAATTCATGTTTGTAAAAACACTATTTCTTACTAAAACCGAAGTTTTAGTTTTAGGATCTTCTCTTTAACTTCTGTCAATTATCCATTCCAGGATATTGACAGTCCAAAATTTATTCTTTTACAGCCTTTGTTTTATGCGGAGATTCTCAATTTATCCGTCGCTTTGTCTAATTAACCCCGTAAGTTTTATCGTTTTGCTCTATAGGCTATTTTATTAGACTTTCACCTCTTTAAGGCTAGGTCCTTGTAGTCTATTTCTTTCTAGTCGTGACCCGTAGGTCATATTAGTCTCGTAGACTTTTCCATTGTTTATAACCCCAAGGGTTATATTGATCCCGTAGATCATTCTTTACGCATGTCTATATTGAAATATATATATATGGTGTCAAAGCACTCTTTTTATGTTTGAAAATCATTTGTTTTTTTTTTACCCTTGAACTTCATTTGACCTTGACCGTAGTCTAAGGCTTCATTTGTTTACTTCCGGGCTAATCCTCCGACTTTATGACTTCTGACGTTATTTACGCGTCAGTTTGTCTCAAGCTTACCGTTATCCGGCTTGCGCTTACTTATGCCATTAAGCATTTATACTTTATTCAACCCGTTCAACCTCAAAATGGTTGAATATAATTATCAAAATTTCTGTTTACGAAATTTTATGGTCTTTTAGTCATAACTCATAATCCGAGTCTTTTGACTTTAAATTCATGTTCTCGTCTCTCGGTTTACGCATGTGTTTAAATCCTTACCCATCAACCGGGTGTTTTACCGAAGTCGTTATTATTGCAACCCTTCCGGTATGCATTGAGACCTCGCTTCATTTTTATATTCCGACTTTGTCTTTAAGTTGGACGTTTTACAAAAACGACCCGTTAAGGGACTCATTTGCAATTTCCGGGTTCGAGTGTAAGTACACTCCCTCCCAATACTTGTCTAATCATGCTTGCGTTTTCTGGGTTCGAGTGTAAGTACACTCCCTCCCAATACTTGTCTAACATGCTTGCGTTTTCTGGTTTCGAGTGTAAGTACACTCCCTCCCAATACTTGTTTAATCACGCTTGCGTTTTCTGGGTTCGAGTGTAAGTACACTCCCTCCCAATACTTGTTTAATCATGCTTCTTTGTCCCTTCACTCGGGCTCATTATCCTAATGTAATACGCTTCCGTCACTCGGTTGTGCGTTTACATTATTATCAAATATTTTGCTTGTATAATTCATTTGGGTACTTTTTACTTAGTCCCATTCACCCCGCCCTTACTACATCGGACATAACTGCGCTCATTATAAGAAGCTCATGCTATCATGTGTTCACTACTTACTTGGCCAGAGTAAGCGATCAACACGTGGTACGCGTGACCTTATTATAATTACCACATCACGTCCCATGTAAGTAACTCCTCAAATTATCCTCATGTTTATGGTTTCATGTGGTAAAACTTTATTTAATTGTTAGTTAACAATTATTAGCTTTAATCGTTTATCCTTGAACATGTACAATGTCCCTTTTTATAAACATTTATTCACATTCATTGATGTGATCATTAATTTTCTCAATAGGATTTGTATTGAGAATACTTACTTGGATGATCACTCTCGTCCAAGTTTCTATATAAATAAGTCTTGTTATTCATCATTGTGAATAACACATTTCCTATTAAATTTCTCTTGGAAATCAGGTTTTCCAAGTTCTGTCATATGTGTATGCAACCGTTATTACTTACGTGTTTGTTGCATATAACGACTCGTGCGATTAAATTTAAAAGTGTGCACCTGGTGATGCTTGCCCTAACGGGCTTCTCTTGTCATTAGTCTTGTTCGCGACCGTTACGCGATTTTGGTCCTTAATGAGTATGCTCTTCCTGTCGTACCTCGGACCGTTCCATCATCATATCCATAATTCGTTTGACTCTCGTCATCTTCAAACGCGAGTGTCCTTCATTTAAAACATTCACAAAAGTTAGTAAAGTCAACTTCAATAATCGCCCGTATTATAATACAAGGCATTTTCTACTATACACGTCAACGCGCGTATTTTCGTCAACTACATCAATCGTTTAATTGGGGTAACGTGTGTTACACGATAGCCCTATGTGTTATTTACAACAATTAACATACTAAACTATTAGCATACGTGTACTTACCGGATTTGCGATCAAGCCTCGAACCGAACACCCATCTTTATTAGGAGCATAAGGTTTAAGTCCAAGCATAGTTTTCCCACCATACTTGAATCTCTTAAACCAGCGCTCTGATACCAACTTGTAACACCCGTTCTTGTAAACCAAGGTTTAACGTATATTTTGAAAGATAATCATGTAATTAATCACTATCATATACATCGGAAATACGGGTTTATTAAAACTTTTGCAAATCATAAGTTAATCTAACTATCGTGGTTGGATTGGTTGTTTAACATTTACAATGTGTCAAAGTGCGGAAGCGTGTATCATTATCGTGTTCGGTTCTTCGTTGAGCTTGATCGTCTTCCGGCATCCCAAAGTGTACCTACATTTCATTAAACATGAAATGCTTTAGTCTTACGGGGTCTAAAACGTATTCAAACAATCCGGGAAACAATTTATCCTAAAAACAAGAAATTGAAAATAACCTCCACCGTAAATTACGGTGGAACCGTAATTTACGGTGGCCCTTTGGTTCATATTCTTCTGCCGTAAATCAGAAGGTTACTACCGTAACCACATCAGGTCCACCGTAAATTACGGTGGCACCGTAATTTACGGCGGCACCTGCATCCCACCTTTCCATTTCGCCGTAATTTGACACGAAATCTTTCGTATCTTTCAAACCGCTTATCCGTTTGACCTACCGTTTCTTCCTACATGATTGTAATTTAATTCTCCATCATATGGAGTTAAAATCCGACATTCGGCTTAACAAAATTTAAGACCTTTAAGTCTTCGGCTTATTACTCTTTTACCAAAATTTGACCCGTTTACGCATTTTATCAAACAAACGTATTTGTTTGATTCCTATATCACATACAACTCTTTAATTTAATATTACTTACCATTTTAGATTCTAATCATAGGTTTATTACACAATTTAAACCCGTTTTCACTCGTATGCTTATTTTGACCCGTTAAGGGTTCTTAAGCACTTTCGAGCCTAAAATCGCTTTCAATTGCTTCTATAATTAATCTAAGTATTCATTTAATCATAAAACTCATTTCCGAACAACTTTTAAAGGTTGTTTGGTCAATTTAGCCACCAAGGGCGTTTTGGTCCATTTTAGTCCTTTATTAACAATGAAGGACTTTTGAAAGTATATTGGACCCATAATCCCTCTTTTAATCTATAATTATGTTTGAAAAGTCATTAAGCTTTCCAAACGCCATGTTCATTACATAAAACATTTGGTTTACCTAACAAGTAACCAAATGTCCGTTTTGACCTCTTTTAACACTCTTGAACCATATGTTCTAAATGAGTGTTACCTTATTTCACATACCTGGCGCAGATCAATATATTGACCCGTTTTTAATACCTTGCTTTTATAACCGCTAATTCATAGCGTTGCTAACACCAATTTGACATTTACACCTGAAATAATATAGCTCGACAATAATCATTAGTCGCTATTGTCAAAGGGTGATATCTTCACCGTTTGACCCATTTGGTCTAAGTGACCGATTATGTTGGCGAGATGATATTTATTACCATCTCATCTATACGACTCGCTTCGGTTTACACCGTGTGGCCATTTCACTTATTAATTGATTTTCTTAACGCTTTTTAGCCTGTTATGGCTTACGCCTTACAGTGTCTTTCAAAACCAATAGTTATGGTCAACGCATGACCAATTTACCTTTTTACCCTTATTGTTTGTTTTGGTTTACCCTATAAGGTAACCATTCAAAGGCTCATTTTCCATTTGTCATAAAATGATCGAATTACCGATTTAATTCCTTTTAAACCATCAACATGGTTTCTTGTCGTGCTAGACTACCTTGTTCCGTACGTTTACACGTCGGAACATCATACCTTAATTATGTATTTGTCTTTTTCGTAACTAATACGGTAAGGGAGTATTCTAACATATAAGACTAGTGTAAGCTATACTTACCTTGCATCCGAATTATGCTTTTCCGTCATTCTTGCTTCGTTTGACCCGCTTTGTTCCCAAGCTCTCACCTAGCTTGTTAATCATCAAACTATCATCATCGTTTTCAAGGTGGTTAGTTTAATCATAATTTAATACGATTATTCCACCTTACAAATTTCATATCAAAACTACCATTTATCGGATTATAGGTCAGTTTGACTTTCAATAGTCAACTAACTTCAATCACATTATACACACAATAAGCTCAATCAACATCACGTTTCGAACCCCTATTATTCCGTATTACACGTAGTTAGTCGAGTTAGCCAATTACGCGTTTCTTTCATACTTTCATTATGTCAACATTCATTCGGGCATTTTAACAAACACCTAATGTGCATAATATTACTTATTTACTAACTAGTTCATAACTAGTTATCTTTACCAAGATTTACATCAACACATTTAAACCTCTAAGTCTAGTGTTCATGAACTATATCAAGAACTTATATCATCATCTCAATATTCATAAATCTTACATTCTAACATGAGTGTTCATCATATCAACATAAAACCCACTTAGCTTATCAATGGATCATCATGAATCTCATAGATTATCCAACAATCTAACATGTTATTTGACTAGGGTTTACTCCTAGACATCATATTACTTCAAGATTCACTCATGCATGACACAATCAAGCTCAATTTCAGTTTTTCACAATTAACCTAGAACTTGAGATGAATCAAAATACTAGAATTTCGCATACCTTATGATCCCTTCAGTGAGGTGATCATTAATTCGTGTTTAGAACTTGATTTGGGACTGAATTGAACCTCCAATTTCTGAGATTTGTGAAGTTTTTGGGTTTGAAGAACCCTGGTCGCCCTTCTCTTCTCCTGATCGAACCAGACACCAAAATGGTGTGTTTGGTTTTTGTTTTAATTATTTCTAGTTTCACTTTTTACAAGATTAACCCCTCATCTTTTGTGTAACTTATAGTTTGGCATGTTTTTAACCTTATTATAGGTTATTTCTAGAATATTAGCTAACTAGGTTATAATTCCTAGTCAGTAATGTAACAACCCGCACTTTTGTGCGTTGTTACTACTCGTTATACTCGTTACGCCTAGCACCAGAGATTCAGATCATAATGTAACTATATTGTATATATCGCTATTCGAAGGATAATCGCATATCTTCAAGCTACAGTATCACTATACTACACTATTATCACACTAACACTCGCGGAGGCAGTGAGTGAGGACCTATTCTACCCTCCTCAGTGGCCGTGATGTGTCGAACTTAAACAATTAACGCTAACAAGGGCCCTCGGGTGAGTGCTGTAGCTCCAGTCGTCATGACGATGATGACAATACGAGTAAACGGTACCCCGTCAGCCTTAGTGGCACTACACGAAATAACGTTCACGATGACATCAAGAAAGGACCTATACTACCCTCATTGATGGCCGTGTAACGTCGCTAATAATCGCATACTCGAAATCGAAACCGATCGTTAAATATCGAAACTTTGGATTATGGATACGTAAATACGACCTCTAGTGATATATATATATATATAATATAATAATAGCAATATATTGATAATATAAACTAATTATGGTCATTACACGCTTCGAAAACTATCAAATCAATCAAAAACGAAGAAGTCCGGCCCGTCAGGATAGCTATCCGGACGGATGGACCATCCGGACGGATGGACATGCGCACGGATGGCCATCCGCACGCATGGGCCATCCGCACGGATGGGCCATCCGCACGGATGGGCTATCCGGGCCTGATCCCTTTTCCTCTCCTCTTTCGCCTATAAATAGCCTGCCACACCACTATTCAAGTGATGTGACAGCTCCTGTTCAACCAAACGCATGCCAAGACCCTTTTCTCTCGATTTTCTCACGATTCCGGTAAGATTCCAACCTAAAACTTGTACTTCTACAATCTACACTCAATTCTACATCATTCTATCTTTCAAAACTCTAATTCTAACCGTGAAATCTACGGATTTGAGGCGTTTGGAGGTGATGTCACCAAAGAGTTCTTTTGAACTTCAAGTTGAGGTCTCATTTCACTATAAACGACTCAGATCCCGGTGATTTCCACATGTTTTAATGACAAATCACACCTAAATCTGTGCGATTTCGAGTTAACCATGAAGAACCACCATGAACGGCCAGATCTGATGGAACGGGGTGATTCCCGGCCGTTAGAATGAGTCGGAATTGACGGAACTTCAAGTGTTAGTGCGAAATTACACAACCCTGGTAAAAAAACGAACGCTTTTCCTCCTGTTAAACACCCGGAAGCAGTGTTCAAAGTGCGAAACAGACATGTCAGTCCGCACGGACGACAAGCCAGCCCGTACGGATGACAAGCCAGCCCGTACGGATGACAAGTCAGTCCGCACGGCTGACCTCAGTCCGCACGGATGACCTGCCCATCCGCACGCACAACCATGTTGTCCACACGCACCACTGTCCGCACGTACTGCTGTCCGCACGGACAACATACCGATCCGCACGTACGACTGTCCGCACGGACAACATACTGAACCACACGTACGACCGTCCGCACGTACGACTGTCCGCACGTACAATCATCCGCACGCATGACAATGCCAACCGCACGCACCATCAACCGCACGTATCACTATATCAACCGCACGGATAACATGCCATCCGGACGGATGACCTGTCATCCGGACGGATAGCATGTCTGATCCGCACGGATGGGGACCAATTGACCCAAGCATGTAACTTTTCAAGGAAATCTTGCTTAACCGTACTTCGTTTACTCTATTCTTCAAGGATCAGTACAGACATACTCGCCACCGACTCAATCAAGTTGTAATCTCGCTAAATACGCACTGTGAGTATACTTGACCCCTTTTTAATCGAATTTTGGGTGTAACATACGTTTCTAACAAATCGAACTCATCAATCGAACTATTCAATCAATCGAATTATCACTTGCGAATAACTGTTATGCATAGATATACGTGATGCTAGTTGCATATGTGCTAGGGCTTATACTCGCGACGTCCCACCAAGACTAGTATAGTACTATTGCGCCCGACGGGGTCTAGTTATGCCATCGTACATTCGAGCATCGAGGACTTAGTTGGTAGTATCAGTTTTGTGAGTATATATGTCGTGTATTACGTTTATGCATGTGGAAATTCGCAGCACTTTTAATCTACTATGCTATACTTATCAAACCTGTATACTTGCCAATACTTTTGTATTGACAAATCTTTTAACGTATGTTGCAGGTTAGATCGCAGACTATATCAAATCAAGCTAGGAAGTCTAGAAACTCAACTAAAATCTAGGTTGTCGGATTCACATTGTTCGAGAGGATAATAAATCTGTGATAACTTACGTGATTGTATTATTTGTTAGTATGGGATAACGAATGTATTAAATATTATCGCAATATAGTTGTTATGGATTCTCTTGAGCAATCTGATTCGCCTAGTGCCGCGCCCCGATGATTCCGCCATCGGTTGGGGTGTGACAAGTAAATTCTTGTTTATTTAATAATCCAAATATTCACCGGGTTACTTTTACCACTAAAGGTAAATTACCCGTCTTTTAATGTAAACGTGATTTGATTACCAAACCCGTTTTCGGGGTGTTACATAAAGGCCTTGCGGTCCGTATACGATACCCAAAACTTCAAAATTTTGATATTTCTCATATTAAGTCCCTCCATATTCATACTTTCACATCTTTATAACAAGGGTTATTGGATTTTATCACCCCTAACTATTGGCTATTGGCCGCTGCCACCCCCGATTATCACTTTGACGCCCGCCACTCCCAACTTAGCACTTAGTGTGTTCTGTCACCAAGTGATTTACTGATCACTAACTTTTGATCCTGTTACTATACTTTTGGGGTGTCCTAAGATCCCTATGACACCCCCAAAAGTATAGTAACATGATCAAAAGTTAGTGATCAGTTAACGACTTGCTGACAGAGCACACTAAGTGTTAAGTTGGGGGTGACAGGCGTCAAAGTGATATTTGGGGGTGACAGCGGCCAATAGCCAATGGTTGGGGGGGGGTGATAAAATCTAATAACCCTTATAATAATATATCTCTTTCCAAATCGAAATTTCTTTATTGATAAAAAAAGAGTAAATTACAAGTTTTGTCCTTTATGTTTGCATCAAATTTCAGGCGCTGTCCTTTACCTTTAAAACTGTCAGGCGGTGTCCTTTATGTTTCAAAATCTTGCAAGTTTTGTCCTTTAACCCAAACCAGGTTAGAATTCTCAGTTAAATTAAGGCATGTGCAGGGCACATGAGGGTAAAATGGTCATTTTGTTTACAGGGGCTAGTTTGTAAATCTAAACTCTTTCTTCCTCTTTCACTGTAATCTCAACCCACCACCATAACCTAATCTCTCTCAACCCACCACCACAACCACCGCTGCCACCACCACCACCACCACCACCGCCACCGCCGTCGCCGCCACCACCGCCGTAATAAACACTAAATTTACAAATTTCCATGATAAACACAATGAAAATCCAAAAAAGAACACTAATTAAACAATTAAACCACATTATCAACAATGTCCAAAACTCTTAACAAATTAGAATTTTATAAATTACGTACCCTAATTTTATAAATTCTGTAACAAACACAATTAAATTTCAAAATAATACAATAATCAAACAATTAAACCACAAATAATCAACGGCAAACAAACATTTACATCAAAAAAGCCCTAATTTCACTTTCGAACAAATTACAGAACCTGAATCAGAATCACCAATCTCTGAGTAAGACGAACGCATGCCCCAACTTTTAGGGTTCCAAATCGACGAAAGAAGTGTAGTTGCGGATTTGGTGCGGGGCGGTGGTAGGGGGTTTTTCTGGCCGAAATTGCTCTCCTTCTATGAATGCCCTGATTTGGTGAAGATTTAGAACAGATTCAAGCCGGCCCATGTGAATGCCCTGATTTGGTGTTTCCGGCAAAAGATACAGAACAAAGAATAAAAGGAGAGAAGATGAATTTGTGTTTGCGGTTGTTGAATAAGTGGAATAGGGTTTAGGTTTTTGTGATAAAGTAAAGGATTTTGTAAACAAAATAACCTGCTCATTAACTTAAACAATCGGTCATCCAGAGGTCATCATCGGAGAGAGAGAGAGAGACCTTCACCACCGTCACACCCATCACAACCTTCGCCCCTAACAGAGACCTTCAACGGAGACCTTCACCACCGTCACACCCACCACAACCTTCGATCCACCATCACCACCGTCACACCCATCACAACCTTCGATCCACAACCACCGCCAGCTTGAATCTGTTACCACCAGCTTTATCAGATGTTAGAGAGAGAGAAGAGAGAGAGAGAGAGTTTATCAGAGAGAGAGAGAGGAGAGAGAGTTTGTATATATAGTGTTTTACTTTTAAGTTTGTACAAAATGGTCCCTGAATAGAAGTTCTTTACAAAATAACCCCTGTATAGTTGAAATGACAAGAATACCCTCATGTGCATTGCACATGACCAGATTTAACTAAAAAATCTAACTGGGTTTGGCCTAAAGGACATAACGTGCAAGATTTGCAAACATTAAGGACAAAACTCATCAATTTTAAAGACAAAGGACAGCGCCTGCAATTTGGGACAAACATAAAGGACAAAACTTGTAATTTACTCGATAAAAAAATATGTAATGTGATGGTGAGATGGTTGTTTGTTAGCGACATTAAAATCAACAATACCAGCACTTGAAGTCTTGGCTCGGCTTCACCACCTTTACATCGTTGACTTTGATATTAGATATGGTAATTAAGGGTTGTCGTTTATGCAAACTTTCTCTCCTTCATGAACATCGTGTTTACAAAAAAAAGGTTGTTAACAAAAAAAGATGCGGGTAACTTGTTTATAAATGCTTTCCCAAAGTGTCTGTCTTTAATCCATTTTAAGCAACTTTGTGTCTTTAAGGAGGATGTATTTTGAATCAATATCAAGCTTAGCAAGCTCCATTCACCAACAATCAAATTCAAATTAATTAAAAACCAATTTTATAAATTTGCAAGATTTATGAATTAATTTGGTGTTTTATATAAATCATTTGATAAATCATCATTATACTTTTTAAACTTACTAAGATTATATGAAAACCATTTAAAATATCCTTCTATAATTCCAAGTGATTTAGTTGACAGATTGGTTTTGATCTTAGTTTTTGTGGTTCGATCTTTATAAGGTTCCAAATCATCATCTTTACACGTATGAGCATTGATCTTCATTCAATTGATGCATATTAACTTTGTTATTAATCTTCAATCAATCAATTAACGAATGTGATACCCATTTAAGCTTTGATAACTCTAAATCCAATCTTCATCATTATGATGTTTATTCCTCAATTCTTATTATAATTCATGTTTGCAACTCGTTATCTTCCTTCTCGGTGATTACATTAAGTGTATACGAACATTTATATGATAAATGACCACCCATAATCAACGACATGCTAGGAATCATTAATCTCAATCATATTAAAACTATAAATCTTATGTCTCACAAGTAACCCCCCTTAGTCCCCCCGTAATGGGGCGTTTTTTTTTTTTAAATTTCAAAAAAAACGCTTGAAAACGCCCAAACATCCATTACATATGGCGTTATGGGGCGTTTTTTTTGAAAAAAAATTGCCCCGGCGTTTTAATAAACACGCTGAATTGTTGTTGGGTTTCGAATTCGACCGTTGTCAAACGGTCAAAACTTTTTTTTTTTTTTTTTTTTAACTCAAAATTTTACCCACTATATATATATCAACCCTTTTTCTCCATATTTTTATAAAAATCCTCCTACTTTCTCTCCCACTTTCTTCTATTATTTTATAAAAAACACCCACTTTCTCATATTTTTTTACAAGCATGCATCCATACCGACCCCCTTTTGGTGGCCCCGCAAGACCCACGAACCCGAACACAACGCAACCGCAAAACCCGTATAACCTTCAAGACATGGACCCAAACTTTTTACCGTACGCGGCTTACTTGACTGGCGCCACTACGTTTGTACCTACCCCCTACGGCTATGGTCAAGCCGGCGGGTCGCAACCGTCACAACCCGAACCCGAATCCAAACCCGATGTCGATGTAGTGCCGGAGACGCAAGACGAACCGGTGCAAGACAAATCGAAACGCGGCAGAAGGTCGCATAAGAAGAAGGAAAAGGACGAACCTCGACGTACAAAAAAAACCATTAAATGGACGAAGGACGAGGAATACACGTTGACTCGGGCGTGGCTCGACATTTCGGAGGACGAAGATACCGGTAACTTATATTTTTATTTTTTATTCTGTTTTTTTTTTCTGTTTTTTAATTCTGTTTTTTTTCTGTTTTTTTATTTACTGTTTTTTTATTTTTTTTAATTTCAACTTATATTTTTAATTTTTTTTAATTTGTAGCAAACTTTCAAACGGGCCCCGTTTTTTGGGATAGGGTTCGTGCACTCTTTTATAGCACGTGGGGTCAAGGCGAACATTGGGACAAAGATTCAATTTCTAGCAAATGGACCGACATCAACAACAAATGTCACGCGTTCCAAGAAGTTTATCAACGTAACTACGATAATCGGCCGAGCGGTGAATGTGACGTCGGGGTTTTAACAAAGACTTTGGAGGAGTTCGATAGGACGAAATGCCCTTTCACGTACTATAAGTGTTGGGAGCTACTACGAAAAAGTCCAAAGTGGGGGCTAGTTAATCCAATGACGTCAAGTAGTAGACGTCGGGCTAAAAGGTCAAAAACATCATCCTCCGCTGACCCGTCAACTCCAACATCGGATGCCCGCAATGTTGATTTAAATGAAGCGGTGAACGTTGACGAGGGAATTCAAGAAGAGTTGGTCCGACCCGCCGGTAGAAGAAAGGGAACCGGGAAAAAACGGTCGAGTCGTCTTCCGATCTCGAGTTAAAGGATGATTTCGAGGAGATGAACCGTCGTCTCCAAGACATTCGCGACCTCGGCCACAAACGTTGGGAGATTATGAAAGACCGAGTGGTTGAAACCAAAAAGTTCAACGACTTGCAAGAGGCGAGACAAATGGAAAAGGACATTGAGTTTTTGTCCAAACCGATCGACCACCTCCAAGGCGACGCGTTGATCTTGGCTCAAATGCGTCGCCAAAAAATACGAGAAAAATATGGACTTTAGATCATCTATTTTTTTTTTCGGTTTTTTTAATTTTCTGTTTTTTTTTTCTGTTTTTTTTTTCGGTTTTTTTAATTTTCTGTTTTTATTTGGTATTTTTTTTTCAAGTATTGTAATTTTTATTTTAAATTAATGAAGACTTTATGTTTTAAATAAAAAAAAAATAATTGTCAAATGATTGAATGGGCGTTATTGGAATAATGCCCCACTACGCCTCTTTTGCTATAATGCCCCATGTGTGACTAGGCGCCACGTGTCGTATAATGCCCCATGTTGGGGGCATTATTCTTGTTTACCACTACGGGTGGACATTCGCGACCTCGGCCACAAACGTTGGGAGATTATGAAAGACCGAGTGGTTGAAACCAAAAAGTTCAACGACTTGCAAGAGGCGAGACAAATGGAAAAGGACATTGAGTTTTTGTCCAAACCGATCGACCACCTCCAAGGCGACGCGTTGATCTTGGCTCAAATGCGTCGCCAAAAAATACGAGAAAAATATGGACTTTAGATCATCTATTTTTTTTTTTATTTTTTTTTCTGTTTTTTTTTCGGTTTTTTTAATTTTCTGTTTTTTTTTCTGTTTTTTTTTTTTCGGTTTTTTTAATTTTCTGTTTTTATTTGGTATTTTTTTTTCAAGTATTGTAATTTTTATTTTAAATTAATGAAGACTTTATGTTTTAAATTAAAAAAAAAATAATTGTCAAATGATTGAATGGGCGTTATTGGAATAATGCCCCACTACGCCTCTTTTGCTATAATGCCCCATGTGTGACTAGGCGCCACGTGTCGTATAATGCCCCATGTTGGGGGCATTATTCTTGTTTACCACTACGGCTGGTCTTAGTGTCACAATTAGCACTTAACTCATTGTTATCCCAATTCCAATGAATCAAAATCAACCCAACAAATCAAAATCAAACCCCTAAAACTCCACACAAAAATTAACACACTAAAAAAAAACTACACAACAATAAAAAAATAAAAATGTAAAATGGGTACTGTATTGAATTCTTCAAAAATCCAACACATGTACATGTTATCATGAAGGCATCACACATGACACTAAGGGGTGTTTATTTTTTTGCAAAAAGTACTTCCTGACCTCTTATGTCTGCGCCGCGCATACCACGCGCAGACCTTTGGGTCTGAAGCGTGTTTGTCTTTTAGAAGAGATTTCACTAAAAAAAGCTCTTCTAGAGCTCTTCCTCGCGCAGATCTGGACCAACCTCTTCAAACCTATTCAAAACACCTCTCTCTTTCAAAACACCTCCACATCTTCAAACCTCAAAACCCTAGTACCCATCTCCACTTCTCCAGCCGACACCTCACCTCCTCTGCCACCCCCTCCACCTCCGCTGCCCCTCCACTGTCGTTCACCCATCTCCAGTCGTTCAACCTTCTCCAGCCGACACCACCTCAACCGACACATGGTATGTTTTAAGATTTTTTTTTTTCAAAAAATGTTTTTTTATTGTTTTGTTGTTAGGGATTTTGCTTGTCCTCCATTTTTTTTTCAAAAAATTGTTTGTTGTTCTTATGTGTGGATGTGATGATTATTTCCTCAAATGATCGAATCTGAAATAACTGAGCGCTCAATTCAGGTGCTGTTTGTTTGAAATTAGGTGTTCCACTGTTTGAAACTAAGGTGCTGTTTGTTTGAAATTAAGCTTGAAGAAGTTAAAAAACAAACAGTCTTCTTCTTACAGACTGCAAATGTTTGATTCACCTCTTCAGCTGTAGATGTGGTTCACAGAATACAGACGTTTTACCTCTGAAAAAACAAACAACACCCAAGAAAGAGAGGTGGTGAGTCACATAAGTTACTATTAATTAAAAAAAAGTGAAATGAAAGAAGCTAGAAAAAAATATATTAACTCACATAATAATTTTTTATTGAACGGCAAGGAACGACGTGCCAACTACCGTGACACCGAGCGCTGTGGCCAAGATCGACTACTCGACCGCCGCCAGCCCCTTGCCTCTCCCAGATGCGCGGAAACCCGACCTCCACCCGCCCAAAGGCACGATAGTGGTAATCGGTAAAACCTCGGCTCCCATCCAAGACGAACCGACGTCACCTGTATTCGCCCTTCACCTGGATGCCGCAGAAAATAATGGGAAGAGTGAGAGTCGAACATGGGTTACAAGAAACACCGAGTCTTTCCCCAACCACTCCACCACTACTACCCCATTGCCAACTCAGATAATAATTATAACAGAGAGTTGGTAGTCAAATTTTGCTATTACAAATCAACAAAATAATATAAGTTAAAGAAATTTACACAACTACCCTGGCTGGCTGGGGCTCGCTCGCTCGCTCGAAAGCTGGCAAAGTTCTGTGATCGACTCCCAAACTTATCACGCGTTACTTACTTCCCTTATTCATTACAAACAAACCCCCAAAACACCCTTCCTTCCGACAGATCTCCGGCATCTACCACCACCCTCTCCCTTCAATCCAATCCAATTCACCCAATCAAACCTTCATTCAGATCCGCCACATACTCACTCATCCAATTCCGTTTTCAAATCTCTAAAATCCACTGCTTAATTTGTTATCGTTACTTCTAATTCATGACGGAGATGTTCCGATTCCAGCAAGAGAAGATCAGAAAACGACTCTGATTATCATTTGTTTTGCATACGTATTTGATTAATTGTTTGTTTGTTGTGTATTGTTATTATTGTTAATTGTTATTGTGTGATATGGCCGATGCTTTATCTGCCATTCCGGCCGCGGTGTTGCGGAATTTATCGGATAAGTTGTATGAGAAGAGGAAGAATGCTGCGCTTGAGGTTAGGGTTGTTTTGATTGAATTTGAAATGTGGTGTGTTTGTTAGGGTTTTTGATTGTGGTGGTGTTTGGTTAGGTTGAAGGAATTGTGAAGAATTTGACCGCGGCGGGAGATCATGATAAGATTACTGCTGTGATTAATTTGTTGACTCATGAGTATACCTACTCGCCTCAGGCGAATCACCGCAAGGTATAGCCAGAATTGTTGTGAGGTTTGAGTTGCTTTGTTTGTGATTGATTGGATGTTTTTTGTTTTTAGGGAGGCTTGATTGGCTTGGCTGCGGCTACTGTTGGATTGAGTTCTGAAGCTGCTCAACATCTCGAGGTTTGGATTAATTTTTTTGCATTGTTTTTTGGTATGTTCGCAGTTATACAGACACAAACATAGGGTTTAAACTTTAAGGATATGCTAGATGGATTTTTGCAGTCAGTATAAAACTTATGCTATATTAGTTACTGCTTATCTTTACGTATTTTGCACCGCGTCATCACATTAATCACATTGGCGACCTAATGTTTAGATGGTAGAGATGTTATTTGGCAGTCATGATTGATTTGTGTTTCACCCAAACAGTCATGCAGCATGCTCATATCTTTAGGATCATTTATGGTCTGTGTTGTGAGGTGTGTGTTTTCTGATGAGTAACAATAATATAGGCACATCATAGAGGTGGTTATAAGTACTCAGTTTTGGAATGCCCCCTAAGCATTAACTACTTACACTTTAACTCGAATCTAGGATCTTTTTGGCTTAGCAAGATCAATGTATCACAACAGTGAACTTGCCGGATTATGACAATGAGAAACATGTTGCAAGAAAATGCATGTGAGCTACTGAATAATGTGTCTCTAGTTATTCCCTCCAAAGAATGTGAAATATTATGGAATGCTTGCCTATTCTCATTGATCACAACCGTATAGATACAAGGGAATATATAAAAGGAAAGCAACTAACTAGCAGCTAATCTAGGAATTAGGAAACTAACAGCATTCTAGGAGGATTTACAACTAAACAATAGCTACTGGATATTTACAAATTAATACGGAATTATATGGAAATATAGCTTTGTAGTTCTAAAACTTGGTACAATCTAAAATAAGATAACTTAGATTGATAACCAGGCAACTTACTTTTGTTTGTTTGTATATCTTTGTCTATTTGCTAATTTATTAATTTACTAGGTATTACCAAAATAGCAAGAAGTCGTTTATTTAGAATTAGTTGCGTAGCCGTTCTTGTAATTACAGAGGTGAATCACTTATGGTTCCAGGCTATGTAGCACGGGAACGGGTACGGGACTGAGGTACGGGGACGATACGGGTACGGGGAACGACAAAACTCAAAAATCCAAGATACGGGTACGGCAAATGTACGACAAAAAAATATAGAAAAATAAAAATATATTAAACAAAGTTCAAAATAGATATATATTGATGTCAAGTGTAATTAATTACCGAAATATTTTTTAAAACATAAACAAAATAAACTGAAAAAAAAAATAAAAGATAAAAGAAACTAAAATTTGTGACATGAAAATTTTCTTTTCGTATTATCTTTTTGACCCATTTTCATATAATCTTTCGTATTATATTTTTGACCACTAAAATTTGTTATGGTTGGTAATCCAATGTGCAATAACTTTTTAATTCACCGTACAGTACACTAGTACAGTGTTGGAAAAGCAAATATAATAATACTAAATAGTATACTCTTTTATCTTAAAAAAAAAAAAAGAAAAGGTCCAAGCATCAGTCATCTTCTTCATCTTCTTATTCATCCTTTTACAGCTCCGCCCATACCAGTTCAGCCGCCACCCGTTCTCGACGGAAAACATTTAGCAGCCCTCCCCAAAACCTTTAGCAGCCGTCCCCATTTTCCGGAAACGTTTAGCAGCCGTCCCCCAATATCCGGAAACGTTTGGGGAACGTCCCCATGGCGTTTCCGTCCCCCAAACGTCCCCGGGACGGGTACTTCATGCTTCCGGGCGTCCCCGTGCTTCATAGGTTCCAGGGTCAAGTAACTTTGCATTCCAAAGTCTACGTTGAAGATCATTTGTGTATGATTATGAAACATGTAAACTTTATTTGGATGTGATCAATTTTATATACCAAATTTATAAGCAGAATGTTTTACTTAATTGAAATGGTATCTCATTAAGCGAGCTTCTCGTGCATTTTCTTGAGGTTTATGTCCTTGTTGTTCTTGAATGTCTATTGTCTCTTCACTCGTGTACGACTTGCTTACTCTAATAAAAAAACTTTAGCAATATGTTGGGAAATGACCTACTTTGGAACTGGGATAGTAGGATTTACTAATTGGTTCCTAAAATGCTAAAACTTTTTATTTTTTACTCATGGATATGTGCATTTTTTATTGGGACGTTCATTATAAAATGTGATTTTTATCAGTTCAGTAGACGTTAGTCTACTTGAAAGTGTGTTGCTGAATTCTGAACTGTTCCAACACCTCTTTTAGATGTGAACGTGCAAGATTTTTCAGTTGTCTTGAATTCTCTTGAAATTTTCTTTTAGTTTCATATTACCATATTGATATATAATTTTAGGGTAGGATTTGTTGATCTCTTTGCCTTTTTTGTGCATGATAGAATATTGGTCAATATCTTGAAGAAAGCATAACATACTAACATACTGGTGATATGCTTGTCCTAGATATTAAGTTCTATGTAGGTTCTAATCTTATTACAGATTCATTAACTTGTGTGAAGCATAAACGGCTGTGGTTGGTACATTGTAGTTATTTTTTTTCTTGATCACAAGTTTATGTACTATTTGCGTTACTATGTATGTATAATACTAATTTATAGACTACCTTTTTAATAATCAGGCTTTCTTTAATTTAAGAGGTCATGCTATTTCAGATCATTATTTTATGGAAAAGGACGAATATGTTGAGGGGATTATTTTTCTTCATGATGGGTGGCTTATTTTACTGTATCTTTATTTTATATATATTTCTAGTAACACCAAAAGAATATACTGTCATCTTATGAAAAACATATATCACGTAACTTGATGCTATAATTCATTCTCATTTTATATCCGTTTGCTTACATAAAAGTAACTAGTTGATGTGAACTTTGCATAATTTTACTGGCTAGTTTAATAATTTTTATTCTCCTTTTTCTCTGTTATTTTAAAAAAAACCTACCAGCAAATTCTACCACCAGTGATAAACTCTTTTTCTGATCAAGATAGCAGAGTTCGTTACTATGCCTGTGAAGCTTTATACAACATTGCTAAGGTGAGAATGAATTTAAACTTCATCACTCAAGCTTTCCAGATTTAAGACATTTCAGCTAATCTCATGCCTTTTGCAGGTTGTTAGAGGCGAGTTCATTTTTCACTTTAACAAGATATTTGATGCGTTGTGTAAGCTTTCAGCCGACTCAGATCCCAATGTACAAAGTGCTGCCCATCTTTTAGACAGACTTGTGAAGGCAAGTGTTCTCTTCATACGTTATAACTGCTGATCATGTCTTATGTGGCTCTAACAGTAACTACTGAATTGCTGTTTTACTTTTTGGGATACAGGACATTGTTACAGAGAGTGATCAGTTTAGCATCGAGGAATTTATACCGTTGTTGAGAGAGCGGATGAATGTCTTGAATCCTTACGTCCGCCAGTTTTTGGTGGGATGGATTACGGTATTGGACAGTGTTCCAGACATAGATATGCTGGGCTTCCTTCCAGATTTTCTTGATGGTAAACGGATTTAGTTTAAAGTTAATTGGGTGCTAATTCTCACTTCACTTGTTCTTTTGTCACGGACCTTTATGAATTTCACTGGCATGATGTTATCTCAGGTTTGTTTAACATGTTAAGTGATTCTAGCCTTGAAATCAGGCAGCAAGCTGATTCAGCACTTTCAGAGTTCCTTCAAGAGATAAAGAACTCTCCGGTAAACCACATTGATTTGCAGTTTTCATCTTTTGTAAATTATATATATAGTTCTGACTCTAGCAATCCTATTCTTGAAGTCTGTAGACTATGGTCGCATGGCTGAAATACTTGTACAGAGAGCAGCTGCTCCTGATGAATTTACTCGTTGGACAGCAATAACATGGGTTAGTATAAAGATATCATCTCAATTTATATTCGTATTTGACCTTATAGTTGAAATTTATTATGGGATTTTTGGAGTTATTTGTTTTGTATTTTTGTTGAGGCTTGATTAGAAAACTACTCGTGCAGATAAATGAGTTTGTAAAACTT
The DNA here is from genome assembly GCA_030545235.1 of Helianthus tuberosus. Taxonomy (NCBI): domain Eukaryota; kingdom Viridiplantae; phylum Streptophyta; class Magnoliopsida; order Asterales; family Asteraceae; genus Helianthus; species Helianthus tuberosus. The sequence continues at coordinate 158,055,725 of CM060418.1, read as the reverse complement.
GGTGGAGACCAGCTTGTACCTTATTATGCTGATATATTGGGAGCTATCTTACCCTGCATAGCTGACAGAGAAGAGAAAATACGAGTTGTAAGTTTGTATATTTTGTTTCAGTCTAGTAAGTATTTGTTATGAAACCTAACGTTTTATTGGTTTCTATATATTCGGTATGATATTCTGTATATTTGTTTAATATACTGAGTTACGACTATCAGGTAGCGCGTGAAACAAACGAAGAGCTTCGTGCAAATCAGGCAGATCCTGCTGAAGGATTTGATGTTGGAGCAATTCTCTCCATTGCAAGGAGGTCGGCTTTAGCACTAAAGTTACAATAATTTGTCATTGAGAACATATTACTATATATATATTATTATTATATATAACAATTTAGGTATCCTCTTGGCTACAGTACTGGGCTACTATTGGGCCACATGTAACTTACATATTGGTCCACGTCTTATTTTTTTCTTTCGGTGATGCATAAATCGTTTCGTTAACTACAAACTGTAACCAATTTATTACACTTCAAATTTAAAAATGCTTATATGAAATAATATTGATAAAAGTTTTGCAAGGATTGTAGGATTGGATCTTCAATTAAGGGTAGTTAGTTTTCTGTTACTATTCCTTTGTTAACTAGAAAAAAGAATGCACGGTTGTTTTTAGTTTTTTTTGGGTGAACGTTTCAGTGTAGATTTTTTTTAAATTGAGTTGTATTCAAAATCAAGTATTTTTTTTGTCATCGTGGCTATAGCGGGCGACGTTACCGTTGCGCTGCTTATGAGCGAACATCGTTACTGGTATTTTGCCATAATGGAAACGCTATTGGTGTTCGCCTTTACGTTTTTCGACAAGCCAAACCGATAATGACCAAACTCCAGCCGCTTGTGTGGAGAAAAACGATCACATTCCCGCCGTGAAGCGCGGGGGTAAAAAACTAGTTAACGTAATAACAAATATCATAGTAAAGTTACTGTACTATTGATGTGGTTAGCTTGCAGTATGGTGTTATGTATTTAAAAGACATCCTAGACTTGTTTGTGATGGATGTATTGTCTTGACTATTGTTTTATTATTTCAATCTATCAGGCAGTTATCAAGTGAGCACGAGGCTACTCGAATTGAATCATTGCACTGGATTTCAACCCTTTTAAATAGACATCGTTCAGAGGTAACATTAAATATCATTATATGGATGCGTCATGCGTGTGTTGCCATTTTGGTTTAGATTTTATGATTTTATATTCATTTAGTTTGTCCATCATAAGAGTCAAAAACCATAAAAGAGTCAAAAGATAGGATTAGTTTATTTTGGTATGTTTATCAAGGTTTATTTGGTTTCCTAATTTGAGTCTAATCAGGTGTGTTGGTGAGTAAGTTAATATTTTCGTATAAATAGATGGCTAGGGTTATTTATTTGATGTATCGAGTTTGCAAGTTTATTCAATAAAAAAGGTAAGAGTCTCGGTCTTGGTTTGATCACAAAACCGTTCGATCAAGTGTTGTTTTGGGGTCTGAATTCCAACAACAAAAGGTAAATCTTATATACTCTCTTATATTTTAGGCTCTTGGTGTTCTGGATTCGATAAATGGACCGTTTTACATTAGGTTAACGTGTGCTCACTTTGGTCTCAACTCTTAACACATATCGACTTTAGAGATCTTAATAAATAAGGAAACAAGTTCATATGTAATCTCGTGTGTTAAACAGGTCCTCACTTTTCTGAATGATATTTTTGACACACTTCTGAAGTCACTATCAGATCCCTCTGATCAGGTATTCTTTTTTCTGGCTTCTTTATCAGTTTATTGTTACATTTGCATCACATATATATATACACACACGCTTTTTTTAATGTTTTATGGTGCGCTTTTATAGGTAGTGCTCCTGGTGCTTGAGGTGCATGCCGCCATAGCGAAAGACCAGTATAACTTCGGACAGCTTCTCGTTTTCTTAGTTCATAAGTTCCAGACGGATCACACTCTCCTGGAAAGGTGATCTATATTCTTATGTTTATTTAAATACATGTATCTACTTTTTCTGATTTTTCTTTTTATTTCTTCAGGCGAGGTGCTTTAATTATTCGTCGACTTTGTGTGCTTTTAAATTCTGAAAGAGTTTATCGGGAGCTCTCTAAGATTCTTGAGGGGGAAGCAGACCTGGATTTTGCATCCACTATGGTTCAGGTTTTATCATCTCTGTTATATTCTTGTATAACGCACTGGCATGGATATATATATACATACACAAACATGTATCATATCAACTTGACAACGAACAATTAATCATCTGCAGTTCTATTTGCTTAAAATTATCCGTGCCGTGTTCTGTATTTCAGGCATTAAATTTGATTCTGCTTACGTCTTCTGAGCTATCTGACCTACGGAATCTTTTAAAACTGTCACTTGTTAATGCTGCTGGGAAGGACTTCTTTCTTTCACTATATCCTTCATGGAGCCATTCATCAATGGCTATAATAAGTCTCTGCTTATTAGCACAGGCAAGCCCTTTAATTATTTTTTGTTGTATGATAATCTGTATGAATATTATTCATGTTAAATAGAATTCTCTTCTCACTTTTTTTTTTGTTTTTTACAGGCTTACCAACATGCAAGTGCAGTCATTCAATCTCTAACCGAGGAAGATATCAATGTCAGATTTTTAGTCCAGCTGGACAAACTGATTCACCTCTTGGAGACTCCGACTTTTGCTTATCTTAGGTTACAGGTGATTTGTTTGCTGTTTATTTAGAGTAAATTGCATTTTACGTTCTTTAAGTTTGAGCCAAATTGCAGGAGCTGTCCTTTAACTAACGACATTACACTAGATGTCCTTTATGTTACTGTTTATCATCAGGCGGTGTCCTTTTACCCTAATGCAGTTAATTTTTTCTGTTAACTCTTAACACGTGTCACTCACATGAAGGCATACTCGTCATGTTAACATATTTTGTTGTTAATATATATTATTTTTATTTAAATTTGTTTTAGTTATCAAGTGAAAATGACCATTATGCCCTCATGTGAGTGGCATGTGTTAAGAGTTAACAGAAAAAATTAACTGAGTTAGGGAAACAGGACACTGTCTGATGAGAAACGCTAACATAAAGGACATCCAGTGTAATTTCGTTTGTTAAAGGACAATGCCTGCAATTTGGCTCAAAGTTAAAGGGCGTAAAATGCGATTTACTCTGTTTATTTAATTATAAACATTCATGAGCTTTTTTTGGGTGTTCTTTAGACTAATTTAGTTTTTTTTTTGTTTACATGCAGCTTCTTGAACCTGGAAGATACATACTGTTGTTAAAAGCTCTTTATGGTCTTCTTATGCTACTTCCTCAGGTTAGTTTAAATTTTAATCAATGAATTCAACTCAAAACTGGATCTATCAGTGATTAAGTTCACATCATCTGACTTCTACTCGTGGTGCTCATGATGTTTAGCAAAGTGCTGCGTTTAAGATTTTAAGGACTCGTTTAAAGACAGTGCCTTCTTATTCCTTCAACAAGGAGCAACCGAATCATATCTCGGAAGATGGTAGCATGAATGAGGAGAATGGAATAGATTTTGAATATTGGCTGAAACGGTTTCAACACACTCAACAGCAGCATCACTTACATTCAAAATCACAAGCACTGTCCGGCAACATTCCCATTTCCTCAAAGGTTTTCTTTCTTCACCATTTTATATGAAAGCCTTGCTATAATTAGTGGGAGGTTCAATGGGGAACCCTAAAAAGGTGGGGAACCGACTCAAACGAACTCTGATTGAACTCATTCCAACAGCTTGTCGAACCCTATGATATATATATATAGGGAGAAGATCATGCGAGAACCACCTCTTATTGCGAGAACCGCGAGAACCAATGTGAACACAACCAAAAATGACTAAAAATAGCTAAAAATCACACAATTTTTTTTAATATTTTTTATATAAAAATCGCTACTTTTCGAAGCCCAAAAAAAAAAAAAAATTAAAATTTTTTTTTTGGCCACTAAAAGTAGCGATTTGAGCATAAAAAATATTAAAAATTTTTTTTTTTAGATTTTTTTAAGGTTTTTTTGGGGGTTTAGTTTTTAGCTTTGGGGGGGGGGGGGGGGGGGGGGGGGGGGGGTTTAGGTTTTTGGGGGGTGGGGGAGGGGGGTTTAGGTTTTGGGGGGGTGGGGGTTAGGTTTTTTTAGCTATTTTAGGTTGTGTTCACATTGGTTCTCGCGGTTCTCGTAATAAGGGTGGTTCTCGCATGAGCTCCTCCATATATATATATATATATAGAGAGAGAGAGAGAGAGAGAAAGGTTAACATACAAAAAGCCTTATCGTACATTAACATACGCGACGCCAGTAACCATCCGATCAGGTATGTAATCACGCATGGAACAGTTTTTTTTTGATAATCACGCATGGGAGTCACAAATCACGCATGGAACCCTAATAAATCACGCATGGGAGCCTTTGTTATACAAATCACGCACGTTGTATGTTAATCACGCACGTTGTAATCTTGTCGCGTACGTTAACGTACGTTTAGGCTTTTTGTACATTATACTTAATCTATATATATATATATATAGGGTGGGGTTCTAGAGTGAACACTAATGTATTTGCGAATTGAGTGAACAAATCCTGGCCATTGATCTACACACGTGTATGGCCAGGATCTCATCATCAAATCGTAAAATACACTAGTGTATTTCAACATCAAATCCTGGCCATTGATCTACACATGTGTATGGCTAGGATTAGTTCACTCAGTTCGCAAGCTACACTAGTGTTCACTCTTGAACCTAATCCTATATATATATATATATATATATATATATATATATATATATATATCTTAACATGTATGTAATCATAAAAATACATATAATAAATGATAAAAGTGCCCAAAATATAATAATATATTTATAAAATGATTGTTTATTAGGAGTTCTGAAAGTTGTGCAATTATTTAGAGTTCTGAAATGAACTCAACCCTATATATATATAAGATTAGGTTCAAGAGTGAACACTAGTGTATTTGCGAACTAAGCGAACTAATCCTGGCCATTGTTCACTTAGTTTGGCAAATACACTAGTGTTCACTCTATATATTGGGTTTAGCTTTTAGGGTTAGGGTTTAGCTTTTAGTATTTAGGGTTTTGCTATACGGGTTAGTTTTAGGGTTTATCATTATATTTAGGGTTTAGCCTTTAGGGTTTATACTTTAGATTTTACGGTTTAGCTCTAGGGTTTAGAGTTTCTAGTTAGGGTTCGACTAGCCGGTTCCAATGCCGCTGGAATGAACCCCTTGGTTCCCCACTTCTTTAGTGTTCCCCATTGAACCAATCCCATAACAATTATTGTGTATATATTAGATAAAAATTATATAAATAATATTCTCGTTTATTAAATTAGCTTCAGTATAATCTTCAGCTCGTTTAACTGATTTGAGCTTTTAACGAGTCAATCTCGCGTGTTTACATTGCTTCTTATGTGATGTATGTGCAGGAGGCCCAAAAGGCCGAAGAAGTGAGGGGTGTGCCAGAGATTAACAGGCCTCCTTCAAGATCATCTCGAAAGGGTCCAGGACAACTACATCTATGAAGAATAATCATGAAATGTGTATTTGTTGGAGTGGTATAAAGTGTAAATTGTATATCGTAGATGTTACTCTCTCTCTTCAACCTATGAATATGGGTGGTAGGTATTGGGTTTTTTTTTTCCTTTCAAATCTTTCCCCATTTCCATGGTGGGACGTTGGAGGTATTTGTTACTCCAGATGCTTGGTCTCTGTGGTTGTGTTATTTTTATTGAAAACCACAGGGCTTAAAGGCATTGCAATTACTGTAATAAACAATCTAGCCGTTACGTTTCCAATGGTTTTTGCATAATATCACCAAAAACACATTTGAAAACTTGAACAGTATTCTTGGTTTACTTGTTTACATGTTCTGTCATCAAGTGTGTACAAACATGTTGATGTGTCAACGTGGCATTCATGGGTTTAAAAAGTGTGGTGTTACAAGTTTCACCTCCATTGCTTTGAGTTCTTTTGATCTTTCACATTTGTTGAAATTAAATCAGACATGCTGATGTGGCATTCATGGGTTTAAAACGTCTGCTGCTTCACTGGAAAAGATGAGCGACAAGAGCCACAACGGCACCATCCTGACGAATGATTAGACAAACAAGTCACCTGTGGTAACGCATACGAGCTCTTGCAACTCTCGCTTACAGATCCAGGAGGAGTTGGAGCAAGTTTTCAATAAGGTCTACGTCAATGGAAACAGGCTGATATATAAATTCACAGTTCATTGAGCTGAAAACCAAGAATATTGATTCGTCGGGTCTGCTGTAGAATCTGAAAGACACGTTTTCTGTTTTTGATATCGATGATAAAACGGATTGATATGGCAGAGGAGTTGCGTAAGGTATTGGGGCGGTTGGAGAACTGCACGATTGCAGAGTGCCGGAAAATGATTGCTGGCTTGGACAGGGATCAGCTTTGATGAATTTAAGGTTGTAATGTGACCAGCACGCTCTTTGGTCGGGTCGGGTTAGAGACTTGGAGGTCAATAATGGTTAATTAAATAATTTTATTATAGTAAAATCATTTCTTAATTGAATAGTTTTCTAGTTTTCAACTCCTAATTGTTGTTAAATATTCATGAGATGATCACATGTTAATAGTTAGATTATCATTATTTGTATTTCTTTTCAGTTTGTATATTTATTAATAGTGCATGATTAAATATAGTTAACTTGCAGTTCCAACAATTTTGGAGGTATCAATTAACATGATTACAATAACTAAATACATTGATAATGAATTTTATCCGCTTTATTAAACTGGACCACACCACACCATATGGCCGCTCTATGGTACTTTCACTTGCTTCAACCATAAGTCACCAAAACAACATATTTTCACATTTCATCTCGTCTTGACGCTTAACACCCTCATCATATATCTCTATCTCGTATAAAGATGGGAGAGCTACTGATGATTATGCATTCATAGATGACTCTCTGATGAAACACAGGTTAACACCAGGGTTAATCAGTGGGGTTATTTCTTCTGTGGGTTCAATCTCCTCTTTTTACTCGTAGAAATGACTTGGGTCCTGCAAAACAGCAACACTGTTAGTCTCGTTAAGAGGGGAATATGGGGGTTTCCCTCTTAACCAGGCTCTGGCGTGAGAATAAGTACTGTTCCGAGGGAGAATAAACAGTGTGTGTGGAGTGTGAGAGTGTCGAGAGCAAGATGATTCAACCTGGATGATGAATGGTCCTATTTATAGCCGGAGGGTGAAAGAGGGAGGAGCAGCAGTGCCAGCTGTGGTTGCGCGCCAGCTGTCCGACCAAGGGGAATATCCTCTTGGTCTCCTCTGCCATAGTCAGTGTAGTGGTACACGTGGCGCGCTTACATTTGCCTATTTTGGAGACGTCGTACTGGTACTGTCGGACTGCTCCTTGATTCGTCGCAGGCCTACCTGGCGCTTGGTAACTGGTGACACGTGTTGTCCTTTTTGTCGGATGGAGCATCTTTGGTGCCACCATGATGTTTTCCAGAAGCTTCTAGAAGCTTCTGGATGATCTTGTCAGCGACTGGATGGAGCATCCGTTGATGTCAGCGCCACATAGGATGGAAAAGTGGTGTGGTCCTTGCAATGTGGGCAAGGAATTGGGACCATACCTCTTCACTCTCCAATAAGAGTGATTTGTTCTTCTAATCTCCTAACCAAATATTTTATATAGGAAGGATATCTTCCTCAAAAAGTAAAGAACATTTAAAATAAGACTCGCCCGTGAAGTAAATCATCGCACCTACGGTCCAACCAATTGGGAGAGGAGACAAGCAACTCATAAATTCGTTAAATTAGAGGCTCCATGATAACGGAAACCGAGTAAAAATCTTAATCTTAACAACGTAACGTATACAAAAAATGATTCACAATACAAGGGTTTATAATTTTTTTTGTTTTTTCACATGACCCAATGATGTCGAACACCACCGATGCAACTTTAGTTTATATTATATACAACATCAATTAATAACCTTGTTAAAAGTTACAGTGCTAAAGAAAACATCTTATCTTGGTTAACAAGGCAAAACTGTGCGAAAAATGGCCTCAAACATACCTATTCAATATTCTACAATCGCTCCGAAAAATGTAACATACCAAACGAGAGAACTCAACCCAAAAGACTAGTCTAGTGGGTGAGAGAGCCAATTTGGTATATAAACCCCACATCAGTTGCCCATACAACCGATGTGGGACAAGTCCCATACCTTGCAATAGTATTAGTCCATAACAATCGACCCTCCTTAAGGGCCAACGTCCTCGTTGGTCGTGACTGACTCTTTCCAGGCCACCACTCCATGGGCCACCGCTCCGAGCCTCGTTGGTCACGACCACGTTGGTCACGACTGGCTCTCTCCAGGCCACCACTCCGAGTCCTGGCTCTGATACCAATATTATGTGGTGGAATTGAAAGATAGAAATGGTGATGATTAATCGAAGAAGAAGAAGAGAAAGAAGGCACAAAGAATTAGCTCAATCAACAACTAACTATTTCCTCCCTTTACAACTGTATTTAACAACCATTTGAACTAACTAACTACTAACTACTAACTACCAAGCTAATTACAACTATAATCCCCCCACTATCGAATATTACAGAATAGTCCCTGAACTCATAAACTCCATATCAAGGACCGAAAGCATCAATCTCAAAAACTTTAAGGTTCAACTTGAAGAACACCCCAAAACCTAGGGACTACACTTTAATAACCACTATTACCACTCCACTTGCAACTCCTTGCAAACCACACACGCTTGACAGTATTATACACCATGCATAAACACATGTACTTTTACACGATCAAAACTCACAAAGCTCCACTCGATGAAACTGTAGCGAAGAAGACATTTGTCAGAGACCTTCTGTGACCGTTCCTTAATAATAATAAATAATAAACTTGCAGGTTTAGTTCGGATACCGAAACCCTAGGCGCGTGCACTCAATCGCAGCAACAAATGGGATCCGAAGGATCAACGGTTATCGGTAAACTTCTAATCACTCGTTATGATCATGCGATTCCGTAATTTGTTACTTCTGGATCTGATTATATATTGTTTGTTTGAGATCTATCGGATTTGTGTGCTTTAAACTTGTTTAATCTGCTGTATTTTAGATTTTAGGTTTTAGAATTTGTTTAGATGTGTTAGGTTTGGGGATTATATGGTTATTATTGAAGTATTGGGGTTTATCAGTGGGCGCGTTGCCACTGAGTCGACAACTTATAGCGTTTGTACTTGTTTTCCGTTTGTTTATCAATTGTTTCAGTTTTTGTTAGGTTCTGAATTAATTAAAAGAATTAGTAATAACATGAATAATAATGTCTTTTAAACACCTAAAATGCCCCTAGTAGGTGACTTAAAATAAGTGAAATGACAGTTTTGTCCTGAAGAGTTTTATTATAAGGTAGTATAGATATAGATAAGATGATTCGAGTGTTAGGTTCTAGAGTGAACACTAGTGTATTTGCGAACTGAGTGAACAAATCCTGGCCATTGATTTTTATACACGTGTATGGCTAGGATTTCATCATCAAATCGTAAAATACACTAGTGTATTTCATCATCAAATCCTGGCCATTGATTTACACACGTGTTTGGCCAGGATTAGTTCGCTCAGTTCGCAAATACACTAGTGTTCACTCTTGGACCTAATCCTCGAGTGTTATGGTTATGATTATATGTATGGTTTCTTTTTTGTTCATGTTGTTATTTGTTAGGTTATAGGCTGATTGATTGGGATTTAAGACTATTGTTATTGGTTATTTTGATGTGAACTGGTTATTGTTGGTGTGAAAATGCTAAAAACATTGTGGTTTAGTTGAGGAATAAATGATTTGGACAAATTGTGAGGGTTAATGCACAAAGACTATATAGTAGGTGGTGCTTTTTTTTTGTATGAAAGCACAATTTTATAAAGTGTATTGTGGTTTGCTTGCAATGGAAAGTTAAGGACCATATTTGGAAAACTCAACACTCAACAGGTGATTTTGAGATTCATAAAGTTTAAGAATGCTTTTGTGAGTGGTTTGTTAGTGGATGTTTGTTTATTGTAAGGAAGATGTGACTCTTGTTTTGAGCAAATTCTTTTCTTTTTGCAAAGTGGATATAAGTTATGAAATGGAAACATGTACAAGTTTTTGAGTGTTTGTGTGTATACATATACATTTTAGCACTTTAATAATAGTTATCAAAGGCGCTAGGCGCACATGCTTCGCCTAGGGTCTAGGCGCAAAGCGCAAAAAAAGCGAGGGCTTGAGAAAAAAAAGCGCACCTAAATTAAAAAAAAAAACCAAATATATCATGTGTTGAAAAATAATATTTTCTTCTAATAAATTAAGCAAAACTTGAATGTATTTCCAAAACTTAACATAATATTCAAAGTAAAGTACCAAAATACCTTTTTTTTAATGGCGACGCTTGCTCTGCTCTACTACTCCAATAATCCTAAACTAGTGGCCCTTGCCCAGGTTTGAACCTCTAACTTCACCTCCAAGAGGCATATGTCTTTTTTTGTTAAAACCATTTAAGTAAGGCTATTATTAATTACTGGACATTTGATTATTAATTTTTTTTTGTGTATAGAAAATGTTATTAGTTACTGAATAAGTTCATTAATTAACATTAATTGCGCATTGGTTGCAATTAATGAACTAATAAATAATTTCGGATTAAATAAAAAAACTGAATTAATTAACATTAATTGCGCATGGGTTGCAATTAAGGCTATGCGGTATGGTGATGGTCCTCCCTTGGAGGATGGTCCGCCACGTAGGCGCCACGTAGATCGGGTGTGAGGATGGGGCAAAGAGGATGGAGGTAAGGAAATGGGGGATGAGCCTAAAATATATGTATATGTTGTATGTATATATGTGTGTGTGAGGGGGTTTTGTCTTCTAGTGGGACGTCTTCAACGTCCGCAGGTAGCCGAACAGGACGCCGGCGGTGGGGGGGAATGGGGGGAGTTGCGGCGCCGGTCCTTGACGCCCCAAGGCCGATGCCCACACCGACCAGCCTAATAAAGAATTTCGGATCTAATAAAAAAAATTCTGTTGCGCTTTAATTACCTAGGAGATAGAAGCGCATTTAATGCGCTGCGGCTTAGAATTGCGCCTAGGTGCTTGAAGCGCTCGCTTTTAACAACTGTGACCTTAATAAGTTGATGGTAAAGAGCCTTGGTTCCAGGAAAGGGTTACCTGTAATTGTTGATGATAAATGTTTAACAGTAGCATAGATTTTATGAAGGATAAAGTAGTTATCTTTTTTGCCATCAGAACTATTAGATTCCGCATTTGTTTTAAACCTTAATAGTAGGCTTTTATTTTTTTTTGTACGGTGGGGATTTTCACCAAGTAAAAAAGCGAGACTAGCAAGAAGCTAGAAATGCAAGTAAAATCGTAAACTTACAATAATTGAAGGTTCAAGTTGGTGGGAAAAATTGCCTGCAACATCTTCATATGTTTGGGTGATAAGTTTAGTTCGGGGGGGGGGGGGGGGGGGGGGGGGGGGTCCAACACTTTAATCGAGTAGCATATATCTTCGATATGGGGAGTTTACAGTTTACACCATCCAAAGATCTGCGTCCAGATTTGACTCCCAATTCACATAATACCATGAGGTGATCGACGTTTTCCGACACTATTCCACGGCTCTTGCATAACTCCAACCTTGCATTCACTTCTCTTTTTGAAAGTGCTTTCATGTTGGCAACCGGTTAATTAACGCTCACCACATAAAACAGTTTACCTTCAATGGTATCCATTTATTCTATACCTGCACTTGATTGCTTTGAGTTGTGCTTATACTACCCATCTTCTTCCTTATTTGTTAAAGCTTTAGAGGTAATGACTTTTTCCTCCTGTTTGAATGGTGAATAGCTGAAATTACCCCTGCCCATAATTGTGAGCTGTTTAATTTATACCTCCACTACCATTTGGTCAATGAGCTACATTAGCCGATTTGATACTGCCCGAGCCTAGATCGTTCAAGAATCAAGATGTAGTTTTTTTTACTTTTTCTGAAAGGAAGCAGTATTGAATGGTTTAATTGGAAGAGTATGAGGGTGTGTGTTTTCTGTGTGTGAAATTAGAGGTTTGTGGTATAGTAAATATTGTATCTTTGATCAACATCTTGTGAAGACTGAAGAGCAAAGGGAACAAAATAGCTTTTGTGATTAAGCAGTGAAGGCATTTAATAGATTTCATGAAAGAAACACAGGGTTTTATGCCACAGATTCGAATAAAAAGTGGTAAAAGGCAACCAGATTACAAGAAAGAAACCAAAGGTTTAAGTAGTTATCATTTTCTCTTCATAATGGTCAAAGTCCATAATTGTTTGACTTTAAAAGTTCCCATTTTGTTTCTTCCTGCTTTCATTCATTTACAATCATCTGATAAATATACGTTTCCATCAAATAAACATTCCTTTTAGCACAAGTTGATACAATTTCACCTGCATCTATAATCTATGTGCATGAAATGGATGTATAAATAATATTTGGCATGAATCTGTAGATTAGCATATCGATATACAAATTGTTTAGTTATTTTTATGTGAACTGTTATGTATCACTTCAGCTGGTCAGGATGTTTAACATAAATTCTATTCAATATAGTTCCCAGAAGCTTTAGATTACTAGAAGAGCTGGAAAGAGGAGAAAAAGGAATCGGTGATGGAACTGTGAGCTATGGAATGGATGACGCCGATGATGTATACATGCAATCATGGACAGGAACCATCATCGGTCCTCCTAATGTTAGTTTCCTCAAAATATTTTCCACTATCTCAATAATTATTTTTGTCACATGTCGAGTTTCAAATACTCGTTAAACACATATTTATTTTTATCAATCTCAATGACGTTACATGTCAGACTGTTCATGAAGGGCGCATCTATCAGCTGAAACTATTTTGCGGCCATGAGTATCCAGAAAAACCACCGACTGTGAAATTTCAGTCACGCATAAACATGAGCTGTGTCAACCAGGAGACGGGCGTGGTGCGTACTGTTTTCTTCAGGAAATTTCGAATATCTAGAATTTAGATGATAATAATCTCATGGTGGTGTAAATTTGGCAGGTTGAACCGTCCTTTTTCCCCATGCTTGCTGATTGGCAACGAGAGTACACGATGGAAACCATATTGACCCAACTCAAAAAGGAAATGACTTCCCCACAAAACCGAAAACTCACTCAGCCTCCTGAAGGTGCTTTTATTATTTCTATTTATTTTATATATGTCAACTGCTATGTTATCGGTAAAACCTTAAAATGCATGGCATTTATGTGTTTTTGTTCCTCTGTTTGGTATTGTTGCAGGAAATGATGAGGGGAGGGTGGACCCGAAGGGACTAGTGTTGAGGTGTTGTATTATGTAATGTAAGTAAAGCATCTTAGGTGCGATTATTACGTATATAGTTACCTAAATTAACCGAACCCTGGCTGCTAAACAGACTGAACATTGGTTAATTAAATGTAATCTTGAACATGATCAATGTCTAAAGAATGCATTGCCTACTAACTAATTTATATTTTGATGAGGTGTGTTTAATTCAGATGCCTGATGCTAATGATTTTCCTTCCGTGGTCTTGTTACAGTACTTGATCACTAATAACAGACCAATATTCCTCAAGTTTAGTTTGGAATTCTAATAATATAAGCGATTTATTTGTCATTGTTTATCGATAAAGGCAACACCAATAGTGGGAGCATAAATGAAACAGGAGTTCAGATGAATTACAGAACTTGGTAACCTGCCATGTAAATATTCTATAGTTTTGACAAAAATTCTAGTGTGGAACGTTAACTTCAGAGTCGAAAAATGACAAACCAATTCGGTTGGGTTGCTCGAGGCGGCAAAAATGACAAACCAATCCGGTTGTGTTTAAACATATAATAAATCAAAACGCTTGATTTGGCTTAAACATCCGGTTCCAAGTTTCAGCCGATGAACCAAAGAGTTAAACCTGGTTTTTCAAACCATAGATTTTGAACTGAATCATGCAAATCTATGTCTATTAGTGTATGAACACTTAATAGTAGTTCTAGTATATTTCTTTCCTTCTACTTATAGTCAAAAATTTAGAAGACGTTTGAGAGAAACCAAAAAAATTCTTACTGCTTCAATTGTATTGGGTTGCGCTAAATGCACTCACTTTCCTACGAGACTACGGTTTATACTGAATGTATCTAATCATCACTCCACTTTTTCTCCTATGAGTTGCTCTAAACATACATGGGGTATGCTTACTGTTTAGTCCCACCCATTTTATTTTGAGTGCAACTACTTGATGGATATATAATACAAATTTAATCATAAGTTTCTTTTCTTTTTTATAATTAAACAATAAAACATTATGACAAAATCACCCTGCCAACATTCACTCAATTATTGCCTATCACCTACAATTCCACAACAAAAATATATGTCACAATTCTCTCTCCCACAAACAAAAGTTACCAAAAATGTCTCCACAAACTCTCCTACTTTCATTTCTCATCTTCCTCCTCTTCTTCCACCTTTCAACACCTGCAACAGACACATTCATCTATGGTGGATGCTCACAGTCCCACTTCACACCCGGCTCGCCCTACGAGTCCAACGTAAACTCAGTACTCACTTCCCTAGTCAACTCAGCTGCTTTCGCCTCTTTCAACAACTTTAAAATCTCAGTCCCAGGCTCCACTCAATCCGACATTGTCTACGGCTTGTTCCAATGCCGTGGTGACCTCACAACATCCGTTTGCAGAGACTGCGTGGCCCATGCTGTCAGTCGACTCGGGGTAATATGCCCCGGGTCGAGTGGTGGGGCCATGCAGCTAGACGGATGTTTTGTGAAATTTGACAGTTCAGCTTTTTTAGGAGTGGAGGACAAGACTGAGGTGTTTAAGAAGTGTGGGCCCTCAGTTGGGTACAATTCAGATAGTTTGGGGCGTAGAGATGCTGTGTTGGCGTATATGGCGGCGAATGGACAGTATTTTCGGGTGGGTGGGTCTGGGAGTGTGCAGGGTGTGGGGCAGTGTGTACAAGATTTGAGTTTGAGTGAGTGTCAAGATTGTCTTGAAGAGGCGAGTGGACGGTTGAAATCAGAGTGTGGGACGTCCGCTTGGGGCGATATGTACTTGGGGAAATGTTATATGAGATATTCGGAACGTGGGTTTCACTCGAGAAGTGGTAAGCGGTTGCTCCACCACTTCCACCGCGGTTGCTGGTGGTTTGTGGTGGTTGTGATATATTTACTTGCCTGAACGTATATAATGAATTACACCTCTTGGTGCATGCATGGGAGCCTGAATACCTTTGTCACCAAAGGGTTGTTACTTGTTAGTTGTTAATTACTAATGTAATGATACATCTACTAAATTACCCCTAAATTATATCATTAGTTAAGGATATATATGGAGTTAGTCCTAATTACTTCATATGTGAAAGTTGAGGGGTGATTCTTAAAGAGGTTAAAAGATAGGATTAGTTTTTATAATATGTTTATGGGTTAGTTTTATTTATTAGTTTAATTATTTTTGAGTTAGTATACGATTAGTATTCGGATAGTGTTAAATACCGAAGTTTGTAGCCCCTTTTTGGTGTACATGGTTTTGTTTTTCCAGATCATTTTAATACAAAAGAGTCGAAAAGTGTTTGGTTAATATCATGTTTGTTTGTTCGATCAAAGGGCCTGATTTTCTAACGATATACATGTTAGATTTAATATTTATAAAATACAATAGTTAACAAAGATTGAAGGTCTAGAATCAAATGAACTTTTATGTATTGATTCAAGTTAAGTGAATCTATGCAGATGATGAGAATGATGACGTGGACAAAACATTAGCAATAATTATTGGAATTATAGCTGGAGTTGCAGTGATGATTGTTTTCCTTTCCTGCTTAACCAGACTTTGTGACAGAAAAGGTACTTGACTACTTTGAATCTTCCATAATTAACTTGTTTAAACCAAAGTCAAATTATTAATATATAACATACATGTATGATCAAAAAGTGTAAGTTTGTTTTTGTTTTTTGACAAAAAGAAAATACCTTATTTTGTATATATGTATGCAGATGGTAAGTAATTAAAAGGGTACATCCATGAAGTGTTACATGTTTCCTTTATGAAGAACATTGTTGAAGGTAGCTATGGCCAACAAGATCAATCAAGTTGCTTTGCTTCTTTTTTTTTTTTCATCTTTATTTTATGTGGTTCTTTCATGGTGATATAAAGATACACATTGGAGCAAGTGAAAGAAGATTTGAAATAAGAACAAAATGAAAAGACCCATGTATATGTAGAAACTGCAAAGATGCCCTAATGGTCGGTTTGCTTTTAGTCCCATCATTTTCTAATATTTTTAAAAAGCAGTTGCTTTGTACAAGAGTATATATTAAAGGGGATTTTCTGATGGTTATCAATTGTATTTATTCACATGATTGAAAGGGTTTATTAAATATGGTTTAAAGGTTATAACCTGGAATTAATCATGGACCACCACAAGAAAACAACATGATGCATGAAGATGTGAATGTGTTAACAACATTGATGGTAACATGACTAGTTTTTGTTGTAACTATATCATATTCGGAAGTTTTTAGTTATTTGCCAACAACGCTTTTTGACAAGGAATCTGACTGTCTTGATTGACATCGTAACAACTTGGCCAAATCTTAAATTGGTCGTGAAGCAGACATTTGTTGTATTCATAACTCACAAGGAATTGCCAAATTTTTATTACCACCAACGCGTTCTTAATGCAAAAGTTGTATATAAAAGATTGTCATAACGAGTTAGGCTTGAGTGAAAGCAATTTGGGATGGGTAAGATTTGGAAGTTTCCATACTAATATACAAATTTACGATTTCTAATGCATAATTATAAAGCAAATAATATCGAGTAAAACTTTTATATATTGATAAAGTAAATAAAAAAAAAAAACAAGTTTACCACTCTTCTTTAACAAAATAAATTTTGTTACAAAGTTAATTAAGCTATTCATTTTTCTGGCAACCGAAAGAAATTTAATTCAGAAAATCCAACAAAAAAAATATATAGTTGTTTATTTTCTTTTCCTTTCTTTCAAACGAAATACACATAGTTTGTCCTGAAATATGTTTTTCAGACAATCAATATATACAATAGTTTTTTTATAAGTTTTTAATCCAAATTTGATTTATATTATATAAATTATTCAAATATCATTGTAATATAAATAATTACTTCGAATAATATGTAGGGTGAGGATCAAATGAAAAGTTTATTTTGGCTAGAAAGTGTAGTAAGTAATAGGATTATGACATGTGGCAACATTTAAAATAAAGAGCAAGAGTATTTTAGTCAATCGTATCATTTCTTCTTCCTTCTTCTCCCTAGTAACTTCAAAACCCACAATTTTCAAAACCCACCATCTTCAACCTTTTCTTCACTTTCTATCTCAATAATCACTACATTATAGTGCGATTTTCGTCAACAATCAATGATTCAAACACCCGATCAACATGTTCTTCAGCTTTTTTTTGAAGAAAACCCAGTTTAATTTCAATACAAAATCTCGTTTTTTCTCATGATTTTGAAGATAATCACTCGATCTGTTCGATTCGATCGCTGATAAGTGTTTCTATCATTCAAATTTCGTCAATCGTTGAAGAAATCGGCTTCGATCCATGTAAGAAATTCTTTAGTTTCAGTTTTACGATCTGGGTTTTTGATTTAGTCGTTGCGTTTTACGATCTTGGCGGAGGTCCGGGGGCCGCGCCGCCCCTGGTAGCATGGTCCAAGGGGCAGAGCCCCTAGCTAGGGTTGAGCTGCATTCGTAGACAGTTTTTTTTATCTCCTGCTTCCTGGTTCAAACAATTCACATACAAAACTATTGTCCTGGTTCAATGCGTTTTAGAGAGAACACTTTCTTTGGTCTTTTTAGGCCATTGCGTTTTAGAACTAATACATTTTTATGTGTTTTCTGGCCATTAGTTTTAGAAAAACACATTTTTGAAGTGTTTTTAGTCATTGCGTTTTAGGTAAAACACATTTTTATGTGTTTTCAGTCCATTGCGTTTTAGAGAGAACACTTTCTTTTGTTTTTTTAGGCCATTGCGTTTTAGAAATGAGACATTTTTAAGTGTTTTCTGGCCATTGCGTTTTATAAATATGACATTTCTTTGTGTTTTTGGTGCATTGCGTTTTATAGAGAACACTTTCTTTTGTTTTTTTAGGCCATTCCGTTTTAGAAAGGAGACATTTTTAAGTGTTTTCTGGCCATTGCGTTTTAGAAATAAGACATTTCTTTGTGTTTTTGGTGCATTGCGTTTTATAGAGAACACTTTCTTTTGTTTTTTTAGGCCATTGCGTTTTAGAAAGGAGACATTTTTAAGTGTTTTCTGGCCAATGCGTTTTAGAAATAAGACATTTCTTTGTGTTTTTGGTGCATTGCGTTTTATAGAGAACACTTTCTTTTGTTTTTTTAGGCCATTGCGTTTTAGAAATGAGACATTTTTAAGTGTTTTATGACCATTGTGTTTTAGAAATAAGACATTTCTTTGTGTTTTTGGTGCATTGCGTTTTATAGAGAACACTTTCTTTTGTTTTTTAGGTCATTGCGTTTTAGAAATAAGACATTTTTAAGTGTTTTCTGGCCATTGTGTTTTAGAAATAAGACATTTCTTTGTGTTTTTGGTGCATTGCGTTTTAGGTAAAACACACTTTTATGTGTTTTCAGTCCATTGCATTTTAGAAAGTACACTTTCTTTTGTGTTTTTAAGCTATTGCGTTTTAGAAATAAGACATATCTTTATGTTTTCTGGCAATTGCGTTTTACAAATAAGACATTTCTTTGTGTTTTTGGTGCATTGCGTTTAGAAAAATGTCATTTTTTAGGTTTTTTTTCGATTGCGTTTTACGTAACTGGGTTTTTTTCCATTGCGTTTTACGCAATTGGTTTTTCAAAAAAAATTTCGAAAATATAGCAATAGTATACTCGTTTTAAAGATAAAAAACACTCGTTTTTTGGTGCAATTTTTATAAAAAAATAATGTCGTATGAAAGAGTTATTAACGTTTAAAAAATTGGGGGGGGGGGGGGGGAATTGGAGGAAAGAGAAACTATTGCCTTGACTAGAATGCCACTGAACAAACTCACGCGTCTCCTTTTTTTTCTTTCAATTTCACTCATTTAATATTAGCCCTTAATTAAGTAAATGAATGGTTAAGATCACTTCCTAGCCTTTCTATTTAAATAAACTTCCTATTATATCCTAACCTATGTATATGATGGTGCTACTTCAACATGAATAAAATTTGGTTTTCTGGTTTGAGTTAAAGTGTAAGAAGGGTACTTTAAAAAAGATGTTTTTGCTTTTTCTCCAATATTCCAAATGAATCTTTATAGGTCCATATTCTTTTTATCCTTCTTTTTCTCTCATTTTTAATATATTTTTTCATCGTATTAAACGAACTTAATCCATCTTATCGTGTAAATCATATTTTGATCTTTAGATGATCGAGCCCCCAAGAAAATTTTACCAGGTCGATCATCTGGTGGATCACCAATTTCCAATAATAATATACAACTTAGGGCGAGAAAATAATATTATTACATAAGTAATATCTCAAATAGTAAAATACTTATACGGCCAATTTCACAACCCCAACGTTCTCTATCTTTTTAGCTTTCCATGTTATCGTTATCATCTAAAATATATAGTGTTACAGTGTTTTAGTCTAATGAGGTGACAGTGTTTTAGTCTAATGATGTGACTGGCAAATATAAATATAACACTCGAAGTTTTAAAATAGATATCAAATAACACCGGTTTTCATTACCTAAATCCGCTCCTGATTACTTCCATGTTCGCTTTTATTAGAGTTTGTGGATAAAATTTTATTGAATCCATGATCTTAAGGCATAAAATAAACCTACATTCATATTCATTTATTCCACATATTTTAAAATACATGTACACTTGTGTTTGTTCCACATAAGTGTTATGCAATTTCTAGAATTGCGACGCGAATAGAAATTGAACGGGCGGTGTGGGAGTGTGCGGGGGATCGGGCCCGATAGCTTTAATTTCAATTTTGCTAAGCGGTTTTGGGATGTTTTGAAGATGGATTTCTTTAATGTGCTTAATGAGTTCCATACATGGGAATGCATTTCGGAAGGAGCTTTTTCGGCTTTCATTGCCCTTATTCCTAAGGTCAAGGACCCGATTCGGATCTCTGAATTTAGGCCTATAAGCCTTGTGGGGGTGTGAAAGGATGTAAATCTTGTTCTTCTCATTCATCAATCATCGTATATATAATGTACAAGTAAATCTCCTATCATTAAGGAGAGATATACATGACCAAAATAACAAATATTTTCCCTAAATTATACAATGCTCTATTACACCCCCACAGTCGAAGCGAGAGGTGGCCGAATGCTGAGACTGGACCGGAAGTCGTCAAATAACACCTTTGGCAAGCCTTTGGTGAATATATCAGCTACCTGAAAACGCGTGGGGATGTGAAGTATCCGAACAGAACCTCGTTGAACTAGGTCACGAACAAAATGAATATCAAGCTCAATGTGCTTTGTACGCTGATGCTGAACTGGGTTGCCTGAGAGATAAATTGCACTAATATTGTCACAGTACACAAGACTAGCAGTGGTTAGAGGTTTGCGTAATTCCAGCAAAAGATTACGAAGCCAACATATTTCCGCAACCACATTAGCAACTCCCCGATATTCTGCCTCGGCACTCGAACGAGAAATAACTGACTGACGTTTGGACGACCATGATATAATGTTTGGACCCAAATAGACACAGTAACCTGAAGTAGATCGCCGTGTGTCCGGACACCCTGCCCAGTCGGCATCCGTGTAAGCTCTCAATGAGAAATCCGTAGAAGTACCAATGGTCAGACCATGCGATGATGTGCCTTGTAAGTACCGGATGATTCGTTTTAAAGCATTCCAATGATCTACTTTTGGTGCATGCATGTACATGCATACCTGCTGAACAGCATAGCAAATGTCGGGTCTCGTGAATGTTAGATATTGGAGTGCTCCAGCAAGGCTACGGTACAGAGTCGGGTCATCAAAATCAGCACCCGAATTAGATCCAAGCTTGGGTTTAGTGTCAACAGGCGTAGCGGCGGGTTTGCAAGAGGACATACCGGCTCTTTCAATAATTTCCTTAGTATATATGTGTTGAGACAAGAACATGTTGCCACCCTGTCGCTGAACATGAACACCCAAAAAATGACTAAGCGGGCCGAGGTCTTTCATGGCAAACTCTGCGGAGAGACGAGCCATAAGAAGGACTCGAAGAGAGTCGGACGAGGTTGTGAGAATGATGTCATCGACGTATATAAGGAGATAAGCTGTGTCTCCATTAAGCCGGTAGATGAAAAGAGAGTTGTCACATTTACTTTGCTGAAATCCCAATGTGAGAACGAAGTCAGTAAAGCGTTGATACCACGCACGAGGAGCTTGCTTTAAACCATAAAGAGATTTCTGTAGAAGACACACGTGATCAGGATATTGACGATGACGGAACCCCATCGGTTGGTACATATAAACAGTCTCATTTAGGTTGCCGTGAAGAAATGCGTTGGTGACATCCAGTTGGTGAATTGGCCAAGAAAACGACAACGCAAGTGATAATACAGTGCGTATGGTGGTGGGTTTAACAACCGGACTAAATGTTTCACCACAGTCCAACCCAATTTGTTAGTTGCTCCCATCACAAACTAGACAAGCCTTATAGCGTTCCAAAGTACCGTCTGACCTGAATTTGTGGCGAAATAGCCACATACTGCGTAAAACATGCATATGAGGTTTCCGGGGAACTAACACCCAGGTCTTATTTTTAATAAGTGCATTAAATTCGGTGGTCATGGCATTATGCCATTCCGTGCTGAACAAGGCATCCTTTGGGTTTTTAGGAATGGGGACGATAGAGGAGGATGCGAGGTTAAAGATGTTTTTCGGTTTATATATGCCATCCATTGAACGAGTACGGATGGTGCGGGTGGGCGGTGGTGGGGGGGAAGAAGTTGGTGGAGATGTAGGTAAAGACGTAGATGACAGGTCAGAGGTGGATATAGAATTAAGGGTGGATGAGGAGCTGGTAAGGTGATGGGAGGTAGAGGGGCCGAGAAAGGGAGTTGGGCTAGCTGGGCTGCCAGGGGGATTTGGGCCGAGAGAGGGGCTGAGGGGTTGTGAAGGTAAGCCGGGTAGATGTGTGGGGGGTGGGCTAGTGGGGAGTGTAAGTGGGCTTGTGGAGTGGGGTGGGCCGTTTGTAGGGGAATTAATTGAAGGGGGAAGTGGGCCAATGGGGGATGTATGGTGAGCAGTGGATTTTTCGTTGGGAGATGTATGGTGAGCAGTAGAGTAGTCATTGGAAGGAGTGATATTATTGGTGTTAGTATTATAATGGGTGCCGAAGTAATGTAGAGGGTGGATAGGGTCAGTTAAAAAATCATAGATTTGATGGGAGGGGGTGGGGTTATTTGCAAAAGGGAAAATGGTGTCGTCAAAGATGACGTGTCGACTTATGATAATTTTACGGGTGTTTAAGTCGAGGCATTTATATCCCCGATGATTAGTGGGGTAGCCTAGGAAGACACATGGCAGTGAGCGATATTGGAGTTTGTGTATATTAGTGTGGGGAATGAGAGGGTAACATAAACATCCAAAGACTCGAAGATGTGAGTAAGATGGAATGCAATGGTATAAAATTTGGGTAGGAGAAAAATTGTTGAGAATTTTGCTAGGCAAAATGTTGTGAAGGTATGTTGCAACCTCCAAAGCATGATGCCAATAAGTGTTAGGTAAAGATGCATGGGCTAAAAGTGTGCGAATAATATTGTTAATAGAACGGATTTTTCGTTCGGCTTTCCCGTTTTGAGACGAGGTATATGGACAAGAAAAGCGAAATTGCATTCCATTTGATTTGCAAAATTGGTGGAACATATTATTATTATTATATTCCTTACCATTATCACATTGAAACTGTTTCAGTTTGCGTTCGAATTGAGTGAAAATCATATTATAGAATGTAGTAAAAGTGGAGAAAACTTGGGATTTATTCGGGAGGGGGTAGGTTCATAAAAAAATCGAAAAATCATCAACGAAAAGTATGTAATATCGGTGGCCTTCCGAACTAAGAATCGGGGAGGTCCAAAGGTCACTGTGAACTATATCGAATGGCATGTTGGTAACATTGGTAGAAGCAAAAAACGGTAATTTAATATGTTTACCAAACACACAAGATTGACAAACATGAGATTTTAAAGTTCCACAATTAATCAAACTAGAGTTTTTAAGAGAGTTCAATAAAGAAAATCCCGGATGACCGAGACGTTGATGCCATGTGTCTTGAGAAATCGCCGCAAGAGCCGTGGGGGATATGATCTTGGTGACTTGGGATGGATCAAGAGTATAGAGGCCTTCGGAGCTATTGCATCGTAGGATAGGGGTCCGAGTCTTGAGATCCTTCACCAAAAAACCATATGGGTCAAATTCAATGGATAATTTATTATCGGTAGTAAAACGACGAACAGAAAGCAAGTTTTTAATGAGAGATGGGGCATAAAGGACCTGGGTCAATTTAAAAGGTGGGAGGGGAGGGGGTAGGGTAAGGTCGCCTTGTCCATGCACGGGAATGGTTTGACCATTTCCCACAATAATATTTCGATTAATGCAATTATTAAAAACAGACGAGAGGTGAGAGTTAGAAGTCATATGACCTGTGGCACCTGTATCCATGGTCCAAGAGGGGTCGTTGAGAGACATCGCATACATCGCCTGATTGAGATCAGTGGTCGTGTGACCTGCAGCAAATGGTTGATTTGGTCTGGGCCCAAGAATACCCGCCGAGTGGTTGTTATTTTTGTTCATAGTTGGGTAGGGACAAGGGGGCATATTGGACCATGACCCCCATTGTGAGTGAGGGGTACCATTAGGTGGGCCGGCCCATGGGGTGAAAGAAGGCCATGGGTAATATCCACCCGGAAGATGACCACCGGGTGAAGAAGAGTAGCCGCCGCCACCAAACTGACCAAAATTTCCTCTGCCTCGGCCATTACCTTGACGTCCGCGACCCCTACCCCGACTGCGGCCGCGGCCCCGTTCAGAAACATCAGACCGCTATTCAGCCCTGTCTCGTGCGTCCTTTTGCTGCGGTTCAGTGGTGGCTGTGAGAGCCGTGCCAGCCGTCTGTGCTGAATGTCTAACCTGACTGAGTTTCCTGGATTTAGCCATACATAACCTGGAGCGTGTGTCGTAGAAGTCGGGGAGCGGTTTCATCTGTTGAATAACAGATGCGGTGTTCTCGTATTGTTCATTGAGACCCGAAAGTAGTTGCAAAACCAGTTGCTCATGAATTACGGGAGAGCCAAGATTAGTGAGTTGGTCGAAAATCACCTTCAGGCCTGGCAGTACGCGGACATGTTTGGGAATTGATCCAGGTGAGTACTGGAGAACTTGTTGTTGAGATCAATCGTACGTGTGGCCTTGTTGTCTTGAAATATGTTAGCAATTGTAGTCCAGGCATCATAAGCAGTGGTATCCGGTTTAAGAACTGTGTGCAGCAAATCGGTTGATATCGTACTGTATATCCATTGAAGTACAATGGAGTCGAGACGTTCCCACGTCTCGGTCGGAGCAGGTTTTTCTTTGTCCTTATCTTTGGCCGTGTCAGAAGAAGAGGAGGTTTCTGATGTCGGTTTCGGTTGAAGGTGATCGAAGACGAGGTGGGCTTTGCATTAGATTTTGAACATCTCTGACCAGGTAGTATAATGCCCGGTTTCGATGTCCAATGTGACGGGTATGAGATTTTTGATGGAGGTGACAGTCACAGCAGGGTGAGGAGAAGACGATGAAGACATGATGAGAAGGGATGAAGAAATCGGCGCAGGGAAGGGTGAGGAAGAGATAGATCGGCTAGGGTATAACCTAGGGTAGGTTTGATACCATGAAAGGATGTAAATCTTGTTCTTCTCATTCATCAATCATCGTATATATAATGTACAAGTAAATCTCCTATCATTAAGGAGAGATATACATGACCAAAATAACAAATATTTTCCCTAAATTATACAATGCTCTATTAGGGTGCATCAATAAGGTCATCTCCAAGGTTTTAGCTGGTCGGTTGAAGGTTGTGATTGGTGCATTAGTTTCGGAGGAGCAAATGCCTTTTCCTTCGAACCGAAATATTGTTGAGGGGCCTCTAATGATTAATGAGGTTATTGCTTGGATGAAGAGAACTAAGCGCAAGGGTATGCTTTTGAAGGTCGACATTGAGAAGGCCTACGACTCGTTGAGTTAGGATTTTCTTTTGCCAATCTTAGAGCAAATGGGGTTTCCATTGAAGTGGAGAAAGTGGATTTTTGCTATTATCTCTGTGGCTCGCTCATTGGTTCTCCTTAATGGCTCTCCGACTAGTGAATTTGTGGGCACCAGGGATTTGAAACAAGGGGATCCCATTTCGCCTTGTCTTTTTATTATCGCTATGGAAGCCTTATCTTGTATTATGAGGAAGGCGTGTGGAAATCGTATTTTCAAAGGGGTTAAAGTGTCATCAAATGGGCCGTTGTTATCTCATTTTTTTTTGGATGATGCTTTGTTTTTGGGGAACGGACATCTAGGAATGTGCTTATGCTCAAACGCATTCTTAGGTGTTTTTACTACGTTTCGGGGCTTAAAATTAACCTTCAAAAAGTAGCATGTTTGGCATTGGGGTTAGGTTTTCCGAGGTGGAGGCTATGGCGGGTTTGTTCCTTGTATTGGTGCCAGCTACTAGCTGGTTGGAGATTTTTGAATGAAAGTTTTGTTGGCCGTTAAAAAAAAGAAATGGGTTATCTTGTGACGAATCAAAACTCAGGCAATAATTGATTTTTGTTTTCTAACTTGTTCAACTACTATTAACAATTATTTGAAAGTCAAACTATGAGAAAAAGACTATATTAAATACCCCTATTAGGGGACATGGGGTGGAAGCTTGTTACCCCGTGATGATGTTGCATAATGCGTTATACAAATTTTCACACCACCGCCACTCAATTTAATAATGCGTCAAAATGAAACGCGTTGAATATATCACGCGTTGTTGGGTGGTGAGGGAAATTGTTGGTTGTGAGAGAAATTGTTGGGTGTGGTGGTGAGTGATGAATATTTCCACTAAAATCCATCCCTAGTGATGGAATGATGTTTGATGACATGGCGGAAGTTGATTGGAAGTTGTGGGTGAGTGTTGAGTGATGACCACCCCTACCCCCTTAGTATATATATTGCCACTCTCTAGTTCCACACATGGTTAATCATATCATTGCTTATATCTTCATAAAAGGTACTCGATATGAACAAACTAGATTAACACTATGTTCATAAAGATGTGTAACCAAAATAACGTTGTCTTCTTTGTTGTTCTTAAGATTTTAAGTTATATTCATGCTATATATATTCATATAATTTCAAAGAGTTTGAATTATTTTGTTTAACCATTTGATATAGGCATTTGATATAGGCATTTTATAACCATTGAGACGAGAATCCGAAGAGAAACTCAAGTCACGGTAAACCAATTTGGTTTTATGCCAGGGCGATCGACTACGGAGGCAATACATATTCTAAGGAGATTGATGGAGAAGTATAGGGAGAAGAAACGGGACCTACACATGGTGTTCATTGATCTTGAAAAGGCCTATGACAGTGTGCCACGTATAGGGCTGTAAACGAACCGAACGAACACGAACGAGGCCTTGTTCGTGTTCGTTCGTTAAGGAAATAAATGTGTTCACGAACGGTTCATGAACACTTACCGAACGAGATTTTATGTTCGTGTTCGTTCATTAAGGAAATGAGCGTGTTCACGAACACAAGCGAACACAAATAAATTTGGCGAACGAGATGAAGGATTAAGGTGGATGGCCCAGAGAGTAGCACTAGAACTTGAATCCCTTATTGTGGAACGGAGGTAGATCATATTCGTCGATGTAACTAATGTGAAAAGAAAGAGAAATGGTGCATAAACAAGGTGAAAGAGGATTTCCTAGTTTAATTGTTAGGGTAATGATATAAATAAAAGTTTAATAGTATAAAAACTATAGATAAAATATATGAAAGTATAAAAATCTTTAATTAAAACACGAACATACGAACATAAACGAACGCAAATGAATGAATGTTCACGAACACCTTACCGAACGTTCACGAACACAATTGAACGAACGAGACCTTTGTTCATGTTCGTTCATTTAACTAATCGAACGAAATTTCTTGTTCATGTTCGTTCGTTTATTAAACGAACAAACATAAACGAACTTCCCGTCGAACGGTTCACAAACTGTTCGCTGAACGTTCGGTTCGTTTACAGCCCTAGCCACGTAGACTGATTTGGGATAGTTTGGAGTGTAGAGGGGTTTCTGGGAAGTATATAGACTTAATTAGGGATATGTATGTTAGGACTGAGACTAGTGTCCGAGCGCCTGTAGGGGATACTGATTCTTTCCCGGTGGAGGTAGGACTCCACCAAGGGTCCGCTTTGAGCCCTTTTCTATTTGCAGTTATCCTAGATGAGTTGACAAAGTTAATTCAGGGGGCTCTTCCGTGGTGCCTGCTTTTTGCAGATGATATTGTGTTAGTTGCTGATAGTAAACAAAGCCTGAATGCGAGGTTAGAAGAGTGGCGAGCAGCTTTCGAGGGAAGAGGTTTAAAGATTAGTCGATCTAAGACTGAGTACTTGTATTGCGACTTTGGTGGAGTAGACAACGATGAGGACATTCAGATCACCATTGACAGTCAAGCGGTCCCGCAGGTGACTAAGTTCAAGTATCTAGGATCGTTTGTCCAGAGGGATGGGGAGATAGATAGTGACGTTGCCCACCGCATCCAGGTCGGATGGTGTAGGTGGAGAGCTGCCACTAGGGTATTGTGCGATAGGAGGTTCCCAACAAAATTGAAAGGGAAATTTTATAGGGTTGCAATTAGACCTGCTATGTTATATGGAACCGAATGTTGGGCCATTAAGGAAGTACAGGCACGCAAGATGGAGGTAGCAGAGATGAGAATGCTAAGATGGATGTGTGGCCACACAAGGTTAGACCGGATAAGAAATGATGTTTTTAGGGAAAGGTTAGAAGTAGCTAGTATATCAGATAAGATAAAGGAGGGAAGATTGAGATGGTTTGGGCATGTGAAGAGGAGGCAGACGATAGAACCAGTTAGAGTGGTTGAAACCCTCGAGGTGGAGGGGAGGAGGAGTAGAGGCAGACCCAAAATTACTTGGGATGAGCGGATTAGGCAGGATTTGCAAAAATTGCACCTCTCTGAGAACATGGTCCATGATAGGAGCTCGTGGAGACATAGGATTAAGGTTAAGGATTTCTAGGAAAGGGTACAATTGTGTTTTTAGGTGTAGTGTAGTGTATGGTCGTACATAAGTGTAACACCCTAAAAACGGGTTTGGTAATCAAGCCACGTTAATAGTGACGACGGGTAAAATACCGTTAGTGGTAAAAAAAAATTAAAATTAAAAAAAATTAACCCGGTAAATATTAGGTTTTTAAATAAATAATCCTAATATTAACAAAAAGGTGAATAAAAGCTTTTAAGGAAACAAAATGGATAAAAGGCCCGAGTTAACGGGACCTAAATTAAACTTAGTCATAAATATTCCCGAACCCGCTAAGCTAACTAGGAATGCTTAACCCGGTTAATAAAAGGGAATATGGATTGTAAATAAGTAGGTTATAACCTACTTAATAACTAACGAAACATGAGGGACCAAAGTTGGATATTTGGAAATAAGGTTTATTTATTAAAAACAAAAAAAATAAAAACACACCACACCTAGTGTGTGCGTGTGTGAGGTCGACCAGGAGAAAGCTCAGGGAGCTCAAACCCTAACTTCCACAACTTGATCAAATTGAAGCCCAAATCAAGAGCCAAATCACTGCATGAACACAAATTCGTGATCACCTAATCATGGGGATTACAAGGTATGTTGAAATTTATGATTTGGTGATACTTTGAGATTATGATGAACAATCATAATCGAAATTCTGGAATGAATCTTGAATCTATGAGTGTTATTGTGATTATATCTTGGTGTAGAAACAAACCCTAGTAGAAAATTGGATGAATTGTTGTCAAAACTAGGGATTTGATAATTACCCTATTATGAGCTAAGTGGGTTTTGGTTGAATTGATGAAATTGATGTTCTAATGGTGTTTATAAACATCACACTAATTCATATGAATGAACTACTTGAACAAATTAGAGATTTTGTTAAGAGTTCATAAGTAACTAGAAGTGGGTTTTGTTAGATATGATGAAATCATGAAGAACTTGAAGTAATATCACTTGTATGTGATTAACAAGTAAACTAGGAAGTGGGTTTTTATGTAATAGTAAAGATGATGATAAGTTTATGTGTAAAATCATCATATTTGATAATAGAAACAAGGCACTCAAACAAATTAAGTGATTTGGGAACTTGTTCATACATGATTGAAATGGGTTTGAATGTTATGATGAAATTGGTAGCCATGTTCATGTAACTAAGTGTACAAGATCATGTTAGCTACTAATTGATAGATAGAACTTGAATGTGCATTTATATGCTAAGGGGCGTTTGACTTTTAGTAGTCAAACCGACCATTAATAAGATCGAATGGTAATTGTGATAGAAAATATGTAAGATGGAATAGTCATAATTAATGATGACTAATATAACCGTCTTACGAATTATGATGATAGTTTGACGCTTGACAAGCTAGGTGGAGGCTTGGAAAGGAAGCGGGTCAAACGAAGCAAGAATGGTGGAAAAGCATAATTCGGATGCATGGTAAGTATAGCTTACACTAGTCTTATATGTTAGAACATTCTCTTATCGTATTAGTTACGAATAAGATAAATACAAAAAATTGAGGTTTGATGTTCCGACGTGTAAACATACGGAACAAGGTAGTCGAGCGTGACAAGAAACCATGTTGATGGTTTAAAAAGGAATTAAACGGTAAGTTGGTCATGCGTTGACCATAACTATTTGTTTTGAAAGACACTGTAAGGCGTAAGCCATGATAGGCTAAAAAGCGTTAAGAAAACGATTAATAAGTGAAATGACCACACGATGTAAACCAAAGCGAGTCATATAGATGAGATGGTAATAAATATCATCTCGCCAACATAATCGTTCACTTAGACCAAATGGGTCAAAAGGTGAAAATATCACCCTTTGACAATAACGACTAATGATTATTGTCGAGCTATATTATTTCAGGTATAAATGTCAAATGGGTATTAGCAATACTATGAACTAGCGGTTATAGAAGCAAGGTATTAAAAACGGGTCAATATATTGATCTGTGCCAGGTATGTGAAATAGGGTAACACTCATTTAGAACATGTGGTTCGAGGGTGTTAAAAGAGGTCAAAATGGATGTTTGGTTACTTGATAAGTAAACCAAATGTTTTAAGCAATGGACATTACATTTGGAAAGCTTAATGACTTTTCAAACAGAATCATAGGTTAAAAGAGGGATTTTGGGTCAAATATGCTTTCAAAAGTCCTTCATTGTTAATAAGAGACTAAATGGACCAAAACGCCCTTGGAGGTTAAATTGAGCAAACAACCTTTAAAAGTTGTTTGGAAATGATTTTTACGATTTAATAAATACTTAG
This sequence comes from Helianthus tuberosus, assembly GCA_030545235.1. Classification (NCBI taxonomy): domain Eukaryota; kingdom Viridiplantae; phylum Streptophyta; class Magnoliopsida; order Asterales; family Asteraceae; genus Helianthus; species Helianthus tuberosus. Next base: position 158,025,006 of record CM060418.1, on the reverse strand, counting down.
GACATGTATAGAAGTTGAAAGATGTATTACGTTAGTCAAACGGCTCTATTTGGGTCTTTGCCGTAAAACAAAGAGTTAAAGGGTAAAACTTGGTTTGCATAGATTACCTTAGTAAAATCACCATAAATATGTAAAACAAAGAGTTAAAGGGTAAAACTTGGTTTGCATAGATTACCTTAGTAAAATCACCATAAATATAGTTGTGGTGGAAGTTCATTTGACAAATATTGCGAAAATAGGATGCTAGAAACAAATAATTATGAATTATGCGGAAAAAGGGTTTAAATACCCTTAACGGGTCAAAATAAGCATTTTAGTACAAACGGGTTTAAGAGTATACATAAACCCGTGAATTGAACCTAATATGATAGATAACATTGAAATTATAAGACTCATGTGATATAGGAATCAAACAAATACGTTTGTTTGATAAAATCGCGAATGGGTCAAAATTTGGTAAAAAGGGGAAATAAGCCGAAGACTTAAAAGTCTTAAATCTTGTTGAGCCGGACGTCGGATTTTAACTCCATATGATGGAGAATCAAATTACAAACGTGTAGGAAGAAACGGTAGGTCAAACGGATAAGCGGTTTGAAAGATACGAAAGATTTCGTGTCAAATTACGGCAAAATGGAAAGGTGGGATGCAGGTACCACCGTAAATTACGGTACCACCGTAATTTACGGTGGACCTGAAATGGTTTACGGTGATGGCCTACTGATTTACGGTAGAAAAGCATGAACCCGGGGTGGAGAATTTTATATATATTTTTTTTATTTTTCATTTGAAGAATCAATTGTTTCTCGGACATCGTTCGGACATTGTTTAAACCCAGTATGACTAAAGCATTTCATGTTTTTATGAAATGTAGGTACATTTTGGATGCCGGAAGACGATCAAGCTTAGCGAAGAACCGAACACGATAAAGATACACGCTTCCGCACTTTGCCATGTTGTGAATTTTAAACAACGAACTCAACCACGATATGTAGAATAACTTACGATTTGTAAAAGTTTTAAGAAACCCGTATTTCCGATGTATATCTAATCATTAATTACATGATTATTTTCCTAAGATATACGTTAAACCTTGATTTATAAGAACGGGTGTTACAAGTTGGTATCAGAGCCTTGGTTTAAGAGATTCGAGTATGGTGGGGAGGAACCATGCTTGGACTTAAACCCTATGCTCTTGATAAAGAATAGTGTTCGGTTCGAAGCTTGATCGCAAATCCGGTAAGTACAAGTATGCTAATAGTTTAGCATGCTAAAGTGTTGTAAACAACACATAGGGCTATCGTGTAATACACGTTACCCCAATTAAAATGATTGATATAGTCGACGAAATTGCGCGCGTTGACGCGTATAATAGAAAAGCCTTGTATTACGATACGGGCATTTAGTAAAGTTGATATTACTAACTTTTGTGAATGTCTTGATTGAAGAACACTTGCATTCAAAGATGACAAGAGTTGAACAAATTAAGGATATGATAGAGGAGCGGTCCGAAGTATGACAAGAGGAGCATACTCATCAAGGATCTAAATTACGAGACGATCGCGAACAAAGTTAACGACATAAAAAGCCCGTTAGGGCAAGCACTTACAGGTGCGCATTTTAAGTTATTACGTGAATAATAAAATGCAACAAATACGTAGAGGTTGAAAGTTGCATATGTAGATTAAAAACTTGGAAAGGCCCGAATAGAAAATCTATCCGGGATATTGTTTCCAAGAGAAATCAAATAGAGGCGTTACTTACATAGGGCGTGGTGTGAAAACTATAAAAAGGTCATGTATGTCATGTGTTAACCGCTTACTCTGGCCAAGTAAGTAGTGACATATGATACCATGAGTTTCTTATAGCGGACACATTTACATCCGATGTAGTAAGGACGGGGTGAAAGGGACTAATTAAAAAGTACCCAAACGAATCAGATAAGCAAAATATTAGATAATAATGTAAACGCACAACCGACTGATGGGAGCGTATTACATTAGGAAAATGAGCCCGAGTGAAGGGACAAAGAAGCATGTAAAATGATTTAGACAAGTATTGGGAGGGAGTGTACTTACACTCGAACCCAGAAAACGCAAGCATGAAAAATGATTTAGACAAGTATTGGGAAGGAGTGTACTTACACTCGAACCCAGAAAACGGAAGCATGAAAAATGATTTAGACAAGTATTGGGAAGGAGTGTACTTACACTCGAACCCAGAAAACGCAAGCATGAAAAATGATTTAGACAAGTATTGGGAAGGAGTGTACTTACACTCGAACCCAGAAAACGCAAGCATGTAAAATGAGTTAGACAAGTATTGGGAGGGAGTGCACATACACTCGAACCCAGAAAACGCAAACATGTAAAATGATTTAGACAAGCATTGGGAGGTAGTGTACTTACACTCGAACCCGGAAAATGCGAATATGTCCTTTAACGGGTCGTTTTTGTAAAACGTCAAACGTAAGGACAAAGTCAGAAAATTTCGCCGGAATTAAACAAATGAAGCCTTAGACTACGGTCAAGGTCAACTAAAGCTCATAAGCGAAAATATACGATTTTAAACATAGCAAGACACGCTTTGAAGCTATATATGAATATATATACATTTGAATGTAGATACAAATAAAAGATGATTTACGGGATCATCATAACCTACGGGGCTAAACACAGTGTTAAGGTCTACGGGACCAGAATGACCTTTGGGTCACGAAAAGAAAAAGGAAATAAACCTTAGTGTTTTCAGTAAAAAGGGGGTGAATACCTAAGGAAAAAAAAAAGCCTACGAGGCTACGTGAAAGAACCTATGGGTTACTTAACAAAGCGAGAGAACCAGTTGAAAATCCCCGCATAAAACTAAGACTGTAAAAGAATAAATTGCAGACTGTCAATGTCCTGTTACGAAAAATTTACGAAAGATAAAGAGAAGATCCTAAACTAAAACCTTGGTTTTAGTAAGAAATAACGTTTTTACGTATGAGAATCCTGATAGGAAAATTGAATAGTAAGCATGAAAGATACAAGTCTTGACACTGACAGGCGCAAGACAATATATATTCGAAAAGTGATATTTTCGAAAATGAAATTTTGATATAAATTAAACATGATGTAGCACAATCATGGTCAAGAAATGTAATGTGAAGTAGAATCACATTATAAACAAGCAAGCGGTAAAAGTAACTGGACTAATAAGTCTAATTAGTGAGACACGTCAATGTCATTTAAATAAATTTGGTTTGCTTGTAAGCGGTGAATTCGGTATAAATGAACCGAATAAATAAAATTGAAAACAAAAGAAATCGTTGAGAAAAGTGAAAGATTTCACTAAAGACCTTTAAACGGGTCAAAGTCACGGATTCATAAAGAATTCGATAGTATACGAAAGTGATGAATATCGCTAAGTTAATTAAACTAGTGGAAATAACGAGATTGCGTTATTTCAAGTTACATTATGCCGTATATAATACGTAGATGATTATTAACCAAAAAGATATTACCATATTTCTCTGGTAATACTAATAATCGGTTAAAGTATAAGTAATGTTTTAAAGATTCTTGGAACAGATACATTGAGTTAAACTCAATGAATTAAGTAGGAAAAGGTTTCGAGGACGAAACCTCTTTAAGGGGGGTAGACTTGTAACACCCCAAAAACGGGTTTGGTAATCAAGCCACGTTAATAGTGACGACGGGTAAAATACCGTTAGTGGTAAAAAAAAAATTAAAATTAAAAAAAATTAACCCGGTAAATATTAGGTTTTTAAATAAATAATCCTAATATTAACAAAAAGGTGAATAAAAGTTTTTAAGGAAACAAAATGGATAAAAGGCCCGAGTTAACGGGACCTAAATTAAACTTAGTCATAAATATTCCCGAACCCGCTAAGCTAACTAGGAATGCTTGACCCGGTTAATAAAAGGGAATATGGATTGTAAATAAGTAGGTTATAACCTACTTAATAACTAACGAAACATGAGGGACCAAAGTTGGATATTTGGAAATAAGGTTTATTTATTAAAAACAAAAAAAATAAAAACACACCACACCTAGTGTGTGCGTGTGTGAGGTCGACCAGGAGAAAGCTCAGGGAGCTCAAACCCTAACTTCCACAACTTGATCAAATTGAAGCCCAAATCAAGAGCCAAATCACTGCATGAACACAAATTCGTGATCACCTAATCATGGGGATTACAAGGTATGTTGAAATTTATGATTTGGTGATACTTTGAGATTATGATGAACAATCATAATCGAAATTCTGGAATGAATCTTGAATCTATGAGTGTTATTGTGATTATATCTTGGTGTAGAAACAAACCCTAGTAGAAAATTGGATGAATTGTTGTCAAAACTAGGGATTTGATAATTACCCTATTATGAGCTAAGTGGGTTTTGGTTGAATTGATGAAATTGATGTTCTAATGGTGTTTATAAACATCACACTAATTCATATGAATGAACTACTTGAACAAATTAGAGATTTTGTTAAGAGTTCATAAGTAACTAGAAGTGGGTTTTGTTAGATATGATGAAATCATGAAGAACTTGAAGTAATATCACTTGTATGTGATTAACAAGTAAACTAGGAAGTGGGTTTTTATGTAATAGTAAAGATGATGATAAGTTTATGTGTAAAATCATCATATTTGATAATAGAAACAAGGCACTCAAACAAATTAAGTGATTTGGGAACTTGTTCATACATGATTGAAATGGGTTTGAATGTTATGATGAAATTGGTAGCCATGTTCATGTAACTAAGTGTACAAGATCATGTTAGCTACTAATTGATAGATAGAACTTGAATGTGCATTTATATGCTAAGGGGCGTTTGACTTTTAGTAGTCAAACCGACCATTAATAAGATCGAATGGTAATTGTGATAGAAAATATGTAAGATGGAATAGTCATAATTAATGATGACTAATATAACCGTCTTACGAATTATGATGATAGTTTGACGCTTGACAAGCTAGGTGGAGGCTTGGAAAGGAAGCGGGTCAAACGAAGCAAGAATGGTGGAAAAGCATAATTCGGATGCAAGGTAAGTATAGCTTACACTAGTCTTATATGTTAGAACATTCTCTTATCGTATTAGTTACGAATAAGATAAATACAAAAAATTGAGGTTTGATGTTCCGACGTGTAAACATACGGAACAAGGTAGTCGAGCGTGACAAGAAACCATGTTGATGGTTTAAAAAGGAATTAAACGGTAAGTTGGTCATGCGTTGACCATAACTATTTGTTTTGAAAGACACTGTAAGGCGTAAGCCATGATAGGCTAAAAAACGTTAAGAAAACGATTAATAAGTGAAATGACCACACGATGTAAACCAAAGCGAGTCATATAGATGAGATGGTAATAAATATCATCTCGCCAACATAATCGTTCACTTAGACCAAATGGGTCAAAAGGTGAAAATATCACCCTTTGACAATAACGACTAATGATTATTGTCGAGCTATATTATTTCAGGTATAAATGTCAAATGGGTATTAGCAATACTATGAACTAGCGGTTATAGAAGCAAGGTATTAAAAACGGGTCAATATATTGATCTGTGCCAGGTATGTGAAATAGGGTAACACTCATTTAGAACATGTGGTTCGAGGGTGTTAAAAGAGGTCAAAATGGATGTTTGGTTACTTGATAAGTAAACCAAATGTTTTAAGCAATGGACATTACATTTGGAAAGCTTAATGACTTTTCAAACAGAATCATAGGTTAAAAGAGGGATTTTGGGTCAAATATGCTTTCAAAAGTCCTTCATTGTTAATAAGAGACTAAATGGACCAAAACGCCCTTGGAGGTTAAATTGAGCAAACAACCTTTAAAAGTTGTTTGGAAATGATTTTTACGATTTAATAAATACTTAGGACATGTATAGAAGTTGAAAGATGTATTACGTTAGTCAAACGGCTCTATTTGGGTCTTTGCCGTAAAACAAAGAGTTAAAGGGTAAAACTTGGTTTGCATAGATTACCTTAGTAAAATCACCATAAATATAGTTGTGGTGGAAGTTCATTTGACAAATATTGCGAAAATAGGATGCTAGAAACAAATAATTATGAATTATGCGGAAAAAGGGTTTAAATACCCTTAACGGGTCAAAATAAGCATTTTAGTACAAACGGGTTTAAGAGTATACATAAACCCGTGAATTGAACCTAATATGATAGATAACATTGAAATTATAAGACTCATGTGATATAGGAATCAAACAAATACGTTTGTTTGATAAAATCGCGAATGGGTCAAAATTTGGTAAAAAGGGGAAATAAGCCGAAGACTTAAAAGTCTTAAATCTTGTTGAGCCGGACGTCGGATTTTAACTCCATATGATGGAGAATCAAATTACAAACGTGTAGGAAGAAACGGTAGGTCAAACGGATAAGCGGTTTGAAAGATACGAAAGATTTCGTGTCAAATTACGGCAAAATGGAAAGGTGGGATGCAGGTACCACCGTAAATTACGGTACCACCGTAATTTACGGTGGACCTGAAATGGTTTACGGTGATGGCCTACTGATTTACGGTAGAAAAGCATGAACCCGGGGGCCACCGTAAATTACGGCCCCACCGTAATTTACGGTGGAGAATTTTATATATATATTTTTTATTTTTCATTTGAAGAATCAATTGTTTCTCGGACATCGTTCGGACATTGTTTAAACCCAGTATGACTAAAGCATTTCATGTTTTTATGAAATGTAGGTACATTTTGGATGCCGGAAGACGATCAAGCTTAGCGAAGAACCGAACACGATAAAGATACACGCTTCCGCACTTTGCCACGTTGTGAATTTTAAACAACGAACTCAACCACGATATGTAGAATAACTTACGATTTGTAAAAGTTTTAAGAAACCCGTATTTCCGATGTATATCTAATCATTAATTACATGATTATTTTCCTAAGATATACGTTAAACCTTGATTTATAAGAACGGGTGTTACAATAAGTAACTATGTGTATATGATGTTTTGTACAGTTGTGTTTCTAGGTGTAGTGTATGGTCGTAAATATGTAACTATGTGTATAGACTGTTTTGTGTTGTCATATTTGTTCTGTTCTACCATGCACTATTTCGCAACTCATACTACATTGGTAGCTTCATACACATACACACACACCCCATGCTCTATTTATTTATTTCCTGAGTGTTTTGGAGCCGAGGGTCCCTCTGGAAGCAGCCTCTCTATCCCTAGGGGTAGAGGTAAGGTGTGCCTACATCCCACCCTCCCCAGACCCTACAAATAGCTTTGCTATTTGTGGGATTTTACTGGGTATGATTGATTGATTGATTGATTTGATATAGGCATTTTAGTTCTTGAAGTTACATGAGAGATCTGGATTTGATTTAAGGTTTTTGTCAATGGAAATAGTTTTTGATTGCTAAGGCAAATGTTTTTGTGTTAAATGTTAAATGTTGGGTTATAATAATTTTAACATATATAAAAAAGAATATCCACTTACACAACTTTCAATCATCAAGTATTTGTCCCTCAAACCATAGTAGAATAAATAAATTAACCTTTATCACCTACACTTTTATTGGTTCAATTGATATATTCTGTGCCATTTCTTTTTCTCCGCAAACAACTGAATGCAGGTAATCATTTTCGTCTCATGCAACCACATGACTAACAAGTAACATGTATATAATTAGCATATAAACATTTCTATTATATTTAGCAAAAAGGGTATGGACGCTCTGACCACCCCACCTCAGCTGACGACTAGCTCCCTCACTCTTGTTCTTTACTAGCATTACTCTCTCTCTCCTCCTCTCTTATGTAACCGGCCCTTACAAAAAAATATTCTCTTTACGGGCACCCTCGAACGCAACACTTTCAACATGTGGCTTCGCGTCACCAGGGGCAACTATGGACGCCTAGTTAAAGATGGTTAAGACATAATTAACAAAATATTGATAAAAAGTAGAAAAATAAAGAGTATAATTAATTAAGAGGGTGGAGAATCTTCTTCGTCACCCACGATACACACCTTTGCTATAAACAATGTTATGGTCTCAATCAACTTTACTTCCTCGTCCATTTTTAATATTAATCCAAATCAAAACATTCTTTTTTTTTTATAATCATGATTTTATCTTTACCATTTGGCCTTAAAATCTTTGACGAGTGTGTCTATATATTATCATTGATTTATTTATCATCGCTTGACCAATCGATAAATAAATTATATATTTCTCATCGCTCCACCAATGAATAAATAAATGAATAAAATTATATAGTAGCAATTTCCTTCCTCTTTTGAAGTTTATATATACGAGCATGACCTTTTTTTATTGTTTTTATAATAATAAGGGGAGTGAGGATGGTCACAAGTGATGAAATTCCATCACTCACAAACATCCAATCATGTTCCGCCATGTCAGCAACCACTATTCTATCACTCACAAGCATTTTTTAGTGGCGGTGATCATCACTAGTGATGAAATTCCATCACTCACAACCATTTTTTTTTGTTTTTATAAAGTTTATAAAAAAATCTTACAAGTTTATAAAAGAAACAATTTTTTTTTATGACAAGGACCAAACCTGCCATTTTTAAAAGTTGAAATTAAAAGGAATAAGATTTAAATAAGTTTTGTAAATAACTATAAACCACAGGGACTGAATGTGTTAAAAAGGAATCAACTTTCAAAAACATCATCTGCATCTTCTTCGGCGAAACCATCAAATTCCGGCGAAGAAAGCATCTTCTCCGGCGAAGCCATCAAATTCCGGCGAAACATCAGCTCCATCAGATCTGAACGTACAAGTATTAATACACAAGATACAAGTCATACACATACAATTGAACTTTTACAACGCGTGAAGAATTCAACGTGTTGTTAATTCAAAGCGTGGTGGATATGGTGGCGGCGGTGTGCTTGTAGTGTTTAACACGTGATGGGGGTGTCATCACGAACCACCCCCAGTCCCCTGATAGGTCCAAATAATACGTTGTTTTGGGATTTCTTCTAAACCATATTGGGTAAATCCTACAAAGAATTATGAAATCAATCTCGAAGATTATTTATTTGTTAAGTAAATTAACACTTTATTTTTGGAAACATATATGTACCAAATAAATAAAATAAATCAAAAAACAAAACCTTTATTTATTTAGGGTGTGTATATGCATCGGTTCTAGTTAACTAATAAAGTCTTATTTAAATTTAAAACCAACACTTGGATTGCATAGAAATGTAAATAATGTTTAACCATCGTAATTTCTAAAACAAGGTTTTACAACAACGTTACACAATTGGTGGGACCCATAATAGCAGAGAGCTATAGGTGTGGTATGAGAAGAGTGAGATATAGGCAACAAGTCTTCTCTCTATAATAGGTATAGAATGGTGAGACCCCAACTCTAAAGTCATAACCATACGTGGAATATGCGGAGATGACACACATGAGCCCGCACAGGTGTGTCAGATACTCAGAACCAACGTTGTTCTTTGGACTGCGAAAACCGCTTATCAGGAACAGGCAAACCGCATCACCTTAGAGCTTCTTCAAGCTTCAAATCCCTCGTGTCCGGTTCACAACCACAGAGGGGACGCAAACAGCTTCTCCATAGGGAAAATGATAAGTATGCTGAGCGACCGCACATCAGCAACCCTGACTCCTGATCCTTCAAGAGCTACATCCAAGCATAACACTCTTTTAAAGCGAGTCTTTTGTTGCAAACCGCAAACACTCATGAGTCGCTGCAGCTACACATAACTCCGCGATCGGTAGCTACGGAAGAGCCACGACTAAGTCATCACACAGATGAGCAAACCTACTTCCAGAAAAACTGTTTTACAACTAAGCGTGAAGGAAAGTGGCTACAGAAAGAATGCAGACGAGTTTCACCCAGATTCCTAACCATCCGCGGTGATCTCAAGAGCAACAAGCCAAGCAACAGTGGTAACAAGTATGCTTATGACTTTGTTTGCCCACCTATGGGCCGCATAGAATAAACAATGGTGGGCACAACCATGCCTATGACCATGTGTATTTGCCCATAGTTCAAGTGAACGATTCACATTGTTCGACCAAACACGGCCAACAATGACGCAAATTCCCCCACATTGTGTAAGACCCTAATCACGATTTGACCCAAAACGACGCAGCGGAAAATGAACCGTAAAATTTCTTTCTTTTAACTACTCTAACATACTTGAATACCGTTTAGGTCAACCTTTTTAGCATAAATACATCATTCATCATTTATTTAATGTAACTATGTGAACAAATAATTACAAACAACATGACCGCTTTCCTGTACAATCCATGATCTTCAACTCGACCCTCGTTCACTTGTCCATCATGAATATCTGACTAACCTGCGGTCACCATATATAACCAACACGTTAGTACACAGTGACATCACATATAATTTAATACATATACTTAAAAGGCTATATCACATTCTAACTACGTAAGGTATTCCATTGAAACATCCTCTCAATTTTATTTACTCGAGTCCGACATCAATTCCTCTAGAGTCCGGCGTTCCCATACATGCACTCCATTTCATTCTCAATAGTAACATGGTTAGGAATACGTAATCTAAAAAATATTGAAAACCCGCATCTTCAAATATACATATAATAGTGATCTACAATCATTAGATTACAACACGTGTATACACTTTCATATATCTAAGTACATTCATACGTATCCCATTCATATGTACATACAAGTTCACACTACATACATACAAGTCACATTCACTTATTTATAAATTGAGCCTTATCTACAAACATATCAACACAAATCAATGCAATTACAAATAAACATAACTGACTAACTTCCAACAAACATGATGAACATTCCATTAACATGATGAACATGTGACAACCCTCAAAATTTCAGGTATCTGTACAATTAATTAATTCTTAATTTATGCTTAATGACTGTGCTTGATTACAACTGTTGATTTAACTGCTTACTGAATTCTGTTACATACATACATATGCATCACATTTTATACTGTCACTCTATTTATTACACACAAACATTAGTGACAACCATGATGCACAAAGCACAGTTAGCACAGTGAGCGGATAACCCAGAGACATGCTGACAATGCCAGCACCTAGACAGACAAGGTTTTTGAGGCCAGTATGAGCCAGAAATAGAATACTACACTATTAGGGAGTGTAGGGAAGTGAGTACCATAAAACTGCGTCACTAGGTGATAGTTATAGTGCTGGGAAGTGCCAAAAACACACTTTAAATGCAGAATTATGCACTTTTAAACAAAATTCAGCATTTAATTAAGCTAGTAAAGTGCAAAAACTTGGCAAAATAGTCCTAGATACTTTCCAAAGTGTTGGGAATTAAATGTGTCACTAAAAGTAACATAAAAGACACTCTATGGATTAATTAAGCACTTTAATGGAACAACACCCAACCGAACAACCGGACTTTACCCGGAACATAAAAATATTGACAAACACATTGTTTTTATTTTTCTGAGCTAGTTAGGGTCCCCGAACACCCTAACGCACTTTATAATTAACAACACACCTTAACATACTAATTTAACCTTTACATTCTAACTAGAATTAGTAACCAACATTGAAACCCAACCCCATACCCCCACCCCCCTTGGGCGACGGTCACCATAGGGTGACCCACCCATTGCTTTCTTTTTAATATTTTATTTAGATATTGTTGGTTAATGAAACATAATGTATGATGGTTAAAGATGGAAGTTGGATTATAAATAAACACATATGTTATGATCCTTCATTTCACAAACTTCAAACAACCAACTCCAAACTCTCTCCTCTTCTCTTTGGTTCGACCGCCACCACCACACCACCATACCACCACCTTCAAGCTTCTTTCAAGCAATCCAAGAACATCCCAAGGTGTTAGAGACCCTACAAGTAAGCTTGGTGTGTTCGGAAGCTCAAGGACCGCTCTCGTTTTCTTTTATCCATCACTTTTACGCTTTGAAACTCCCCTAGCCTTGTGCTAGTAGTAAGTGCCTTAGATCTTCATCTTGTTCATAATTTTGTTGGTTAATAGTGAAATACTAAGAACTCTAAAGAACATAAACAAAGTCTTAACATAAACTAACTATGAGATGAAGTAGTGTTATATTGATGAAGAAATTAGGTTGTTCGTATGTTGTTATGCTTATTGTATGTTGGTTGTTAGTAAAAATGTTATGGTTCATCACATAGGCTTGCTAGATCATGTTTAAAGACATGAACTAGCAAGATGTGAAGGTTAAAAATGTGTAGGATGATGAAATCATCCATACATAACTATGAACTTGATTAAATACATGTTTTCTTGAAAAATAAAGATCAAAATGGGTTGTAATCTCATAGATCTAAAGATCTATGAGTGGTTTTTCGAAAGAACCAAGTGAAGAGCATGAGTTTCGTTAAAAGTTTGATCTTACATAAACTAATCGTATTTTTAGTGGGTAAACAAGTGTATAAACATTTGTGTAAAAAGAGAATTTCACAAAGAAGTATTTTTAGAAATCATGACTAGAAGTTGTAAATGTTCAAATCCTTTAAAAATAAAGTTTTTAAGAAACTAATCACATTTTTAAAGGTAACAAGACTCACTAAGTTTACTAGTAAGTTACTACATGTTTTATAAATTTCTCAAGTTCATAAGTTTATGGTTTATGCTTATTTTTGTCAAGATTGGCGATTAGAGACGGTATATTGTTGGTTGTTAATTGTTTGAATGACTTTACGAAAGAAAATGATATGCTAGTAAGCATGGACGCCTCCATTTACAAGGGAAACTCTGGCGAAATTTTTCTAAAATCCAACACTTAGAAAATATTTTTCTAACAAGTGTTACCAATGTATTTTAACTTGGTTTTCAAAATAAACTTCGCCATGATTTTTATTACAAAAATATTAAGTGCCGGAGGTTGATTTTCGTAAATAAAATTTGATAAATATATATTTAGAATATATATTTTATACTAACACTCATGTGTGATTAATTGTTTATTTTGTGAACTAGTTATATTATTTTTAGGGAAAAATAATATAACTTATGTATATCATGAAATTACGACTCCAAAAAGAATACCAAAATTCTCACGAAATAAATATGTAAGTTAAGCAATTATTATTGCGATACGAAACACTAAAACGTGACTTATGTAATATTTCAGAAAAATACTCTTATACGTATATTTTGGTAAAACATTAATTTGGAAAGTTTATGAAGTAAAATATAATATTTTTGGGAAAAAAATATATATTTTGGAATTAAGATGTTTTAGACAAGTGATTAAAATATATTTTTCGAGAATTAAAATATATTTTTCGGAATTATAAAGTGTACATGTATAAATACCCCCATCCTTGAGAAGGAAATACACATATAAAGTACTCGAGAAGTGTGAATACGAAATAGTCGCCTAACTATTTTCCTAAATACAAAAGTTAGTTAAAATAATTAATATTATTTTAACAAGTATAATATCATAGTAACGCAACTCAAAACGTTAAACCCTAAGCCAAGGCACGACCCATCCGTCTAATAGGCATTAGTACGTGTAGGTCGTCACGCAGCAGTTCGAGTTTGAGATTGACGTTACAGGATACGCACTTCTGTGAGTTCATGTCCCCCTTTTCTCTTTACCGTTTTCAGTTTTATACTTCGGGGGTGAAATACATGCGACAATTATTACAAACATTTATTTACATGGTATGGTTAGCTTAGGGAGGGTTTATACTACTAGATCATGTGAAGGGTGGGTACAACACTTAAGGCCATTAATCCTCGTTGTTAGGACTGAGGGACATGAGTGATAGATCTATTTGGGTGTGGCGAGCCCCACTCCTGAGTCCGCTGAGTGGACCAGGCAGTGACTATGTGCCCGACGCACAAATTTGCTAGGTTTGAGTTTTCCTGCACCTTTTCACACATACCAGTGGCTTTGCAACCCAGTGGTGATCTCTTTTTCCTTAATGCTACATACCAGGGACTTTGATACATACTTTAAAGGTTTATACATACTCACTTTTACATGAAATCGCTCAACTTTTGTTGATTTTTTTAAACTACATGTATTTCAGGAAATTAGTGGATCTGGCGAGATATGCAATCGTGCAAGCTGCGTAGGGAATAATGATGTCATCCAGGTTTAGGAGGTGTGACCCTTTCCTGGACGGGTTACAAGTCTTAAACCATGTTTTTAGTCAAGTCTTTTGTGGTGTCATGTGAACACGTTTTAATTATGTCATGGTTGTATGTTGTTTTATGTGTCGACTTTTAAAACAATGATGTTGTGGTAACTTTTAAAACGTAATGAATGGATGACTATCATGTGTTTTATTTTCATATAGCATTGTTATGATTGTGCTATGGTATTAAGAAGTCACACCAAATAAACCCACGCTTCCGCAAAAGCCAGGGTGTGACAGAACATTCCATTAACATGATGAACATTCCACTAACATGATGAACATTTCAGTAACATGATGAACATTTGAGTAACATAATGAACATTCCATTAACATGATGAACATTCCATTAGCATGATGAACATTTCAGTAACTGGATGAACATTCCATTAACATGATGAACATTTTAGTAACATGATGAACATTCCATTAACATGATGAACATTCCATTAACATGATAAACATTCCAGTAACATGATGAACATTTCAGTAACATGATCAACATTTCAGTAACATGATGAACATTCCATTAACATGATGAACATTTCATTAACATGATGAACATTCCACTAACATAATGATCATTTCAGTAACATGATGAACATTTGAGTAACATGATGAACATTCCATTAACATGATGAACATTTCAGTAACTGGATGAACATTCCATTAACATGATGAACATTTCAGTAACATGATTAACATTTCAACAACATGATGAACATTCCATTAACATGATGAACATTTCATTAACATGATAAGACTATCATCTTAATTTACATTAAGGATAGACGAAGTTCATATGAACTTACCTTGGTACTCACCCTTACTCATAACTTCTTACATGGTTCCCTATATACAACATACCAAACTTCATTTATAAACAGAAACTGATTTCGGAAATCACTTACCTTATGCGTTTGTGTTCGCATCCGCTTCCTTGTCTCCCTTTACCCGTTAGACTTCCATGTTTGAGTCCATGCTAGTGTGGTTCCTATTCTTTCATGCCGTCATGCCCATAATAACGTTAGTATTCATGCTCATTCATATTAACATACATTTTCCAACTCTTATCTACATTGACTTTCACTAACACGCATACGACATGAATTATCAACCACATTGTTCAATATCTTCGAAATTCAAATTTATAATCATACATAACACATAATTGGTCTAACACATATCCCATGATCTCTCGATTCTAACATTTGTGTCAAAATGCCTAACCATGCTATTAATACTTGGTTGACTTTCAGAAAGTCAACCTTCTAGCATATAACTTCCAACTTTTGAATACGCATTCATGTTGATATGGTAGACCATAATCATGACATCATATTGATTTAATACATAACGTTGTATGACACATACAACTACATGATCACCTAGTTACATACACAATATACACATAATCAATTTATGTTTTCATGATTCTACATTTGACAACCATATTCTATGTTAGTCAACTTAACATAATCATAACATCATCCTTTACTAGTAAGGTCATATGCTATACATTTAGTACACATTCACTTCTTAATCGTAATTAAGTGAATAATAGAAAACATGGCAAGCATCACCTGTTCAAGCACAATGTACAAGCCCCTAATGCATAGTCTTGATCAACACATTCATTCAACCCGAATTCTTGTACGAGTTCCATCTAAAGCACATTCCTCAAGTTAGTATTCTACTAATTACATCATTATCACATTTCATTCATATATGTCAAGCCATTTCATGCAATCTCACATCCTAACTTCACTTAGACATTTTATCATACACTTGGTGTGCGTACACCATTTGATGCACAATGTACAACTAATTTATGCATGATCTTCCAAGTTCATACATAATTCATCAAATACAACTAGAATAAACTAAATTACATACCTTACTCAACCTATCTAACAATAATCCATTACATACATCATACACATTGATAATTCAAGCAAGGATTTGACATGGGTGAAACACCTATGTCATCATCTTCACCACTAGAAGTGGGTTTCACTTCTAATCATCAAATTACTCAAATCCTTCACAACACAAGTTCTAGTTGGTGATTCTAATATACAATCATGCTTAATTTCATATCAATTCACGGATTAATCATAACCCACTTCATATAACTTCACCAAAAGACAAATTGTAACATACCTTATGATTAGCAAGTAGAGGTAATCAAGGATTGATGTACATGCACAAGATCAACCCTTAATTGTTCCTTTAAATTGCTGAATTTCTTCTTAGGTTTTTAGTGGGTGTTCTTCCCCCTTTTCTCCATACACATCGACACATACATACATACATTCTTAAAAATGCAGAATTTTTATAAGGTTTGGCTCACTTGCTACATTTGGTCCCTCTACTTGGGTTTTTTTTGATCAATTGTAACCAATTTCATTCTTTACTTGTTTTACTAAGTATTTTAACTAGGTTAAATAACCTAGTTTATTTATTTCATGATATATCATATGGAAACATATGGCGAATGTAAACATTCGAGTTTTAGGGCGTTACAAGTCTACCCCTTTGAAAGGAGGTTTCGTCCCCGAAACCTTTCTCATCCCTATTAGACCAATTCTACTCTTACTTTTTTTTCATCTATTCATTCATGATGCTCATTACAACACAAAAACACTTGTGACTTATTTAAGAGGTAGTATTCATTTACAATCATAAGTACATATCTTGTTCTTGTCTTCTTAATCAAGCGTTGAACTTTCATACATTTACCATTCGTAATGGGTCATTCTATTTCCATCTCACACATGTATCATATAAGATATTCCATTCTAGCATTAGCCCCACGAATACTTGTCATGAGTTTACCTCGGTGTTCTATTATTAGCATTCTTTCTTCGTACTTTCGTTGGCACATAATAGTTTGGACCATTTACATACTCATTTTACCAACATTCATTTGAGTTAAACATTATCACTAGATAACTATTATTTCATTGTCGTTTATCTTGAGTAAACCACTACATTCCATTACTAACATTGCTCCTAATTTCTTTCATATCCACATGGGAGGTGAGCATATGATAGTACACATTACCATAAACATTCAATTATTTATTAATACACTAACATAACTACCATTTTCATGCTTATCCGTACTCGACACGAGGATTAAGCGTCATTCTACATTTTCTACCGTTACTTGTACTATGCACGCCCTTAGGTTTAACATCGAACCATATCATTCATGTCACCCTGTTCTTCGCTCCCTTCACGCACTACTTATTCTACATAAGTAAATATGTCGTGCAAGTTCATCGTATGAGCATTTAACCAATACCCGAAATTTTTACTCAAGGCTCTTGAGATTTCTTTTTTATGAAATAAATTTCTTCTTATGTTGACTATTAAAAGTCAAATATTCCATACCATACCATATCTATCTTATCATTCATTTCGTTCATAAGTACTAAACATTTTACTAACCTTGAATTTATTACACAGATCGACGATCCGTGACCCGGATCAGCATGTTCCTTCATGGGTCCATTTCATAAATGGGTTGACCTTTTCCTTCATGTGATGAGGTTCCGCATCATGAGCATCTTCCGCCAACTCTACTAGTTTCATCATTTCTAGTCTTTCTACTATTCTCATCTGTAACATTAACGGTTAGCACACATCATTTCATATTTGCATTTTACATGGTGTTTATTCATCCATGATTCTATCACGAGTCTGCCATTCATATACCGTACCTTATATTTCATTTGCTAGTTGCACAATTTCTGTAGTTTGACTTTTTAAGGTCAAACTGAAAATTTCTTATCTATTAAATATTGAAGTACACGTTTGTACTTTTCTTCGGTTTGGGCATACTTACAAAACATTGTTTTATCTTTCCTTGCAAAAATTTTCCGTCATGTAAATACTTAAGTCTTTCGTCCGGGTCTTAGCCTGTTATTCATCCCGACTCTCATTAGTCGATTACTGTCATGCTAACTTTTAACTTCCTTATATACATATTTCTTTCAGTAAAATTCCTCTTGCCGAATAGTTGTACTTACTTCATGTACCAGACCTCTCATGGTATTTTATTACATTCGCATTGTAATTATCAATTCAATTCCGACTGACTATTCAGAAGTCAAACTGTAATTACATTCCCAAATAAACATCACATATTATCTACGACCTATGTTCTCATAGGTTACTAAATGCGTTACATATATACATTCTTTTAGGGAAGCAACATGCCTAACCTGGCAACGCCACCGGTGCTACCTACTTACAAGGCAATTTTTATTTTAGTTGGGGAGAGAACTTATCTCATCCTTCGTTTCCATCCATTCTTACACACTCAAAGATCAATCTATCATTCATTCATAACTTGTTCTTAAAGTTTTAATCATAGATTACATATGGATTCAAACTTTTCATTCATGTTTTTCATTCTTACAAGCTTGATCCGTACATTCACTACAGATTCAAACTTTTTCATTCAAACTGTCACGGCCCCCGTCCCGGTTTTACTCGGACCAGGAGCCGCGGGACAGAAACCCGTGGTATTTGTTATTTGATTTGACAACGGAAGTTTAACAAGATCTTTTAAAACTTGAAAATACCCAATTATTTTATTTCATAAATTGGGGATAACACCCATAATTTACAATAAAGGTTATTTCACTGAGAAATCTCTGTTTTTACAAAAACATGTTTCTTTATTTTATTGAGCCACCTTCTCAAGCTTGTAGTGCTATACAACACTTTTCCTGGATCACAGCAGATCACCTGAAACATGTTTTAAAAGGTTTTATCATCAGGGAAATACTGGCGAGTCATTTAAGTTGCACAAAATGACACATTGTTATAATCTACAGTATTAAGGGTGATTACAATGTTTTTATCAACCAATTACCCCAAATCGGTATTTGTCACTTGACAGTGTCTGTGACTATGGTCAGATCACCCATTGGCTAACCCGTTGTCCAATTGTGACGGGTATCAAGTAATGTATACAAAACCCCACATACCGGCAGTAATTGAAGATTACAAAGACTTAATCCCTGTAATTATAACTTTGAAAATAAATAGGGTTTTGGAAACAATTTGGTAAAAAGAAGAATGACTCACATTTCAAGTTTAAACGGGCAGAGTTTAGCCTACTGATTTAGCCTTGTAACCTAGTTTAAATAACAATGCATACGAAACTAGGTTAGTAACTCAATACAACATTTACGATAAGCTCACGAAATCAAAACTCTCACGACGAATGACAAAGGCATAGCCCAAATATAGGCAGTACTTAAACATCCATCGGATTGGTTTCAATCTATCAGACATTATATCGTAGCATTGATCGAGTTAATACCCTGTATCGTAGCAGCGTTTTCCTACTTTAAACTTGATTTTCGAGCAGAATATGTGTGATTTTGAAAGTTTTCTCGAGCACAGATGATCAGGCCATGCACAAGCAATTTATAGCAGAAAAATGGGTTTTACGCGGCCCGCGTAAACCCCCTCTTGGCTCTTACGCGGCCCGCGAGGGCCACCTAGTCTACGACTAGGGCTTGTGTGTCACGGGTAGGTCTGCCACATGGCTGCCACGTGGCCCGTAGCGCTGATCCGGTTAATCTTGCTTTGACGCGGCCCGCGTAGCCTTACCTTAAGGTTTACGCGGCCCGCGTGAAAACCAAAAATCTGATTTTCTTGATTTTTCATGCACAGTAGGGTTTTAGGGGTCCGGGTTTTTACTTACGGGTCGATTTGGGGCGTTTTTGTAGGTCCTTACATCCTCCCCACCTTATTTAAATCTCGTCCTCGAGATTTACTGAAATAAGTGAGGATACTTTCGTTTCATTTCCGATTCCAGCTCCCAGGTGTATTCATGTCCTCTTTTTGAATCTCACATGACTTTGACAAGTACTAATCTTTTATGTTTGAGAAACTTAATCTTTCTGTCTTCTATTTGGAGCGGTTTCTCCACGAACTTCAACTTTTCATTCACCTCTATGTCTTGAAGAGGGACTACTAGTAATTCGTCCGATAGACATTTCTTGAGGTTAGATACATGAAATACATCATGTACTCCTGCTAGCACTTCTGGTAGTTGTAAGCGATAAGCGACTGGTGCTATTCGCTGAATTATTGGGAATGGTCCTACGTACCTTGGACTTAGTTTCCCTTTCTTACCAAACCGAACTACTCCTTTCAAAGGAGAAACTTTTAAGAGCACCCTGTCTCCAATTTGAAATTCTAACGGCATGCATCAATTGTCTGCATAACTTTTCTGGCGATCTCGAGCCGTTTTTAGTCTTTCCTTGATTTGAGTGATCTTATCGGTGGTTTCTTGCACGATCTCGGGACCTGATAATTGGCTTTCTCCTATTTCTACCCAGCAAACTGGAGTTCTACACTTACGTCCGTATAGTGCTTCGAACGGGGCAGCTTCGATGCTTGAATGATAATTATTGTTATAGGAGAATTCAATTAAAGGTAAATGGTTGTCCCAGTTTCCTCCAAAATCTATAACACATGCTCTAAGCATGTCTTCCAGGGTTTGGATCGTCCTTTCACTTTGTCCGTCTGTCTGAGGATGGTATGCAGTACTTAAATTTAGTCGGGTTCCCATTGCTTCCTGGAAACTAGTCCAGAAATGGGAAGTGAAACGACTATCCCTATCCGATACAATGGAGAGTGGAACTCCATTTAAGGATACTACCTCGTCTACGTATAACTTTGCTAATCTTTCTATGCTAAAGGTTTCCTTCATAGGTAGAAAATGAGCTGATTTGGTTAATCGATCCATAATTACCCAAATCGCATCGTTACCTTTTCTGGTTTTGGGTAACTTAGTAACAAAGTCCGTGGTTATGAGCTCCCATTTCCATACAGGCATTTCTAATTGTTGAAGTAATCCTGAAGGTTTCTGGTGTTCTGCATTAACTTGTGAACAAGTAACACACTTAGTAACATATCTAGCTATATCCTTTTTCATTCCTATCCACCAGAAGTTATTTCTTACATCTTGGTACATCTTATTATTACGAGGATACATGGTATACCTAGATTTATGGGCTTCCTCCAAAATCTTATTTCTTAATTCTCCCTGTTTAGGTACCCAAATCCTTTTCTTATGGAATCTCCAAATTCCATCAGCTCCTTGCCCTAATTCCTTTTTCCTTCCTTTCATTCCTTCAGTGTCATCCTTGATTGCTGTTTCTTGAATGTTTTTCAGTTGCTCCATTAAATCTAACTGTAGATTTAATCTAAGAGCACGAACTCGCTTTTGCTTTTCATGATACTTACGACTTAAGGCATCTGCAACTACGTTTGCTTTCCCTTCGTGATATTGAATATCACAGTCATAGTCACTTAGAATTTCCATCCATCTCCTTTGCCTCATGTTCAATTCTTTTTGCCCAAATATGTATTTTAAACTCTTATGATCTGTATAGACTGTAAACTTACTGCCATACAAATAGTGTCTCCAAATCTTAAGGGCAAAAATTATGGCTCCTAATTCTAAGTCATGAGTTGTATAATTTTCTTCGTGCTTCTTTAATTGCCTTGAGGCGTACGTAATTACCTTCTTGCATTGCATTAGCACACATCCTAATCCTAACTTAGAAGCATCACAATAAACTTCAAAATCTTCTGTCCCTTTTGGTAAGGCAAGAATTGGGGAGTTTGTTAACCTTTGCTTTAAAATCTTAAAAGCCTCTTCCTGCCTGGGTCCCCATTCAAACTTAACTGATTTACAGGTTAGCTTAGTTAATGGTACAGCTATCTTAGAAAACTCTTTAATGAACCGTCTATAGTATCCGGCTAATCCTATAAAACTTCTAACTTCCATAGCTGATTGCGGGACCTTCCATTTGGTGATTGCTTCTATTTTGGTGGGATCTACATGAATACCTTCATGATTCACCATGTGTCCTAAGAATTGTACCTCTTGTAGCCAAAATTCACACTTCGAGAATTTGGCATAAAGTTTCTCTTTTCTTAACAAAGTTAAGAGTGCATGTAGGTGCTCACAATGCTCGTCCTGACTTTTGGAATAAATAAGTATATCATCGATAAAGACAATTACAAATTTATCCAAGTATGGTTTACAGATCCTATTCATCATGTCCATAAATGCTGCAGGAGCATTTGTTAATCCAAAGGGCATGACTGTAAACTCGTAATGACCATACCTAGTTCTGAAAGCAGTTTTAGGTATGTCTTTTTCTTGTACCGTCAACTGATGGTATCCGGAGCGTAAATCTATCTTAGAAAAATATCTAGCTCCTTGAAGTTGATAAAAAAGATCATCAATCCTAGGTAATGGGTATCGATTCTTAATTGTAACCTTATTCAATTCCCTGTAATCGATACACATTCTCATCGAACCATCTTTCTTCTTTACGAACAACATTGGTGCTCCCCACAGGGATGAACTAGGTTGTATGAATCCTTTGCTTAATAATTCATCTAATTGCTTTTTCAGTTCTAACATTTTAGTGGGTGCTAACCGATAGGGTGCCTTGGCTATCGGTGTAGTTTCAGGAATTAGATGAATTCTAAATTCTACTTCCCTATCGGGTGGTAGTCCAGGTAGTTCTTCGGGGAATACATCTGGGTATTCTGATACTACTGGAATTTCCTTAAGTTCCTTATCCTTAGTGTTAATGATTACTGAAATCATATACACTATTCCTTGTTTTCGTTCATAACTAGCAACTTTTATTACAGAAATGAACTTCATTGATTTATGTGGCTTATCCCCTGTAATCATAATTACTTCTCCGGTAGGTGCACGGATTTCTATGGAATTTTTATCACAGAGGATTCGAGCATGGTTAGCTACTAACCAATCCATTCCTAATACGACATCGAATCCAGCTAAATTCATGGGTAATAGGTTTGCAGAAAATTTATGACCTGAAAGTTCTATCTTTTCTTCTCGCAAGACCTTATTTATGTTAACAGGATTCCCATCTGCCGTTTCTACCGTAAAAATTTGTCTAAGGTTGGTTAAGGGTAGTTTAAGAGATTGGCAGAACGAAGTATTTATAAAACTTTGGTTTGCACCAGAGTCAAATAATACTTTTGCATAAACATCTAGAATTAGGAACGTACCAGCTATTACATCAGGAATCAGTTCGGCTTCCTGCGTGGTCAATTGGAAGGCCCTTAGGGCATTCTTCTTATTAGTTCCTTCAGCAGGTTTGGCCTTGTTATCTGCTGGTTTGACCAATTTAGGGCATTCTGGTCTGAAATGCCCAGCTTCTCCACAGTTATAGAAGAGCTTTGTTTTCTTTCGGCACTCTTCTTCACGATGTCCTAGAGCTTTGCAGAAGTTGCAGGTTTCATTGCATTTCCCAAAATGTTTCTTTTTACAGTTCCTGCAGAACGGCGGGTCCCTTTTTCTTGAAATTACTACTATTACCCACACGGAATCCTTGGGTAATCTTTTGGGCTAACTCCTTTGTCCTGTTTTCTTCCCGCGTACGCACCAGTCCGTCAATCAAGGTGTTGGCTAATTCCACCGCATCATCGATTGTGCGGGGTCTCGCAGCTTTGACAATATCACGGATTTCGCCAATCAATCCCCAAATATAGCGAGATATAAGTACCGGTTCTGGCGAAGCCAGGGTTGGTACAACTCTAGCATACTCAAAGAATGTCGAAGTATACCCTCGATAATCAACATCTACCATCCGGTGATTGAGGAACTTATTTGTCATTTGTTCCTTTTCATATTCGGGACAAAATTTTCTTTCTACCAGACTTTTAAATTCTTCCAAATTCATGGCATAAGCCACATCGCTTCCCTTGGCTTGTAGTACCGTATTCCACCATTCTAGTGCCCCTTCTTTAAAAAGATGCGACGCGTACATGACCTTGTCTTCCTCGGCACATTTACTTATTTTAATTACTGCTTCGGTTTTCTCTAACCAACGCAGTGCAGCAGTCGCCCCTTCATTGCCTGCAAATTCAACCGGTTTACAGGCAAGAAATTCCTTGTAAGTGCAACCAGACTGTCACACCCTAACCGATGGCGGAAACATCGGGGCATGGCACTGAGCGAAACAGATTGTCCAGAAGTTTCCATAACAATTATCATTACCAATCAATTTAAAGTAACATGTCCCATACCATTTCTCAAAAGGCAAACAAATTATTACAAACAAATCTGGTCAAATAGTTCTGTTCCGACAACTCAGATTTTTCAAATAGCCCAATTGTTTATCTGCTTCTAGAGACCCTTGATTTCATTTGTACAGACAACTATTTGTTGGCCTCTAAGACCATATTCTAGCCTCGATTTCCTAGCAGATAAGCATCCTAAGCACCTGTCACATACGTTAAAATAAAAGTCAATACACATAGTGTAAAGGTGAGCATACAAGTTTGATAATAGCATATAGAGTTCGAAAGCGTTACGCATAACCAGCATGTACACAGAGAGAAATGAGGCATGTTAGTTATCGACATGAACCTATTGATACCAATGACTGCGGATTGACTGTCCAAGGCAGTTCGTAATACATGATCACCACTGTAATCCATGCAAATAATTGTCTTTAACAACCCCCAAGTGAACGGGTGCTGAGTCCAAACTAATAGTACTATCGTTGCTAAGGCAGGTAGACAACATTCCATGTGTAAACATAACAAACAAGCATTCATTAAGTCACGTATAACATGCGGTAATTGGTTAGCGATTAAAGTATTACGTAGTGTGTTCGATGTGATTTTGTATAAGTAACGTATGTAACACCCAAAAGTGCATAAAGCAAAAAGGGATCGAGTATACTCACAATGGTTGATGGATTGAAGGGAGCGCTTGAGAGTAAGGTTAGCCTGATTAGATTGATAGCATAACGATAAGTGACGCGTAAAACGAAACAAGTGTTGGTGGGTCGAACAACTGGTCGATCGGATGGTAGTCCGATCGGACAGCCGGTCGTGCGGGTGGCAACCCGTTCGGACAGTGGTCCGGTCGGATGGCTGTTCGAGTGGATTGTTTCTTCCTTTTAGAATGATGTGTTTGTGTATGATGGTTTGACTTTTGAAATTTTTGTTGTAGCATTTCAAAACATCGAAGTATCTCTACCTTTCAGGTCGGTCAATCGGACGGTCGTTCGATCGGCCGGCAACCCGATCGGCTGGGTACTTCTGAGAACAAGTTCATGGAAAGTTGTCACTCGATCGGACAACAGTTCGATCGGGTGGCATCTCTAATGCATTGAACATGTTGAAAATTGTTCAAGTGGGGAAGCTTAAGTGTTTCATGGTACGGCCGGCAGTTCGATCGGATGGTAGTCCGATCGGACGACGATTCGTTCAACACTCAACTTCATAGTTTGGTAAAAATGTTAAGTGTGGGTTCCAAGATGCAAGCCGTTCGGCTGACCGGTCGTTCGGGTGACTGTTCGATCGGACAGCAGTCCGATCGGACGGCACCCCGTCCTGGTCGTCCTGTTCGTCTTACATTTGGTTGTTTTAATTGTTTGTCGTTCTATCGAGGCGTTTTGATAACGTGTTAAGCAACAGGAATTCCGTTCATCCTTGGTTCCCTTGATCGGACAGGAATCACCCAAACCCGGTCAGTTAACAGTTCGAGACGATGTTCTATGTTTAACCCGAAATCGGTGAACCTCTTGGATAGAATTCGGATTTGAACCAATCCAACCACACGAATGAGTAGAAGACTAGAACAAGGTCCGATTCTATCAGTTTTGAGTGTGTTGAGTGTAAAAGAGTTGAAAGAAAGTTAGAAAACCATCTTTCAATCCTTTCTTATTGTGAATATGTTTAGATCTATGCAAGATCTTTGTTAGTTTGTGTGGAAATCGGTTAGATCCAAGTTTTTCTTGGTGGATTGAGGTCAAAACATGAAGTTCTTCAGGAACACATGATGACGTCATCCTAGAACACCTCGAATCTTGGTGATTTCACGGTTAAAAGTTAAGATTTAAAAGGTAGAAAGGTGTAGGAGTGCGTGTAGATCAAGAAAGTACAAGATTTAGGATGAAAACTTACCGAAATTGAGAGAAATATGAGAAAAGGTGAAGTGGACGAGCTGGTCGGTCAGAGAGTTTCCAAAAGCAGAAAGAATGAAAGTGACAGGGGTATTTATAGAGTTACCCAAAGAGGAAAGGGCTGGCCGATCGGCCAGGCAGCTCGATCGGTCAGCCTGTCCGATCGGACGGCAGTCCGAACGGTCGGCTGGTTGCCTGATCGATCGGTCGCCTGATTTGAGTGTTCGGTGTGACGATTTTTGCTGTTTCGATTGCGACTGCGGGCGTAGCGATGCGATAGAGTTTCCTAGTCAAATTACTTTTAATCCCAACTACTCATATCTCGCACTATCTCTTCTCCACTAATTATCATACCATTTCGATTGCGATTGAGTTCGATTGCGTTTGAGTTTTGATTGCGATTCGATTGATTACCACAACATAACATAAATAAACATGCACAAGTAACACATAAGGCACACACACGTATAACCATAACCAATATGTGTATTTCAAGTTGCGAGTGCGATTGCGATAGCGATACAGCGATTAAACACGCGATAAATAACGATTAATATGCGATTATTAATAGATACTCCACATAATACAACTAAAGCGAATATAAAATAGACTAATTACAAGTCAAAGAAGTCAAAATAGGAATTGAGCAAGGAGAGACAGATCGCAATTAGCAATCTTTTCTTCCTTTGACTTCAATCTTGACTTTGACTTTGATTTCGGAAACATGGGGTGTTACAGCCTCCCCTAGTTGAGGGAATTTCGTCCCGAAATTAGTCCGAAGCCGTAACAAACAACTGCGGGTACTTCGCCTTCATGTCGCTTTCGAGTTCCCAAGTGAACTCTGCGCCTCGTTTGCCTTCCCATCGGACTTTCACAATAGGAATGCGCGAGCCTCTGAGTTGCTTGGTTTGGCGATCCATGATTTCGATAGGCTTTTCCACGAAGTGTAGTGTTTCATTTACTTGCAGGTCCTCAAGAAGTACGTGTAAATCATCATCAGCCAGACACTTTCGGAGGTTTGAAACATGGAAAGTCGGGTGGACGTTACTAAGTTCCTCCAATAGTTCGAGTCTGTAAGCCACTTTGCCGATCCTTTCCAGAATCTTAAAGGGTCCTACATATCAAGGCGCGAGCTTTCCTCTTTTGTCGAATCTGACCACACCCTTCCAAGGTTATACCTTTAGGAGTACGTGGTCACCAACGTCAAATTCAAGGGGCTTGCGTCGTTTATCGGCGTAACTTTTCTGACGATTTCGAGCTTTCACCAGGTTGTCTCGAATTTGGAAAATTTTGTCTTTCGTTTCTTGTAATAGCTCAAGACCGGTTAGTTGCGAGTGACCGATCTCGTGCCTCACAATAGGCGATCGACGTCTTCTTCCGTATAAAGCCTCGAATGGTGCCATTTGTATGCTGTAATGATAATTGTTGTTATACGAGAACTCGACTAATGGCAGGTACGCATCCCAATTACCACCGAAGTCTATGACACACGAACAGAGCATGTTTTCAAGGGTACGGATCGTTCTTTCAGTCTGACCATCGGTTTGAGGGTGGAAAGCGGTAGTTAGATTAAGTGATGTACCGAGAGCCGTTTGAAACGTTTCCCACAATCGCGAGGTAAACCGGGCATCACGGTCAGATATGATGTCGTGAGGCGTCCCATGATTACAAATGATCTCGTTGGTGTAGATTTGGGCTGATCGTTCTACCTTGTCATCTTCTCGTATTGGCAAGAAGTGAGCTGATTTGGTCAAACGGTCAACGCCAACCCAAATGCTGTCGTGACCTGATGACGTGTGCGGAAGCTTTGTTATAAAGTCCATAGCTATACTTTCCCACTTCCACATTGGGATTGGTGGTTGTTCGAGTAAGCCAGAGGGTCTTTGGTGTTCAACCTTGACTCTTGCACAAGTCAGGCACTTTCCAACGTAGAGGGCAATATCCTTTTCATGACCGGCCACCAGTACTTGTAGCGAAGGTCCTGGTACATTTTGTCGGCACCGGGATGAATAGAATACCGGGATTTGTGGGCTTCGTCCATTAGAATCTTTCGCAAATCGGTCCGCTTAGGGATCCAAATTCGGTCCAGAAAGTGGAATATCCCATTCGGCTTGTTCACAAGTTGAGCTCCATCGTGGTAGATTCGTTCTTTCTTCAGAGTGCGTTCATTAAAACAGGCATGCTGGGCTTCGCGGATGAGGGTTTCGAGGTCGTATTAGGCTTGGACGTTACGAATGCTAAGCAGATAACTCCGTCTGCTGAGAGCGTCGGCCACAACATTTGCTTTGCCTGGGTGATAACGAATCTCACAGTTATAATCGTTGAGAAGTTCTACCCATCGGCGTTGGTGCATATTAAGTTCTTTCTGATTAAAGATATGTTGTAGGCTCCTATTGTCACGGCCACCGGTCTGGTTTGACCTGGTCCAGGAGCCGCGGGACAGAAACCCCGTGGTATTTATTTAATTTGGCAGCGGAATAATTAACAGGATCGTTTAAAACTTGAAAATGCCTGATTAACTTATTTCATGATTAGGGACAAACCCCGAAATTTACAATAAGGGAAGTTCACTAGGAACCCCTATTTTACAAAAAAAAAACATGTTTCTTTATTTTTATGGGATTTTTACATATTTCCCCCTCCTAAGCAGCTTTATTACATATTTCCCCAATCCATAAATTTAATTACATATTTTCCCTTCCTAAAGAAGTCTTATTACATATTTTCTCAATCTCTAAATTTTTATTACATATTTACCCAATCTCTAAATTTAATTACATATTTCACCTTTCTAAACCTCATATATTACATATTTATCCATTTTATTAAAAATACTCTTATAGAATTACTATTTTACTCCTAATGAGTTTATTAAATAAATAACTGATTAAGCGTTGTTATATACTGATTAAGCGTTGTTAAGTTATATATCACAAACAAACAAAAACACACTTAGACATGTCAACACGCTTTCTTCCAATAATCCAGCCTTCTGATAGTTTATAAATCAAAACATCTATGTCTATTTGATTTCTCACATCCCAATTCTATTTACTAACTTCACAGATCAAACATAATACACAATTATATTAGAGTAAAGTTTAATTCTCTAAAATTCATATTTCTTTAAAATATTTCAATTCCTTCCAAATGAATTTTCAAACCACATATTTCAATTCCATCTGCAATACAACACCAGGGTGTTTGATGGTGATGACGATGATTTAGGTTGGTAAAATCATCATGAATTTATCGCCATCTGATATCAATTAATAAGTCCTAGAATTAAGAAACACAACAATCAATGATGACTTTACATTGAGGGAATCGAACTAACAGTTTCAATTGTTCATCCCATATTTATACATGTCGGCCGACCGTGAAACGGTGTTCCTAATTTGTGTTCTTATGTCAACTGTTTTTTTTAATGAAATGGATAAATATGTAATACATGGGGTTTAGGAGGGTGAAATATGTAATTGAATTTAAAGATTGGGGAAATATGTAATAAAAATTTAGAGATTGGAGAAATATGTAATAAGGCTTCTTTAGGAAGGGGAAATATGTAATTAAATTTATGGGTTGGGGAAATATGTAATAAAGTTGTTTAGGAGGGGGAAATATGTAAAAATCCCTATTTTTATTAAGCCACTTCTTCAAGCTTGTAGTGCTACACGGCACTTTTCCCTGGATCACAGCAGATCACCAGAAACATGTTTTAAAAAAGTTTTATCAGCAGGGAAATACTGGCGAGTCACTCAAGTTGCACAAAACAACACATTGTTATAATATACAATATTAAGGGTGATTACATTGTTTATATCAACCAATTACCCAACGTTATTTGTCACTCGACCTGTTTCTGTGACTATGGTCATATCACTCATTGGCTAACTCGTTGTCCAATGGTGATGGTTATCAAGTAATGTATACAAAACCCCACATACCAGCTGTAATTGAAGACTACAAAAACTTAATCCCTGTAATCATAACTTTAAAATAAATAGGGTTTTGGAAAGCAATTTGATAAAAAGAGAATGACTCACATTGCAGATTTAAACGGGCAGAGTTTATCCTACTGATTAGCCTTGTAACCAAATTTAAATAACAATGCACACGAACTAGGTTAGTAACTAATACAACATTTACGATAACTCACGAGATAAAAACTCTCACAACGAATGACAAAGTGCAATACTTAAACATCCATCGAATTCACGACGAATGACAAAGTATAGCCCTTAATTTGGGCAGCACTAAAACATCCATTGGATAGTTTTCAATCGATCGGACATTGAATCGTAGTAGCGATCGAGTTAATACCCTGTATCGTAGCAGCGCCTTGATACCTTATATTTCGAATTTGAGCAGTGAATCTTCATTTTTAATCAAAACTTTCGACACAGCTGAACTGCTCATGATCGGGTCAATTTATAGGTGAAAAATGGGGTTTACGCGGCCCGCGTAAGCCCCCTCTTGATCTTACGCGGCCTGCGAGGGCCAGCTAAACGTAGACTAGGGCTAGCGTGTCATCGGTAGGCCTGCCACGTGTGCGACACGTGGCCCGGAACGCTTATCCGGTCAACTCTGCTTTGACGCGGCCCGTGTAAGCCTGAGCTTACTCTTACGCGGGCCACGTGAGACTAGGGCTGGCAATAGGTAACCTGTAGGTAACCTGTTAAGACACAATAACAGAAAAGTACACCATGTGATTTTTTACATTTTTAAAAATAAACAAAATTTGAAAGTTATGATCCATTATTTCTCCTTCTACGTGCATAAAATATACATCTGTCTTATAGACATTAGATATAAGGTAGTTAAACGAGTCGTATTCATATTTAAAATTTTTGTTGTTCGCGTTATCAGATACCTGTTAAACCTGCTAAGACACGATTTGCCAGCCCTATGTGAGACCCATTTTTCTTGATTTCTTGGTTTTTCATGCACGTTAGGGTTTCAAGGGTCCGGGTTTTCACTTACGGGTCGTTTTGGGACATTTTTTGTAGGTCCTTACATCCTCCCCACCTTATTAAAAATCTCGTCCTCAAGATTTACTGAAATAAGTGTGGATATTTTCGCTTCATCTCCGATTCTAGCTCCCATTTGACTTTGACCAGTACCAGTCTTTTATGTTTGAGAAGCTTGACCTTTATGTCTTCTATCTGCAGTGGCTTTTCAACAAATTTTAATTTTTCATTTACCTCTATATCTTGAAGAGGTACTACCAGGGATTCGTCAGATAGACATTTCTTGAGATTGGATACATGAAATACGTTATGTACCCCAACTAACTCTTCTGGTAGTTGTAAGCGATAGGCGACTGGTCCTATTCATTGGACTACTGAGAATGGTCCTATGTACCTTGGACTTAGCTTTCCCTTCTTACCAAATCGTACTACTCCCTTCCAAGGAGAAATTTTCAATAGTACTCTGTCTCCCGCTTGGAATTCTAACGGCTTGCGTCGATTATCGGGATAACTCTTCTGACGATCTCGAGCCGTTTTCTGTCTTTCCTTGATTTGAGTGATCTTGTCAGTGGTCTCTTGCACTATTTCAGGTCCTGATAATTGACTTTCTCCTATTTCTGCCCAACAAACTGGAGTTCTACACTTCCGTCCATATAGAGCTTCGAACGGGGCAGTTTCGATGCTTGCATGATAACTATTGTTATAGGAGAATTCAATTAAGGGTAGGTGGTCATCCCAATTTCCACCAAAATCTATTACACATGCACTGAGCATGTCTTCAAAGGTTTGGATCATCCTTTCACTTTGTCCGTTTGTTTGGGGATGATAAGCTTGGCTTCTTGAAAACTTGTCCAGAAATGTGAAGTGAAACGACTATCTCTATCCGATACAATGGAGAGTGGAACTCCATGTAAGGATACTACTTCGTTCTACGTACAACTTTGCTAACCTTTCCATGCTAAAGGTTTCCTTCATGGGTAGAAAATGAGTTGATTTGGTTAATCGATCCACAATTACCCAAATCGCATCATTACCTTTTCTAGTTTTTGGCAACTTAGTAACAAAATTCATGGTTATAAGTTCCCATTTCTATACAGGCATTTCTAACTGTTGGAGTAGACCTGAGGGTTTCTGGTGTTCTGCCTTAACTTGTGAACAAGTTAGACACTTAGATACATATCTAGCTATGTCCTTTTTCATTCCTATCCACCAAAAATTATTCCTTAAATCTTGGTACATTTTATTGTTACCAGGATGCATGGTATACCTAGATTTATGGGCTTCCTCTAGAATCTTATTTCTTAAATCTCCTTGCTTAGGTACCCAAATTCTTTTCTTATGGAATCTCCAAATTCCATCACTTCCTTGCTCTAATTCTTTTAATCTTCCTTTCATTCCTTCAGTATCATCCTTGATTGCGGTTTCCTGAGTATTCTTCAGTTGTTCCATTAAATCTAACTGTAGATTTAATCTAAGCGCACGAACTCGTCGTTGTTTCTCATGATACTTACGACTTAAGGCATCTGCAACTACATTTGCCTTTCCTTCGTGATATTGAATATCACAGTCGTAGTCACTTAGGATCTCCATCCATCTTCTTTGCCTCATGTTCAATTCTTTTTTCCCAAATATATATCGTAAGCTCTTATGGTCTGTATAGACAGTACACTTACTTCCATACAAATAGTGTCTCCAAATCTTAAGGGAAAAAATTATGGCTCCTAACTCTAAGTCATGAGTCGTATAGTTTTCCTCATGCTTTTTCAATTGTCTTGATGCATACGCAATTACCTTCTTACGTTGCATTAGCACACATCCTAATCCTAGTTTAGAAGCATCACAATAAACTTCAAAATCTTCTGTTCCTTCAGGTAAGGCAAGAATTGGAGCATTTGTTAATTTCTGTTTTAAGATCTGAAAAGCTTCCTCTTGCTTAGGTCCACATTCAAACTTAACTGATTTACAGGTTAGCTTAGTTAATGGTACAACTATCTTGGAAAAATCCTTAATAAACCGTCTATAGTATCCGGCTAACCCTATAAAACTTCTAATTTCCATAGCTGACTGCGGGACTTTCCATTTGGTGATTGCTTCTATCTTAGCAGGATCTACGTGAATGCCTTCATGATTCACCATGTGTCCTAAAAATTGTACCTCCTGTAGCCAAAATTCACACTTCGAGAATTTGGCGTAAAGCTTTTCTTTTCTTAACAAAGTTAAGAGTGCATGCAGGTGCTCACAGTGTTCGTCCTGACTTTTGGAATAAATGAGTATATCGTCGATGAAGACAATTACAAATTTATCCAAGTACGGTTTACAGATTCTATTCATCATGTCCATAAATGCTGCAGGAGCATTTGTTAATCCAAAGGGCATGACTGTAAACTCGTAATGACCATACCTAGTTTTGAAAGCAGTTTTAGGTATGTCCTCTTCTTGTATTTTCAATTGATGATATCCGGAGCGTAAATCTATCTTAGAAAAATATCTAGCTCCTTGAAGTTGATCGAAAAGATCATCAATCCTAGGTAATGGGTATCGATTCTTGATTGTAACCTTATTCAATTCCCTATAATCGATACACATTCGCATTGACCCATCTTTCTTCTTCACAAACAACACTGGAGCTCCCCACGGAGAGGAACTAGGTTGTATAAATCCTTTGCTTAGTAATTCATCTAACTGCTTTTTCAATTCTAGCATTTCTGTGGGTGCTAATCGATAAGGTGCCTTAGCTATCGGTGTAGTCCCAGGAATTAGATGAATTCTAAATTCTACTTCCGTATTGGGTGGTAATCCAGGTAGTTCTTCTGGAAAGACATCCGGGTATTCTGATACTACCGGAATTTCTTTAAGTTCCTTATTTTTAGTGTTAATGATTACTGAAATCATATACACTACTTCTTGTTTTCTTGAATAACTGGCCAACTTTATTACTGAAATGAATTTCAATGGCTTTCGCGGCTTATCTCCTATAATCACCACTAATTCTCCTGTGGGTGTATGTATTTCTATGGAATTCTTATCACAAAGAATTCGGGCATGGTTGGCTACTAACCAATCCATTCCTAATACAATATCAAATCCAGCAAAATTCATAGGTAACAGGTTTGCAGAAAATTTATGGCCTAAGAGTTCTATCTTTCCTTCTTGCAAAACCTTATTTATGTTAACAGAATTCCCATCTGCTGTTTCTATCGTAAAAATTTGTCTAAGTTTGGTTAAAGGTAGGTTAAGAGCTTGGCAGAATGAAGTATTTATAAAACTTTGGTTTTCACCAGAGCCAAATAATACTTTTGCATAAACGTTGTGAACTAAGAACGTACCAGCTATCACGTCAGGGATTAGCTCTGCTTCCTGAGTAGTCAACTGGAAGGCTCTTACGTTTTTCTTGGTAGTTCCTGCTGCAGGTTTAGCCTTGTTATCTGCTGGTTTGACTAACTTAGGGCATTCTGGTTTGAAATGCCCAACTTCTCCACAGTTATAGCAGACCCTTGTTTTCTTTCTGCAATTTTCTTCACGATGTCCTACAGTTTTGCAGAAGTTGCACGTTTCATTACATTTTCCAAAATGTTTCTTTCTACAGTTTCTGCAGAACAGCGGAGTAGAAGATTGCCCAGTTCCTCTTTTCTTGAAATTGCTATTATTACCCACACGAAATCCTTGGGTAATTTTCTGAGCCACTTCCTTCTTCCTGTTTTCTTCTCGCGTATGCACCAGTCCGTCAGCCAAAGTGTTGGCTAATTCCACCGCATCATTGATCGTGCGGGGCCTTGCAGCTTTGACAATATCACGGATTTCGCTAATTAACCCCCAAATGTAGCGAGAAATAAGTACCGGCTCTGGCGAAGCCAGAGTAGGCACAATTCGAGCATATTCGAAAAACTTCGAAGTATACCCTCTGCAGTCAACATCCACCATTCGGTGGCTCAGGAATTTATTCGCCATTTGTTCTTTTTCATATTCAGGGCAACATTTTCTTTCCACCAGACGCTTAAACTCCTCCCAACTCATGGCATAGGCCATGTCACTTCCCTTAGCTTGTAATACTGTATTCCACCATTCTAATGCTTCTTCCTTAAAAAGGTGAGAAACATACATGACTTTATCCTCTTCGGCACATTTACTTATTTTGATTACTGCCTCGGTTTTCTCCAACCAACGCAGTGCCGCAGTCGCCCCTTCATTGCCTACGAACTCAACAGGTTTATAGGCAAGGAATTCCTTGTAAGTGCAACCAGGCGTTGCAGCTTTCATTCTTTTGAGAATTGGGGCTTGCCGTACATCATTATCATTATTATTAATGTTACCGCCTCCATTTATGCTATTACTGAAGTTGTCTTCATGAGTATGTTTACTAGGAATAATTTGTTGAGGTTCAACTGGATTTCGAACAACAGCAAGGATTGCTGGAATAGCATTGGCTATTCCTTGAGCAACGATATTCTCGATATCTTGCCTATTCAGAAATTGATCTTCATGATTTTGTTCAGATTGGTTAACTCCGTTAACGGGTTCATTACCAGCGTGTTCCATCTAGTAATTAATATATATATATATATAAGTGATTAGCAGAAAATAATTAACAACCAAACATACTAAAACAATTGCTCATAATCACATCAACACGTATAGCCAAAATTGTCGATTTTTCGACGTTCGATATTTTATATATTATAATAGGCATCCGTACACACAAGTTATTTTACAAAAGTTTTATTTTTAAGTTATTTCACATAATTATATTTTATTATTATTTTATTATTAAACATATATTCCTACAACCCCACATGATCCCTGTCAGCTTGGCATTTTAGAAACGACGTTCCCTCTCGTCGTATTTCCAGGAGATCCTCTCCCCCACTTCCCGGAATCTATTCCCTGCGTCCACCAGCTCCTCGCCATAGTGGCAGAGTTCAGCTAAGTTCTCGGTGCTCATTGGTGGATGTAGTGGAGGTTCAGGGTCAAATTGAGGGAAAAAGGTATTAGGGTTGTTTAGGAGATTTTGAAACTGCCAGTCGGTGGTCCACCACTCTTCTAGCTCTGCTGGTAGAGGTTGGGAGTGGATAATAGGATCTGGGATTTCAGGCTCTAGGTCAACTGGAAGTTGTGCTTCCGCTAGGTAATTAAAGAGGTTTTCACCGGCAGGTCCGATAAGGTCACTAAGTGCCAGTTTATGATCCAGCTCCTCCCAGGGTGGCATTTCCTGGTCTTGCCTAGAACTTTCCCCTATCTCTATTCCTTTGAGACTCTCCGTCTTTATAACTTTCCGTGTCGCTGGTTTCTTCCTGCGCACACGCCTCCACCCTACAAGTCTTCTTCTTTTCTTTGGCTTGGGTTTCTCCGGAGGTTGGGCTTGAAATTCCATAGGTTCCTCCATGTCGGCACAATAACCGGTAAAGTATCTGGAAACTTCCACATTAACGGAATAGAGATTGAGATTCTGAAGAGCTTCAGACAACTCATTCATGCTGTTTAGCAGATATGAAGAAACACACAAAAATTCTAGGTTAAAATTGGTAAATTAAATTCACAGAATCACAGAATGGCAATTCAGAAAAATTAATTACAATTATCTAATAGATTGATTAAAACGAAATATTACGATTTTTTATATATATCTATTACAAATTACAACTGAAATTCGAAATACACTAGTGGTTATGCATCTGTAATTTATTTTAGTCTAGCTAGGTTATAGAAGTATTATTCTCAACATACGTTTATATAATAAAGTTTCTCCTGTCTCTTTCTTCTACTAGGTTGTTATCTAAAGTTTCTGGCTCGTAGGTGACATAGGTGCTGGTATTGGTTTGGCGACTCAATTATAAGTTAACATTTACTGCTGTAGTGGCTAACATGTAGAGATTTTCCCATTGTTCGTCTAATTCATCTTCCCATGGTGGGTTATTACCTATTTCCTGAGTCTCCTTATTAATTATCACTCCTTTTGTTTGTGACTTCCTCATTTTCTCTTGACTTTTTCTAATAATCCAACTTCTTTTCTTAATGGTAAGTGGTTTCTCAAACTGTGCCTTACGAATAAATATTCCTTCCTCAACATCTGCTGAGTATCTTGACGAATTTGATTGGAATGAGGTTTCCTTATCTTTTGGTGAACTATCTAATTGACGATAGATGTCCGAAATTCTTTGCTTACCCATACTATAAACAAATAGTCAAATAACATAAAAATACATAATCATAAAATGATAATTAGAAAATTAAGTATTGCTAAATACTTAATTGGCTTAAATCAGTGGCTCTGATACCACCTTTTTCTGTCAAGGCCCCCGGTCCGGTTTGACCCGGTCCAGGAGCCGCGGGACAAAAACCCCGTGGTATTTATTTAATTTGGCAGCGGAATAATTAACAGGATCGTTTAAAACTTGAAAATGCTTGATTAATTTATTTCATGATTAGGTACAAACCCTGAAATTTACAATAAGGGAAGTTCACTAGGAACCCCTATTTTACAAAAAAAACATGTTTCTTTATTTTTATTAAGCCACTTCTTCAAGCTTGTAGTGCTACACATCACTTTTCCCTGGATCACAACAGATCACCTGAAACATGTTTTAAAAAGGTTTTATCAGCAGCGAAATACTGGCGAGTCACTCAAGTTGCACAAAACGACACATTGTTATAATATACAATATTATGGGTGATTACATTGTTTATATCAACCAATTACCCAACGGTATTTGTCACTCGACCTGTTTCTGTGACTATGGTCATATCACCCATTGGCTAACTCGTTGTCGAATGGTGACGGTTATCAAGTAATGTATACAAAACCCCACATACCAGCTGTAATTGAAGATTACAAAAACTTAGTCCCTGTAATCATAACTTTGAAATAAATAGGGTTTTGGAAAGCAATTTGATAAAAAGAGAATGACTCACATTGCAGATTTAAACGGGCAGAGTTTATCCTACTGATTAGCCTTGTAACCTAATTTAAATAACAATGCACACGAACTAGGTTAGTAACTAATACAACATTTACGATAACTCATGAGATAAAAACCCTCACAACGAATGACAAAGTGCAATACTTAAACATCCATCGAATTCACGACGAATGACAAAGTATAGCCCTTAATTTGGGCAGCACTTAAACATCCATTGGATAGTTTTCAATCGATCGGACATTGAATCGTAGCAGCGATCGAGTTAATACCCTGTATCGTAGCAGCTCCTTGATACCTTATATTTTGAATTTGAGCAGTGAATCTTCGTTTTTAATCAAAACTTTCGACACAGCTGAACAGCTCATGATCGGGTCAATTTATAGGTGAAAAATGGGGTTTACGCGGCCCGCGTAAGCCCCCTCTTGATCTTACGCGGCCCACGAGGGCCAGCTAAACATAGACTAGGGCTAGCGTGTCATCGGTAGGCCTGCCACGTGTGCGACACGTGGCCTGGAACGCTTATCCGGTCAACTCTGCTTTGACGCGGCCCGCGTAAGCCTGAGCTTACTCTTACGCGGCCCGCGTGAGACCCATTTTTCTTGATTTCTTGGTTTTTCATGCACGTTAGGGTTTCAGGGGTCCGGGTTTTCACTTACGGGTCGTTTTGGGACATTTTTTGTAGGTGATGCGTGTGAAGTGTGTATATAAGTTTAAGTATATTTTAAGCTCTTTTACACTTTTTAGCCAAGTTTTAAATTTATAAAACACGATATTTACTAACACTAAACACACATATGGGCAAGTGCACCCATCGTGAGCGTAGTATAGTGTTGGTAAGATACCGAGGTCGTCCAAGGACACAAGAGCTTTTAGTACCGGTTTATCCTCAACGTCTAATCAAATCAAAAAGTTAGAAAAAGGTTTTAAACTAAGAAAAATAAAACTAACTAAAATGCTGAAAAATAAAAATAAAATGAAAACAGATAGACAAGATGAATCACTTGGCTCCGACTCGTGTATAGTGTAACCTTTGATTATTTCCGCACTTTTGCACTTTTTAAGAGATTATCTTAGTTATTGTAGTAGGCCCCTCTTTTGAAGGTGACGTTACCCTCAACCCAGTAGTTTGAGTCAGCAAGGATACAATCCTAAAGGGTCGGATTATTGAAATATAATTAATTAAGTTATTAATGCGTAATGTGGTAGGCCCCTCTTTTGAAGGTGACGTTACCCTCGGCTAAGTAGTCTGAGTCAGCAGGGATACAGTCCTAAGTAGCCAGGTTAAAGTATTAATAGTAGCTTACATATGAGGGGATCAAAGAGTTTGGACCCCCGCCATCCAATACCGGTGGGTATTGAAGGAGGTCCTACTAAATTTGACCCAGGTCCTTGCAGGATCTATACACTGAACAAGGCAAGACTCTTACCAAACCGTTCCCTTAACCCCCGACCTGGTAGCCAACATACCTCCATATAGACCGTGGAGATATGAATGGTGAAAATCTTTTATTTTATATAGACAGTAAAATAATGCCAAGACACCACGGACAAACGATAAGGAAGAATCACCTTCAACATAAGAAACTAGTTATTAAAGTCATTAATACATAACCAAGTAAAAAGTGCGAAAAGATTAAAAATAAAAAGTATTACACTAGACACTTGTCTTCACCAAGTGATGTAAGAGACTTAGGCAAACATGGCCTTTGATTGTCAAGAACTCTTACGATCAATCTTGGATCCCGAGACGACTCACACACTCTATGATGGACAATAGATGATGGTGGTGGATGAAGGTGTTATGGTGGTGGTGGGTGGTGGGTGAAGTGTGAGAGAGGTGGTGTGCCAAGGGATGGTTTGCAAGTGAGCCAAGCACCCCTATTTATAGCCTGAACAGTAGCTCGGGCATGGCCTCGTGTCCATCCTCTTATCTGTCTTCATTAATTGCAGTTTGTCTACATTAGTTGACCACGCCCCCGTGTCCACTGGGCACGCCCTCGTGTGCAGAAGCATATCTGTACTATCAAGATTTGCCTGGATTCTGCGAATCTTATAGTTGACCACGGCCCCGTGTCCACTGAGCACGGCCCCGTGGTGGGCAATGGAAGCTTCTATAGCTTTGTCTTTTATGCTGGCACATGGGCACGCCCCCGTGTTCACTGAACACGGGGCGTGTTCAGCCTCTGTTCTCTTGTTTTGCTTGGGAAGATGCTTTCGGGGAGGTCGGGCATGCCACGTTAGTTCCTTTTCTTGTATTTATGTTAGATTTAGCTGTCTTTTTGCTTCTTTTGTTAATTTGAGCTCATTTAATCCTGAAAATACAAAAGGAAGACAAAAGCACACTTTTTCCAACATTAGTACTAAAAAAGGGTTAGTTTTATGCCACAATTGATGTAATTTATATGTTGCATTTTGCACACATCAAATACCCCCACACTTGAATCTTTGCTTGTCCTCAAGCAAAACTCTTTATAATGTAGCT
This sequence comes from Helianthus tuberosus, assembly GCA_030545235.1. Classification (NCBI taxonomy): domain Eukaryota; kingdom Viridiplantae; phylum Streptophyta; class Magnoliopsida; order Asterales; family Asteraceae; genus Helianthus; species Helianthus tuberosus. The sequence continues at coordinate 157,984,451 of CM060418.1, read as the reverse complement.
TTACACTCCCAAATGGAATGGGTAGAAGAGAAGGTTTTGGGCTTGTCATAGAGTGTCGGGATTTCCAAGATTCTTTATTAAGTTTTTATTTTTATTTATTTACAATCCTATTCGTCATGATTTATTTAAAACGTTACATAAGATAAATTACTTATTAGGGCATAACATGCCTTTTTAAAATTCTATTTATATACAAGTTCACATACCTCACGGGGGATCACTCAACACTCGGCCAAAGATGTATTTTAGTGAATCACTCGAGAGCGGCATGGAACTTACTCCTACCATAGGCTTGCCAAGCAATCAATCCTCCTCCTTTTTAACTAAAAACCTTTGTAAATATCAAGAGGACTTTTGGGTGAAGGGTTAGGCTTGGGTTAAAGGTAGGTGGTTGGGTTAGTGGTTAGTAGAAAAGGGTGAAAAAGCGTAAAAAGCGTCGGTTTTCGTAAGACTTTATTTTTGCAAATTTTTATTTGGATGAAGTTATTTTTCAAACAAAGTTGTTTTTGATGAACTTGCTTGTTTATTTCTTTTGCTTCATCATCAACAATTTTTTTTTTTGAAAAGTCATACAAAAAACCGAGCTTGTTACTAAAACAAAGGGTAAAAAATAAAAAAAGGTTTTGGTGGGTGAAAGGGTGTTTGGTTTTGGGTTAAGAAATGAAAAGGTGTAGGCTCAAAGGGGTTAACTAGGGGGATTTTGGGTAGGTGGTAAAAAAAATGGTGTAGAAATAAAAATGGTTAGTCCTAATGCCTCTATCATTTACTTACTTGGGTTTAAGTTGGTAAGGACCGGGAATGTATCGTCGTGGCAAGTTCTAGAGTTGTAAGAACCAAGCAGCTATTCACACAAGAAACGAAAAATGAGCATTTAGTTTAAAGATATGTATTTGTATACTCAATAAAGGCTCAAAACTCACTTTTGTGGGAATGGGTTTTTATGTGATCAAGTATATATAATCAAATTTTAACTAAAGTTGTCATGCCTTTTCATAATTTTCTTATGTTGGTTCTTTTTATCACGACGCTATCGGTTGTAAATTTGTAAAAATATAACTTTTTTAGAACTTGAAATTCCCAAGTTAAACCTAGACAAAAAAATGAATTTTTTTGAAAAAAATTGGGGTGATTAGCGGTTCCAATAGAGTTTTGTGTAAGCTTGTGATTAGGACTTGTGAGATTCAAAGCTTTAGCATCCCCCCCACACTTAAATTACATATTGTCCTCAATGTGTCTCAAAAATAAGTTTTTAGGTTGATTGAATGTGTAAAAAGGTGTTAAAAAGCAAAATTTTATGTTACTGGGCGTCTGGACACGGCGCCGTGTCCGATAGACACGACCCCGTGTTCAGGTGCCAGTAACGAAAACTTATAGAAGGTGGGCACGGGGGCGTGTCCAGTGGGCACACCCCCGTGTCTGGCAAAAGTCTGCAGATTTAAACAAACAGCAGGTCTGGGGAAGTGGGCACGGGGGCATGTCGGCTGGACACGACCCCGTGTAGACAATCTGCAAAGTTGAAAAACAGGTTTCTGGCTCCGGTTTTCCTTTCCCGGCTTAAGTAGCACTAATTTTTAGTGCTCTAAGCCTCGTATGTACCTGTTTTGTCAATAAACACTACACCAAACCATAGCAAATATCCTAAATTACCAAGTTCAACATCCACATCACAAAGTTAAAAAGAAAAACAAATGCAGAAAGTAAAAAGAGTTAAAGGAAAGTAAATTGTTCAACACACGGCACGCAGGCCAGAAATTGTTCAAGATAAAAGGGGGTTAACCTGTGGAATCACCAACTAACCGCTTCTGCCTCCGCTCCTCCCACCTAGTCCATATCCTCGTCCTCATCATCATCATCTCCTCCACCATGCCCCGCAATGTACTCCAGGATATTCCCAATATCATCTTGGATATCGGATATGTTTCTCTCGATTGCTCCAACCCGGGCATACGTGTTGCTCGCCATGTTATAGGTGTTCCCGGTGCACATGAGGTTTTCCTGCAATAAATCATGTTAACTTTGGAAATTAGGAAAACCACCTCCTTGTGAGGAGGACTGGCCTGGATCACCGTGGGGCTGGTACTGGTATTGATGATGCTGTGGAGCGTGAAGGACGAGTGCCTCTTGCGGGTTCCATGCATGCCCCTGCATCCTTTGGAAGCTAACTGTCCCGTCTTCAGCCTCATAGATCAAGCTCATGGAGCGACAGATGTGTATGTCTACTCTTCCCGACCATGGGCTCCTTTCGAAGGACCTAGGTATGTTCACGAAGTGCTTGAAGAGATGGTATATCCACCCCCCGAAGAAGATAGGGGTTGGTGCAGTAGCAAGCCGGTTCAAATGCATGTTACGGAGCAGGAGGTATGGAACATCTAGGTGTCCGCGGTTATGAATGCAATGAAGGTCCACCAAATCTCTCAACCCAACAACGCCACTGTTATCATGCCTTTGGCTAAGAGAGTAAGCAAGGACCCTATGGATGTAACGGTAAAGTGGGTCCCTCAACTTAGTGCTCTTAGTGCTGCTCGGGTTGTAGTGCCCTTCTCCAATTTGAGCCCAAGCGACTTGGCGCTCATTTTCATCCAAATCTCGCACTCCTCCGGTGTTTTCTTCATTACCCGCATCTTCCTCCGCATACAACCCAATTATCGACCCAAACTGTGCCATCGAGATTGAGTACCTAGTTCCACCACATCGGAATGCTACCCCATCTAGGGTTGCAAACGAACTGAACTTTCAGCGAACAGTTCATGAACCGTTCGGCGGGAAGTTCGTTTGTGTTCGTTCGTTTAATAAATGAACGAACACGAACAAAAAATTTCGTTCGTTTTGTTAAATGAACGAACATGAACAAAGGCCGTGTTCGTTCATTTGTGTTCGTGAACGTGTTTGTTTACGTTCGTTTGTGTTCGTTTGTTTATGTTCGTTTGTGTATAGGAATATATATATATATATAGGGGAAGGTTAAAATGAGAACCACCTCGAGTTGTAAGAACTAGCGAGAACCACCCCCGCGGGGGGCCGTTGACCACGATTTTTTTTTACAACTAGATGTGTATATTTTAACACCCTACGTAAAGTTTGGGTTCAAATGGCGCGCCCGAGGGGGTAGTTTTTTACGCCCAAAGTTTGGGTTTTTTTAATTTCTTTTAATTTTTCTTTTTTTTTAACCAAACTTTGGGCGTAAAAAACTACCCCCTCGGGCGCGCCGTTTGAACCCAAACTTTGCGTAGGGTGTTAAAATATACACATCTAGTTGTAAAAAAAAATCGTGGTCAACGGCCCCCCGCGGGGGTGGTTCTCGCTGGTTCTTACAACTCGAGGTGGTTCTCATTTTAACTTATTCCTATATATATATATATATATATATAGGATTAGGTTCAAGAGTGAACACTAGTGTAGCTTGCGAACTGAGTGAACTAATCCTGGCCATACACATGTGTAGATCAATGGCCAGGATTTGATGTTGAAATACACTAGTGTATTTTACGATTTGATGATGAGATCCTGGCCATACACGCGTGTAGATCAATGGCCAGGATTTGTTCACTTAGTTCTCAAATACATTAGTGTTCACTCTAGATCCCCACCCTATATATATATATATATATATATATATATTGTTACCCAACTTATATTATATTATATATTTTGACTTCTAGATTTGGTAAAGGTATCAATACTGGTAGTGCTAAGTATGCTCAACATATTAGAACTGTTGATTGTGTTGAAAGTGTGAAGTCAGAATTAGCTACTTTGTGTTAGTTATTTTTATAAAAATTATATGTTAAGCTACTCAAGTTTGGATAATTAGCTTGGTATATTTTGGGTGGATATACTTAGTGTTTTTTTTTGTTATGATCATCTTCGAAAGTAAATATATGTTCGTTTGTGTTTGTTTATGTTCATTAACGTTTGTTTGTGTTCATTTGCGTCCGTGTGCGTTCATGAACGTTCGTTTGTGTTCGGTACCTAAATTAACAAACGAACACAAACGAACATGAACAAATTCATTTCCTTAACAAACGAACACGAACAAAAAATCTCGTTCGGTAAGTGTTCGTGAACTGTTCGTGAACACATGAAATCCTTAACAAACGAACACGAACAAGGCCGGGTTCGTGTTCGTTCGGTTCGTTTGCAGCCCTAACCCCATCACTATCAAATGGGTCACACCTTGAATTGAACGTGAAGGTGCTATAGAATTCCATAGTGCATTCGTGGACTGAGCGAAGTCGAGTGGTTAGAGTGACTCTTAGTGGGCCGGTAACGAGGTTGTTAATCCGGTCAAGTTGGTTCACCAATGCTAACAAATCCATGCATGCTTGTCTTGGGTATTCTTCCGGTCTTGTTTGAAGTACTTCGTATCTTGCCCTAGCATCGAGCTCATTTGCGTTGAACCTCATGAATTTCCTCGACATATGAAAGAATACACCAAAAGTTAGCATGAAACAGTGGAAATTTTCGGACAAAACTGCAAACAGTGAGCTGGACACGGCCCCGTGTCCAAGCGTCTATTACTCAAAAATTTCATTTTTCGACCTGGTTCCGAAAACTTGAAACTTTTTGGTTCACTAGGTGCGGTTTTTCCCCAAGTGTCGTTTTTCCCAAAACAAACCGTTTACCCATTCAATTTTATCTTTTTCGGTTCAAAAACAAAGGATTGAGGTTTTTGTGAGAAATCGGGCGAATTATTGAACAATTCAAGTGGATTTACTCCCTAAAATATTAATCTAACTAAATGCTAACAGATTTAAGCAAAAATTTGAGGTTCGATCCGGATGGAGTTCAAGAACCCTAGATTTTCCCCCAAATTTTTGAAGTTTTAACTACATGCAAATGCTTAATCTAACTACTAATGATGATAGAATTATACCTTGATGTTGTTAGAAGTAGGGGAGACGTCGAAAATCTGCGGAAAATCGCCTTGAACCAGAGCGTTTTTGGGGAACGGGGCGTGTGGAATGGTGTAACTGTTATGAAAAAAGGGGATTTATCCCGACAGTCGCGCGAACACGGCCTCGTGTCCAGCGGACACGACCTCGTGCCGAGCAATGTTGAATTTTTTTTAAGTGCTCGTGTGAGTGCCCTTGTTTTCCCAAAACTTGGTTAGAAGACTTACCGATTAAGATGTCTTCCCGTTGGTTCGTAACTTACCAGTATGATGTTCTTGCTTTCATTCTTCGACCGTTTGAAGCGAGATTTCTTCCTCCTCATCCTCAATAAATCCTTGATAGAGTTTCAGCCATTGGCCATTGACTTTGAATGGAATTCCATTCTGAGATTTAATTTCTACTGCACCGTGTGGGAAAATATGGGTGATGGAAAAAGGTCCTGACCACCTAGACTTTAATTTACCAGGAAACAATCGAAGTCGTGAATTAAACAAAAGAACTTGATCTCCTACTTGAAATTCATTAGGTTTAATATGTTTGTCATGCAATTTTTTTCATTCTTTCCTTATAAATTTCAGAGTTTGAGTATGCATAATTCCTAAGTTTGTCTAATTCATTTAACTGACAAAATTGATTTCAACCGGCAAATTCTAAATCTAAGTTTACATTTTTAATTGCCCAGTAGGCTTTGTGTGCAATTTCTACTGGAAAATGACAGCTTTTTCCATAGACTAGCTTATATGGGGTTGTACCTATTGTTGTTTTATAAGCAGTTCGAAAAGCCCATAAAGCATCATCTAATTTATCTGCCCATTCTTTTTTATTTAGCCCTACGGTTTTTTCAAGTGTTCGTTTTAAACCTCTATTAGTCACTTCGGCTTGTCCGTTTGTTTGAGGGTGATATGCTATTGAGACCCGGTGATAGACCCCATATCTTGTTAAAAAAATTTCAAGTTGATCGTTGCAAAAATGGGTACCTCTATCACTTATTAATGCTTTAGGTGTTCCAAAACGAGAGAATAATTTTTTCAGAAATCTTACCACGTCTCTTCCATCGTTTGTTGGAAGTGCCTCGGCCTCGGCCCATTTTGACAAGTAATCTACTGCCACAAGTATATATTTGTTTCCTTTTGACGGTGGGAAAGGTCCCATAAAGTCGAGTCCCCACACATCAAAAATTTCACAAACAAGAATGCCATTTTGTGGCATTTCGTTTTTGGAAGAAATATTACCTGTTATTTGGCAAGCATCACATGTCTTGGCAAGACTTTGCGCGTCTTTGTAAATGGTTGGCCAATAAAATCCTGAATCAAATACCTTTCGTGCGGTACTAGCGGCACCATGATGTCCTCCGTATGGACCTTCATGACAATGGCGGAGAATTCTTCGTGCTTCGCTACCATGTACGCATCGTCGGATGAGTTGGTCGGCACACATTTTGAAAAGATAAGGGTCTTCCTAAAAATAATGCTTCACATTAGCAAATAATTTTTTTCTTTGATGATGTGGCCAACCCTTAGCGACTATACCGCTAGCTAGGTAGTTAGCATAGTCGGCGTACCATGGTTCTTCTTTGTATTCCACCATCTCTAGGGACTCTGTTGGAAATTTTTTGTTGATGTGTTCGTCCCTGGTTGCCTCCAAAGCTGGTCTTCTAAGCGTGAAAGATGATCTGCTGCGGTGTTTTCAGCTCCTCTTTTGTCTTTGATTTCAATATCAAATTCTTGGAGGAGTAAAATCCACCTAATCAAACGTGGTTTTGCGTCCTGCTTTTTAAAGAGATATCAAATGGCTGCATGATCTGTATAGACTATAGTTTTAGAAAGAACAAGATAAGAACGAAATTTATCAAAAGCAAATACCACAACTAGTAATTCATTTTCAGTTGTTGTGTAATTTTCTTGTGCATCGTTAAGTGTTTTACTAACATAATAAATTGGGTGAAAATGCTTTTCTTTTCTTTGTCCCAAGACAGCTCCAACTGCAAAGTCACTTGCATCACACATGATTTCAAAAGGAAATTTCCAATCAGGCGCTATCATGATAGGTGCATTGACTAGCATTTCCTTTAGGGTTAGAAATGCTTGATTGCAATCCTTGTCAAAGATGAAAGGAGCATCTTTTTCAAGTAATTTTGTTAGAGGCCTTGAAATTTTAGAAAAATCTTTGATAACCCGCCTATAAAATCCGGCATGCCCTAAGAAACTTCTGATAGCTCTAACGGAGGATGGGGGTGGTAATCGAGAAATAGTGTATATTTTGGCTCGATCCACCTCCATTCCTTCGCTTGAGATTTTGTGACCGAGTACTATTCCCTCCGTTACCATGAAATGACATTTTTCCCAGTTAAGAGCGAGGTTAGTTTCCTCACATCGGGATAGCATTCGTTCAAGATTATCGAGGCATTGGTCATATGAATCCCCAAAGATAGAAAAGTCGTCCATGAAGACTTCCATTGTCTTTTCTATCATGTCATGGAAGATGGCTACCATGCAACGTTGGAAGGTTGCGGGGGCATTACATAGACCAAATGGCATGCGTCGATAAGCAAAAGTTCCATAGGGGCATGTAAAAGTTGTCTTTTCTTGGTCTTCGGGTGCTATCGGGGATTTGAAAGTAACCTGAAAAACCATCCAAAAACAGTAAAATTTATGACCGGATAATCTTTCTAACATTTGATCAATAAAGGGCAAAGGAAAGTGATCTTTCCTTGTTGCTTCATTTAATCGTCTATAATCTATACATACTCTCCATCCTGTGACGGTTCTTGTTGGTATTAATTCATTTTTTTCGTTAGTTATTACCGTCATACCTCCTTTCTTTGGAACTACTTGGACGGGACTTACCCAAGGACTATCGGAGATAGGATAAATAAGTCCGGCGTCAAGTAATTTGATGACTTCGTTTTTAACCACTTCTTGAACATTTGGATTTACTCGACGTTTGGTTGTATTACCGATTTGTAGTCATCATTCATTAGAATTTTGTGCGTGCACATGGAAGGACTTATTCCTTTAATATCTACAAGCTTCCAAGCAATCGCATTTTTGTGTTTTTTCAAAAGGTTAATTAATTTTTCTTTTTCTAATCTATCTAGCTTAGATGAAATAATTACAGGTGATTTACCATCTTTGTCTAGAAAAGCATATTCCAAACCTTTTCGAAGTTTTTTGAGCTCAACAGGTGGGTCTTTAGGAGACTCCTTATTTGGTTGCTCATTTTGATCAAGAACTTTAAAAGTTTGTTATATGGCGACCTCTTCTTCAACAAAGTGGTCAAACTTTTCACTTGTATCGGGTGGCTCATCTTCATCTTCCATTAGGGGGTCATTATTGCCGAATGGATATTTCATTGACCGCTCAAGATCGACACTCTTTTTAAATGCCCCTAATTGAATAGGTAGATTGTTGAACTTCCGGTTTTTCAACGCTTCATGAGTTTTTATAAAGGGTCGTCCCAACACTAGAGGAGCGTCATCGAGGATGACAAAGTCGGTTGGGATTACCATTTGATTTGTTTGAACCAAGACATCCTCAACTATACCAATTGATTTTATTATTTTCCGATTAGATAGAAAAATGGGTATTTGAAGTGGAGAAAAATCACTAATACTTAATTTTTCGAAAATGTAGTTGGGCATTATGTTGACGCAAAAATATTTATCAATTGTGACATTACTAATAAATGAATTTTGAAAAAAACATGGAACCGATGTAATGTTGATTTCAAATGGGTCTTCTTTTATTAGCGAGGTTTGATCATTAGTTAACTTAACACTTACCGTTTCGTCAATTTTAGTGTTAGTGTTTAACTCTTTTAAAAAATTAGCATGGGTTGGAACTAAACAATGATTTTCAAAAGAAGGTGACAAGAGATTAATTTCTTCAAAATTAGGCTCTTCTTGAATTTTAGCGTTGTCGGACTCACCTTTTTCTTTGTTTAACTCATGTGTCGGTTTTTCACTTATTTGTTCTTCCATTTTCACACTTTCAATTATCTCTTCTTCATTTAATTGTTCTCTTGCGCGGGACTCCTCTTCCCTTGCGCGAGATTCTTTTATATAGCGTTCGATAACTTTAAGGTGTTCTAATATCCTATCGGTCACTTCGGTTATAGAAAAAGGGTCAGGATTTTCAAAGCTTGAATCCGGTTGTTCGATCCTTTGTTCCTCATAATACCCATATGAAGTAGATGGTTCACACAATTGTTCTTCATTGTAAGCATATGATGGATAAGGGTCGTAATTTTGCTCTTCATAATACTCATATGAGGTGGGTTGTTCACGCCATGGTTCCTCATAATAAGCATATGAAGGTGGTGGCTCATATCTTGGTTCCTCAAAGTATGAGTAAGAAGGTTCATACCTTGGTTCATCAAAATATGAGTATGAGGGAGGAGGTTCATACCTTTGGTCTTCATAGGATGTGTATGAAGTTGATGGCTCGTACCTGGGCTCCTCATAGTAGGTGTATGAATTGGATGGTTGATATAAGTTACAATATTGAACCGAGTGCGGGTCACCACAATTAGTGCAATAGTTATTCCTATGTGACGCCCACTTTTTCACCTTTGACATTTAACATGAACTTCATACAATTTTTTTTTAATTTTTTTTTAATTTTGACATGACCCATTCGTAAAGTAAACGATTTCCTGCTTTTTAACAAAATCATTCAAACTATATTCTACGACACTGTTCAAAAGATGTTAAAATTAACACCAACACATTTTACCCAAAGCATTCTATCCAAAATATCCAAAATAAAGTTTAAACTTTAAACTACTACGATCATCCTAAATACTAGTTTTTACATTTACATTAACAAAATGATTATGACCCATTTCACAAGATATCTTGAACCGGAAGCGCATAAAAGTCGACATTGTGTGTGTTCGGTCCGGGTGCGCCGCGATTAAGGATGGGATTTACCTATCATACATAACGACAAAACGATTGTTAGTTGTAATACATAACAATTCAAATCCTTTTATTTCTTAGCATTATTCGACCCATTAACATGACATGTTACTTTACTAACACCATTACTTCCATTCGAAAACATCCAACATACCGCTTTCCGACTCATTTGTAATGAATCGCTACATACCATATCTTTCAATATACTTACATCACTTAACCCGTTATGAACAAGTCGATTTCTAAACATTTCAACAATCATTCCACTTATCATTTCAAACCGTTTAGATGGGTCATTCCATATTCACTACATCATTCTGTTTTGAACATTTCTCGTTATAAACTCATAGCATCTAATCAATCATGATTCAAAATGGAAATTTACACTAAACTCATAGTACCAAAAATTATTATTCACGAGTCTACAAATAGAGTACATAAAGTTCATATGAACTTACCGAAATCCTGAGATGCTTGTGCCTTCGAGTGACTTGCGCCTTCTTCCTTCTTCGTGCCTATATGTCATAATCTCATACTTTAGCTTTCATAAACATTACTTTTGTGACAACCCGAGTTTTCAATGTCACACCCCAACCGATGGCGGAATCATCGGGGCGCGGCACTAGGCGAATCAGATTGCTCAAGAGAATCCATAACAACTATATTGCGATAATATTTAATACATTCGTTATCCCATACTAACAAACAATACAATCACATAAGTTATCACAGATTTCTTGTCCTCTCGAACAATACAATCCGACAACCTAGATTTTAGTTGAGTTTCTAGACTTCCTAGCTTGATTTGATATAGTCTGCGATCTAACCTGCAACATACGTTAAAATATTTGTCAATACAAAAGTATTGGCGAGTATACAGGTTTGATAAGTATAGCATAATAGATTAAAAGAGCTGCGAATTTCCACATGCATAAACGTAATACACGACATATATACTCACAAAACTGATACTACCAACTAAGTCCTCGATGCTCGAATGTACGATGGCATAACTAGACCCCGTCGGGCGCAATAGTATTATACTAGTCGTGGTGAGACGTCGCGAGTATAAGCCCTAGCACATATGCAACTAGCATCACGTATATCTATGCATAACAGTTATTCGCAAGTGATAATTCGATTGATTGAATATTTCGTTCAATGAGTTCGATTTGTTAGAAACGTATGTTACACCCAAAATGCGATTAAAAAGGGTTCAAGTATACTCACAATGCGTATTTAGCGAGAATGCAACTTGATTGGGTCGGTTACGGGTTTGTCGGAATTGCGAGGAGTCGAGAAAAAGGGTCTTGGAGCGTGTCTGGTCGAGTGGGAGCTGTCACATCACTTGAACAGTGGTGTGGCAGGCTATTTATAGGCGAAAAAGAGGAGAAGGGAGTCACAGGTCCGGATTGCCCATCCGTCCGGATTGCTGTCCGTCCGGATTGCTATCCGTGCGGATGGCTATCCGTCCGGATGGCTATCCTGACGCGATGAATTTCTCTGTTTTTGATCGCTTAGATAGTTTTCGAAGTACGCGCTTTTCATTGTAAATTTATATTATTATTATATATGTATATATATCACTAAGGGTCGTATTTACGTATCCATATTCCAAAGTTTCGATATAACCTTCGGTTTCCAATTCGAGTATGCGATTATTAGCGACGTTTCACGGCCATCAAAGAGGGTAGTATAGGTCCTTTCTCGACGTCATCGCGAACGTTATTGCGAGTTGTGCCACAATGACTGACGGGGTACCATTCACTCGTTTTGTCATCATCGTCACGACGACTGGAGTTATAGCACTCACCCGAGAGTCTTTGTAAGCGTTAATTGTCTGCGTTCGACACATCACGACCACTGAGAAGGGTAGAATAGGTCCTCACTCAATGCCTCCGTGAGTGTTAGTGTTTGTGCTAATAGTATAGCGATGTTGTATTTCGAACATATGCGAATATCCTTCGAATAGCGATATATACGATATAGTTACATTATGATCCGAATCTCTGGTGCTAGGCGTAATGAGTATAACGAGTAGTAACAATGCACGAAAGTGCGGGTTGTTACATTCAAGGTCTCTATTTGACTTAACCTTGTACTTTTGCAAAGTGTGTTTTATATATTTGGTGTGCATAATATTTATTTGAGTGTAAATGTTGATATGTGTTGCATGTTGTTAGTATCTGATGGTAGGCTTATTTAAAATGAAAACCTTTGGCCGGAAACACCCCACCCGAAAACATCCTCCCCTGTGAAAACACCCCTTAGCGAAAACACTTGTGTTTTAGTCAAGAGAGTGACCGACGAAATCAAAGATGGGCCTTGGCCCAGCGTCGAATGTTTTAGTTCCGTTTATAACTCTTACGCGGAAACCGTATTCGGAAAAACGTCGAGCAAACCCTAATCACCTCCCCATCTTTCTCTCATTATTCCTTGAACCGACGGCTACCATCTCCGCATTGGAAATCAAATTTTTCACCGGTTTGATCATTCCTGTTCGGTTAGTGTTTCCTGCATATATATTTAACTTTAGTTCTGCATGGATGTTCATGGTGTCTTGATTTCGTTATGCATGATAAGATCGATTATAGATGGTTCTAGGGTTGATATGATTGAGTGATTATTATTGCATGATATGAATGTAATCAGAAATTGAAAGCATGTTAAATTGCAAGCAGTGTTCGAATGGGTGATAGGGTATTCATAACTAGGGTTCATGATAGATAGTCGGTACTGCGATGTTTTTGTTATGCTGATTGGTAATATCATTGACTATTTTGATTAGATATATGACCGAATGATTACTGGTAAAGTGAGGCAGTAGTAATCGGTTAAAGTTCTAGGTTGGGTGACTGTTGTCAACGATGATGTAACTGACGAAGACCAACCATCCGATGGAAACACTCCCCGACGAAAACCACTGAGGGATTTCGCCAGTTAGGGGATTTCGCCAAATGGACTTTATTGGTTCAGCAAACACATGCACCTTATTTAATATCTGACAATCTCTAACAAAAATTGGGCCCGACAAACTTCTAAAACATTCACAGTTAATTGGACCTTTCAAACTAGTGGACTGTTATTTCATTTTACATGCATTTCATTGGACCGATTTATTTATTCAATCGACACACATGGGTCTGTGATATGTTTCACATGCAAACATTGATCAACTCAATTTTCAAAATACATGGGCCACATATCTTTACACTAATTGGGCCTTCACATTAATTGCTTTATCACATGTGTTAATGATTGGCACATGAAATTGAATTGTATGTTAGTGGCAGATTCGATGTGTGTGTATGTGCATGGAGTCAAAGTATGATTTATAATCAATGTTGAAAATGAATATGGCGGCCATGTGATCAAATCAAATCATATAGGCATTTAGAGATGTTGTCAGTAGGGATATCATGTGCATTGAATGATGAGTTGCATGATTCGATTACTCCTTAGATTTCATGATTTAATTGATGTTCGGATCACGGATATAAACATTGAACACATGATTTGGATTTATGCTTGAACCAAATACCTTAACAGTTTATATATATATATATATATGCTTTGTTTGGGCCGATGTTTGTTACTTATTCGATACTGTATGATCATGAATGATACGTGAACTATGTGGATATAAACTGATTGTGAATACGTGCATAATTATAGGCCTTAACTGATTAATTGGAACCAAGTAATTAATCAAACCTAGCAAACCAAGGTGAGTTCACACTCTTACCAAGGCATGGGATTCCCGGGGTTGGGAATGGGGTTAAATGATTACTTGTACTTTCATCGTTACTGGAATACGTACCACTGACCTCGTTAGGGGAAGGTCACTTATAGATACAGCTAGACTAGTAACACATGGGAAGCCCCCACAAATCTTCGCAAACATGCCTGGAATGGCCGCGATACGAACACTAATCTTCGCAAACATGCCTGGAATGGCCGCGATACGAATACTAATCTTCGCACACATGCCTGGAATGCCGCGATACGAATACTAAACTTCGCAAACATGCCTGGAGGGCCGCGATACAAATACAACTAGTCTAGAATACATGGGAAACCCCCACAAATCTTCGCAAGCATGCCTGGAAGGCCGCGATACAAATAAATACAATACATAGTTTACTAAACAAACATACGGTTTACGAAACGAATACTATAACTAAACAACCAACTGTGAACTCGCTCAACTTTGTTGTTGACTCGTTGTTACATGCCTTGCAGGTCGTTAGGTACTCATGGAGCTTGCACGGGGAGGCACAGTCGTTGTGGGACATGGATCGTGGATGCCATGTTAAACGTTTATGACATTTCAAACTTATTACTTATGTTGGGTTTTACATTTATGCTTCCGCCAAACATTGATACTATACTTTTGTTTTGAACACCTTTTCATATTGTTTGGTTGAATTACATTTACTCATTACATTGTTCAATATGACTGGTGGCTTGATCCTGGTCAGTCACGCCTCCAAGCGATGATACTCCGCGTGTGGATTTTGGGGGTGTGACAGATTGGTATCAGAGCCATTGGTTATAGTGAACTTGGTTTTAATAAGGGGAAAAAGTTTTTGTTAAAACCAGACTATAACCTGAACAGTGCTCAACGATCCACAACGATGCTTCGCTCCACGTGCAAGACTCGACATTCTAGGTGATATGATTTATGTTTACATTGCCTACTTGCTAGATTACATAGAACTTTGCTCATGGTATGCTTAGATGAACGTAACAACTACTATTTGAAATCTTGTATGCTCACACCCTTCTGTCATTCCACACTTGCGTATTGATACGACACACTTCTCACTTGTGTTCTCTTACTTGTGAAGATCATGAGTGGACGCGTTAACATGACACAAGCCCAGCTGACGACTTTGATCAACCAACAAGTTGCTGCGACACTTGCAGCCGCACAAGCAGGAGGTATACCCTGCAGTCGTAACTCACATTAGGATCTTTAGATCCTACACTCCTAAGCCAACTCTTGTGTTTAAGCTTGTCCTGATTCTTATACACGACAGGTCAGCACGCTCATCCACCTGTATGCATATTCAAGACGTTCATGGACTGTCGTCCTAATAATTTCAGTGGCACTGAAGGAGCCGTTGGACTCCTCCATTGGTTTGAAAAGCTCGAGTCCGTATTTGAGATGTGTGAATGCCCTGAGGCTCGCAGGGTGAAGTACGCCACTGGTACTCTAGAAGGCACTGCGCTAACTTGGTGGAACGCGCAAGTTCAGATGCTGGGGCTGGCGGCTGCTAATGCCACCCCATGGAATGATCTAAAGGAACTGATCAAACGTGAACACTGTAGTCGTGATAACATCCACAAGCTGGAAGTGGAGTTCTTTAACCTGAAGATGACGGGGTCAGAGATAGAAGCGTACACGAAACGATCCAACGAACTGGCAGTGTTATGTCCAACTATGGTGGATCCTCCCATCTAACGCATTGAGCTGTACCTCAAAGGCTTATGTAACAACTCTCATTAAAAATTCCTAATTATTATTTTAATTGTCCAAATAGGAAACCCTAATTGAGAAACCCAAGTAATTCTGAACAAACCCTAAAATTTTCAGAACAATCGGAATCAGGATTAGGGCCCCTAAAACTCAGGGGGGGTAAAACCCTAGTTATGATTATCTAAATAAAACGTTATTGGAACTGAATTTGCATGCAACGTTGACTCACCTAGGCTACCTGAGACACGAGGCTACCCTAGGCAAGGGGGTATGCCCCGCGACACGTGACAGGGACGGAGGAAACCTCCTTGACACGCGGGCGGTGTCAATTTGGGGTATAAATACAGGGGCTTGGGACTTGAATTGTTTGTATATTTCGACGTTAAAACTCACTTCATACACTGAGTTATCGTAGAATTATTACAAAAACACACACGATTCACGAAGTGCTGCCGCAAGTCAGGGTAATAACTCGATCGCTAATACGATTCAATGTCCGATCGATTAAACTATCCAATGGATGTTTAAGTGCTGCCAACATTAGGGTTTATGCTTTGTCATTCGTTGTTAATTCAATGGATGTTTAAGTATCGCACTTTGTCATTCGTTGTGAAGGTTTTAATCTCGTGAGTTATCGTAAATGCTGTATTAAGTTACTAACCTAGTTTGTGTGCATTATTATTTAAACTAAGTTATCAAGGCTAATCAGTAGGCTAAGCTCTGTTCGAAATTAAATCTGCAATGTGAGTCATTCTCTTTTTATCAAATCTATTTACAAAAGCATGTTTATTTCAAAGTTATAATTACAGGGATTAAGTCTTTGTAATCACCAAACGTACAGCCGGTATGTGGGGTTTTGTATACATTACTTGATAATCGTCACCATTGGGGCAGCCAATGGGGGATATGACCATAGTCACAGATCCGGTCGAGTGACAAATACCGTGGGTAGTTGGTTTGATATCAGGAACATTGTAATCGCTCTTAATACTGTAAATTATAACAAAAGCGTCGTTTTATTAAAAAGAATGATTCACTCAGTATTTCCCCCTGACAAAACCTTTTTCAAACAAGTTTCAGGTGATCTGTTGTGATCCAGGAAAAGTGCCGTGAAGCACTACAAGCTTAAGGAAGTGGCTCAGTATAAAAATAAGGAAACATGTTTTATAAAATAAAAGATTTCTTTGTGAAATCTCAAGATTGTAAATTACCGAGTTTTATCCCGAGTGGTGAAATAAAATAATCGGGAAATATTTTAGTTTTTAAAAGATCCTGAAGAAACTTCCGCTGTTAAATAAATACCACGGGATTTTCTATCCCGCAGCTCCTAAAACTGGTTAAACCGGGTCGGGGGCCGTGACAGCTTAGTACCAGAGATTCAAAGCCATGTGACTGCTGCTAACCTTGCTACCATTCAAGATGTTACTCGTCCTGCTCATCGTCTCACGGACCAGGCAGTGGAACAGAACAAGCTGCCTAAACGTATCGGTGCTACTGCTACTACTACTTCTGCTACTCCCAGTGACAACAAACGAAAGTGGGATGGAACCTCTAGCAAGGGTTCGACTACGGTTCAGTCCCAGGAACAGCAGCGAAAGATCGATGACTACTAGAGTCCTGGTCAGCAATCTTCTGGTAGTCAAGGGCAGGGTGGATATCGAGGAAATCACCCAAAGTGCAATAGATGCAACAGACACCATAGTGGTCAGTGCAACAAGGGTCGTTGTCAGAGGTGTCTCAAGATGGGGCATGAAGCCAAAGATTGTAGAAGCTCACGTCCTGCAAACCAGAACCGACAACAGCAGCCACAAGCTCCACAGAATCAGCAGCAACAGCAGGGTAACAAGGGATGCTATCAGTGTAGTGCTGAAGGTCACTTCAAGAGACACTGCCCACAGTTGAACCAGAACCAGAATCAGAACCACAACCAAGGAAACGGGAACAATAGTGGAGACAACAACGGGGGTAATAACGACGGCAATGGTGCCAGGGGTCGAGTGTTTGTGATTGGTCAGAATGATGCTAGGAATGACCCCAACATTGTGATGGTTTCGACATCGTTATTGGTATGGATTGGCTACCTCAACATCGAGCAAAGATTCTTTGCAAAGAAAAGATTGTCCGCATTCCTCGTGCTGGTTAAGAACCTTTGGTAGTTCATGGTGACAAGCTCCTGGAGCAGCACCTATAGCTCGAGCACCTTACCACTTAGCTCCAACTGAACTGGAAGAATTGTCTAAGCAATTGCAAGAACTCTTGAATAAGGGTTTCATTCGTCCTAGCTCTTCGCCCTGGGGAGCTCCAGTATTATTTGTGAAGAAGAAAGACGGTACCTTCCGCATGTGCATAGATTACCGAGAACTGAACAAGGTGACTGTGAAGAATCGCTATCCTCTTCCACGCATCGATGACTTATTCGACCAGTTGCAAGGGTCGAGCTATTACTCGAAGATTGACCTGAGGTCATGCTACCATCAACTGAGAGTCCGGGATGAGGACGTCTCCAAAACAGCATTCAGAACTCGCTACGGCCACTACGAGTTTCTAGTCATGCCATTCGGGCTAACAAACACGCCTGCGGTCTTCATGGATCTTATGAACAGAGTGTGCAAGCCCTATCTGGATAAGTTTGTTATTGTATTTATCGACGACATTTTGATCTACTCCAAGAGCCGGGAGGAACACGAGCAACATTTACGACTTATATTGGAACTCCTCCGAACAGAACAGTTGTACGCTAAGTTTTCGAAATGCGACTTTTGGCTTCGGGAAGTCCACTTTCTAGGCCACGTGGTAAACAAGGATGGGATTCATCCAAGGTAGACTCGATCAAGAACTGGCCTGCACCTCGTACACCAACAGAAATCCGCCAATTCTTGGGTTTGGCGGGCTATTACAGAAGGTTCATCAAGGACTCCTCCAAGATTGCACAACCCCTCACCTCACTAACTCAGAAAGGCGTTATCTACCATTGGGGTAATACACAGGAATCAGCATTCCAGCACTTAAAGGATAGACTTTGTAGCGCGCCTATTCTTTCATTGCCAGAGAGCACAGACGATTTTGTGGTCTATTGCGACGCATCCATTCAGGGTCTTGGATGTGTGTTGATGCAACGTGACAAGGTTATTGCATATGCGTCACGTCAACTTAAAGTTCATGAAAGGAATTACACTACACGTGATTTAGAGCTGGGAGCTGTTGTTTTCGCGCTCAAGATATGGAGACATTACTTGTACGGTACCAAGTGCACCATTTACACCGATCACAAGAGTCTCGAGCATATCTTCAAGCAGAAATAGTTGAACATGCGACAACGTCGATGGGTCGAGCTACTGAATGATTACGAATGTGCCATCAAGTACCATCCGGGCAAAGCAAATGTTGTGGCCGACGCCCTCAGTCGAAAAGATACTACACTCCAATGCGTGCGAGCATTACAACTTACCATCCAGTCTAGCCTTCCTACACAGATACGAGATGCTCAGGTAGAAGCATTGAAACCAGAAAACGTCAGGGTTGAAGCTCTACGCGGCTCAAGGCAACAGTTGGAATAAAAGGCGGACGACGCCTACTATGTAACGGGATGCATCTGGGTCCCACTCTACGGCAACTTACACGAGCTTGTAATGGATGAAGCTCATAAGTCTTGCTACTCAGTACATCCTGGTTCGGATAAGATGTACCACGACTTGAAAACTACATATTGGTGGCCTAGCATGAAAGCTCATATAGCAACTTACGTTAGCAAGTGTTTGACTTGTGCGAGAGACAAAGCGGAATATCAGAAACCATCGGGCCTACTCCAACAACCAGAGATACCACAATGGAAATGGGAGCAAATTTCCATGGATTTCGTTACTGGCCAGCCTAGATCTCAACGTGGTAACGATACTATTTGGGTGATCGTGGACCGACTCACAAAGTCTGCACACTTCTTGGCTATCAAAGAAACAGACAAGTTCTCTACTTTAGCAGACGTTTACTTGAAGGGAGTGGTTTCGAGGCACGGGGTGCCCACCTCTATTATTTACGATCGTGATGCACGTTTCACTTCAGAACTTTGGCAAGCGATGCACAAATCCTTCGGCTCACGATTAGACATGAGCACAACTTATCACCCTCAGACGGATGGGCAGTCTGAACGCACCATCCAGACCCTTGAAGACATGCTTAGGGCATGTGTGATTGACTTTGGCAATGGTTGGGAAAAACATCTGCCACTAGTGGAATTCTCGTATAATAACAGTTACCACGCCAGCATTTGGGCCGCTCCATTTGAGGCATTGTACGGGCGTAAATGCCGATCACCTCTTTGTTGGGCAGAGGTGGGGGATAGTCAGATCACTGGCCCAGAACTTGTGGTAGACACAACAGAAAGTATTGCTCAAATACGACAACGAATGGTGGCAGCTCGTGACCGTCAGAAAAGCTACGCCGATAAGGGTAGGAAACCTCTAGAATTCCAGGTCGGGGATCGGGTTCTACTCAAAGTCTCACCCTGGAAGGGTGTGGTTCGTTTTGGAAAAGGGGGCAAACTTAATCCGCGAAATGTCGGACCGTTCGAAATCATTGAGAAGATAGGCAAAGTAGCCTACAAACTAAACCTGCCCGCAGAACTTAGTGCAGTTCACAACGTTTTTCACGTGTCGAATCTAAAGAAGTGTATGTCAGATGAGACCCTCATAGTTCCTTTGAAGGAGCTCACTATCGACGATCAGTTGCGATTCGTCGAGGAACCAGTTGAAATCATGGACCGAGATGTTAAGGTCCTCAAGCACACCAGAATACCTCTTGTACGAGTTCGTTGGAACTCCCGTCGTGGCCCAGAGTTCACCTGGGAACGAGAAGATCAGATGAAACTCAAGTATCCCCAGTTGTTCGGAAATAGTGCAACCACTACTGAGGCTGAAGCTACTACGGAATTTCGGGACGAAATTCCAAACCAACGGGGGGATGATGTGACACCCCAGGAAAACCAGGAAACAACACAACATAACTAGCTTCCTCAGTAACCGCATGCTAAATTTCGGGACGAAATTTCTTTCAAGTTGGGGATAATGTGACAACCCGAGTTTTCAAGGTCTCTATTTGACTTAACCTTGTACTTTTGCAAAGTGTGTTTTATATATTTGGTGTGCATAATATTTATTTGAGTGTAAATGTTGATATGTGTTGCATGTTGTTAGTATCTGATGGTAGGCTTATTTAAAATGAAAACCTTTGGCCGGAAACACCCCACCCGAAAACATCCTCCCCTGTGAAAACACCCCTTAGCGAAAACACTTGTGTTTTAGTCAAGAGACTGACCGACGAAATCAAAGATGGGCCTTGGCCCAACGGCGAATGTTTTAGTTCCGTTTATAATTCTTATGCGAAAACCGTATTCGGAAAAACGTTGAGCAAACCCTAATCACCTCCCCATCTTTCTCTCATTATTCCTTGAACCGACGGCTACCATCTCCGCATTGGAAATCAGATTTTTCACCGGTTTGATCATTCCTGTTCGGTTAGTGTTTCCTGCATATATATTTAACTTTAGTTCTGCATGGATGTTCATGGTGTCTTGATTTCGTTATGCATGATAAGATCGATTATAGATGGTTCTAGGGTTGATATGATTGAGTGATTATTATTGCATGATATGAATGTAATCAGAAATTGAAAGCATGTTAAATTGCAAGCAGTGTTCGAATGGGTGATAGGGTATTCATAACTAGGGTTCATGATAGATAGTCGGTACTGCGATGTTTTTGTTATGCTGATTGGTAATATCATTGACTATTTTGATTAGATATATGACCGAATGATTACTGGTAAAGTGAGGCAGTAGTAATCGGTTAAGGTTCTGGGTTGGGTGACTGTTGTCAACGATGATGTAACTGACGAAGACCAACCATCCGATGAAAACACTCCCCGATGAAAACACTGAGGGATTTCTCCAGTTAGGGGATTTCGCCAAATGGACTTTATTGGTTCAGCAAACACATGCACCTTATTTAATATATGACAATTTCTAACAAAAATTGGGGCCGACAAACTTCTAAAACATTCACATTTAATTGGGCCTTTCAAACTAGTGGACTGTTATTTCATTTTACATGCATTTCATTGGACCGATTTATTTATTCAATCGACACACATGGGTCTGTGATATGTTTCACATGCAAACATTGATCAACTCAATTTTCAAAATACATGGGCCACATATCTTTACACTAATTGGGCCTTCACATTAATTGCTTTATCACATGTGTTAATGATTGGCACATGAAATTGAATTGTATGTTAGTGGCAGATTCGATGTGTGTGTATGTGCATGGAGTCAAAGTATGATTTATAATCAATGCTGAAAATGAATATGGCGGCCATGTGATCAAATCAAATCATATAGGCATTTAGAGATGTTGTGAGTAGGGATATCATGTGCATTGAATGATGAGTTGCATGATTCGATTACTCCTTAGATTTCATGATTTAATTGATGTTCGGATCACTGATATAAACATTGAACACATGATTTGGATTTATGCTTGAACCAAATACCTTAACAGTTTATATATATATGCTTTGTTTGGGCCGATGTTTGTTACTTATTCGATACTGTATGATCATGAATGATACGTGAACTATGTGGATATAAACTGATTGTGAATACGTGCATAATTATAGGCCTTGACTGATTAATTGGAACCAAGTAATTAATCAAACCGAGCAAACCAAGGTGAGTTCACACTCTTACCAAGGCATGGGATTCCCGGGGTTGGGAATGGGGTTAAATGATTACTTGTACTTTCATCGTTACTGGAATATGTACCACTGACCTCGTTAGGGGAAGGTCACTTATAGATACAGCTAGACTAGTAACACATGGGAAGCCCCCACTAATCTTCGCAAACATGCCTGGAATGGCCGCGATACAAACACTAATCTTCGCAAACATGCCTGGAATGGCCGCGATACGAATACTAATCTTCGCACACATGCCTGGAATGGCCGCGATACGAATACTAAACTTCGCAAACATGCCTAGAGGGCCGCGATACAAATACAACTAGTCTAGAATACATGGGAAACCCCCACAAATCTTCGCAAACATGCCTGGAAGGCCGCGATACAAATAAATATGATACATAGTTTACTAAACAAACATACGGTTTACGAAACGGATACTATAACTAAACAACCAACTGTGAACTCGCTCAACTTTGTTATTGACTCGTTGTTACATGCCTTGCAGGTCGTTAGGTACTCATGGAGCTTGCACGGGGAGGCACAGTCGTTGTGGGACATGGATCGTGGATGCCATGTTAAATGTTTATGACATTTCAAACTTATTACTTATGTTGGGTTTTACATTTATGCTTCCGCTAAACATTACTATACTTTTGTTTTGAACACCTTTTCATATTGTTTGGTTGAATTACATTTACTCATTACATTGTTCAATATGATTGGTGGCTTGATCCTGGTCAGTCACACCTCCAAGCGGTGATACTCCGCGTGTGGATTTTTGGGGGTGTGACAACTTTCACAATCCTTATAGTACGTTATGGCGTCTACTAATCACATACATCATTATCATAAAGAAGTTGCATCAACTTAACAAGTATTGATGTAAAAAACCATAGCTAAACTCACTTAGGCATTTCATCGAACACATTGTGTGCGTATCATTTGTTTAGCACAACGTACAAGCATCCTAAACACAATTTCCAAAGTTCTCTCATGGATGAACATAAACATCCTACTATTTTGAAATCTACCATTCAAATCATGAGCACATAGTTCTAAATCAATTATTCATAACGATTTCATCAATCAACTATCAAATTAACATATAAAAGTTCACAATTGTTAAACATTACTTGACATGCAAGTGGGTTTTGCCCTAATCATGCTTATATTCGAAATTTAGCATCTATTGATGTCTAGACCTTCATAGCAACCATTAATCATACTGAATTTTGTATTACATTCACGAATTACACAAAACCCATATAATCAAACATCATCAAATCACAAATTTTCACTTACTTGAGATCAAGAACACTTAGATAATCAGGATTCTTAGTTCATGCATTCGATTCTTCAATAATTTGGCTTTCAATTGATGGGATTTTGTGATTTAGGGTTTTGAGAGGGAAGGAGTTCTCCCCCTGGATCCTCACGATCGCACACACACACCAGACTAGTCTGGTTTATTTTTTTTTGTCATGTTTTAATTCCATATTTACATATCTAGTCCCTCACCTTTTAATCCCCATTCACTTTAGTCATTTACCTTTTAACTTAACCATCATTCTTTTACTAACTTTCATATATTTTCCATTTAAAACATCACTACCATTATACTTTTAGGTCATATGAGAATTTGGGGTGTTACAAGTCTACCCCCCTTAAAGAAGGTTTCGTCCCCGAAACCTGAATACGTACCGAATAATTCTGGGTAATTTTCTCGCATTTCATCCTCCGCTTCCCATGTAATATCCGATCCTTTTCGATGTTGCCATTGGACCAGCACTTGCCGAACGAATTTGTTGCGGAGTTGCTTTACTTTAAAATCCTTTATTGCGATGGGCTTTTCAATGTAATTTAATTTCTCATCCACTTCAATATCATCCAAAGGTACGTATGCGGACTCATCCGTGAGGCACTTTCGCAAATGCGACACATGAAAGGTGTTATGAATCCCATACAACGCGGGTGGTAATTCTAACAGATACGCCACTGCCCCGACCCGGGCGAGTATTTTGAATGGCCCGATGTATCGAGGGCCTAGCTTCCCGCATTTACGAAAACGGATTATCCCCTTCCATGGAGAGACCTTTAGTAACACATGATCTCCCACTTGAAATTCAATTGGTCGCCTTCGTCGATCCGCATATGACTTTTGTCTATCTTGCGCTGCTTTTATTCTTGATCTAACCATATCAATCTTTTCATTCGTCTTGGCTACTACTTGTTTTGACGCGAGTTCTCGTTGACCCACTTCCCCCCAACAAACCGGAGTCCTGCATTTCCTTCCATAAAGCATTTCGTAGGGGGCCATTTTTATGCTGTTATGATAACTATTATTATATGAAAACTCTACCAAGGGTAGATGATCATCCCAGCTCCCCCCAAAATCCATGACACACGCTCTTAACATATCAACTAATGTTTGTATAGTTCGTTCCGATTGACCATCGGTTTGAGGATGGTAGGCGGTGCTAATATGTAACTGGGTTCCCAATTCTTCATGAAACTTCCTCCAGTAACGGGATGTGAACCGGGTGTCTCGGTCGGATACTATAGACACCGGAACCCCATGTCGGGATATAATCTCGTTCATATAAACTTCCGCCATCCTTTCTGAGTTATAAGTTTCCCGAATGGGTAAGAAATGTGCACTTTTGGTCAGTCAATCAACGACCACCCATATTGCATCGTGCCCTTTTCTTGTCTTGGGAAGCTTAGTCACCAAATCCATCGTTACATGTTCCCACTTCTAAACCGGTATCTCCAATGGTCGTAATTTCCCATACGGTCTTTGGTGTTCGGCCTTTACTTGGGAACAAGTCAAACACTTAGCCACATACTTGACAATATCTCTTTTCATTCCCAGCCACCAATAATTCGTCCTCAAGTCTCGATACATTTTTGTATCTCCTGGATGGACGGAGTATCGAGACTTGTGTGCCTCATTCAAAAGTAATTCTTTCACATCACATTCCCGAGGTATCCAGATTCAACCATACCTTGTTTTTATGCCATTCACATACTCAATTAACTCGTGGATAAATCCTTTCGTTCTTTCTTTCTTTGAGTCCTTGGCATTCAAGGACTTAATTTGGGCCTCTCGTATTTCTTCAAGGAGTTTGGAAGTGACTACCATTTTCCTTGATCTTACCCGAATCGGGGGCGGGTACTCCTTTCGACTTAGAGCATCTGCCACTACGTTAGCCTTCCCGGGGTGATAGTGGATATCACAATCATAATCCTTGATAAGCTCCAACCATCTTCGTTGCCTCATATTAAGATCTTTTTGTTCGAAAAAATATTTGAGGCTTTTGTGATCCGAGAAGATTGTACACTTCACCCCGTATAGGAAATGTCTCCATATCTTCAAGGCGAACACGACCGCCGCCAACTCTAGATCGTGGGTTGGGTAATTATTTTTGTGTTGCTTAAGTTGCCTTGAAGCGTAGGCAACGACTTTACCCCTTTGCATTAGTACACACCCAAGACCCTGATGGGAGGCATCAGTATATACCACCAAATCATCCGTTCCATCCGGTAATGTCAACACAGGAGAACTTGAGAGTTTTTCTTTCAGTGCCTAAAACGCTTTTTCTTGTTCTTCGCCCCATAAAAACTTCTCACTTTTCTTCGTTAACTTTGTCATGGGCGCGGCTAGTTTGGAGAAATCCTGGATAAATCTCCTGTAATAACCAGCCAAGCCCAAAAAGCTTCTTATCTCGCTTGGATTCTTCGGGGGTACCCAATTCATCACAGCCTTTACTTTGGATGGGTCCACATGAACACCGTCCGCATTGATTACATGACCCAAAAATTGTACTTCTCTCAGCCAAAAGGCGCATTTTGAGAACTTTGCATATAACCTTTCCTTGCATAGCGTCTCTAGCACATCACGTAAGTGTGAAGCATGCTCTGCTTCACTTCGGGAGTACACTAGTATATCCTCGATAAAAACGATTACATACTTATCAAGCATAGGCCGACACACCCGATTTATTAGATCCATAAATGCAGCTGGCGCGTTTGTTAAGCCGAAGGACATTACTAAGAACTCGTAATGTCCATACCGCGTTCGAAATGCAGTCTTCGGCACATCTTCTTCTCGTACACGCAGTTGGTGATAACCCGACCGCAGATCGATTTTTGAAAACCAACTTGCCCCTTGTAGCTGGTCAAATAGGTCATCGATTCTGGGTAACGGGTAACGATTCTTCACCGTCAACTTGTTCAATTCTCGATAGTCGATGCACATTCACATCGAACCATCTTTCTTCTTCACGAATAATACGGGCGCTCCCCATGGTGAAACACTTGGTTTAATGAAACCCTTATCGAGCAACTCTTGAAGTTGTGTCATCAATTCTTTCATTTCAGTCGGGGCCAACTGATAAGGAGCTTTAGCTATCGGTTTTGCACTCGGATTAAGCTTTATCTTGAATTCTACTTCCCGCTCGGGCGGAAGCCCCGGTAAATCTTCCAGAAACACATCCGGATATTCGTTCACTACTTTCACATCTTCAAGCTTTGGGACACCTCGATTGGTGTCAATCACGTAAGATAGATACGCCTTACCTCCGTTCTTCACATGTTTGATGGCTTTGACTATAGAACACAATTTCGAATTGATGACCCTATCTCCTTGAACACTTACCCGTTCCCCCCCCCCCCCCCGAGGTTACTACATGAATGACTTTCTTTTCGCATTGAATTTCAGCGTGGTTTCGGGCTAGCTAATCCATTCCTACAACTACTTTAAATTCCCCCATGTACATCGGGACAAGATCTATACTAAATTCCTCATCTTCGATTAAGATCTTACAGTTTCTACAGATATCATGTAACAAATAGCTTTTACTATTAGCAACTTCCACTTCTAAGGGTACTAACATCTTTTCAAGCTTAAATGATGGATGAACTAACAATTCATTAGAAATAAATGACCTACTAGCCCCGGAATCAAATAATACATTCATAGGCATAGAATTAACCAAGAATATACCTGAAACCACATCCGGGCTAGTCTTAGCTTCATCCGAGGTTAACTGGAACATCCTCCCTCGAGCCTTGGAAGACTCATCCTTCTTTCCATCCTTTTTTGCCCCTGGTTGGAGTTTTGGACATTCCGCTTTAATGTGCCCCGTTTGATTACAATTGTAACACGTTTTTGAGTTTTCGGGGCACCTATAATACGGATGTCCCTCTTGCCCACATTTGTAGCATCCTTTCTTTCCCAACAAACATTCACCCGAATGATGTTTCCCACATGTCTTGCAAGTTGGAATCCCACTACTTGTCTTCCCTTTCCTATTTTGATCTTGATATTTTGCCTTTTTCGATGGGTTAGTGTTGGTAGGCTTCTCTGCCACCCTTTTCTCTCCCCGTTCGACCTGCCTTCTTAACTCACTCTCCCTATCTCTTGCCCAGTCGATTAATTCATTCAATGTTGCACACTTGGAGGGATTTACGAACTCCCGATATTCAGCCTTTAACATAGCATGATAACGTATGATTTTCAACCTGTCAGCCCCCACTATCTCCCCACAAAATTTCACCTTCTCGAGGAACTTATTCGTTATTTCATCAATCGTTTCATCCTTTTGTCGAAGACGTAAGAAGTCTTCTTGAATCTTATAAAGTGCGGATTGTGGGCTATGATATTTCAGAAATGGCTCCTTGAACTCTTGCCATGTTAACGTTTGCACTTTGTCATCCCCCAATTCCTTTGAATGTGTGTCCCACCAATCCTTTGCTTGGAGTTGTAGGAGGCCCGTAGCAAACATCACTTGATCCTCCACTTCACATCTACTTCTTACAAACACTTCCTCGGTACTTGAAATCCATCTTTGACAAGCTATCGGATCAATTTCTCCTTTGTACGGCAAAGGGTTACATGCCATGAATTCCTTGTACGTGCACCTTTGAGTACTTTTCTTTGTTTGCAGTTCGCTAATCATCTCCTTTAGTTCTTCCACCTTGGTCGTTACTAGAGTATCGACTACTCCCAATACTTGACCTTCCACCTCTTGAGCTAGTCGGGAATTACTAGCTTCAATCACTTTCTCTACTTCTTCTAAAATCATTTCTCTCATTTCATTTCGGCGTGCATCATCGTCATCGTTTACATTTACCGCATCAGCCATCTACATAAAACATTCATTATATCCATTAGGTTTCATTTCATACTTCCCATCATC
Organism: Helianthus tuberosus; assembly: GCA_030545235.1. Taxonomy (NCBI): domain Eukaryota; kingdom Viridiplantae; phylum Streptophyta; class Magnoliopsida; order Asterales; family Asteraceae; genus Helianthus; species Helianthus tuberosus. Next base: position 157,956,224 of record CM060418.1, on the reverse strand, counting down.
ACGTTTTAACATTATTTTATCATAACACGTTCCATTAATCATTCATACTTCATGCCTTATCGTCATTGACGATCGTATTGTATCATATCGACCGAATCCTTCATTCATAACAAACTTTCCTTTCCATCATTCACATGTACTTTTCCTTCATCATTTGATTATAAATCTTGCCTTAAATATTGTTTATAAGGTCTTTAAAATCAATTGGAACAACTCCTGCATTCAAGATCGTCGAAACAAAACAAAAAAATAAATTTTCGGAATCAGGGGGCTAGACGCTACACCTAGGGGCTAGACGCTACACCTAGCCCCCTTTTTGAAAGCAAGTTCCTTTATTTTTGTTGCTGCACTTGCCCAGCTAAAACTTTTATCAAAACCAAACTTAAAATCAACATAACTTATGATCCGTAAGTCCGATTTAACCGATTCTTTTTTTCTACGCGTCCGTAATTTAATTGCGGACCCGTTTAGCATATTCATTAGCCGTATAACTCGGTTTTAAGAACAAATAAGCTATAAATCCCATTCTATTTCTAACTACAACATAATAAATTTTACAATTTACTTACTTGCGTAGCGCTTCAGAACGAACACACCTTCATACGAGCTTTTGGTTTGAGTTCAAGCATTTGACTTAAATACTTGAATCCCTCAAACCTCGGCTCTGATACCAACTTGTGACGCCCACTTTTTCACCTTTGACATTTAACATGAACTTCATACAAATTTTTTATTTTTTTTTAAATTTTGACATGACCCATTCGTAAAGTAAACGATTTCCTGCTTTTTAACAAAATCATTCAAACTACATTCTACGACACTGTTCAAAAGATGTTAAAATTAACACCAACACATTTTACCCAAAGCATTCTATCCAAAATATCCAAAATAAAGTTTAAACTACTACGATCATCCTAAATACTAGTTTTTACATTTACATTAACAAAATGATTATGACCCATTTCACAAGATATCTTGAACCGGAAGCGCATAAAAGTCGACATTGTGTGTGTTCGGTCCGGGTGCGCCGCGATTAAGGATGGGATTTACCTATCATACATAACGACAAAACGATTGTTAGTTGTAATACATAACAATTCAAACCCTTTTATTTCTTAGCATTATTCGACCCATTAACATGACATGTTACTTTACTAACACCATTACTTCCATTCGAAAACATCCAACATACCGCTTTCCGACTCATTTGTAATGAATCGCTACATACCATATCTTTCAATATACTTACATCACTTAACCCGTTATGAACAAGTCTATTTCTAAACATTTCAACAATCATTCCACTTATCATTTCAAACCGTTTAGACGGGTCATTCCACATTCACTACATCATCCTCTTTTGAACATTTCTCGTTATAAACTCATAGCATCTAATCAATCATGATTCACAATGGAAATTTACACTAAACTCATAGTACCAAAAATTATTATTCATGAGTTTACAAATAGAGTACATAAAGTTCATATGAACTTACCGAAATCCTGAGATGTTTGTGCCTTCGAGTGACTTGCGCCTTCTTCCTTCTCCGTGCCTATATGTCATAATCTCATACTTTAGCTTTCATAAACATTACTTTCACAATCCTTATAGTACGTTATGGCGTCTACTAATCACATACATCATTATCATAAAGAAGTTGCATCAACTTAACAAGTATTCATGTAAAAAACCATAGCTAAACTCACTTAGGCATTTCATCGAACACATTGTGTGCGTATCATTAGTTTAGCACAACGTACAAGCATCCTAAACACAATTTCCATAGTTCTCTCATTGATGAACATAAACATCCAACTATTTTGAAATCTACCATTCAAATCATGAGCACATAGTTCTAAATCAATTATTCATAACGATTTCATCAATCAACTATCAAATTAACATATAAAACTTCACAATTGTTAAACATTACTGGACATGCAAGTGGGTTTTGCCCTAATCATGCTTATATTCGAAATTTAGCATCTATTGATGTCTAGACCTTCATAGCAACCATCAATCATACTGAATTTTGTATTACATTCACGAATTACACAAAACCCATATAATCAAACATCATCAAATCACAAATTTTCACTTACTTGAGATTAAGAACACTTAGATAATCAGGATTCTTAGTTCATGCATTCGATTCTTCAATAATTTGGCTTTCAATTGATGGGATTTTGTGATTTGGGGTTTTGAGAGGGAAGGAGTTCTCCCCCTGGATCCTCACGATCGCACACACACACTAGACTAGTCTGGTTTATTTTTTTGTCATGTTTTAATTCCATATTTACATATCTAGTCCCTCACCTTTTAATCCCCATTCACTTTAGTCATTTACCTTTTAACTTAACCATCATTCTTTTACTAACTTTCATATATTTTCCATTTAAAACATCACTACCATTATACTTTTAGGTCATATGAAAATTTGGGGTGTTACATCCTATAATCATCCTCCTCATAGGTGTAGTTGTAACCTCCTGAGTATTGATCCATAAGAATCACTTAGCAGACCACAACCAAGTCTCGAGATCAGAAAACAAAAATAAAAACGAAAATAGAGGCTGGACACGGCCCCGTGTTCAGTGGACACGGCCCCGTGTACATAATCTGTATCTAGGCGTTTTAATTAAAGTTACTGATTTCGTTGAGCACGGGGGCGTGTTCAGCGAGCACAGCCCCGTGTTCAAGCTACTGTATCTGGGTGTTTTATGAAAAAATATGCAGCACGGCCCGTGTTCAGTGAGCACGGCCCGTGTTCAGTGAATGCAAAACTAAATTAAAATACCGAAAAATGTGCACGCATTTTGAAAAGCTTTTTGAAAAACTGATTAGGCTGTCGATTTTAAGCTTTCTTAAAATCCTTGTGTCCCCGGCAACGGCGCCAAAAACTTGATGCGTGTGAAGTGTGTATATAAGTTTAAGTATATTTTAAGCCCTTTTACACTTTTTAGCCAAGTTTTAAATTTATGAAACACGATATTTACTAACACTAAACACACATATGGGCAAGTGCATCCATCGTGAGCGTAGTATAGTGTTGGTAAGATACCGAGGTCGTCCAAGGACACAAGAGCTTTTAGTACCGGTTTATCCTCAACGTCTAATCAAATCAAAAAGTTAGAAAAGGTTTTAAACTAAGAAAAATAAAACTAACTAAAATGCTGAAAAAAAAATAAAATAAAAACAGATAGACAAGATGAATCACTTAGCTCCGACTCGTGTATAGTGTAACCTTTGATTATTTCCATACTTTTGCACTTTTTAAGAGATTATCTTAGTTATTGTAGTAGGCCCCTCTTTTGAAGGTGACATTACCCTCAACCCAGTAGTTTGAGTCAGCAAGGATACAATCCTAAAGGGTCGGATTATTGAAAGATAATTAATTAAGTTATTAATGCGTAATGTGGTAGGCCCCTCTTTTGAAGGTGACGTTACCCTCGGCTAAGTAGTCTGAGTCAGCAGGGATACAGTCCTAAGTAGCCGAGTTAAAGTATTAATAGTAGCTTACATATGAGGGGATCAAAGAGTTTGGACCCCCGCCATCTGTAGGATCGATTTGACCGATCAAATGAGTCAATCCGAGTCAAAATACCACTGTTTATGAGGCGGAATCACACAAACAGGTTGAATCAAAGAGAATGGAGTAGAAATACACAGAATATCACTTTAAACACTGTTTCTCATTCATATATTGACTTGAAAATCCGGAAGCAGTTTGGTACAAACTTCTTGGAACTGATACAAATGAGAAACAACTAACACCTATTTATAGGCCCTAGGTTTCGCTTGAACCAGCCTCAAGCGAACCCTGATCATCTGAGTTCGCTTGAACTTGACAAGAATCACCTTCAAGCGAAACCCCTTAAACATAAACTTAAACTTACATTTTGACCCCTGTATTATACAATCATGACATATATAGACCCTAGACTTAAGACGTAGGCTTTAGACATCATGCACTAACAAACTCCCCCTTGGATACAGCCAGAGTCTTCAGTCTTGGTCTTCAGATCTCTTCACAGGGCCTTGAATCTTTCTTCTCTATGCTTCGGCTTCCTCTGCAATGCTTTTCTAATCTTCTCATTCTCGTCGACTCTCTTCTTTTCCTCAGCAGCCATTTTGAATTCCATTTATTTTCAGAATTAATTCCTTTCTGAAAACAAACAGATACTACACGTTGAAACTGCATGGCTTGCTCTCTATCTTCAGGCTTAAACCAGATCTTGTTAATAAATAGACATTCAATATCCTTTGCAGAGCAATTCATTAGCCACATAGGATCATATACAAAGATACCTCTGATCTCATTTCCAGCACGATATGTGATGATAGCTTCAGTCGTCAAACAACTGTACACCCATCCCATAAAACCTTTGTAAAACTCTTGTTACATCTTCGGTACTGGAATATTCTTCATCACTTTCGGCTTCTTAACATGTAAGATCATTTCTTCAATACCAGTAGCTGGATCTACCCTTTTCACCTTCTTAGGGTAGTGCGGCTTCCAAAGCCTAAAGTTCTTCAGAGATTCAAACTTCATCAAATCCCACATTCGTATATCATTCTTTCTCACTGGATAGGCCAACGTTCTGACTTGAGCAAGTTCTTCCACATCCCACCAGGGTAATGACATAATATCACATAAACGTTCAAAGTACTGAACCCCATACTCTCTTCGAATTGCATACGCATTCACTTGGGGAAAGAATCCCCAGCTAATGATATCTCCAAGTGAAACTTTACTACCTCTCTTGTAATACTTCAATGGCCTCTTGAACTTTCTTTCATTGCTCTGTCTGAACCATTTCTTACGTTCTTCTTTTAGAGGATCTTTTGTTGTGCCATTAAAGTTTTTGTCTTTGAGCATTTCATCAACTTTACACCTCAATTCATCTCTATTCTCTTCAGTAAATAACTCCATCAGAGTTGGAAATTCTGAAGTATCAACATTAACATTATCTTCATCTGTGCAGTCTTCTACTTCAACACGATCATAGAGATCTGCATCTTTCACATACTTATACTGATATTCAACCTCTTGATTCACGTCAAACGCATTCAACTCCTCTTCAAAATCAAATTTGAAATTAGGATCATCAGTACGCGTCAACTCTTTAATGTCATCCAACGTATATGTATGTCTAATCTCCCCCTCTTCAACTTCAGGTTCGATACGCAAGATCAGCTTTTCAACAGCTTCAACATTTTGATCACCAACAGTCTCCCCCTCTCCAGTTACATCCTCTGTCTCTTCATTCATTGCATCATTCATCAGATCATCCACAGTTTGTTCTTTAGACGTTTCAGTAACCGGAATCCCTGTTGCACCTTGATCATCATCGTTGTCATCTTTATTAGAACTACTTGCAGAATACACTTTCTCATCATCGTCATCATTATGATCATCTTCATCCTCTTCATCATCACTATCTTCAACAATACTTTCTTTCTCACAAATAGCAGGAATCGAAGAAATTGGTTGAGGATCTTCAACAGGAACTACTGCTAACACTATAGCCCCTTCCTCTGATGTACCTTCAGGTTCCTTTCCTTTCTTTTGCATCTCAGCATCTATAGCAGCTTGCTTCTGAGCTCTAACTTCTTCAATGTTAATTTCGTCAAACTGCTGCTCAACAGTCTTACCAAGCAACTTCTCTAGCACTTTATTCATCATGTACATTTCATGCTCTTTCTGTGCTTTAGCTTCTTCCAACTCTTTGTTCTTGAGCTCAAAGTACATGTTCTGCTCATCTTTACGTTTCTTTTCTTTCATAAGCTCTGCTATTTGAACTTTCATAATATCAATCTCTGCTTCATCAGCTTCGATTTTCTTTAATAGAGCGGCATTTTGAGCTTCAACTGTCTTCACATGCTTAACCAGCTTCTTGTTCTCAGCTATCACTCTTTCAACTTTATCATCAACACTTTTAACTTGAATATCTGTTGCAAAGTTGAAATCATCAATCTCCGAAATTGGAATATTGTGAGGAACACTTGGAAACTCTTTGTAACCAGATGATCCAGGTGTGGTTTGAGTACGTGGTTGTAAAGATGTTGGTATTTGGAAAATTTGTTCTGAAGTAGTAACAGGCTCTTGATGTGGTGGTGAGAGATGTAGTGGTGAAAGATGTGGTGGTGTTGGTTGTTTTGGTGGAGATTTTGGTGATGAAGGTTCATGTGGTGGTGATAGATCATGTGGTGGTGATGGTGATTTACTGACTTCTTGAATAGGTTTCTTGCCCATTAAGATCTTTACTGTCTTTGGTTTCTTCGGAGTTTGCACAAGCTTTCTCACAACTCCTTTCTTTCTACCTTTTGAGCTAGTTTGAGCTGCAACCTCTTCTTGCGAAGGCACGTACAGCTCATCATCATCTTTTCTACTTCTCTCCTTCTTTTGTTTTTCTTTTGCTGCCGCAGACATTTCAATCTTGTAACGTTCAGTTTCATCAATATAATCATCAGAAGAAGTAGTATCTTTGTCAATGGCATCACTTTGAGCACCTTCAGCAACTTGTTCTTTCTCCTGTTCATTGAAAATATTCAAATCTTTCAACAATCTTTGAGAATTAGGAGATAGACGAATATCAATTCCAACATTAGCTTCAGCTACAGTCTCAGCTTCAGCTTCTTTCTCAACCTCTGCTTCTACATCAGATTCATCAATCAGCAACGTTTTAGCTTTCTTTTGTTTCTTCTTAGGTTGAGACGAGGATTCTTCTCCTTGCTGCACTTTCAGAGTAGTCTTCCTGATCCTCTTCTTTTGTTCCTTCACAAACCATTCATTCCTTGTTGGTTTAAAACCTTCAAGAGCTTTCAGTTCATCAGCATAACCAGCTTCCTTCATCTCCTCTTCATTTCTCCAGTTTTGGTGATTAACTAGATCTGGATCCTGATAATTTCTATCTCTGATTGCACCAAATAAAGCAACTGGATCTTTCGGTTCAGGATGATTTGGATGATAACTAGCTAAACTCTTGATAGAATCATTATCCATGTGAGCGAGAATCAGTAAATCATTATTCTCGTCTCGGACAATGTTTGGATAAGCATGATCAATCATCATTTGTATAAACCTTGGATATAACCAAGTCTTTCTCTTCGATGTAACTTCATTCACCATATAATGAAATACTATGTGCGAGAAATTGTACTTTTTGTTTAGCACGAGAGCCACAACCATATTCATATGATAATCACGCATAGCATCATAGCTTCCCTTTTGGTGACTAAGACTCATCAAGACAGAATGTATCAAGAACTTATAAGGCTTCGTGAACTTTGATTTCAAATAATTTACAGCATTAAGAGCTCCTGTGTATCCCATTCTTAGGAAACAACCTTTGACCATTCTTTCCGGAAACATTGTCGGAGTATCTTCTTCATCCGGAAAATTAATCACCTCACGAACAACTGCTTCAGAAATGATGATTTGCTTTTCTTCTCCGTTTACTTCAACTACTGAAGTTATCACCTTATCAGTTTCATTATACGTGGTATTCATCCAGAAACGTTTAATACGTGACTTGAAAACTGAGCGTCTATCAGTCAATGCCTTCTGTGATGGAATTCTCCTCATAAATTCCAGAATTTCTGCAAACTCAGACAATTTCGGACTTCTTTCTACATCCAAATCACATCAACTGTTATGCAGAGCATTGAAAATCACTGTCGAAGGCTGCAAGAACATAAATACATAGACACATTAAACACTTGAATAAATTTCAACATTTAATCCATTTTCAAGCGATTATAAATCAAACGGATCATTCAAGCAAAAGGCTTTCAAGCGAAAGGCCTTCAAGCAGAACATAATGACTCTCTTGAAATTCATCATCATCTAATCAAACACTTTCAAGCGAGAGGTCTTCAAGAGAAAACCCTGGATTTGCTTGAAATTATCATTCCAATCCAAACAAAAAAAACTAACACAATCTGATCAAATTGATGATGTCAACCTGTTCTACTTTCAATTCTGATCACACAAGTACCAAATTCAACCACTAACACCTCCTAAAACAGACTAGATCTAAGTTTTAAGATCTGACCAAATCGACCAACATATAAAAAACATACAATCTGATACAATTAAACTATCACACGATCATCTACACTCAAATCCGATCACTACCATGTGTTCTAATATCAAATATAAACAGTTAAAAGCCCTGAATCTACGAGTTCAAAACTGACATCGCCGAAACCCTAAGAAACAGATAAAAATAAATCGAATCAAGGAGAATACTTACATTCACCATATTCCTAGTTGTGCAAACCAACTAAAAATACCAAGTCTGAGTGAATTTGGGCAGAGTTTCGCCTAGAAAATGATGTTTTTGATCGATCGCTTGAAATCGCCCAAACAGTGATTTGAAGCGAGAGCAAATGTAAAATGATTTCAAGCGGAACCCAAATCTCTATATATAGTCTTGGACATCTCGCTTGAAAGTGACATGGGTAAGGTCAAGCGAGACCCCATTCAAGCGAATGCTCAATTGAAGCGAATCCACCTTTGTTTTCAAGCGAAACTTCTTTGATAAATTTTGAACTTTTTGTATTTTCAAGATTTTACCGACACACTCAGTCAACCAAGTCCAAGTTAATGACCCTAGTCAACTGTTTAGCCTGCCAAGTCCAAATTAATGACCCTGGCTGACCAACTTATGAAGATGCTGATTTTCTGAAATGAAATCAAGTTCAAATTAATGAACTTTTGCACATTAAAGCCATTACCGATCTTAAACCACAATATACTGCTTCCCCAACCCTCAATATCCGACATGTTTAGCACATAAGACTTTGATCATCCGATCCCCAACATCAGTAGTCAAAAATAAGATGAAAAACTAAAATCTTTTTGGATTTTGAATATGAAAAGAAATAAACTGTACATACAATCTTTTTGTGAGCATGTTAGGGGATCATATCAGCTGCCGACAAGATACAAGTACCGTTAAGCTTAGGTGACATTTTAAGCATTAAACAATTTGCAATGATTGTCGATATACTGATCCACTTAAATTTTCACACAAAGTTCAATCTGTTCAGGATACGGATTTAATGTTTTAAAGCTTAACTTTCATATGTGTCCCACCTCAGAATATACTCCCGTATCCAGATCCCAATATTCAGTCTTACATGTGAGTATACCACAGATGATATCTGTAAGGGGAATAAATTATGAATCCGTGATGACTCAGGTCAGAACTTCCGTTCAGCAGAGAGCCTGGTTTGACTTTAGGTGTGTCCCCTTTAGAGGATCTTTTTTACAACAACATTGATTAGCAATTTTATTGTCTTCATCAATATGTGCTGAGGGCGGCGCTATATTTCAAGCATGCAGAAAGTATTCTCCGGGGACTAGGCCATTGCTTCCGCAAAATCAGAAGTCTCGGGATAATACCCCAGATATCACTGAGTATAAAGACCTAGTATCTCAGAAAGAGGGACCTTTCAAACAAGATTTCGGGGGTTACCCATATATCCGAGAGATGTTCCCCACATAAAAGCAAGTAATTTTATGTTTATATCCCGAACAAACCTACTGAATGTATAAAAACCTATCGGCATATCATCTGCAAGACTGCTTAACACGATTTTACTTTACATTTCTTTAGCGTACTGCACTGTCTAGCTAATGTACTATCATTTCCCCTTTTTACACAAACTCATTTTTTACTTTTTTAAATGTTTTTGGTTTTTTTAATTTTATCATGTTTTTGTACTTTTCTGCAAACTTTCTCCCCCTAAAATCAAAAACAAATTTTTGTGTTTTTGGTTTTAACAAAAAGCAAAAAAACAAACTGTACAAATAAACGTGACAACATGATGTGGTTCACTTTTGATCGCCGTCCTCCGCGGCTTCACATTCAATTTTAAAAGATAATTAAATCTTTTTCTATCAAAAGGTTTAGTATAGAAATCAGCCTTCTGTTCATCGGTGTGCAAATATTCAATTCGAATTAACTTCTTTTCATAGCAATCACGTATGAAGTGATGCCGAATCTCAATGTGTTTAGTTTTTGAGTGATGAACCGGGTTTTTCGTAATGTTGATTGCCGTTTCATTGTCCACAAATATCGGTGTATCCAAGAATTGCAAACCGTAATCCCTCATCTGCTGTTGGATCCAAAGGATCTGCGAGCAACAGCTGGAGGCCGAAACGTATTCAGCCTCGAATGTAGAGAGAGCGACCAATCTAGTTCCGAAGAACTGGCACCCAGCAGTGGTGGACTTAGCATTATGCTTACAACTACCAAAGTCCGAATCAGTAAAACCTGTTAGAGAGAAATCGCTAGACTTAGGATACCACAAGCCGGTGCTTGGGCAGCCCTTCAAATACCGTAATATTCTTTTGACGACTGTCAAGTGCAACTGGCGAGGATTTGACTGATATCGGGCACACAAACATGTTGGATACATGATGTCAGGCCGGGAGGCAGTTAGATACATCAACGATCCAATCATTGATCGATACAGCGTCTCTTCAACCTTCTCTCCATTCTCATCTGGACATAATCCATGGTTCTGAACTAAGGGGGTTGATGCTGGACTACATTGAGACATGTTGAACTTTTCCAGGACATCTTTGACATACTTCGTTTGATGAATGAAGATTCCATCGGGCATTTGTTCTACCTGCAACCCAAGGAAAAACTTCATCTCCCCCCATCGAACTCATCTCGAACTTCTTTTAATCACCAACTCAAATTCTTTACATAGCTCGACGTTTTTCGAACCAAAAATAATATCGTCAACGTAGATCTGCACAATTAAGAGGTGACCTACAACTTCCTTTGTGAAGAGAGTGCTATCTACTATCCCTCTGATGAATCCGTTGGCCAACAGATATTGGGAAAGCGTCTCATACCAGGCTCTCGGGGCCTGGTGCAATCCATAGAGAGCTTTATCCAGTAGATACACTTTTTTCTTGTGATGTGGATCAGTGAAACCCGGAGGTTGTCCCACATACACTTCTTCCTTTATCTTTCCGTACAGAAATGCAGACTTCACGTCAAGCTGGTATACTTTGAATCCTTTCCACGACGCGAACGCCAGGAAGATCCTTATAGCCTCAAGTCTAGCAACAGGCGCGTAAACCTCCTCATAGTCAATGCCTTCTTGCTGACTGAATCCCTGTACAACCAGTCGTGCTTTGTTTCGAACAACGACGCCTCGATCATCTCTTTTACATTTGAACACCCACTTTTTCTTGATCAACTTTTGATTTGGGGGTAAATCAACCAATCTCCAGACACCTAATTTTTCAAACTGTTGCAATTCTTCTTGCATTGCAATCACCCAGTTATCTTCAGTCAAAGCTTCCTTGTAAGTTCTGGGTTCAATCTGCGAGATAAAACATTTGAGTGAGAATTCTTCTTGTAAAGGAGCAACCGATGAAAAAAAACATGTAAGTGCACGGTTGATTTGATCTCTCGTTTTGACACCACTTTGAAGATCTCCTATAATCTGATCTGAAGGATGGTAAGACAATGTTCGTGGCATGATGGTGTCAGGCACAACAACTTCCGATTGCTGAATCGAGATATCTAGATCACCGGTGTGATCCTCAGCTTCAGTTGATGCAACATTTGGATCCTCATCAAATATCGGAGCGTTCTCCGAATCTGAGTCATCGGACTGATCAAATGATGGAGCTGATTCCTCTGGTGGTTCGTGAGCTGTTCCACTCGGTCCTACCTCGTGATCATTTGCACCAGTTGTAGAAATGTTTATATCCACATCTGGTTGAGAAACCACCAACGGTCTAGGTATCTGATCTTGTACCATCAGATTGTTGCACCAGTTGTAGAAATGGATTGTACCGGTGGGTATTGAAGGAGGTCCTACTAAATTTGACCCAGGTCCTTGCAGGAGCTATACACTGAACAAGGCAAGACTCTTACCAAACTGTTCCCTTAACCCCTGACCAGGTAGCCAACATACCTCCTAATAGACCGTGGAGATATGAATGGTGAAAATCTTTTATTTTATATAGACAGTAAAATAATGCCAAGACCCCACGGACAAACGATAAGGACGAATCACCTTCAACATAAGAAACTAGTTATTAAAGTCATAAATACATAACCAAGTAAAAAGTGCAAAAATATTAAAAATAAAAAGTATTACACTAGACACTTGTCTTCACCAAGTGATGTAAGAGACTAAGGCAAACATGGCCTTTGATTGTCAAGAACTCTTATGATCAATCTTGGATCCCGAGACGACTCACACACTCTATGATGGACAATGGATGATGGTGGTGGATGATGGTGTTATGGTGGTGGTGGGTGGTGGGTGAAGTGTGAGAGAGATGGTGTGCCAAGGGATGGTTTGCAAGTGAGCCAAGCACCCCTATTTATAGCCTGAATAGTAGCTCGGGCACGGCCCCGTGTCCATCCTCTTCTCTGTCTTCATTAATTGCAGTTTGTCTGCATTAGTTGACCACACCCCCGTATCCACTGGGCACGCCCTCGTGTGCAGAAGGACATCTGTACTATCAAGATTTGCGTGGATTCTGTGAATCTTATAGTTGACCACGGCCCCGTGTCCACTGAGCACGGCCCCGTGGTGGGCAATGGAAGCTTCTATAGCTTTGTCTTTTATGCTGGCTGATGTGCGGTCACGGTCTAGCTTTTTATGTTCGAAAGACTTTGATGTTTTATGAATCGTTTTATTCAAAAGCCTTGGTATGTAAAAAGCTTGATGTGAGGTTGTTTATTCAAATGCTCAAAAGTTGGACATGCTTTGGCCTAATAGGTGTCGGTACTCTCATTGGGATTGTCCCCAGGTAAGCAACGGGTCCTTATAATTGGATTTGTACGAATGCCAGCCTAGACAGGAGTTCCCAATTTAACGGTACTTAACCCTTCCAGTTACTACATGTCCGAGCATATGATATTTCGTTTTATTTTCAAAACAAGTTTTAAATGGAATTGCTACTAAACCACACACAATCGGCAAGTGCACCGGTCGCGGTGTAGTGTAGATGGCAAGACTGGATATCAATCCGTGGACACTATATACAAACTTTAGATAATAAACCTCTATCGACTATAAAGTTAAATTTGGAAGTTTGTTTTAAATTGATTTTTGATTTTTGATTTTTAAATAATAAATTGAAAACTTACGGAAAAGAAGACAGGAAACGAAAAGTAAAACAAATAAACAAATACAGTGAAATAAATACAGACAAACAAAGTATAACAATCACAGAAATAAAGTGTAACAAATATATATGATAAACGGACTACCTGGGTTTTGAAATCCCTAAAATCATGCAATGCTAATTTGACAATAATAACAGTTAAATATCTTTTTCCTTTGGTTAACCCCCCGTTAGAGATGCCATTTAAACAAAAGATAAAGACGAGATGTGAAGTGCTAGAACGAACCGGCTCGAGCTATCGATACCAAATCCCACGAGTATCAGACCTTTGGGACCTCAGAGACTAAGTTGTGAGAAGATCTTAAAAACATGAAGCAGAAGTATTATTGAAACATTGAAATCCTAGGAAACCTTAGACGCGAAAAAGTAAATGAATCCGAGTTATCGGTCACCCAATTTACCCAACAACGGCTAGCTAATAACCTAGCATACCTGGATCTTATTTCTAATCACCAAGTAAGTTTGCATCTTTAATTGGTTTGATTTTAATACTTGATTAACTTGTTGATCGAAAGTTAATGTTTTTATCGAAAAGACAAGGCCCGAACTGATAATCATAAGATTAACAATTTAGATTGAAATAGTAATATGGTTTAAAGTTACTAATTTCAATAACCAAGTTATAAGCAATTAAAGGACAATATAAAGTCAAGTTCAACAATACATCATGTAAATCACACCAAATAACTGAAATCATGTCAAATATACATTACAATCATCTAGTTCATCATAACCCAGGTAGTTTATAAGTTTAGCTACACATATTATACAAATACAGAAAGTAAACACAATTACAAACACAAGGTAACATGGTAAAAAGTAAAAGATACGAGAACTTAACGTTTGTCGGACATTTGTCGGAACCGGGGCGCTTTTAACTCGAACCGAGAGCTTCCGAGACCTCCAAAGACCTCCAAAGGTGCTCCAATATCGACTACATTGATCTAAACCCGAAGGTTTTGTGTTGGAGAGGTGTATTTTCGAAGTTGCAAGTGAAGGCTATTTATAGTTGAGATTTTTGACATCTGGGCATTGCTTGTGCACCTCAACACTATGGTTGTTGCGGTGCGCAAGCACTTTTGTAACTAACTTTCTCAACTGCTCCATTCGCGCACCAGAAAGTCTTGCCGACAAACCCTTGCGCACCGCAAGGATTTCATTGTTGCGGTGCGCAAAGGGTCTTCAAAAACAAAGTTTATTTTTGGATTCCTCTCGTCGAGCTACCCCAAAAGCATATATTATGGCCCCCGTAACTCATTTCCTAGCTCCGGATATGTCCAGATGAAGTTCTGACTGTTTCTGGCGCGTATTTATGTTCTTTTCTTCATTTCTTCTTCATTCGGACTCCGTTTTATTCGCCGCTTTTGCCCCCTTTACACCAGAACCTGGAAAAACACAAAATAAAATAAAACAAACATAAAACTAAATAAAAACATACAATAATTATACATTTCACACAGGATAAATATGTGTATTTTACTACACATCAAATATCCCCACACTTAAACTTTTGCTTGTCCCTAAGAAAATCTTAATCAACATGTCCCACTTAAACGCTTTACAAAAACGCAAGCCTTAACAAATTAAAACGCGAACTACAAAATCAATAAACACAGATGTTTCCCAAGACTTACAATGTTCAAAAGGTTGACAATTCAAGAGAATGAAACGAGAAACCGAGCCTACCTAATCAAACTTTCTTACCTTCAAGTAATCAATTTATGCAATATTAACATCCCTCACGAAATTCACTCATCTCTCGGTTAATATATATGTAATTTCAAGTGAACTCTCAAAAACTGAACTGTGAAGCATGACTATTATAAGCTTGTACGTCAATCAGATCTCCACCTAATTGTTATAAGTCGATACAAATTAAGAGGACTTTTATTGTGGGTAGGTAAGGGTAAAAGGTAGGTTGTTTATTTGGAAGAAAGTGATTTACGATAAACCGGAAAAGCACGTAGTAGGTTTTTTTTTTCTTTTTTTTTAGTACTCACAAATCAAGTGACTCTTTTAAGGTCAGATCGTCAAGACCGGTTTTATCCAAGATATGGAGTAAGTCTTCCTCAATCCTGTAGTGAACATTACTTCCAACTCTAATGGACCGTTCGGCATTGAGCCTAATAGCCCCCACCCTCATTAGAAGTGTGTATTCATGTTGAGATTCAGTTTGACTTTTTCTACATCTTCCTGTGTGAGACTGATTTCCACATCCCATGCATTTTTCATATCGTTTTGCTCTTCTTTTTATAGCACTTTTGGATGTTCCACAAAATGGTTGTGTTTTAAACAAATGAAACAGAAAAAGGCTCAACTTGGTTTTCTATTTGATAACATTTTTGGGTAACAGGTTTTTTTTTTTTTTTTACATTAGAAAGGTGATCCTAATGCCTCTATCATACTTGTATCAACGTCTAAACCAAAGGTCTTGAAATGTATCAAAACGTACAAGTTCTAAAGTAATGCAACAAGTTGGTAAACACACATGAAACGAAAATAGTGTATTCGTAAGAAACACTTATAGGCTCAAAACTTACTGTCATGTGGAAAAATAAGGGTCGATATTGATATTGCATGATCAATTAACTTTCCAGCTTGATTCATTATCTTAGGTATCCCGTAAAAATTTTATTTCAAGAAAAACCTGATTTAATCAACCTACTATCCCGCAACTTAAAGAAACATGTATTTTTTTTTTAGTAAGTTCGACATTTAAATCGTTTTGACTGTCGTTTTGAAAAGGTCTTTGTTTTCGATGTGCTAAAAGATCGGGACAAGCGCGAAAAATTTCTTTAAAATTTTTAAATTGTTTATTTTATTGTTGTGTAAATGAAAACTCAAAAATTAAAGTAAATAAGAAATAAAAGACAAAGGACAAATTGGAAAGGACTTAGCTGGTTATGATGATAGTCTGTGCTAGCTATGCATGTTCTTAATCCAAACTTGTATATGACCGTATAGCATTTCCTTCGCGGTCTTCTTTTATACCTTGGTTGCTTTTTCACAAGATTGCAGTTCCGAAATTTCCACCCGAATGGAGATTGAGTACGGGCGGATTTAAACTAACCTGCACATGACACAACAAACAAACCTAGGCATAAAACTGACTCAAAGACAAAAACTAAATCAAACCACACAAAAGATAAAGATAAAATAAACATTACGAAAAATCACACCAACTAAATAACTATGTGTCATTTCAAAACCTCAATCAGGAGGCTTCTCCTTTATCCAACCCCAGTCTAGCTTATTCAATTTCACCCGCTTCTTGTTATTTGAAAATTTGGAACTTTTAAACCTTTTAACATTTTCAAATAGGTCACGCCACCAATACTTAAATTTACCTGGACCAAACCTGATTCGTGTCATATAAAGAGGATGATGGTTGTCTCTGCATTTGAGCTTCCGTTCGCACCATCTTTGCATCCTCAAGATATGTTGATCCAAGTTTCTTCGTGTCTTCTCCCGTGTTTTTAATTGTGGTGGTGATCCAGCTTCTAGCTTTTCCACGGGCCAACTTTCAAACTCCTCAGCCACTTTCTCTTCTTCTTCGTTTGGTATTTGTTTGATTTCCATGATCGGTTCACCTTCAAGTAATTTTTCTAAATATGCAAGATCACCGATTGGGTCAAATTCTTCATTTTCAATAGTTGGCAAACCTACCAACTCATCACCAAACTCTTCTTCCCAAGATGGTTCATGGTCTTTCTCATCCTCCATCTTGTCAAGTGGCTTTTCTTCAACTTCTCCAATTAGAGCTGCTGAGTATCGAGGCACCTCTAATTCAATCTCTTCTACTACCCCTTCATCGTCATCACTCCAAAAGTCATCACACCAATGGTTGGAATTAATGACTTGCTGAACCGGAGGTGGGATTTCAGTGTCCATTTTTGTCTCTGGTTCTTTTTCTGATAACTCTGGCTCACCGGGTAGCTCCTCTTTCATCTTTTCTTTTATTAGTCTCCTATATTCAGCCAGCTTCGCATCTATCACCGCATCATCACAGGAAAAATCAATTATTAGTTTAACATTTTTCTCTTCCTGTTGTACCTTATTATCTTCACCAATACCCTCAGCATCCTTCAATGTTGTCTCCATATTGGTAAGCTCTGTGGCATCTACC
This sequence comes from Helianthus tuberosus, assembly GCA_030545235.1. Lineage (NCBI taxonomy): Eukaryota > Viridiplantae > Streptophyta > Magnoliopsida > Asterales > Asteraceae > Helianthus > Helianthus tuberosus. Next base: position 157,938,917 of record CM060418.1, on the reverse strand, counting down.
GACTCGTCATTCATGTCTTGATTTAAAGTCAAATCATCCTTGTCGGCCCAATATATCCCCTTTGTAACCGAAGGCATTGCCCTTCGAAAAGAGTTCGGACAATTTTCAGACTTGTGCGGTCCAGCGCAGTTCCCACAAAATGGATTGATGATTTGATCGTTGTTTTTCATCTTTTCTGACATTTGTTCTAGTACTTCGCAGTTTTGCTTCAATAATGATGTTATCTGAGCGACTTGATCGTTGTTTTTCATCCATTCTAACATTTGATCTAGTACTTCGCAGTCTTGCTTCAGTAAAAATGTTGCCTGAGCGATTTGATATGATTCCACAAATGTCGAAAAATAAGGTGGGTACTTGCTTTCGTTGCATGGTTGATATGGTGAAGAATAATAGTTTTGATATGGTTGTGGTTGTGAATATAAGTTAGAAGAGTAATTTGTGGAATACTCTGATGAATTTGGACAATATCCGGTATAATGAGGCCCTCCACAGATCAAACACATTATAAAAATAGACAAAACAAACAAACAAACTTTAATCTATGAAAACAAGTAAAAAAAATAACTTAATAGACGACTCGGGTAGTTCTCTAAAGTTTGCCAGTGTCCCCGGCAACGGCGCCAAAAACTTGATGTGCGGTCACGGTATAGCTTTTTATGTTCGAAAGACTTTGATGTTTTATGAATCGTTTTATTCAAAAGCCTTGGTATGTAAAAAGCTTGATGTGAGGTTGTTTATTCAAATGCTCAAAAGTTGGACATGCTTTGGCCTAATAGGTGTCGGTACTCTCATTGGGATTGTCCCCAGATAGGCAACGGGTCCTTATAATTGGATTTGTACGAATGCTAGGCTAGACAGGAGTTCCCAATTTAACGGTACTTAACCCTTCCAGTTACTACATGTCCGAGCATATGATATTTCGTTTTATTTTCAAAACAAGTTTTAAATGGAATTGCTACTAAACCACACACAATCGGCAAGTGCACCGGTCACGGTGTAGTGTAGATGGCAAGACCGGATATCAATCCGTGGACACTATATACAAACTTTAGATAATAAACCTCTATCGACTATAAAGTTAAATTTGGAAGTTTGTTTTAAATTGATTTTTGATTTTTAAATAATAAATTGAAAACTTACGGAAAAGAAGACAGGAAACGAAAAGTAAAACAAATAAACAAATACAGTGAAATAAATACAGACAAACAAAGTATAACAATCACAGAAATAAAGTGCAACAAATATATATGATAAACGGACTACCTGGGTTTTGAAATCCCTAAAATCATGCAATGCTAATTTGACAATAATAACAGTTAAATATCTTTTTCCTTTGGTTAACCCCCCGTTAGAGATGCCATTTAAACAAAAGATAAAGACGAGATGTGAAGTGCTAGAATGAACCGGCTCGAGCTATCGATACCAAATCCCACGAGTATCAGACCTTTGGGACCTCAGAGACTAAGTTGTGAGAAGATCTTAAAAACATGAAGCAGAAGTATTATTGAAACATTGAAATCCTAGGAAACCTTAGACGCGAAAAAGTAAATGAATCCGAGTTATCGGTCACCCAATTTACCCAACAACGGCTAGCTAATAACCTAGCATACCTGGATCTTATTTCTAATCACCAAGTAAGTTTGCATCTTTAATTGGTTTGATTTTAATACTTGATTAACTTGTTGATCGAAATTTAATGTTTTTATCGAAAAGACAAGGCCCGAACTGATAATCATAAGATTAACAATTTAGATTGAAATAGTAATATAGTTTAAAGTTACTAATTTCAATAACCAAGTTATAAGCAATTAAAGGACAATATAAAGTCAAGTTCAACAATACATCATGTAAATCACACCAAATAACTGAAATCATGTCAAATATACATTACAATCATCTAGTTCATCATAACCCAGGTAGTTTATAAGTTTAGCTACACATATTATACAAATACAGAAAGTAAACACAATTACAAACACAAGGTAACATGGTAAAAAGTAAAAGATACGAGAACTTAACGTTTGTCGGACATTTGTCGGAACCGGGGCGCTTTTAACTCGAACCGAGAGCTTCCGAGACCTCCAAAGACCTCCAAGTGCTCCAATATCGACTACATTGATCTAAACCCGAAGGTTTTGTGTTGGAGAGGTGTATTTTCGAAGTTGCAAGTGAAGGCTATTTATAGTTGAGATTTTTGACATCTGGGCATTGCTTGCGCACCTCAACACTATGGTTGTTGCGGTGCGCAAGCACTTTTGTAACTAACTTTCTCAACTGCTCCATTCGCGCACCAGAAAGTCTTGCCGACAAACCCTTGCGCACCGCAAGGATCTCATTGTTGCGGTGCGCAAAGGTTCTTCAAAAACAAAGTTTATTTTTGGATTCCTCTCGTCGAGCTACCCCAAAAGCATATATTATGGCCACCGTAACTCATTTCCTAGCTCCGGATATGTCCAGATGAAGTTCTGACTGTTTCTGGCGCGTATTTATGTTCTTTTCTTCATTTCTTCTTCATTCGGACTCCGTTTTATTCGCCGCTTTTGCCCCCTTTACACCAGGACTTGGAAAAACACAAAATAAAATAAAACAAATATAAAACTAAATAAAAACAAATAAAAACATACAATAATTATACATTTCACACAGGATAAATATGTGTATTTTACTACACATCACTGGCACTTGGGCACGCCCCCGTGTTCACTGAACACAGGGCGTGTTCAGTCTTCTGTTCTCTTATTTTGCATGGGAAGATGCTTTCGGGGAGGTCGGGCATGCCACGTTAGTTCCTTTTCTTGTATTTATGTTAGATTTAGCTGTCTTTTTGCTTCTTTTGTTAATTTGAGCTCATTTAATCCTGAAAATACAAAAGGAAGACAAAAGCACACTTTTTCCAACATTAGTACTAAAAAGGGGTTAGTTTTATGCCACAATAAATGTAATTTATATGTTGCATTTTGCACACATCAGTAGGTCCTTACACCTATGATCGGTGAAGATCATACACTTTGTACCATACAGGTAGTGTCGCCAAATCTTTAATGCAAAAACAAATGCACCTAGCTCGAGATCATGGGTTGTGTAGTTCTTCTCATGGATTTTGAGCTGACGAGATGCGTAAGCTATAACCTTGTCCCGCTGCATAAGAACACAACCGAGACCAAGGTTGGAAGCATCACAAAAGACAATGAAATCGTCGTTTCCATCGGGCAATGTGAGAATAGGAGCATTGCAAAACATGTGCTTGAGCGTTTGGAAGGCAGTCTCTTATTCGGTTCCCCAAACAAAAGGCTTATCTTTATGCGTGAGAGCGGTAAGCGGCACAGCGATCTTTGAGAATCCTTCAATAAATCGTCGATAATAGCCCGCTAGTCCGAGAAAAGAACGGATTTCGGACGGGTTCTTAGGTGTAATCCAACTCTTAACAGCTTCAATCTTCGCAGGATCGACGTGAATACCTTGACTATTTACGATGTGACCCAGAAACTGAACCTCCTCCAGCCAAAATTCATACTTGGAGAACTTGGCATAGAGTCGATTCCCCTGTAGTAGCTCGAGAACCAAACGTAGATGTTGCGCGTGTTCGGTCTTCAACTTGGAATAGATCAAGACATCGTCGATGAATACGATGACGAAACGGTTGAGATAAGGTTTACACACATGATTCATCAGGTCCATGAAAACCGTGGGTGCGTTGGTTAAACCAAAAGGCATAACAACGAATTCGTAGTGGTCGTATCGAGTGCGAAACGCGGTTTTGGGTATATCTTCCTCTTGAATGCGTAATTGGTGATAGCCTGAGCGTAGATCAAACAAATCATCAATGTGAGGCAGGGGATAGCGGTTCTTGATAGCTAACTTATTCAATTCCCGATAGTCGATGCACATCCTGAACGACCCATCCTTCTTTTTGACGAAAAGGACTGGCGCGCCCCAAGGAGAGGTGATCGGGAGAATGAAGCCTTTCTCAAGTAATTCCTGGAGTTGGTTCGAGAGTTCACGCATTTCGGATGGTGTGAGTCGGTAAGGAGCTTTGGCAATAGGTTTGGCTCCAGGAATGAGGTCAATACGAAAGTCGATATCACGACTTGGCGGCAGTCCGGGAAGATCCTCTGGAAAAACGTTAGGAAATTCTTGAACCACTGGAACATCGTTTACACCTGGTCTTCCTTTCTTTTCCTTCTCCGCTGCTACAATGTTAGCCAAGAAAGCTCTGTTTTCCTTGCAGAGATACTTGCTAGCTTGGACACATGACATGAGTTTAAGACCTTTCGAAGCAGTTTCGCCATAAACACACAATAAATCACCGTTCGTGAGCGAGAATCGAATCATCTTATCGAAGCACACAACTTCAGCATGGTTTTCGCAAAGAAAGTCCATGCCAACTATGACGTCAAAACTTCCGAGTTGCATCGGGATAAGGTCGATTGGGAAGATGTGATTGTTGAGCTCAAGAGTACAATCACGAAGAACAGAATTTACGGCGACAGTTCTTCCGGTAGCGACTTCGACATCGAACGTCGAGGGGAGATGGGAGCGTTTACGACTAAGGAGTTTCTCAAATTCGAACGACATAAAGCAATTATCGGCTCCAGTATCAAACAAACACGAAGCATAAGTACCATTCACAAGGAACGTACCATTGACCACGTTGTTGTCGGCCTGGGCTTGGCGCACGTTGATGTTGAAAGTTCTGGCGCGTGCGGCTTGTTGCTGCTGCTGATGTTGTTGCTGCTGCTGAGGCTCTTGTTTCACCACCCTGTTCAGGCACATGTTCGCAAAGTGGTTGGGATCACCACATGCGAAGCAGACTCGGGCGTTGATCGCGGGTGCCTGAGCCGCTTGTTGGCCTTGCGGGGCTGGGAGTAGAGCTTGATGAGCAGTGGCTTGAGCTGAGGCTTGACGGGGACCAGTACGGCAGTTGGGAGTGAAGTGTGTTGGTGCATTCATCTGTCGTCTTCGTCTTAATATCGAGTCTCGGGTTGCGTTGCAGATCTAATCAAGGATGATGTCATCATCTTTGATGATGACATCATGGAGATGACATCACAATATACATATAATCACGTTCAAATCTAGAAAGTAGCATGGATATAGAATTGTATATTGTTTATTATGATTTCGCTTGAAAAAGTCGAAGTGTATGTTTCAAGCGAAATTGATTATTAGGATTTCGCTTGAACATAAATGATCATGTTTCAAGCGAAATGTGTAAACCTATAAATAGGTGTTCTAGCTTCTCATTTGTAACAGTTTTTCAGAAGTGTAAAGTTACTCTGCCGGTTTGTCAAGTCAATATATAACAGAGAACAAGTGTTAAAAGTGAATCTATTCTGTTTTCTACTCTTTTCTGTCTGATTCTAAACTGTTTAGATGTTTCCGCCATCTAAATAGTGTAAACACATTCAAATTGACTCATTTGATCGGTCAAATCGATCCTACAAAGTGGCCGTACAGGTTGCAGTGAGCGCAGAAATGACAGGCGAGACCCACCGGGTGATGGTAAGAACATGTTGGGTAAGCCGGGTGGGGGCCTGTGTATGCACGCTTTGCTGGCGGTGCATAAGAAACTGGTGCTGGTCGGTGATGGTGCTGCTGCTGAGCCGGTATGGCTTGAAGAGGAGCAGCAGTGGTGGTGACAGCATAGTTCTTGTTGCTGGAGCTGCGGTTGTTGTTCTTCTTCTTGCGGCGTGAGGACTTGGACGATTGAGCGGCGGCGGTTTCAGTGGCTGTTGCGGCGGTGACTTGGTGCAGGCTCTTTGAAGCTTTATCCCAAAAACCAGATTTTTACCCGCTTGTCGTTGATTTCAGCGGGAAGCAAGTAAGTTTCTTCAATCGTTGATGTCTTTGCGGCATGGGCAAAATCCGCAACACAGTCGGATAGAGCTCGGATATACTTCTTGATGGCCATGTCAGACGTTTTCACTTGATCGGGACAGATGATACTGAGCTGCTTAAAGCGAGCAGTCAGGGCAGCGTTGTCTCCATCCTTCTGCTTTATGTTCCAAAACTCGTCCTCCAGCTTTTGGCGTTCATGGGGAGGGCAGAATTCGTCCATCATTCCCGCGTTTGTTTCTCTCGGCCGTCCACCAGTCTAATGCACGGGACTGGAAGATGCTGGTAGCGTTCAGGGTACGGAAATTTTCAGGACGGCCGCTTTGACGCAGAGTGACTTCGATGGAATCAAACCATTGAAACATAGCCGTTGGGCCATCTTCTCCAGTGAATTCCTTTGGACCACATGCCTTGAATTGCTTAAAGCTGAAAGCAGTAGTAGCTTTAGGAGCATCGGTTCTAGACTCCTCAGATGATTTGCTAACGTTCTCGTAAATCTCACTCACGATCTGAGGCACAACCTTGGCCACTTGCTTCGTGAGGATGGCAGCAAGGCGTTTGTCCCTCTGTTCTTGATGAGAGAGTCGTGGGTGACGGGATCCGGATGATGGTCTAGTTGACATTGTCTGCAATAGACATCGTCATAGGTCTCAGACACGTCACAATCGAATCTCACTTCACACGTCTACTACTTACTAAAGCTTAGGAACACGCATAATCATGTAAACATATAGACACACAGTCACAGATTCACATAAACACAAAAGCACATAATCACGTAAGCACGTAGGGCACAGAAACACATAAACACGTAGGACATATAGAGCACAGAAGCACATAAGCATGTAATCAACAGAGGCAGTCAGAATACAGAAACCTAACATTCAAAGCCCGTGCGCGTTCGAGAATAACGATCGCGAATAACTTGTCGAGTAGTATAGTATAAGCGTATAACATAGCATAAGGTCGTCCACAATTTAACGATTTGTCAGCGTTTTGGGATAGCAATGCAGTGCGAGTCGTGCGTGTCGATCGAAGTGAAGGCAAAAATCGAAAAAGTCTCCAAAATTTAAACACATAAACAGTTAAACATACACATAAACACATAAAATCAACGAATCATCAGAGTCAGCAGTTGCAGGCTCAGAATCGAAAACACATAAAAATCGAGAAATAGATCGTCTGCGGCTACTAAACTTCGACCAGCCAAAGTGGTTCAACTATTCACAAGGACTTGTTGTGCACATTTGACCTTCAGGACAGTGCCTTTGCCTCGATTCTTAGGCGTTGGGCACGCATCCCGTTAGTCATATCGTGACTTCAGGTCATTGGAGTCCGTCGAGTCTTTGGTGAGAGTTTCGTAAAAGGGCGGAACAAGTCCTCAAGGTTAGGGTTTCACCCCTGGTTTAACAACTTCGTCCCTGTTTTGATAAAATAAGAGAGAGTTATGCGTCAAAGTATGGATTTCACTCCTGGTTCAACGCAATTTCTCGTGTTAATAGATAAATTGCAGGTTGAATAAGCAATTTAATCGAGAGTTTGCGGTCTTCACACCTAATCTCGACTTAATCGTTCATTCATTATCTAAAATTTCGAGTGCAGTGATAGTGTAGCGTAGGCGAGAATAGCGAGAGATAGTAGTAAGCTCATACATAATCCCTAATGGATATGCACAAGTCGGTCTGTTGGTTCCTAACTATAGACTAGGTCTCTAAGACATCGACCCGGACTAGGTCGAGTCTTGCCTAATTCCCTATAGTTATGGCTCTGATACCAATCTGTCACACCCCAACCGATGGCGGAAACATCGGGGCATGGCACTGAGCGAAACAGATTGTCCAGAAGTTTCCATAACAATTATCATTACCAATCAATTTAAAGTAACATGTCCCATACCATGTCTCAAAAGGCAAACAAATTATTACAGACAAATCTAGTCAAATAGTTCTGTTTCGACAACTCAGATTTTTCAAATAGCCCAATTGTTTATCTGCTTCTAGAGACCCTTGATTTCATTTGTACAAACAACTATTTGTTGGCCTCTAAGACCTTATTCTAGCCTCGATTTCCTAGCAGATAAGCATCCTAAGCACCTGTCACATACGTTAAAATAAAAGTCAATACACATAGTGTAAAGGTGAGCATACAAGTTTGATAATAGCATATAGAGTTCGAAAGCGTTACGCATAACCAGCACGTACACAGAGAGAAATGAGGCATGTTTGTTATCCACATGAACCTATTGATACCAATGATTGCGGGTTGACTGCCTAAGGCAGTTTGTAATACATGATCACCACTGTAATCCATGCAAATAATTGTCCTTAACAACCCCCGAGTGAACGGGTGTTGAGTCCAAACTAATAGTACTATCGTTGCTAAGGCAGGTAGACAGCATTCCATGTGTAAACATAACAAACAAGCATTCATTAAGTCACGTATAACATGCGGTAATTGGTTAGCGATTAAAGTATTGCGTAGTGTGTTCGATGTGATTTTGTATAAGTAACGTATGTAACACCCAAAAGTGCATAAAGCAAAAAGGGATCGAGTATACTCATAGCGGTTGATGGATTGAAGGGAGCGCTTGAGAGTAAGGTTAGCCTGATTAGATTGATAGCATAACGATAAGTGACGTGTAAAACGAAACAAGTGTTGGTGGGTCGAACAACTGGTCAATCGGATGGTAGTCCGATCAGACAGCCGGTCATGCGGGTGGCAACCCGTTCGGACAGTGGTCCGGTCGGACGGCTGTTCGAGTGGATTGTTTCTTCCTTTGAGAAGGATGTGTTTGTGTATGATGGTTTAACTTTTGAAGTTTTTGTTCTAGCATTTCAAAACATTTAAGTATCTCTACCTTTCAGGTCGGTCGATCGGACGGTCGTTCGATCGGCCGGCAACCCGATCGGCTGGGTACTTCTGAGAACAAGTTCATGGCAAGTTGTCACTCGATCGGACAACAGTTCGATCGGGTGGCATATCTAGTGCATTGAACATGTTGAAAATTGTTCAAGTGGGGAAGCTTAAGTGTTTCATGGTACGGCCGGCAGTTCGATCGGATGGTAGTCCGATCGGACGGCGATTCGTTCAACACTCAACTTCATAGTTTGGTAAAAATGGTTAAGTGTGGGTTCCAAGATGCAAGCCATTCGGCCGACCGGTCGTTCGGGTGACTGTTCGATCGGACAGCAGTCCGATCGGATGGCACCCCGTCCTGGTCGTCATGTTCGTCTTACACTTGGTTGTTTTGATTGTTTGTCGTTCTATCGAGGCGTTTTGATAACGTGTTAAGAAACAGGAATTCCGTTCATCCTTGGTTCCCCTGATCGGACAGGAATCACCCAAACCCGGTCAGTTAACCGTTCGAGACGATGTTCTATGTTTAACCCGAAATCGGTGAACCTCGTGGATAGAATTCGGATTTGAACCAATCCAGCCACACGAATGAGTAGAAGACTAGAACAAGGCCCGATTCTTTCGGTTTTGAGTGTGTTGAGTGTAAAAGAGTTGAAAGAAAGTTAGAAAACCATCTTTCAATCCTTTCTTATTGTGAATATGATTAGATATATGCAAGATCTTTGTTAGTTTGTGTGGAAATCGGTTAGATCCAAGTTGTTCTTGGTGGATTGAGGTCAAAACATGAAGTTCGTCAAGAACACATGATGACGTCATCCTAGAACACCTCGAATCTTGGTGATTTCACGGTTAAAAGTTAAGATTTAAAAGGTAGAAAGGTGTAGGAGTGCGTGTAGATCAAGAAAGTACAAGATTTAGGATGAAAACTTACCGAAATTGAGAGAAATCTGAAAAAAGGTGAAGAGCACGAGCTGGTCGGTCAGAGAGTTTCCAAAAGTAGAAAGAATGAAAGTGACAGGGGTATTTATATAGTTACCCAAAGAGGAAAGGGCTGGCCGATCGGCCAGGCCGCTAGATCGGTCAGCCTGTCTGATCGGACGGCAGTCCGAACGGTCGGCTGGTCGATCGGCTGGTTGCCTGATCGATCGGTCGCCTGATTCGAGTGTTCGGTGTGACGATTTTTGTTGTTTCGATTGCGACTGCGGGTGTAGCGATGCGATAAAGTTTCTTAGTCAAATTACTTTTAATCCCAACTACTCATATCTCGCACTATCTCTTCTCCACTAATTATCATACCATTTCGATTGCGATTGAGTTCGATTGCGTTTGAGTTTCGATTGCGATTCGATTGATTACTACAACATAACATAAATAAACATGCACAAGTAACACATAAGGCACACACACGTATAACCATAACCAATATGCGTATTGCGAGTTGCGATTGCGATAGCGATACAACGATTAAACACGCGATAAATAGCGATTAATATGCGATTATCAATAGATACTCCACATAATACAACTAAAGCGAATATAAAATAGACTAATTATAAGTCAAAGAAGTCAAAACAGGAATTGAGCAAGGAGAGACAGATCGCAATTAGCAATCTTGTCTTCCTTTGACTTCAATCTTGACTTTGACTTCGGAAACACGGGGTGTTACACAGGCGTTGCAGGTTTCATTTTCTTAAGAAACGGGGCTTGCACCACATAATCATTATTATTAAGGTTGCCACCCCCATTTACACTATTACTGAAATTGTCGCCGTGAGTACGTTTGCTGGGAGTAGTAGGTTTAGGTTCAACTGGATTTCGGGCAGCAGCAAGGATTGCTGGAATAGCATTTGCTATTCCATGGGCAACGATGTTTTCTATATCTTGCCTATTCAGAAATTGATCTTCATGGTTTTGCTCGGATTGGTTAACTTCGTTAACTGGTTCATTACCAGCGTGTTCCATCTGGTAATTAATATATATAAGTTATTAGCATAAAATAAATAACAACCAAACACAATAAAACAATCGCACATAATCACGTTAACACGTATAGCCAAAATTGTCGACTTTGCGACTTTCATATTTTATATATATTAGTATGCATCCATACATTACCAGAGATGTTACAAAAGTTTTATTTTTTAGTTATTTTACATGATTATATTTTTATTCTTTATTATTATTTTATTATTAAACACACATTCCCACAACCACATACGATCCTCATCAGCTGGTACTTCAGAAACGATGTTCCCTTTCGTCGTACTTCCATGATATTCTCCCCCCTACCTCCCGGATTCGATTTCCTGCGTCCACCAACTCCTCGCCATAGTGGCAGAGTTCAGCCAAGTTTTCTGTGCTCGTAGGTGGATTTAATGGAGGTTCAGGGTCAAACTGGGGGAAAAAGGTATTAGGGTTATTCAAAAGATTCTGAAATTGCCAGTCAGTTGTCCACCATTCTTCTAACTCTCCTGGTATAGGTCGGGGATGGATAATAGGATCTGGGATAGCAGGTTCCAGATTAACTGGAAGTTGTGCTTCCACTGGATAGTTGAAGAGGTTTCCATCGGCAGGTCCGATGAGATCACTAAGTGCCAGTTTACGATCCAGCTCCTCCCATGATGGCATTTCCTGGGCTTGCCTTGAACTTTTCCCGATCTCCTTTCCTTTGCCTTTATCTTGCGGTTCCTCAGTCTTTATAGTTTTCTGTGTTGCTGGTTTCTTCCTACGCACACGCCTCCAGCCTACAAGTCTTCTTCTCTTTTTCGGTTTTGGTTTCTCCTGAGGTTGGGCTTGGAATACCATTGGCTCTTCAGTATCAACCTGGTAGCCAGTGAAGGTATCGGTGGTATCCATATTTGTGCTATGGATAGAAATATTTAGGAGTGCCTCCGACAATTCATTCATGCTGTTAGCAGACATGAAGAAACACACCAAATTCTAAGTTAAACTTTTGTAAATTAAATTTCAATAGAATCACGGAAATGGCAATCAGAAAAATTAAGTATTTCTAAATACTTAATTGGCTTAAATCAGTGGCTCTGATACCACCTTTTTCTATCACGGTCCCCGTCCCGGTTTTACCCGGACCAGGAGCCGCGGGACAGAAACCCGTGGTATTTGTTATTTGATTTGACAGCGGAAGTTTAACAGGATCTTTTAAAACTTGAAAATGCCCAATTATTTTATTTCATAAATTGGGGATAACACCCATAATTTACAATAAAGCTTATTTCACTGAGAAATCCCTGATTTTACAAAAAACATGTTTCTTTATTTTATTGAGCCACCTTCTCAAGCTTGCAGTGCTATACAGCACTTTTCCTGTATCACAGCAGATCACCTGAAACATGTTTTAAAAAGGTTTTATCAGCAGGGAAATACTGGCGAGTCATTCAAGTTGCACAAAATGACACATTTTTATAATCTACAGTATTAAGGGTGATTACAATGTTTTTATCAACCAATTATCCCAAATCGGTATTTGTCACTTGACAGTGTCTGTGACTATGGTCAGATCACCCATTGGCTAACCCGTTGTCCAATGGTGACGGGTATCAAGTAATGTATACAAAACCCCACATATCGGCAGTAATTGAATATTACAAAGACTTAATCCCTGTAATTATAACTTTGAAAATAAATAGGGTTTCGGAAACAATTTGGTAAAAAGAAGAATGACTCACATTACAAGTTTAAACGGGTAGAGTTTAGCCTACTGATTTAGCCTTGTAACCTAGTTTAAATAACAATGCATACGAAACTAGGTTAGTAACTTAATACAACATTTACGATAAGCTCACGAAATCAAAACCCTCATGACGAATGACAAAGGCATAGCCCAAATATAGGCAGCACTTAAACATCCATCAGATTGGTTTCAATCTATCGGACATTATATCGTAGTAGTGATCGAGTTAATACCCTGTATCGTAGCAGCGTTTTCCTACTTTAAACTTGATTTTCGAGCAGAATATGTGTGATTTTGAAAGTTTTCTCGAGCACAGATGATCAGGCCATGCACAAGCAATTTATAGCAGAAAAATGGGTTTTACGCGGCCCGCGTAAACCCCCTCTTGGCTCTTACGCGGCCCGCGAGGGCCACCTAGTCTACGACTAGGGCTTGTGTGTCATAGGTATGTCTGCCACATGGCTGCCACGTGGCCCATAGCGCTGATCCGGTCAATCTTGCTTTGACGCAGCCCACGTAGCCTTACCTTAAGGTTTACGCGGCCCGCGTGGAAACCAAAAATCTGATTTTCTTGATTTTTCATGCACATTAGGGTTTTAGGGGTCCGGGTTTTTACTTACGAGTCGATTTGGGGCGTTTTGTAGGTCCTTACACATACTATGTTTTGAATCCGTCTCACAGATTCAAACCTTTCCTTCATACTTTTCATTCTTTTTATGTTTTGAATCCATCTCACGGATTCAAACATATCATTCATACTTGGTTGGTTCGTTCTTTCTTACGGACTCATACCTTTCCTTCCAAATTTTTCATTCAACATATAATGCTCCCAAGTTACTTGGGAGTCTTACTGTTCCTTTCTCACACATGACCACTTTACTTTCCAATTCTAGCACACTGGCAAGGCGCGCAATCCACATACTAGTTTCGTGCCTTCATGTAATCATCACCTTATGTCCGAAGAAGTGGGTTTCAGTTTGTGCAACATCTTTTAAACCATACCAAGACAATAGCTTTGTCTTTCGTTTAATATTTACCCTGCCAAAGGAGATTTTCCTTTTTCTTTTAACACTGGTACCCATATATATTGATATTTTGTACATGGGGTCCATCTGTCTAATTGCATGCTTTGGTATTTATCCTAGACCGCATCCTCAGATCATCTTCCTCAAACACTTAAGCTTACCTTTGGCTCTTGATCGAGTCTTGGAATGTACGGGTTCCTTCTCACAAGAGCACACAAGTTTGAGTTCAAGTACTTACCTCCTCGTACTTGATTCTCTCAAACCAGGGCTCTGATACCAACTTGTAAGACCCTAATCACGATTTGACCCAAAATGACGCAGTGGAAAATGAACCGTAAAATTTCTTTCTTTTAACTACTCTAACATACTTGAATACCGTTTAGGTCAACCTTTTTAGCATAAATACATCAATCATCATTTATTTAGTGTAACTATGTGAACAAATAATTACAAACAACATGACCGCTTTCCCGTACAATCCATGATCTTCAACTCGACCCTTGTTCACTTGTCCATCATGAATATCTGACTAACCTGTGGTCACCATATATAACCAACACGTTAGTACACGGTGAGATCACATATAATTTAATACATATTCTTAAAAGGCTATATCACATTCTAACTACGTAAGGTATTCCATTGAAACATCCTCTCAATTTTATTTACTCGAGTCTGACATCAATTCCTCTAGAGTCCGGCGTTCCCATACTTGCACTCCATTTCATTCTCAATAGTAACATGGTTAGGAATACGTAATCTCAAACATATAGAAAACCCACATCTTCACATATACATATACTAGTGATCTACAATCATTAGATTACAACACGTGTATACACTTTCATATATCTAAGTACATTCATACGTATCCCATTCATGTGTGCGTACATACAAGTTCACACTACTTACACACTACATACATACAAGTCACATTCACTTATTTATAAATTGATGATTCAAGCAAGGATTTGACATGGGTGAAACACCTATGTCATCATCTTCACCACTAGAAGTGGGTGTCACTTCTAATCATCAAACTACTCAAAATCCTTCACAACACAAGTTCTATTTGGTGATTCTAATATACAATCATGCTTAATTTCATATCAATTCACGATTTAATCATAACCCACTTCATATAACTTCACCAAAAGACAAATTGTAACATACCTTATGATTAGCAAGTAGAGGTAATCAAGGATTGATGTACATGCACAAGATCAACCCTTAATTGTTCCCTTAAATTGCTGAATTTCTTCTTAGGTTTTTAGTGGGTGTTCTTCCCCCTTTTCTTCATACACATCATACATGCATACATACATTCTTAAAAATGCAGAATTTTTATAAGGTTTGGCTTACTTGCTACATTTTGTCTCTCTACTTGGGTTTTTTGATCAATTGTAACCAATTTCATTCTTTACTTGTTTTACTAAGTATTTTAACTAGGTTAAATAGGCTAGTTTATTTATTTCATTATATATCATATGGAAACATATGGCGAATGTAAACATTCGAGTTTTGGGGCGTTACACATTGTTCGACCAAACATGGCCAACGATATAAGGGAACGAGGTAACCGCGAAGGACGTGCGGTTACTTAAGAGCTAAACTGGAAGAACACGAATACCCTACAGGCCAGGGATCATCGTTACATGTCCAGTTGATGAACATAAAGCGCCAGCAAGGCACTTAAAGCATTGCATCCGCAACCGCAGAGGTCACAACTAGAGTTGTGGACACTGACATCTTCAGTCACAGTCTCAAAGGTTGGTTCGGCACACCAACAGGTGGCAACCAACCCTGATAACATCAGAAAAAGGTAGAGCACACTACCTAAGTCATAGGCTGAGTTTCCAACATCAGCCTAAACTTGCTCACCGGTACGGAAGAGACGTCACACGACTCTACCAGATCCCCAGCTTGATTTACTTGAAGCAGGAGCCACCGGTCTGGCTTAGAATTTTCTCTACTCTAGCTTCCACAATACCCACTCGACCTCATAGTCCAGTATTCCTCCCACATGCAACTTCCATGAGAAAACAACACTAGACTGGGGGGGACTTGAAGGGGTATGGTCCCAGATCTCGCACCAAGATGGCCGCGAGTGACCATTACCCTTATCAAAAACCCCCACCGACAAGAACTTATCTGTGTCCGTGCGGGCACGCGCGAACACAACGATCGAATCTAATCTGTCTAGTGATGAGAAGACTTACCTTGTGTATGAAAATGGGTGTTGCACATAGCGATGCGGCTTAGCACCGCATCCTATAGACATTTTCGTCATGACAAGGGATGTAGAAAGAACAGTTACCAAGTATGGTGATGCGGCTCCGCACCGCATCCCATAAACATCTACGTCAGATCAAGGAACGCGGAAACAACCGCGGTTACCGCAGGTAGCGACGCGGCTTGGCACCGCATCCTACTGACGATGCAAGTGGGACTAATACCTTGACTAAGGTAGCCAAAACAGCAAGTGGCACTGCCGACAGTCATCTGTCATCCCATACGTAAATGACACTGACGCACAGACTGACACCACAGTAGGACGTGGCATCACCACCATAACCGACAAGCCTGACACACCTGCAAGAGGCTGTGTGTTGTCAGTCTAGCCACTAAATTACCCTCCTTCACTCCTCGGCTATAAATACCCATCTCGGACCAGGTTTGAGGTATCGCTTATCAACTCTCTCACTACTACTACTATCACACATTTTGCTTCCCAAGCAAATTACTGATTCTCACGCCGGAGAGTGGTAACAAGGAGTACCACCCACCCCATCCTCCTTGTTACGAGTCATGGTGTGTTTCCCTTGTGCAGGAGACAGATCAGCGGACGATCCAGCCACCGATCCTCATTAAGAAGGGATTAACCCTACTTGACGAGGCTAGTGAATTAACCTCCCTTGGTTAACCACTGTTTCATCAGTAAAAATCAAATTAGGATGTATACCTATTAATAGGTATTGTACCTTTGCTAAAACATATAACATGCAAAGGTCATCCAAAAAAATAAAAATAAATAAGAAACTAAGCACGTAATGTAAAACTAAAATAATTAACCGAACCCTAGAAGTCCTTAACAATAATTTTGCGTCTTCACAAACTCCTATCCTTGATCATGTCTTCAGAAAGATGCAAGTGAAACAAATCCTGCCTAATCCCTTCCTCCCAAATTAGTTTCAGCCTCTACTCCTCCTCCGCTCCTCCTTAAAACAAGTTTTTAAATGCAAAGTTTCTTAATCCTGTAAACCTGTTTAATCTATTTGCTTGTCACGTTTAGATATGCTAAAAGAGGCTTCCTTAGCATCTTCATCTTCATTCATGGGTTTTTATTTCTCTAGTTTCTTTAGTTATCGGGTTCTAAACAATTTATAATAGCTAAAGAAAACTGCAAGGGTGTAGTGAATTATTTAGGCAACCCCCCTCCGCAACTATCAAAACTACAACTAATAGCTTTAAAACGAGTGATCTCTATCCTGAGAGCAATTTTTCCTCACCTTTTAATAGAACAACGAGCTTTTGCTTTGTGGCGAATCACTTCCCATGATACAACGAAGCAACGTGTAGTATATGCTTTAACAACACTGCACGAGTGATGAAAAGCTGCTTAAATGTATAATGAGTTCTCAAAGATTTTAAGTAGCTAAAGAACTGTGTTTGGATCATAGCACGACTATTTAGCAAGCTGTTATACTATAGAATATTAGAAAAAAGAATTTCCAACTAAATGGGTTACTTGTGAGATATCAAGGACCACCACATATGACTACAACACTTTATATTCATACACCAAAATATTGACACAAGAATTGACCAATCTACCATGTCGTTGATTGACTAATTATGTCCTGTCACTAGGGTTGTCCAAACTGCTCGACGATCGAGTATCGCTCGACAATCGCTCAAAAAATGTCCGTTCGATTCCCGCTCAGTTTGTAAATGAGCCGCTCAGATGGGTTCGATTCAAATTCAATCCAAGCATGAGCAAAGGTCCGCTCGCTCGTCGATCGCTCGGTTTTGCTTGAATTATTTTTATTAATAATATATATATATATATATATTATAGATTTTAATGATTTGTATTAACATTCGTATTTTGTTTTTTTAATGTGTAGCAAGCTGCAAGAGATGAAGAAAAATTGGAAATTGATGTGCTAATTGCAGACGGGTCTGATAATTAATTGTGCGTGTGAAGTGTTATATATATTAGGTGTATATTTTAAGCCCCTTTAACACTTATTTTTAGCCAAGTTTTAAATTTATAAAACACGATATTTTACTAACACTAAACACACATATGGGCAAGTGCACCCATCGTGAGCGTAGTATAGTGTTGGCAAGATACCGAGGTCGTCCAAGGACACAAGAGCTTTTAGTACCGGTTTATCCTCAACGTCTAATCAAAAATAAAAAGGTTAGGAAAATGTTTTAAACTAAGAAAAATAAAAACTAACTAAAATGCTGAAAATAAAAATAAAAGAAAAACAAATAGACAAGATGAATCACTTGGTTCCGACTCGTATCTAGTGTAGCCTTTGATTATTTCCGCACTTTTGCACATATTTAAGAGATTATCTTAGTTATTTTAGTAGGCCCCTCTTTTGAAGGTGACGTTACCCTCACCCCAGTAGTTTGAGTCAGCAAGGATACAATCCTAAAAGGGTGGATTATTGGAAGATAATTAATTAAGTTATTAATGCAAATTATGGTAGGCCCCTCTTTTGGAGGTGACGTTACCCTCGACTAAGTAGTCTGAGTCAGCAGGGATACAGTCCTAAATAGCCGGGTTATAGTATTAATAGTAGTTAACTTATGAGGGGATCAAAGAGTTTGGACCCCCGCCATCCAATACCGTTAAGTATTGAAGGAGGTCCTACTAAATTTGACCCAGGTCCATTGCAGGACCTCTAAACGCTGAACAATGGCAAGACCTTTACCAAACCGTTCCCTTAACCCCCCGACCAGGTAGCCAACATACCTCCATATAGACCGTGGAGATATGAATGGTGAAAATCTTTTATTTTATGTAGACAGTAAAATAATGCCAAGACACCACGGACAAACGATAAGGAAAGATCACCTTCAACATAAGCAACTAGTTATTAAAGTCATTAATACAAAACCAAGTAAAAAGTGAAAAAGATTAGAAATAAAAAGTATTAAACTAGACACTTTGTCTTCACCAAGTGATGTAAGAGACTTAGGCAAACATGGCCTTGATTGTCAAGAACTCTTACGATCAATCTTGGATCCCGAGACGACTCACACACTCTACGATGGACAATGGATGATGGTGGTGGATGATGGTGTTATGGTGGTGGTGGGTGGTGGGTGAAGTGTGAGAGAGGTGGTGTGCCAAGGGATGGTTTGAGCTTGAGCCAAGCACTTCTATTTATAGGCTGAACAGAAGCTCGGGCACGGCCCCGTGTCCACATCCTTCTCTTTCTTCATTGAATGCAGTTTTGTCATTTTAGTTGACCACGCCCCCGTGTCCGCTGAGCACGACCCCGTGGTGCAGAAGAATTTTTGTACTATGCAGATTTGCTAGATTGTGCGAATCTTATAGTTGACCACGGCCCCGTGTCCGCTGAGCACGGCCCCGTGGTGGGCAATAGAAGCTTCTACCACTTTGTCTTTTCTGCTGACACTTGGGCACTCCCCCGTGCTGGCTGAGCATGGGGCGTGTTCAGGCTTCTGATCTCTTGTTTTGCTTGGGAAGATGCTGTCGTGGGGTCGGGCATGTCACGTCTTGTTCCTTTTCTTGTATTTATGTTAGATTTTGATGTCTTTTTGCTTTTTTTGTTAATTTGAGCTCTTTTAATCCTGAAAATACAAAAGGAAGACAAAAGCATACTTTTTCCAACATTAGTACTAAAAAATGGTTAGTTTTATGCCTCATTTGATGAAATTTATATGTTGCATTTTTAACACATCAAATACCCCCACACTTGAATCTTTGCTTGTCCTCAAGCAAAACTCTTTAATATGTGGCTATTACACTCCCAAATGGAATGGAATGGGTAGAGAAGAAGGTTTTTGGGCTTGTCGTAGAGTGTCGGGATTTCCAAGATTCTTTATTTGGTTTTATTTTTATTTATTTACAATCCTATTCGTCATGATTTATTTAAAACTTTTCATAAGATAAATTACTTATTAGGGCATAACATGCCTCTTTAAAATTCTATTTATATACAAGTTCACATACCTCAAGGGGATCACTCAGCACTCGGCCGAAAATGTATTTTTGTGGATCACTCGAGGGCGGCATGGAACTTACTCCTACCATAGGCTTGCCAAGCAATCAATCCTCCTCCTTTTTAACTTATATACCTTTGTAAATATCAAGATGACTTTTTGGGTGAAGGGTTAGGCTTGGGTTAAAGGTAGGTGGTTGGGTGTGTGGTTAGTGGTTAGTAGAAAAAGGCGAAAAGCGTAACAAGTTTCGGTTTTCGTAAGACTTTCTATTTTTGTAACTTTTATTTTGATGTAGCTATTATTCAAACAAAGTTATTTTTGATGAACTTGTTTGTTTATTTTCTTTTGCTTCATCATCAACACAAATATATTTTTTTTTTGAAAAGTCATACGAAAAATCGAACTTGTTACTAAAACAAAGGGTAAAAAAAATGAAAAAGGTTTTGGTGGGTAAAAAGGGTGTTTGGTTTGGGTTATGAAATGAAAACGTTTAGGCTCAAAGGGGCTAACTAAGGGGATTTTGGGTAGGTGGTAAAAAAAAGAAAAATAATGGTGTAGAAATAAAAAAAAAGGTTAGTCCTAATGCATCCATCATTTACTTACTCGGGTTTAAGTTGGTAAGGACCGGGAATGTATCGTCATGGCAAGTTCTAGAGTCGTAAGAACCAAGCGGCTATTCACACAAGAAACGAAAAATGAGCATTTAGTTCTAATGATATGTAATTGTATGCTCAATAAAGGCTCAAAACTCACTTTTGTGGGAATGGGTTCTTATGTGATCAAGTATATATAATTAAATTTTAACTAAGCTTGTCATGCCTTTTCATAATTTTCTTATGTTGGTTCTTTTTATCATGACGCTATCGGTTGTAAATTTGTAAAAATATAACCTTTTTGAGAACTTGAATTTCCCGAGTTAAACCTAGACAAGAAAAAAAAAATGAAATTTTTTGAAAAAATTTGGGGTGATTAGCGGTTCCAATAGAGTTTTGTGTAAGGCTTGTATTTAGGACTTGCAAGATTCAAGGTTTTAGCATCCCCCCCACACTTAAATTACACATTGTCCTCAATGTGTCCCAAAAATAAGTTTTTAGGTTGATTGAATGTGTAAAAAGGTGTAAAAAGCAAAACTTTTGTGTTACTGGGCGCTGAACACGGCCCCGTGTTATCCGGGAACGACCCCGTGTTCAAGTGCCAGTAACAAAATTAAAACAAGAGAAACAGAAGCCTGGACACGGGGGGGCGTGTTGGGTGAACACGGCCCGTGTCCAGTTACCTGAACTGGGTCTTTTTCTGCAGACTGTGCAGCACAGGGCCGTGTTGGGTGGACACGGCCCGTGCCGAACTTACTGTAAATGAAGAAATTTGTCGGACGGTTCTGTTTTCCTGTATAGAGTGCTGGTTCAAGTTTCCCTTGCATCCTTTGCCATCTCAAGTGTGTTTTATTCCATTCAACACCATTCAAACACCAAATTAACTAAAACCATCATTCATTAATCATAGAGAGAATTACACAATAGTCCTAAAAATTAAAATATTAGCTAGTTAGGTCAAGAAATCCAATCCCAGAAGTTAGGGCTGGCAAATCGTGTCTTAGCAGGTTTAACAGGTAACTAATAACGCGAACAACAAAAATTTTAAACATTAATATAACTCGTTTAACTACTTTATATCCAATGTCTATAAGACAGATGCATATTTTATGCACCAAGAAAGAGAAATAATGGATCGTAACTTTCAAATTTTGATTATTTTTAAAAACGAAAAAAATCACATGGTGTACTTTTCTGTTATCGTGTCTTAGCAGGTTACCTACAGGTTACCTATTGCCAGCCCTACCAGAAGTGTCTAGCCTACTATTTATTCTACTAGCAAAATTTTCAAAAAGATGGATCTCTTGGTTAAAAGTGGCTTGACAACTTCTTCCTCCGGTTATGGGCTCCTCATACATCGGCGAGCCATTCTTCGATCTCCCTAGGGAGAAGGAAAGCGGGCTCATGAGCATTGGGTTGAGGAGGTGTAACTTCCACCGGAATTTCTTGAAGTTCTTCAAGAGGAGGCTCCGCCGGAATGTCGTCCCAACCGGTAGGATTTTCGATTCCAAGTGCGAGGTTCCAATCCTCTTGAGGGAGGATTGGTTCCATAGGAGGTGTTACCAGAATGTTTAACCTCTGGTGCAAGAGGTTTATTTCCTGGAAACTGTTTTCCAACCCTACCGAGAGATAGTTTATACGGTCAATGAGGACCTCCTCCACTGAAGTCATCTCGTTAAGTGCTTCATGTAGCGCCATTACGTATCTTACGAGAGTTGCTTCAATCGATGGCCTCCTTTCCCGTCGACTGTTCCTTGAGTGTGCAGACGAGGTTCCGCTGTTTTGGCTAGACATTCTACGAAAACAAACCAAAAACAGTTCGTTTTAATGAAACAGTATCATGGGCACGGCCCCGTGCTCAATGAGCACGGCCCCGTGTTCAACTTTCTGCAGATTTTTAGAACAAGGAATCTTGGGGTTTCAAATTATTTTCTTAACTTATGAAGCTTTTTTTAGCAGAAATAACTTAAAACAATGTTGTGTAACTTATTTTTAACAAGATTCCTTGGACAAAAATTCAATAAACATCTCAACAAAGCTTGAAATTAAGCTTTAATGGAGTTCTTAGTGCAAGAAAGATGAAGAAGAAGGCAATAGATAAAAGAGGAAAGGACAAGATGCTTGTAAGAACCTTCTTTTAGAACATACCTAGGATGGTAAGTCAGAAAATCCTTTCAAATCTCTGTCCCTGGATGGTCCAAATGTGCAGGGTTCTTGGCTGCATTTATAGAAAATGACAGCGTGCTGGACACGGCCCCGTGTCGGCTGGACACGACCCCGTGTGCAGGCAAGATCCTGACACGTTTTGTCCGTATTCTGAAAAAAGTCAGAAGGGAATCTTTTGGTGGACACGGGGGCGTGTTGACCTGGGCACGGCCCCGTGTCGGAAGGCTGTTTTATGAAGTGCGTCTATTTTTAGGGAACTTTTCCAGATCGGGCGGTTCCTTACTGGATGGAACAACCCCAAAGTGCCTAAGATACCTTAATTGATCTAGATTAAGACGAGAACGCAAGAGGTTGTCGGTGAGGGTGATTCCTATGCTATATGTAGGTGGACAAGTCCAACCCTTTCCCGGGCTCTCGTTAAAGAAGGTGTATGCCAATCGCTCAGGTCTATGTATGCATCAAACGAAGTTGATGGGGAGCCCTTCACGGCACAATCGACACAGGGACGACTATCGCTCAAGTCCTCACTAGAGTTAGAAGTATCATTGGAAACAATGAAGTTGTTTGAATGCGTTTCCAACCTCTTTTCTTGGTTATCGTCTTGGAAAAGATTATTGAAATCTTCCCTAAGTTCTTTTAACCAATTATTAATTAGATCTTCTAGTTGAAATAGTTCATCAAGAAGCATTTCTCCTAGAATATCTGGTTGGGCGCATTCGAGGGAGAGATAGGGATTATTTTTACTTTCGCCCCTCTTAAGGATACTAGGAAATGATGGGTCTATATAGTGGGGTTTATAATTTAGAAAAAAACATTTTAATTCTTCATGGTTACCACCACATAATTGACACCACATAGTACCATAAGAGTGCCGAAAGTAAAAAGTATCAGTATCACTCATGTTTGTGTCAGAAATTACCAACCGTCGGGATCTTACGGTTCTGTTTTCAGTAACTGAAACTTGGGCACGGGGGCGTGTTGAGTGGGCACGGCCCCGTGTTCAGCTTACTGTCTGACTTAAAACAGGATTGCCAGTTCCAATGATTGGGCACGGGGCGTGTTCAGCGGGCACGGCCCGTGCTGAGTTCTGCAGAAGCTGAAAAACTAAAAAAATCCTAAAAAAAATGAAAATTTAAGAAAAACGATTAGGCCGTTGATTCCTAACTTTCTTAAAATCCTTGTGCCCCCGGCAACGGCGCCAAAAACTTGATGCGTGTGAAGTGTTATATATATTAGGTGTATATTTTAAGCCCCTTTAACACTTATTTTTAGCCAAGTTTTAAATTTATAAAACACGATATTTTACTAACACTAAACACACATATGGGCAAGTGCACCCATCGTGAGCGTAGTTTAGTGTTGGCAAGATACCGAGGTCGTCCAAGGACACAAGAGCTTTTAGTACCGGTTTATCCTCAACGTCTAATCAAAAATAAAAAGGTTAGGAAAATGTTTTAAACTAAGAAAAATAAAAACTAACTAAAATGCTAAAAATAAAAATAAAAGAAAAACAGATAGACAAGATGAATCACTTGGTTCCGACTCGTATCTAGTGTAACCTTTGATTATTTCCGCACTTTTGCACATATTTAAGAGATTATCTTAGTTATTGTAGTAGGCCCCTCTTTTGAAGGTGACGTTACCCTCACCCCAGTAGTTTGAGTCAGCAAGGATACAATCCTAAAAGGGTGGATTATTGGAAGATAATTAATTAAGTTATTAATGCAAATTATGGTAGGCCCCTCTTTTGGAGGTGACGTTACCCTCGACTAAGTAGTCTGAGTCAGCAGGGATACAGTCCTAAATAGCCGGGTTATAGTATTAATAGTAGTTAACTTATGAGGGGATCAAAGAGTTTGGACCCCCGCCATCCAATACCGTTAAGTATTGAAGGAGGTCCTACTAAATTTGACTCGGGTCCATTGCAGGACCTCTAAACGCTGAACAATGGCAAGACCTTTACCAAACCGTTCCCTTAACCCCCGACCAGGTAGCCAACATACCTCCATATAGACCGTGGAGATATGAATGGTGAAAATCTTTTATTTTATATAGACAGTAAAATAATGCCAAGACACCACGGACAAACGATAAGGAAAGATCACCTTCAACATAAGCAACTAGTTATTAAAGTCATTAATACAAAACCAAGTAAAAAGTGCAAAAGATTAGAAATAAAAAGTATTAAACTAGACACTTTGTCTTCACCAAGTGATGTAAGAGACTTAGGCAAACATGGCCTTGATTGTCAAGAACTCTTACGATCAATCTTGGATCCCGAGATGACTCACACACTCTACGATGGACAATGGATGATGGTGGTGGATGATGGTGTTATGGTGGTGGTGGGTGGTGGGTGAAGTGTAAGAGAGGTGGTGTGCCAAGGGATGGTTTGAGCTTGAGCCAAGCACTTCTATTTATAGGCTGAACAGAAGCTCGGGCACGGCCCCGTGTCCACATCCTTCTCTTTCTTCATTTAATGCAGTTTTGTCTTTTTAGTTGACCACGCCCCCGTGTCCGCTGAGCACGACCCCGTGGTGCAGAAGAATCTTTGTACTATGCAGATTTACTAGATTGTGCGAATCTTATAGTTGACCACGGCCCCGTGTCCGCTGAGCACGGCCCCGTGGTGGGCAATAGAAGCTTCTACCACTTTGTCTTTTCTGCTGACACTTGGGCACGCCCCCGTGCTGGCTGAGCACGGGGCGTGTTCAGGCTTCTGATCTCTTGTTTTGCTTGGGAAGATGCTGTCGTGGGGTCGGGCATGTCACGTCTTGTTCCTTTTCTTGTATTTATGTTAGATTTTGATGTCTTTTTGCTTCTTTTGTTAATTTGAGCTCTTTTAATCCTGAAAATACAAAAGGAAGACAAAAGCATACTTTTTCCAACATTAGTACTAAAAAAGGGTTAGTTTTATGCCTCATTTGATGAAATTTATATGTTGCATTTTTAACACATCATTAATCAAAGGTATTTTTATAATTAACAAACCATAAAATTTGTTATGTAATGTGTAGAACTTAATGGTTTTGTTTAATGCTTGTGTTTATAGGTTATATGTTGATTTGAAGTTGAATTTTGTGGATGGAGATGATCAAGCTTAAAGAAGAAGTTTATGGCTTTTGAGCTAAATGACAATTTGTATTTCGCACTTTATTTTGTGCTTGATATTGTTAAGAACATTTTTAGAATCATGATTTTATTTATGTATTTCTTTTGTTAGTAAGGTGTTGGACGTGTTTTAATTAAGTTATGATTTGTTTTTGTTGAACGCAACCTTATAATTCAATCGAGCGAAAACGATCCGCTCGATTTTAGTTAGGATTTTAGAATAACTGAGCGAAAACGATCCGCTCGATTCAAATTCAATCCGAGCATGAGCATCACTTTTGTGCTCGGTTTTGCAAATTCGATCTGATCGGATCGGATCGGTTGTAATTCAATACGAGCACACCCTCGATCGGATCGGCTCATGAACACCCCTACCTGTCACTAAAGAGTAATTGTAGTATCAATAGAACGGTTTAGCTACAATCAGTTCGTTAATCACAGATTCTGATTGTCATGTAACTAATTAATAACCATTTTGTTTCTGTTACCAAAAAAAAGTTTTTTTCTAACTCTACTGCCAAATGAAGTTTGGTTGTTCTTATGTACCATCATCATCAGTTTGGTTGTTCTTATGTCCTCGGCTATAAATACCCATCCCAAACCAGGTTTAAGGTATCTCTTCACAACTCTTTCACTACTACTACTATCACACACTTTGCTTCATAAGCAAATTACTGATTCTCACGCCGGAGAGTGGCAACAAGGAGCACCCCCCACCCCATCCTCCTTGTTACGAGTCACGGTTTGTTTCCTTGTGTAGGAGATCAACCAGCGGACAATCCAGCCACCGATCCTCGGAAAGAAGGGATTAACCCTACTTGACGAGACCAGTGAATTAACCCCCCTCGGTTAACCACTGTTTCATCAACAGCCTTACCTCTACCCCGTAGGAATATAGAAGCTACTTGCTGTGAGATCCTGACTCAACGATTGTATACTATATACTATATATAATCTAATTGTGTTCATGTGAAACATGTTGGTGCTCAATGTGATATAGTTTTGTTTAGGAGTTACATGCCTATCCTAAAGTCTTAATAGGACCTTGTTCATGTAACACACCTCAATTCAATCAAGCATTAATACACGTACAAATAAGTCACATGCCCGTGCTCGAGTTCATATTCTCTCATGTTTGAGCCCTAAGACGACTATAAATAAAGAAACTTAGAAATCTATTGGATAATTTCAAGAATCATCGATTGACTTTTGATTGCTTTGATAATATATAACACCATAAATAAGTAAATAACAATAACAATGGATCTATTTGTAATACAAACAATTATCTACCAACAATGGCTAACAATTTCAATAATTATATATATACATTAAACCCATTAAGTGTAACTACCTTGCAAATCCATCTCCACCGTTAGATCTTGCTGAGATAAAATCTGGGCCGTTTAAACTCACATTTTTAACTAATGTTTAGCCAGTTTCTAGCGGTTCCATAAATTAAAGACGGTTTCTTGTAGTTATTCCCCCACTCTGGCCAGTTTCTAGCGGTTCTATAGATTATGGGCGGTTTCTTGTAGTGATTCCCCCACTGTGGTCGCGATTCTCGGCCCCCATTTGGTTTCCCCGCCCATAAAACTATAAAACTAATTAGCCTCTAAAAAAACTGGGCAAAGCCTGTTGGTGAAATGCGATCTAAATTCCAAAGCAGCTTTCACCATCATTCTTCCATCACACAAATCATTACTTCTTCTCATCTAAAATAATTATCCTAGCCGTCATCATCAAGACTTGAAATCGAACTGAAACTAGAAGATACGGTTCCGTTTTGTTTTTGTTTTTGTTTCTATTTCTATTTCCAATGAATTTGATTCTGTGCGTGATTGATTGGAATTTAGTGTTTTGTGTTGTGTTTGCTGCAGAATTCAATCCTATGATGTTGGATTTTTAATCCGATTAATATTTAGGGTTTGGTAGGGGTTGAGCTGGAAATTCGGGATTAAATTGTGTTGCTATTACTGTTGTTAGTTCATCAAATTAGAACGTGAAAGGCATTGATTGTGTTGGCAATTGTATGTAGTTAATTGTTCGGATGTGAATTATAATAATTTGGTTTTATTTGCAGGGGCACTGTTCTTGTGTTGGATCTTGTAAGTAATTATTCTTTTTCTTTTAGTATTTAGATTGAACGATTCTGATATATGTTTTTCAATGTGATAGTAGGAGGGGGATTTAGCATTGGGCATGTATGTTGAAAGAGCTCAGGTTACCAAAAAAGGGTTACAAAAGGTTGCTGTTGAGATATGAGGTACTAATTTTTTTATAAAGACAGTGTTGTTTGTTGATTTTATTTAATGAAAACATCTCTCTCTGTGAATATATATCTTTTGCGAATATTTGTTATGTAATGATGCATATTTCTTTTATCTCAGCTCATCAAAACATGTCGATGTGGATTTCTTGGAGTATTGGTCTTGTGATGACGAAGCAATTGTGTCCGAGGATGATATATGTGATGATAATGATGGTAAAATTTCCTTTTTTTTGCTTTTATAGATTCGGCACTTATGATAGATATCAGTTCTATGCCTATAAGGGCATAATTGATCATTGTGTTGTTAACGTATGTTTTCACTTTTTCGTAACTCAAATAATTTAACTTTCAGATGATATTGGTGTTGTGGAAGGCCTTACCTTCAGAGACACCGCTCCCTCTGAACAACGCCTTGAGAGCATCCTCTAAAAATTTCCACAATCCAGATTCAATGTACTCTGCTATTTACTCTTTTGGGAGGGTACATAACCTTATACTAGGATATCAAATACGATTACATAAGTTATATGATTTATGAAATAATTTAATTCTTTGAATGGAATGATTTGATGTTTTGCACACTAAGAGTACACTTCGGGCTTCTTTTAGACCCATTTGACCCGTTCTCTTAAGAATTAAGATGTCATTTTTCCTTTTGTTTGTTTGATCCATTAGAGACAAATAAGACTAGGTTCATCTGATTTTAGCTTGGGAGCGATTGCAAAATTTCATGACTAGTGATAGTATTCTAATTTTATGGCTCATCTAATGCATATTTTTGTAGGATTAAGCAAAATAGTATGATAGGACCTAGGGATCTTTTTTCCTTTTGGCTGAACATGCTTATTTGGATTTTGTTGTTCAGGTCTGTTTGTAGAATGGTACATAAGCAGGTTAGTATTCAGTATTCACCAAAATTGGGATTGTTCTCTAGGAGCTAATCACCAGGGTGCTTCCATTCCAAGACATGAAACCTGTAGATTTGCGGAGGTGAATAAAGGTGCCCGACGTTACTTGGTGAGACCAAGATTATGACCATAGTTAAAAAGCTCGGTTCAGGTGCCGCATGAGTCAACCCACGACCACTGATTGATGCGTGAAGGATGAATATAGAAGAGGGAAAAATTAAAGAAAATCAACATGTGAAAAAGGTGAACTAGAGGTAGTAAAAAACGAAAAAAAAAGACACTCACATTACTCTTATTTAGGAACATTTACCATGTATTTTTTTTGCTACAATTTTGTATTTATAATGTCCACAGACAGTGGGTACTAGTGGTGGGTGGAGGAGCTATAGGTTACTCTGCAGTTCAGCTAGAGGTTGCAGCTGGCTATGCAGTTACAACTACATGTTAAAGTGATAACATAGACCGTCTTTTGGTAGTTGGTGCTGAATAGGAACTCGACTACATATCAGAGGTGATTTAACTTTTAACCGCATCTTGTCTGATTAAATTATGTATTAAGTTACATGATGATTAGTGTTTTTGGGAAGAATGTTTGGTCTTCAATATTATTTCTTAATCTATTTGAGTTTAGATTTTTGAGTAATTTTGTATTGGATATGAATGCAATGGACCATGTGCATCATACAAGCTTTGTAATCAAGTTCTATTGTGAAATGTCAAGGTAAATAAACACTGTCCATTGCCCAAATTGGAAAAATTAGGAGCTGTCGGCCACTGGTGTTCACCGCCACTACCACGGTTGACGATTGCGAGAAGTGGGCACCGCCATTCGACCATAATCTGGTAATTCGTTCGCTTGGAGCATAGTCAATCTATCTCACTCTCGGTAATCGGTTTTGTTTCTCAAAGCCCTAATTAGAGACTTTGTTAGGTGTCTGTTGTTTTGATGATATCTTCATATTTTCGATACCGGTTTAGGGTTACACGGCTGAAGTTCTTAAGTTACAGTTTGCTTGGTATGTCTGTTTTGAATTTGTTGGCCATTGTGGAAATTGATGGGATGTGTATAGAATTTAGGTCTGTTGTATAACTTACATTATGCCTATTATAGTTCCAGTCATGTTCTTGTGCTTCCAGGGCGCTTTCTGAATCATAACAAGTCGTCTGTGATGCCGCCAAGATCCATGGCGTTTTTTTATCTTCAATTCAATTCAGCCAGTGCAAGAATTGTAAGTGTAACTAATTTTCACTCATGTTGCATCGTTTCTTGATTTATCGTCTACTTCACTTCACTGATTGTTGATTTAAAGTGTTTCATTTGTCGTCGATGAAGATGTTCAATCTATGGTCATCGCCAGATTGGTGGGAAGAAATTAACAGATCAAGGAACTGGAAAATTGGCAAATTCTGTACAAATTGGCCTCACTCCTCACTGTTGACTTTTGTGGATTCTCTCAAGGTATGTGACTATTGCTATTCATGTTCACTTCTCGCTGCAAATTTGCTACTTCAAGTCAACTGAATTATAGCACCTGTCAAAGAAATTAACTCACGTTGTAGTAAATTAAACTGAAATTTAACATAGCATTATATGTTTGTAACAGTTTTGGGATAACTGGCTTTAGTCAGCAGTTATCGTTTTTTTTTTAAACTGGCTCACCAATCAGCGGCGTGGGTAAGTGGGGATATGTATAAATGCTTAAACAGTGGTGCTAATGAAGTTATGAAGCAATCTATATATATGATCATTCTTCTATGAAGTATTTTGTGCAGTCTTGGTTTTCGATATTTAGAACTTGGGTAGTAAATTTAGAATCATTGTTTTGATACATGTATCATGAAAAAAAACATAAGCTGAGACACTATATGTAGTAAATTTAGAATCATTGTTTTGATACATGTATCATGAAAAAAAAACATAAGCTGAGACACTATATAAAAGAAAACTCAACATTTGTTAGTCACCTAATGAGTTGTGAGTTGTGACTAATTATTTGATTTTAGGTATGAGTTTATATGGTGTATGTTGTTATAGTTGTTTTTACTTTTAGTATATGACATATGCATTTCATCCATACCCATATCAAATTTACACGGCATTGGTTCTATTGGTTACATGTTGTAAAGGTCTTAAAGTTTCTTTGAGAGCATATGGGATTTATTTATATGATATATTTTATGCTTACATGTAATCTTAAGCTATTTAAACAGCCTGCAATACCTGGAGCTATTCTTTTGTTCTTCGCCTCTGTTACTCAACTTGCACTACTATGAGTTTATTCAATTTTTAATTTTTTATATGCCTTCTTTGTCTAGAGTTTGTTACCTATATTGATTCTATACCATGTTTGAAATCCCTAAATCATGGGCAAATTTTTGTATAGTACGTGCAAATTGTGTAGACAATTTGATTAAGTTTGCATATTATAACATACCTTGTCCTTTAAGTCGTATAATCTTTTTAGCTATCCCGTTCATTGAAACGGGAAGACGGGTTGGCATTTTGTAAATGGCTTGACCGGTTGTAACTGAGCCATTATCAAATTGTAAACATGTTAAATGGGCAGGCAGGTTGTAATAAAATGGGTTGTAAACGGGTTGACAAGTCATTTTACTTATTTGGATTAAAGAGGTCATCTCAAGTACAATTTGACATGTGTAGTGGTTAAAACCCCACCCTTGGGCGTTTTGCGCCATGTGGCTGCCCAGTCAGCAACGGGGTATTTTAGGGCGTTTTCTAAAATGGTTGTAGTGGGGATGTGGGCATTGTGGGACATTATGTTTGTAATAAAATTAAATAAAAAACATCAAAAATCTGATTGGTTTTTCAAAAAGGAAGATGAAGGTGATTGGACACAAGAAATGAAGCTGGGCGTGGAAAATAAAACGCCTCCGGAGGGGCGATGTCGGGCGTGGTTGGGCATTATTGGGCACAAAAACACCCTCTTTTTTTACCATTACGCATGGTCTTAAGGGAATGACACAGTGATAAACACTTATAAAGACTTAATATAACATTGAACTACCTGGACTGTGAACTGTTCATTGAGCTAACATATTATATCTTTATAATATAATATAATCAAAAAATGTTGTTGTTTCGAACATCATACACATACCCTGTTTATCATCTTTTGTTTAGAGTGCAAAGAAAAGAAGTGTATATATCATTATGACATTAAAATACCCGTCCACCGGACGGGTATTAAACTAGTTAAACATGGTGTAGAATAATGAAACCATGATGTAGAAAGTGGTATTTGAATTTTTTTTTTTTTTTTTTTTTTTTTTGGTATGAAGAAGTTATGGATATGCATGGAATAAAGTGGAGGGGAAGGCGGGGCGTGGGACAATTAGTAATGGAAGTTGCATGGTGTATTATGTACTAAAAATTATTTCACAAATCATTAAAGCTTACACCATGGTCCTCGTAAAGATAGACAATTATTAAATTAATTAAAAACGAAAAGTAACAGAGTTAGGCAAATGGAGTATATGTATAAGAATACTATTATTATGCCTATGATCTTTAGATCAAGTGGTGGAGGGCTTGTATTTCTCTTAAGAGATGCAGGTTTAACTCTCACTTGGTGCAGAGTGAGGCACTGGTGTGCAATGATAGGAGACCCAGGGAAACTTGGGTTGGATCCTTGAGCCAAACGAGTTTTACTGGTAATTTCACCGTCGTGCCTACGGGCGGGTGGGTTATCGGGTTTTCCCCGGAATTGGTGGTGGACTCGGGTTACTCTCGGAGTACTCCGTTTGTCCAGTGGGTGCCCCGAGAGTGCTCGGGATTGAGTTTGTTGGCCGTTAAAAAAAAAAAGAATACTATTATTATGTTTCAAGCAAATCTTTTATGTATGATTTATAATTCTAATTTCTTCCAAAAAATAAGCCTAAATATATCTGCCAACAAGTGATTGAAATAATATGTAAAATAGAAGGCCGAAAACTAATTGTAAGCGTCAATTTTGTTTGACCGAACACTTTGATCTATCGTGTAAATATACGATCTGATATAAAAGTTTAAGAACTTATTTTTATAATAATTTGCTTATAAATTATATTATTTTGAACAATTGAAACTAATTTCCCAGTATTAATAACTTAATATTATAAACTTCAAAATTAAAAAAAGTTTAATACGCCTCAAACAAAATATCTTTTCATTTCATTCATCTGCTATATCAACTTTTATTAGATCGGCTCCTAATCTCAAACTATTCATGTCTACACCTTGCATGATTTAAACCCTCTACTTCTTGAATAGAGAGAGACACCTTACTAATAGGATATCTCTTGCGGACTTCAAAATATCAACCGGTTCATTTATTTTGGTATGCGATTCAAACTAGAGGCGCACAAAAAATCTGGGTCGCAAACAGAACCAATTTAGAATTTGAACCAAACCCAATTAGAAAGCCGGCTTGGACCCAACTAGAACCATAGGGTTCTAACCCTATACCTTGAAACTGGTTTGAACACAATCAAAATCAGTTATAAATCAGTCAACCCCAATCATTTCCCACATATAAACTATTGGGTTAGAACCTGAATTGGTTTCACCAAAAGTCAGGTTTGACTTTCTTTGACCTAACCCGATTCGATTTCAACCCAAAACTCGGTTTGTGCCCAAACCACTCTTTGTGCTAGAGGTGCACAAACCGCGTATTTTTAATAACCGGTTTTGGTTTCTTGTTTTAAGGGTTGAAATCGGTTAGTGCTATAACCAGTTTGGTTTTGGTTATTTGACCCAAAAACCATGCCTTATGTGCCCGGTACTGGTTCTTAAGAAACTGTGTATTAAAATACCCTATTTCGGGTTTTTCTATACCCTATTTTTCGAGTTTTTTACTACCCGATTTTCAGATTTTTTAATACTCCATTGTGTTTTTATTACCCTATTTTCTTGTCTTTTTGTTTATTATTATATGCATTGTATACAATGTAAAAATATTAAGATAAATGCACTAACATAAATTTAAAAGATAGATATTAGAATCATCTATCTGGTATAGCCCGGTATTATCAATTCCGGTTCCAGTTCTTGTCCGGTTTTGTTTATTAATTGGGTACGATCGTTTCCAGTTCCGGTTCCAGGTATTAAGATAAAAATGCATACCCTATCTATATCCAACGGATAGTATGAGTCATGAGTGGTTTCGATTTAAAGTATAGAATATCCGGATATTAAAAAATCCAGTTCCATGTATGGTTTTTTTCCTATAATTCATTCATTCAAACATGAAGGATGAACCAACCGGGCTGGTCACTATTATGGATTTATAGTATCCAGCCTCAAAATACATATAATTCACAATGGGCCAAGCCCAACTGTTATGATCCAACCCAACCCCCATAACAAAAAATATAGTTATGAGTATTTTCGCTTGCTTCTCCTTACTTCTCTACTAAGATTCCACGTGTCCCCACGTGTCCGATCACCGACCACCATAGTCAAATAAACTCGGTTTCCATTTCTTCCTACCCAATCCCATTCCAGATCTAGGGTTTCACTTCCATTCTCTCTCAATCCAATCACTCAACACTACCAAAAATGGCACTAGAATGGGTCGTTCTCGGTTACGCCGCAGCCGCGGAAGCCATTATGGTCCTCCTCCTCACCATCCCGGGCCTCGGCCCACTCCGCAAAGGTTTAGTCGCCGTTATCCGTAACCTTCTCAAACCGTTTTTATCTATTGTTCCGTTTTGTTTGTTTTTGTTTATGGATATTTACTGGAAGTATGAGACCCGGCCCACGTGTGATTCGGCCGAGTCGTGTACCCCAACAGAGCATCTGCGTCACCAGAAGTCGATCATGAAGAGCCAGCGGAACATGCTGTTGATTGTAACGGCGTTGGTGTTTTATTGGCTGTTGTTTTCGGTTACTCAATTGGTTGTTAAGATTGATCAGTTGAACAGCAGGGTCGAGAAGTTGAAGAATAATTGATAAGACGAAGATGGGTTTAGGTATGTTTTGGTGTTTAAGTTTTATGGTTTGATTGTATGGACGGTTTAGGTTATAAAAGGATTACTCGAGAACTTGAATGTGTTAACAATTGTTTGTGTTTGAAGTTTGATGTTTCTGTGTTTCATTTTCCATATTCCTTTTGTTGTGTAACAAGTTTCATTTTGCAATGTATTGAAAACCGATCGGAAAGCTGGTGTTTCTATCTATTTATCGAGTGAACCAGAAGAAATAACCAAAACCGAATTGGATAATACATAACATACCCCTTTGCATTTCTCGGGTTTGGCCCGGACCTTGTGTTAACCCAGCCGATTCAATATAACAAATTAACAATATATCACGTTGAGTCATTGCAATGCACATTGTTATTATTATTATTATCAGTTGAAATATTTTATAGGATTTATTCCTTTTTAGTTTGACTTCTTAGCAAAGTTTTTTATAGCTATAATTTAAAGAAGAGGTATGCATCAACACTGGATCATCTGCAATAGTTAACTGTATGTGTTTATGGATGTTAATAAAGGCCCAACTTGTAGGGATGCAATCGAACCGAATGAACACGGACACCCATGTTGTGTGTTCGTTGGTTAAGGAAATTAACATGTTCGTGAACTGTTCACGAACGCATACTGAACATAAGTTTATGTTCGTTCGTTAAGGAAATTTAGTTGTTCGTGAACACTAGTCTCGAACACAAACGAACGCTTGATGAATAAAAACAAACGTAAACGTAAACGGACACTCAACTCGAAAAAAACATTGGACATAAGTAGTTAAGTACAACCATCAAATGATAAATCAAAACGCAAGAAGTTTACAACCACCAAACGATGAATCAAATTTAACTAGCTTAGACATATTGTCCCAAAAAATGTCTTGAATACCCAAATTTTAGCTAACTTAGAAAAAAAAGGGAAATTGGCATGTAATAATCCTATCTAGATCTTATTGGCCATTAATAATCCCATCTCAGAATATTTCCCCCACCAGTCCCACCTTTCACCTATTTTCCCAACAATGGTCCTCCGTTAAAAAAACTTAACGGAGTTATGCTTTTTTCCAAATTACAAACATATTTTTTTATGGCTTTTGATTAGAACGACGATACGAGTCCATTGATGTAAAATTTGCCTCGAAACAGTGCTCCAAACCATGAAAACGGCGCTTCAATTTGGGTGTTTAAATTTCCAATTAACAAAAATCCAGTCACTTGGAGCACAATTTCGAAGTAAATTTTACATTAGTGGACTCGTATCATCGTTCTGATCAAAAGCCCTAAAAAATATGTTTGTAATTTAGAAAAAAACTTAACTCCGTTAAGTTTTTTTAACGGGGGACCATTGTAGGAAAAATAGGTGAAAGGTGGGACTGGCGGGGGGAATATTCTGAGGTTGGATTATTAATAGCCAATAAGGTCTAGGTGAGATTATTACATGCCAATTCCCAAAAAAAAAAAAACAGGGTTTCAAGTTTTCAGTATGTTTAGATAAAGGGTTTATTATTTCTTATTATTTTTAGGCAAATTGGATTTAAATAATCCAAACTTTCTCAGTTTGGCGGATAATAATCCCAACTCAGTTATTTCCGGATAATAATCCGAACTGGTGCACTTTTAGCCGATAATAGTTTGCGTTAAAAATAGCTTAACGGAGTTAAGTTTTTTTCCAAACCGATGTTTTGTGGCTTTTGATTAGAACGAGGATACGAGTTGATTGATGTAAAATTTACCTCCAAATATTGTCCCAAACAACGAAAGCAGTGTTTCAATTCGGTTGTTGAAGCTTCCAATTAACAAAAATCAAGTCGTTTGAAGCACTGTTTCGATGTAAGTTTTACATAAATCGACTCGTATCCTCGTTCTGTTCAAAATCCCTAAAATATCGGTTTGTAATTCGAAAAAAAACTTAACTCCGTTAAGCTATTTTCAACGGTGGACTATTATCAGCTAAAAGTGGGCCAGTTCGGATTATTATTGACAAATAACTTGTCACACCCCAACCGATGGCGGAAACATCGGGGCGGGACGAGGACGAGATTTTTCGAGACTTCATAACACTATTGCGACAATATTTAATTCAAACTGATTTCATTTCATTGCATAATTTGTCAATTACAACATGTGGAAATCAAGTACAACATTTAGAATTAAAATACAACAAGTTCTCAAAACAATACATGTTAAAGTGAACAAAATACAACAATAATTCTAGTAGTCTAAGCGTGTATCTAAGCATCAATACTAGATTCCATGATCATAAATGTCATCAACCTGCAACATGTTTTAAAGTATAGTTCAATACACAATGTATTGACGAGTATACAAGTTCAAATAGTAACATAAGTATAAAAAGGGTTTAACAATCAACATGGAAAATAGTTATCTAAAATTAACATACGATTGGCATACGTCAATAGGTGTCAACCCAAAGATTACCGCTAGCGTAATCCTATCGTAGTAACGATAGGACCGTTCTGTTTTAACTTAACATGACCACAAGACTATTGGTGGTGCGTTACTCCTATAGCGCTATACATGTTAAGGGGAGGCTCGTACGAAGTTAATGACAAGTATATCACATAAGTATGTTCCAACACGTATGAATCAAAGAATAACATATACGCATGTATGAATGATTGTTTGTGTGATTGCATAAAGTATAAGTGATTGCGTTAATTTTTATAAGGTAAACATGTTGCACCCAAAAGTGTAAACGTAAAAAGGGTGTTCGAGTATACTCACGGTTTTGCAAATCTTCATTTGTTATCCCGCGAGTTTAAGAAGTTGACGAGAGGAACACCAAGGTTACCTACAAGGGGTAAACGAAGGTGTGAGTTGCTGGAGTTGAACGTGGGACTTGGATTTAGAACTTAAAGTATTTATAAGTATAACAACACAAAAGTATGATTAAACAGAAAATATATTTCGTCCAAGCACTAGTTACGATACTAAGTTACTATGATTTCATGGGTCCAGATTTGCCCATTAGAATCAGTAACGAGGAACGTGGAACTGAAATAAATGGAAAACCGATACGTCACAACTCTGTTCGTGCGAATGGGATAGTCCCTTCGTGCGAACAGGAAGTTCCTTCGGGCTAGTGGGACTGTCCGTACGATCAGAACTTCGTTTTGAACATTTTAACCATTAACCGGTTACGTTGTGAGTTCAGTTATGTTATATATTATATTATACAGTTATAGTAACAGTCCAGTATGTCATGTAGTTCACAAAAGTCATGTATGGAGATAATAACCTCATTATATGTTTCACCAAAGCTCGAGTTCATTAACTTAGTTAACAAACCGGTTGGTCATGAATTCAACAGAAAGTAAATACCAAACAACCGAACAAGGACAACCCAGGTGTGCCATTACCAACATAGATGGTAAGTACCAAGTGTTGGAGGCCGAACGAGGTTAACTCATTCTAGGTCTACGAGACTGTTTGGGTGTTTGTTTGCAAGTTCAAGCGAGATGGTGGAACTAGACTGAAAACCAAGGTTTTCACAGTTCACACTTCTGTTAATCACAAATTCACCCATATTGAAGACGGGGATCCGGGATAACATTAAACACTTAGAAAAATGCAAGAACTGGAGGAAACAGACCCTTCGCACGAATGGACAAGTCCAGTCACACGAACTGACTGGTCAGTCGCGCGAGTGGGACCTTCCATTCGTACGAATGGTGCTGGTTTGAGACGAATCAGTTTAGTTTTGTTTGAACATACTCGTTTTCTTGGCTAGAATCAACCTCAACACTAACCCACAGCTATAGACTTAGCTTGTGAGCTTGGTGGGTTCCAGATTTGGCCAAGTCTCAATATCAGAAAGTTGTTTTAAAAGTTTGAAAAATATAAACTTCAATCTTCAACTTGATCCTCAATATGGTGAGCTTCATTATGCAGACTGCCATGGCAAGTCTGTGAATGCATCCTAGAGGAGTAGAGGGTAACCAAGTTGCTAGAAATTGAAGATTAGAAGAAAAGTGAAAGAATGAGTATAGAAATGTAAAGTTAGTGAGCTAAGACTCACTTAGAAATTTCTGGAAATGCTCAACTGGAAGTGCACGAAATCAGAAAGTTGGAGAGAATTTCGGAGTGTGGAAGGTGAGAAATGAAGGTTAAGGTTCGTATTTATAGGCTGAAAGTGGGCTTGGAACGAAATAGGCATGGGGCGACTGGGCCTTTGTGCGACTGGGCTTGTCCTTTAGCGACTGGTCTTGGGACGAATGGCCCTTCGTGCGAGTGGGAGAGTCCCTTCACATGAAGCGGGTGGTTCGGTTGCTCGAAGGTTCAAGTTTACCGTTTTCGCGTGTTTCAGCCGCTTTTAAGTGTTCAAGCTTACAAGTGCAATGTTGTAACACCCCAAAAGTCGTATATGTAAATATGACGAAATAAGTATTTATGAATATAATTGTCGTTAGAATGGTAACTAGAATTACGAACCTAGTTAAAGGGGTAAATAAGATTTTAACCTAAAAAGAATGCAAATTGGCCATAATATTGTAAATATCCAAACATGAGGGATTAAATTGTAAAGAATGGAAAGATAAAATATAAAAATTAAAATTAAAACATCAAACACACATCTGGGCGTGTGTGGGTGTTCGACCAGAGAAGAAGCAGGAAGGGGTTTCCCCTCTCAAACCCTAAATCAATAAATTGAATGGATTTTTGGCCAAAATCGGATTGCATGAACCTTAATAGTGATTATCTAAGCAAGCTTTAGCCAAGGTATGTTTCAATTTTCAGTTTTGGTGAACAACCATTAAGTGGGTGTTGATGAATATGAGAGTTTGATCTGAATTATGATGAATGCTTGCTAACGTTATCATGTTTAAGTTGAATAATGGCTGAATTTTAGTTATCTTGGTGATTTAGGATGAAACCCTATGTGTATGAGTATGAGAAAGATTGTGATGAACATGTGAATGTTGGTAGTTTTAATTATGTTGATACACTAGATGTTATGTAGTAGGTTTTGATAGTAAACATGATGTAGAAATTGTTGATAATGTGATCTTTTATGAATAAGATAATTCATGAGATGAAATTGGGAAGAAACATGCTTAAAATACTAGTACATTATGCTTAATAAGTTGTATACACACCAAGTGTTTGATAAAATGCATAGGTGAGATTTTGGAAGAGATTTAATGAAAAAGAATCTGTCCAGAAAGTTACAGCCGAATTTAATCGGTTGTAACCGGGTCAAATCTGGACAAAAACTGATGTTTATTGAGTTTGTGATGAACTTCCAGGAAAACCCTTTCAAACCCAACTGGAATTGCATTCTTTCGA
The DNA here is from genome assembly GCA_030545235.1 of Helianthus tuberosus. Classification (NCBI taxonomy): domain Eukaryota; kingdom Viridiplantae; phylum Streptophyta; class Magnoliopsida; order Asterales; family Asteraceae; genus Helianthus; species Helianthus tuberosus. The sequence continues at coordinate 157,898,977 of CM060418.1, read as the reverse complement.
CGAAAAATGAACGTTTTATGAATTTTTCCGTATCGAAGGTTCACGCTGCGTTTTCTTGCAGAATTTGCAGCCCATTACGAATGTCATAACTCAATTTAGGAATTGATTTATGATCTCAAATTTTTACTGTAGGTAGCTTCAAGTGATTCCAAAAATCTCCAACTGGAATTTTGTCAATCGGATAAACGAGGAATTTTAAATGAATTTTTCCGTAAGCTGCAGTCAGAAGTGATGAATCAGATTGCAGCTTAGTAAATGAATTTTTATAAATTTTTGGTAGAGAGTTAGACTGTAAAAATTTAACACAATGATAATCCCTCCGAGGGGCACGTCACATAAAAATATTGTAATTTTTGCAAGCTCGTAAGTACAGTAAACGGACGTCACAAAACAGCCTATTTTCAGTTAATTGAGCTACATGTTAGTGAATGATTGATTAATGAAAGAAATGTGACTAAGTGGTTATATGCTTATCGGATTGGAAGTGTGTATGATTGACAATTGACTTTTTAGAAAGTCAACAAGGTATGAATAATAAGGTTAGACTTCCTAACACTATTGTGAGAATAAGGAGATTATGTGAATATTTGCTAGATTATTATATGACGTACATGACGGTAAGTTGAATTGGTTATGTTATGAGTGATGTGATAATGGATCTATGCCATATTATGTTAGCAGTTGCCTACTAGTAATGGTTTATGGCATTACAAATTGTAAATTGTATGTATTGTTATGTAATAATTGGTAATTATGCATGTATGAATGTATTTAATATAATGTATGGTGGAATGTGTACTATAACACGCGTATGTGGTATATAGAACCATGTGTAGAATTTCTCGATGTATGAATAAAGTAATTGATAATATGAGTTATAACGTTTGCTAATAATGACATGTAAACGTGGACATGAAAGGATAGGTACATGCCATTTTGGGCGCGAACTCGGGAGGCAACGAGACAAACATATGGAATACGTATCAACTACTTACAGGTCAAGGTAAGTGCTTCTTGCACTTAATAGTTGTATGTAGGAACATAGGTTTATTGTTTGCAAGTTCTTGTACTTGTATACGTAGAACATTTTGTGGTTTAATGTGGAACTTATATGAGAATATTAAAGTATGAAATGTTAAATTGGAGGTATTCATAGGAGAATACCATGGACAAGGGAATCATAACCCACGGGTATGGTAAGTATCTATATCATAAATTTGAAATTATTTAATTGGTAAGATGAATTCAAGTCATGGGTACATGACTTGCCTGGTGATTATTATGTTTTTTTTAAACTAAGGGTAGAATTTTAGATGTGTTGATAACGGTTAATCTAATAAAGGGTTGTTGACTTATTAAAAGTCAAATTGGTACGTGGCTTCCAAACCACAATCTTAATAACTGGGATGCTTTGGATTAAATAAGTACATATGCACATGATTTCAAGTAGTGTACAAATATCATAACCATGATGTTTATTTAGTAAGTGGATTAGATTACAGTTGTAACTGGTTAAACTATTGTTTCGAATTATTTAACTTGGGGTAAGCAAGTAGATTTGGGTCACTTGATCCACATGAATGAAAAAGATTTGGATTCTGGCTAAGTAAAGCATTAATGAAATCTTTGGATCTGTTAGAAATAAATATTAATGGTCTAATAGTTGAATGAGATTTTTATCACAAGTGGCTTAATTGTGAATTCTAGTGGAGGTTGATTCACAAGTTGGAAGCGATAGTTGACTATGAAATTAATGGAGTCGAGTTCATTGGAAGTTTGTGAAAAATATAGATCAGAATCCACCTATTTGAGTTATCTAATATATATTATATATAGAACTCATAACGTGCATGTTGGGTTTCAGGTATAATGGGAACTAGAGGTTCGCGGACTGATAAATGGAACAAGGTTTGGCGACAAATCCGAGATCGGGTCAGCAATGTCGGTTCGTCCATCCGTCAGGTTATATCGCCGACTTAGACGGGTCATCATGTTTTACTTGCCTTTTTAGGCATTCGGTAGTTTTACACCGTGTAAGCTTCATGAGTCAGACGTAGTGTCTTGTTTTGTTTATGTTCAAGTTTAGAGTTGTAAAATGGATTGTAAACAGGTTTTGTTACCGTAACGGTTATCCGTATTACGAACGGGTCATGCCGAAATTTTATAAAAATTGGCATGAAATATGTAAGTGTTTAAATGATGGTAACTATGAAATTAAAGTCAAGACACTATAATTGTTTCTAGAAATTGAAGCTAAAATAAAAAAATGGGCATACATTCCGCATAGTAAGAATGTTTAGAAAATTTTATGGGCGTTACAATTTGGTATCAGAGCCCTGGTTTGAGGGAAATTGATGTGGGTTAAAATACACACATTTGTCCCGTGTAAAGTGTATAATTATTGTATAGTTTTTATTTGTTTTATTTAGTTTTTAGTAGTATATTATATTATTTTGTGTTTTGGCAGGTCCTGGTGCAAATGGAGCGAAAAAGAGTAAAAAGGAAATAATTAGCCAGTTGGGCAGAGTAGAATGGCAGGGACCGAATTAAAATTGTCGCTATTTTCTATGATCCATGATTGGACCAAGTCCACTATCTATATTTTATAAGAGAAGGGGCGGCTAGGAGCACACATCCCATGAAAGAAAAGTTGTTGTCATTATTGAAATATTTATTATTTTGGGGTGACAATTTAGAGGAGATATACACATCAAAGAACCTTCTGTTCAATATACATATATTCGAAAAAGAGCTGCCATATATAATTCACTTGGGACTAAGCCCAGCGATTTTAGTAGACATCATGATGTATGATGTTTGGGCCTTGAAACACTTTCAGCCCAACCAATTGGACGTGAATGAGGGGATCGATATATTTGTTTTATTTACCAACATCAAAAAGGCAATCACATCAGCATATATATATTCGATTGGAGGTGATTTTGAAGCAGGACGCACAAAAACGAGTTTTGACGGCAGACTACAGGGAGGAGACGCAAGGATTTCAAAGGGTTGGTTCGAGCTTCAAAGCCATAATTGAAGATTCAAGTTTGGGTTTGTAATTTATTATTTTTAGTTTTGTTAGATTTTGTGTTTTACAAAATTATAAACATGTTTTGCTACTCGGTTCAGACTTGTTTCTTTTTCTTGACTATGATTCTTGGCTAATTAGTTTATCTACCCGGGTTTAATATTAAAGTAAAAGACCTAATAGTATTTGATTAGACGTGTTTGCATGCTTTACTTTGATTTATTATCTTATAATTGTTCCTCATGTGTCTTTGTGAATATCTTTCATGTATAGATGCATGTTAGGTTACCTACTGTGTGTTTGTAACTAGTTTATGGTTTTCTCAGCTAGAATTCCATAGGAACTTTGTTTGATAATTTAGAGGAGTTTAGTGTTCTACCTATTCTTGAGACCGAGAGGAGATAGATAGTTGGGATTGTCTTTGATGCTAGGTATTTAGGTGCAGTGAGACCGAGAGGAGATCTGTCTAAGTTCCCTAGTATTATTTGTTTTCCTAAGTCTTGTCAAGTGTTTTTAGGTTACCCCGTGCACTCTAGGGTGTATTGTGATTAGTGGGACCGAGAGGAGATCTAGTCTTTGGGTACTTTAGTATTGTTGGAGAGACCGGGAGGTGATCCAACCCATACCAGTGAGCTTTATTTGACCTTTAGACCTTAGGAGAAGTTGATGAGACCGGGAGGAGATTCAACCTGTCTTTAGTCTTAGAGTGTCGTGTTATTAGAACCTGGTTCCATAATAGTTACCAGTGCCGAGAGAAAACCGATAGTCACAAATAGGATTCCAAACCTGGGTAGTACTTTCTCATCCTTGATTTCACCTTAGTAGCCTTCAGCCTGCGTCTAAGTAGTCTAGTTCGTCTTAGTTAATTCCTTTAGATTAATTAGTTAAACCCCCCAAATCCAATCCAATCAAATCAAGTAAACCAGTTAAGTAATTAGGTGAGTCAGAGTCTAGTTAGCGTCGCTAGTGTCTCGTGGGTTCGATACTCGGACTTCATTAGGCTTTACTACGTACGATAGGTACACTTGCCTGTCAGTGGTCTAGCATTTAGAGAGTCTTAGTTTATAAATTTAAAACTAGGGTGTCTAGATTAGGTTAGTTTTTATTAGACCATAATTAGCACATCAAGTTTTTTGGCGCCGTTACCGGGGACACTTAGGTGATTGCGTTATTAGCTTTGACTGATCTTGTTTGTTTAATTGGTCTTATTTGTAGTTTGAGTCTTAGGGTTTGTGTCTAGTAGTAGTGTGTCTAGTCGTTTTTTTGTAAATATATTTTTATTAGTTATTTTTTTTATATATTTTTTATTATGTGTTTTATCTGTGGAGGGCCCCATTACACCAAATATTGTCCAAACGATTCGGGGTGTCCCATAGATTTCGATGCTAACCCTCTTGTGCAGCCACAGTCATATCAGTCTTGGAATTGGCAACCGAAACAAACAACAGAGGACTTCCGTGACTGGATTAAGGCTGCTAAGGAAGAAAGTGATAGGGCATTTCAAGCCGCATTTGATATTTTAAATTCACAGAGCTTGAAAAACCAAGGCCGTTACACGTATGATTTGAATGGAAATTATTTAGGATATCAAACGGCCGATGGTAAGAGGGATTATACAATTTTAGATCCAGGGGGAGAAATGTGCATTGAGAGTCCACTGCAAGGTAAATATTACGATTCTAATTTTAATTATTATAATTCTCATGAATCAGATTTACCCTTGTCTTGTGAGGATGATGTCGTGCAGGTTTCACATTTTGAGCCCTTGTATGAAGAAAATGAGGATCACACTCCTGAACCGGAGACGATAATGGACGTTGAAGTCCCACCTCCAGTTCAGCAAGTCGTTAATTCCAGCTATTGGTGTCCCACACCATGGGATATTGATAATGGATTTTGGAATGATGATGATGAGGGGTAGTAGAAGAGGCAGAGTTGGAGGTGCCCGACTACACCACGTCCCCTAAAGTTGAAGAAGTTGAAAAAGAGCCACTAGACAAGATGGAGGATGAGAATGAGGAGCATGTACCATCTTGGGAGGATGAGTTTGGTGATGAGTTGGTAGGTTTGCCAACTCTTGAAGATGAAGAATTTGACCCGGTTGGTGATCTCGCCTATCTAGAGACATTACTTGTAGAGACGCCGACCATGGAGATCAAATATACACCAAACGTAGAAGAGAAAGTGGCTGAGGAGGTTGATAGTCGGCCCATGGAGAAGCTAGAAGTTGGATTGCCACCACAATTAAAAACACGGAAATGGCACAAGAACGCTTGGATCGACATAGTGCGAGGATTCAGAGATGGTGCAAACGAAGGCGCAATACAAAATTGAAGTACAAAGATGACCATCCTCCTCACTACATATCTCGTATCAGGTTTGGTCCAGGTAAATTTAAATATTGGTGGCCTGATCCATTTGAAAATGTTAAAAGATTTATAAATTCCACCATTAAAATTTTAATTAATAATAAGGAACGGGTGGAATTGAACGGGTTGGACCGAGGTTGGATAAAGGAGAAACCTCCTGATTAAATTCAAGTGTGGGGAGGTTTGTAGAGTTTGTGTTTTGAGTCATTTATTTTGTACCATGAGTCTAATTTAGTATGTTTGAGTCATTTTTTTTCAGAGTCGGTACTGCTTTGGTTTTTGTTTGTTTTTGTCTATGCAGGTTTGAATTGTACCACCCATACTCAATCTCCATTCGGGTGATTTTGGAGCTGCTATTCGAATTTCAAGGCATTTACCAAGTGTACCAGTTAGAGTCAGAGACGATCGCGAATGGAATGCTATACGATCGAGCTGGATTGGACGAGAGTTATGGAGCATACGCGTTATAAAACCAGCTAAGTCCTTTCCAATTATGCCCTTAGTCTTTTTATTTCTTATTTATTTTTAGTCTTTTGAGTCGGTTTACATCCTACATTGAGGGCAATGTAGAGTTTAAGTGTGGGGATGGGAAACTATCGTTTAGTGTTTAGTTAGTGAGTCGTTTGAGTCATAAGATTTTGAAAAAAAAATAAAATTAAAAAAATTAAAAAAATGTCTTTTGAATAAAGAAGTTTGCAAAATTAATACGGAAAATGATAGAAAAGATGGGTTTTTGTTCAGGTTCAAATAATGATAATATGAGATTAATTAAGTCGAGCTTGTGTCTAGTTTGGGATATGTGAATAGGCTCGGTTTGGTTTTAGGTCCCTTTGAGTTAATTTTACCTTAATTGTCGGTCTACTAGTGGGTTTTCATCTAGGGAAAATGGGAAATTGAAACCGCCAATAAGAGTATAAAGAATGCAGTTATAAGTTAAAACCATTAGAATTTGTAATCATGAAAAAAAAAATGAGCTAGAAACTGAATGAAAGTAGCGCAGGCCTATGTAATCTTGGTTAGGGATAGTAACTTTACAACCGGAATACCTCTAGGATGTGTGAAATTGAACTTGCAAATAAAAAAAAAGTAACGAAGCCTAAGTAATCCGAGTTGGGGATAGCGACTCTACAGCCGGAATGCCTCTGGGTTAGGGAAAACAACGTCTACGCTCATTAAAAGAAAAAAAAGAATGAAAAGAAAGAAAAAATAATGCTGAAAAAAAGAAAAAAATATTTGATTTTAAATTCCCTTGGTTTTGATATAAGACGGTTGTGAATTGGTCCAGTGATCGTTCCTTTTGTTCTATAAGCTTGAGGCGAGATTAGGTGGACCGTAGCTTCTAGCATGAGACCCTAGGTAGATTAACCGCACTTGAACTAAATTTACATGATAAGGGGCTTAGAACTGAGTTTGGGTTTAAAGGGACAAGCATATTTGTTAGGCCCTAAAGTGTGAGACTGACGCATCAAATTAACACAACTAGTTATGGTTACCAACTGGGTTTTACTGGGTTAGTTTATATTAGGTTTTGGACCTTTATAGGTCACTTGGGCCAAGCTTTAGGCCATGTGGGCCAAGCAGGCCCAAGGGGAGCCCATGTAGGGAATTGGGCTTGAGTTAGTATAAAAACAAGTTTCTAACTTGTTTTTAGGTTTGAACTTCTTGGAACCTTTGGAACTTCATTGTTACAACTTCTAGAGAAGCAAGAGTGGAGGCGATTCGATTGTGGTGTACTCATACCAGACGTTTTTGCTTGTTAAAGTAATCGAAACGTGTGTGAGTTAAAAGTTATTTCGGTGTTCTTGTTTTTCATATTTTTCGGTTTATCTTGAATCATCTTGTGATTGGATTCCGCACTCTCACAAGATTAGGTTTGATATCATTGAAAGATCCGGTTTACGGGACTTACAAGTGGTATCAGAGCCAAGAAACCATCCTTGGTTCGGTTTTGATATCAATCAGATTCAAGAACATCAGTTGTTACTAATACGGTTTTGGTGTTTGTTTTGCAGTGAAAAGTGTCACATATTCAAACTGTTCTTGGTGAAATTGTTAAAAATAATACTGATTTTGGATTGTGTGATTTCAGAAAATCTGTTAGCTGATTTCTCGGAGTGGGTGATCAAAGAAAATTCAAGGATTTCGATATCTTTGAATTTTGAAAGTGCTGAAAATCAGGAATTACAAGTCAACAGTGTTTATCTCATATCTGTTTTGCAGGTTCCGACTCGCAACCTTCGTGGTCTCGACTTGTGCTGCATTGGTCTCGACTCGCAATCAACAGAGGTCTCGGCTTGTACTGTTCCAGTCTCGACTCGCAACAATCAACAGTCTCGGCTTGTGCTGTTTCAGTCTCGACTCGCAACAATCAATAGTCTCGATTTGTTCTGCTCCATTCTCGACTCGCAACCATCTTAATCTCGACTCGCAATTGTGGTCTCGACTCGCAACGTCACTGTGCAACGTTATTTGGACCTGGATTTTGAACTATTAACACCTTTGGATTTTTTTAAAAATAATTAATCGATTAATTAACTATGACAACTAATAACGCTGAATTGGCTGCACAACAAGAACTGGATTCAAAGCTTGGAACCACAACAAGCATTCCAAGATTGACTGATGCAAATGATTTTCCTGAGTGGAAGTGGCGCTTTGAAAAGCACTTGAAGGTCAAAGATTATAAACTGTGGCGAAGCATCTTAAGGGGTCCAAGGGAGATTATGATGGAAAGTTCCACTGAACCAGGTGTTAAGGTAAAGAAACCTAGAGATCAATATACCGAAGATGATTTGCTTATCGTTGAAGAAGATGACCGAGCTCTTTCATACTTAACCATGGGTCTGGGTCCTGACATTGCTATTGGATTTCGCACCTGTAATCTGCCAAAGAACTATGGGAATCATTGATCGATGTTTATGAAGGAAATGAAGATATGAAGGAGAGTCGAAGAAATCTGCTGCAACAAAATTTCAATAATTTCAATCATATTTATGGTGAAACTGTAGACAATCAAATTCAGAGGTTTGTGAAATTAGTGACTCAAATGCAAATGGAAGAAATTCATACATCAAATGCATCTACCAATAGACAGCTTCTTAATGCATTGCCAAAGAGTTGGGATCATCATGTCGCTATGATCAAGAAAACTAAAGACCTCGCAAGATGCAGTCTGTCAGAGATGATCTCTCATATCAAAGCTTGTGAACTAGATGATAAACAAAGAGAAACCAATTACAAAAATAGCATGTTGGCTGTAGGTTTTTCTGTTGCTCCCACTTCATCAAATAACAACAACACGGCTTTGTTGTCTCAAGGAGGTTTTCAGATGTTTCGCAATGCTACTTCTGCTAAGACTGCTCCCACTTCAGCAAATGTCTATTGCTCAGGATCCACTAATCAAGTTGCTTCTCCAGCTGCTTCCACTTCCACTACAAACACTGGGAATGCCTCCGCTGCTGCTTCCGCCTCCATTGCTAACAATGAAATGATAGCTTTCTTTACTAAACAGTCAAAAGAAAATTTGGATATTGCAGCCTCCGTTATCAATTGTTTGAATGCTTTCGTTGCGGGAAAAATTGATCCTCCAAAATGGTGTGTTGATGATCTATCTCAGGTTCATCCTGATGATGTGGAAGAAATGGACATCACCTGGCAGATGGCAATGGCTGCTTTCAGAGCACAGAAGTTTATTAAAAGAACAGGTAAAAATAGATGGGGCACTGCTTGGAATGGAGCTGCTAAGGTGCCTTTTAACTTGCGATGTTACAACTGTCATGAGGAAGGACATTATGCTCGAAATTGCACAAAACCACTGATGAATAGAGAACAAACTCCTACACAGCCCGTGACACCTAATCGAGAGAGAGCTCTTGTGACCACTGCTAGTGTATCGGATGTTGCTGCTGCTGGAAGCCCTCAACCTCAAGGATTAGCACAAGCTCTGGTGGTTCAGCCCAACGTCAACTTTGATTGGACTTCTGAAATTGAGCGTCTGAACATCTCAGCTCCAGAAAATCAAGCTGCTTCAAATAACATTGCTTTCATGACCTCAAGTGATCAAAATCCTAAGCCCGAAGAAGAGACTTCAACTGAAAACTTTGCTTTCATGACTCAAATTCTTTCAGCTCCTGTTAAAGGTCTCACCAAAGAAGAGGTACTTTCTGTTTTTTGTACTCCTGAGTGTAGGGAAAGGGTTGAAGTTTATAGAATACACAACGCTGAGCTCATTCAAGATTATCAAGACATAAAAAATAAAAATTTTACCTTATCGAAAAATGAGAAACTCTATAAAGAAAAGATTGAGGCTCAGCGAAAAGACATCATCAAACTTAAGGATGATGTGAGTGTAAAAACAGCCCATTTCTTAGAAGCTCAGGAAAAAGTGTGCATTTTAACTAAGGAACTGGAAGATATTAGAGACAGATATCAAATTAATGAACTTAATATCAAGAAATTTGATTCTTCCAGCAGACTAGTTAAAAACCTGTGCGATCAACAGCTTGCGTACAAAGAAAATAAAGGGCGTGGTTTGGGTTATAATCAGACTCCTCCTCCATATAATGATAATTATACTTATCTGCCAATGACTGAGGAGGAGATGATGAATGAGAGTAACATGACTTTTGGTTCCAAAACCAACAAGTCATCTTCTCATGACAGACAAGTTGAGAAATAGAAATCTACTTCATTAAGTTTTGTTTCCAAAGGCTCAATTGATCCTAACGTTTCATCTTCATGTGCAGATGTTGTTTCTGAAGTAAAGTGTGGAGATGTTCATGGGAGTGAACCAGTCGTTATTTCAAATATTTCTGAACCTTATTTTGAACCTTATTCTGAACCAACTGAGTCTGACATTGCTTTTAGTCGTTCTTTATTTGCGTCGTTTTCTGCTTATGTTTCGTCTTGTCAGCCTGATGTTTTGCGCAAAACTGATAATGTTTGTGGTGAAACTTTGAACAATAAGTCTGGTGATGAATTTTCTTCAGTTAATGATTGTGATTGTGATGTTTCTAACTCTTCAGTTGATGATTGTGTTACAGGTGAGGTCCCTCAGGATACATTCAGTGAAACCACTGAAACTTCTTCTCAAGAAAATCAAGAATGTCCTGATTCATCTTCTGAATCGGTCTCAGTGGACGTCCCTAATGTTGAATCTAGTGGGACCCCATTGGAAACCGTGGATGAAAGCAAACCTAAATCGGATTCACATGATACATGTGTTGATGAAACATGTGTTGATGAAATTTCAACTTGTTCTAAAATTAAAACTGAATCTGAATCTATTAAAGAAGAAAAAGGAGTTGAAATAAATGAACAGTCACCGAAAAATGTTTCTGAAAATAAAGATAAACCTGAAACACCGGTTTTTCAAAATGATCATAATAAAAGTGAGAAGGATGAATCTCATCATCCGTCTACATCTCATGCTTGTGCTAGTTCTGATCAACAGGTACAGAAGAACTCAGAAAAGGCACATGGAACACAAGCAACGCAAGCTCGGTCATTTAGACCCATCAAAACAGCTAATGCTGCTAACTCTCAGAATCTCCATACATTGAAACGACAGACATGTTTCAACTGTGGAATTCCTGGACACATTGCTAGAAATTGTGTTCATCATCCAAAAGTGCAACAAAATGCCAACACTCACTTGTGTGCTGATGTTTGTGAGCCGGTTCACAACACGCAAAAGGAGCCAAAACGAGCAGATCAAAATCGAGGGTATAAGAACTCTGCTCATCAAGGATAAGGCAGCAATAATCCTCATAAGGCTCGTGACAAGGTGAATGAAATATCCAATCAGGGAGAAAAGACGAAGAATGGTGCTCATAGCAACAAGAGTTCTGCAAACAGCAAATATAAGCACCCAAATTCTTCTTCGTCTGAAAGTAAAGTGCAGGCGCATCCAACGCAAAAAGGACCGGTTTGTCCTTCAGGACCTGCTAGAGCGAATCAAGCTGCTCAAAACGTCTTTTCGATGAGAAGACAAACTTGCTACAACTGTGGCATTGCGGGTCATATTGCTAGAAACTGCACAAGGCGTCCCTACGTACCCTACTATATGCAAAATGAGAGGGTTACATCAAAGGATAACAATCATTCTAAGCCAATGAAGGCATCTTCACCTAAGGCAATGAAGAATGTGAATCCCAAGGTTAAACCTTCTGATGGGGATTGGAATGTTGCTAAAAACAAACAGAAGGCTGCTCAGGAACAAAAACGTGTTTCTAAAACTAACAAACCTGAAACAGTTAAAGTTGCTCAACCAAAGGCAACAAACACGTTTGTTAAACCAAAACAGATTTGGAAACCCAAATCCAAGGCAGCAACGTCTCCAATCCTTGAAACGAAAGGGGACTTGTGTTTGAAAGAAGTGTCTTACTTTGATGCTTTAGGAAATCCCAGGACCACGATGGCCTGGGTACCCATGTCTTACTAATCTCCTTACCTTTCAGGAACAACTAAGGAGGAGCTGTTAACAATCTCTGGAATGTTGATAGCGGTTGTTCCAGAGATAAAAACGGGTAACATTTCACTGTTGCAAAAAGTTCAAAATTTTTTTACAGATGATATGTTTCCTTTGGAGGAGATTAGAGAAGTAAGAAATGATCAGCAAAAGGTACCGTTTAAATTCAGTACTTTGATTTGAATATTGATTAGTCTTCAATCTGATGACAGAACGGTTAAAAAAAATATATTTTCTTTTCTCTTTCTTAGTTCATTACTTTGTATATAAATTGTCATTTCTCTAGTAAATGGTAAATTTGCGCAAAAATACAAGATTTATGCACAAATTTAGGGGGGGAGAGGAACATATAGATAGATATAGAGTTTAGGAGGAGAAAACTCAGAAAATACAAAAAGAGTTTGCTGTAAATATGTATTGTTTTAGGGGGAGAAAATGAGAAAAATACAAAAACATTTGAAAAATGAAAAAGCCAAAAAGAAAGATTGCATGATATGGGAAGTGAAATAAATGTTTGTGTTAAAGGGTTTGACTAACACATGTAAGGTGCCATAGCTGAAAAGACTAGGATCTACTGCGATATGTCGATAGGCTTGACGCTCAACATGATAAAAGATACTAAGTGTTATAAACATAACGAACTATGTACCATGTGGGTAACATACCAACGGCGTATGATTTTATGGTCTTAAATCTTGCGTTGATAGATAGCCAACATCTGAGGTTTCGGGTCTTTATATTGTTGAATCATCCGGGGATATCTTGGTTGTTCTTCTGTTCAGAACTAAAATTGTACATGACCCCAGGAAAGAAAGTCACTTGGAATTAGCTCATTTCTATTTGAATGTTTGTATGTTGTCCCGATACACACAATTTTGATCTGATTCTGAAATCTTCTCTGAAAAAGTCGTGTACCTCCTCTGCTGCATCCAGATATATGCTGACCTGGAGGTGCTAGGCAACGACAGCTTCTGCTGCATCCAGATACATGTTGACCTAGCTGTACGTTGTCGCGCTATAGATCTAATACACCCGAAAGAGGCCCTCAAGTGCCCAAAAGAAACCCAAGAAACCTATATCAAACTGAGAAAAACTCATTTGATCTGTATATTATACCATCTCTGCAAACGATCTATTATGTTCTCTTCTCAACCTATTCCCAGTTAAGATTTCAGAAATCTGGATTGGACTTGTGAAATATGTGGTAGGGAAGATACTTGCATGATAGAGTGTGTTGTTTATATTTCCAGGATTTGATTAGTATTTATTTGGGTGTTCATTGTTAAGAAATCAAAACATGATAAAACAGATTATATGCAAACCTAGACACAGTCAGGATATCTTAAAGGATGACATCAGTATACTCACCTGCTACGATGAATCGTTGTGCTTACCTTGATCGCGGGGTATGTCTTGGAATGGGACACACGGGTATAATAGTATAATATTACCTAAAGCATATCACGAAGTTGAAAAATTGAAAGTTGAGCGTTAAAGTTTAAGTGGACAAACATATTGACAATCGCATAGACCAGTTTGATTAGGCTCGTACTGAAAAGTGTTCCTTAGTCTGCCTGAGAACGAATTTTGATCCCATTGTAATTGTATATTATGGTAGTTGTTTATATTTTGAGTTTTTATTTGTTTTTAGTTCTTAAAAATTAAAAAAAAATTAGAAAAATTCAAAAATACAAAAAATAGTGTCTTGTTTTTCTATAAAACCAAAAACCTAAAAATAGAGTGTTTATTTGTTTTTCTTAAAATAAAAAAAATGTAACCGTTCTTGAAGATTTGACTGATCATCAAAAGTTTAAAGAATTTAAATTGTGAAATTTCATGTACCTAGTGTTCATGTGGTACTCTCCCTGTTGCATAAGAAATGTTTGCTTATGAGTTTGTGAGCATGTGCAGAACTTGATTTTAATCAAGAACAGGGGTTGTTGAAGACTGAGATGCTGTTAGCTGCTGACGAAGCATGGAGCAACACGACTACAAGATGTACCTAAGTCAGAAAAACCGGATACGAAACGCCGTCTGACAGTGAAAGTACATTTGAAGAAGTACCATGAAACTGCTTGAAAGACAAAGATTGCAGAAGAAAAGAGTTGCTGAGAATCCTCCTCTCACATTCTTTTTAACAAGATTTTCAAGCAAAGCTGATCGAGATCCTGATATGAAGCTAACCACAAGAGCTGAAGAAAAGAGACCCAGTGCTGAGAGTTCAGAAGTCAAGAACTTCCACAACATCTGCAGCATAGTGACAACCATAGACTACGTTGAAGACGTTGCTGAATTCATGCTATGAAGACAATTTGATGGCATCAGTCTAGGGGGAGATTGTTAGGCCCTAAAGTGTGAGACTGACGCATCAAATTAACACAACTAGTTATGGTTACCAACTGGGTTTTACTGGGTTAGTTTATATTAGGTTTTGGACCTTTATAGGTCACTTGGGCCAAGCTTTAGGCCATGTGGGCCAAGCAGGCCCAAGGGGAGCCCATGTAGGGAATTGGGCTTGAGTTAGTATAAAAACAAGTTTCTAACTTGTTTTTAGGTTTGAACTTCTTGGAACCTTTGGAACTTCATTGTTACAACTTCTAGAGAAGCTAGAGTGGAGGCGATTCGATTGTGGTGTACTCATACCAGACGTTTTTGCTTGTTAAAGTAATCGAAACGTGTGTGAGTTAAAAGTTATTTCGGTGTTCTTGTTTTTCATATTTTTCGGTTTATCTTGAATCATCTTGTGATTGGATTCCGCACTCTCACAAGATTAGGTTTGATATCATTGAAAGATCCGGTTTACGGGACTTACAATATTTGCAATCGCGGCTAACACAAGTTTTGATCTTAACAAGTATAAATAAGTTTTTGACCCGAGTATTTATCCATCTCTGATTCCGTATGCGTAGATTCTTTTTCAGGGATGAAAAAGGTTTAACTGTGTGGATATTTGATGTGGGTTAAAATACACATATTTGTCCCGTGTAAAGTGTATAATTACTGTATAGTTTTTATTTGTTTTATTTAGTTTTTAGTAGTATATATTATATTATTTTGTGTTTTGGCAGGTCCTGGTGCAAATGGAGCGAAAAAGAGTAAAAAGGAAATAATCAGCCAGTTGGGCAGAGTAGAATGCCAAAGACCGAATTAAAATTGTCGCTATTTTCTATGATACATGATTGGACCGAGTCCACTATCTATATTTTATAAGGGTGAGAGGGGCACTCCCCTCTTAGGGGAGTCCCCTCTCTTACGCACACCCAATCAGGTTATGCCACGTCAACTCCCCTCTTAAACTCCCCTCACACCCCAATTTGATGGCGGCACTCTCCTCTTAGGTGACTTTTTATTTTTTTTTTGTTTTTTTATTTGTTGTAATTATGCATGTTTATAAATTAAAAAAATATTAATAAAATTAAATTAAATTTAACAAAGGACATTTAAAAGTAGAAAATAAAAATAAAAATTACATTCAAACTAGAAAATAAAAATTACATTCAAACTAGAAAATAAAAAATTTAGAAATTGCACGGCCACCCGTACTTGTTAGCGATGTCGCGCTTTCGGGCGAGGATGAACGACAACATTTCCGGCGGAGCATCGTCGTGCGGCTTGAGGAATGTTTTCATATCTCGATCGTAATTGTAGTTTCTCATCGTCTCGCGTTGTTCCGATATGAGCTCGCGAGCCTCCGACTCTCTTTTCTTCCTCAATTCAATCGCCTCCAATTCAATCGCGTGCTTCTTTTCTTTCATGGCGGTGTACTCTTTGAATTGTGCCGCCAACTCGGCCGAGCCCTCGGACGATGTCGCTTGACGCTTGTCTCGCCGTTGTGTTCTTTATGGCGAAGGGTCTTCGTTCATATCAGGTATGGAAGGGTCCACCTCAACGGGCTTTCTTTTTTGTCCCGAACCTTCCCCTTCCTCACCCAACAATGGGACTTGGGCCCATTTGTCGTGTTTTCAAACGACCTCCCATGCCTCGATATGTTGAAAACCGTTCGGATATTTTTCTTTAAATTCCTTTAAAGCGACTTTCATCACGTGAACATCGCTACACCCGCTTCCTCGTGTGCGATCCTACATATTATAAAATAACAAGTGTTAAAAAATATAATTTTTTACATATTAGTAAACAAAATTAAAAAATATACAACGTTAAAAAATATAATTTTTACCGCTTGTTGGTAGAGGCCGTTGAACAAGTTTATTTTCGTCATCATCGGGCCCCATTTAGACCGTACTTGATGCACGGTCCGGTTACTTCCACCAACGGTGTCGTTAAAATGATTTAAAATCTTATGCCAAAAACTATCGCCGTTTTGTTGATTGCCCTTTTTTTGTTGGTAGAGCAATGTACCCACGCTTTCGCCAACGCCTCTTCTTGGACCTTTGTCCATTTTTGGCTCTCCATTTTTCCCGTTGGTAGAGCGTCATCTTCTTCGTTGTCGGCGTCTTGATCCACATTATATTCATCGTCGCCGGTGTCATTTTCATAGTCGCTCAAATTTTGAGTTTCGGGCACTACTTCCTCGTCCTCGTGAATAGGTAGAGGACGTTCAACATTTTCTCGTGTATATGGAACTTGTGGGGAACGAAAACCATACGGGTCGAAGGCGGGGGATTGAGGTGGATCCATTGATAACAAATTTTGATAATAGCCGAAAGTGGGTTGTGGTTGGGTGTTGTAAAAGGAGGGGTGTGAAGGTTGTTGGTAAAAAAACGGGGGTGGTTATGAAGTATATCCGAAAGGGGGTTGTGGTTGTGCACTTGCACCGCTCGAACCACCACGAGACGGTTGCGAGCCCCGTCCCTTAGTTTTTTTCTTGGCTTCGCGGGGTTGGTTCTCCATTGCTCGGTTTGAGAGTATAAAAGTTTGAGAGTGGTGGGTGTGGTAAAAGTTTGAGAGTGGTGGGTGTTGTAAAAAATTAGTGAAGTTGGTTATTTATATTTGTTTAAAAATTGATTTTTTTAATTTGACCGTTTGAAAGATGACCGTTCCTCGATCCATGTGCACATTCAAGCGGTGAACCAACCCCGATTCCCCTCCCCGATTTGGGTCCCCGCGGTGATGGCGGCGGTGTTCCCGATCGGGGAATGGGGTCACCGATACCCCTCCCCGCTAGTGCCCCGTACACCCGGGCGGCTAGGAGCACGCATCCCATGAAAGAAAAGTTGTTGTCATTATTGAAATATTTATTATTTTGGGGTGACAATTTAGAGGAGATATACACATCAAAGAACCTTCTGTTCAATATACATATATTCGAAAAAGAGCTGCCATATATAATTCACTTGGGACTAAGCCCATCGATTTTAGTAGACATCATGATGTATGATGTTTGGGCCTTGAAACACTTTCAGCCCAACCAATTGGACGTGAATGAGGGGATCGATATATTTGTTTTATTTACCAACATCAAAAAGGCAATCACATTAGCATATATATATTCGATTGGAGGTGATTTTGAAGCAGAACGCACAAAAACGAGTTTTGACGGCAGACTACAGGGAGGAGACGCAAGGATTTCAAAGGGTTGGTTCGAGCTTCAAAGCCATAATTGAAGATTCAAGTTCGGGTTTGTAATTTATTATTTTTAGTTTTGTTAGACTTTGTGTTTTACAAAATTATAAACATGTTTTGCTACTCGGTTGTAACAACCGTCTAAATTCTATTCGAATTTAATAAAAATATTCAAGATTTTAAATAAAAAGTACTTTACTTCAACACAAGAACAAAATCGAAGTATTAAAGTGATCACATACTAGTTAACTACTAACTAGTTTAAACATTCAAAATATGAGTAGTAAATCGTTTACATCATAAACATTGTCTAAACAAAGTTAATTTACGCGGAAGCTTCAAAAGTTCGTGTTCGGTTCTTCGAAAACTTGCTTGACCGCCATCCGTATTCTTTGAATACCTAGAAACTGAAATGTTTACATAAAAATTAGTATTAGAGTTCTTAGAAATATTACATAATCGAAACTACGATCAAAGCGGATTCGATTAGCTATAATATGCAAAATTTACAAAACTTTTCCGAGCTCTACCGTAACTGACGGTGTCTACCACCTTAAGTTACAGTAGTCACTTGATAATTCTGGTTCACCGTAAACCAGGAAGAATCCACCGTAAGGCTTTTGGCCTCTACCGTAAGTTACGGTGGATACCGTAACTTACGGTAGCCCCTGCAAGTATATGTTTTGACTGATTTGTTTGTTTTGCCCAAACCAAATTCTCGGATTTTTTTATTCTAACAGCCAACATGTTAAATTCTCGTATTCTATTATGTCTTTTATCAACAATAACAAAAGACCAATTAACTATATTACAAAGCATTTGCCACGCATTAATCGATTATCCGACCCGTTTGGCTCATCTTGCGGAATCCTCCATTATGATGACCACCAACAAGTTCTAACCATTTCTTGTCTTATTATTCAGTATAGCGAACACCATCGCTTTAGATCAACACAACTTTTGTTCTACGATTCAACTACACATATGCTAGTTATCAAAATTTACCCAATGTAACGAATCAAGTTACATACCTTTAGTGCACGCCCTTCAACCGCAAGTTGCCACCGGCTTGTCCGCTTTGAGCTCCGGTATCCTTTCCTATAGAGTTCAACCAAGACATGTTTAGAACTCTTTTCAATTCATAGTTCGCATATTTTGCCTAAACATCCCAATCATGCGATTTAACTCAAATTTTCAGATTTAAGCCTTCTTTGAGGCATTTATGCGAACACCTTAAGGGCAGAAATTTACACTATATATTATCAAGTTCATAACTTGTCATATAGCCCTAAATTTTCATCAATCAACTACCTTTCATTAATTTTAACCTCTAAAATTCTGAAATTACTTCACATAATGTCAAATATTACTAGAACAACCACTATCATCCTAGTGTTTATCATTTTCTCACAAAACCCATGAATCGCCTTCAATGTGTTCATGAAATTTTCAGAATTTAGGCAAGATTTCACATATTGTTGTCTAGGTTTTACTCCTAGACACTATATCATCTCTATCCTATCCAAATAGCAAACATGCAACATCAAATTTAGGATTTCCCAATTTCATGAGAATTTCAAACAGAGAATTAACACCAATTTTTACATACCTTATAACCCCCTTGTAATGAGGATCACTAATCTATGTTCGGATTTTGATTTGGGACTGAAATTAGCCTTCAATTGATCAATTTTGTGGAGCTAGGGTTTGATGAGGAGTTCTGGTCGCCCCCTGCGTTCCATGTACGACCAGACACACTTCTTGTGTGTTTGGTTATATTTTTTTTATTATTAATCAATTTAAGTTTCAGGTTTTACAACATAAGCCCCTCCACTTTTGTTTAACTTAAAGTTTGGTTGTTTTTAACCCTATTATAAGTTACTTCTAGACTTGTAATTAACTAGGTTAAAAATTCCTAGTTAGTAAATTCTTGTTTATTTATACTTTATAATTCTAATATAAAGTTTTATATTTTCGGGGTGTTACATCGGTTCAGACTTGTTTCTTTTTCTTGACTATGATTCTTGGCTAATTAGTTTCTCTACCCGGGTTTGTGATGAATATTTATTGATAATTGGTAATTTTTCGGTTTTGGTAATTTATTGATGGTTTAATATTAAAGTAAAAGACCTAATAATATTTGATTAGATGTGTTTGCATGCTTTACTTTGATTTATTATCTTATAATCGTTCCTCGTGTGTCTTTGTAAATGTCTTTCATGTATAGATGCATGTTAGGTTACCTACTGTGTATTTGTAACTAGTTTATGGTTTTCTCAGCTAGAATTCCATAGGAACTTTGTTTGATAATTTAGAGGAGTTTAGTGTTCTACCTATTCTTGAGACCGAGAGGAGATAGATGGTTGGGATTGTCTTTGATGCTAGGTATTTAGGTGCAGTGAGACCGAGAGGAGATATGTCTAAGTTCCCTAGTATTATTTGTTTTCCTAAGTCTTGTCAAGTGTTTTTAGGTTACCCCGTGCACTCTAGGGTGTATTGTGATTAGTGAGACCGAGAGGAGATCTAGTCTTTGGGTACTTTAGTATTGTTGGAGAGACCGGGAGGTGATCCAACCCATACCAGTGAGCTTTATTTGACCTTTAGGCCTTAGGAGAAGTTGATGCGACCAGGAGGAGATTCAACCTGTCTTTAGTCTTAGAGTGTCATATTATTAGAACCTGGTTCCATAATAGTTACCAGTGCCGAGAGAAAACCGATAGTCACAAATAGGATTCCAAACCTGGGTAGTACTTTCTCATCCTTGATTTCACCTTAGTAGCCTTCAGCCTGCGTCTAAGTAGTCTAGTTCGTCTTAGTTAATTCCTTTAGATTAATTAGTTAAACCCCCCAAATCCAATCCAATCAAATCAAGTAAACCAGTTATGTAATTAGGTGAGTCAGAGTCTAGTTAGCGCGCTAGTGTCTCGTGGGTTCGATACTCGGACTTCATTAGGCTTTACTACGTACGATAGGTACACTTGTCTGTCAGTGGTCTAGCATTTAGAGAGTCTTAGTTTATAAATTTAAAACTAGGGTGTCTAGATTAGGTTAGTTTTTATTAGACCATAAAAACTAGGGTGTCTAGTGTCTCGTGGGTTCGATACTCGGACTTCATTAGGCTTTACTACGTACGATAGGTACACTTGTCTGTCAGTGGTCTAGCATTTAGAGAGTCTTAGTTTATAAATTTAAAACTAGGGTGTCTAGATTAGGTTAGTTTTTATTAGACCATAATTAGCACATCAGAAATCAAGTATGAGGAGGTAAATACTTGAACTCAAACCTGTGTGCTCTTGTGACAAGGAACCCGTACAATCCAAGACTCGATCAAGATCTAAAGGTAGAAGAGAATGTAAGTATATATTTAAGTATGTATATGAAGAAAACTAACAGTATGTTATGTGTAAGGTAAGCATGGTTGTTTAGAGAGGATGATTCGCGAATGCGGTCTAGGATCGACACCAAGGCATGTAATAAGACAAAATGATCCTAGGTACATAGATTTAATATATATATATATATATATATATATATATATATATATAAGTACATGTAATGGTAAAAACCTATCAATAAAAGGATACTTTTAAATGAAAGATAATAATGGAATAGTAATGAGGTTTTGAAAATGTTACACGTGCTGAAAACTAATTCATCGGACATAAGGTGACGATTACGCGAAGACACGAAACTAGTATGTGGATTGTGTAACTGGCCAGTACACAAGAAACATATGACGTTCGTGAGACCATGATAATTGTTACAGGTATGTCCGTTAGAATTAGGGAGTATGTGGACGTGAGGGTGAAAGGAAATGTAAGACTCTCAAGAAATTGAAAGTACCAAACACGAAAGAGAAGTATGAATGAAATGTTAGAATCCGCGAGACGGATTCGAAACATAGAAGGAATGAGAAAGTATGAATAAAATGCTAGAATCTGCGAGACGGATTCGAAACATGAAAGGAATGAAAGCATGAATGATATGTTAGAATCCGTATCCGCGAGACGGATTCGAAACATGAAAGGAATGAAAGCATGAATGATATGTTAGAATCCGTATCCGCGAGACGGATTCGAAACATGAAAGGAATGAAAGCATGAATGATATGTTAGAATCTGCGAGACGGATTCGAAATATGAAAGAATGAAATAATGAATGATATGTTAGAATCCGCGAGACGGATTCAAAACATAGAAGGAGTGACGAAATGAGATGTTTGAATCCGCGAGACGGATTCAAAACATAGAAAGGAATGGAAAGTGGAATGAAAAGTCCGAATTCGTAAGTAAATGCGGACCGAAGAGGTAATTATTATAAGGCAGATATTAACCAAGTTATGTTTTACAACTTTTTACTATATATAAATATAATTATGCAAATGCGTTGTATGCAAGATGGTTAAGAGGGACAAATGAGTTATGCGGGTCAAATGGTGCTTGCCATTTGTACCCGGTATTTAATGTTTAAAATGGTCAAGTCTTATATTTGTAGGTGAGCATAATGTATGGTCATGTAATGTCACAAATTGGAAGGAAATAGTCAACGCAAGGCATGGATAACGAGTCAATGGATTTGACTCGCGCCAGGTATGTATAAAGGTTATGCTTTTAATAGGAGCTTGTGACTCGACTAGAGAGTGATGTGTCAGAATAAGATAACTAATACGTATATGTAAGGATGTATTTACAAATTAAACTTCCAAAAACTCAAACGGAGTGAAATAAAAATTAAGAAGGCAAGTGATAGAAAAATAGAAAGAAAATTTTTGCCCCCCCCCCCCTAAATAAGTGAGTATAACCGTTGAAAACGGTTGTTGTAGCAAAATTTAGTTGGAAGAAAGAAACTTTGAAACATGTTACGTATTAGACTTATTACTAAATGACTCTTGAGGGTCAGAATGAATGACGGGTTACGACTTAGACAATAACTTAAGAGTGGATGGGAAGGGTAGGTTTTGACAAGGATACTGAAATAATGTAATGCAGTCTTTACAAGTATGCATGAATGGAAAAGAAGGACGAACGTGTACTTCGATACGTCTGCGATAAGTAAGAAGTGCCAGTTTTGTGACAACTCGAGTTTCCAAGATTTCCATCTTCGCATTTATTTGCACGTTAATTGTTTTAGTTGTTTGTTTACACGACTTGTTTGTTCACAACTGTACACGTTTGTAATATGTTAAATCGTGTTGTGATTTATATGATTTATATGGTGTGCATTAAGTGTGTATGTAATATATGTTTTGTATTAGTGACATGTTTAATATCATGCTTAATATCAACCTTTGGCCGAAATCACCCCTTAGCCGAAATCACTCCCACCCACGAAAACACTCTTGGATGAAAACATATAAGTGTTGTTATGTGTTTTCGTCCACTAGTGTGGCCAACGAAATCAAGAGTGGGCTTGGCCCAGGTGACGATTAGATATAGTTTTATTAGAACCTTTACGCGAGAACGACATTTGGCAAAACCCTAACCACCTCTCACATTCTCTCTCGTTTCCTTTGAACCCGATGGCTGCCTTCACCTTGATCGAAATCAGATCCCCTTCGTGCGATCATTCCGTGTTCGGTTAGTATATTATCTCAGTGATTGATTGTTGTTACGTATATTGGATGATTGTTATATAATTACTGCAAACTGTTATGTATATTAGATGATGTGCATGTAAGATTATCGGCTGCTATGTGATGTTGTTGTGGAGGGAATGATGATTCGGTTTGCATGATGAATGCATGAATAGATCTAATTGAGTACATGATTGTTGCAACTGTTATACTTATTAGACAATCATTAGGGTTTATGTGTTTGGTAACTGTTGATAGATGAAGTCTGATGTGCTAGCATGAATTTCTTAGAATGGATATGAGGTTATTAGACCACTGATCATGTTAGTCTGATGCTTGATTAAGTGTTGTGTGATTAAGTGATTACCGTTTTGTATATATATATCGATGATCTATTGGATGATTTCGTGATGCTTGATCATGTAACCGTAAGTGATGATTAGGGTTATTATATGGTGTAACTGTTACTGATGATGATGATGTTTCAGACGAAAACACAAGGTGTTTTCGCCAAACCTTATGTCCGACGAAAACCCTTGGGTTTTCGTCAATTGTGATTTCGCCAAGTATAGGATTTTCGTCCCAAGAATCTTCGTCTTACGTGTTTTCGCCAACAAGAGATTTCGGCCACCAAGTGTTTTCGCCACTAGGTGTTTTCCCCACATACATGCATGATTTCGTTAAATGATGTGACCCATTAACTCCGTTAAGTTATCACTCTGTTAAGTTGTTAACGCTGTTAAACATGTCAAATCTGTAAAGTATGTTAACTGAGTTATGTTAACCCTGTCATGTATGTTAAGCTCAGTATGTGTGATAACCCTATTGATTTTGATTGACTATGTCATGTATGTTTAGTATGTTAAGTGGGTTAACTCGGTCAGCATGTTAACTCAGTTAAGTATGATATTTCTGTTAAGTCAGTTATTGGACAACTAGGTTTAAATAAACTGAGGAAACCTTTATGTGAAGCATGGATAGTATGAAATCGAATAACTATTTACATGATGCATGATGATTGCTTAAGAACACTTTATGACGTAGATTGTATGTGAAACAATACAAACATGTACTGATTGTGTACGTGCATAACTATAGGACTTGACTGATTTCTTGTGAGCACATAGTTTAGCATACCGAGCAAACCAAGGTGAATTCACACTCTTTCCAAGGCATGGGATTCCCAAGGGATTGGGAATGGGATTGAATAACTACTCGTACTATCATTACTATTAAACTACTTTTTACTGTCCTCGGATTGAAGGGCACGTACGTAAAACCTTCGTACACTCATACTTACATCCATCCTCCATGGGTAGGATGCCAAGATTACATACTGGACCAAACCTCTATCACTGAAGTCCCTCATTTATATCGACTTAATCGCCGAGGCCTATGGCGAGCGGGTCATTAGTTAATAGCGCTATTAGGTTTAACAAACCTCACACCGTGCCAGTCGGACGGGCGTGAACTAATGGACTATGGGCAAAGGGTCAATGCTGATAGACATTGACTTAGGGCACCACTTACATTTTCGTAGTAGTCAATACGCACGGTCTAGTAACACATGGGAAGCCCCCACTAATCTTCGCAAACATGTCTGGGAGACCGCGATACGAATCAATACGATACATGGTTTACAAAACAAACATATTATTTACGAAACGAATGCTATAACTAAACAACCAACTGTGAACTCGCTCAACTTTGTTGTTGACTCGTTGTTACATGCCTTGCAGGTCGTTAGGTATTCATGGAGCTTGCACAGGGAGGCGCAGTCGTTGTGGGACATGGCAGTGTGTGCCATGCTAAAAACATTACTTTATTTCGTACTTAATACTTACATTGGGTTTTACAATTATGCTTCCGCTAAACACTTAACTACGTTATTGATTTGAAACACCTTTCATATTGTGTGGTTGAATTTTACTTATTACTTGTTATGTTCAATATGATTGGTGGCTTGATCCTGGTCAGTCACGCCTCCAAGCGGTGATACTCCGCGTGTGGATTTTGGAGGTGTGACAAGTTTGACCTTGAAAAAGTCAAACTGCAAAGGTTGATGAAATAACTAATAAAATGAAAAGACTGTATGCAAGAAATGGAATGTGATATGTTTAAAACATGTACGTAAGAAATTGTGAAATAGTTATAGGCGAACAAACACCATGTGGAATGCAAATATGAAAAGTTATGTGCTAACCGTTAATTTTTATAGATAAGAATGATGAAATTATTAGTATAATGATAGTAAAAAAAAGTTGTTGGAAGGATGTTCACGAGTGGGAGCATATTTCACGAATGAATGAGACCAAATTCTGGTACGGAAGGTACCTGTAAAGAAGCGGAATGATCCGACTCCTGGATCACTGATCTACGCAATGAAGGAGAGGTTAGTAAAAATGTTTAATTCCTTATTGATAAGCAAGAATCTGTAAATTTATTAGTACGTGTGAGTGAAATAAATGGTAGGTTAATTATGGTATGGTATGAAATAATCGACTTGTAATGGCCAGCCTAAGGAAGTACTTATGTCATTAAGAGGAAGATCTAAAGGCCTTGAATGAAAATTTGGACTAATTGGTTAATGCTCGTATGGTGCCCTCGCACGACATACCAGAATAGTATAATAAAGTAATGCGAATGATTAAATTTGAGGTTAGACATAAAGTTGTAAGCAGTTCAAGTGATGGTAGAAATATAGTTTAATGTCTAAATCACGTGACGAGTATGGGTAAGGGAGTATGAAAATGATAGTTATGTTAGTGTATTAATATCCGAATGTCTACAGTAATGTGTATTAGTATATGCTCACCTCCCATGAAGATATGAAAGAAATTAGGAGCAACATTAGTAATGGAATGTAGTGGTTGTCCTAGATAAGCGGGAATGGAATAATAATAATAATAAGTATCCAGTGATAACGTTAAACTCAAATGAATGTAGATAAAGATTTAGTAAGTAGATGGTCCAAATTATTATGTGTTAGCGGAAGTGCCTAGAAAGGTTAATAAAGATAGAACACAGAGTTAAAATTACAATAAGTATTTGTAGGGCTAATGCAAGAATGTAATATTTTCTTTATTATATGAGTGAGGTGGAGATGGTATAACCCACTGCGAATGGTAAATGCATGAAAGTCCAACGCCTGATTTACAGGGCAAGAACAAGATATATACTTATGGTTGAAAACGAATCCCACCTCTTATATAAGTCGATAAATGTTATTAAAATGTAAGGAGCATCATGAATGAAGAAATGAATGGATTAAAGGTAGAATTGGTCAAGTAGGAATAAGCAAGGTTTCGGGGATGAAAGCTCTTTTAAGGGGGGTAGACTTGTAACACCCCAAAAGTCGTATATGTAAATATGACGAAATAAGTATTTATGAATATAATTGTCGTTAGAATGGTAACTAGAATTACGAACCTAGTTAAAGGGGTAAATAAGATTTTAACCTAAAAAGAATGCAAATTGGCCATAATATTGTAAACATCCAAACATGGGGGGTTAAATTGTAAAGAATGGAAAGATAAAATATAAAAATTAAAATTAAAACATCAAACACACATATGGGCGTGTGTGGGTGTTCGACCAGAGAAGAAGCAGGAAGGGGTTTCCCCTCTCAACCCCTAAATCAATAAATTGAATGGATTTTTTTGCCAAAATCGGATTGCATGAACCTTAATAGTGATCATCTAAGCAAGCTTTAGCCAAGGTATGTTTCAATTTTCAGTTTTGGTGAACAACCATTAAGTGGGTGTTGATGAATATGTGAGTTCGATCTGAATTATGATGAATGCTTGCTAACGTTATCATGTTTAAGTTGAATAATGGCTGAATTTTAGTTATCTTGGTGATTTAGGATGAAACCCTATGTGTATGAGTATGAGAAAGATTGTGATGAACATGTGAATGTTAGTAGTTTTAATTATGTTGATACACTAGATGTTATGTAGTAGGTTTTGATAGTAAATATGATGTAGAAATTGTTAATAATGTGATCTTTTATGAATAAGATAATTCATGAGATGAAATTGGGAAGAAACATGCTTAAAATACTAGTACACTATGCTTAATAAGTTGTATGCACACCAAGTGTTTGATAAAATGCATAGGTGAGATTTTGGAAGAGATTTGATGAAAAAGAATTTGTCCAGAAAGTTACAGCCGAATTTAATCGGCTGTAACTGGGTCAAATCTGGTCAAAAACTGATGTTTATTGAGTTTGTGATGAACTTCCAGGAAAAACCTTTCAAACCCAACTGGAATTGCATTTTTTCGACGAAAACTGAACGTTTTATGAATTTTTCCGTATCGAAGGTTCAGGCTGCGTTTTCTGGCAGAATTTTCAGCCCATTACGAATGTCATAACTCAATTTAGGAATTGAGTTATGATCTCAAATTTTTACTGTGGGTAGCTATAGGTGATTCCAAAAATCTCCAACTGGAATTTCGTCAATTGGATAAACGAAGAATTTTAAATGAATTTTTTCGTAAGCTGCAGTCAGAAGTGACGAATCAGATTGCAGCTTAGTAAATGAATTTTTAAAAATTTTTGGTAGAGAGTTAGACTGTAAAAATTTAACACAATGATAACTCCTCCGAGTGGCACGTCACATAAAAATATTGTATTTTTTGCAAGCTCGTAAGTACAGTAAACGGACGTCACAAAACAGCCTATTTTCAGTGAATTGAGCTATACATGTTAGTGAATGATTGATTAATGGAAGAAATGTGACTAAGTGGTTATATGTTTATCGGATTGGAAGTGTGTATGATTGACAATTGACTTTTTAGAAAGTCAACAATGTATGAATAATAAGGTTAGACTTCCTAACACTATTGTGAGAATAAGGAGATCATGTGAATATTTGCTAGATTATTATATGACGTACATGACGGTAAGTTGAATTGGTTATGTTATGAATGATGTGATAATGGATCTATGCCATGTTATGTTAGCAGTTGCCTACTAGTAATGGTCTATGGCATTACGAATTGTAAATTGTATGTATTGTTATGTAATCATTGGTAATTATGCATGTATGAATGTATTTAATTTAATGTATGGTGGAATGTGTACTATAACACGCGTATGTGGTATATAGAACCATGTGTAGAATTTCTCGATGTATGAATAAAGTAATTGATAATATGAGTTATAATATTTGCTAATAATGACATGTAAACGTGGACATGAAAGGATAGGTACATGCCATTTTGGGCGCGAACTCGGGAGGCAACGAGACGAACATATGGAATACGTATCAACTACTTACGGGTCAAGGTAAGTGCTTCTTGCACTTAATAGTTGTATGCAGGAACATAGGTTTATTGTTTGCAGGTTCTTGTACTTGTATACGTAGAACATTTTGTGGTTTAATGTGGAACTTATATGAGAATATTAAAGTATGAAATGTTAAATTGGAGGTATTCATAGGAGAATACCATGGACAAGGGAATCATAACCCACGGGTATGGTAAGTATCTATATCATAGATTTGAAATTATTTAATTGGTAAGATGAATTCAAGTCATGGGTACATGACTTGCCTGGTGATTATTATGTTTTTTTTAAACTAAGGGTAGAATTTTAGATGTGTTGATAACGGTTAATCTAATAAAGGGTTGTTGACTTATTAAAAGTCAAATTGGTACGTGGCTTCCAAACCACAATCTTAATAACAAGGATGCTTTGGATTAAATAAGTACATATGCACATGATTTCAAGTTGTGTACAAATATCATAACCATGATGTTTATTTAGTAAGTGGATTAGATTACAGTTGTAACTGGTTAAACTATTGTTTCGAATTATTTAACTTGGGGTAAGCAAGTAGATTTGGGTCACTTGATCCACACGAATGAAAAAGATTTGGATTCTAGCTAAGTAAAGCATTAATGAAATCTTTGGATCTGTTAGAAATAAATATTAATGGTCTAATAGTTGAATGAGATTTTTATCACATGTGGCTTAATTGTGAATTCTAGTGGAGGTTGATTCACAAGTTGGAAGCGATAGTTGACTATGAAATTAATGGAGTCGAGTTCATTGGAAGTTTGTGAAAAATATAGATCAGAATCCACCTATTTGAGTTATCTAATATATATTATATATAGAACTCATAACGTGCATGTTGGGTTTCAGGTATAATGGGAACTAGAGGTTCGCGGACTGATGAATGAAACAAGGTTTGGCGACAAATCCGAGATCGGGTCAGCAATGTCGGTTCGTCCATCCGTCAGGTTTTATCGCCGACTTAGACGGGTCATCATGTTTTACTTGCCTTTTTAGGCATTCGGTAGTTTTACACCGTGTAAGCTTCATGAGTGAGACGTAGTGTCTTGTTTTGTTTATGTTCAAGTTTAGAGTTGTAAAATGGATTGTAAACAGGTTTTTTTACCGTAACGGTTATCCGTATTACGAACGGGTCATGCCGAAATTTTATAAAAATTGGCATATGTAAGTGTTTAAATGATGGTAACTATCAAATGAAAGTCAAGACACTATAATAGTTTCTAGAAATTGAAGCTAAAATAAAAACAAAAAATGGGCCTACATTCCGCATAGTAAGAATGTTTAGAAAATTTATGGGCGTTACAAATGTATAAGTTTAATGTAAAAATATATGCATGTATAAACTGAGTTTGCATGTATAACAAGTATGTATAAACAATGTTTTAATTGATCGAGTTTTATTATGATTCAAGTCTCGGATTACAATGATTGGAAAGGAAAAACGAATACAAGGAGATTACAAGTTTTCATAAATAGAAATAAAAGTAAACTTTCTAAATAAGGAAAGTTTCAAAAAGCGAGGCGTTACATAACTGAGTGAGATTATTATCGGTCAAATTGAGAAGTTTGGGATTATTTAAATCTAATTTGCCTTTTTTTAATAAAATCAAACGAACACGAACGAACGTAAACGAACGAACATGAACAAACGTAATCAAACATATTACCGAACGTTCATGAAAGCAGTTGAACGAACAAGACTTTTGTTCGTGTTCGTTCGCTAAGCTAACCGAACAAATATTTTTGTTCATATTCGTTCAAATTTTTTTTGTTCATGTTCGTTCGTTAAGCTAATCGAACGAACATAAACGAACTTTCCGCTGAACAGTTTACGAATTGTTTGCTGAACATTCAGTTTGTTTTCAGTCCAAACCAACATGTATTATCAAGGTAGCACAAATACAAAAACCTACTTGAAATTCGCATCCAAAACTGAATATAAAATAACAGATGTAGCTATCAAAACATAGATTGTAAAATTCATCATCATCATACTCAGTAAATCCCACCAATAGCAAAGCTAAGGTAGGTTCTGAGGAGGGTAAGATGTAGACAGCCTTACCTCTACCCGTTAAGAATAGAGAGACTGCTTCCAGTGAGACCCCCGGCTCGACAGTAGTTTTGCATCAAGCCTTGGACATAAGGCACATAACACTCAGCAATTAAGACAAATTCCGATTAGTACATGTACTCTCTTGTCTTCGGTTATCAACGCCACCAATGCATGATTAACCATCCCCTCTTTTAATGTTATTTTCACGAAATTAGTAAAATAACGTTAAAATTTAGTGTACTCTCACTTTTGCCCCCCAACGCCCACACATATATACATTATATGCGCATACCGTCGCGTAATTCAATTAAGATGTCAATTTTAAATTATTATTATGCAAGTGGCTAATATTTATGTACATGGTTGCAAAAATCGCGACTAGTCGGCGATTAATCGCCGACTAGTCGCTAGTCGCCCATCAACTGAGTAATTTTCAGCTAATCAGTAAAAAAATCGCTAGTCGGCCTAGTCGGCCCTAATCGGCCCTAGTCGGCCCTAATCGCGACTAGTCGGTCAGGAAAAATCGGGAAAAATCGGGAAAAAACAAAAAAACATCGGAAAAAATCAGAAAAAATCGAAAAAAAACACATATTCCGGCCAAAACCTCCCAGATTCCGGTCAAAACTTGTCCACTTAAAAAAATTACGTATAAAAATATATGTATATATGTATAAAAACTTAAAATTATACATAAAAAGTCCGATTCGATTAATCCCGAGTAATCCCGAGTAGTCGCTAGTCCCTACCTCACCGACCCGCTAGCGACTAGCGAGTTCAACAACCCTGTTTATGTATGAAAAGAAAGACAAGATTTTGAAGTGACAAAAGTCTTTCTTTATTGGTACAATTTTTATAAAAGTCTTTCTTTATTGGTACAATTTTATTACCTTTTATTATCAAGAAGTATCCTTTTCCTTAACAAAATGTCACAATTGAAACCCACCTCATAATACCAAACATGACTACAGGAGAGATAAATTGACAGGCTTCTAGCAACTGTAAGACCATGCGTAATGGGGCGTTTTTTTAAAAATTTTTTGCCCGAAAACGCCCAATAACGCCCACCCCCCATTACAGGGGGCGTTTTGGGGCGTTATTTTCGAAAAAAAAGTGAAATCGCGTTTTAATTAAAACGCCCATGTGCATTGTGGTTGTCTGACATCATGTGCAACTTGTTTGAATTAGAAGGCTCCATGTTTGACTTTTAGAAGGCTCCATCCAATGAGAAGGAGTATGGTTGTCTGACATCATGTGCAACTTGTTTCCTTTTTTTTTTTTTTTTTTTTAATAATTGGAAGGGGGCATTATAGGGCATTATGCCCACTACACCACTTTTACTATAATGCCCAAGTGTGACTAGGATGCCACATGTCACATAATGCCCCATGGTGGGGGCATTATAGCAACTTACCACTACACATGGTCTAAGCATTGTTGACGTTCAATTCTTCCAAATTTGAATAAAGGCCCCCATCATGCTTGCTAAGTTCATTGTAATAAAAAATCTGCATAGAAACAAACCTTTTCATATTAGATGATCAACACATCCATATTAAGAAGAAATAATTTATGTGCAAAATTTTCAAGTTCTATAACTGCAACAAGGTAATAATTTACCACAAATCTTACATACAGTTGCTTCTAAACTCTAAAGTAATAGATGATCAACACATCCATATTAAGAGTTAAAATGGAGAGTACATTTTGTAGGTGAATTTTGGTGTCAACGATATCATGTTAGTATAATGGAGAGTACATTTTGTAGGTGAAGTGATGTAATTTTCATTTTATATTATTAGTGTTAATATTATCTTTATTTTTTATTTTATTTCATTAGTAATTATTTTATAAGCTATTAAGTATTATTTAACTAAAAAATTAGAAAAGTGATCAACATATTAAAGAATTAGTTTATAAGTTATTAAGTATTATATAACTAAAAAATTAGAAAAGTGATCAACATATATTTTATGAGTTATTAAGTATTATTTAATTTTAAAAAATTAGAAAAGTGATCAACATATTAAAGAACTATTTTATAAGTGATTATTTAATTAAATAAAATTAGAAAAGTGATCAACATATTAAACATGGGTATTTTTATAATTGAAGGTGGATGAGGGTATTGATGTAACGTTAAAGTTACACACCAAATTTTTTAAGGTGGGTGAGGGTATTGATGTAGCGTTAAATTTACACACCAATTTTTTTTAAGGTATTTGTAATTTACTGGCTGGCTGGTGTAAGTTATCAATCGTGAACTACTAGACCCGGTTCAAAACCCTTAACCGGTACCGGCCCAACCATCGATTTTGTAACACGGGTTATTGGTATATCTCTATACGCATTTTTTTGAAGCGATTGATAAGAGTGATTGGTGTCACAAGCGCATTGGTTTATAGTTTTTCATGGAATATTAAATATGTGGATGGCATTGGTATGGTAGGTGGTTATAGTCCTAGATCTTTACAACCACGTGATCATCGTTTCGTAATACTTACCTCCACGATTGGTTTCATTTTGTGGGAAAGAAGAGATGTATTAATTAAGTCTACATCTTTTGACAATACACGTCTTTGTAAATCAATCATGATATATTGTGGATAAGCATAAATTGGATGACAAGTCAAATTGGGTCCGGGTTAAAATGGGTTTTAGTCAAAATGGGTTAAATTAGGTTTAGTAAGATGTGTGAATCATTAAGAACTTATTAAGAGCTGGAACAAATAGCACCTTAAATAAGTTCGAATCAAAACAGGTTATTTTGGAAAAGTAGTAGTTTGGTCTGGGTCAAAAAACTTCTAGCCAAAATGAGTTCACCTTGAAATGCGTCGTTTTAAAGAGCAAAAATATCAAAACATGTTTGCCAACAATGTTTGCTTATTGCTCAAAGATATGGTGTGATTATTCACACGTTCGATATTCGTGGCAACGACACAATTTTCCCTCTGTTGGGGGGTCCGGATGAAGTTGAGAAACCTCATCAAGTGGTTGCGGTTGTGTCTTACGTCGACGGTGGACATTTCATCCGCGTATAGCTTGAAGAATCTTATCCAATGCCTCCCTCGAACTATCTTTGGACTTTGAATAGAACAGAGAGTGCAGCAGCCTGGCATGACTTATACAAGGATCGAATAAACACATATCAAAGGATAATGTACACACCCACGGACCTTAATGTTTTCCCAGATGTTCAAGATATAGGTTAAGTATATATATTCTAATCCAATTAAATCAGTTATAATCCAAAAGTGTGTTTGTGATTGTTATTGTTCAAAAGATGCGCTTCTATCATGTGTCATGCCAAACCGAATGTCACCCACACGACCCGTACAAACAAAATACGCAATAATACGAACAATAGAAACATAATACGCCATAACAAACAATCTACGCACTAATACGGCACTTACAGACAATCTACGCAATAATACGACGTTTACAGATGGTAAACGTCACGATACCGAATGTCACCGACACGGCCCATGCGGCCAAAATACGCGATAGTACGAAACAATAGTTACAATAAACGTCATAATACGACATTTAGTGACAAAATACGTCAACTACTGATCCGGTAGGACGTGTATACATACAACATGGCACGTTAGACTACAAGCAGTGTTTTAAAAACCGGTATTACTGTTTCCAGATGTAAATCCGGTACGAAACACCCCGGTAAATAAGTGAATCGGCATAAGGTTTGTACCGGCGGTAAAATCCGGTATACTTGTTTGAAACGTAATACCGGTACCGGCCCAAGGTTATTTTAGTTTGGGTTGTTACTTATTTTTATTATATATGTTACTTATCTTACGTAATTTTTATATAATATAATTATTCGTAACTAAAACTTCTTATTTAATATTGTATGAAACGAAAATAGTTATCCTCTAGTTGATAAGGATAACGATAATAGTGAATTTCATCTTTTATGCGATCATGAACTTGATGAGGTTTTTCATTTCTCCTTATTGACTTTTTAACATCCTTGTCTCCTTTTTGCAAAAGTCACAATCAAGTGACATTTTCATTTCTCTTTTTCAATGCCTAAAAGCTCATTTTCATCTTATTACCCAAACATTATTTCACAAAAACTCCTTTTTCAAAAAGTCAGTTAGTCATAAAGAGAAAAAATAAGCACATCCAAACATGGCCTCAACACTCAAATGGCTTAAACATATTGTACATTTACACTTAAAAGAGCATGTTGGAAAATTGAATGATTTTCAATTATCTTTTGGATTATTTTTATTATGGATTATCTTTTAATATGTAATCATGTATTTTTTGATTAACTTTTGAGTTGATGTTGTAATTTATTAAATTATAGAGTTAACTAGTCAACCCGGTTGAACCATTTTTTAGCCTAATCCGGTTTAACTTAAAAACCGGTTTGTAAAACATTGACTACAAGTGAAACCAAAACAGAATCACACGAAATCATGGAATACGGCAACACAAGTGACCGAACTTATCCAGAACGTGTCGTATAGACCATAAACTTCCTAAAATGACTTGTAATGGCAAAATACGTTACGATACAAAAAGTATGGGTGTGTTTTTGAATTAAAACAATTTTTAAAAATTTAAAAACTCTCCAAAACGCAGCGCTTTGGCCAAAGTTGTCACACCCCTTTCAAAGGCGGAAGCACGAGGTGTGATCTGAGTGGTTCTCATTGCATATGATAAGTAAACATGCTACATGAATTAAAACAAACTCCATCTTGCCATTCAAGTTTAGTTATCCCAAAATACATAATTTAGTTTAAAGTTTACATCA
The DNA here is from genome assembly GCA_030545235.1 of Helianthus tuberosus. Taxonomy (NCBI): domain Eukaryota; kingdom Viridiplantae; phylum Streptophyta; class Magnoliopsida; order Asterales; family Asteraceae; genus Helianthus; species Helianthus tuberosus. The sequence goes on along the minus strand of CM060418.1, from coordinate 157,863,875 downwards.
TAAATAAAAGATAATTGTTTGAAAGTTCACAACACCATTTCAAAACAAAGATCAAGGTTTTGTTTCCTATATCACCACAGGAGGTGGGATATAGTAAACAAATCCACAAAAGATGGCAACAGAGATTAGACACTAAACATTCTGAAAAGGAGCCCGCGAGCATTATCCACTAATTCCCTGAACTACATGTAAGTTTAAAATCGTCAACAAAAGTTGGTGTGAATTCATGCATATTGTGTAAAATGTAACATTTGTAATTGTGTAAAAGCATGGTATGTAATTTGTAAAATGTAAGTTTGTAAATTGTAATGAAATGGAATCGAGATCGCTAATGTTTCGCGGGGACATTAACATATGTGACGACATAGGAAGCATCCAAATCTAAGCGATTTTTAACATCGTTTACCCTACGACTGTGACCCAAGACACTCCATGACTATGTGTTGTCAAGAGAGTGAGGCTGCCCGGACCTGTTAGATCTAACCCTTGTTCTTTCGGTCTAAACTAGATTGATGGTGCTTATGTATACCCTATTCGTGACATGACCTATGTTTGATTCCTTTGTTTTAAACATACCAATTGTACATGTATTTTCCCCCAAGATTTAGAAAACAGTAAAAACGTTTAAAAATGGGGACATGAACTCACTGCTTTGCGTCTTGAGCGTCTAGCTGCACCGGCTTCTGCTACTTGAATTTCGTGACCAATAGACGTTCTAAGTATGTTAATCACCTAACTTGTAAACCTCTAAGTACAAGTTACTATTTGGATTTAAAGTGTCTTACTTATATCGTTTCTTGTCTTATTTGTATGTGTATGTCACATTATATTTAATATTGTATTTGTTATATATTTTTATCCTATATATATATATATATATATATAGTGGAGGGTTCAAATGAGAAGAATTTTTTTTGTAAGAATAAAAAAGAACAATCTTCAACCAATAAGAATGCTTCCTTTTACTTCATTTAATTTTGTATTTAATATGGGTGTAAGGGTATATTGGTAAAATTAGATAGATCATTATATGTTAGTCTTCCTTTTTAATAGCTAACTAAATTAAAATTGTAACTTATTTTAAAAAAAATTATATTTTTTCAAAGAAGAAAAAAAATATTTTAAAGTGTAGGATAAATTATGAGGTGTGTAGGATGAATTACGAGTTGTGTAGGATAAATTTCAGTATGTGTAGGATAAATTTAAAAAACGTGTAGGATAAATTTTGATGTGTCTAGTTATGATTAATTAATTAGTCAAAAATAATAATAAATGAGATGAGAGAAAAACTATTTAATGTTTTACAATTGTACCCTTTGTTCTTTTTCTTCTCAAATGAACCTCCCCCTATATATATATATATATATATATATATATGTGTGTGTGTGTGTGTGTGTGTGTGTGTAAGTAGGATTGGAAAATGTTATATGTTAAAAATAATATATTTTTAACTTTTACAAAATATATGTCACTTATATTATTTGTCAAAAATAAATATAAGTAATTTGTTAAATAATATTTCCAATATTATTTTTAGGTGTAAGTATACTTAGGAAAGTATACTTGTATTTTAAGTGTAAATGTTTGTATATTTGTATTAATTACCTAAAAATCAATTGTTTGATTTTTATTACTTTCCAGAATTTTATTTCTTAAAAATAATAATATTTTTAAGGTTTACTTGATATATATATATATACATACTTATTTTTGTCACTTATTACATTTTTATAATTCTTCCATCACTTGTAGTAATTTTTTTATAAGCCCATACATATATAAAATTGTCCAATAAGTCCAAAAATTGTCAAAGTCCTTAATTTTGTAGGAAATATATGTATATGGATATATATATATATATATATATATATATATGTTAGGGGAGGATTTTCTAACAATCAGTGATCCTTACTTGTTATCCTAATAAATGATCCTTACTTCTGTGACAGATAGTGATCCTCAGAAGAGCTTCAGGATCAGGATCATGGATCACCTTAAGGATCCTCATACTAACGATTGTTTGTTTGTGTTTCGTATTATTTTGCAGGAGTAACAAGCTTGACTTGGTCTTGGCAACGTTATTATGGAATATTCCACGGGTATTTCGCACACGTTTGACTGGAAATGGACGTTGTGGAGAAGGTGGGAGCATGGCACAAAAGTCGGATAGTTTGTTAGCATAGTTAACTTCTATTTTTAAAGGGGTGACGAGCTAGTAATTAGAACACTTAGCCATTTTTCAGCTACACACACTCTCGTACAATTACACTCTTGAAGCTTTCGGCAAGCACTTAACAGTTTTCACTCACTTTTACACATTTCACCATAGTGATCCTTGTACTTAGCTCGTTACTATCCGAAGTTGTAAACATTTACTGATTTATTTGAGCTTGGTGATCGGTGTTAGGGGAGGATTTTCTAACAATTAGTGATCCTTATTCGTTATCCTAATTAGTGATCCTTACTTCTGTGACAGGTGGTGATCCTCAGAAGAACTTCAGGATCAGGATCATGGATCACTTTATGGATCCTCGTACTGACGATTGTTTACTCATGTTTTGTACTATCTCGCAGGTATAACGAGCTTGACCAAGTCTAGGCGACATTCCTGGAGAATATTCCTAAACTATTGTGCACGTGCTTGACCAAAAATAGACGTTGTGGAGAACGTGGAGGCTTGGCACGAAAGTCGGATAGTTAGTTTAGGTGGTTATTTCTATTTTAAAAAGGGAGTAACGAGCTAGTAGAACACACTTAGTCATTTTTGCAGTTACACACACTCGTACAAGCTCTCATACAAGCTCTCGTTCAAACACTTAGCAATTTCATACACTTTTTACACATTCCACCGTAGTGATCCTTGTACCTAGCTCGTTACTATCCGAAGTTGTAAACATTCAATCATTTATTTTAGCTTGGTGATCGGTAGTTTCCATCACCCGGGGTTTTTTGTGCCGGAGATCAACTCTTGATCAAGGGCTTTTTCCCCGTATAAATCCTTGTGTTGTTTGTGCACTTTACATTGAAGTGATCCTCATCACTGTTGCATATTTTAAGCATCATTCCCCTAAACAAAGAGTTTGGTTGCAATATCCTCATCAGATTTTTTGACCAAAACAGTTTGGCGCCCACCGTGGGGCAATTGGTGCTTTGTCCTTAGAAGAATACGCATTTCTGTGCTCATTTCGGTTTACTACAACCAAGCGAATGGCTTCCTCAGCGAAGAATGCTTCAAACTTGATGCCCTCATTCACTTCTTCACAAGGCGTTCCTCCTTTGCCTCCACCACCTTCTGGATCTCAGAAGAACACTGAGAATGCTGCGAAGAAACCAACACCCATTTTCTCAAAACCACCTACTTCTTCTGTTTCAACTAATCCTACTACTAATGATCTCTATGCCTTGATTTTGCAGATGAGGAATCATGCACAAGAGCAGGATAAAACCAACGAAAGGATCCTCCGGGAGATTGACGAAATTAAGAAACAGAAGAAAACGGCAGAGGATCATTCCCCACTGATGCCCAGATCGTTGAATTTTGATACTCCGGTGATTACTTCTCAGTCATCAGTGGTTCCAGACATTCAATATGTGGGTGGACCAAAAGGAGTGCACTACGGAACAACAGCAATCACCCATGCAGCAGGCTCATATTTCCAGCCAGCGGGATCCTATCCTCAGTATATGGGATCCCTCACGAATTCAGGAGGATATTCAGGAATGCAGCAGGTTCAAGGATCCTCCTTTGTTCCAGGATCATCCCAGGTTCAAGGATCCTCCTTTGTTCCAGGATCATCCCAGGTTCAAGGATCCTCCTTTGTTCCAGGATCGTCCCAGGTTCAAGGATCCTCTTTCTTCCCAGGATCATCCCAGTTTCAGGGATCCGTCCAGATGCCAGGATCCTTAAGGAGTTTGCAAACAGGAAGTTCAGATGTCCATCAGGGAGATTTTATTCCATGGCCAGGGAATTGCAAAAGTTAAAGGATATGATATCAAGTGTCCCAGGAGTGGTCAAGCCTATCCCAGAGATTGCAGATGGGAGCCACAAGATATCTCGTTTTGCACCACCAATCTGTGATGCTGAGATACCCAAGAGGTTCCATGTACCAACCATGAAGCTGTATGATGGTTCGGCGGATCCTGAAGAACACATAGCACAATACAGGGAGAGGATGGAGATTAATCCGATCCCAGAAAGGTTAAAGGAAGCATGCCTGTGCAAGGGATTCGGATCCACTCTTACTGGATCAGCTCTCAAATGGCTGCTAAGTCTTCCCCCCTACTCTATTACCTCATTTGTTAATCTAGTTAACCTATTTAATAACCAATTCTCTTGTAGTAGAAAATTTGAACGATTAACTAGTGATCTATATAGGATAACCCAGGGTCATAATGAATCATTAAGGGATTACATTACCAAATTCAGTAAAGAATCCTTAGACATTCCCAACTTGGATATAGCCACGGCTGTTGAGGCCTTCAAAATGGGATTGCTTAGGGATTCATTGTTCTATGATGATCTTGTTATGACACCATGCAGGAACCTAGATGAGGTAAGAACCCGGGCACTCAGGTTCATCCGGCTAAAGGACGATAAGAGGATCCAGGAAAGATTAGCAGGATCCTCAAAACAAGAGAAGCAAGGATCCTCGTTCAAGAACAACAAGTTCAGATCCTATAACAGATCTGATAACCAGAACGTGCATGCTGTTGATCAGGAAGAGGATGATGAGGATTATCCTCCGATTTCTGAATATTGTTTTTCTGTTGATAACAATGAACTAATCCTTGCGATGCAGAATCTAGGTTGTTTTGGTCAAAAATCTGATGAGGATATTGCAACCAAACTCTTTGTTTAGGGGAATGATGCTTAAAATATGCAATAGTGATGAGGATCACTTCAATGTAAAGTGCACAAACAACACAAGGATTTATACGGGGAAAAAGCCCTTGATCAAGAGTTGATCTCCGGCACAAAAAACCCCGGGTGATGGAAACTACCGATCACCAATCTAAAATAAATGATTGAATGTTTACAACTTCGGATAGTAACGAGCTAGGTACAAGGATCACTACGGTGGAATGTGTAAAAAGTGTATGAAATTGCTAAGTGTTTGAACGAGAGCTTGTATGAGAGCTTGTACGAGTGTGTGTAACTGCAAAAATGACAAAGTGTGTTCTACTAACTCGTTACTCCCTTTTTAAAATAGAAATAACCACCTAAACTAACTATCCGACTTTCATGCCAAGCCTCCACGTTCTCCATAACGTCTATTTTTGGTCAAGCACGTGCAGAATAGTTTAGGAATATTCTCCAGGAACGTCGCCAAGACTTGGTCAAGCTCGTTATACCTGCGAGATAGTACAATACATAAGTAAACAATCGTCAGTACGAGGATCCTTAAAGTGATCCATGATCCTGATCCTGAAGCTCTTCTGAGGATCACCACCTGTCACAGAAGTAAGGATCACTAGTTAGGATAACGAATAAGGATCACTAATTGTTAGAAAATCCTCCCCTAACAATTGCCCCCAAAATATAAGGAGTGAAATTGTAAAATTAGCGAATTATGTTTTCTTGATCTTATCCGTAACAAACTAACGGATATATAGTCGTTAAGATAGAACTAGCCGTTGTGATGATGATGTCACGGAAGTGACAATCCTGCAGAATCATAATTATAAATAGAGATATAGATAGGATCATTATGCATTCAAATTCGAAAGAGACTCCCTTTAAATTCTCAGTCGACGAACAACCAGGTAATTCTTTCTCCTCTTCCTTCCTTCTTACTCTGTTTCTCTATCTTTATCTCCGTCACTTCGAAACTGTTGCTCCGAAGTTCACCGGCCAAGGATCACAAAAAGGATAGCCCTTTGAAGAGTCAAAAGATCATCAAAGACTCAGTGAACGAGAGGTGTTGCTTTAACGACGCACAAGTAGATAACATCCGTCACCGTTTTCCGGCGAATGTCTTTTTCAAACCCTTCGATCCAACTGTTCTGAGCGACTATGTTTCTGATACATGGGTTGCCTTTCCAGTCACTCCATTTGCTATAGGGTACACCTATCCTTTCCCGGAGTTCACACAATCCTTCTTTTCCCTTACCGGCATATCTTACATTCAATCCATGCCGATGATTTGGAGGGTTTTATACACCCTAGAGAGGATCATTGAGCAGGAAGGTCTTGATTTAGGAATGTCAGAACTGGCGGAGTTGTATGATCTTACTACCTTCGGTTCCCACCGTTATTTGTTCAAACGAAAACCCAGTGCAGATCATCCTCTTCTCAAAGTCACCAAAAACGACAAAGATTGGAAGCGTCGCTTCTTCTTTGTAAGAAGGGATACCATTTCAGATGGAGAACACTTACCAAGAACATGGTCCACCCATGGTAGGCCGGAGGATCCTGGGAAGGATCACCAGGTGGTCATATTTTTGTAATAGGATCACTAACCCCTTCTTTGTCTTGTGTCATGCAGCCATCTCTGTTTCACATCTCATCACAACTCCTGCAACCAAGGAAAGACTTGCTGCTTTCTGGGGACTCGACCCTGAAACTAGAACTTTTAAGACAATAACCCAAGACTCACAGGAGGTATCCTCAGGCTCTGTTACAATGTCAAGTAAGTATCCTTGTTTAAAATTTATATAAATAGTTAAATGTATATTAAGAAAAGATACTTATCTTGTTTTGGTTGTGTAGGTGCTGGAAAATCTGCCAAGCCTGTATCCCAATTCAACACGGCTGACCTTGATGTCGTACGATCCAGGAAGAAGAGATCCACCACCAGTCCTAGCATTTCCATTCCAAAGGCACCCACTAAAGGAAAGGGTGTCAAGAAGAGGAAAACTTCTGATGCTGAGGATCTTGAGGGTCTACCACTGATCCGCCACCAGTTCCTTGAATACTTCAAAGATGTAAGGATCCTTTGTTCTGCCTATGTGTCCTGCTCGTATGAGGATCACTTAGTCTTGAACTGCTTTTATCCTTTTCTTTTGCAGAAATTTGCTGAGATTGAGGATTATGTGGGCCACGTTGAGGATCAAGATAAAAAGATTGCCGACCTCCAACAGGTTGCCGTGCTCAAGGATCTTGCACTTGCTGATGCTCGAAAGGAACTCCTAGACGAGAAGACTAAGACAGCCAAACTTCTGATCGACCTTGACTATGAAAAGCATGACCTTATTGAAAATGCTAAGGTCTCTGCCGCCATTACGATGTACCAGACAAAATTGAAGATGGCCCAGGAAGCTCAAGATCCTAGCTTTGATAAAAACAGCTGGGATGTTGAGGGTTGGAAGGCAAGGTTGGCTGATCTTGAGGATGATGAAGAGGAGGCTACTGAGGTCTTGGCGATTGAGGCTAGTGGCAGCGGGTTGAAGGATAAAGCTGAGGATGCAGCGGCTGGTGGTGATGATGATGCAGCGAAGGTGTGAGCTGCAAAAATGGGCGATGATGGAAATTTCTAGACGTGGCCGGAGCCCATTTTTTATGGTTTGGTAGTTTTTTGATTGTTGATGTTTTTGAACAATGGTGGGTCTGTAATAACTCTAAACAATAGTTCTTAGGTTTAAGGATCATGTATGATCCTTTGGACAATAGGCAGGATTGCAATTGGTGGAGGGATCCTCTGTTTGGGGGATGAAGCCATTGTGATCCTGCCGCCTTTATATTCCTGCACTACTTTTGAACTCATTATCATGGACACCCTTTACCTACCCCAGCGGACGGGCCACGTTTTGCTGGTAGAAGCTCGGGTAGGTAATTTTGACAACCTTTAAAGGGTTAGCCTTATGTTAATAAATAAAAACTTAACCTTTTGTCGCTTATCATGTGTTGTTATCCTTTTTAGTATGTTACTTTCCAACTGTTGTAATGTTCATTCCGTTTATATTTATCAAGCCTTGAAAAATTAGAAAAGATATCCAGAAAGTTTAGGATATGATCAAGGATCACATATCCCATAACCGATAAGTTCTAAAAAGTGATATAGTTTAAGAAACACAAGTTCAGTTGTCAAGTACAGGGGTTATTTAGAAGAATAATGAATAAAATCAAAAGAGTTAAGGATCATACCTGAGGATCCAAGTTAGAATACTAACCATAATAAGGGTAACTATAAGATAAACCTTAGAGTGAAATAAGGATCAAGGATCCCTAGCTGCCTATCTTCAAGGACCTGAAATAGAGCATAACTTGGGACTAAGCCAATATAAGAAAAGAGTTAGCAACTGGGGACAAGCCCAAGGATAACTGGGGACAAGCCCAAGGATCGTATGTAAACTGGAGTATGGCCCTAACTGGCGACTATCCAAACTTGGTGACATGAAGATGCCAAAACCTTAGCTAACGTGAAAACGTTAGAAACCTTAGCTAACGTGAAAACGTTAGAAACCTTATGAACGGATGTATGGTACGTCTACCATTATACGTAGGATCCTAGGCATAGCCAGAACAATGGAATTATCAGCCCCTAGAACGAGTACTGGTCCCAAAGCCTTGAACTATACCAGGATCATCGTGCGCTACAGGCGGAATCTGGGGACAAGCCCAAATAACTGGGGTTAAACCCAAAAGACGGATCGCTTCTGTGGATAACCAACGTTGTGCTAAAGATACCTGAACTTTCAAAACTTGAACTCACGTGAGAGATGGATAAAGGATACATGATCCTTATCCTTATATGAGAAAATAAAGAAATGAAATAGTTCAAGATTAGGATATTACCTGAGTAAGGATCACCGATACTTTGAGGATCCTTTAAGGATATCCCTATCGTGAGGATCACCTATGCCATAAGGATCCTACTTACATGAAATATTTCTTCAAGTGGACAGCATTCCAAGCTCTTGGTAGCAAATCACCTTCCATGGTTAGCAATCTATATGCCCCCTTTCCTGCTTCAGCTTCAATCAAATAAGGGCCTTCCCATTTTGGAGCCAATTTTCCATCAGCAGGATTGGTGGTATTCTGAAATGCTTTCCTTAACACCATATCTCCAACTTGAAACCTCCTGATCCTGACATTTTTGTTGTAAGCACCAACCATTCTTTGTTGATAACTGGCCATCCTTATCCTAGCCATATCCCTGATTTCTTCAATAGTATCCAGGTCTTGAGCCAAGTTTTCATCATTTTCCTCAGGATCACGGGTACTTGTTCTAGCAGTAGGAACCACCATTTCTGTTGGGATCACTGATTCTGCCCCAAACACCAAAGAGAATGGTGTTTGACCAGTAGCATTCTTGGGGGTTGTCCTATCAGCCCAAAGCACATAGGGTAGTTCTTCTGCCCATTTCCCTTTCTTGGATCCAAGCTTCTTCTTCAAATTGTTGATGATGATCTTGTTGGATGATTCTGCCTGACCATTAGCTTGTGGGTGGACTGGTGTTAATGTTATCATCTTAATCCCCCAGCTGTCACAAAAGTTAGTGGTTCTGCCCCCAATAAATTGGGAACCATTATCACATATAATCTTGGAAGGAATTCCAAATCTAGTTATAATATTTCTTTTAATGAAGGATATAACTTCTTTTTCTCTGACTTGGGCAAAAGCTTCAGCCTCTATCCACTTGGAGAAGTAATCAGTCATGGCTAACATGAATACTCTCCCACCAGGTGCCTTAGGGAGCTTTCCAACTATATCCATACCCCATCTCATAAATGGCCAAGAGGAGGATATAGGATGCAATAATTCAGCTGGTTGATGAAGAATATTGCTGTGTCTCTGGCAAGGATCACATCTTCTGGCATACTCCACAGCATCTTTCTTCATGGTTGGCCAGTAGTATCCTGTCCTCAGGATCCTTGAGAATAATGCCCTGCCCCCAGTGTGGTTTCCACAATCTCCTTCATGGAAATCTTTTAAAACTTCTTGAACTTCAGGATCCTCAATGCATCTCAAGTATGGTCCTGCAAGAGATCGTTTATACAACATATTATTCATAATTGTGAATTGAGATACCTTAGATTTGAAAGCCCTAGGGTTTTCTCTTGTAGGAATCTCTCCATGTTGTAAGTATCTCATAATTGGTGAGATCCATGATCCTGATCCTGAATGGGATTGAGTACCCTCACAAGGGATAATTGCAGAATCATTTCCTATCTCCATAGCCTCGTGATCCTCGATAGCCGGGGTCAGGATATGGATAATAGGAATCTTGATATCCTCCGGGATCTTCAAGGATGATCCTAAGTTAGCCAATGCATCAGCTTCTGTATTTTCTTCCCTTGGTACCTGTGACAAACTAAAGGAAACAAAAGAGAGTGCCAAACTTTTGACTATCTCTAAATACTTGGTTAGCTTTTCACCTTTAACAGAATATGATCCATTAAAGTGGTTTGTAATCAACAAAGAATCTACGTGTACCTCAAGATACCTGATCCCCATGTGCTTTGCAATTTGTAAACCAGCAATTAGGGCTTCATATTCAGCCTCATTGTTAGTGGTTTGGAATTCACAAGCTATAGAATGGGGTATTATGTCCCCCTGTGGCGATTTTAGTAGTATTCCAAGCCCTGTGCCTTTGATATTTGAGGATCCATCAGTATAAAGTATCCAAGGATCCTTGGTCTCTTCTAGCTGCTGGACTTCTAGCTCACCTTCTTCTTGTAAATCACTACTGAAATCAGCCACAAAGTCAGCTAATGCTTGGGATTTGATGGCTGTCCTAGGCTCATATCTTATATCATATGCACTCAATTTCACTGCCCACTTAGCTATCCTTCCTGACATCTCTGGTTTCCTGAGGACATTCTTAATTGGAAAATTAGTTTTAACAACGATAACATGAGTTTCAAAATAATGTCTTAACTTTGTAGATGCCATAATTAATGCAAGAATAAGTTTTTCAAGGTGTGAATACCTGGATTCGGCATCAAGTAAACTTTTACTTACATAATAGACAGGATGTTGTGTACCTTGATGGTCCTTAACAAGGACCGCACTTACTGCTTTTGAGGATACTGCAAGATACAAGGATAACACATCGCCTTTTTCTGGTTTCATCAAGGATGGGGCTGAGGATAAGTAATCTTTGAGGGCTCTCAAAGCATTTTCATGCTTCTCGGTCCACTCAAATTTCTTGTTCTTCCTTAGGATATCATAGAATTCTTTGCACTTCTCCGAGGATTTGGATATAAATCTGTTCAAAGCTGCTATCCTGCCTGTTAGCCTTTGAACATCCTTAGCATTGGCCGGAGATTTGATGTTCACTATTGCTTTAATTTGTTCCGGGCTAGCTTCAATGCCTCTCTTAGTCACCATGTATCCTAAGAATTTACCTGCTTTAACACCAAAATGACATTTTGAAGGATTAAGCTTCATATTATATTTGTCAAGGATGTCAAATGCTTCCTCCAAATCCTTTAGGTGATCCTCAGCTCTTATGGATTTTACCACCATATCATCTATGTAAACCTCCATAGTTTGTCCGATCTGATCCTTGAACATCATATTCACCAGCCTTTGGTACGTTGCACCTGCATTTCTCAATCCGAACGGCATAGCAATATAGCAATATATACCAGTTGGAGTCATGAAGGCTGTATCCTCTTGGTCGGATGGTTCCATTTGGATTTGTTGAAATCCAGATGAAGCATCCATAAAAGTTAACAGCTCATGACCCGCAGTTGCATCCACCATTGAGTCAATGTGGGGTAAAGGGAAAGGATCCTTGGGACATGCCTTATTTAAATCGGTAAAATCGACACATACCCTCCACTTTCCGTTTTTCTTTTGAACAACAACCACATTGGCCAACCATCTTGGATACTTGACCTCTCTAATCATACCTGCCCGGAGCAATTTCTCTACCTCTTCCTGGATAATGGCATTCCTTTCTGGTGCAAACTTCCTTCTCCTTTGATGGATTGGTTTGAAGGATCTGTCGATGCCGAGCTTGTGAGTGATAACATCTTTGGATATACCAGTCATATCTTCGTGTTTCCATGCAAAGGTAGTCTTTCTCCTTTTGAGGAAGGATATGAGGTCTTCTTTCATTTCGCCAAGGATCCCTGATCCGATATAGATTTTGGATTCAGGATCATCAGGATCCATGAGGATTTCTACCACATCCTGCTCGTTTGCCTCCAAGACATCCCTTGGAGGATACTTTGATTGCTATTGCTCCCTGGATTTCGAAGCTGGTTTCATCGATGAAGTGTAGCAATTCTTAGCCTCCTGCTGATCACTATCAATCTTTACTATTCCCCAAGGACTAGGGAGCTTCACACATTGATGGTAAGTAGACGGGACTGCTTTCATATCGTGTATCCAGGGCCTGCCAAGGATAGCATTACAACAAGATAAACAGTCAATAACACAAATTTTTTGATAAGAGTGTAAGCCTTCAATATATATTGGGAGTTTAATGTCCCCCAGGGTGTTCTTAGTTTCGCCACTAAATCCCACGAGCACGGAGGACCTTGGTATGATCTCTGATTCAGGGATACCCATCTTCTTTAGAACATCAAGCTGGATAATGTTCACTGAACTTCCTCCGTCTATTAGGATCCTGCGGACAAAATGGTTAGATATGAAAAGAGTAATAACTAAACCATCGTGATGAGGATCCTGGATATCAACACGATCCTCTTCATCGAAGGTTATGACTTTTCCTTCGGAGACACTTGATGTTCGAACTGGTCTTTCTCCATTATCCATCTTAGCTTCCTTCGCATGCCTTTTAGCTGCTGAGAAGGATGTGCCACAAATGTCGTATCCTCCAGAAATAAAGTTTATCACTTGTGCATCTGCCGGAGGAGCTGGAGCCTTCTCAGGGATCCTTTCAGGATCCTGAGTCCTTGACTTTTTTCTTCCCAACAATTCCTTTAGATGCCCTTTGCTCAACAAGTATCCAATTTTCTTTCTTAATGCAATGCATTCTTCTGTGAGGTGCCCAAAATCTTCATGATATGCACACCACTTTGATTTATCCTTAGTTGCAGCCGGCCTATCATTCTTTCTCGGCCATCTAGCTTTATCACCTAGGTTCTGCATAGCAAGGATTAGTTCATTGTTATCAACACTAAAGCAATATTCAGAAATTGGAGGATAATCTTCGTCATCCTCTTCTTGATCAATAGAGTGCACGTTCTGGTTATCAGATCTGTTGTAGGATCTGAACTTGTTGTTCCTGAATGAGGATCCTTGCTTATCCTGCTTTGAGGATCCTGTTATCCTCTCCTGGATCCTCTTGTCATCCTCTAGCCGAATGTACCTAAGGGCCCGAGTTCTTACCTCATCTAGGTTCCTGCATGGTGTCATAACAAGATCATCATAAAATAACGAATCCCTAAGCAATCCCATTTTGAAGGCCTCAACAGCCGTGGCTATATCTAAGTTAGGAATGTCTAAGGATTCTTTACTGAATTTGGTAATGTAATCCCTTAATGATTCATTATGACCCTGGGTTATCTTATAGAAATCACTAGTTAATAATTCAAATTTTCTACTACAAGAAAACTGATTATTGAACAAGTTAACTAGGTTAGCAAATGAGGTAATAGAATAGGGAGGAAGACTTAGCAGCCATTTGAGAGCTGATCCAGTAAGCGTGGATCCGAATCCTTTGCATAGGCACGCTTCCTTTAACCTTTCTAGGATTGGATTGATCTCCATCCTCTCCCTGTATTGTGCTATGTGTTCTTCAGGATCTGTTGAGCCATCATACAGCTTCATTGTAGGCACATGGAACCTCTTGGGTATCTCAGCATCACAGATTGGTGGTGCAAAACGAGATATCTTATGGCTCCCATCTGCAATCTCTGGGATAGGTTTGACTACTCCCGAGACACTTGATATCATATCCTTTAGCTTTTGCAATTCTCTGGCCATGGCATGATTGATACCTGGATCCTGCATAAGACCTTGGTTAGTAGTATAAGAATTGTTAAAAGTGTTACCTCCCATTGGATTCAAGTTAGGGAGAGTGGATGTTAATCCATATTGTTGGGGCTCTGGAATGATCGAGGGACCAGTAGAAGCGTTGGTCTGCATTGGAATAAAATCACCCTGATGGACATCTGAACTTCCTGTTTGCAAGCTCCTCAAGGATCCTGGCATCTGGAAGGATCCCTGAAACTGGGACGATCCTGGAACGAAGAAGGATCCTTGAACCTGGGATGATCCTGGAACGAAGAAGGATCCTTGAACCTGGGATGATCCTGGAACGAAGGAGGATCCTTGAACCTGGGTTGATCCTGGAGCGAAGGAGGATCCTTGAACCTGGGATGATCCTGGAGCGAAGGAGGATCCTTGAACCTGGGATGATCCTGGAACGAAGGAGGATCCTTGAACCTGGGTTGATCCTGGAGCGAAGGAGGATCCTTGAACCTGGGATGATCCTGGAACGAAGGAGGATCCTTGAACCTGCTGCACTCCTGAACTTGTGAGGGATCCCATATGTTAAGGAAAGGATCCCGCTGGCTGGAAATATGAACCTAATGCCTGGGTCATAGCTGTTGTTCCGTAGTGCACTCCTTTTGGTCCACCCACATATTGAATGTCTGGAACCACTGACGGCTGAGAAGTAATCACCGGAGTATCAAAATTCAGCGATCTGGGCATCAGTGGGGAATGATGCTCTGCCGTTTTCTTCTGTTTCTTAATTTTGTCAATCTCCCGGAGGATCCTTTCGTTGGTTTTATCCTGCTCTTGTGCATGATTCCTCATCTGCAAAATCAAGGCATAGAGATCATTAGTAGTAGGATTAGTTGAAACAGAAGAAGTAGGTGGTTTTGAGAAAATGGGAGTTGGTTTCTTCGCAGCATTCTCAGTGTTCTTCTGAGGTCCAGAAGGTGGTGGAGGCAAAGGAGGAACGCCTTGTGAAGAGGTGAATGAGGGCATCAAGCTTGAAGCATTCTTCGCTAAGGAAGCCATTCGCTTGGTTGTAGTAAACCGAAATGAGCACAGAAATGCGTATTCTTCTAAGGACAAAGCACCAATTGCCCCACGGTGGGCGCCAAACTGTTTTGGTCAAAAATCTGATGAGGATATTGCAACCAAACTCTTTGTTTAGGGGAATGATGCTTAAAATATGCAATAGTGATGAGGATCACTTCAATGTAAAGTGCACAAACAACACAAGGATTTATACGGGGAAAAAGCCCTTGATCAAGAGTTGATCTCCGGCACAAAAAACCCCGGGTGATGGAAACTACCGATCACCAATCTAAAATAAATGATTGAATGTTTACAACTTCGGATAGTAACGAGCTAGGTACAAGGATCACTACGGTGGAATGTGTAAAAAGTGTATGAAATTGCTAAGTGTTTGAACGAGAGCTTGTATGAGAGCTTGTACGAGTGTGTGTAACTGCAAAAATGACAAAGTGTGTTCTACTAGCTCGTTACTCCCTTTTTAAAATAGAAATAACCACCTAAACTAACTATCTGACTTTCGTGCCAAGCCTCCACGTTCTCCATAACGTCTATTTTTGGTCAAGCACGTGCAGAATAGTTTAGGAATATTCTCCAGGAACGTCGCCAAGACTTGGTCAAGCTCGTTATACCTGCGAGATAGTACAATACATAAGTAAACAATCGTCAGTACGAGGATCCTTAAAGTGATCCATGATCCTGATCCTGAAGCTCTTCTGAGGATTCCCACCTGTCACAGAAGTAAGGATCACTAGTTAGGATAACGAATAAGGATCACTAATTGTTAGAAAATCCTCCCCTAACATAGGTGATAAAGCCAGATGGCCCAGAAAAAATGTCAGACCAGCTGCAACCAAAGATAAATCAAAGTGGTGTGCATACCATGAAGATTTTGGGCATCTCACAGAAGAATGCATTGCACTAAGAAAGGAAATTGGATACTTGTTGAGCAAGGGGCATCTAAAAGAATTGTTGGGTAGAAAAAAGTCAAGGACTCAGGTGTAGGTCCCTCGGAGGTTGAGGTTAAACCTTATCCTTGTTATGTTTAACACACTAGCAAGTGCGGAATCCAAGCTAGAATGCAAACCGGTAGTTTATATGAGAACACAAGCTACAAAGAGAAAGGTAGACACACGAGATATCAAAGTTTTCTCTTGTATTTCAGTGGACACAGTTACAGCCCTTGACCAAACTGAAAATGCTCTCTAACAGACTGAGTTCACTCCTATCTCACACACACACTTCTTATGAAGTGAACACATTACATGAGTATTTATATCCCTCACAGCTCGTCTGGTCGAAGGATCAGATAGACTGATCGAAAGATCATCTATCGATCTGAAACCTATCGAAGGATCCACATATACCTCGAAGGATGATATCCTTCGAGGTCCATCTATATCCTTCGAAGGTTTATCCTTCGAGCTCATCGAAGGATATAAACAATCCTTCGATGACTCATCCTTCGACCCAAGCATCTTACAAACCATGTTCTAACTGTTTGGCCAAGTCAAACCAGGAGGATGGTTGACTTGGTCAAACTTACATCAAACACACATATTAACAAACCTAAGACGTAACTCAGACTAACACAAGACATCGTTTTGTATCATGACAAGATACAGACAAAGTACAGACACAAGTGCACCAACAAACTCCCCCTTGGCTGTAGCTTTGTCTCGATCTTCGTGTCTTCAAGTCTTTGACGTCCTTTCAAGTCTTCAATGTCGGAGGATCTTTAAAGTCTTCACGTCTTGAAAGCAGAAAGTGTACCAACAAACTCCCCGTTTCATGTAGGAAGTGTGTTGACAAACTCCCCCTTGGCACAAGCTCCCCTTTGATTTATACTTGTGAAATACTTGTTCTTTATGAATTGAGATCCTTGTGGTGTTGATGATGGTCAGCGGCAACTCGATCATCTTCATCACTTGAGTGCCTTCACGTCGTGTCTTCATTCCGAAGCTTGTCATCGACCATGTTCTCCTTGCCTTTAGAATCTGCACATGCAAGAAATCTAAACGTGTAATGAGAACAACTGCTTGGAATATAGTAACATAAACAAATGACACACACATGACCATTTTTCAATCAAACACCGTCCGACAGTTTGAAAGTTTAACGAATTTATCAATTTCAGGTTTTTAACTTTCAAAACTTGCAAATTCTGACCATTTATGAAGATTTAGTCGATTTTGGTTTTCAATCAGGTTTCAGGTAACGAAGACTCGAGCTCCAACATCGTACGGTCGAAAATAAAATAGAAATAAAATCTTTTTGGCTTTTAGAAAGTTTATATTAAAACACACCTAAAATCTTTTTGGTATTTTTGAATATTTCAAATGTAAAGACTGAAAGCAGTAAATAAATATATACAAAGATGCAGAAACTGAAAGCATTAAATAAATATTTACAGACATTCTTTTTGCGAGTTTCGAGGGTAAGAGAATCATATCAGTGTACGGTCATGTTAAAACGCTCTTGTTGTTCTTTTAGTTAACATTAGATAAGCATCCTATAACGATTATCGGTATTGTTGTCCACTTAAGCTCAACTTATCAGATGTAATCATGTTTAGGAGATACGTTAAGATATGATTTATACTTACCGACCGGTGTTCATCCACATCACGACACATTCCCGTATCAAGGTATGCACGAGAGTTCATCTTACCGGTGAGTATATCGATTATCATCTGTTTGACCGTATATGATGTGAGATTCTCACTTATTTTGATTTGAAAACAAGCCCTATGTGATAGAATCACTTATTGATGAGGAACTTGATTTTCATATGCATGAGGGCACAGGAGCAAGTCCGTGAACAGGTCAGTACTTTCGTACAGCAGAGAGACGAACTTGACTCCCGGATAAATGTGATATTTTATCACTTATTTGTGGACATGTGATTGTTGATCACTTATTGAGGTCGTATGCAGTATGTACACGTATGTATGGTATCATGGAAGATCTAGACTTGCGTCCCCGTTATTTTTCGGAAAAAGATACAACCATGATACCCAGATGATAAGCAGCATAAAGACCGAATATCTCAGAACCTCGGCAATCTCTCAAACGAAATTTCGGTACTAAGACCATATGCCAATGAATGGTTCCCACCTGGTCTTCAGTCGATTTAAGTTTATATCACCCTGCACACTTTAAAATGATTGTGAGCCTACCGATACATCTTATATAGAGCTGCTTATCATTTTTCATTTAAGGTTTAAAGAGGTTTAGACAGACCACTGATGTACTATCATTTTCTCTTTTGCTCGCCAGGAAACTCATTTTTGTTTTTCTATTGTTTTTGGATTTTTCAAATTTTACTCCCCCTAAAATTAATAAACTAAGATAAATTTAAAACACAAAGGTATTTACAAAAATGATTTTCCGATGTTGGTTTTACTCTTGCTTGACCTTAATGCCATTTACCAATAATAAATAGTCAAATCTTGATTTGTCAAATGCTTTGGTAAAAAGGTCGGCACATTGGTCATCAGTGTGGACGTAAGCAACATCGATTAGCCTTTTCTCAAAGCAATCACGTATGAAGTGATACTTAATTTCGATGTGCTTAGTCTTTGAATGCTGCACAGGATTTCTAGTGATCTGTAAGGCAGCAGAATTATCAACGTAAATAGGAGTAGTTAGGAATTCAAAACCGTAGTCCCGCATCTGTTGTTGGATCCATAGAACCTGGGAGCAGCAACTAGACGCAGCAATGTATTCCGCTTCACATGTAGACGTAGCCACACATGTCTGCTTCTTGCACTGCCAAGTGACTAGGCGATTGCCTAAGAACTGACATCCTGCTGTAGTTGATTTGCCATCTTTCTTGCAGCCGCCGAAATCAGAATCACTGTAAGCCTTGAGATCGAAGTTATCATCCTTAGGGTACCATAACCCGGTGTCAGGGCAACCCTTCAGATAACGAAAAATCCTTTTGACAACAGCATAGTGAGAGACCTTCGGATTCGCTTGGTATCTGGCGAGAAGGCACGTTGGATACATAATGTCTGGTCTTGATGCGGTGAGATACATTAAAGATCCAATCATAGCACGATAAAGTGAAGAATCCACAGCTTCCCCTTTTTCATCCGGAGTAATCCCGTGATTCTGCGGAAGAGGCGTAGAAATTGGCTTTGAATCGGACATCTGGAACCGGCTCAAGATGTCTCCGACGTACTTGGTTTGATGGATAAAAATTCCAGATTCGGACTGATTAACTTGCAAACCCAAGAAGAACGTCATTTCACCCATCGCACTCATCTCGAATCGATCTTGCATCACTTTCTCAAATTCCTTGCATAACTTATCATCGGTAGAACCAAAGATAATGTCATCGACTTATACCTGTACCAACAGAAGATCTTCACCTTTTTCTTTGATGAAGAGGGTACAATCGATCAAACCCCGTCTAAACCCGTTGTTCAGCAGGTAGGTAGACAGTGTCTCATACCAGGCTCGAGGTGCTTGATGAAGACCATATAACGCTTTGTTAAGTAGTAAAACTCTGTCAGGATGTAATGGATCTTCAAACCCCGGTGGTTGCTCGACATATACTTCTTCTTCGACTACTCCGTGAAGAAATGCACTTTTAACATCCATCTGGTACACCTTGAGTTTCTTGAAGGATGCGTAGGCTAGAAAGATTCTAATAGCCTCCAGACGTGCAACAGGTGCATACACTTCATTGTAGTCAATACCTTCTATCTGACTAAAACCTTGAACAACTAACCTTGCTTTGTTTCGGACAACAATCCCACGGTCGTCCTTCTTGCACTTAAACACCCAACGAGTTCCGATCTTTTTGTAGTGGTCGGGCCTATCAACCAATTTCCATACGCCCAACTTCTCAAACTGCTGAAGTTCTTCTTGCGTGGCTTCCACCCAGGAATCATCTTTCAATGCCTCCTTCCAAGATCTAGGCTCTTCTTGGCTAACATAGCAGGCGAAAGACCAATCATTTTGTTGTCCCGATTCTCGTATCTCAGCATACAAGCCAGCATTTTCGTTATTTCTGATTTGATTCCTTGTCCTTACACCACTGAGAACATCACCTATAATATTCTGCTGAGGATGAATGTTATGAATTCGGGTTTCAGGAACTAGAGGAATGTCAACATTGGTCCTTAAGTTATTGATATTTAAATTCCCGATATCATTCTGAAGCTGTTGAGTTGTAGAAGATGATGCATTTTCTTCTTGAATAATTGGCGCAGACACTGGATCCGTTGCTTCTGAAGTACCTTGAACCGGACCCCGTGCTTCACCATCATTTGCATCAACATACTCCTCATCTTCCGATGACAAATTGTAGTCGACAGCATCATTAAACACCTCATTTGAAACGAGATTGTTGACAGAAGAAGATGCTTGTGAGTCAACAATGATTGGGCGAACTAACTGAGAGCCAGTCGCATTCTCGCTTTCAGACAACATTTGAGCAATTGCATTGTCATCATCAAATGTCGGCAGATTGAATGAGTCGAAAAGACCATCATAATCGAACATCCATGGATCTCCAGAAGGCTTCGATGGATTAGAATATCTTTGAAGTTTTACTTCACCCCACTCTTCAATCTTCTTGGTAGTCAGGTTCCATACTCGCAGATTAGGAGTAGCATACCCAAGGAAGTAACCTTCGATAGCTTTGGCACCAAACTTCCCGTCAGGCTCAATCATGGTACATGGTGCACCAAAAGGTTCTAGATATTCCAAGTCAGGAGTCTTCTTGTGTAGGAGTTCGAAACACGTTTTGCCATGTCTTTTCACTGTGAGAACCCTGTTTAACGTGTAGCAAGCTGAGGCAACAGCTTCAGTCCAGAATCGAACTGGAAGCTGAGACTCAACCAACATGGTTCTTGCAGTCTCAATTAAGGTTCTGTTCTTTCTTTCAGCGACTCCGTTTTGTTGTGGCGTGTACCGAGAGCTGTATTCATGAAGGATTCCTTTTGTAGTGCAAAATTCATCCATAACCTTGTTTTTGAACTCGGTTCCGTTGTCGCTTCGAATTCGCCTCACCTTTAGATTATAAAGATTTTCCAACAAGGTGATCAAATTCTTTAGAATTTCTGGAGTCTCGCTCTTGTGGACCATGAAAGCAACCCATGAAAATCTTGAATAGTCATCAGTGACTACCAAGCAGAAAACTTCCCCGTGCACACTCTTGTGTTTGACTGGGCCGAAAAGGTCCATATGCAGACGTTCGAGTGGCATGTTTACAGTGTTAACCTTCTTCAATGGATGTGATTTCTTGATCTGCTTCCCTTTCTGACACGGCACACAGACATCTTGAAGTTGAAAATTCTTCACATTGACACCTCTCACCAGATTGTTTTTGACAAGGTGATTCATTTTTCTGAGGTGAATATGACCCATCCGTCTGTGCCAAGAGATCGTCTCCTTTTCAGTGGCTTTTGAAATAAAGCAAGTAACTTGTTTGGACTTGGTTATTACTTGGCTCATATCGAGGACATACAAATCATTAACTCTTGGTGCTGATAAGAGAATCCATTCTTCGGGAATCTTGAATCCTGGCTTCAGCACATAACAACCGGCATCATCAAAATGCACGGTGAACTTCTTGTCGCAGATCTGAGAAACACTCAGGAGATTGTGATCCAACTGTTGCACATAATTGATTTTGTCGAAACTCACAACTACATTTGAGATCATTCCCTCGCCGGTGATATACCCTCCTTTGTCTCCAGCAAACGCAACATATCCTCCTCTTATACTTCGCACATCGAAAAGAAGACGATAGTCGCCCGTCATGTGCCTGGAAGCCCCACTATCAACAATCCAATGACTATTAATAGTTCCTCCTGGAGCCGCCTGCACATGCAATTAACTTATCAGTTTGAGAGGGGGACCCAAGCCTTTGTGGACTTGGGTCGTCCTTGATCATCAAGGAAAGTGATTTCAATCACTTGATGATTAGGAAAAAGAACCTGTGGTGCTCCCCCTGATTGAATTACCTGCTTTTGCTTCCAAGCTGTTTGTCCTTTACCAGTATTTGAATTTATTGTTTTAACATTTACTGGTTTTACAGTTTCAGATTTTGCTTGTACAGGTTTTTCCTCTTTGACCTCTGATTTTAAGGCCTTTTCAATTACCTTTTGATTCTTTTGCTTTAACTTCTTTTCCCTTTCTTTCAAGACACGTGGGTCTTGTTTCGGGGAAACTGATCGTTTTCGGTAATCGATTTCTTGGGGAGCACTCGTTTTTGACTTCAGCTTTTGCACGTGTGGGCAATATCTTACAATATGCCCAACTGTCCCACATTCAAAACATGTTCTCCGCTCTACAAACTTCGGAGAAACATGTGACGGAGAACCAGACAATGAACTCTGTGATCTAGACGTGCTTGGACCTAAATCACATCCGTTGGTGTGTTGGGTGTAATTATTCTGATCATTTCGTTTTAAAATTCTAACTTGTTTTATAAACTCAACGTTAGATTTATCCTGAAATGTTTCAAGTTTGTCTGAACCCGTGGATCCAACAAAGTTCATTTTCGGTTCTCATTTCTTAACAGGAGCTCTTTTGTTTTGCACCTTTTGTTGTTGAACCTTAAGTTGCTCAACCTTTAATTGTTGAATTTTAGGTTGTGCAGCCTTAGGTTGAGTAGCCTTAGACTGTTCAACTTTAGGTTGTTGAACCTTTGGTTGTTCAGTCTTAGGCTGCTGAACTTTAGGTGCTTGAACATTCTTGTTCTGAGCCTTCTTTCCCTGTACCTTACCCTTTCCGGAGTTGACTTGTTGTTTTCGCTCAATTGGTAGTTTTTGGTTTCCGTATTGTTTTCTAATTTGTTCACACGGAATTGGATCACATTGAGTGACGGTAACTTTGCCACTTTTATTCCCCAAAAACTTATCAGTGCATCCTTCAAAAATTTGCTCAATTAAATCTTGATTTACATTTTTAATTGGAAAATCTTTGTTAGAGTAGATTTTGCTATCTCCTTTGAGTGTGTACAACAAGTTATTCCCTTCACGGCTAGATACAAGGGACTCCATTGCTTTTGACATTTCAGTCTTACTCGGTTTCACTGGTGGATCACACAGGATGTGATTCTCGATTGGAATATCTGTTGTAACCGAGTTAGACTGTTGTTTCACAATTTCTTCAGATTCATCATCCGAAGAATCAGCATCCTCAACAATGGGAGGACTCTGTTCCTTAACACACGATGAATCTGTCACATTCTCAGATTCTGATTGACCCGAGGATGATGTACCAGTTGTGAACCCGAGGCCTGCTGCAAAGTCATCTAGACCGAGTGGCACAGTAGGTTCAAAACGAGGCATATCCTCGTCATCAGGCAATTTGGAGTAATTGTGATTCATAGGGGGAGGACATGATTTGAATCCAATACATTTTGTATCCCCCTTTTTCTTTTGAACGTCAATGTTGTGATCCAATACATAGCGGGAATTGGAATAGCTTTCCAGTTTCTGCTTAATTGTCTCACATTCACATCGAGCTGTTGCCAACTCTACCATTTGCTTTTCAATTGTGTCAATAAGATTATTGTTAGCATGTTGTTTTCGCAAAACAGCCTTTTGTAATTCTGAAACATCATGTCTTAATGACGCAATTGTTGCTTTAAATTCCTTTTCATTTCTGGTTAAAAACAAGTTAGCTTCAGTTGCTTTAGAAAGATCTACAATCAATTCTTGATTGTGTTTGTATGTGATTTCAAACTGACTTTCCTTTTCAGCATATTTTAAACACTTTGCACATTCAATAGGAACAGAAATAGAGTCAGAATTAGTATCACATACCTGAGAAGTCTGACCTTCTACGTGAGCCATAAAGGCTGTATGAAAAGAAAAAGATCCATCTTCAGAGAAGAACTGAGCAAGCTTCTCGAAAGTTCCAGCAGATTTCTGGCAAAGAATAGATCTCCTCTTGCATAATGCTTCAGCTTCAGCCAAAATCTCATCAACTTCCAAATCTAAAGCATCACTTGATAAATCACCAGCATCAAGTGATTCCCCATCCATGCTCCCACTATAACCCGAACTATCTTCATCTTCTGAAGATTCACCAGCAGACACGGGTTCTACTACCTTCTCAATCACTTTAGCATAACATGTTGTTCCACCATTTCCTCCTTCTCCAAGCTGAAGGTTCCAATTGCAGATTTCATCAGCTTGAACAACCAATCCTCTGTGGGGATTAGTGTTTGTGGATCCAGATGCATTTCCTCCAACGGGAACTATTGATCTGTCAGAATTGTTGTTCTGTTGCTGTTGTGGCTGTCCTTGATTCCTGAAGGGATTCTGATTTCCTTGCTTAGGTGGCTTCTGACACTCCCGCTTGAAGTGACCCTTTTCACCACAATTGAAGCAAGTGACAGCATTCTTATCAAAACCATACTTGGTGTTGTTGTTGCTATTCAAGTTAGTTCTCCCCGTCCTTTCCATAAACTCCTTTGCTCTTCGAATTGCACTAGCAAGAGCCCATTTGATATCCATCATTTCAAACTCTTCTCTATCCACTTGCTGATAATCTTCATTGGTTAGATTGATATTCCCAATCTGACCTGCGACCAATCCACAATAAGCACTAACCAAGGTGTTCAACATCTCCATATGCTCCTTGGCTATTTCGACACTGACTTTGGAAAAGTTGGAAGTGTCTAATCTGACTGTGTTCGGATTGGAAGTGGCTTGAAAGTTTGAAGAGCTTCCATAAAACCCTTTCTGTTGCGGTTGTTGCTGCTGAGCTCTGCTTGGGTCTAAGAAAGGCGGTGGTGTGAATTGCTGAGCTGTCGGTTGCACATTCTGTTGTAGAGAAGAAGAATCTGGTCTTGAATACATCGTGTATGCTGAAGGATCAAACTGATTTGTTGTGGAAGGTCCGGTGTTTGAGATGAAGGCTGTTTGAAGCTTCGCATGTTGAGAGGCTGGTTTTTCTCCACTGATAGCTCCTGCAATCCCATAGTACATCTCTGGATTTTGAGGAGTTAGTGTTCTTTTTGCCTTAAGCTTTTCTTCTACATCCTTGTTCTCCAATTTTTGAATTAACTCATAAACGGTGATTGTGTCTAGAACACCATTTTCTTTGAGAATTTCAAGATAACTGCTCCACTTTGCTGGTAAGCTATCAGCGAATCTCTTCACCATTTCTTGTGGAGTGGCAGTGACTCTAAAAGCAAACATCTCGCTCAACAAGTGATGGAACCTTGTAGATAACTCTGCCAAAGTCTCATTCTCCATACACGTGAATCCTTCAAACTCTTTCTTCAGTAATTCTTGCTTGATCTTTCTAGATTGAGCATTTCCTTCACATCGTAACGTAAGCATATCCCACAAGCTTTTAGTAGTCGTGCAGTAAACAAACTGGTGGTAAATGTCTCTGTGAAGAGCTTGTGTGAGAATCATGAATGCTTTCTTTTCTAACTCAAATTTCTTCTTATCATCATCAGACATAGTGCTGTAAGTTTGTGGATTAGATCCTGCAACTTCCAAATCATTTTCAAATGCGGTGAAGAAGCACATCCATAGATCTTGACCTTGCCCCTGAACATAAGTTCTCAGCCTTTCTTTCCACCATCCCCAATCATTGATGTGATTTAGCTTTGGCGGTTTTGTGCTTGTACCAGTTTCACTGTCGTTCTGCATCATAGCTTGAATGCTGCTGCTTTGATTTGTGACCAATGCCCATTGATTTGCAGTTATCATTGCAGCTTGAGGTGGGGCAATAGCCTGCATCCATGCAGTTTTGTTGAAATCTGACGCAGATTGCGTAGCTGATGATTGTGGAGTCAAAGTTGTTTGAGTCCACGCGGTTGGATCCCACTGACCGTTTGTTCCCATTTTAGAGAAATTAATATATTAAGTGAAAATTGATTTAAAATTTGAAAACAAGTTTTCCCTTTTTAAAAATTTAATTTTCACAAACTATGTTAATATCTCGAATGATAACAACCATGTCACACCCCCAAAATCCACCTGCGGAGTACTACCGCTTGGAGGCGTGACTGACCAGGATCCAGCCACCAATCATATTGAACAAGCATATAAGTAGTTATAAAATCCAACCAATACAATTGGTGTTCAAACAAAACATAGTTAAGTTGCAAGCGGAAGCATAAGTCTTAAAGCCAAAACATAAGTTTAATAGTTTCAAAGTTTAACATGGCACACAGCCGTCCATGTCCCACAACGATCCTCCTCCATGCAAGCTCCAGCTAAGAACCTAAGGACCTGCAAAGCATGTAGTAACGAGTCAACAACAAGTTGAGTGAGTTCACGGTTGGGTGTTCGTTTTAAGTTGTTTCGAAAACAGTTTCCTTTAGCTGGCATCCTGCCGTGGGGGTTACCCCATAGTTAAAAACGTGTCTTGTTTGTTCCCGGTTACTCTGGCAATCCAGCCGTGGGGGCTACCCCGTGTAGTTATCTGGCATTTCGGCTGTGGGGGCTACCCCATGTATCTACTAGACTCGTTACCATATCGACTGCTGACTGTAGTCATGTTTATGTGCCCTGAACTGTCAATGTCTATCATCATTAACGTGCCAGTAGTCCATTAGTTCACGCCCGTCCTCTGCGGCACGGTGTGAGGTTTGTCAAACCTAAATAGCGCTATCTAACTAATGACCCGCTCGCCATTGGCCTCGGCGATTAAGTCGATACAAAGATGAGGGACTTCGTGATAGAGTTTTGGTCTAGTACGAGTTATCTGTCCGTGAGGACGAGGAATTACATTCCTGAACCTTTGCTGTCCTACCCAAGGAGGACGAGGAACCCATGTTCCTTAACCCCAATTCCCGACCCCTGGGAATCCCATGCTTTGTAGAGGGTGTGAACTCACCTTGGTTTGCTCGGTAGATACACAGAAAGGTCAACCAAGTAATATTGTGGCTACTCGCGTCCTATCATAGTTGTATCATACCAATCAGGTTCGTATTCAAACAGTACACGTATGTTCCTAGCATAATGCATTCAAGTATCGTTCATGGCATACACGTTTGATCATGGCAGTTCAACAATATACACATTCAATCATCACGTATAAGATCTGTGCATCAGGCCCAAGAGTCCGGCCCAAGTACTTAAGTCCGAAATGGGGTGCAAGCCCAAACAGCGTGTATCTGCGTATAGTCTCGAGTCGCAACTAGGCGTTTGCGACTCGCAACCTGAGTCGCAATCATGGTCTCGGTTCGTGCTGTTTTGGTCTCGAGTCGCAACCGGACTCGTAACTGTGGTTTCGAGTCATACGGTTTATGTGCTGATCTCGTGTGGTTTCGAGTCGCAACCAGGTGTTTGCGACTCGCAACCGATGTCGCAACCGGGAGATTTCGACTCATCATGCACTGGTTTCGAGTCGCAACTGGAGGTTTCGGTTGGACAACTGTTGATTCGGTACAGTGTACTATCCAATGGGAATTTGTTATCATGCAACAATTTGTACTATCCACTTAAACATGTTTATTTGTCTAACCTTAACCAAAAACGGATCAAACACATACATTTCAAATATTCACATCATGTTCATATGACATTCATCAAGTTCTTCACATATTCAAGTCATGTTCATGTTGATTAATCAAATTTGTTCATCCTATTCCTGGTTTCTAGCATCAATCACAAACGAAACAAGGCAACACACTTGAATATACTCATCTAATGGTTTCAAATCATCACATAACATATCAAAATCAACTCTACACTATCTAATTAGCATGGTATTACACATATGCAAGCCGGTTTTATGAACATCCACATTTTATGATTTGAATCACATTTTGATACAAGATATCATGAGCTCTTTAGCAATATACCCGAGATTAAACATGTTAACCGACTATCAACATCACACACATCCGATACATGAGAACATCATCATTTGTACAATTATTCTAGCTACACCATATCATTCACAACATTTAACAATAACAACAACATAAACACTAACCGGTTGTGAGATGGTGCCGAGTTGGTAAGGAAGATGAGTGTTCGAGTGATGATGATGAGCTTAACCGGGTCTCCTTGTGGTCACCGGTTTGATCCGAGAAGAAGGAGAAGAAAATGTTGTGGTTTAGGGTTTTAGTGAGGGAGAAGGAGAGTGTGTGTGTGGATTGTCCAAAGAATGGCAAAGTTTGCTAGGAGCATGATATATATACTAATCCTAGTAGGTTTCGGGTGGGTTAAATGAGGTGCGGCCCAACCGGCCCACATGTTGCATTGTTCACTCGAGACCACATGGTCTCGAGTCGGGTTCTTGTGTCTCGGTTCATATACATACTCGCATACATACACACAAGCATACATATAACATAACACATAATCATATAAAAGGTTCACTTATCATTCATTAAATCATCAAATTAGTTAGTCATTTAGTGTTCAAGCGTACAACGAAAGGTTCTAAATTTCGAGTTGTCACATCATCCCCAAGTTGAAAGAAATTTCGTCCCGAAATTTGGTAAGCACTCACTGAGGAAGCTAGTTAAGTTGTATGGTTTTTCCGGCTTTCCTGGGGTGTCACATCCACCCCCCGTTGATCTGGAATTTCGTCCCGAAATTCCGTAGCTTCGGCCTCAGTAGTGGGTGTACTGTTTGCGAACAGCTGGGGATACTTTTGTTTCATTTGATCTTCGCGCTCCCAGGTGAACTCTGGGCCGCGACGTGAGTTCCAACGAACTCGAACGAGAGGTATTCTAGTGCTCTTGAGGACCTTAACATCCCGGTCCGTGATTTCGACTGGTTCCTCGACGAATCGTAACTGTTCGTCGATAGTGAGTTCCTTCAGAGGAACTACGTGGGTCTCATCTGACGGACACTTCTTCAGATTCGACACGTGAAAAACGTTGTGAACTGCTCCGAGTTCCGCTGGTAAGTTTAGTCTGTAGGCCACCCTGCCTATTTTCTCAATGACCTCGAAAGGTCCAACGTATCGTGGGTTAAGTTTACCGCGTTTACCAAAACGAACCACACCCTTCCAGGGTGAAACTTTGAGTAGTACCCGCTCCCCAACCTGGAGCTCAAGCGGTTTCCTGCCCATGTCGGCGTAAACTTTCTGACGTTCCCGGGCCACCGTCATGCGTTTTCGTATTTGAGCAATTTGTTCGGTCGTATCTACCACATATTCTGGACCAGTGATCTGACTATCTCCCACCTCTGCCCAGCAGAGAGGAGACCGGCATTTACGTCCGTACAATGCCTCAAATGGAGCAGCTTTAATGCTGGTGTGGTAGCTGTTATTGTACGAGAATTCCACAAGTGGCAGATGCTTTTCCCAGCGGTTGCCAAAGTCGATTACACATGCACGAAGCATGTCTTCTAAGGTTTGAATAGTGCGCTCGGACTGCCCGTCCGTCTGAGGGTGGTACGATGTGCTCATATCTAATCGTGAGCCGAAGGATTTGTGCATTGCTTGCCACAGTTCTGACGTGAAGCGTGCATCTCGATCTGAGATGATAGAGGTGGGCACCCCGTGCCTCGAAACAACTTCCTTAAGGTATATTTCTGCAAGAGTGGAGAATTTATCCGTCTCCTTGATAGCCAGGAAGTGTGCAGATTTTGTGAGTCGATCCACGATCACCCAAATAGTATCGTTCCCGCGCTGGGATCTAGGCAGGCCAGTGACAAAATCCATGGAAATTTGCTCCCATTTCCATTGAGGTATCTCTGGTTGTTGGAGTAGGCCTGAGGGTTTCTGGTATTCAGACTTGACTCTCGCACAAGTCAAACACTTGCTGACGTAGGTTGCTATGTGGGCCTTCATGCTAGGCCACCAGTACGTAGTTTTGATATCATGATACATTTTATCCGAACCAGGATGCACCGAGTAGCGAGACTTGTGTGCTTCGTCCATCACAAGCTCTCGTAGGTTGCCATAGAGTGGGACCCAAATGCGTCCCGTTACGTAGTAAGCACCGTCTTCCTTCTGTTCTAATCGTTGCCTTGATCCGCGTAGGGCTTCAGCCCTGACGTTTTCTGGTTTCAGTGCTTCTATCTGAGCTGCTCGTATTTGGGAAGGGAGACTAGAGTGGATCGTGAGTTGTAAAGCTCGCACGGGCTTAGGCGCAGTGTCCTTCCGACTGAGGGCGTCAGCCACAACATTGGCCTTGCCCGGGTGATACCTGATTGAGCACTCGTAGTCATTCAGTAGTTCGACCCATCGTCGTTGTCGCATATTTAGTTCCTTCTGCTTGAAGATATGCTCGAGACTCCTGTGGTCGGTGTAGATCGCGCACTTGGTACCATACAGGTAATGCCGCCATAACTTAAGTGCAAAAACAACAGCTCCCAGCTCTAAATCGTGCGTAGTGTAGTTCTTTTCATGAACCTTAAGTTGGCGTGAGGCGTAAGCTATAACTTTATCTCGTTGCATCAACACGCAACCAAGACCTTGAATTGATGCGTCGCAGTAAACCACAAAGTCGTCTGTGCCCTCTGGCAATGAAAGGATAGGCGCGCTGCAAAGTCTATCCTTTAGATGCTGAAATGCTGATTCCTGTGCGTTTCCCCAGCGATAAACAACGCCTTTCTGCGTCAGTGAGGTGAGAGGCTGTGCGATCTTAGAAAAATCCTTAATGAATCTCCGGTAGTAACCTGCCAAACCCAAGAATTGGCGAATTTCCTTTGGTGTACGAGGTGCAGGCCAGTTCTTAATCGAGTCTATCTTGGATGGATCAACGTGAATCCCATCCTCGTTTACCACGTGGCCTAGGAAATGGACTTCCCGAAGCCAGAAGTCGCATTTCGAGAACTTTGCATAAAGCTGTTCTGTTCGAAGGAGTTCCAGAATAAGTCGCAGATGCTGCTCGTGTTCCTCCCGACTCTTGGAATAGATCAGGATGTCGTCGATGAAAACTATAACGAACTTGTCCAGGTAAGGCTTGCACACTCGGTTCATCAAGTCCATGAAAACCGCAGGTGCGTTTGTCATCCCAAACGGCATGACCAAAAACTCATAGTGCCCGTATCGAGTTCTGAAAGCTGTTTTGGAGACGTCCTCTTCCCGGACTCTCAGCTGGTGATATCCCGATCTCAAATCGATCTTCGAATAGTAGCTCGACCCTTGCAGCTGGTCGAACAAGTCGTCGATACGCGGTAGAGGATAACGATTCTTCACCGTTACCTTGTTGAGTTCTCGGTAGTCGATGCACATTCTGAAGGTACCGTCCTTCTTCTTTACAAATAATACTGGAGCTCCCCAGGGCGATGAGCTTGGGCGAATAAAACCCTTATCCAAGAGCTCTTGTAGTTGCGTAGAGAGTTCTTTCAACTCTGATGGGGCCAAACGATAAGGTGCACGGGCTACAGGCGCAGCTCCAGGAGCTAGTTCGATCTGAAACTCGACTTGGCGATGAGGTGGAAGACCAGGTAATTCCTCAGGAAATACCTCTGGATAATCGCGTACAACTGGAAAATCTTCTATCTTCTTCTCTTTCTCCGTGGTGTCAGTAATGAGGGCCAAAATGGCAGTGTGGCCCTTTCGCAAGCACTTTTGGGCCTTAAGGAGAGAAATGACGTTCTCAACAGCACTCCTCTTGTCGCCATGAATCATGAGAGGTTCACCATCGGGACCTGGAATACGGACAACTTTCTCGTTGCAAAGAATCTCTGCTCGGTGTTGGGATAACCAATCCATCCCAATGACAACGTCGAAACTACCCAAGACAATAGGAATGAGGTCGATAGAGAAGGTTTGGTCAGCGAGAATAAGTTTACAACCCTTGACTACGTGTGCGGCCTCTAAACTCTTACCATTTGCTAGCTCTACTATGTGCTTGTTGTTCAAAAGTGTTGGAATACGCTTAAGCATTCGACTAACTTCTAGTGACATGTAGCTAGTATCGGCACCCGAATCAAATAAAACTGAAACATAAAAGTCGTCGAGAAGGAACTTACCCGCCACAACATTGGGGTCATTCCTTGCTTCACCTTGGCCAATCACAAACACCCGCCCCCTGGCGCCATTGTTGTTGTTGTTCCCATTGTTACCATTCCCCTGATTGTTGTTATTGTTGTTGTTGTTGTTCTGGTTCCTGTTCAGTTGGGGACAGTCTCTCTTGAAGTGGCCCTCAGCTCCACACTGAAAGCATCCTTTGTTATCACCATGTTGCTGCTGCTGGCGCTGGTTCTGTTGAGCTTGCTGACGATTCTGATTGGCGGGGTATAAGCTCCTGCAATCCTTTGCAGCGTGACCAGGCTTGTTGCACCGATGACAGTTGCCCCTGGTGCATGGCCCGCGGTGGTGCAGGCTGCAGCGATTGCATTTGGGGTGATTTCCTTTGTACCCACCATGACCTTGACCACCAGACGATTGCTGATTAGGGCTCTTGTAGTCCTCAGTCTTTCTCTGCTGAGACTGGGAATGAACAGAAGTCGAACCCTTACTTGAAGTTCCATCCCATTTCCGTTTGTTGTCACTTGAGGTACCAGAAGTAGTTGCAGCACCTATGCCTTTTGGTAACTTGTTCTGCTCCACCGCCTGGTCCGTGAGACGGTGAGCCAACTGGACAGTTTGCTGGTAAGTAGCGAGGTTCGCTGAAGTCACATGACTTTGGATTTCTGGCACTAAGCCCTGAAGAAATAGCTCGATGCGTTTGATGGGAGGATCCACCATAGTAGGGCACAGAATTGCCAGTTCGTTCGACCTTTTCACATAAGCTTCAATTTCGGATCCCGTCATCTTGAGGTTGAAGAACTCCACTTCCAGCTTGTGAATCTCATCACGACTGCAGTATTCTTCTTTGATCATCTCCTTGAAAGTTTCCCATGGGGTGGCGTTGGCAGCAACCAACCCTAGCATCTGAACTTGAGCGTTCCACCATGTGAGGGCTAAACCCTCGAGAGTACCAGTAGCATACTTCTCCCTGCGCGCCTCCGGGCATTCGCACATTTCGAACACAGACTCTAGTTTCTCAAACCAGTGTAGGAGACCTACTGCTCCTTCTGTGCCGCTAAAAGTAGTTGGTCGGCAGTCCATGAAAGTCTTAAAAGTGCACACGGGTGGTTGAACGTGCTGACCTATCGTAGGTGAAAGAAAAGACAGAGTTTAACACAAAGGTTGGTTCACGAGAGTAGGATCCTAAAGATCCTAGAATGAGTTCGGGCTGCAGGATATACCTCCTGCGTGTGCAGCTGCAAGTGCTGCGGCAACTCGTTCGTTGATCAGAGCCGTCAACTGGGCTTGTGTCAGGTTAACGCGTCCAGACATGATCTTCATATCAAGAAGAACGTGAGTGAGAGGGGTTCGCGAAAGTGCGATGTCAGAAGCGAGTAAGTACGCACGTGTTCAAGCAACAGTAGTTATTCTAACCAAGCATACCATGAGCAATGTACTATGTATCTAACAAGTAGGTAATATATACACAGATCATATCACCTAGAATGTCGAGCCTTGCATGTGGAGTGAAGCGTCGTTGTGGACCGTTGAGCACTGTACAGGTTATAGTCTGGTTTTAACAAAAACGTTTTCCCCTTTATTAAAACCAAGTTCTCTATAACCAATGGCTCTGATACCAATCTGTCACACCCCCAAAATCCACCTGCGGAGTACTACCGCTTGGAGGCGTGACTGACCAGGATCCAGCCACCAATCATATTGAACAAGCATATAAGTAGTTATAAAATCCAACCAATACAATTGGTGTTCAAACAAAACATAGTTAAGTTGCAAGCGGAAGCATAAGTCTTAAAGCCAAAACATAAGTTTAATAGTTTCAAAGTTTAACATGGCACACAGCCGTCCATGTCCCACAACGATCCTCCTCCATGCAAGCTCCAGCTAAGAACCTAAGGACCTGCAAAGCATGTAGTAACGAGTCAACAACAAGTTGAGTGAGTTCACGGTTGGGTGTTCGTTTTAAGTTGTTTCGAAAACAGTTTCCTTTAGCTGGCATCCTGCCGTGGGGGTTACCCCATAGTTAAAAACGTGTCTTGTTTGTTCCCGGTTACTCTGGCAATCCAGCCGTGGGGGCTACCCCGTGTAGTTATCTGGCATTTCGGCCGTGGGGGCTACCCCATGTATCTACTAGACTCGTTACCATATCGACTGCTGACTGTAGTCATGTTTATGTGCCCTGAACTGTCAATGTCTATCATCATTGACGTGCCAGTAGTCCATTAGTTCACGCCCGTCCTCTGCGGCACGGTGTGAGGTTTGTCAAACCTAAATAGAGCTATCTAACTAATGACCCGCTCGCCATTGGCCTCGGCGATTAAGTCGATACAAAGATGAGGGACTTCGTGATAGAGTTTTGGTCTAGTACGAGTTATCTGTCCGTGAGGACGAGGAATTACATTCCTGAACCTTTGCTGTCCTACCCAAGGAGGACGAGGAACCCATGTTCCTTAACCCCAATTCCCGACCCCTGGGAATCCCATGCTTTGTAGAGGGTGTGAACTCACCTTGGTTTGCTCGGTAGATACACAGAAAGGTCAACCAAGTAATATTGTGGCTACTCGCGTCCTATCATAGTTGTATCATACCAATCAGGTTCGTATTCAAACAGTACACGTATGTTCCTAGCATAATGCATTCAAGTATCGTTCATGGCATACACGTTTGATCATGGCAGTTCAACAATATACACATTCAATCATCACGTATAAGATCTGTGCATCAGGCCCAAGAGTCCGGCCCAAGTACTTAAGTCCGAAATGGGGTGCAAGCCCAAACAGCGTGTATCTGCGTATAGTCTCGAGTCGCAACTAGGCGTTTGCGACTCGCAACCTGAGTCGCAATCATGGTCTCGGTTCGTGCTGTTTTGGTCTCGAGTCGCAACCGGACTCGTAACTGTGGTTTCGAGTCATACGGTTTATGTGCTGATCTCATGTGGTTTCGAGTCGCAACCAGGTGTTTGCGACTCGCAACCGATGTCGCAACCGGGAGATTTCGACTCATCATGCACTGGTTTCGAGTCGCAACTGGAGGTTTCGGTTGGACAACTGCTGATTCGGTACAGTGTACTATCCAATGGGAATTTGTTATCATGCAACAATTTGTACTATCCACTTAAACATGTTTATTTGTCTAACCTTAACCAAAAACGGATCAAACACATACATTTCAAATATTCACATCATGTTCATATGACATTCATCAAGTTCTTCACATATTCAAGTCATGTTCATGTTGATTAATCAAATTTGTTCATCCTATTCCTGGTTTCTAGCATCAATCACAAACGAAACAAGGCAACACACTTGAATATACTCATCTAATGGTTTCAAATCATCACATAACATATCAAAATCAACTCTACACTATCTAATTAGCATGGTATTACACATATGCAAGCCGGTTTTATGAACATCCACATTTTATGATTTGAATCACATTTTGATACAAGATATCATGAGCTCTTTAGCAATATACCCGAGATTAAACATGTTAACCGACTATCAACATCACACACATCCGATACATGAGAACATCATCATTTGTACAATTATTCTAGCTACACCATATCATTCACAACATTTAACAATAACAACAACATAAACACTAACCGGTTGTGAGATGGTGCCGAGTTGGTAAGGAAGATGAGTGTTCGAGTGATGATGATGAGCTTAACCGGGTCTCCTTGTGGTCACCGGTTTGATCCGAGAAGAAGGAGAAGAAAATGTTGTGGTTTAGGGTTTTAGTGAGGGAGAAGGAGAGTGTGTGTGTGGATTGTCCAAAGAATGGCAAAGTTTGCTAGGAGCATGATATATATACTAATCCTAGTAGGTTTCGGGTGGGTTAAATGAGGTGCGGCCCAACCGGCCCACATGTTGCATTGTTCACTCGAGACCACATGGTCTCGAGTCGGGTTCTTGTGTCTCGGTTCATATACATACTCGCATACATACACACAAGCATACATATAACATAACACATAATCATATAAAAGGTTCACTTATCATTCATTAAATCATCAAATTAGTTAGTCATTTAGTGTTCAAGCGTACAACGAAAGGTTCTAAATTTCGAGTTGTCACAAACCAGCCGAAGGATCCTTGATCGAAAGACCTGAAAAACACAAACTTGTTAAACTTAAACAGACTAGAATCGAAGGAACAGAACTTGTTCGAAGGATCAACAGTGTTCGAAAGATCACTGTTGAGTTTCGAACAATGATTTCGAAAGACTCTCCAATCGTAGGATCCTTATCTTTCGAATAAGAGTTGTAGATCGAAAGATATATCCTTCGAAAAGATTCCTTGGATCGAAGGATAAGTCACAGACTTCGAAGGATGTTCGAAGGATGATTATCTATCGAACCTCCTTTGATCGAAAGATGATCTTTCGACTTCGAAGGATATCCTTCGATCTGAACTGACACAGTTGACAAAAGTGACAGGTTGGTGAAAAGGTGATTGGTTGGTAGAAATCTTTCGGCTGAAGGTATGGTCAGACCACCAAACCAAGATTTGAACAAGAAAATAATACTCAAAAAGGACAGATCTTATCCAGAAAACCGGTCACCGGAGTAAGCCGGAATTTGGCCGGAAATTACCAAACTTCTTAAAAACAAGTTTTTAAGTTACCCAAACCGTCCTTTAACACACCCGGTTAGTTTAGAACACGTTTTAACGTCTGGAAATGCGAGAAAAACACTAAAAACGGGTGCTAAACCATGTGAGTTTTGTCCAAACACTCCAAAGTCTTGTATAAACTCGGTTTTTAACAAGGAAAAGAGCCACGGCTCTGATACCACTTGTAGGTCCCTCGGAGGTTGAGGTTAAACCTTATCCTTGTTATGTTTAACACACTAGCAAGTGCGGAATCCAAGCTAGAATGCAAACCGGTAGTTTATATGAGAACACAAGCTACAAAGAGAAAGGTAGACACACGAGATATCAAAGTTTTCTCTTGTATTTCAGTGGACACGGTTACAGCCCTTGACCAAACTGAAAATGCTCTCTAACAGACTGAGTTCACTCATATCTCACACACACACTTCTTATGAAGTGAACACATTACATGAGTATTTATATCCCTCACAGCTCGTCTGGTCGAAGGATCAGATAGACTGATCGAAAGATCATCTATCGATCTGAAACCTATCGAAGGATCCACATATACCTCGAAGGATGATATCCTTCGAGGTCCATCTATATCCTTCGAAGGTTTATCCTTCGAGCTCATCGAAGGATATAAACAATCCTTCGATGACTCATCCTTCGACCCAAGCATCTTACAAACCATGTTCTAACTGTTTGGCCAATTCAAACCAGGAGGATGGTTGACTTGGTCAAACTTACATCAAACACACATATTAACAAACCTAAGACGTAACTCAGACTAACACAAGACATCGTTTTGTATCATGACAAGATACAGACAAAGTACAGACACAAGTGCACCAACATCAGGATCCTGAAAGGATCCCTGAGAAAGCTCCAGCCCCTCCAGCAGATGCACAAATTATAAACTTTATATCTGGAGGATCAGACATTTGTGGCACATCCTTCTCAGCAGCTAAAAGGCATGCAAAGGAAACTAAAATGGATAGTGGAGAAAGACCCGTTCGAACATCAAGTGTCTCCGAAGGAAAAGTCATAACCTTTGATGAGGATGATCGTGTTGATATCCAGGATCCTCATCACGATGGTTTAGTTATTACTCTTTCCATTTCTAACCATTTTGTCCGCAGGATCCTTATAGATGGAGGAAGCTCAGTGAACATTATCCAGCTTGATGTTCTAAAGAAGATGGGTATCCCTGAATCAGATATCATACCAAGATCCTCCGTGCTCGTGGGATTTAGTGGCGAAACTAAGAATACTCTGGGGGACATTAAACTCCCAATCTATATCGAAGGCCTACATTCTTACCAAAAGTTTTGTGTTATTGACTGTTTATCTTGTTGTAATGTGATCCTTGGCAGGCCTTGGATACACGATATGAAGGCAGTCCCATCCACTTATCATCAATGTGTGAAGCTTCCTAGCCCTTGGGGAATAGTGAAGATTGATAGTGATCAGCAAGAGGCTAAGAACTGCTACACCTCATCAATGAAACCAGCATCAAAGTCTAGGGAGCAATAGTAATCAAAGTATACTCCAAGGGATGTCTTGGAGGCAAGAGAACAGGATGTAGTAGAAATCCTTATGGATCCTCATGATCCTGAATCCAAAATCTATATCGGATCAGGGATCCTCGGCAAAATGAAAGAAGACCTCGTATCCTTCCTCAAAAGGAGGAAAACTACCTTTGCATGGAAGCATGAGGATATGACAGGTATATCTAAGGATATTATCACTCATAAACTTGGCATCGACAGGTCATTCAAACCAATCCATCAAAAAAGGAGGAAGTTTGCACCGGAAAGAAATGCCATTATCCAGGAAGAGGTAGAGAAATTGCTCCGGGCAGGTATGATTAGAGAGGTCAAGTATCCAAGATGGTTGGCCAATGTGGTTGTTGTTCAAAAGAAAAATGGAAAGTGGAGGGTATGTGTCGATTTCACATATTTAAATAAGGCATGTCCCAAGGATCCTTTCCCATTACCCCACATTGACTCCATGGTGGATGCAACGGCGGGTCATGAACTGTTGACTTTTATGGATGCTTCATCTGGATTTCAACAAATTCAGATGGAACCATCTGATCAAGAGGATACGGCCTTTATGACTCCAACCGGTATATATTGTTATATTGCTATGCCGTTTGGATTAAGGAATGCAGGTGCAACATATCAAAGGCTGGTGAATATGATGTTCAAGGATCAGATTGGACAAACTATGGAAGTTTACATAGATGATATGGTGGTAAAATCCATAAAAGCTGAGGATCACCTAAGGGACTTGGAGGAAGCATTCGATATCCTTGACAAATATAACATGAAACTTAATCCTTCAAAATGTCACTTTGGTGTTAAAGCAGGCAAATTCTTAGGATACATGGTGACCAAGAGAGGCATTGAAGCTAGCCCGGAACAAATCAAAGCCTTAGTGAATATCAAATCTCCGGCTAATGCTAAGGATGTCCAAAGGCTAACAGGCAGGATTGCAGCTTTGAACAGATTTATATCCAAATCCTCAGAGAAGTGCAAGGAATTCTATGATATCCTAAGGAAGAACAAGAAATTCGAGTGGACTGAGAAGCATGAAAGTGCCTTAAAAGCTCTTAAGGATTACCTATCCTCGGCCCCGGCTTTGATGAAACCAGAAAAAGGAGATGTGTTATCCTTATATCTTGCGGTATCCTCAAAAGCAGTAAGTGCCGTCCTTGTTAAGGATCACGAAGGTACACAACATCCTGTCTATTATGTAAGTAAGAGTTTACTTGATGCTGAATCCAGGTATTCACACTTAGAAAAACTTATCCTTGCATTAATTATGGCATCTACCAAATTAAGACATTATTTTGAAACTCATGTTATTATCGTTAAAACTAATTTTCCAATCAAGAATGTCCTCAGGAAACCTGAAATGTCAGGAAGGATGGCTAAGTGGGCAGTGAAGCTAAGTGCATATGATATAAGATACGAGCCCAGGACAGCCATTAAATCCCAAGCATTAGCTGACTTTGTGGCAGATTTCAGTAGTGATTTATAAAAAGAAGTTGAGTTAGAAGTCCAGCAGCTAGAGGAGACCAAGGATCCTTGGATACTCTATACTGATGGATCCTCAAATGTCAAAGGCACAGGGCTTGGAATACTACTAAAATCGCCACAGGGGGACATAATACCCCACTCTATAGCTTGTGAGTTCCAAACCACTAACAATGAGGCTGAATACGAAGCCTTGATAGCTGGCTTGCAAATTGCTAAGCATATGAGGATCAGGTATCTTGAGGTACATGTAGATTCTTTGTTAATCACTAATCACTTTAATGGATCCTATGCTGTTAAAGGCGAAAAACTAATCAAATATCTGGAGTTAGTCAAAGAATTGGCACTCTCTTTTGTATCCTTTAGTTTGACACAGGTACCAAGGGAAGAGAATGCAGAGGCAGATGCACTAGCCAATTTAGGATCATCCTTGAAGATCCCGGAGGATATCAAGATCCCTATTATCCATATCCTGACCCCGGCTATCGAGGATCATGTAGCTATGGAGATAGGAGAGAATTCTGCAATTATCCCTAGTGAGGATACTCAAACTCATTCAGGATCATAGTACCTCCCAATCATGAGATACTTACAACATGGAGAGATTCCTACAGGAGAAAACCCTAGGGCTTTCAAAATTAAGGTATCTCAATTCACAATTTTAAATAATATGTTGTATAGACGATCTCTTGCAGGACCATACTTAAGATGCATTGAGGATCCTGAAATCCAAGAAGTTTTAAAAGACTTCCACGAAGGAGATTGTGGAAACCACACTGGGGGCAGGGCGTTATTCTCAAGGATCCTGAGGACAGGATACTACTGGCCAACCATGAAGAGAGATGTCGTGGAGTATGCTAAGAGATGTGATCCTTGTCAGAGACACAGCAATATCCTTCATCAACCAGCTTAATTTTTGCATCCTATATCCTCCTCTTGGCCATTTATGAGATGGGGTATGGATATAGTTGGTAAGCTCCCTAAGGCACCTGGTGGGAAAGTATTCATGCTCGCTATGACTGATTACTTCTCCAAGTGGATAGAGGCTGAAGCTTTTGCCCAAGTCAGAGAAAAGGAAGTTATATCCTTCATTAAAAGAAATATTATAACTAGATTCGGTATTCCTTCTGAAATTATATGTGATAATGGTTCCCAATTCATTGGGGGCAGAACCACTAACTTTTGTGACAGCTGGGGGATTAAGATGATAACATCAACACCAGTCCACCCACAAGCTAATGGTCAGGCAGAATCATCCAACAAGATCATCATCAACAATTTGAAAAAGAAGCTTGGATCCAAGAAAGGGAAATGGGCAGAAGAACTACCTTATGTGCTTTGGGCTGATAGGACAACCCCTAAGAATGCTACTGGTCAAACACCATTCTCTTTGGTATTTGGGGCAGAATCAGTGATCCCAACAGAAATGGTGGTTCCAACTGCTAGAACAAGTACCCATGATCCTGAGGAAAACGATGAGAACTTGGCTCAAGACCTGGATACTATTGAAGAAATCAGGGATCTGGCTAGGATAAGGATGGCCAGTTATCAACAAAGAATGGTTGGTGCTTACAACAAAAATGTCAGGATCAGGAAGTTTCAAGTTGGAGATATGGTATTAAGGAAAGCATTTCAGAATACCACCAATCCTGTTGATGGAAAATTGGCTCCAAAATGGGAAGGCCCTTATTTGATTGAAGCTAAAGCAGGAAAGGGGGCATATAGATTGCTAACCATGGAAGGTGATTTGCTACCAAGAGCTTGGAATGTTGTCCACTTGAAGAAATATTTCATGTGAGCAGGATCCTCATGGCACAGATGATCCTTACGTTAGGAGTATCCTTGAAGGATCCTTAAAGTATCGGTGATCCTTACTTTGGTAATGTCCTAATCTTGAACTATTTCATTTCCTTATTTTCTCATATAAGGATAAGGATCATGTGTCCTTTATCCATCTCTCATGTGATTTTAAGTTTTGAAAGTTCAGGTATCCTTAGCAAAATATTGGTTATCTGCAGAAGCAATCCGTTCCTTGGGTTTAACCCCAGTTATTTGGGCTTGACCCCAGTTCCGCCTGTAGCGCATGATGATCCTGATATAGTTCAAGGCAGTGGGACCAGTACTCACTTTAGGGGCTGATAATTCCATTGTACTGGCTATACCTAGGATCCTACGTATAATGGTGGACGTACCATACATCCGTTCCTAAGGTTTCTAACGTTTTCACGTTAGCTAAGGTTTTGACATTTTCATGTCACTAAGTTTGGATAGTCGCCAGTTAGGGCCATACTCCAGTTTACATACGATCCTTGGGCTTGTCCCCAGTTATCCTTGGGCTTGTCCCCAGTTATCCTTGGGCTTGTCCCCAGTTGTCCTTGGGCTTGTCCCCAGTTGCTAACTCTTATCTTATATTGGTTTAGTCCCAAGTTATGCTCTATTTCAGGTCCTTGAAGATAAGCAACTAGGGATCCTTGATCCTTACTTCTCTCTAAGGTTTGTCTTATAGTTATCCTGATTATGGTTAGGATCCTAACTTGGATCCTCAGGTATGATCCTTAACTATTTTTAATTCTATTCATTGTTTATTTGAATAACCCTTAAAAATTTGACAACTAAACTTGTGATCCTTAAAATATATTACTTTTTGGGATTCTTCAACTATAGGATATTTGGTCATGGATCATATCCTAAATATTTTCAATCTGACTTATTCAAAATTGCTTATTCAATAAGTGTACATCAAAACAATTGAGAATTAAAGAGACAAAAAGGATAACAATACAAGATAAGCGACAAAAGATTAAGGTTTTATTTATTAACAAAAGATTAACCCTTAAAAGGTTGTCAAAATTACCTACCCCGAGCATCTACCAGCAATACGTGGCCCGTCCGCTGGGGTAGGTAAAGGGTGTCCATGATAATAGGTTCAAAGTAGTGCAGGAATATAAAGGCGGCAGGATCACAATGGCTTCATCCCCCAAGCAGAGGATCCATCCACCATTTGCAATCCTGCCTATTGTCTGAAGGATCCTAGATCCTTAATCCTAAAAACTATTGTTCAGTACAAACCATCAAATTGTT
The DNA here is from genome assembly GCA_030545235.1 of Helianthus tuberosus. Lineage (NCBI taxonomy): Eukaryota > Viridiplantae > Streptophyta > Magnoliopsida > Asterales > Asteraceae > Helianthus > Helianthus tuberosus. The sequence goes on along the minus strand of CM060418.1, from coordinate 157,821,394 downwards.
CAACAAAACAACCATCAAACTAAAAAAATTGGGCTCCGGCTATGTCTAGAAATTTCCATCATCGCCCAATCATGCAGCCTAAACCTTCGCTGCATCACCGCCTCCGGCTCCACTTGCTTCACCACCTTCACCCTTGCCTCCAGCCTCGATCGTCAGGATCTCTTCAGCCTCCTCTTCATCATCCAGTTCAGCCAGCCTTGCCTTCCAGCCTTCCACATCCCGGGTGCTCTTGTCAAAGGTAGGATCCTGGGCTTCCAAGGCCATTTGCAGCTTGGTCTTGTACATTGCTATGGCGGCAGAGATTTTGGCGTCTTCGGCGATATCATGCTTCTCGTAGTCAGCATTAACCAGCACCTTGGCCGTCTCATGTTTGGCATCTTGGAGTTCCTTCTAAAGATCAGCAATTTTGAGGTCCTTTAGCAATGCAACCTGCTGGAGGTCGGCAATCTTCCTATCCTGATCCTCAACGTGGCCAACATAGTCCTCAATCTCAGCGAATTTCTGCAAAGGGGATAAAAGATAAGGTCAGGACCAAGTGATCCTCAAATCAGCAGGATATACGAGCAGAGACAGTGATCCTTACATTGTTGAAGTACTCGAGGAATTGGTGGCGGATCAGAGGCAGACCCTGCAGATCCTCAGCCTCGGAGGCCTTTCTCTTCTTGACTCCCTTTCCTTTGAGGGGTGCCTTGGGGACTGAAGCTGTCGGGCTGGTAGGAGCCTTTCTTTTGGAGGATCTGACGGTGGTGAGATCGGTGACACTGAACTTTGAAGCAGACTTGGTGGATTTTCCAGCACCTACACAACCAAAACAAGATAAGTATCTTTACTTCACTTATATTTCACTGTTTATTTAAATTTTTAAACAAAGATACTTACTTGACATCGTGACAGAGCCTGAGGATACCTCCTGAGAATCCGGGGAGGTTGTTTTGAAAGATCTTGTTTCAGGGTCAAGTCTCTTGAAAGTGGCGAGTCTCTCTTTGGCAGCAGGAGACAGTCTGAGGTGTGAGACGGTGATAGCTGCATAACAAGAAAGCAAAAGTATGTAAGTGATCCTTATATCAAAAGAAAGTTCTCTGGTGATCCTTCTCAGGATCCTCCATCCTACCATGGGTAGCCCATTCCCTGGGAAGATTCTTCCCGTCAGGGATAGAATCTCTCTTGACGAAAAAGAAACGCCGCTTCCAGTTAGTATCATTCTTGGTAGCTTTGAAGATCGGGTGTTCCTCACCGGGTTTACGTTTGAACAAATAACGATGAGAACCAAAGGTAGTAAGATCATACAGCTCTCCCAGCTCTGACATTCCTAGGTCTATCCATTCCTGCTCGATGATCCTTTCAAGGGTATACAAAACCCTCCAGATCATCGGCATGGCTTGGATATAAGAGATGCCGGTTAGGGAAAAGAAAGATTGGGTGAAGGCTGGAAAAGGATATGTATAGCCTATGGTGAACGGAGTGACAGGAAAAGCGACCCAGTTGTCGGAAATATGATCACTCAGGGTATTGGGATCAAAAGATTTAAACACGGTGTTCGCCGGGAAACAATAGCGGATCCTATCAATATGCGGATCGGTGAAACAACATCGTTCTTTTATGGAATCTTCGATGATCCATTGGCTCTTCAGTGGGCTGTTTTTCGGGTGATCCTTAGCTGGGAAGTTCCGGAGCAACATTTTTGACAGAATGATGGAAAGAGACGGAAAACTGAGCAAAAGAAGGAAGAAGATGAAGAGAGAATACCTGTTTATCTTCGGATGCAGTTATAAAGGGAGTATCTCTGAAATTTAAATGCAAACGATCCTATCTATATCTCCTATTTATAATCATGATTGTGCAGGGTTGTCACTTCTGTGACGTCACAGTTGCAACGGATAGTTCTACATCAACGGCTAGTTATCCGTTAGTTAGTTGCGGATAAGATCAAGAAAATATAATTCGTTCATTTTACATATTACTCCTTATATTTTGGGGGCAATTGTTAGGGGAGGATTTTCTAACAATCAGTGATCCTTACATGTTTTTATTTTCTTTTCATCATCAAAATCAATTTCCCCAAATTTCACAAGTAATATACACTAAAATCACCAAGAAAAACCTTATCATGAACTTAATTTTTGTTAAAAATGTGTAGTCTTTTAGATCTACACTTTACATACATGAATCTTCCAAAAACAAGTTTCTTGAAGACTTTTTCATGAACTTTTTAAGAAGTTTAGTTTCATAAGTTGATTATCCATAAACTTTATCACTTCAAGATTACAAGAATCATACTTTAAAACCATTTTTCAAGTTTACACAAAAACTTTTCAAGTTCATCTTCAAGTTTAACCATGGATCTTTCAAGATCCATGCTTAAACTTGTTAGATCTAAGCTTCTAACAAGCTTTAACATGATGGATCTACACATAGACACAAGATTAACAACAACAACTTCATAACATACATCAAACAACACTAAAAACACTTGTTTTTCTTTAGATTATGTTAGATCTTCATGTCTTCATCCTTTAAAGTTTAGTTTCTTAGATGGTGTAACTTGTACATAACACTAACATGAAGTAAAATAGAGTTTAGCATGCTTACTACTAGCTCTAGTGGCTAGCGAACTGGCAAGAACAAGATCAAGAAGAATGAAGAAAATGAGTGGATAAAAGCTCTCCAAGAAGGTCCTTGAACTTCTAATGCTTCACACCTTCATAGTTCACCTTCTAGCACCTTATGATAAGCTTAGAATGGCTTGAATGGTGAAGAAAATGGAAGTGTGTGTGTTGTGTGTGGTGGCCGTAGGTATAGAGAGAACGAAGAGGAAGATGAGTTTTGAATGGTGATGAAATAATAAGGTTTTTCATCTAAAGGTCTCTTATAACATCTCCCAACATAAGCTTAACCAAAGGTTAACATGTCCCGTATCTAAGATACACATGAAATATTATAATCAAAAAGGTTGTGAGGCCCTTGGGGCCGGTTATACATGAAGGGGGGGGGGGGTAAATTGTAAGATTTTGGAAGTTTAGGGTGAGAGATGTAAAATGGAAGGTTTATGTTTTAGTTAAGTGTGTTTATGTGTTTTTATGATTTTTAAGGTGTTCTAGCATTATAACTAGCTTTATATCACTAAAATAATGTTTCTAGTCTATTTTTGGTGTTTTGGGTAGTGTCCGGTTATCGGTTCGTGAAAGTGCTAAATAGCGTTGTTTTATAAGTTACGAAGTACCTTTTGTGACAGTTTTCATTCCTGACACTTTACAAGTTATTCTGGACATTTAAACCTTAATTTTGCGTAGTATTTTGATTTTAGATTGCTGTTTTTTGCTGAATTTATGCAGAAGTCTGCATTTAAAGTGCGTTTCGGGTACTTTTTATTGTCGGTTTTAGCTTCCGGAAAGGGTTTATATTAACCTTTATTCACCTACTTAGTTTTCAATGTCTTTTTGATGTTGGACTTACTTCTAAGTCCTAAATCTATTGTCTGATTGTTTTCTGCAGACATGCTGACGCAGCTTGTCTAACCGGTGAGATTACTAATCAATTCGAAGGAACGACTAAAGTATAGTATGATGAGACAGTTAATATATGAAACATGTATGAATTCAATTGCATATCAAATACGCACATAATGTTAACGTGTAAACACATAAATGCAGGAAATAAATAATAATTAAAATAGTATGGAAATTACCAGTTTTGGGCCAGTTGTCACAAAAGCGCGGCGTTTAACCCTTGCGTATAACCCTAAAGTGCTGCAGCTTTGGTTCAAACTCAAACCAAAACAAAACACACACGTAAGGTGTGATTTTCACACAGTGACTGAATACGAGCTCGATTCAAGACCGATTTCGACAATTCAAAAGCTATAAGGTGCGATTACTAGTCCCCGTTTATGTACATTCAATTAATTTGTTGTTTACATGTGTTTGGAATCATATTTGTGGGGTTATGGATCGGCTGGTTTGGGGTTTCTTAAAGAACAGAAGGCCAAAGCGCGACGTTTAGCCCAAAGCGCAGCGCTTTGGCCCCTATTTTTTTTTTAATTTTAAATTTGTTTTTAAAATTAAAATCAGTTGTTTTTAAATTTGTTATAAAATTCTTTTTAAAAATTGTTTGTAACACTTATATGGATATGGACATGGATTTCGACATGGATATGGGTTTAGAGGAGGAGCAGGTCACAGTTGATCCACTAGACGGTCACGCGTATCTGACGTTCCCGTTGGCGTCAGATAGGCATGAGAGGTGCACGAAGTTGTGCACCATGGAGATAGGGGGACATGTGGGGATTGATTGGGAGCTTTTAGAGACCGTGGACGAGGCCGTGAGGGCGAGGGAGATAGTTGGATTGGATACTCTGTTTGCGCGTTTGTTCCAGATTGCGATGGAGGACTCATATCGTGAGATTACGGTCGAGTTTTTATCATTTATATACATGCCACATACGGACGATTATGTGGAGGACCCAGACCATCTGGTGCACAAGAATACTCTCCTTCTGGCGGGCCAGGAGTTTGGGATGAGTCTGCGGGACTTTGCCGTGCATTTAGGTTTGTACACACAGGCCGAGCTTGATACATATATTTACACACAGGGGGTTAGAGCCTTAGACAGGCAGACCCTTATTAATTTTTGGATGACTATTGCGAGGGTTCTCTTTGGGAAATCCTCGCAAAAGGGCACCGCCATCAGAGACCCCTTGTACCGATACCTTCACCGCATCATTGGGTCATCGATCGTTCCCCGGTTTCACAGCCGGGACAAGGTAAACCTGGGTGACCTTTTTTTCTGTACTGCCTATTGCGGCCCCAGCCGTGCGCGCTCGCTGCGTGCCTGGCGGAGTACTTTGTTGGCACTTATCATTGGCAGCAGCGCGGTAGTCTCCATGGCGGGTCTTACGTTACCGCTATCGCGCGCTCATTAGGGATCGTGCCCGAGAGTGACCTGCTGCTGTCCCCGGCCATTCCGTTGACTACATTAGGCCGAGCGTCAGTATCGAGCATGCGTCTGACGCACACGTTTAACGGGATTGGCCTGCGGTTTCGGACGCGGGATTACCAGGTTTTTCAGCCCGAGGTGTTCCCGGAGGTGATCCCAATTGTTACTGAGGTTTGGGACGGCGTACTAGCGCCTCCGACTGTTCAGGCTGCGACTCAGCAGGCTCAGCTTGAGGCTCTGGGTTTGGCTCACACTCCGCCTTCGCCGCATTCGCCTCCGCGTGATCACGTCATTGACGACGAGATCCCACCATCGTCGCCGCCACCTCCGCACCCGCCGCAGTACCCACAGCACGTCTATGCAGACCTGCCTCCTGCTGCGCAGGCGGTGGCTCGGGACTTCGATCGGCAAATCCGACGTTCTGAGCGATACCAGATGTGGATCATAGAGACGCTCATGGAGCTCTGGGCTCACGCGGGATTGCCGCCCCATCCACTGCCACCTTCCCCACCGCCAGAGGATCATTAGGTTTAGTTTTTATTTTGTATTAGACATTCAGTTGTACTTTTGTTTTATATGTACAAACTGATTTTATATATAGTTATGCAGTTGATCTTTTATTTACACGATGTTTGTTTGGATTATTTGCGCTTATTTCATACGTCTCTTTCGTAACTTATTGTACGGTGTTTTAATTAAACTTGTTCGTGCAATTTAACAAGCTAAAATCGGTTAACATTTATAAAAACAATGGTATAAAGAAACGTATCTTATAAATGACTGTTATAAATCAGCTATAACCGGTACACTCACGTTAAACGACCGTTATAAATCAACTTTAAATTATATATGTTTTATAAAAATAAAACACAAATCTACAACTTTTCAAAAAAAAAAACAACCAAATACAGCCAAAACTCCACTTTTTCCACCCAAAAAACAAACACACACCTAAGCGCGGCGGTTTGGCCAAAGCGTAGCGCTTAGGTACAAGGTCTGACAAGTTCAGACCTTGTCTGTTGGCTTTACATCTAAGTCTTACGCTTTAGCCAAAACGCAGCACTTCGGTGTGTGTAAAAAACCAACAAAGCGTGTGTGAATAGCCAAAGCCTTAAAAAAAGCACGGAAAATACCTTCATGTGACATAACTAAACACGAAAAACAAAATAATCATCCTCTGTGTAATTTACTTTTTGAAGTAATTAGACCAAGCGGTATGGGGGCCGGCGAAGCCCGGCGCCGGTCCCCCACACCGCCCCCCTCGCCCCATCATGTGATAATCGGCTATACCAAGACGTTGAAGACGGGCCACTTTCTTTCTCTCTCTCTCATCTTTGTCTCTCCTCTCTCTCTCTATCTCTATCTCTCTCTAAAATCAAATAAAGTTTTATATTTTTTAATTGTTGTGGGGCTCCATCCTCCACCCCCTAGGTCCATCCCCTGCAAGCCTCTGCTACGTGGTGCTGATGTGACGGCACATCCTCATGGGGATGAGCCTCCCCATATACACTATTCTTATGTGTGAAAAAAAAAAAAAAAATCTTGAATGTTCATTGATTACACGTAATTACAACATGTGTTAAATGCACTCTATTTTAATATAGCTTAACCTATAACATAATAATAAAATAATAATATTTATACCGGCTCCGATCCTTTCTCTGCAGACATTCATATCCACTCTCTCCTTCACCGCATTGAACAGTTAAAGCATTTTTCTTCACACCCATTTGCAGCTTTTGGTTCTTAGAACATAAACTTTAGATCTTGATAATATTTAAAATTTGGGGTTGAAGAAAATGGAAAGAAATTTTATGGGTTTTGATTCTAAAGATGCAATCTTTAACAAAGATCTTGAACTTGAAGGGTGCAAACAACCAGGTATGCTTTTAAACTCTTTCAAACCATTAATCTTTAGCAATCTTCATTAAATTATAATAAGCTGCTTATTGTACAACAAATGGTTATGTGTGTGTGTGTGTGTTCTTGGTGTTTTAGTATGTTTTGGCCAGAAATTGACTGGTACTTTCTTGTCTGACATGTTAATATAAGTTCAATTTGTATAAAGTTAGTAACTTGTTAAATGAAATCTGGGTTTAACTGTTTAAGTCTAAAATCATATCCTAAAGAATTGAAGATTTTACATTTTTGATGAATTTTTGTGTTACAATCCTAACCATTTTTTTCTCTTTAATATTGAGATTTGCATCTCCTGCAGATGTTTTTGAAAGCTTTAACAACCACCCGGAGCGCGAAATCGAGGTTGTTTTTTGGATCTTTATTTGTATTAGGTTTATAAATGATGGATTTTGAGAAATATATAGATTGTTTAGTTTGTGCTTATTTTTGATGCTTCAGGTTGCACAAGTTCAACATGCCACCAAACCAGCAGTTCCAGTGATGATGAGTAACCCTTTTTATAGGCCTGTTTTCTCTGGTGCTCCTGTTTATTCACAGTTACTTAATCCATGGTATTTGTTTTGTTTTTGGATTTTGAATGTTTCGATTTTGCGTTGTGTGTTCTAGAATTTTTTTTAGTATGTCTTCATCGAACCTTTGAGGGTGGCGTAGCGGCAAGCGCTTGGGTCTTTGTAGTTGAGGTTTCACATTCGAATCTGGATTTAACCGGTTTTCTACCTTTAACCCTCCCTAGAAGAGTGCTAGCTGTGTTTTACCTTTTACCTGATCTCATTGGTTAAAAGGATATTAGTGGGATCCCGTGAGTTTTCTGGTAACAAGTTCTCATGGTGACCGAAAACAAATTAATTAATGAATAAGGACGGGTGGTTGAACCTTTTTTATGATGAGTTTAGTCCCAAAGATTGATGATATTTTTTTGTCTAATTGAAGGTATGGCTCCAAGGTTGCTTCGGTTCCGGCTCAACTAACCATCTTTTATGATGGTATGGTGAATGTATATGATGATATCTCCCCTGAAAAGGTCGCCTTACTCTTATCTTTCTTATTTAGTTGTAATTTTTGTAATTTACATCTATAAGTGCACGATTAACTAAAGATTTTTAAACGGTACCCTAGTGTTACCATTTAATGGCATTTATGTTGTTTTACATTTTCACTTTATGGGTCTTGTTGTCAAATTAAACACGCGCGAAATAACTAGGGGTCAAGAAAATTGAGGAAACTTGTATTCTCTCGTCTTATCTAGGTTCAAGCTATTATGCGTTTGGCTGCAAATGGGCACTTTGTTGCAATGACTGATGCACCACAACAAAGAACCCAAGCTCAGGGACCCGCACCAACCAGCCCAGCTAGCCCGCGACCCTGCTCACCAGTCTCAAGCCCCATGTCCGTTTCTTCGTACTATGTTGGCCCATTGACTGATGGACCGCATAGCGAAACTGAAGCAGCTAAAAGAATCATGAGTTCACTTGGACAAGCCATGCAATCAGGTAATTTATCTAGCAGTCAAATCACACTACTTGTATATTCAAACATGCATTTTGCTACTTTGTAGTTTGTACTAACTATATTTTGAATTTGTGCAGCCATTCCTCAGGCGCGCAAAGCATCATTGGCTAGGTTTCTTGAGAAACGCAAGGAAAGGTACGATTTATGTGTTTATGAGAACGAGTCTAACATTGACTTCAAAAGTCAAACTGTATTGACTTTTTTGGAATGTTACTTGATCATCAAGATTCAGTGTTAACTCTTGATAAATGATTATGTTGCCTGTATGCAGAGTGATGGCTTCAGCTCCTTATAGCATCGGCAAGAACATCATGGACTGTGCTTCCAACAGCAACGCTGCTGTTGTCGCAGGCGAGTGAAGAACACTAAGCAACAAACGGAAGTGATTGGATTTGTTTCAAATCATAACTTATTTTCAGATGTTTATTTAAGTAGTATAGTTGTTAAGTTCATTATGTAATGATAGGGACTTGATTATGTTTATCGTATCATGTTTATGTCGAAGATAAGAAAATTGTATGGACATTATTTTGCTATGATTATAGATTCCATTGCATTTGAGTGACCTGATCAGGCAATAAAAAGCAACGCCGTAAGATCCAAGTGAACTACGCAGACGATAATGGCGGATGTTACAAAAATATTACAAAGATTAACATTTTACAACATACAAGAGATAACAAGCCGTGCTAAGTCTAAAACCTTAAATAAAAAGAACTAGAGAACAGTCTCTAAATATTAGCTGCAACTAATAACTATTTGGTTTATATCGGTTGAGTTTTCATATGGGAAACCGGGCCCATCACTGAACAACAGTGATTCGGACCTCATGTAGTGAAAATTCTACTTTATATTACACAAGAAGAACCTTGATCTCGAAAGTAATCATCAAGACGGACTTTGAAAAAGCTTTGGATGGGTAGCAGCATAGATGGAACCATTTGCATCGGTTTTTAAGTGAGAGAGAAGATGCTGCACATCGGTTCTTAAATTTTCAATAGCTCTTCCACATAAAGCTAATACATCTGGTCTTGCTTTTGAATTTGGCTGCACAGGGCCTCCTTGACCTTCATAATGCACAATATGATGCCTGCAAACAAAGATAAAAGAGCGTTAAAAGTGCAAGAAATCCATAACTTCGATCAAATGACAGTGAAATCAAATCAAATCTTACAGGAAGTCGATAAGGTCGGTTATTTCCGATGCTTCAACGGGAGTTGACGGCTGAGAGTGACTCCCAAACACATCCACCATCATGTTCAACAGCAGTTCTAGCGTCTGCAAAATCAGTAAAGAGTTTAATTTTGTTGTTTGCTATTTCATAACGTACTAGGACTTGCTAAACAAGTTACCTTGCTGAACAAATTGTGAGCGTTTGCTAATCTCGGCAGCAATGGACCCACAATCCGAAACGCTATTCTCAGCACTGCAACTGATTTTATGGGCCTTAGATGGTTTACGATAAGATGTGTTTTATCTAACCATTCTTGCGGAAGATTACTAAAGAACGAATGAAGCAAAGCCACCACATTTCCTGTCATTACCATAATTAACTCGATTATTAAAGAGTAAAATGCCATTTTCGTCCCTAAGGTTTGGCCAGTTTTGAGACTTCCATCCAAAGGTTTGTTTTTCCGCATCTCGCATCTGGATCCAAAAGGTTTGAAATCTTGCCATTTTCATCCAATTCGTTAACTCCATCCATTTTTCCAAGTTAGGGATATTTTCGTCTTTTTTGTTAACTTAAAGGGCAATTTGGTCTTTTTCAGGGGTATTTGGTCTTTTTACATAAAGTGAAAAAGACCACATTGCCCTTTAAGTTAGCAAAAAAGACGCAAAATACCCTTGACTTAACAGAGAAAAATGGATGGAGTTAACGAGCCGGATGAAAATGGCAAGATTGCAAACCTTTTGGATCCAGATGCGGAATTACAAACCTTTGGACGAAAGTGGCAAAACTGGCCACGCCTCAGGGACGAAAATGGCATTTTACTCATTATCAAATTACAAACTTCAAAAAGTACAGAAATAAATGAGCTTATGAACTTTCCTTTTTCCTTACCAATTACAGTGGAGGTATTGTCCTGAGCAGCCCATGTTGGATCCAACAAAGCATAACCAACAACCGAATCTAATTCACTAACAGATCGTTTACCATCAGTAAGCCACCAACTCTCTTTAATCACACGTGACGCCTCAGCGTAAAGCTGTATATGAAACTCCGTAGGAAGCTGAGCCAACAGGAGTCCACACGCTTGAATCATCAAACAAGACAGTTGTTGACTCGCGTAACCGCTTCTTGTAACAAGCCCCATACCCGTAACACTTTGTCTACATCTACCTAAAGAATCGGTGCTTCCCCCTGACGGTGAAGCTGGCAAAGCGGAGCCTTGACCCGAACTAGTAGTTGACCCGTGGTAACCATGGTTAGATTGAGTTAGAGTTGGTTGTATGTGGATGATAATCTGTACGAGTGCTGATACGATCTGTGCTGCGGTTACTGGGAGAGATAGGATCTCGATAACTGCGGTTTCTAGAACAAGTTGTGTGTAGGTCCCGGGATCTTGTATTTGGTAGAATGCCTTTTGACCTTCAAAAGTGTTGGTTGACCCAGGTTGACTAGCTGTCGGATTTCTGTTGATAAATGTACGCGTACTGTTGTTTAGAGGATCCGCTTTTGAGCTGCATTGAGGGATTACGTTATGCACGAGGCTACATAAAAGAGATGCAAAGTACTCCAGTGGTGGACACATGGCGTTTGATGAATTAACATGCTGTGGAAATGACTCTGAAAATGGCATCTGAAAACCAAAACGTTAAATTAGGAGTTAAAAGGATTATAACTAATCTGAAAGAATTTTATAGGTTTACCTTTTTAATATCAAGCACGTTGAGTATTCGGAAAATGAGTTTTGCGGGAAGATGTCCATAGAAATACGCGAGTATATCACGAACAAATGTGACATTTAGAGGATAATAATGAAGAAACGTTGAATAGAATTGAAGAACTCTATCTGCTGATTCTGCAGCATCGTTTTCAATAAGCCGATATATGATCAATGGAATAACAGGGAGTAAACGTGCTGCAATATCATCGAAAAACGTTGGATACCTGAAAAAAACACAATATTTATATAACACGTGCTACAAGACAAAGCAAAAGAAAATAGTTTTTTTTTCTGCATGTCACCTTTCCTTCCACGACAAATGATTGCCAAGAGCCTTCTGTAATTCAATACGTTTGAAAATTCCGTTTTGAAGCCAATGCTCAGGTTTGCCACGGTTAGCAACGTAAAACTTTATCCTTTGTTGAAGCTCTTGTCTTTCAAGTAAATTAACCACAATACGCAAAGCATGTGGATCGTCATCACGATCGATTAACGCAAGAAGCAAAATATCCAGTGGAAGCAACTCATGGTTCCAGATAAAGTATGCAAGGTTTGCACATGCCTTCATTATAAGATCCTGATCAATTAAAAATCAACTTTATGAGTCTGTGACCAACAAAATAAATGCCTGTGCATATGATTAACAGAGCACCTGCAAGGGATGTCCATGCTGTGATTCCAACTGTATATTATGCAGAAGAACATCGACCATTGAATATATATTTGCAGTCACCTCTTCAGGTGAAAATTCTCGGAGAACACGTCCCTGTAATCAAGACGAAATGAGAGTCCCGATTTAATCTAAAACTAAAAAAAATAATAAACAGTTTATTAAATTACCAGGTTTGCATTGTTTATGTTCTCAGGGTGGCCATGCATGAGTACCCATGCTCCAGCACACAGATATTGTCGGTGTTGAGGGAAGCTTGTATTAATATAGGTCATAACATAAGTAGGATTAGCTGACGGTGTTAAGAGCTGCGTACACTGATTGATAACAGTAGATTCTGCCTGTGAATCAACACATCAAAATTATATATGTTACATTTTTGTTAACTAACTAAACTTCTAGAAATCATCATTTTTATGTTTATAATTAACTAGAATTTTGACCCGCCGCGCGTTGTGGCGGCAGCGAAACTTAAAGTAACAGAGAGTACTTAAAAATAAGAACGTAGAAAATAATGTTTTTTGCGGCAGAGTTGAAACGTAAAGTAACTCGATTTTTTGCGGCAGAGTTGAAACGTAAAGTAACTCGATTGTATACCGCTAGTGAAAACGTATTGTATTTGACCCGACTCGTTTCTGAACAAAACATAGACCAACAAAAAACGTACATAAAAATAAGCACAAAAACGTATTATATTTGACCCACGCACATAAAAATAAGCATGTAAAAGTCGAGAGGGGTCAAAATGGCATTTTACAAAGTTTTTAGGAAGCTGAGGGGGTTAAGGGATTAAATGCACAAAAAAACCATGGATGGCATTGTTGTAAATTTGGCAAAGAAAAACTATTAAAAAAATTGAGGTTGTGTCTTAGGTACTATCCCTAAGACATCCTCTTTTGTTACAACAACAGCAATAATAATAATAATTACAAACCGACCTGCTGCCATGCTTGGATTGCTAGGCCCCGCTTGTCTATCCTGCCGATTAACGCCTCACATAGAACAGGTGGAAAGTAACGTAGCGTTTTCCCTGACCAAGTATGTTGACTAGTGGCCAAGATTTGTTCCAACATCGTTTGAAGATAAAGAAGGTGTTCAACATCGGCGATTCCACGAGTCTTGATAATGATAGCAAGATTCACTACAGTTATGCGATTTAATGTTTCCGTGAATTCTGTGGGACCCTGTAAAAGAACTCATATGAGCTTAAAAATAAAGAAGTTTCATTTCGAGGACCATTATTGATTATCCCACCTTTCCTTCTTTTCTCACGAAAAAGAATTCTCTCAATGATAAAATGAGATTCATACACAGGTTTTCTGCTAATCGAAACACACGATGATCTCCACGTTTCCCTTTTAACGTTGAGAGAATTTTTGTGACATCATACATTAACGTCTTGCTCTTACCTTGATACCTAAAAACAGATAGAAAAATATGATGCACGTAACCTTTACTCGAAAGTGAACGAGATTATGAAAGATGAAAAATAATTCAATCACCTGTACAGGGAAAACAATCGATAGTTGAGGATTTCAAGTACCAAAAGTGTAGCTGATGGCTTATTTAAGATAGAAGGATTCTTCTGATGCAAATGCTACAAAATTTATAAATTATATAATATAATATAATTAGTCATGAAAAGCATCAATCAGTATGAACAGTATGAATCTCAGAAACGGTGGAACCAACTTACACTTAAATGTGAACGAAACAATGAATGAGGTTGTAAGAGTAGCAATCTAGTATACGTTTCCACCATCGCAATGTTAGGCACATGCTACATTTGAAAAGGTAAAATAAGAGAACATAACAATAAATAATTAACTAGTTCATGTAAATTGCATGATTTAAAAAAAAAAGATTAAAATGCCATTTTCGCCAGTTTTGCGACTTTCGGCAAAAGGTTTGTTTTTCTGCATCTGGATCCAAAAGGTTTGAAATCTTGCCATTTTCATCCGGCTCGTGAACCCCGTCTATTTTTCTCCACTAATTCAGGGGTATTTTCATCTTTTTTGTTAACTTAAAGGGCAATTTGGTCTTTTTCACTTTATGTACAAGCATTTAGCATAATGTACAAGTGTTTAAAATACCGAATTGCCCTTTTAAGTTAACAAAAAAGATGAAAATACCCTTAACAGAAAAAAATGGATGGAATTAACAAGCCGAATGAAAATGGCAAGACTGGTCAAACCTCAGGAACGATAATGGCATTTTAATAAAAAAAAGGTCATATAAATTACTTCTCCGGAGAACATAGCTTCTTCCATCTGAAAGGCCAGCTTCAGGCATAAATTAATTGAAAATCCCGACAACAACGATATTGGCACAGGATGAACTTCACGCATCATTGTTATTCTCTCGTTAGTTTGTAGATTCGGGCCCGGTAGTTCTGCATGTCCCGCAGATGTTAACCAACTCATTACCGTGTCGGAAGCCGGTTGTGCCATTGTGTAAGAAACCACCCAAAACATTCCGATTGATCTATCATCCAAATTCATATAGTCCATCATATGATCCCCTAAAAATAACACAAAACAATCAATCAGAATTCAGAATATCTTAATTATTATTTTGTGAATAAGAGATATAAAGTGATCATATAGTACATATACCTTTAGTTACTTGTCTCCACCATTCATCTATTTGTTTTCCTTTTTGAAGTTGTTCAGCGTTTAAATATTCCCGGGTAGAAGAATTCAGTGACCATATGCGAAGATTCTGACAACTACTAATGAAATCAAGCAGGATGCTTTGGGGATTATTAGGATCAGAGCTACGATCTTCTTTATGGAATGACAAAACTTTTCTGGTTGTTTCCACCTATAACGACATGTCCAGTTTTAAGTAAAAGATTATAATAAAAAGAGTAAAATGGCATTTTCATCACTGAGGTTTGGCCAGTTTTGCGACTTTTGCCCAAAGGTTTGTTTTTCTGCATCTGGATCTAAAAGGTTTGAAATCTTGCCATTTTCATCCAGCCCGTCAGTCCATCAATTTTCTCCGTTAAGTTAGGGATATCTCCGTCTTTTTTGCTAACTTAAAGGGCAATTTGGTCTTTTTCACTTTATGTAAAAAGACCGAATACTCCTGAAAAGGACCGAATTGCCCTTTAAGTTAACAAAAAGACGAAAATACCCCTGTACTAACAGGTAAATTGAATGGAGTTAACAAGCCGGATAAAAATGGCAAGATTTCAAACCTTTAGGATCCAGATGCGGAAAACAAACCTTTTGACAAAAGTCGCAAAACTGGCCAAACGTCAGGGACAAAAATGGCATTTTACTCTAATAAAAATGTGTATTAAGCTGCAATATATAAAAATATCAGATGTAAACTAACCCTTCTAGGGTCTGTATTTAACGCATGCATTACAAGCTCAACTCGGATAATCTGTGCAAGTAACCATGTGACATGATTTGTCCGTAAAATCTGGTGATCATCTTCAGATAGGCGTAAAACTAATTTATCCACAAAATCGACAAAATCTATGCAACCACTTTTCACAAGGAAAAAGAATACATCTGAGTAGACAAGCCACTCCTGCCAGCAGTTTATCTCTGCATCAATGCGGTAAACAGAAGTCAAAAGTCAGAGCGTTAAAAACATAAGGTAGTACAAAAAGTCAACAACTTACCTGAATTTGTCAACCTCAAAAGTTCAACAATTCTATCGATGTTAGCCTCACAGATCATGTCTGAAGTAAATACAGCACCAGGTGTGGGTCCCTGTGGGTGTTGGCGGTTAGACGGTGCCACTAGTAGCACTCGTCGCCACCAATCGGGTGCTGGTGTACTACGAAGAGCATGTCGGATACAACGTAGAGCCCGCTCCCAATCTAGACTTCCTTTCTGAATACATACAGCAATATCCTACACAAATAGTTACCATTTTATGTATTTAAACAATTGTAACCTAATAAAAACCCACAAAAAAGAGTAGATTTTAATGCCATTTTCGTCCCTGAGGTTTGGTCAGTTTTGGGACTTTCGCCCGAAGGTTTTTTTTTGCATTTGGATCCAAAAGGCTTGAAATCTTGTCATTTTCATCTGGCTCGTTAACTTCATCCATTTTTCTCCGTTAAGTCAGGGGTACTTGTCTTTTTTGTTAACTTAAAGGGCAATTCGGTCTAAGGGATTCGGTTAGGGGTATTTTAAATGCTTGTATATAAAGTGAAATTAACCGAATTGCCCTTTAAGTTAACAAAAAAAGACGAAAATACCCGACTTAACGGATTAAAATGGATGAAGTTAACAAGCTGGATGGAAATGGCAAATTTTCAAACCTTTTGGATCCAGATGCGGAAAAACAAAACCTTTAGACGAAAGTTGCCAAACTGGCCGAACCTCAGGGACGAAAATGGCATTTTACTCAAAAGAGTAATTAAATGAAAAGAAGTGGACACCTCCCCATGCAGTGGTTCTCCAAGGACACTTGGATATGTAATAGGCGAATATCGCATATTTATGGCGGCTTCACTTGATACACTAGTTGTAGCCTGAGATAAAAGGCGTTGATTCCCGAATGTTGGGCAGTGAATATGTTGATCCAACATTTGCATGTGCATAGCCATCATATCTCTTCGCCTATGAATCTCCAAAATAAGCGTAAATAACGCCTCATCATCTGATATATTTTGTAAAAACTGTAGCCCGCTTCGTACTAATTCATAAAACGGTACACGGCATTTCTTATCGTCAACCAAAAGCCAAATCACATCCAAACAATTATGTAACCATTCAAATAACGCTTTATCGCGTTTCCATGATTTTATTCCGTCAACCTCATCACTCCCTTGTTGTTGTTGGTCCCAGTTAACCAACCAATTCATCATGTGGTTAAAAATATCAGCGTGAGTAGACGGTTTTAGATTAACTTCTAACGCAGAAAATATGATCTTGCAACACAGCTGGCGCAAACTGCTTATAGCATTATCTCTCGTTAACATGTTACTTCTTGAATGGTGGCCGGAGTTGTTGATGTCTGATGATTTTACAGGCGATAACGGTGTAGTTGATGGTTCATTTGCTGATTGAGACGGGGATCCGATTCCGTGAACGGAAATTAACGGAGATGCGGGACTTGAAGTTTGAAAATTTGAAGACGGGATTGCAGTGGATGATGGCAACATTCCGGTTTGTGCTAAAGATGTAGAAGATATGGTTGGCGGTGGTGAAGTAGTTGAAGATATACTAACCGACATTTCGGCAGAAGAAACCGATGAAAGAAGAGATGGTAGAAAAGTATCCCAGTTTATGTAACCTATGTTGTACAGATTACGCAAAGCAAAAAGAAGAAATTCTGCTCTTGGTGCGTGATTACTACATTGGATAACCAGAGAGATGAGAACAGATTCTGATACAGTTCGTAACGGTTCCCGATCCTGAAAATTTCATATATTTGTTATAAATTGGTACAGATTACGTAGTTCAGTGAAGTAATCACATTCAACATTAGAAACTTACAGGAAATTGATTCTGTAGCTGCTCGAAATCGACAAGAAATTGTTCATTGCGTGGAGGAAGATCTCTATTTAGAGCAGTCACTCGTTTCTGTGTCTTGTTCCTGTAATTAAATTCAGTTTCAGTGTCTTATGTATAAAAAACTTTCAGTAATCACTGAACGAAAGCATGGATGTAAGTTTGTAGCTTCAAAGTAATTTTTTTAACAGCCAATAAATGCACCAAAGGCATCAGCAGGAAGCTGGACATCCATGAAACCAAAGAAAAAAGCATACAGTAAACCAGAACAAAAGTAATTTTGTGTTCTTTCTTCTTGAATGATGATCTCCAGTATACTATCAACCTCTATACATATGAGGTTGAGCAAACAGTTACTAGAAGAAGTGCAAAAGTAATAGACATGTCCCACAAAGGCACAAACCAATAACAAACTGCAACATAGCTGTGAACCAGCTAAGGTTGAATTGGCCACATCTTGCATTGTAGCCAAAGAACACGCATGCCTTAAGAGTCTTTGACTTAAAACATTTTTATGGGACATCTAATATCAGTTTTTAGCCATTGGAGAAATATGCTACAGCATACACCAATCAAATCATAGATGTGATGTTCTCATTTAATACGATCGATTTAAGTACAATTGGGACTAATCACTAAACCGACTTAACTACTTTGGTGTTAAGTTGGCTAATACTTACAAAACAGGCCCTTAACTCCTAATACTTATCTAATAGCTACAAAAGTTCAAATGACATGTAACAGGATTTGAAGAGGAGGAAGTTCATCAATTTCATTTAGCATTGTTTGTGTATGCTTGTTGTTACAGGATTCTGTTCAAACAAGTCTGATGTATAATTTCTGTTTTGCCGAAAAAAAGGACTTTGTTGCAGCAAATTCGTAGAATTGTGATATTAGGTATAGGCGATACAAAAGCAATGGACAACACGTCCCACCAACTGATAAACAAACTCCAACATAACCGTAAACAAGGGAACTAAAACTACTAGTAACGGATATGCAAGAAAACCTGTTCACATAATAATCTAAAAACAGACTTGATCATTTTTACAGGCAACATTCCATATTGTAACACGGTTGGTGTAACCGATGCACAAGCATTCATTTAGTTTTTTGTGTTCAGCAGCAACATTTCATGTTTAATACTTTTAGCTCTAACTAACTATTTCAACTGTAATAACCTTGAAATTAGCCTGTATAATCTCTAATGTCACAATTAAAACCTTCTATATCAGGTCAAAGAAACTATTTCAAAACGAAACTTAAAAGGAGAGTTTAACATACGGAGGTTCTCGAACCAGATCGTCTGCCTTTTCGCGGCCACTTCTCTGCAAAATTTCAATATTCAACAACAAAATATTCAGAAAGTAATTACAAAATGCGAATTGTGTAAATGAAATCATATGAAATACACATACGCCGAGATAGAGATTGAAGAGGTCGATAATAGCTGGACGAGCGGGGTGGAACTGGAAAGCCCTAGCGGAAGCGGTGGCAGCGCGGTGGTGGCTCTGGTCCGCCATGTCAGCGGGATTTGGTGATTGAGTGGTGATGGATGTCAACGGAACACCAGCACCACCACCACCACCGCCGCTGGTTGTCGGAGCTCTGAACATGTGAGAGATTAATCGGAGTGATACGCCGTTGTGGCTGAATTAAGTTGGACGGATTTGAGACGGAAGAAAAAAATGAGGGTTTTAGAAGTTGCGAGTATTGTTAGTGAATGCCAACAGGACAACGGGTTATGACTTTTTTTGTTCACGGTTGCCGGTGACTTTTATTTCAAAATGGAAATCTTACTTTTTATTTTCAATCCAACCAGTGGAATTCCCCGTGCGATACGCTGGGAATTCGATCAGTATTGGTTCAGTTGATTATCGTATCAAAACGGTGCTAACACTTGTTATAGTAATCGAAAGATAAAACCCAAAAAAATTATAATATGCCCAAATGGATATGGACACATGTTTACATCTTTGGAAAACCATAAAAGTGAATATCTTGTTCAGTTGGAATCGACGTGGTACCAATATTGTTGGGGCGATATCAGTTCGGTTCGTCACAATACCGATACAGTACCGACACTCGCTATAGCTTACGATATAAAAAAAGTATTTTGTATCGCTACGGAAGTTGTTCGCACGGTGTCGATATGGCTCGTCACGATAAAAAAAAAGACTTCGTTACATTTGACATGTTAAATTTTGAATAAAAAAATATCTGTACGTAAATAAAAATAAGTGGTATAACTAAAATAGAAAATCATAAATCATAGTTTCAAAGGCTTGTACAACAACAACAACAACCGTACCCAATATAATCACACATATAGCCAAGTTATTGGTAGGGTCTGGGGAGGGTGAAATGTAGGCAAACGTTACCTCTATCCCAGGGGATAGAGAGGCCGCTTCCAATAAGACCCTTAGCTCCTAAACCAAATCTAGATATAAGAGTCAAATAAACATGCAAAAAGTATATAACACAAATGCAAGCGATAACACTCATAGGCTATCAATATAAAGATGAAAAATCAAGCCCCTAAGTCGAGCATCTAATACCAAATCGAACTATCCTCCTAAATGTCGTTAACCTTAATCCTACGTCTCCAATAACTCATATCCTCGACTATGTCCTCATAAAGGTGCAATTCTATCAAATCCTGTATAATCCTCCCATCCCAAGTCAGTTTTGGTCTACCTCTACTCCTTCCCTCCACACTAATGGTTTCCACAGTTCTAACTGTGGCCACTGTCAGTCTCCTCCTAATATGGCCAAACCATCTCAACCTCCATTCCCTTATCTTGTCTGATATACGAGCAACCCCTAATCTTACCCTAAAAACCCCATTTCTTATCTTGTCCAACCTAGTGTGTCCACACATCCACCGCAACATCCTCATCTCTGCTACCTCTAGCTTACGCGTCTGTGTCTTCTTGATAGCCCAACATTCTGTTCCATATACCATAGTTGGTCTCATTGCCACCCTATAAAATTTCTCCTCTGTCTTCTTCAAAGGCATGTAACTAAATTAAATGTAAATGGAGAGTTTTAGTTTTAAAATACAATAAGAACATGGTTAGCGAGAGATTTAAGAAATAATCAAATCTTTTTCATGTAAATCGCTATGTTGAATTAATGGGGTGATCCATTGACAAAGGTAAAGCTTTGGTTAGGGTCAAAGGACGTAGGGTGTAATAGGTTTTGCAAATAAAGAATTGTGACTATAATTATTGAAGTTAAAGGGTATCCATTGCAATTCGATACAAACCTAAAAGATGAAAAGTGTAATTTACCCTTTAATATATAATAGTTACTATCCGTTGGGTTGCTTTTTTCCATTACATTTGACTCGTTAAATTTTGAATAAAAATTATTTTCCCTATATTAATTTGCAACTTTCTTTGCTCCTCACATTTTACTGTTCAATTTTCTTTTGGTTCTTATTGGTCACTATTGCACATGGCTGCATTTGGTTGGTCATCACACCACTACAGTCCATATACACCTCTTTCTTACTCCTACTCCCTCCTGATACACATAACACCACAGCAACCATCATTTGCTTTTAATTTTGTTAAAATCCATCGTTCAAATGCTAATACCATCTCTGGCTACATAAGGTTGCGGTGCCTAAGATGGCAGGGGAGATACAGTTGGTTTTTAGGGAGAAAATGTAGAAGTTAAGATTTTTTGAGAGAGAAGACAGAAGGTGACGGTGGTCGGCGATGTAGCGGGTGGTTGTCGTGGTGGTTGCGGCCGTCATGTGTTGATTGTTGTCTGAGGCGGTGGGTTTGGTTTTTTAGAGAGAAAGGAAAAACTGAAAAAGGTCACGGTACGGTGGTGGTGGTGATCCTACAGTGATATAAGAGTTTAGGTTTAGAGATAGAGAGATGAGACACGAGATATAAAGAGTTGTGGTGGTGTTGCTGCATTAGCGGTTATGCGGTGGTGGTGTTGGCAGTGATGCAGGCGGTGGTGCTACGGTGATTGGTGGCGGTGGCAACCAAGGTTAATTAATGTGTTTTCTTTACTAATGAAAGTTCTCTTTGATGGCAAAAAAAAAATAGATTATGACAGAGAGATGCAGAGATGTTTATACTTAGAGCACATAGTTTTTGAAAAGAAAAGAACATGGTTTTTGAAAACCATATACATAGGTTACCGTAGATTAATAACTTTAAATATTTGTATGAACTAATTTGTTATTTAATTAAAATAATAATAATAACAATAATAATTTTTATCTATTTTCTTTGTAAACTAATTACTTTAATACTTTAATTTTTATATGAATCAAGCTATTACGTTATATCAAAATCAATTTATTTAAATATCGCTTATAATATGTATCGGTAACGGTGTTCATTTTTTTTTATCGATGTAAATTCTTTTTGGGATTTGAATTTCTCTTTTGGTTGTTGTATTGAGTAATTGTATCGTAATGAACCAATGCTATCGTTTTGTTTACATAATTGTCTGCGACACGCTTACGTGGTTAAACGTTTTCACGTCTTTGTTTTGTTCGGTTTAATAATCTCACCGCAACGCGTGGGTCCTAAAGTCTCGATTTTTATAAAAATCAATGTAAAAAAATATAATTGCAGTGTATCTATTTTTATAACTTTAAGCTTTTATAATTTTATTATTTCATTTTTTTTCGTGATTTTGTTACTATGTCAACGAATTTACGTTTCAATATGAATTTGGCGAGTTAACATGTCACAATGTGTATGTGTGGTTCAACATTTTTATATCTATTTTTTTATTCGATTAAACGTTTCCGTCGCAACGCGCGGGTCATGAACACTAGTTTGTACATAAATAAAAATAAGTGGTATGACTAAAATAGAAAATCATAAATCATAGTTTCAAAGGCCTGTAACTGAACTAAATGTAAATGGAGTGTTTTAGTTTTAAAATACCAAGAACATGGTTAGTGAGAGATTTAAGAAATAATCAAATGTATTTCATGTTAATCATTATGTTGAATTAATGGGGTGATCCATTGACCAAGGTAAAGCCTTGGTTAGGGTCAAAGGACGTAGGGTGTAATAGGTTTTACAAATAAAGAATTGTGACTGTAATTATTGAAGTTAAAGAGTATCCATTGCAATTCGATACAAAGCTAAAAGAGAAAAAGTGTAATTTACCCTTTAATGTATAATAGTTACTATTCATTGGGTTGCCTTTTTAATATATAGCACTTTTTAATATATAGTAATAATAATAATAATAGGTTTTACAAATAAAGAATTGTGACTGCAATTATTGAAGTTAAAAGGGTATCAATTACAATTCGATATAAACCTAAAGAGAAAAAATGTAATTTACCCTTTAATATATAATAGTTACTATTCATTGGGTTGCCCTTTTAATATATAGATAATATATACTGATATTTCGTAAAATGGTGTTAGCTTAGTTAGCATGCTTTATTTTGTTAGGAATTTGTACTTTTGTAAAGATATTTGTTTGATTAGAGTTGAGAGTATAACTAAAGTTTAACTTTTTTAAGAGTAAATTGCAATTTACTTCCGTTAGATTTGGTTTAGACTATTTCCTAACTCTTTTCTTTCAGTTTTTGTCCTCTGAAACTCTGACGTGGTATTTCATTGCCACATGTCTCAACAGTTAGTCAATTGTTAGTTTGACTGTTAATTTTAGGGTAAGGATATAATTTCACTCACGAATCTTATTGACCATCTTATATCTCCCTTATTTTCTCTCATTCATTCTCTAAAACCCACACATACAATGTCATCTTCTTCCTCTTCACTGTGTTCACACACATCACCTGATTCAATGGAGTTTAATGTGCAAATGGAGAATGAATCGATCATCAGTACGATTACAAACCTTTATTTCACTTTCGTTGTACTGAAATCATGTCGTTCACACACAATCTAAGCTTTGTTTCATTGTGTGTGGGTACAATGTGCATTCAAGATTTATTTAATAACTTTGTGTAAAGTTTCAAAGAATTTTTTTACCATATGTTAGGGGAGAAATGAGAAGAAGATATTGAAACGTTAATGTAAAAGAGATGGTGGAAACAAGGCTTCAGAAATACAGTAGAGTCTCTATAATTTATTACTCGATAAATTAATAACTTGCCCTGTCCCAACTAGGGACCAATACAAAATTGGACCCCAATCGATAAAATAATAAGATAATTTTTTTTTTTGAAATCCTAATGTAAATATATTGGTCCTAACGAAACTATAAATTAATAACTATTAAAATGTTCCAAAATTCTAGTATTGTCTAGTAAAAATGAACCTATAGTCACCTGTTTTTTTTTTTTACTTCAAATCCATATTGAGTTCATTTTTAAATCTCCACATTGCATTTAGGAGTTGAGGTGGTATGCTCATATTGCAACAAAAAGTTGTGAAGAGTTGTTGCCACTTGCAATGCTTCTTTCCGAGTGACCGGTTCCAAAGATACTGAATCATCATCAACTTCCCATCAACCGGATTTTGAACGGTATCCGCCATAATTTCTTCAATGCTTTAAACCTCGTAATATTCATTATTTTCACCTGGATAATCCAACAATTTTGAAGTCATGTTTGGCGGTAGAAAAAACAACTCCATGTTTTGCAACCCTTGAAGTATCCACTACCAAGAGAATTTTTCGACCGTGCATTTGATCGTCTAGCCAACGAACATATTCTTCAAAAAGCAACCCAGTCATCCATGCTCTTTTATTGGCACGGTATTCACAATCTAGGTTATTCATGTTGACATTCTTAAAACAACGTGGCTTTGCATACTTACCAACGATACAACGTGGCTTTGCAAACAACGTTCCTTTACTAACTTTCAAATCGAAAGTTTTGTCAACCCATTGCACCAAATCTGGTTGAGTGCATCCTTGGTGATCTCTCTTATACTCACATAACAATTTTCGTTGTTGATTGGTCATCAGTTTAGAAGCCATAGTTGATGTGATTTTAAAATTTATCATTAGACATTTTATAGTGATCAATCTAGATCTATGTAAACTAAACTTGACAAGTTTATTAATGTGTGAATGTACATGAGAATTTTGAAGGTCCATGTTTATGTTTTATTCAAATAGGTAAAGTGAACGGACATGAAAATTTTGAAGGTCGATGCATTAATTTGAGAGTTGCTCACAAATATAAGCCAACTCTTTAAATTAATAATTTATTAATTTATCGATATAACAATATCTCGCTAAATTAATAAAGTATCCTGATCTCAACGTTATTAATTCATAGAGGTTTTACTGATAAATTTGTTTCTCATACTATATGTTTTTAAAACATTTGTCTTTTTTTAAGTTATAAATCAAACTATTTGGTCTAGTTTAAATATTTTAGTCAAACATTTCATATCTATTAATTTAAAAAAAGTTAATTGCCATTTTCGCCCCTGAGGTTTGGGCACATTTGCCATTTTCGTCCAAAATGACAGTTTGGTACCATTTTGCCCCTGAGGTTTGGGCACATTTGCCATTTTCGTCCAAAATGACGTTTAAAAACCATTTTGCCCCTCACGTTTGACCATTTTTGCCATTTTCATCCAAATCTTTAACCTAGTTAAAAAGTTATGTTAAATGAGAATTTTTTTAATTTAATTTTTTATATTTACTCTATAAAATACAATTGTTTAATTTATTTTTTTAAAAAGTTCTCTAACATAATTGTTTATTATATTTTATAGAGTAAATATAAAAAATTAAAGAGTTAATTACCGTTTCGACCCGTACCGTTTCGAGCCGAACCGTTTCGACGCGAACCGTTTCGACCCGAACTGTTTCGACCCGTACCGTTTCGAGCTGAACCGTTTCGACGCGAACCGTTTCGACGCGAACCGTTTCGACCCGTACCGTTTCGACGCGAACCGTTTCGACCCGAACCGTTTCGACCCGTACCGTTTCGAGCCGAACCGTTTCGACGCGAACCATTTCAACCCGTACTGTTTCGAACCCGTACGGGTCGAAACGGTTCGCGTCGAAACGGTTCGGGTTCGAAACGGTACGGATCGAAACGGTTCGGCTCGAAACGGTTCGCGTCGAAACGGTTCGGCTCGAAACGGTACGGGTCGAAACGGTTCGCGTCGAAACGGTTCGGATTCGAAACGGTACGGGTCGAAACGGTTCGGCTCTAAACGGTTCGCGTCGAAACGGTTCGGCTCGAAACGGTAGCGAAACGGTACGGGTCGAAACGGTACGGGTCGAAACGGTTCGCGTCGAAACGGTTCGGCTCGAAACGGTACGGGGCAAAACGGTACGGGTCGAAACGGTTCGCGTCGAAACGGTTCGGGTCGAAACGGTTCGCGTCGAAACGGTTCGTGTCGAAACGGTTCGCGTCGAAACGGTTCGCGTCGAAACGGTTCGGGTCGAAACGGTTCGCGTCGAAACGGTTCGGCTCGAAACGGTACGGGTCGAAACGGTAATTAACTCTTTAATTTTTTATATTTACTCTATAAAATATAATAAACAATTATGTTAGAGAACTTTTTAAAAAATTAAATTAAACAATTGTATTTTATAGAGTAAATATAAAAAATTAAATCAAAAAAAATTCTCATTTAACAGAACTTTTTAACTAGGTTAGAGATTTGGATGAAAATGGCAAAAATGGCCAAACGTGAGAGGCAAAATGGTTTTTAAACGTCATTTTGGACGAAAATGGCAAATGTGCCCAAACCTCAGGGGCAAAATGGTACCAAACTGTCATTTTGGACGAAAATGGCAAATGTGCCCAAACCTCAGGGGCGAAAATGGCAATTAACTCTTTAAAAAAATAGAGCATTTTACTATTCAATTTTGTTACTGATCTTAACCCCAACTTTCAGTTTTTACGCATCATATCCCTCAAATATTTAGAAAACTTCTTTTTTACTTTTTTTTACGTTGGTTTATTATCGTTTCAACTTAGTTATTCATTTTTACGATATTTTTAAGTGTCGGTCTAAATTTTACGAGTTAACACGCTACACATGTGTGTGGTTTAACCTTTTTACGTTTTTTTTGTGGTTTAACGATCTCGTAGTAACGAACGGATCCTATGTTGAATTTTTTTAATGACTAAACTTGTATACCATGGGGATTGAACCCATGACCTCCTACTATTCCAAACTTTATATAATTCACCAACATCACTAGGCTATTCCTAATTGAACGAGACCTATGTCGACTTAGTTATGCTCATTTGAGAAGAAAATTTAATTGAGTATAAAAAGAACAAAAAGTACAATTGTAAAACATTAAATAGTTTTTTTCTCTCATCTCATCTATTATTATTATTATTATCTTTGACTAATTAATTAGTCACAAAGACTATCATACTTCACAGTAAAATTTTTGCCTACATACATCAAAATTTATCCTGCACATTTTAAAATTTATCCTACAATGCTCGTAATTTATCATACATAACTCGTAATTCATCCTACACTTTAAAATAAAGTCAATGAGAAGGAAAATTATTTGTTTTTTAGTTAAAACTTAAATGGGTAGATATGAGGCGTTGGGAAAAAGTTACAGTAGAATGGTCATAAATCTGATATTTCAGTTAATATTTAGTATAGATATATGATATTTTAAGTTTGGATAACATTTCAGAATATTGTAGAGTTATAGATGAATTTCAAGCAAGACATAAACAATTCACTCAAAACTAATAACCTTTTTATGCCCTTCAATCTTTTTACAATCCTCATGATATTGGAAGAAAAGTAGCATCCTCAGCCTAATATACTTTACATCTATCTCCCAAAATCTACACTAGTAATCTGTACAAAAAGAATAAGCAATAGCTTCCTACATTGTACCATAACAATCTACTCTCGCATTGGCCGTTTACCATAAGGATCGGACACCGGGCCTGCAGACGTCAAACCACGATGCCTACGGTGAGGATCAGAAGTTGAACTCGCATGCCGCGCTGGAGTACGAGGGGCTGTTGTGGATGCGGTAGGGTTTCTAGAGGTGGTGGTGGACCTAGATTGAGAATTTGTCCCTCTAGACATCCCGTCTGAAGAGGATGACGTGGCAGACGCACGAGACCTTCTGGGTCTTGAACCTAGAAATCCGGGTGGTGTCGGTTCGTCGAGTGTGCCTGGCTTCCTGGATAGCATCAGCGCCACTCGGCTCATGGTGGGCCGTGCAGTGTGATCGAATTGGGTGCATAGCAATCCGATTTTTATACAAGTGGCTACTTGATCAGGGACCGCGGTAGAGGCCAATATTGGCTCCAATATTTCAAGCCCTTTGCCCTTCTTGTACATTTTGTATGCCTGTAAACAGTAAAAATGTAAATACAGCTGATTTTTGCTAATCCGACGTTAACAAACGATCAAAGTTCTTACCCAATCAAGAAGATTTACACACTCGGGGTCAAGGTCAAAAGTAAAGTTCTTTTGACCACTAATGAGTTCTAGAACCACCACACCGAAGCTATATACATCTGCCTTGATAGATAAATTCCCATGCATGACATACTCAGGCGCCATATAACCACTGCATAAAAAAAAAAAAAACCGAGAGAATTTGCATTAGATTTTCTGCATTTTGGAGATCAAACGTAGGGGTGCAAACGAGCCGAGCGCGAGCTCGATTAACTTATGAGAGCTCGAGCTTGGCTCGTTGGTAGTTTCTCGAGCTCGGCTCGTTTATTATCTATTAATTAATATATTAAATACATATAATATAAATAATAGACTCGTTTAGGCTCGCGAGCTCAATAAGTGAAGCTCAGGCTCGGACTTTTTTACTAAACAAGCTTATTTTTAGGTTCAGACTCAGCTCGTAAACAAGTTTAAATAAGCTCGGCTCGGCTCGTTTACTTGACAACTTTAAATAAGGGGTAAATGTTATTAAATATTAATACAAACTAATATTACACTTAAGGTTTGACGAGCCTGACGAGCTTCACATGCCAAGCTCGAGTTCGGGCTTGATAAATAAACGAGCTTTATTTTAGGCTCAAGCTCGGCTCAGGCTCGGCTTGTTTCGAGCTTTTTCTCGAGCCGATCTCGAGCAGCTCGCAAGCCGCTTGGCTCATTTGCACCCCTAGATCAAAGTGTTATGAAAGGCCGGTTACGATCAACTTGTGTGATAACTCACTTGGTACCCGCTACACGAGTATGCACATGAGTTTGGTCTTCAGGGTAGAGCTTGGCCATGCCAAAATCAGCTATTTTGGGTACCCAATTTTCGTCTAACAAAATGTTACTAGCTTTTATATCCCTATGGATGATGCAATCGTGTGCATCCTCGTGAAGGTAAGACAAGCCTCGTGCTACACCACAAATGATGTCATATCTGCGTTTCCAATCCAATGTGTCACGTGTTCTAGATTCTACATCAACAAAACTATCACCGTTAAGTAAAGGGATAGAAATTTCACTCAAGAATTAATAAATCAAGATAAAGAAAGAGTGGTTACTGAAAAGAAGTTTGTCTAAGCTCTCGTTAGGTACATATTCATACACCAAGAGCTTCTCCGGAGCCACACAATATCCTAACAAGCTCACAACATTACGATGTTGTACACGCGCCAGTAATTTGGCTTCATTTACAAACTCCCTTTTCCCCTGATTCGAAGTGTGTGCCAACTTCTTCACAGCAATCTGCACCCCTCTGTCCAACGTCCCCTGCAACGACAAACACCCAACGTAAATTCTCTACAATAATATCAACTCACATTGTGTTTTCAACTAATCTTTTCTTGTTTTTTAAACTAGTTAGCATTTTGAACCATCAAGTTTGGTTTTTGAACAATCAACACACTAGCAAAAAAAAAAAAAAAAACACTGTATGTAGCAGAAAACAGCACAAAACAGACAAGGAACACAACATTTGACCAAAACATGTTTGACAAAAACACTGATTTCTTTATCAAAACATGCTTGACAAAAACAATGATTTCTTTATTCATTATTAATCTTTTGTCAACAAAATGCCAGTTCAATGTCTTTGAAAACGAATCAAACCTGACTAAAATCAAACAACTATCTAGGAACACATTTAAATTTACTTACTTTCCTTGCTGTTCAAAAAAATTAATAAACAAATAAATAAATAATTACAGAATTTGCCCCCAATTGTTCATTCTTCAACATCTACAAACACCCTCCTCAATCATCTACACCAAAACAACAAGAATTTCAAAGAAAAACAAACCTTAAAAACAGGGCCAAAACCCCCTTGACCAAGCTTATTATCAGGATGAAAATTTCTAGTTGCAGAAACTAGGGTTTCAAAGCTGAAAACTTTCTGATCGTAAGCAGTAATATTCCCCAACTCTTCTTCTTGACTTTCTGATCAACAATTCAAAAAACCCAACAAGAAAAACACAATCTTTAACCAAACAGAGCATCAAATCAAGAAACCCATGTGCAAAAACACATAAAAATGCAATCTTGAAACAAAAAAAAAGTGAATCTTTTTACCTTTTTTTGAACTTGAATGAAAGGGTTTAATGATGTTACGAAAGAAGTTAGATTTGCTCATGCTGTGGTGGTGTTAAGTTGAGGACTCCATTAACGACCAAAAAGTGAATAAAAAAAGAAGCTTGTGATTCTTTGAATCGAGGGGTGTTTTAAATTAATGTTTTTGTTGTTTAGAAATTTGGGGGGTTTTGTACTTTTATGGTCAACAAGGCGCGTTTACAAGTTACAACTAGACTAGATAAGACGTATTTATTTTTGTATTAATACTTTGGAAAAGTATTATCTTTGGTTTTTGTTAATTTTCTTTTACTAATTTGTCCAACACGTTTCTTTTCTTGCTTCTCAAGGAAGCTTTGGAGGTTTTATGTTGATTTTAGGGAGTATTTCAAGCTGATAGTAATCAATTTGTTCACTCACTTAAACTTTTATGGACGTAGAGGTGTTTAGGCCAAACAGTATTCAACCGTGTGAAATGATGTTTCCTTTTGAAAGGTTAAGGGTTTGAGTCCCGCGATGGACAATATAATGTAGAATTAGAAGTAAATTGTACCAAAGGGGCAGTGCTCTAGCGGTATGTGGATGACTTTCTCTAAGGGGAGGTCGTGGGTTGGAGTCTCGTTCGTGACGAAATGCAATGCACGAGCCAGTGGTTTTACCATAGTAAGTCTTCAGACGGTGGGTTCCTCCTGGAATTGGTGATGGCTTGGGTCACCAGCGCTATCTGTGATTGCAGACATGAATGGTTTTTTTCCTTCAACTTAACAACTATGAAAAATTTCAGAAAAAAGAGTGATTTTTTAGAGCTTATTACGTAGCTTAATAATTAATTATTTCTGTTTACCGAAATATTTAGAACTATCGTTTTCCAAGTATAGTCAAATTTGTTTTAGGTCACATAAACAGGTTAGGAACATTGAACCAATAAGATGAATTTTGAGCTTCCAGAGAAAAAAACATACATAGTAAAGTCACACCATGTGTGAATAAACTAAGGTACAAATTTCGTCCGTACTGTAGGAACCAATAATGCGAAGTGTTTTCTAATACCTTCTAATTCACTGGAATTTTGTTTTTATCTTTATATTGTTGGTTTTAATACAATTTTGCTAATAAGGTCAAGTGTATACGTAGGTGTTTTCATTTGCTTTTTTGTTATATTAACTTGACCACCCTTTCTATTAATATTTCTTATGTTACAAAAGTGCAAAATTAGAACCAACAAATTCAGACTTTTTATAGAAAACAAGGTCAAATAATACACAAAATGTAAAAAGAAAATAAAAATTATTAATTATAATTAAGATGATTTACAGACAACTAAAGTTGATTTACATATAATAAAAGTTATTTTGACAACGTTACAATCTTACTATAAGAACCATTCTAATTTATCTTTTTGTTATTAAAAATATTTCTTATATATGTAAATTAATTATTATAAATATATATATATATATATATATATATATATATATATATATATATATATATATATATATATATATATATATAGAAACGAGATCAAGAGAGAACGGTGAGAACTGATCCTGGCCCAACACGTGGCAGGGAGTGCTAATTGTTATGCCGGGGTACGATTGTTATTGTCCACTCCCCGCTAAACAATGGCGTTATGATTCATTTGCCCAAAAATAATTAAATATAAATGGCGTTTTCATCTTTATGAGTTTATGCTACTTTACATGGCGTTTTATTTAAAAAATGTATTTTTTTACGAATGGCGTTTATGTTTTAATGACATTTTCATCTTTATGCTTGTTTTTCATGGCGTTTTATTTAAAAAGTGTATTTTTTACGAATTGCGTTTATGTTTTAATGGAGTTTTATTGATTTCCTATAGATTTGGCGTTTTTATGTTTTCTACTTGTCTTAGTTAGTTAGTTTAGTTTTTTTAACCCCTTTTTTAATGTTGTTTATGTTTTAAATGGTTACTATTTGTTAATTATTATAATCATGACGTTTTCTTTGATTTGCCCAAATACGGTAGTAGATCACACAACCAAACATGTAGATGTAATAATGTAAAGAGTAAAACACGATAGTCAACATTAAAATACATGGCGTTTAGCTAATCTACATATTCTAACATTCTTTGTGCTATTCTCTCGTCTGCTTTGTCAAACAATTTACGTATTTTTTCTCCCCCTAAAGCCATGAATGTATTTAGGCAACTTGTCAGTGGTTTTATGTTTTCATTTTCGCTATGAAACAAGATTTTTCCAATGTATTTTACCCTTAGTTCATTTAGCTGTCTTTGTTGGAGTTGATTTGGGGCATCTTCTGTTGCCAAACCACTTCTCCAACGAGCTATATCCCCCATGTATGTTTCCATATGCCTCATTGCGAAAATCCCACAGTCGATGACGTTAGACTTTGTTCTACAATCCATCTTTTGTCTGACAACCTTCGCCTTGCTCATGATCTTATGCTTTGGGTGATTTTTAATACGCAAGTAGTTTGCAAAAGCTCCGTGCTGTAGTTTTCACATTTTTTTTTTGCATATATTAGTTTGGCGTTTTGTCAACATAGTTCCTATATTCAAAGTTTTTAAGATACTTACCAATTTTTCCACCCATCCTTCATACTTTTTTTTATGCTAACGTTATCCCCTACACCGCTGTTGTCCAATACATTAACTCTGTTGTGTTTCATGTTGAAACAGACAACATAGAAATGTCTTTCCCAGATTATTGGCACGAAGACCAGTTCATAATCCTTGATGGTTTTTTGTTTCTTTTCTCCTTTGAAACGCGTGTTTTTCAGAATAGTTTCCATGTTTATGTTGAATTCGTTGTTTCGTGCATCTTCTGTTGTCGTTTCCTGGTATGCCGGAGTATTCTGTAATATTGAGTACCACATAATTAAACAACAAAACAATGTCCTGTTATAATTTTATCAATTATATATAGCAAAAGAGTTACCAACAGTAATTCTGTGCAGAATAACCTTGAGGGTGATTCATGAGCCTTGTATCTTTCTTCATAGTTCAGGATATGTGCCCAACATAGAATAATTGAGACGTGTGCTTGAAATCATGGTTTCATATTCTCAAGTAAACGTTATGAATGGAAAGTTTGGCGTTTTATTTTTATTTTGAAGACTTGAGACTTAACTCTATCATAGGATACTAGCAGGGTGCCCGCGCGATGCGGCAGTAGCGACACTTTGCATTGTGGTACTCATTTCTGGTAGTTTTTCTTATTCATGCAATATTTATTATAACATCATTTTGGTGGATATGCGTCATAGGCGAAATCATTTGTTAGTCCGTTTCATTGTGGTATGTATGGTTCGGTTGTTTTGGTTCTTATCCTCAACCGAAGTCATCGGTTGGTCAATTTTATTAACCAATTGGTTTTCGGTTATCAGTTTTAATTATTTGGTTTGATTGACGGTTTTTTGTTCGATTCGTTTAATAGCCAAAACCATACTTTGGCTAATACTTCTATTTATAAATACATGAAATTTAGGTATAAATACATGAAGTAGAAGTATAAATACATAAAATGGATGTGTAAAATATATATATGAACTAAAGGTATAAAAGCTAGAAATATATGATAATATGAATGGTTCGGTTCGGTTTGGTTTGGTTAATTTTGGTTAAATAGGGATACAAAAAATCAATAACCGATTTTGGTTCATTCAGGTTTTCGTTAATTGGTTTTCAGCTAATTCATTTGTTGGTTGATTTTGTTCGGTGTCGTTTGTTTTCGATTCGGTTTTGGTTAATGATTCACTTATTGTTCACCTTAAACATTGTAATTACGTAACCTATCATTTTTTAAAGATTTATAGCGTAAAGACTTTTTAAATTTTAAAAGTTGTTTCCCACTTAATTTTTCCCCATCTTTTTTCGTAGAAAGTTTGTTATTATATCTATACCAACATATGGCGAAATATTTCTTTTAAAATGAGTCAAACCCATGCTAATAAATAGCATATATATCTAGTCAATTTTTGACCTTTTCACATTCGGGTAACAAAAAAAAAATATCTATACAAAATCGGAATATTTATTCTTAAGTCAGTCAAACTCATGCTAATAAATAGCATATATCTAGTCATTTTTACTTTGTCAAATAATATTTATACAAAACCGAAATATTCACGTAGGTTGTTAGAGTTTTATAATATAACTAATATTTAGTTATTGAATCTATACTATAATACATTTTATAGTTTCTAGTAATCAAATACAAACATGACACAATTATTCAATAACGGTAGAATCAATAAATTTAAATCTTAAAATGATTACATAAAGTTTATTGATTTACTTATTCTACTTCTTTGCAATGATCACTTGTACAATAAGGCATTATCTACTTGTACATTTTAATCCGCACGTCGATACTGAACAAGACAACTACCGAAACGTTGACAAAAATGTATAGGTCGTCATGCTATCTTTGTTTTTTTTAAACATTATAGTTAATAAGATATGACAAGAATACGTAAAAGAATTATAAGTTTGTTGTGGAGGGGGAAAATGTAATTAATTATCTATAATTTTGTTAAAATTTAGGGATTTAAGTGTAATAAGTTTAGGGGCTAAAAAATAAATAGTGTTTAAAAGACCAAATTACCCTCATTTTAGGGGTCTTTCATAAATAAAGGGTGATAAAAGTTCTTATTTTTTGGGTATCTTAAAATACCACTCACTCATGCATTATAATATAGTATAGATAACTTCAATTTGCAAACCTTAAAAAACACAAACTCGTCACCCTTTTTTTCCTTCAAAACGCCATGATGTAATAAATGACGAAAATGTAGGAAGCGTTCAAATATAAAATAAATAAACCAATTTTCTTTGAATTACAAGTCAGAAGTATAAAGGAAAGTAACCACGAGTACGAATTACAACTGAAATAAGCAAAAACGAGACAAAAATATAAAATAGAAAACCGTTTTTGGCCGGGTATTGTGTTAAACACGAATCCCTTAAATTAAATTTTGATTCTCTAAAGAGAACTCATTTGTTTTCAATGGTACACCAGCCCAACCAGTTGTTGTTGCCGAGGAAGACTTTAGACACGAAGAAGTACCTTGATAAAAAAACACAAAAAAGATCATATAGAGTTGGAATGTATAGCAAGCATTTCAAGTGTGTTTTGATACTAAGGTGTCCCTAGTATTTATAAAACCGAGTTGAAACATTTATGTCAAAAAACTAAACGAAAAAGAAATAACATTAAACGCCTTTAGTGCATTTTATTTTGTTTAAATGTTGTTGACCAGAAACAGTTTCATTTTCAGTGCTGAAACAACTATTACTCTAGAAGCATCGACAATACTGAGGTGAGGAGCATTGGAAGTGCTGAGTTCAGCACATCAATAGTTGCTATCGTTGAGTGGTAGTGCCGAAGGTCAGGTCCATTGTTGAACCCATCAGCACTAGCTACTTATGAGACTTGGTTCAGTGTTGTACCGCAAGGATGTCAGTAGGCGTCGCTGCCGACATCATCAGTTGTTCCTGCATTGACCAACTCGCCTAGACCCACACCCGACCATGAGCCATTGCCAGTTACGCCTAAGTCGTGCCACTCGAACCAACCTACAAAAATACAAAGACGGCTCTCAAGCGGCTCACAATGTGCAAAGTGCGTCATCGAATCATGACATTTGCCCACGCCACGCACGTGTGCGAGTGCGAGTTAAGGGTGTTTCGCACCCTTCGCGAAACTACTGGTGTATGGCTCCATGGAACAATAAGGTAAGAGTGATCACATATATAAGCCACTTCATTTTCATTTCCTCTTACGTGGGACAACTTCCCACATTTTCAACTTCTTTTTCACAACTTTAATTTAGGTGTGGTCCCTAACTTCGAGCATTAACATCTCATTTATCTCAAACCTGATTTGGACATGGTTTGACTCGTTGTCATGGGCGTACCCACCCTAAGCCAAGGGTGGGCGGACGCACCCCATGAAAAAATATTTTTTAGTGTTATTTTTCGCCGGAAATCCCGACCGCACCCCTTGGAATTTTTTACCAGCACCCCTTGAAAATATTCAACCGCCCCACTTAGGAAAAATAATAATTATTAACCACTTATTCACTTAATTATTTAATCCAATCAAAGCCCAATCTGCAATCAATTTTTATTAACACAAGCCCAAACCCAACTTAAAGAACTTTGAACTAAATAAAATAAACCAAACCCATCCCCCCAAAAAAACTCCCAACGACTTGACGCCACTGCTCACGACCTGGTGGCTTTTTTACAGGAAAAACCAAAATTCCGGTTGGACCGACCCATATTACGTCAGAATTCCAATATAGAACTAGTATGGTTTATTTATTTATTTATTTTGTTTTATGTGATGATTAGGAGAAAATATAGATGTGTAAGGGTTTAATCTTTTTATATATATTTTTTTTTTTTTTTTTTGTTGTTCTAGACCTGTAGTTAAATGATTTTGTTGTTTTATTTATAGATTTGTTTGTTTAAATAATTAATTACAAGTAATCAACATTTAATATTAGGGCTTGAATGTTTAAAAATATAACTGAAAGTTATGGGCTATGGTTGAACATGATTGTTTATTTTGTTTAAGTGTTTAGTGTTGTTTTATGAACTTATGGAGCAAATTATATGTGTTAGGAACAATGAGTAAGAACGTAA
Source organism: Helianthus tuberosus (assembly GCA_030545235.1). Lineage (NCBI taxonomy): Eukaryota > Viridiplantae > Streptophyta > Magnoliopsida > Asterales > Asteraceae > Helianthus > Helianthus tuberosus. The sequence continues at coordinate 157,784,915 of CM060418.1, read as the reverse complement.
TGAACTTATGGCGTTTTTAGTATCTTCAGATGATATTTTGGATATATTTAAAAAAAAAACCTGTAGGGCACAATTTTAAATAGATTTGTAATTTGTAATGACGTTTGACGTTTTTTTGATGATTTATAAATTTTAGTTTGATTTTCTTTTGTCTTACATGATCCGACCCGACTCGCTATGAACCGATATTTTTATACAGCTAGAGGCCTAAAATCTTTGAAAATACTCCGCACCCCAGGAAAAAATTTATGGGTCCGCCACTACTCGTTGTAAAACCATTACAACATAGATAACAAACACACAAAATAATCTTTATATTAACGAAGGTATAGTATAAATATATTTGTTTAATATTGTCATCATATCATCGAAACGAAAGTTGTTTTCCTTGAAGAGATCTTCAATAGGTCTTATGTATGCAAAATGTTGTTCCTCTTCATCACTCAAAGTGAAAAGTGTGACAACCCTCATAATTACATGTATCCGGACGATTTATTAATGTTAATTTAAGTGCTTGATGACTGTGCTGAATCACTTAACTGCTTTCTGATTACTGCGTCATGCTTACATGTGCTGGTAAACATACTAGTCTTGTACAGAAAATTGACTAAATAATCCTGTGTGCTTTCCCAAGTGTGGGGAATTAAAAATGTTACAAAAAGATATATATAGGACACTATATGGAATAACTTAGCACTTTAACGGAACGGTATGCAACCGAACAACCGGACATTACCCGAAACACTAAAATATTGCAAAAAGCATTGTTTTTATTTTTCTGAGCTAGTCTTGATTCCCGAACACTATAACACACTACATAGTACATGGTACACACTAAACACTAGGCTTAACACCTTAACCTTCCACTAAATCACCTCTTACCAAATAATTTACAAACTACCCCCCCCCCCCCTTATGGTGACCGTCCCCTAGGGACCCCACATCACAAGATTTACATAATCTTGTTATATCTTCCATAATATTGCCTTGGGATATGTTGTGATATTGTTTGTACTTGTGGGAACATTCAAACCAATGGGTATTAGAGATTTAAGACTATAAGAACTTGATCTTTATCACCAACACTCAACACCTCTCTCCCTCTCCATTACTCTCGGCCGAACTACTCTCCCCACACACCACCCATTTTCGATTCTTGTTCAAGTGTTCCAAGACTATCCCAAGGTGTATCAAGGTGAATCACGAAGTGTGGAGCTCACGGATTGTCAAGGACCTCTCTAGATTTCTTTTATCCACCCGTTTTCTCTAGTGTTTCTTCCCTAGCTTAAAAGCTAGTGGTAAGCTCCTTTGATCTTCATTTGCTTCATATTTATGGTGGTTAATAGTTAGATCATGATGAAAACTTAAGAACACTAAAAGATCATATGCAAAAGTCTTGAACTTAAAGCTAACTTAAAGATGAAATATTGTTAAAATGAAGAAGTAATGTTAAGTATGACGTTGTTTTGTTATGTAGTTGATTACTTGTTGCTTGCTTGATGAATATTAGTAACATGATGTTAAACATCATGGTGGAACTTGTTAAAGTAAGATTAAAAACTTAAATTAACAAGTTAGGAGGTGGTTAGTGATTTACATAAGAGAATCACCTCCATGTTTAAACATGAACTTGATAACAAGATGATTTCTTGAAAAAATAGTAAACAAAGTAAGTTGGTGATCGTATGGATCCGAGTTTTACAAATGGCTTTTCTAAATAAACCAAGTTTAAAAGGGTGATTTTTAGAAGAACATGGTTTTATTAAACCTACACTATTTTTAAATAACAACATAAGTGTAGAAATACTTTTAACACAAGAAGAGGTTATAAGTAAATATTTTTTGCAAAATATGTTCATAAGTTGTGAACATCTAAAAATCCCGCGAATGAGATCTTAAATAAAGTAGACACACTTTGGAGGGTAACTAAACCCACTAAACGCAATACCAAGTTACTACGCGTTTTTTATGAAAAACCAAGTTCATGTTGTTATGTAAAAGTGCATTGTTTTTGCACTTGACTAGTGTAATGTTGTTTGGTAACTTGTTGTTGATCGATTGGATAATTTCCGAAAAGAAAATGATATGCTGATAAGCATGGATACCTCCATTTACAAAGGAAACTCTGGCGAAATTTTCTAAAAATTCCAACACTTAGAAAATATTTTCTAAAACAAGTGTTACAAATATATTTTTAGCTTTGTTTTCAAAATAAACTTCGCCAAAGGTTTTGTTACAAATTACAAAGTATCGGAGGTTGACTTTTACGAGTAAAATGGATAAATATATATATAGAATATATATTTTATATTAGAACACTTGCGTGGATACTTGTTTATTTTGTGAGATAGTTATATTATTTTAGGGTAAAATAATGTAACTTAACAATATAACTTGACATTTGAATTGTGTGGTATGTGATAGAAGTAATGAGTAAAATAAACCGTACGTAGGATACGTGTTATGCATGAGAAACTGATTGTTATCCGTAACTTATTAGGACGTGCTTGATTTCTGATTATTAGAGTAACTAATCTAACCGAGCAAACCAAGGTGAGTTCACACACTTTCTAAGGCATGGGATTCCCGGTGGTTTGGGAATGGGTTAAAGAACTAAAACGGAACCTACATATCCTCCTTGGGTAGGATATGTACCGCCATCCTCCATAGGTAGGATGCCAATATTAATCCTGCGTATTCTCCTTGGGTAGAATACGTACGTTCGTCCTCCTTGGGTAGGACAACAACCTTAAAACTTACTAGACAAAACTCTATCATTAAGTCCCTCATTTTATATCGACTTAATCGCCGAGGCCAATGGCGAGCGGGTCATTAGTTAATAGCGCTATTAGGTTTAACAAACCTCACACTGTACCGTTCGGACGGGCGTGTACTAATGGACTATGGCAAACTGTCAATGATGATAGAACATTGACGTAGGGCACAACTATTGTTCGTCAGTTGTCGATATCATACGGTCTAGTGGTTCACATGGGGAAGCCCCCACTAATTATGGATATGGTTTGGGTAATAAAGAAGAAACTGGTTAATCATACTTTCAACTATGGGGTAACCCCCATGGCAATTAAGCCAACGAAAGACACACCATGTTTTCGGAAACAACTTAAAACTAAACAACCAATCGTGAACTCACTCAACTTTGTTGTTGACTCGTTGTTACATGCCTTACAGGTCGTTAGATGCTTATGGAGCTTGCACGAGGAGGTGGTCGTTGTGGAATATGGGTTGTTATGTCCCGTGCTAAACATTTAATCCTTATGAACTTATTAAACCTACGTTTTGGACTTTAAACTTATTAACTATGAACTTATATTTTGGTTCTGCGTTTGATGCTTCCGCTGTTTAAATTGAACTTGGTTAACTAGCTTTTGGTCACCAATTGTATTGTGGTTGGTTTCATTTACTTAAATTCGTTGTTCAATATGATTGGTGGCTCGATCCTGGTCATGTCACTCCCCCAAGCGGTGATACTCCGCATGGTGGATTTTGGGGGTGTGACAGATTGGTATCAGAGCCATTGGTTATAGTGAACTTGGTTTTAAAAAGGGAAAAGTTTTTTTATAAAACCAGACTATAACCTGTACAGTGCTCAACGATCCACAACGACGCTTCGCTCCACGTGCAAGACTCAACATCCAAGGTGATATGGTTTATGTTTATATTACCTACTTGTTAAGTTACATGGTACATTGTTCATGGTATGCATTAGTTAATGTGATAACTGTTATTTGAACCTTGTGTGCTTACTCTCTTCTGTCACTCCACACTTACGCGCTTTACGACACCTTTCTTACGTGTGTTCCTTCGATGTGAAGATCATGAGTGGACGTCTCGACATGACCCAGGGTCAGCTGACGACCTTGATTAACGAACGGATTGCTGAAGTCTTAGCAACCCAATCAGGGAGTCAACCCATGCACACCCAATCACGCATAGGCACTTTCAAGGCGTTCTTGGAATGCAAACCTCCCACTTTCGACGGCACTGGAGGAGCAATCGACCTTCTATACTGGATCCGAAGAATCGAATATACATTCGAAGAAAGTGAAAGCCCTGCCAGCAATCGAGTAAAGTACGCTACTGGCATGTTGCAGGGGAAAGCGTATTCTTGGTGGAATGCACAAGTTCAGATGCTCGGATTGGCAGACGCGAATGCCACCCTCTGGAGCAACTTCAAGGATTGGATTAAGGAAGAATTCTGCCACCTGGACGACATTCTGGAACTTGAAATAGAGTATTATGGTTTGAAGATGGAAGGATCAGAGATTGAGGCGTACACAAAGAGGTCCAACGACTTGGCTGCCTTATGTCCTAACATGTCACAGCCCATATCTAGACGAATCAAGCTATACCTCAGAGGCTTAGTCCCGGAAATCCAAGGGTCTGTAATTGCGGCCAACCTTCCCACAATCCAGCAAGTCGTTCGTTTGGCGCACCAACTCACCGATCAGGCGGTGGAAGATGGCAAGTTGCCCAAGCGTAACTCTTCCAATGCAAATGCTTTTATTAGTAACTAGTATATTTGGGGTGATCACCAAGGTGAGGGTCCTAACTCTATACGACAGGACCCGCACAGGAAACTAGTACAGCAGGGGCCGAACTACCAAAATCAGGGGAGATACCTAGGGAATAAACCGAGATGCCGCAAGTGCCAACGGCACCACAGCGGGTCATGTGCGGGATCGTGTTGCCAGTGGTGCAAAAAGATGGGATATATGGCTAGAGACTGCAGGAGCCCATATCCTGCAAACCGGAACCAGCAACAGCAGGGTAGCAAGAATGGGTGTTTTCGATGTGGTGCTGAAAACCACTTCAAGAGGAACTGTCCACAGATGAGGTAGAATCGTGACAACAGCGGCAACCAGGGCAACGAGAACAATAACGGAGACAATAAGGATAACCGCAGGACTGGTGAGCATGAGTTCCTGAATATACAAGAGGAAGAAAGAAACAACCCCAACGTTGTGGCGGGTAAGTTCCTACCAGACAATTTCTTTGTTTCTATTTTAGTTGATTCGGATGCCGATGTTAGATATGTGTTCCTAAGAGTTAGTCAGGTGCTTAAGCGTACCCCATTACCCTTAAAACACCAAACATGTTATAGAACTAACTAACGGTAAAAGTCTTGAAACCACACACATAGTTAAGGGCTGTAACCTCGTCTTAGCTGGTCAGACCTTCTCTATCGATCTCATCCCTATCGTTCTGGGTAGTTTCGACGTTGTTATTGGGGTGGGTTGGTTATCTCATCAGCAAGCGGAAATTCTTTGCAATGAGAAGATCGTCCGTATTCCTCATTCCGATAAAGAACCTCTCATGATTCATGGCGACAAGAGTGGTGCTGTTGTGGGCATCATCTCTTTCCTCAAGGCCCAGAAGTGTTTGCGAAGGGGCCACACTACTATTCTAGTCCTCGTTTCTGATACATGCTCGGAAGAAAGGAAGATAGAAGACATTCCTATTGTACGTAACTCCCCTGAGGTATTTCCTGAGGAATTACCTGGTCTTCCGCCTCATCGACAAGACGAGTTTCAAATCGAGCTAGCTCCTGGAGCAGCGCCCATAGCTCAAGCACCTTATCGTCTAGCCCCATCAGAACTTGAAGAACTGACCACGCAACTACAAGAACTCTTGGAAAAAGGGTTTTATATGTCCTAGCTCTTCGCCTTGGGGAGCCCCAGTGTTATTCGTAAAGAAGAAAGACGGTACCTTCAGAATATGTACTGATTAACGCGAACTCAACAAAGTGACCGTGAAGAATCGTTATCCTCTTCCACGCATTGATGACTTGTTCGACCAGTTGCAAGGGTCGAGTTATTACTCTAAGATTGATTTGAGATCGGGATACCATCAGCTGAGAGTCCGAGAGGAGGACGTCTCCAAAACAGCATTCAGAACTCGTTACGGCCATTACGAGTTTCTGGTTATGCCTTTCGGATTGATGAAGGCACCTGCGGTCTTCATGGATCTCATGAACAGAGTGTGCAAACCTTACCTGGATAAATTTGTCATAGTATTCATCGACGATATCCTGATCTATTCAAAGAGTCAGTAAGAACACCAACGACACCTGAGACTTATTCGGGAACTTCTTCGAGCAGAACAACTGTATGCCAAGTTTTCGAAATGCGACTTTTGGCTTCGTGAAGTACATTTCCTAGGCCATGTGGTAAACACGGATGGGATTCATGTGGATCCATCCAAGGTTGACTCGATCAAGAACTGGCCTGCACCTCATACACCAACAGAAATCCGCCAATTCTTGGGATTGGCAGGATATTACAGAAGGTTTATGAACGATTTCTCAAAGATTGCGCAACCTCTCACTTCACTAACTCAGAAGGGTGTCACCTATCGTTGGGGTGATGCACAGGAATCTGCGTTTCAGCACTTAAAAGATAGACTTTGTAGCGCGCCTATCCTCTCATTGCCGGAAGGCACAGATGATTTTGTGGTTTACTGCGACACTTCCATCCAAGGACTTGGTTGCGTGTTGATGCAACGTGACAAGGTCATTGCCTACGCATCGCGCCAACTTAAGGTTCACGAAAGGAACTACACTACACACGACTTGGAATTGGGAGCAGTTGTTTTCGCACTTAAGATATGGAGACATTACCTGTACGGTACCAAGTGCACCATTTACACCGATCACAGGAGTCTCGAGCATATCTTCAAGCAAAAGGAGTTAAACATGCGACAACGTCGATGGGTCGAGCTCTTGAACGATTACGAATGTGCGATCAAGTATCATCCGGGCAAAGCCAATGTGGTGGTCGACGCCCTCAGTCGAAAGGATACTATACCTAAACGAGTACGTGCGTTACAGCTTACCATTCACTCTAACCTTCCCGCTCAAATTCGTGATGCTCAGGTTGAAGCACTGAAAGCATAAAACATCAGGGCTGAGTCCCTGCGAGGATCAAGGAAACGGTTAGAACAAAAGGAAGACGGCACCTACTATGTTAACGGTCGCATCTGGGTTCCACTTTATGGAAACTTACGCGAGCTTGTGATGGATGAAGCACATAAGTCTTGTTATTCAGTACACCCTGGTTCGGATAAGATGTACCACGACCCAAAGACTACATACTGGTGGCCTAGCATGAAAGCCCACATAGCAACCTACGTTAGCAAATGTTTGACTTGCGCGAGAGTCAAGATTGAATACCAGAAACCATCAGGCCTACTTCAACAACCAGAGATACCTAAATGGAAATGGGAGCAAATTTCCATGGATTTCGTCACTGGTCTGCCTAGATCTCAACGCGGAAATGATACAATTTGGGTAATCGTGGATCGACTGACCAAGTCTGCACATTTTCTGGCTATCAAGGAAATGGATAAGTTTTCTACTCTAGCAGACATCTACCTAAAGGAAGTGGTATCAAGGCATGGAGTGCCAACCTCCATCATTTCTGATCGTGACTCACGTTTCACGTCCGAATTGTGGCAAGCTATGCACAAGTCCTTTGGTTCTCGATTAGACATGAGTACGGCATACCATCCACAGACGGATGGGCAATCTGAACGCACCATCCAAACTCTTGAAGACATGCTCAGGGCATGTGTAATCGATTTTGGCAATGGCTGGGAAAAACACCTCCCGTTAGTGGAGTTTTTGTATAACAACAGTTACCACACCAGTATCCAAGCCGCTCCGTTCGAGGCATTGTACGGACGGAAGTTCCGATCACCTCTTTGTTGGGCAGAGGTTGGCGACAGTCAAATCACTGGCCCAGAACTTGTAGTAGATACAACCGAAAGAATTGCTCAGATATGACAGCGAATGGCGGCAGCTCCTGACCGTCAGAAAAGCTATGCTGATAAGCGCAGGAAACCACTCGAGTTCCAGGTTGGGGATCGAGTGCTACTCAAAGTTTCACCTTGGAAAAGTGTAGTTCGTTTCGGCAAACGAGGCAAACTCAATCCGCGTTATGTCGGACCGTTCGAAATTGTTGAGAAAATTGGCAAATTCGCTTACAAGTTGAATCTACCGGCAGAACTCAGCGGAGTTCACAATGTTTTCCATGTGTCGAATCTGAAGAAGTGTCTGTCAGATGAGACCCTCATAGTTCCTCTCAAGGAACTCACTATCGACGACCAACTGCGATTCGTCGAGCAACCAGTAGAGATTACTGATCGAGATGTCAAGGTTCTCAAGCGTACCAGAATACCTCTTGTTCGAGTTCGTTGGAATTCCCGTCGTGGCCCAGAGTATACCTGGGAACGAGAAGACCAAATGAAACTCAAGTATCCCCAGTTGTTTGAGAAAAGTGCAACCACTACTGAGACTGAAGCTACTGCAGAATTTCGGGACGAAATTCCAAACCAACGGGGGGATGATGTGACACCCCAGGAAAACCAGGAAACCAACGTAACTTAACTAGCTTCCTCAATACCCACGTGCTAAATTTCGGGATGAAATTCTCTTAACAGGGGGAGAATGTGACAACCCTCATAATTACATGTATCCGTACGATTTATTAATGTTCATTTAAGTGCTTGATGACTGTGTTGAATCACTTAACTGTTTTCTGATTACTGCGTCATGCTTACATGTGCTGGTAAACATACTAGTCTTGTACAGAAAATTGACTAAATAATCCTGTGTGCTTTCCCAAGTGTGGGGAATTAAAAATGTTACAAAAAGATATATATAGGACACTATATGGAATAACTTAGCACTTTAACGGAACGGTATGCAACCGAACAACCGGACATTACCCGAAACACTAAAATATTGCAAAAAACATTGTTTTTATTTTTCTGAGCTAGGCTTGATTCCCGAACACTATAACACACTACATAGTACATGGTACACACTAAACACTAGGCTTAACACCTTAACCTTCCACTAAATCACCTCTTACCAAATAATTTACAAACTACCCCCCCCCCCTTATGGTGACCGTCCCCTAGGGACCCCACATCACAAGATTTACATAATCTTGTTATATCTTCCATAATATTGCCTTGGGATATGTTGTGATATTGTTTGTACTTGTGGGAACATTCAAACCAATGGGTATTAGAGATTTAAGACTATAAGAACTTGATCTTTATCACCAACACTCAACACCTCTCCCCCTCTCCATTACTCTCGGCCGAACTACTCTCCCCACACACCACCCATTTTTGATTCTTGTTCAAGTGTTCCAAGACTATCCCAAGGTGTATCAAGGTGAATCAGGAAGTGTGGAGCTCACGGATTGTCAAGGACCTCTCTAGATTTCTTTTATCCACCCGTTTTCTCTAGTGTTTCTTCCCTAGCTTAAAAGCTAGTGGTAAGCTCCTTTGATCTTCATTTGCTTCATATTTATGGTGGTTAATAGTTAGATCATGATGAAAACTTAAGAACACTAAAAGATCATATGCAAAAGTCTTGAACTTAAAGCTAACTTAAAGATGAAATATTGTTAAAATGAAGAAGTAATGTTAAGTATGATGTTGTTTTGTTATGTAGTTGATTACTTGTTGCTTGCTTGATGATTATTAGTAACATGATGTTAAACATCATGGTGGAACTTGTTAAAGTAAGATTAAAAACTTAAATTAACAAGTTAGGAGGTGGTTAGTGATTTACATAAGAGAATCACCTCCATGTTTAAACATGAACTTGATAACAAGATGATTTCTTGAAAAATTAGTAAACAAAGTAAGTTGGTGATCGTATGGATCCGAGGTTTACAAATGGCTTTTCTAAATAAACCAAGTTTAAAAGGGTGATTTTTAGAAGAACATGGTTTTATTAAACCTACACTATTTTTAAATAACAACATAAGTGTAGAAATACTTTTAACACAAGAAGAGGTTATAAGTAAATATTTTTGCAAAATATGTTCATAAGTTGTGAACATCTAAAAATCCCGAGAATGAGATCTTAAATAAAGTAGACACACTTTGGAGGGTAACTAAACCCACTAAACGCAATACCAAGTTACTACGCGTTTTTATGAAAAACCAAGTTCATGTTGTTATGTAAAAGTGCATTGTTTTTGCACTTGACTAGTGTAATGTTGTTTGGTAACTTGTTGTTGATCGATTGAATAATTTCCGAAAAGAAAATGATATGCTGATAAGCATGGATACCTCCATTTACAAAGGAAACTCTAGCGAAATTTTCTAAAAATTCCAACACTTAGAAAATATTTTCTAAAACAAGTGTTACAAATATATTTTTAGCTTTGTTTTCAAAATAAACTTCGCCAAAGGTTTTGTTACAAAATACAAAGTATCGGAGGTTGACTTTTACGAGTAAAATGGATAAATATATATATAGAATATATATTTTATATTAGAACACTTGTGTGGATACTTGTTTATTTTGTGAGATAGTTATATTATTTTAGGGTAAAATAATGTAACTTAACAATATAACTTGACATTTGAATTGTGTGGTATGTGATAGAAGTAATGAGTAAAATAAACCGTACGTAGGATACGTGTTATACATGAGAAACTGATTGTTATCCGTAACTTATTAGGACGTGCTTGATTTCTAATTATTAGAGTAACTAATCTAACCGAGCAAACCAAGGTGAGTTCACACACTTTCTAAGGCATGGGATTCCCGGTGGTTTGGGAATGGGTTAAAGAACTAAAATGGAACCTACATATCCTCCTTGGGTAGGATATGTACCGCCATCCTCCATAGGTAGGATGCCAATATTAATCCTGCGTATTCTCCTTGGGTAGAATACGTACGTTCGTCCTCCTTGGGTAGGACAACAACCTTAAAACTTACTAGACAAAATTCTATCATTAAGTCCCTCATTTTATATCGACTTAATCGCCGAGGCCAATGGTGAGTGGGTCATTAGTTAATAGCGCTATTAGGTTTAACAAACCTCACACCGTGCCATTCGGACGGGCGTGTACTAATGGACTATGGCAAACTGTCAATGATGATAGAACATTGAAAAAGGGCACAACTATTGTTCGTCAGTTGTCGATATCATACGGTCTAGTGGTTCACATGGGGAAGCCCCCACTAATTATGGATATGGTTTGGGTAATAAAGAAGGAACTGGTTAATCATACTTTCAACTATGGGGTAACCCCCACGGCAATTAAGCCAACGAAAGACAAACCATGTTTTCGAAAACAACTTAAAACTAAACAACCAATCGTGAACTCACTCAACTTTGTTGTTGACTCGTTGTTACATGCCTTACAGGTCGTTAGATGCTTATGGAGCTTGCACGAGGAGGTGGTCATTGTGGAATATGGGTTGTTATGTCCCGTGCTAAACATTTAATCCTTATGAACTTATTAAACCTACGCTTTGGACTTTAAACTTATTAACTATGAACTTATATTTTGGTTCTGCGTTTGATACTTCCGCTGTTTAAATTGAACTTGGTTAACTAGCTTTTGGTCACCAATTGTATTGTGGTTGGTTTCATTTACTTAAATTCGTTGTTCAATATGATTGGTGGCTCGATCCTGGTTATGTCACGCCCCCAAGCGGTGATACTCCGCATGATGGATTTTGAGGGTGTGACAAAAAGCTTCTCGGTGCTGTTTGTTTTTTTGGCCAGAAGCACTTCTGGCCACTTATGTCTGCGTCGCGCAGACACACGCAGACCTTTGGGTCCTGCAGCTTGTTTGTTTTCCAGAAGCACTTCTCATCTTTTACCTCTTCACCACCTCTTCCCCACGCAGACATAAGCCCACCTTTTCTCCCCTTTTTTCACCTCTTCTCTCTTTCTTCTTCAACTTAAAAACCCTAATCTTACCCCCACCTCCATATCCTCTACAAACACACACCACAGTCGATCTCTCTCTCCCTCACACATGGTCACCGGAATCCGGGGACGGTGCCGGTCGGCTACACCCCTCTTTACCCTCACGATTGTAACATTCCCAAAATTTTTAAATTCAAAATAAAGTTATGGGTAAATTGACCAATAGAAATATATTTTGGCGAACGTAGGAACCGTTTAATAATTATAATAATAAAAATACGTTATAATTAACCTTACTCCGTTTTTAATGAAACTTAGGCCAAAATATAGATAAAAATATTCTCGTTCTAATGGCATATTCATTATTTTATAAAACGTCATATTTTAGAAGTTATAAACGCCTAATAAGAGAAGCAGTTAAATTAATTATAATATATATATATATATATTAAATAAATTAATAATACAATAATAATTCAAAAGCCAAATTGAAATGCATGCATTTGTAAAGTACCATACCTCCACGTCAAAAGAAAATTTAAGAATTTTAATGAAGAGGATACGTGTCACACCCCAACCGATGGCGGAAACATCGGGATGAGACGAAGTGTGTAGATTGCAAGAGACTTCATAACGCTATTTTGTGTCCAGTATTTAATAATTACCCTTTCCGTTGCTTAAATCAGATAGTACAAATTTCGAATCACAACACGTATAAAAGAAATATAATTTCGTTTCATTTCATAACAGTTTAATACAATGGTTTTGGAACTAATTACATGTATGAAAATAAAGTACAGTACAACAAGTATTAAAATCTAAATGCGATTCTAGGCAATCCTACTTGATTCCTTGCATCATCCAAATCCTGCAATACATGTTAAAGCATAGATCAATACAAATGGTATTGGCGAGCATACAAGTTTGAGTATAAGTGTAAAAATGTTTTAAATAGTTTTTTTTTCTTGGCAATAACTAAGTTAAGCAAATAAATTTAAACACGTATGATTGCAAGTATAACACGTATGTTTGCAAGTATAACACGTATGAGCATATATAGAGATTATTTGTATAAAATTCTAGCATTTGTGTGTATTTGATTCAAAGTACATGTATTGCATCCCAAAGGTAATAAAGCGTAAAAAGGGATCGAATATGCTCACATTGGTTGCGTTGCGATTTATTGTAAGAACGTACGAGTAAAGATTTGAAGTCCAAAAGAACGAGCAGGATGGTTATCCTAGAATTAAAATGGCACATAACGATCTAGTTAATAACTATACGTTAAATAGAATTCCTAATATTATTGTTTTCACACTTTAGTTATCTAGAATATATAATTCATTATAAGTTATGATAAAAAGAAATAAAAAAATATATAATCTATTTTATTAATAACTTATGATAAAAATAAAAAGGATTAAAATTACTATTACTTGATTTTGGTTTAAGTAAATCTAAACCTGTAGGTTATAATATAAAAGAAACGAAAATAATTTACTTTTAGTAAGTTCCATTTAAAATACTGTTTCGTTTTAATTATATAATCATTCAAATAAAATGTTGAAACCACTTATGCATTAGTTAACTATTATTAGGAATTTATGAATAAATAATATATATAAAAATATATATATATATTCTTTTGAAAATGAGCTCCAATAAAACACACTAAAGATTTATGGATATAGAAATGAGTCTCATTAAAATAAGTTATATTGTATCGAATTATGGATGTCCATACACAACACTCAACCATAAATTTTGACAGAGACTCATCGTCATCTTCTTCCCTTTTAAAAAGGAAAACTGTGGTGTATTAACTTCAAACATTTGGCAGTTCATATTTCTTTTATAAGCAACATACAATCGAACAACTGACTAATGTTGAAACCGACCGGAGACCGAACCGAAAAACAAACTTAAAACCTTACCTGAATCGAGAGAGCAACCGAAACGAATCCGTATGCAAACCGAGTCCACTGGTGTGACTCGAGCTGAAACTACCCGAGACAATAATCGGCCATCGAATCTGACCCGAACACCTTGAATCTAGTCGCACTGGTGTTGGACGCCATGAGCCGAGATTCAAAACTGAACCGAATCTGACCCGAGCCGAAACAAAATCAGAATATGAAGCTCGAACCACCCTCGACCCGAATCTGAACGGTACGCGACCCGGGCTGAACCAACACCCGAGCCGTCTTCAACATCATCACCATCTTCGACACAGAAGCCAACAACAACACAAATCAACTCATCAACTTCCTCAATATCAGAAAAGAAAAAGGAAAGAAACAAACGAAAGGGAAAAACGGTGAGGGAAAGGTTTACCGAAAGTGGATTCGTCGGAGTACACAACGTATGCCGCCGCCGCAGCGGTTGTTGTCGTCATCGGTTAATCACCGGGGGGGGGGGGGGTGTCGCAGGTGTTGGCTGTGGTGTCGGAGAAACTCGTCGGAGACACAAGCTGCTCGGCAGCCGGCTGGTTTTTCTGGTCGCCGATCCTTCAAGAGAGGAGACAGGGTGTTTGTTTATGTTAAGTCTGAGATTTGGGGGAATAGGGTGGTTTATGGGTGTGTGTGAGGTATGAGAGGATAAAGTGAAAGAGATAAAGAATTTGAGAGGGAAGGTAGATGGTGAGTGGCTGATATGTTTAAGGTTAGGGTTTCAAAATGAATTAGTTTAAGCTATCATTATAAACATATAGTTAGGGTTATTCCCTTAATGGGCTTAGGCCCAAGGCCCACAAACCCAATCCCTTGTTTTAAGTGGCCGCTCGTTCCTACGAACCCGTTTTCGCAACCGTTCTTCAAAAAAATCGTATAATATAATATTAGGTCCGTAAGTATGTAAAATAATGCCGGTTATAAATGTTGGACACGTTCGTTCGTTGGTTGCGTAAAAAGCGCGTAAAATGCCGCGTTGGTCGCTTTAATCCATTTTTGGATCCGGTTTATACTGTGATTCCAAAATAGAAGAAAAAAATAGAAAGACGAACACGTATTTTCTAAAAAAAGGAAAAGCGGAAAATACGAGGCGTTACAGTCTCCCATCCTTTAGAAAATTTCGTCCCGAAATTTATTCAAGAGGAAGACTTTAGAAAATTTGCATTTCGTAGTACGGGTGGGTATAGACGAGGAATGGGTTGGTGAATGATTAAAGTTTGTATATAATTATAGCAGGGAAACACCGAATTCCTCATGGCCCGTTTTCACGAAAGTTTGGTAATATGGTAGGAACACTTATATATAGGAAGTACCATCGGCGTATCCACCATGTTCATACTATATTACGTTTGTTTCGCTAATCGATGCCATGTTACGTCCCATGTCACAAACAGGGTTTATTAACGTATTATGAGTGAGAATGATAGCGTATAGTAATTTAAGTATGTAAGCATGATTGTGTTTAAGTATGAGAGGGTTTATAAGTATTTGTTTGATTAAAGTCTTTGAATAGTCCACATGAGATATTTAGTAAACTTGATTAACGCATTACTGGCATGTGATCTCACTGGTCAAACCATCGTGTCCGCAAGTATGAATGAATGACTTAACATGATCGCAAGTCCATGCGGCGGGCGTTACTCCTATAGCGCTACACAAGCGCTATATATGTTAAGGTGAGGCTTCTTCCGAAGTTAATGACAAAATTGTCAACCCAACGTTTAACGCAAGCGTCATCTAATCATAGCACATGTCATCATTTCGTTGCTATGAAAAGATCCGTAAAAGTTCAACTTAACATGACCCCAAATCCATGAGGCGGTGCGCTACTCCTATAGTGCTTCACAAGCACTATATATGTTAAGGTGAGGCTCGAACAAATTGTCACGGCCCCCGACCCGGTTTGACCCGTTTCAGGAGCCGCGGGACAGAAATCCTGTGGTATTTATTTAACAGCGGAAGTTTTCACCAGGACCTTTTAAAAACTAAAATTTCCCGATTATTTTATTTCACAACTCAGGATAAAACCCGGTAATTTACAATCTTTGAGATTTCACAAGGAAATCTTTTTATTTTACAAAACCTATTTCTTTATTTTATATTGAGCCACTTCCTTAAGCTGGTAGTGCTTTTCGGCACTTTTCCTGGATCACAACAAATCACCTGAAACATGTTTGAAAAAGGTTTTGTCAGCGGGAAATACTGAGTGAATCATTCTTGTTACTAAAATGACACGTTTGTTATAATTTACAGTATTAAGGAAGATTACAATGTTTCAGATATCAACCAACTACCCACAGTATTTGTCATCGACTCGTTTCGTGACTGTGGTCATATTACTATTGAGTCCGTTCACCCAATAATAACGAGTATCATTAATTAGGTTCGCCCACCTAAAGTGATAAAAACAGTAATGTGCACAATACCCCACATACCGGCTGTAATTTGGTGTTTATATAAACTTAATCCCTGTAATTATAACTTTGAAAACATTTAAGAATTTATAAAGCATTTTGATAAAAAGAGAATGACTCACTTTGCAGATTTAATTTGAGCAGAGCCTAGCCTACTGATTAGCCTTTTAACCTAAATTAATAGCAAGCACACAATTTGGTTAGTAACTTAATACAGCATTTACGATAACTCACGAGATTAAAACCTTCACAACGAATGACAAAGTGCCATACTTAAACATCCATTGATTTAACGATGAATGACAAAGCATAAACCCTAATGTGGGCAGCACTTAAACATCCATTGGATAGTTTAATCGATCGGACATTGAATCGTATAAGCGATCGAGTTATTACCCTGAATTGCGGCAGCACTTCGTGAATCGTGTGTGTGTGTTTTGGACTGTTTTCACTATAACTTTGTGTACGAAATGAATTTAAACGTCAAATCAACGCAGAAGTTCCAGTCCCACAGCCTACTATTTATAGCTGGAAAATCGTCCCCCTCGCGCCACGCGAGGGGTCCTCTTGTTCCTGTCGCGTGGCGCGACAGGTCACTTCTAGGGTAGAGTAGGCTCGTGTCTTTTATAGCTTTGGTGAGTCAGATTTCGACGTAATTCAATTCCTACAGCAAACTGTAAGGATATTACCAATTAGGGTTTACCGGGGTTTTAGGGGCCCTGTTCCTGATTCCGATTGTTCTGAAAATTTTAGGGTTTGTTCAGAATCACTTGGGTTTCTCAATTAGGGTTTCCTTTTGGACAATTAAAATAATAATTAGGACTTTTTAATGAGAGTTGTTACATTCTCCCCACCTTAATAAAAATCTCGTCCTCGAGATTTATTGGAATAAGTGAGGATACTTTCGCTTCATTTCTGATTCCAGCTCCCAAGTGTATTCAGCTCCTCTCTTTGAATCCCACTTGACTTTAACCAGAACTAGTCGCTTGTGCTTGAGAAATTTCACCTTCCGATCTTCTATCTGAAGAGGTTTCTCAACAAATTTTAACTTTTCGTTTACCTCTATGTCTTGGAGAGGTACTACCAAAGATTCGTCTGCTAGACATTTCTTGAGATTGGAGACATGAAATACATCATGTACTCCAGCTAGTTCTTCGGGTAGTTGTAAACGATAAGCAACTGGTCCTATACGTTGAATCACCGAAAATGGTCCTACGTACCTTGGACTTAGTTTTCCTTTCTTTCCGAATCTAACAACTCCTTTCCAAGGAGAAACTTTCAACAATACTCTGTCTCCAACTTGAAATTCTAATGGCTTGCATCTATTGTCTGCATAACTCTTCTGACGATCTCGAGCCGTCTTCAGCCTTTCCTTGATTTGAGTAATCTTGTCAGTCGTTTCTTGCACTATCTCCGGACCTAACAATTGACTTTCTCCTATTTTTGCCCAACAAACCGGAGTTCTGCACTTTCTTCCATACAATGCTTCGAATGGGGCAGTTTCAATACTTGAATGATAACTATTGTTATAGGAGAATTCTATTAAAGGTAAGTGATCATCCCAATTTCCACCAAAATCTATTACACATGCTCGGAGCATGTCTTCTAGAGTTTGGATTGTTCTTTCACTTTGCCCGTCTGTTTGTGGATGATATGCAGTACTTAGGTTTAGTCGAGTTCCCATAGCTTCTTGAAAACTTTTCCAGAAATGAGAAGTGAAACGACTATCTCTATCTGATACAATGGAGAGTGGAACTCCATGTAGAGATACGACTTCATCTACATACAACTTTGCCAGTCTTTCCATGCTAAAGGTTTCTTTCATAGGTAGAAAGTGAGCAGATTTGGTTAATCGATCCACAATCACCCAAATCGCGTCATTACCTTTTCTGGTTTTGGGTAACTTAGTAACAAAATCCATTGTTATGAGTTCCCATTTCCATACAGGCATTTCTAATTGTTGTAGTAGACCTGAAGGTTTCTGGTGTTCTGCCTTAACTTGTGAACAAGTAAGACACTTAGAAACATATCTAGCTATGTCCTTTTTCATGCCTATCCACCAGAAATTCTTTCTTAAATCTTGGTACATTTTATTGTTTCCAGGGTGTATGGTATACCTAGATTTATGAGCTTCTTCTAAAATCTTATCTCTTAATTCTCCCTGCTTTGGTACCCAAATTCTTTTCTTATGGAATCTCCAAATTCCATCAGTTCCTTGTTCTAACTCTTTTATTCTTCCTTTCATTCCTTCAGCATTTTCCTTGATTGCTGTTTCCTGAACATTCTTTATTTGTTCCATTAAATCTAATTGTAGATTTAATCTAAGAGCACGAACTCGTCGTTGTTTTTCATGATACTTACGACTTAAGGCATCTGCAACTACATTTGCCTTTCCTTCGTGATACTGAATATCACAGTCGTAATCACTTAGGATTTCCATCCATCTTCTTTGTCTCATGTTTAACTCTTTTTTCCCAAAAATATATTTTAAACTTTTATGGTCTGTATAGACAGTAAATTTACTTCCGTAAAGATAATGTCTCCAAATCTTAAGGGCAAAAATTACAGCTCCTAATTCTAAGTCATGAGTTGTATAATTTTCTTCGTGCTTTTTCAATTGCCTTGAAGCATACGCAATTAGTTTCTTGCGTTGCATTAGCACACATCCTAATCCTAGTTTTGAAGCATCACAGTAAACTTCAAAATCTTCAGTCCCTTCTGGTAAAGCTAGGATTGGAGCATTTGTTAATTTCTGCTTCAATATTCTAAAGGCTTCTTCTTGTTTAGGTCCCCAATCAAACTTAACTGCTTTACAGGTTAGCTTAGTTAATGGTACAGCGATCTTGGAAAAATCCTTAATAAACCGTCTATAGTAGCCAGCTAAACCTATAAAACTTCTAATTTCCATTGCAGTTTGTGGAACCTTCCAATTAGTAATCGCCTCTATCTTGGCAGGATCTACATGTCACACCCCGACCACGTGGAACATACAAAACGTGGCGGAAATGTCGGGGAGTGTTGTAACAAAATTAATTGTTTCAAATCCATGGCAATTGAAGTTTCGTTTTATTGATTAAAAGTGTTACAATGTCTTAACAAACAAGGAAATACAACATAATTAACTAGTCTTGCATCTTTTATTGTCACTAAAGCCCAAGTCTGCCTATGTGTATCTTGATCATCTTATGCAACAGCTCCTGAAAAAACACGTGTGAAAATAGGTACGTCAGCATAAAAATGCCTGTGAGATACATAGGTTTTGTGAAAATAGGTTTCATGACTTATGTTTGAGAAAATGTTTAGTCATGAACCTTGTAATTTGCTTTGTCTTTGTAAATCATTTGAAAAACAATAAGTTCAGATGATACGTATAAATAAGAGAATAATGCATGGTTAAATGAGTAACCATGTAAAATGAGTTTGTATAAGTTAAGTTGCTTGTAAAACAATGTATTGTGAAAAGTATGTTATTTGAATAAAATGTTATATATCTCAAATTGAAATGATTCAAATAACGCTACGATATGTAATACCATACAAACACGTATATATAGGAAGTACCAGCGGCGTATCCACCATGCTTGTATCATATTACACACGCCTCGTTACTTAATCACTTACTCAAACCGAACCAACAATGTAATAAGTCTATGTTTAAACCAATAGTCAAAAGTCCTTGTATAAACCATGTCAAATGTTTATAGTCCAAAAGTAGTCAAGTAATGTATAACCAAAATGATATGTATGGTAAGTAAAATTTAGACTACTTAAACCATAAGTAAAAAAATGTACAAAACAAAGTATTGAAGTAAAACTTGGTTTAAATCAAAGTTATGTTTTGTAAGATATATGCATGCTATACTGAATATGAACATTTATGCGGTATTGTGAAAATTCATACATCCAAGCCTTGAGACAGACGGATAACTATTTAAAAGTGAGTTATCAAGAGAATATGTATTCGGATTCGGTCATTCCTTACGTCCAAACAAACCCGAGATTTCAGGAATGGGATTTGTCAAGTCCTATGGTACCACTACTTACTCCCGAGCGGCATGATCGGTGTTAATGAATGTACATTGTCTCATTTAAACAAACCAAATGTCATACCAAAATGTAAACATGTGATGAAGATAATGTACCTAGTATGCTAGAGTAAACATACAAGGTAGAGCTGTAAAACAATGTGTCCATATGTTACTGGAACATATGCAACAGAGATGCAATGTAAAATGATGTACTAAGTATGCTAAGTTATCATACAAAGTAGAAAAGTCATGTAAATCAATGTGCTAGCATGCTATCAGTCAACATACATAGCAGAAATGTAATGTAAATCATGTACTAATAGTGTACTAATGAACATAACAAGTATATGATGTGAAAACAGGAAAGCACAAAAGTAACAAGTAGGCACATGTGTTTCACCCCAAAACAGTTTGGAAAACAGTAAAAGAGGGGTCTATGTACTCACTTGAGATTGCTTAGTAGTCCTTGAGTAACAACCAAACAATGCTAGAGATCGCGGATATCAAACGGCACCTAATATAGGTAACTATGTTAATAAACCGGACCTAAATCGGAAGATCTGATAGAATGAGGGTTCGTAAACCAAACGAGTATAGAGACTCGTGTCATATGGTTAAACAAAGCCTACATACTAAATGAAACCTTAATCTAAGTGTTTTCGACCCATTACGACCCGTTTAGGTAGCTTATGCTACTTTAATGCGTCGTTCGCGTGAAACGCGTTCGGACCGCCTAACTAGCCCTATGACAAGTGTTATATGCCTAAACATGTTACATAATCAGTTATGTGACAAAGGTTTAGGTTACATATGCTTAATTACCAATTACACATGAAAAGGGTATTCTGGTAATTTACCTAAGGCATATAAACTACCTATCATACAACTACTTAAACGATGTGACCATAGGGTATAACCTCGGAAGGTTATTCCCTACCTACTATGGTCACCTAATGTATTTGGTCGGATCCTAATGATCGACCAAATGGGTCGGGTTCGAGGTATAAGCGATTTATTAGATCGCTTACCCTACGACCCTAGACAACGTGGTAATCAGTAGGCATAGTCCCAAGGGACTATAACCAACGTGATTACACTCACGTTGCGAAGTTCAAACGAACTTCGCATTGACCATAAACTGGTCAATGCAGAAAGTCAAACAAAGTTTGACTTTCAGACTCGAAAGACTCGAAAAGCAATAAAAGAACGAAAGAATACTTACGAAGGGTCCCCGAATGCTAATTTCGATTCAAAAATCTCAGGTATGAAACAATAGTTTCAACTTAGAGTTTCTCAAATCAAAATTCTAGTGATTTGAGCAATGCGGGCATGGGGTATTTATAGTTTTCGGTTAGCCGTTAGGATCGTTTCTAGGAAACCGTGCTTTGATCTCAACCATACACCTCAAGAACATGGTATTACAAAACCATTTGAGCCAACGGTATTGCCAAAACCATGTGCGAAAGTGAAAATGGACCAGGTTCAAAGTTTCTGTCCAGGTTAGGCAGTCGCGTAGCGCTACTGCCAAGGCATTAGGCAGTCGCGCTACGCTAGCACCCCTCTGTTTCAGAAAGTTTCAAAAGTGGCAGTTTTGGTCCCTGCACGTGTTTAAGGCCTTTTTCGAAGCGTTTGAACCCCGTTAACCTCATTTCAAGGCTCTAAAATGAAGTTAAAGTATAGGGAACTCAAAACATGCTCAAAAATATGCCGGATGATGGTTCGTTTGGTCGTACGATCGCGATGTTCGCTTAATTACGACGGAATGCGCATAAGCGCGAAAAACGATCCAAATGACGCAACGAATGGATTTTTGGCAAGCCAAACACTAAAGAATAATATAGTCATGCTTACATAAATTTTTGGATGTCCGGATGTATTCAGAACGTAAGTTATGCGCGAAAATGCAAACTTGTGCACTTTTTGACACTTTTAGTCCCTGAATGACCCAAAAGTTTATTTTAGCATACCGAACCCCTCAAAGCCTATTTCTAAGCTATGTAAAGGATATTTATGGTATGTTTAACTTATGGTCATGTTCCGGAATGTCTGTTACAGTTCAAATTGGCATACTTTCGCAGTTTGTCAATTTTAGTCCCTGTAAGTGATATAACTTTGATTTCACCACACCAAACCTTCCAAAACTTATATCTAAGTTATGTAAAGGTTATTTAAGGTATGTTAAACCTATTTCACTATTCCGGAGTGTTTGTTGCATTAAACTGGTTATATTTACGCATTAGTGCGCGTATAACCTTCCAGAAAGCGATTTAGAGTTTGAAATCGAACAAGAGTTGATATGTGCAAAAGATACACATATTTATACAAGTCCAAAGTATGAAATACAATATTTCATTGGTTTGGCATTTGTTTGATGGTTGAAATGACACAGGTGTTACAGTACATGAATACCTTCGTGATTTATCATGTGGCCTAAAAATTGCACTTCCTTTAGCCAAAATTCACACTTCGAGAATTTGGCATAAAGCTTTTCTTTTCTTAACAAAGTTAAGAGTGCATGAAGGTGTTCACAATGCTCTGTCTGACTTTTGGAATAAATAAGTATATCGTATATAAAAACAATTACAAATTTATCCAAATATGGTTTACAGATCCTATTCATCATGTCCATGAATGCAGCAGGTGCATTCGTTAACCCAAAGGGCATGACTGTAAACTCGTAATGACCATACCTAGTTCTGAAAGCAGTTTTAGGTATGTCTTCTTCTTGTACCTTCAATTGATGATATCCAGAACGTAAGTCTATTTTAGAAAAATATCTAGCCCCTTGAAGTTGATCGAAAAGATCATCAATCCTAGGTAATGGGTATCGATTCTTAATTGTAACCTTATTCAATTCTCTATAATCAATACACATTCTCATTGAACCATCCTTCTTCTTTACAAACAACACTGGTGCTCCCCACGAGGATGAACTAGGTTGTATGAAACCTTTACTTAGTAATTCATCTAATTGCTTTTTCAATTCTAACATTTATGTGGGTGCTAACCGATAAGGTGCCTTGGCTATCGGTGTAGTTCCTGGAATTAGATGAATCCTAAATTCTACCTCCCTATCTGGTGGTAATCCTGGTAACTCTTCTGGGAATACATCTGGGTATTCTGAGACTACAGGGATCTCCTTAAGTTCTTTGCCTTTAGTACTAATGATTACTGAAATCATATATACTATTCCTTGCTTTCGTTTATAACTAGCAACTTTCATTACTGATATGAACTTCATGGGTTTACGTGGCTTATCTCCTGTAATTGTAATTATTTCCCCAGTAGGTGCCTGAATTTCTATAGAGTTTTTATCACAAAGGATTCGAGCATGGTTGGCTACTAACCAATCCATTCCTAACACAACATCAAATTCAGCTAATTTCATAAGTAATAGGTTTACATAAAATTTATGACCTGAGAGTTCTATATTTTCTTTTTGCAAAACTTTATCTATGCTAACAGAATTTCCGTCTGCCGTTTCGACTGTAAAAATCTGCCTAAGATTGGTTAAAGGTAATTTAAGAACTTGGCAGAATGAAGTATTTATAAAACTTTGGTTTGCACCAGAGTCAAATAATACTTTTGCGTATACGTTGTGAACTAGGAACGTACCAGCTATCACATCTGGAATAAGTTCTGCTTCTTGAGTGGTTAGCTGGAAGGCTCGAACATTCTTCTTAGTATTACATATAACTTTGAAAACATTTAAGAATTTATAAAGCATTTTGATAAAAAGAGAATGACACACTTTGCAGATTTAATTTTAGCAGAGCCTAGCATACTGATTAGCCTTTTAACCTAAATTAATAGCAAGCACACAATTTGGTTAGTAACTTAATACAGCATTTACGATAACTCACGAGATTAAAACCTTCACAACGAATGACAAAGTGCGATACTTAAACATCCATTGATTTAACGATAAATGACAAAGCATAAACCCTAATGTGGGCAGCATTTAAACATCCATTGGATAGTTTAATCGATCAGACATTGAATCGTATCAGCGATCGAGTTATTACCCTAAATTGCGGCAGCACTTCGTGAATCGTGTGTGTGTTTTGGACTGTTTTCACTATAACTTTGTGTACGAAATGAATTTAAACGTCAAATCAACGCAGAAGTTCCAGTCCCACAGCCTACTATTTATAGCTGGAAAATTGTCCCCCTCGCGCCACGCGAGGGGTCCTCTTGTTCCTGTCGCGTGGCGCGACAGGTCACTTCTAGGGTAGAGTAGGCTCGTGTCTTTTATAGCTTTGGTTAGTCAGATTTCGACGTAATTCAATTCCTACAGCAAACTGTAAGGATATTACCAATTAGGGTTTACCCCCCCTGAGTTTTAGGGGCCCTGTTCCTGATTCCGATTGTTCTGAAAATTTTAGGGTTTGTTCAGAATCACTTGGGTTTCTCAATTAGGGTTTCCTTTTGGACAATTAAAATAATAATTAGGACTTTTTAATGAGAGTTGTTACACAAATCGAACCAACGTGTCCGCTAGTATCATCTCTATAGCACATGTCATCATTTCATTGCTATAAAGACCGTAAAAGTTTAACTTAACGTAACCACAAGTCTACGAGCGGTGCGCTACTCCTATAGTGCTTCACAAGCACTATATACGTTAAGGTGTGGCTTCTTACGAAGCTAATGACCAGTTCATCACATAAAGAATGTCTAGTAATCCCGAATCAAGTATAACGTATCAGTATGCGTGTATTAATTTATTGTGTAAAACGATGATTAGGTAACAAGTATTAAATCGCATTAATATAAAAGAGAGGCTTGATAAGTATTGGAGTGCTTCGGGTTTAGAAACTTCGACTATTCCAAAGTGAATCGCAAGTCCTTCCGAATTAGGGAGACATGCTTTGGCCCTATAGGTATAATACTCTCGTCGCCAGGCGATTAACGGTATTTTACCCTTCCAGTTAGTACATGTCCCTAATTTGATTGAAAATATGAAACTTTGGCGAGATTGAAAATCGTAGAGCGGAACCAGTCACCAAGGTGTGGATATCAATCCTAGCTTGACAATTTCGTCCCCAAAATGTGGCTTATTGAACGAAACAAGATAAAATCTTGACTCATCAATAAGGAACCACTAGAGTATGAAATGGAAATTCCCATCAAGATACGGATATCACTCCGGACTTGATGGTGAAATTTCATGCAAAATAACATGTAAGGTGGATTGAGATTCGTCACCAAATGCGGGAATCACCCCTATTCTAGTGAGTCGTTTCGATTGTGGAATATGAGTATCTTCAAGTATGTATTGTGTGAAATGTTTTAGAAAATACACATTGTATATTTAGACAAAAGAAGAGGTAGAAGCAAATAGGAAGAATTACATATTAAGCAAGAATCAGGAATGGTCGAGTTTTGGTACTTAGACTATAGACTAGGTCGAACATGGCAATTCTACCTAATTCCCTATAGTTATGGCTCTGATACCAATCTGTCACACCCCAACCGATGGCGGAAACATCGGGATGAGACGCAGTGTGTAGATTGCAAGAGACTTCATAACGCTATTTTGTGTCATGTATTTAATAATTACCCTTTTCGTTGCTTAAATCAGATAGTACAAATTTCGAATCACAACACGTATAAAAGAAATATAATTTCGTTTCATTTCATAAGAGTTTAATACAACAGTTTTGGAACAAATTACAACATGTATGAAAATAAAGTACAGTACAACAAGTATTAAAATCTAAATGCGTTTCTAGGCAATCCTACTAGATTCCTTGCATCATCCAAATCCTGCAATACATGTTAAAGCATAGATCAATACAAATGGTATTGGCGAGCATACAAGTTTAAGTATAAGTGTAAAAATGTTTTAAATAGTTTTTTTTCATGGCAATAACTAAGTTAAGCAAATAAATTTAAACACGTGTGATTGCAAGTATAACACGTATGTTTGCAAGTATAATACGTATGAGCATATATAGAGATTATTTGTATAAAATTCTAGCATGTGTGTGTATTTGATTCAAAGTACATGTATTGCATCCCAAAGGTAATAAAGCGTAAAAAGGGATCGAGTATGCTCACATTGGTTGCGTTGCGATTTATTGTAAGAACGT
Source organism: Helianthus tuberosus (assembly GCA_030545235.1). NCBI lineage: Eukaryota > Viridiplantae > Streptophyta > Magnoliopsida > Asterales > Asteraceae > Helianthus > Helianthus tuberosus. The sequence continues at coordinate 157,758,718 of CM060418.1, read as the reverse complement.
ACGAGTAAAGATTTGAAGTCCAAAAGAACGAACAGGATGGTTATCCTAGAGAATTAAAATGGCACATAACGATCTAGTTAATAACTATACGTTAAATAGAATTCCTAATATTATTGTTTCCACACTTTAGTTATCTAGAATATATAATTCATTATAAGTTATGATAAAAAGAAATAAAAAAATATATAATTTATTTTATTAATAACTTATGATAAAAATAAAAAGGATTAAAATTACTATTACTTGATTTTGGTTTAAGTAAATCTAAACCTGTAGGTTATAATATAAAAGAAACGAAAATAATTTACTTTTAGTAAGTTCCATTTAAAATACTGTTTCATTTTAATTATATAATCATTCCAATAAAATGTTGAAACCACTTATGCATTAGTTAACTATTATTAGGAATTTATGAATAAATAATATATATAAAAAATATATATATATATTCTTTTGAAAATGAGCTCCAATAAAACACACTAAAGATTTATGGATATAGAAATGAGTCTCATTAAAATAAGTTATATTGTATCGAATTATGGATGTCCATGCACAACACTCAACCATAAATTTTGACAGAGACTCATCGTCATCTTCTTCCCTTTTAAAAAGGAAAACTGTTGTGTATTAACTTCAAACATTTGGCAGTTCATATTTCTTTTATAAGCAACATACAATCGAATAACTGACTAATGTTGAAACCGACCGGAGACCGAACCAAAAAACAAACTTAAAACCTTACCTGAATCGAGAGAGCAACCGAAACGAATCCGTATGTGTAACAACAATAAATTTATTTAGCGATTTCCATAAATAATCACAATTACTGAGCATTTCTATTTAAACATTCACGCTAAAATACTGGTTTATTTAAAACTTTTACAATTTAAAGTGATACAACATAATGTGGTTTAATTCACCGTTTTAGAATAACGACGAAACAACATTGCGGAAGCTTCGTTTAACGTGTGTTCGGTTCTTGCTCGATGCTTGATCTTCATCCGGGACTCTCGACATTCACCTGTGATCAAAACCAACTTAAAAGTTAGTTTTGATAATTAAATAACTAGTACAACAAGGAAGATTGGGTCGAATAATCGAATTAAACAAGGAAATCAGGAAATTCCAACATTGATATCTTGATCCCAGAAACAAGGACTTGAAACTGGCCTCCACCGTAACTTACGGTGGGTACCGTAAGTTACGGTGGCCCCTGGTATAAAATACCCCCACCATAAGGCAGGAGGTAACTGCTGTAATGCTTTCAGCCCCCACCGTAACTTACGGTGCCCACCGTAAGTTACGGTGGCCCCTGTATCAGACCCTCCCATTTTGCCGTTTTTGACACGAAAACTTTCGTATCTTTCAATCCGCTTGTCCGTTTGACCTACCGTTTCTTCCTACATGATTGTAATTTGATCCTCCATCAAATGGAGTTAAAATCCAACATCCTACATAATAAATTTTGAGACTTCTAAGCCTTCGACTCTTTTCCGATTTACCAAATTTTAACTCGTTTATGCATTTTATCAAACAAACATATTTGTTTAATCCTTATTTCACATGCACCTCTTCAAATTAATGTTATCTACCATGATAGGTTCTAATCACAGGTTTCTCACACAATTTAAATACGTTTTCGCTCGTATGCTTATTTTGACCCGTTAAGGGTATTTAAGCACTTTAGAACTTGAACTCACTTTCATACATTTCAAGCATCTTATTCCTACATTTCGTATCAAGTAATCTTCCACCACAACTATATGTGTGTTGGATTTAATGTGGATATCTATATGTTCCAAATTTTACCCCTCGGGTTATCTTTTTACGGCAAAGACTCATATAAAGTCATTCGACCCAAGAATTTACATCTTTCACTATCTTTTCTTATTCTAAGCATTTATTTAATCATAAAACTCGTTTCCGAACCTCTTGCAAGGGTCGTTCGTTCGAATTAGCTTACAAGGGCAATTTGGTCAATTTTCATCCTTCTTTTACTACAAAGGAGCTTTTAAATACTTGTTTGACCCAAAATCCGACCTTTTAACTATAATCTTGTTTATAAACCCATGTGCTTCTAAAACACCATAATCATAACTCAATTTATTCAGTTTACCTAAAAGATAACCGAATAACTATATTTTAACCTTGTCTAACTCTTATAGAATCTCAAGTTCTACATGATGAGTTGAATCATTATACATACCTGGCTCGGATCAATATATTGACCCGTTTCAATACCTTGCCTTAGTAGCCGCTAAGCAATAACGATGTGCGTATCCATTTGATATTTATTCCTATAAACATGTAACTCGACAAACCATTAGTCGATATTGTCAAAGGGTGATAATTTCACCTTTTGACCCGTTTATTTACCTAGTGATCTTCGTCACTTCAACTAAATGCAAATTTCATGTATTATGCTAATTTAAAGTCTACTAGCGAAAATACGAAATCAAGCATAACGTAACGAAACCGTAGTTACGTACCTTCAAAGCGTTCCCTACAAACGCGTATCGCCACTAGCTTGTCCGCTTGACGTTCCGATTTCCTTGCCTATAGAGTTCAACCATAGATGTTTAGAACTCTCTTATAGTATAATACGCATAATTTTCCACTCAAATCAAATATGCGTTTTTAGTCCGAATTTTCAACATTTCTTTTCTCTTAGACATTATATCAAACACCTAATGAGCATGATTTCATATAATTCACAATCAAGTTATTGACTAACTATTTAGCCAAGATTTAAGCATCATGTCACATGTTCATGTCAAATTTTTATATCAAAAATTCTGGATTTTCTTCATGGAGCTCAAATACACTAGGTTAACAAAGATAATCCTTGTCTTTAGCATAATTCTACAAAACCCACTTGACACATGAGTGTATGATCATGAATTCACAACCATGAACATCAATTCAACAAATAAATGACTAGGGTTTACTCCTAGACATAGTTTCATCCCTAATTTCATCCAAACAACGAACGTGCAAGCTCAGATTCGAATCTCACAAGTTCATCTAAAATTTAAGATGGAACCACATAGTAAAATTTCGCATACCTCATGATCCCTTTATTGAGGTGATCACTAATCTATGCTTGGATTTCGATTCGGGCTTTATTTGCCCATTCAATTTGATGAATTTCTTGAAGTTTAGGGTTGAGTTTTGAGAGCTCCTTGTGGCTCTGATGAAATCGTAGACATCAACACACGTATGTGTGTTTTGTGTTTTAATTTTTGATTTAATTAAACTTCATTACATTTGCCCATGTTTAGTCCCTCAACTTTACACAAGTTATTTAAAGGGTATTTTAACCATATTTGTTCTATTAAGTCAAGACACTAACTAACTAGGTTAATATTCCTAGTTACTTGGTGGGTCCCGGGAGTTATAATCCGTTTTATTTTAAGTCCCGTTAACTCGGGCTCTTATAAACTCAATTCCTTAAAACTTTGATTCGCTTGTATTTAATATTAGGATTTCTTATTTAAATCCAAATATTTACCGGGTTATTTTTACTACTAACGGTACTTTACCCGTCTTTTAGTATTAACGGAGTTTGATTACCAAACCCGTTTTCGGGGTGTTACAAGTCTACCCCCCTTAAAGAGGTTTCGTCCTCGAAACCTTGTTTACATAGTTCCTTTAATTTGGATTAAACGAACTTAGTTTCGTTTTTCAAGGCATTCATTCATTCCTTTCGATCTAACATTTCCATTTATATTGACGTGTAAGTCTTTCGTGTGTAAGGCCTCGCAGGCCGTTACTTTTCAACTTGTATCCATTATCTTTATTGTTTATTCATTTTGGCGGTTAGACTTGTTAGTCACCGGTTACTTCATACCCCGTTACCCGGGTATGCTATTTGCCATCTCCGGCCTTATGTGTGTTTAAAATTCTCTAAGTCACCCCGTACCACTTATGTTTTGTTAAAACGTTACTTTTGACTAAAAACTAAATTCTTAGTTTACGTTTCCTCTTTGTCGTACAACTTTCTCCCGTTTCTAGGAATGTTACTTCCGAGAATCTAGTCCTTTCCGTTATTATTTAATGCGGGGAATTATAACAAATTCCCAAGCTTAACCCCTATGACCTGTAGGTTCTTTCCCTTAGCCTCGTAGGCTATTTATTTAGATTTTCACCTTTTTATCCTTTCTAAGGTGAGACCTTTACAATTCGTTTCTTTCTATTTGTGACCCGAATGTCTTTTTGGTCCCGTAGACTTTAACACTATTTATGATCCCGTAGGTTAGGATGATCCCGTAGATCGTCTTTTATCCATGTCTATATTCAAATGTATATATACATATATAGCTTCAAAGCATCTTTTATTATGTTTGGAATTGTTTATTTTTGTTTTTGAACTTTAGTTGGCCTTGACCATAGTCTAAAGCTTCATTCGTTTACTCTTGGACTAATCTTCCGACTTTATGACTCTTTACGTCATTTACACGTCGGTTTGTTCTTCGCTCACCGTTTCCCCGGTTCATAATTATACTTCTCTACGACCCGTTACCCGGGTTCTTTATTATTTCGTGCTTCCATTATTCGATTTGCGCTTACTTGCACTACTGAGCTTTTTATATTTTATTTATCTCGTTTGATTTTATTCGTGTGAGATTTCATTACTCACGAACGTCACACTTCATTCTTTATTCGACCCGTTCAACTTTAGAATAGTTGAACATAGTTATCAAAATTTCTGTTTGCAAATTCTCATCGTCTTTTAGTCATGACTCTTAATCCGAGTCCTTTGACTTTCTATTTCGTGTACCCGTCTCTTGGTTTACGCATGCTTTCAAAATCCTACCCATCTATCGGGTATCTTTACCAAAGTCATCATCAAGTAACCATTCTTATATGGTTTTAGACATCATCTTAATTTATTTGATCGTCTTAGCGAAATCCATTGCTTTTATTTAGTGTCACGGCCCCCGACCCGGTTTGTCCCGTTTCAGGAGCCGCGGGATAGAAATCCCGTGGTAACTAATTTAGTGACAGCGGAAGTCTTTTTAAACAGAATCGATTAATATTAAAACTGCTCGTTTATAATATAGGGATAAATCCCATATTTTACAATAAAGTGATTTCACGGGGAAATCTTTATTTATCAAAACATGTTTCTTTATTTATTTACATTGAGCCACTTTCTAAGCTTGTAGTGCTCCAAGGCACTTTTCCTGTGCTCACAACAGATCACCTGAAACATGTTTGAAAAAGGTTTTGTCAGCGGGAAATACTGAGTGAATCATTCATTTTGCTAAAATGACTCTTTTATTATAATTCACAGTATTAAGAGAGATTACAATGTTTATTTCAACCAACTACCCACAGTATTTGTCATCGACTCGTTTCGGTGACTGTGGTCATATTACTATTGAGTCCGTTCACCCAATAGTAACGAGTATCATTAATTAGATACGCCCACCTATATTGATAAAAACAGTAATGTGCACAATACCCCACATACCGGCTGTAATTTGGTGACTACATATACTTAATCACTGTAATTATAATCTTGAAAATAAACATACTTTTGTAAACAGATTTGATAAAAAGGGAATGACTCACATTGTAGATTTAACGAGCAGAATATAAGCCTACTGATTAGCCGTGATTAACCTAATTTAAATAACAATGCACACACAAACCGGTTAGTAACTAATACAGCAGTTACCAAAATTCACGAGATTAAACCCTCACAACGATTTATTAGTGCAATACTTATCAATTCAGCGGATTCACAACGAATGACAGAGTATAGTCCGAATTCGAGCAGTACTCAAACATTCAAGTCGGAATCACGATGAATTAACAAAGTATAAACTCAATTTGAGCGGCACTTAAACAATCGTTGGATAGTTATAATCGATCAGACGTTGAATCGTAATAGCGATCGAGTTATTACCCTGATTGCGGCAGTAATTAGTGATTGTGTGTGTTTAGTGGATTGTTTCTGTGATAACTCAGTCTGCGTAACTCAAATTTACGTCGTTCCAAAGACAGAATTCAAGTCCCAATGCCTAGAATTTATAGGTAAATTTTGACCCTTACGCGGCCCGCGTAAGATTTAAGCTATCCTTACGCGGCCCACGTGAGACCTATTTTTAGCTATAGGGTTGCCACGGTTGGGACTAGCCTTGCTGACTTGACAGTTTTCATAAATTCTCTTTTGCCAACGTTTTAAGTGGATAATCGTTAACTAGGGTTTAACCCCCCCCCCCTGAGTTTTAGGGGCCCTAATCCTGATTCTGAAAATTATGAAAATTTTAGGGTATGTTCAGAATCACTTGGGTGTCTCAATTAGGTTTTCCTATTGGACAAATTAATTTAATAATTATGACTTTTGATGAGAGTTGTTACATTCTCCCCACCTTAATAAAAATCTCATCCTCAAGATTTACTAGAATAAGTGAGGATACTTTCTCTTCATTTCTGATTCCAGCTCCCAAGTATATTCAGCTCCTCTCTTTGAATCCCATCTAACTTTGACTAAAACTAGTCGTTTATGTTTGAGAAACTTAATTTTTCGATCCTCAATTTGAAGTGGTTTCTCAACAAATTTCAACTTTTTGTTTACCTCTATATCTTGAAGAGGTACTACCAGTGATTCGTCTGATAGGCATTTCTTGAGATTGGATACATGAAATACATCATGTACTCCAGCTAATTCTTCTGGTAGTTGTAACCGATAAGCAACTGGTCCTATACGTTGGATTACTGAAAATGGTCCTACGTACCTAGGACTTAACTTTCCTTTCTTTCCGAATCTAACTACTCCTTTCCAAGGAGAAACTTTCAATAGTACTTTGTCTCCTACTTGGAATTCTAACGGCCTGCATCTATTGTCTGCATAACTCTTTTGGCGATCTCGAGCCGTCTTCAATCTTTCCTTGATTTGAGTAATCTTGTCAGTCGTTTCTTGTACTATCTCTGGACCTGATAATTGATTTTCTCCTATTTCTGCCCAACATACTGGAGTTCTGCACTTTCTTCCATACAGTGCTTCAAATGGAGCAGCCTCAATACTTGAATGATAACTGTTATTGTAGGAGAATTCGATCAGAGGTAAGTGATCATCCCAATTTCCACCAAAATCTATTACACATGCTCTGAGCATATCTTCTAGAGTTTGGATCGTCCTTTCACTTTGTCCATCTGTTTGGGGATGATATGCAGTACTCAGATTGAGTCGAGTTCCCATAGCTTGCTGGAAACTTTTCCAGAAATGAGAAGTAAAACGACTATCTCTATCTGATACAATGGAGAGTGGAACTCCATGTAAGGATACAACTTCATCTACATACAATTTTCCCAACCTTTCCATGCTAAAGGTTTCTTTCATAGGTAAAAAGTGAGCAGATTTGGTTAATCGATCCACAATTACCCAAATCGCATCATTACCTTTTCTGGTTTTGGGTAACTTAGTAACAAAATCCATTGTTATAAGTTCCCATTTCCATACTGGCATTTCTAATTGTTGTAGTAGACCTGAGGGTTTCTGATGTTCTGCCTTAACTTGTGAACAAGTAAGACATTTAGAAACATATTGTGCTATATCCTTTTTCATTCCTATCCACCAAAAGTTCTTTCTTAAATCTTGGTACATCTTATTGTTTCCTAGGTGCATAGTATACCTAGATTTATGAGCTTCTTCTAAAATCTTAGGTCTTAAATCTCCCTGCTTCGGTACCCAAATTCTACTTTTGTGGAATCTCCAAATTCCATCTGCTCCTTGTTCTAATTCGTTCATTCGTCCTTTCATTCCTTCAGCATCATCCTTGATTGCTGTAACTTGAACATTCTTCAATTGTTCCATTAAATCTATTTGTAGATTTAATCTGAGAGCACGAACTCGTCGTTGTTTCTTATGATACTTACGACTTAAGGCATCTGCAACTACATTTGCCTTTCCTTCGTGATACTGAATATCACAGTCGTAATCACTTAGGATTTCCATCCATCTCCTTTGTCTCATGTTTAATTCTTTTTGCCCAAATATATACCTTAAACTTTTATGATCTGTATAAATAGTAAGTTTACTTCCATACAGATAATGTCTCCAAATCTTAAGGGCAAAAATTACGGCTCCTAATTCTAAATCATGAGTCGTATAATTTTCTTCGTGCTTTTTCAATTGCCTTGAAGCATATGCAATCACCTTTTTGCGTTGCATAAGCACACATCCATATCCTAGTTTTGAAGCATCACAATATACCTCAAAATCTTCAGTTCCTTCTGGTAAAGCTAAGATTGGTGCATTTGTTAATTTCTGCTTCAATATTCTAAAGGCTTCTTCTTGCTTTGGTCCCCATTCAAACTTAACGGCTTTACAGGTTAACTTAGTTAATGGTATGGCTATCTTGGAAAAATCCTTAATAAACCGTCTATAATACCCAGCTAAACCTATAAAACTTCTAATTTCCATTGCTGTTTGTGGAACCTTCCAATTGGTAATTGCCTCTATCTTAGCAGGATCTACGTGAATACCTTCGTGATTCACCATATGTCCTAAGAATTGCACTTCTTGTAACCAAAATTCACACTTTGAGAATTTGGCATAAAGCTGTTCTTTTCTTAACAAAGTTAAGAGTGCATGAAGGTGTTCACAATGCTCTTTCTGACTTTTGGAATAAATAAGTATATCGTCTATGAAAACAATTACAAATTTATCCAAATATGGTTTACAGATCCTATTCATCATGTCCATGAATGCAGCAGGTGCATTCGTTAACCCAAAGGGCATGACTGTAAACTCATAATGACCATACCTAGTTCTGAAAGCAGTTTTAGGTTTGTCTTCTTCTTGTACCTTCAATTGATGATATCCGGAGCGTAAGTCTATCTTAGAAAAATATATAGCCCCCTGAAGTTGATCAAACAGATCATCAATCCTAGGTAATGGGTATCGATTCTTAATGGTAACCTTATTCAATTCTCTATAATCGATACACATTCTCATTGAACCATCATTTTTCTTTACAAACAACACTGGCGCTCCCCAAGGGGATGAGCTAGGTTGTATGAATCCTTTACTTAGTAATTCATCTAATTGCGTTTTTAGTTCTAACATTTCTGTGGGTGCTAACCGATAAGGTGCCTTGGCTATCGGTGTAGTTCCTGGAATTAGATGAATCCTAAATTCTACTTCCCTATCTGGTGGTAATCCCGGTAATTCTTCTGGAAATACATCTGGGTATTCTGAGACTACTGGTATTTCCTTAAGATCTTTTCCCTTAGTACTAATGATTACCGAAATCATATACACTATTCCTTGTTTTCGTTCATAATTAGCAACTTTCATTACTGATATGAACTTCATGGGTTTACGTGGTTTATCTCCTGTAATCCTAATCACTTCTCCAGTGATTGATTGAATTTCTATGGAATTCTGATCACAAAGGATTCTAGCATGGTTGGCTACTAACCAATCCATTCCTAATACAACATCAAATTCAGCTAAATTCATCGGCAACAGTTTTGCAGAGAATTTATGTCCTAAAAGTTCTATGTTCTCTTCTTGCCAAACTTTATCTATTTTAACTGAATTTCCGTCTGCCGTTTCAACTGTAAAAATCTGCCTAATATTGGTTAAAGGTAAATTAAGAGCTTGGCAGAATGAAGTATTTATAAAACTTTGGTTCGCACCAGAGTCAAATAATACTTTTGCGTATACGTTGTGAACTAAGAACGTACCCGCTATCACATCTGGGATGAGTTCTGCTTCTTGAGTGGTCAGCTGAAATGCCCTGGCATTCTTCTTATTAGTTCCATCGGTCGCCTTGGTTTTGTTGTCTGCTGGTTTGACCAGTTTAGGACATTCGGGTTTGAAATGTCCTACTTCTCCACAATTGTAACAGATTGTGGATTTCTTCCTGCAGTTTTCTTCACGATGTCCTATAACTTTGCAAAAATTGCAGATTATATTACATCTTCCGTAATGTTTCTTTTTGCAATTCCTGCAGAATGGCATATTTGAAGATTGCCCTGTTCCTCTTCTTTTGAAACTATTATTATTACCCGTACGAAATCCTTGGGTAATTTTATGAGCCAATTCTTTCTTTCTGTCTTCATCTCTTGTGCGCACCAATTCGTCGATTAGGGTATTAGCTAATTCCACAGCATCGTCAATAGTGCGAGGTCTCGCAGCTTTAACAATATTGCGGATTTCACTAATTAGTCCCCAAATATAGCGAGAAATGAGTACCGGTTCTGGCGAAGCCAGCGTTGGTACCACTCTAGCATATTCAAAGAATGTCGAAGTATAACCACGACAATCTACACCAGTCATACGATGGTTTAAGAACTTATTCGCCATTTGATCCTTTTCATATTCAGGACAGAATTTTCTTTCTACTAGATTCTTAAATTCTTCCCAAATCATAGCATAAGCTCTATTTCTTCCTTTAGCTTGTAACACAGTGTTCCACCATTCGAGTGCTCCTTCCTTGAAAAGATTTGATGCGTACATGACCTGATCATCTTTAGCACATTTACCTATTGCAATTACTGCTTCGGTTTTCTCTAACCAACGCAGTGATGCAGTTGCTCCTTCATTGCCTGGAAATTCAGTGGGTTTACAAGCAAGGAATTCTTTGAAAGTGCAACCAGGCGTTGCGGCTTTCATTTTCTTAGTAAATGGAGCTTGATGTGGTTCTGCATTATGATTGATATTATCATTGCCTCTGTTTACACTATTACTGAAGTTATCTTCAGAAATACGTTTACTAGGAACGATGTGTTGCGGTTCGATTGGATTCTTTATAGCAGCAACGAATGCTGGAATAGCATTAGCTATCCCCTGAGCAACAATATTTTCGATATCTTGTCTAGTCATATATTGATCTCCTGAATGTTGCTCTGACTGATTAACCTTGTAGGTCCCTCTCGAGGATGAGATAAAACCTTTTCCTTGTTATATCAAACACACTAGCGAGTGCGGAATCCAAGCTAGCATGCAACCGAGACTTTATACGAGAACAAGCACAAACACAACACACAACATTCAACGATTAACACCACTTGTATTAATGCGTATGAAAGGTTCGGTTACAAGTCCAATGTTCACAGATGTGTTCTGCAAACTCTCAAAGTTCTCTCGTGTGTGTGCTCTCAACAGAATGCTCTCACAGTTTCTGTCTCTCTTGTCTAACTTGTCTCTTACTTTACACAACACACTACATGGGTATATATACCCGACACAGCAGGTCTGGTCGAAGGATCAGACATAGTGATCGAAAGATCATCTGTCGACCAGAAAACCCATCGAAAGATCACATACACCACGAAGGATGATATCCTTCGTGGTCTATCCTTCGAGTTCATCCATCGAAGGTTATGTTTCGAACTCATCTATCGAGGTCCATCTTTCGAGCTCATCATCGAAGGATATAAAACAATCCTTCGATGACACATCCTTCGACACAACCAGCTTACAACATTTTTCTAACTGTTTGGTCAAGTCAAACCAGGAGGATGGTTGACTTGGTCAAACTTACATCAACCTTACATTAAAGACATCGTTTTGAATCATGACGAAATACAGACAAAGTACAGACACAAGTGCACCAACAAACTCCCCCTTGGCTGTAGCTTTGTCTCGATCTTCGTGTCTTCAAGTCTTCAAGGCCGAGTCGAACCGAGCCGAGTCGCGTCCACACAAAGTGCATCAACAAACCCCCCCTTGGACGCTACTCGTGATGGTTCGTCTTTTGTGACTTTCATGTCGGAGGATCTTCAAAGTCTTCACGCGTCGTAAGTAGAAAGTGTATCAACAAACTCCCCGTTTCATGTAGAAAGTGTGTTGACAAACTCCCCCTTAGATTGAACTCTTCGTTGAGTCATGCTCGTGAATCTTTTGACTTGTCAATTCTTCAGATCCTTGTGGTGTTGATGAAGGGACAGCGGCAACTCGATCATTTTATCCTTTGAGTGCCTCCACTTCGTGTCTTCATTCCAAAGCTTTTCATCGAACATGTTCTCCTCGCCTTTAGCATCTGCACATGCAAGAAAGCTAAACGCATAATGAGAACAACCGCTTGGAATATAGTTAACATTTAAACTAACGACACATACGAGATCAAATCTCAATCAAACACCAACCGACAGCAGTTTGAAAGTTTAGAAAAATATTCATTTTAATTCTTTAACTTTCAAAACTCGTTAACTTCGACTGTTTATGAAGATGCAATTGTTTTCCAGCTTACTATCAGGATTTTGGGTAGGATAGACTCGAGTTCCAACATCGGTCATTCAAAAATAAAGTAGAAGAAAAATCTTTTTGGATTTTATAAAGTTTAAATTAAAACACACCTAAAATCTTTTTGAAATTTTCATTTTTCAAAGTAAAAACGGAAAACAATAAATATGTACAAAGATACATAAACAGGAAACACTAAATAAATATTTACAGACATTCTTTTTGCGAGTTTCGAGGGTAAGAGAATCATATCAGTGTACGGTCATGCCAAAACGCTCTTGTTTTTCAATTAGTTAACATTAAGATAAGCATCCTATAACAATTATCGGTATTGTTGTCCACATAAGCTCAACTTATCATTTGTAATCATGGCGAGGGGATACGTTAAGGTATAATTTATACTTACCGACCGGTGTTCATCCACATCACGACACATTCCCGTATCAAGGTATGCACGAGGATTCATCTTACCGGTGAGTATACCGATTATCATCTGTTTGACCGTATATGATGTGAGATTCTCACTTATTTTGATTTGAAAACAAGCCCTATGTGATAGAATCACTTATTGATGAGGAACTTGATTTTCATATGCATGAGGGCACAGGAGCAAGTCCGTGAACAGGTCAGTACTTTCGTACAGCAGAGAGACGAACTTGACTCCCGGAAAGAATTTGTGATATATTATCACTTATTTGTTTTGGACATGTGATTGTTGATCACTTATTGAGGTCGTATGCAATATGTACACGTATGTATAGTATCATGGAAGATCTAGACTTGCGTCCCCGTTATATTTCGGTAAAAGATACAACCATGATACCCAGATGATAAGCAGCATAAAGACCGAATATCTCAGAACCTCGGCAATCTCTCAAACGAAATTTCGGTACTAAGACCATATGCCAATGAATGGTTCCCACCTGGTCTTCAGTCGATTTAAGTTTATATCACCCTGCACACTTTAAAATGATTGTGAGCCTACCGATACATCTTATATAGAGCTGCTTATCGTTTTTCACTTTGGGTTTAAAGAGGTTTAGATAGACCACTGATGTACTATCATTTTCTCTTTTGCTCGCCAGGAAACTCATTTTTGTTTTTCTATTCTTTTTGTGTTTTTGAAATTTTTCGATGTTTTTGGATTTTCAAATTTTGATTTACTCCCCCTAAAATCAATAAACTAAGACAAATTTGAAAAACACAAAGGTATTTACAAAAATGATTTTCCGATGTTGGTTAACTCATGTTTTACCTCAAAGCCGTTTACCAAAATTAATTTTGAATCAGAAAAGATTTATCAAATTTTGGAAAAATGAGTTGGCATGTCGGTAAGCAGTGCGGACCATGACAACATTGTCTGGCCAAAGAGTGCTGTAGGAGATAATAATTCACAAAGCAGCTTAATAATCGACAAGTAAAAGAGAGATTAGAATTTTAAAACCGTATCCTTCAACTGCTTCGTGCATTGACAGGAAACTGAGTGCTCTCCCAAACTGGATATCCACCCGGTGTGAATTTCAAAGTCGATTTTGTAGCTACTGAAATCCCTTCACAGCAACAAGATCAAAAACCTCCGGGTCCGGCTGGTCTTCCACATTTCACCAGCGAAGGCTTTGTCTTTCTCTTTCAGAAGTAGTGTGCGGTTGTTTAATCCACTCCAAGGCATCCGCACACCCGGTGTAGTTTGATCAACCAACACATTTTCTACAAACACACCGCGAAGAAATGTACACTGCACGTTCATCTTGTAGATTGTGAACTTCAGACGTGCTGCAGGTGCATACATTTCATTTGAATCTATCCCGGGGACCCGATCAAAGCCTTGAACATTCACATTTTGAAATGATTTTCATTTTGTCGAGGCTTTTTTAAACTTTTTCAACAGACATTTCTGTTTCCCTTTACTTTTTCTCTCCATCAAAGGCAGCAATTTCTTCTGTTGCCTATTTTGTGCAAGGATCCTCCACTATCAACAATCTTACGACTATCGAAAGTTCCTCCTGGAATATCCTACACACTTACTCAAAAATTAGTTGGAGAGAGGGACCCAAGCCTTTGTGGACTTGGGTCGTCCTTGATCATCAAGAAAAGTGATTTCAATCACTTGATGATTAGGAAAAAGAACCTGTGGTGCTCCCCCTGACTGAATTACCTGTTTTTGTTTCCAAGCTGTTTGTCCTTTACCAGTATTTGCATTGATTGTTTTAGCATTTACTGGTTTTACAGTTTTAGGTTTTGCTTGAACAGGTTTTTCTTCTTTGACCTCTGAATTTAAGGCCTTCTCAATTACCTTTTGATTCTTTTGTTTTAACTTCTTTTCCCTTTCTTTCAAGACACGTGGGTCTTGTTTCGGGGAAAATGAACGTTTTTGGTAATTGGTTTCTTGGGGAGCACTTGTTTTTGCCTTCAACTTTTGCAGGTATGGGCAGTATCTTACAATATGCCCAATTGTGCCACACTCAAAGCACATTCTCCGCTCTACAAACCTCGGAGAAACATGTTGATGACCAGACAAAGAACCAGACCATGAACTTTGTGATCTAGACGTGCTTGGACCTAAATCACATCCGTTGGTGTGTTGGGTGTAATTGTTCTGTTCATTTCGTTTTAAAATTCTAACTTGTTTTATAAAATCAAGGTTAGATTTATCCTGAAATGTTTCAAGTTTGTCTGAACCCGTGGATCCAACAAAGTTCATTTTCGGTTCTCGTTTCTTAACAGGAGCTCTTTTGTTTTGCACCCATTGTTGTTGAACCTTAGGTGCTTGAACATTCTTGTTCTGAGCCTTCTTTCCCTGTACCTTACCTTTTCCGGAGTTGACTTGTTGTTTTCGCTCAACTGGTGGTTTTTGGTTTCCGTATTGTTTTCTAATTTGGTCACAAGGAATTGGATCACATTGAGTGACAGTAACTTTGCCACTTTTGTTTCCCAAAAACTTGTCAGTACATCCTTCAAAAATTTGCTCAATTAAATCTTGATTTACATTTTTAATTGGAAAATCTTTGTTAGAGTAAATTTTATCATCTCCTTTGAGCGTGTACAACAAGTTATTCTCTTCACTTGTAGAAACAAGGGACTCCATTGCTTTTGACATTTCAGTCTTACTCGGTTTCACTGGTGGATCACACAGGATGTGATTCTCGATTGGAATATCTGGTGTAACCGAGTTAGACTGTTGTTTCACAATTTCTTCAGATTCATCATCCGAAGAATCAGCATCCTCAACAATGGGAGGACTCTGTTCCTTGACACACGATGAATCTGTCTCATTCTCAGACTCAGATTCTGATTGACCCGAGGATGATGTACCAGTTGTGAACCCGAGGCCTGCTGCAAAGTCATCTAGACCGAGTGGCACAGTAGGTTCAAAACGGGGCATATCCTCGTCATCAGGCAATTTGGAGTAATTGTGATTCATTGGGGGAGGACATGATTTGAATCCCATACCCTTCTTATCCCCCTTTTTCTTTTGAACATCAATAATGTGATCCAATACATAGCGGGAATTGGAATAACTTTCCAATTTCTGCTTGATTGTTTCACATTCACATCGAGCGGTTGCCAATTCTACCATCTGCTTTTCAATTGTGTCTATAAGATCATTGTTAGCATGTTGTTTTCGCAAAACAGCTTTTTGTAATTCTGAAACATCATGTCTTAATGACGCAATTGTGGTTTTAAATTCCTTTTCATTTCTGGTTAAAAACAAGTTAGCTTCAGTTGCTTTAGCAAGATCTACAATCAATTGTTGATTGTGTTTGTGTGTGATTTCAAACTGACTTTCCTTTTCTGCATATTTAACATTTAAACTATCACACTTTTCACAGCTAACTACAGTGGGTTCATCGACACATACCTGACCTGATGAGCTGTCGACATTAGCCATAAAGGCTGAATGGAGAGAAGACGAAGAGTAAGCAGCTTGATCCACCAAATTAGATCTTCTTTCAGTTCCTGCTGCAGCTTCTTCCAAAAGCTCATCAATATCTGCATCGACTGACGCACTTGATGTCTCATCCACATGATCATTTCCTGAAGTGGAGGATTCTTCATCTGAGCTTCCACTATAACCAGAACTGTCTTCATCTTCAGAAGATGCAACACCATTGGTGGAAGATTCTCCACCACTGGCGTGCTTTAAATCCTTTACAACTTCAGCAAAACATGCTGTTCCACCATTTCCTCCTTCTCCAAGCTGAAGCGACCAATCACAACCCTCATCTATTTGAACCAACAGCCCCCGGTTGGTATTTGATGACCCTGCTTGGCCTTGGTTGTTGACAGGTATCAACGTACGAACATTGTTCCCGTTCTGGTTGCCTTGATTTCTGAACGGATTTTGATTTCCATGCTGAGCTGGTCTTGTGCATTCCCTTTTGAAATGACCCCGTTCGCCACAGTTAAAACACTTGACAGCTTGCTTGTCGAACCCATACTTGGTGTCTTTCTTGTTTTCCAAGTTGGTTCTCCCCGTCCTTTCCATAAACTCCTTTGCTCTTCGAATTGCACTAGCAAGAGCCCATTTGATATCCATCATTTCAAACTCTTCTTTATCCACTTGCTGATAACCTTCATTGGTTAGATTGATATTCCCAATCTGACCTGCGATCAATCCACTATAAGCACTAACCAAGGTATTCAACATCTGCATATGCTCCTTGGCTACTTCGACACTGACTTTGGAAAAGTTGGAAGTGTCTAATCTGACTGTGTTAGGATTGGAAGTGGCTTGAAAGTTTGACGAGCTTCCATAAAACCCTTGATGTTGCGGTTGTTGCTGCTGAGCTGTCGGTTGCACATTCGGTCTTGAAAACATTGTGTAAGCTGAAGGATCAAACTGATCAGTTGTTGAAGGTCCGGTGTTAGAGACGAAGGCTGTTTGAAGCTTCGCATGTTGAGAGGCTGGTTTTTCTCCACTGATACCTCCTGCAATCCCAAAATACATTTCTGGATTTTGAGGAGTTTGTGTTCTTTTCGCTTTAAGCTTTTCTTCTACATCCTTATTCTCCAATCTTTGAATTAGTTCATAAACGGTGATCGTGTCTAGAACACCATTTTCTTTGAGAATTTCAAGATAACTGCTCCACTTTGCTGGTAAGCTATCAGCAAATCTCTTCACCAATTCTTGTGGAGTGGCAGTGACTTTAAAAGCAAACATTTCGCTCAACAAGTGATGGAATCTTGTAGATAACTCTGCCAAAGTCTCATTCTCCAAACACGTGAATCCTTCAAACTCTTTCTTCAGTAAATCTTGCTTGATCTTTCTAGATTGAGCATTTCCTTCACAACGTAACGTGAGCATATCCCACAAGCTTTTAGTAGTCGTGCAGTAAACAAACTGGTGGTAAATGTCTTTGTGAAGAGCTTGTGTGAGAATCATGAATGCTTTCTTTTCTAACTCAAACTTCTTCTTATCTTCTTCAGACAAAGTGCTGTAAGTTTGTGGATTAGATCCTGCAACTTCCAACTCATTTTCAAAAGCTGTGAAGAAGCACATCCATAGATCTTGACCTTGTCCCTGAACATAAGTTCTCAGCCTTTCTTTCCACCATCCCCAATCGTTGATGTGATTTAACTTTGGCGGTTTTGTGCTTGTACCAGATTCACTGTCGTTCTGCATCATAGATTGAATGCTGTTGCTTTGATTTGTGACCAAAGCCCATTGATTTGCAGTTATCATTGCAGCTTGAGGTGGGGCAATAGCTCGCATCCATGCAGTTTTGTCGAAATCTGACGTAGATTGCGTAGATTGCATAGCTGATGATTGTGGAGTCGAAGTTATTTGAGTCCACGCGGTTGGATCCCACTGACCGTTTGTTCCCATTTTATGAAAATTAATATATTAAGTGAAAATTGATTTAAAATTTGAAAAATAAGTTTTCTCCTTTTAAAAATTTAATTTTCACAACCTATGTTAAAATCTCGAAGGATAACAACCAGCCGAAGGATCAAGAATCGAAAGACCTGAAAAGCACAACCTGTTAAACTTAAACAGACAAGGATCGAAAGATGAACACCTGTTCGAAAGATAGACACTTGTTCGAAGGATCAACAATGTTCGAAAGATCACTGTTGAATTTCGAACAATGACTTCGAAAGATTCACCAAGACGAAGGATCCTTATCTTTCGAAATGTAACAGTAGCTCGAACAATATATCCTTCGAAAGTAATCCTTGGCTCGAAAGATGATGATCTATCGAACCTCCACTAATCGAAAGATGGTCTTTCGACTTCGAAGGATATCTTTCGAACTGCTCTGACACAAGTTGACAAAGAGTGACAGGTAGGTGAAAAGTTGACGGGTTGGTGAGAACTTTCGGCAGAAAGTATGTTCAGACCATATCTTTCAGGTCTGAATATGCAGACTTTCACCAACCAGGTAAGGATCCCAATATTTTAATCAAAACAACTTCCAACACAAACAAACACTTTGTAATTTAAAATATTTAAGATCAAAAGTGTAGTTTATCAAGAACACTATGAATATACCAAGAACACTTCCCAGAAAAACAAGAATTTTGGTGAACCGAAACTCTCCAAACACACGATTTTGCTAAAATGTTTAACAAAAACCAACAACTAACATGTAATCATGAAGAATAACAAGGTTTTTATCAAAACACCAAGCAAAACAACAAGATTTTCCAGAAAATAGTGAACCTTTTTAAACCCGAAAAACAGTCCGAAAACTCTCGGTTTTAACAAGGAGAAGAGCCAAGGCTCTGATACCACTTGTAGGTCCCTCTCGAGGATGAGATAAAACCTTTTCCTTGTTATATCAAACACACTAGCGAGTGCGGAATCCAAGCTAGCATGCAACCGAGACTTTATACGAGAACAAGCACAAACACAACACACAACATTCAACGATTAACACCACTTGTATTAATGCGTATGAAAGGTTCGGTTACAAGTCCAATGTTCACAGATGTGTTCTGCAAACTCTCAAAGTTCTCTCGTGTGTGTGCTCTCAACAGAATGCTCTCACAGTTTCTGTCTCTCTTGTCTAACTTGTCTCTTACTTTACACAACACACTACATGGGTATATATACCCGACACAGCAGGTCTGGTCGAAGGATCAGACAGAGTGATCGAAAGATCATCTGTCGACCAGAAAACCCATCGAAAGATCACATACACCACGAAGGATGATATCCTTCGTGGTCTATCCTTCGAGTTCATCCATCGAAGGTTATGTTTCGAACTCATCTATCGAGGTCCATCTTTCGAGCTCATCATCGAAGGATATAAAACAATCCTTCGATGACACATCCTTCGACACAACCAGCTTACAACATTTTTCTAACTGTTTGGTCAAGTCAAACCAGGAGGATGGTTGACTTGGTCAAACTTACATCAACCTTACATTAAAGACATCGTTTTGAATCATGACGAAATACAGACAAAGTACAGACACAAGTGCACCAACAAACTCCCCCTTGGCTGTAGCTTTGTCTCGATCTTCGTGTCTTCAAGTCTTCAAGGCCGAGTCGAACCGAGCCGAGTCGCGTCCACACAAAGTGCATCAACAAACCTCATTTACTGGTTCGTTATTAGCGTTTTCCATCTGATAATTATTATAAATATAACTATTAGTATCAAATAATTGTAAATAAAACAATTTCACAAAAGTACATAAAATCTTAAAATACAGATATATGTATCCAAAATTGTCGATGTTTCGACTTCTATTTTGCTTTATATATTATATAGGCATCCATACACACTGTTTATCTTACAATGTTTTATTTCCCATTTTACAGAGTTATATTTAATTATTATTATTATTATACAAACATTCTTCCCAACCCCACTATTCTTTGGTCAACTGACAGATTAGTAGCGACGCTCCCTTTCGTCGTACTTCCAAGTAACCCTTTATCCAATATCCCTAATCCTATTTCCTGTATCAATTAACTCTTCACCCCAGAGACGAAGTTCGGCTAAGTTTTCGTTGCTCATTGGAGGATTGGGGATAGGTTCTGGATCAAACTGTGGAAGAAATGAATAAGGACTGTTGATAATATTTTCGAATTGCCAGTCATTTGTCCACCATTCTTCCATTTGGCCTAAAGGTTGAGTGTGGATTAGTGGGTCTGGAATAGCTGGTTCCAGATTTACAGGAAGTTGGGTTTCTAGGTAAGGATATAGATTATTATGGATAGGGCTAATGACATCACAATTTGCTAGCAGACGGTCGATTTCGTCTTGAAATGTGATTTCTTCAGTTTGTCTAGAACTCTCTCCAATTTCTATTCCTTTTTGTTTAGAATCTTTCTGGATTTCTATCTCTGCTGGATTAGAATTTTCTCCGATTTCGATTCCTTTTCCTTTGTCTATAGGGTTTTCTATTTTGGGGAGTTTCCTAGTAACTGGCTTTCTCCTGCGCACTTTCCTCCATCCTACATATCTTCTTTTCTTTTTAAGTTTTGCTTTTTCCAGCGGTGGAGCTTGGAATTCCAGAGGTTCCTCTATGTCAGCAATATAACCAGTAAAGTCGTGGGAGACTTCAATTGGTACTGGGTAGAGGTTGAGATTCTGTAATGCTTCCGATATCTCACTCATGCTGGATAGCATATATGCAAAATGCACAAAAATGCCAAGTTAAAACTTTGGAACAAAGTTTTACAAATAAACATTAAAGTTTTATTGCATACGGATTTGTACAAAAGATCATAGGAAAGAGAACACACTATACTTAATTTATTTACTGGAGATTTAATTTTCTACTAGACCAGGCTGATTGATATTTTTAGAGGTTTGCATTCTCTGCTACGGTAGCTAGCATATAAAGGTTTGCCCATTTTTCATCTAATGTGTCTTCCCAAGGTGGCCTATTTCCTAATTCCTGGATTTCTGAATTAAACCTCACTTTCTTGACTTGGGGTTTCTTTATTTTCTCTTGTCCATTTCTAAGGATCAAATTTCTTTTATCTTGGGTAAGAGGATTTTCATAATTTGCTTTACGAACAAAAATCCCTTCTTCCATCTTTGCTGGGTGTTTGGAGGAAGAGGTTCCTTTTTTCTGTGGGTGCAGTATCTAATTTGTGGTAGATAGCAGAAATCTTTTGTTTACCCAAACTGTAACTCAACAATTAATCAGTTAATAAACATGTTTTCACATAATAGCAATTAAATTTCCTAAGTATCTCTTATAGGCTAAAATCAATAGTAAGCTTAAATCAGTGGCTCTGATACCACCTTATTTCTGTCACGGCCCCCGACCCGGTTTGACCCGTTTCAGGAGCCGCAGGACAGAAATCCCGTGGTAACTAATTTAGTGACAGCGGAAGTCTTTTTAAACAGAATCGATTAATATTAAAACTGATCGTTTATAATATAGGGATAAATCCCATATTTTACAATAAAGTGATTTCACGGGGAAATCTTTATTTATCAAAACATGTTTCTTTATTTATTTACATTGAGCCACTTTCTAAGCTTGTAGTGCTCCAAGGCACTTTTCCTGTGCTCACAACAGATCACCTGAAACATGTTTGAAAAAGGTTTTGTCAGCGGGAAATACTGAGTGAATCATTCATTTTGCTAAAATGACTCTTTTATTATAATTCACAGTATTAAAAGAGATTACAATGTTTATTTCAACCAACTACCCACAGTATTTGTCATCGACTCGTTTCGGTGACTGTGGTCATATTACTATTGAGTCCGTTCACCCAATAGTAACGAGTATCATTAATTAGGTACGCCCACCTATATTGATAAAAACAGTAATGTGCACAATACCCCACATACCGGCTGTAATTTGGTGACTACATATACTTAATCACTGTAATTATAATCTTGAAAATAAACATACTTTTGTAAACAGATTTGATAAAAAGAGAATGACTCACATTGTAGATTTAACGAGCAGAATATAAGCCTACTGATTAGCCGTGATTAACCTAATTTAAATAACAATGCACACACAAACCGGTTAGTAACTAATACAGCAGTTACGACAATTCACGAGATTAAACCCTCACAACGATTTATTAGTGCAATACTTATCAATTCAGCGGATTCACAACGAATGACAGAGTATAGTCCGAATTCGAGCAGTACTCAAACATTCAAGTCGGAATCACGATGAATTAACAAAGTATAAACTCAATTTGAGCGGCACTTAAACAATCGTTGGATAGTTATAATCGATCGGACGTTGAATCGTAATAGCGATCGAGTTATTACCCTGATTGCGGCAGCAATTAGTGATTGTGTGTGTTTAGTGGATTGTTTCTGTGATAACTCAGTCTACGTAACTCAAATTTACGTCGTTCCAAAGACAGAATTCAAGTCCCAATGCCCAGAATTTATAGGTAAATTTTGACCCTTACGCGGCCCGCGTAAGATTTAAGCTATCCTTACGCGGCCCGCGTGAGACCTATTTTTAGCTATAGGGTTGCCACGGTTGGGACTAGCCTTGCTGACTTGACAGTTTTCATAAATTCTCTTTTGCTAACGTTTTAAGTGGATAATCGTTAACTAGGGTTTAACCCCCCCCCCCCCCTGAGTTTTAGGGGCCCTAATCCTGATTCTGAAAATTATGAAAATTTTAGGGTATGTTCAGAATCACTTGGGTGTCTCAATTAGGTTTTCCTATTGGACAAATTAATTTAATAATTATGACTTTTGATGAGAGTTGTTACATTTAGTCAAGTCTTTTATTCTTTTATTCTACCCCTTTGATTTGTCTGTGTGAATTTTCATCACTTATGACTGTCAAATTTTATCTTTATGCCTTAGCATTCTCATTAGTTGGTCTGTATTTCCTCTTACTTTGATCCTTGTCCCTTCTCTCGGGCTCTTTACTCTAACGTAATACGCTTCTGTCATCCGACTTGCGTCTACGTTTATTATCAAACGTCTTGCTTATTTGGTTTATTTGCGTACCTTTTAAGTTAGTCCCATACATCCCGCCCTTACTACATCGGACGTAAATGTGCCTGCTACAAGAAGTTCATGGTATTATATGCCACTACTTGCTTGGCCAGAGTAAGCGATTAGCACATGACACACATGACCTTTTTATAGCTTTCACATCACCCCCTATGTAAGTAATGCCTCTATTTATTTCATACTTCTAATTTTATTTAGTAAAACTTTATTTAATTGCAAAACAACAATCATTAGTTTTACTAGTTTTACATTCGAACATATAAAATGTTTTTCTTTTCTATCGAACTATTATATAATCACATTCGTTAATGTGATCGCTACCTTTCTCAATAGCGTTATATTGAGAGTTTCCCACTTGGATAATTACCTCCCGTCCAAGTTCCATATGAACTAATCATATTATTTCCTTGTTATTCATCATCGTGAATAACACATGTTTCTATTAAACTTTTCTTAGAAACATCATCCTGAATAGATATCCTATTCAGGTTTTATCAGATATATGCAACCGTTATCCCCTACGTGTTAGTTGCATATTACTACTTGTGCGATTAATTTAAAAGCGTGCACCTGATAATGCTTGTCCTAACGGGCTTCTCTTGCCGCTAACTTTGTTCGCGATCGTCACGCGATTTAGTTCCTTAATAAGTATGCTCTGCTTGTCATACCTCGGACCGTTCCACCGTCATATCCCTAATTCGTTCAACTCGCGTCATCTTCAGATGCGGTTGTCCTTCAACTAAACATTTACAAAAGTTAGTAATTTCAACATTAATAAACGCCAGTATTGTAATACAAGGCTTTTTACTGTACGTGTCAACGCACGTAATTCATTAACTGTATCTATCATTTATCGATTTGACTGGGGTAACGTGTATTACGCGATAACCCTGTAAGTTGATCTCAACACTTTAATCATTCTAAATCATTGACATACTTGTACTTACCGGATTTGCGATCAAGCCTTGAACCGAACACCAATCTTTATCAAGAGCATAAGGTTTAAGTCCAAGCATAGTTTTCCCACCATACTTGAATCTCTTAAACCAAGGCTCTGATACCAACTTGTAACAACCATAAATTTATTTAGCGATTTCCATAAATAATCACATTCGTTAAGTATTTCTATTTAAACATTCACGCTAAAATACTGGTTTATTAAAAACTTTTACAATTTAAAGTGATACAACATAATGTGGTTTAATTCGCCGTTTTAGAATAACGACGAAACAACATTGCGGAAGCTTCGTTTAACGTGTGTTCGGTTCTTGCACGATGCTTGATCTTCATCCGGGACTCTCGACATTCACCTGTGATCAAAATCAACTTAAAAGTCAGTTTTGATAATTAAATAACTAGTACAACAAGGAAGATTGGGTCGAATAATCGAATTAAACAAGGAAATCAGGAAATTCCAACATTGGTATCTTGATCCCAGAAACAAGGACTTGAAACTGGCCTCCACCGTAACTTACGGTGGGCACCGTAAGTTACGGTGGCCCGTGGTATAAAATACCCCCACCGTAAGGCAGGAGGTAATGCTGTAATGCTTTCAGCCCCCACCGTAACTTACGGTGCCCACCGTAAGTTACGGTGGCCCCTGTATCAGACCCTCCCATTTTGCCGTTTTTGACACGAAAACTTTCGTATCTTTCAATCCGCTTGTCCGTTTGACCTACCGTTTCTTCCTCCATGATTGTAATTTGATCCTCCATCAAATGGAGTTAAAATCTAACATCCTACATAATAAATTTTGAGACTTCTAAGCCTTCGACTCCTTGCCGTTTTACCAAATTTTAACCCGTTTATGCATTTTATCAAACAAACATATTTGTTTAATCCTTATTTCACCTGCACCTCTTCAAATTAATGTTATCTACCATGATAGGTTCTAATCACAGGTTTCTAACACAATTTAAATACGTTTTCGCTCGTATGCTTATTTTGACCCGTTAAGGGTATTTAAGCACTTTAGAACTTGAACTCACTTTCATACATTTCTAGCATCTTATTCCTACATTTCGTATCTAGTAATCTTCCACCACAACTATATGTGTGTTGGATTTAATGTGGATATCTATATGTTCCAAATTTTACCCCTCGGATTATCTTTTTACGGCAAAGAATCATATAAAGTCATTTGACCCAAGAATTTACATCTTTCACTATCTTTTCTTATTCTAAGCATTTATTTAATCATAAAACTCGTTTCCGAACCTCTTGCAAGGGTCGTTCGTTCGAATTAGCTTACAAGGGCAATTTGGTCAATTTTCATCCTTCTTTTACTACAAAGGAGCTTTTAAATACTTGTTTGACCCAAAATCCGACCTTTTAACTATAATCTTGTTTATAAACCCATGTGCTTCTAAAACACCATAATCATAACTCAATTTATTCAGTTTACCTAAAAGACAACCGAATAACTATATTTTAACCTTGTCTAACTCTTATAGAATCTCAAGTTCTATATGATGAGTTGAATCATTATACATACCTGGCTCGGATCAATATATTGACCCGTTTCAATACCTTGCCTTAGTAGCCGCTAAGCAATAGCGATGTGCGTATCCATTTGATATTTATTCCTATAAACATGTAACTCGACAAACCATTAGTCGATATTGTCAAAGGGTGATAATTTCACCTTTTGACCCGTTTATTTACCTAGTGATCTTCGTCATTTCAACTAAATGCAAATTTCATGTATTATGCTAATTTAAAGTCTACTAGCGAAAATACGAAATCAAGCATAACGTAACGAAACCGTAGTTACGTACCTTCAAAGCGTTCCCTACAAACGCGCATCGCCACTAGCTTGTCCGCTTGATGTTCCGATTTCCTTGCCTATAGAGTTCAACCATAGATGTTTAGAACTCTCTTATAGTATAATACGCATAATTTTCCACTCAAATCAAATATGCGTTTTTAGTCTGAATTTTCAACATTTCTTTTCTCTTAGGCATTATATCAAACACCTAATGAACATGATTTCTTATAATTCACAATCAAGTTTTTGACTAACTATTTAGCCAAGATTTAAGCATCATGTCACATGTTCATGTCAAATTTTTATATCAAAAATTCTGGATTTTCTTCATGGAGCTCAAATACACTAGGTTAACAAAGATAATCCTTGTCTTTAGCATAATTCTACAAAACCCACTTGACACATGAGTGTATGATCATGAATTCACAACCATGAACATCAATTCAACAAATAAATGACTAGGGTTTACTCCTAGACATAGTTTCATCCCTAATTTCATCCAAACAACGAACATGCAAGCTCAGATTCGAATCTCACAAGTTCATCTAAAATTTAAGATGGAACCACATAGTAAAATTTCGCATACCTCATGATCCCTTTACTGAGGTGATCACTAATCTATGCTTGGATTTCTATTCGGGCTTGATTTGCCCCTTCAATTTGATGAATTTCTTGAAGTTTAGGGTTGAGTTTTGAGAGCTCCTTGTGGCTCTGATGAAATCGCAGACATCAACACACGTATGTGTGTTTTGTGTTTTAATTTTTGATTTAATTAAACTTCATTACATTTGCCCATGTTTAGTCCCTCAACTTTACACAAGTTATTTAAAGGGTATTTTAACCATATTTGTTCTATTAAGTCAAGACACTAACTAACTAGGTTAATATTCCTAGTTACTTGGTGGGTCCCGGGAGTTATAATCCGTTTTATTTTAAGTCCCGTTAACTCGGGCTCTTATAAACTCAATTCCTTAAAACTTTGATTCGCTTGTATTTAATATTAGGATTTCTTATTTAAATCCAAATATTTACCGGGTTATTTTTACTACTAACGGTACTTTACCCGTCTTTTAGTATTAACGGAGTTTGATTACCAAACCCGTTTTCGGGGTGTTACAAGTCTACCCCCCTTAAAGAGGTTTCGTCCTCGAAACCTTGTTTACATAGTTCCTTTAATTTGGATTAAACGAACTTAGTTTCGTTTTTCAAGGCATTCATTCATTCCTTTCGATCTAACATTTCCATTTATATTGACGTGTAAGTCTTTTGTGTGTAAGGCCTCGCAGGCCGTTACTTTTCAACTTGTATCCATTATCTTTATTGTTTATTCATTTTGGCGGTTAGACTTGTTAGTCACCGGTTACTTCATACCCCGTTACCCGGGTATGCTATTTGCCATCTCCGGCCTTATGTGTGTTTAAAATTCTCTAAGTCACCCCGTACCACTTATGTTTTGTTAAAACGTTACTTTTGACTAAAAACTAAATTTTTAGTTTACGTTTCCTCTTTGTCATACAACTTTCTCCCGTTTCTAGGAATGTTACTTCCGAGAATCTAGTCCTTTCCGTTATTATTTAATGCAGGGAATTATAACAAATTCCCAAGCTTAACCCCTATGACCCGTAGGTTCTTTCCCTTGGCCTCGTAGGTTATTTATTTAGATTTTCACCTTTTTATCCTTTCTAAGGTGAGACCTTTACAATTCGTTTCTTTCTATTTGTGACCCGGAGGTCTTTTGGTCCCGTAGACTTTAACACTATTTATGATCCCGTAGGTTAGGATGATCCCGTAGATCGTCTTTTATACATGTCTATATTCAAATGTATATATACATATATAGCTTCAAAGCATCTTTTATTATGTTTGGAATTGTTTATTTTCGTTTTTGAACTTTAGTTGGCCTTGACCGTAGTCTAAAGCTTCATTCGTTTACTCTTGGTTGTTCTGGTCGCCGATCCTTCAAGAGAGGAGACAGGGTGTTTGTTTATGTTAAGTCTGAGATTTGAGGGAATAGGGTGGTTTATGGGTGTGTGTGAGGTTTGAGAGGATAAAGTGAAAGAGATAAAGAATTTGAGAGGGAAAGTAGATGGTGAGCGGCTGATATGTTTAAGGTTAGGGTTTCAAAATGAATTAGTTTAAGCTATCATTACAAACATATAGTTTGGGTTATTCCCTTAATGGGCTTAGGCCCAAGGCCCACAAACCCAATCCCTTGTTTTAAGTGGCCGCTCGTTCCTACGAACCCGTTTTCACAACCGTTCTTCAAAAAAAATCGTATAATATAATATTAGGTCCGTAATTATGTAAAATAACGCCGGTTATAAATGTTGGACACGTTCGTTCGTTGGTTGCGTAAAAAGCGCGTAAAATGCCGCGTTGGTCGCTTTAATCCGTTTTTGGATCCGGTTTATACTGTGATTCCAAAATAGAAGAAAAAAATAGAAAGACGAACGCGTATTTTCTAAAAAAAGGAAAAGCTAAAATACGAGGCGTTACAGTCTCCCATCCTTTAGGAAATTTCGTCCCGAAATTTATTCAAGAGGAAGACTTTAGAAAATTTGCATTTCGTAGTACGCGTGGGTATAGACGAGGAATGGGTTGGTGAATGATTAAAGTTTGTATATAATTATAGCAGGGAAACACCGAATTCCTCATGGCACGTTTTCACGAAAGTTTGGTAATATGGTAGGAACACTTATATATAGGAAGTACCATCGGCGTATCCACCATGTTCATACTATATTACGTTCGTTTCGCTAATCGATGCCATGTTACGTCCCATGTCACAAACAGGGTTTATTAACGTATTATGAGTGAGAATGATAGCGTATAGTAATTTAAGTATGTAAGCATGATTGTGTTTAAGTATGAGAGGGTTTATAAGTATGTGTTTGATTAAAGTCTTTGAATAGTCCACATGAGATATTTAGTTAACTAGATTAACGCATTACTGGCATGTGATCTCACTGGTCAAACCATCGTGTCAACGTAATGAATACAACATCTGGGAGAGAAGTATGGGTCACATCCTTGCTCAACATAACACTGGATGTTGGAGGTCTGTTGCTTTTGGTCCCCATGTTCCTATGGTGCCAAGTGCTGAGGATGCAAAGAAGTTCGTTCCTAAATCAACTGAAAACTATACTGAAACTGATTTTCAAAAGTTCGAACTCGATGCCAAAGCATTTAGCATCATAGCATCTGCATTACCCAATGAGATCTATGCTGGACTGTTACATTGTAACAGTGCCAAAGAGCTATGGGATGCATTGAAGGAACAGTTTGGGGGAACTGAAGAAGTTATTGAAAACAATAGGGAAATTCTGAATCAGCAGTATGAAACCTTCTGTCACAATAAGGGTGAATCATTGACCCAACAGTTTGAACGTTTTAGTTGTCTCATCAGTGAGCTAAGGCTTGTTAAAGTTGAAATTCCAAAATCAACACAAAATAGTAGGTTTCTTAGATCACTACCTGATAAATGGGACACAATTGCATTTGTGACTAGAAACTCAGCTGAGTTCAAAGATCTGACCCTGACCCAACTTCATGGTAGACTCCTGACCTATGAAAGGGAGTTAAACCAGAAAAAGAAGTTGCAAGAGTTTGGCAAAGTTGCTGATGATTATTCATTTGGCAAAACAGCTCTGTTTGGTCAGGAAGAATCTGGTAGCAGTAGTAAGGATCAGGGTTATGATCACTTTATTGATATAACTGCTGGTGGAAATTTCAACAACCCTGATCCTCACTCTGCTAATTATGCTTTTACTGCAAATTGTGAAAATCAGATGTCAGACAACTTGTGTTTTGAACTCAATGATTTGCAACACTTTGATCCCACTGACTTAGAAGAAATGGACATTTTGCATCAATTGGCTTTGCTTAGTGTAAGAACAAGCAAATTCTATAAAAGAACAGGGAGAAAATTCCCAGGGTTACATGGGAATTTAAAAGTGGGGTTGGATAAGTCGAAAATTAAGTGATATAAGTGCAATAGGCTAGGTCATTTTGCTAGGGAATGCAGGAGTCAAACCACTGGTCCAATAATCACTCATCCCAGCTCAAACCCTAGACCACAACAACAAAGCACTATGCACTATACCCAGTATACCCCTGCTGCCCATGTCAACACTGCTCACTATGCTGCAACCCCTGTGCCTGTGCATTATGTTCAAACCACTGTTCCACAAATTCAGTATGTTCAAACCCCTGTCCCTCAGGCACAAGTGCAACCTGTTGCACCTCAACAAGCTGCTCCAACAGTAGCACAACCAGATCAACAAAGCTTTTTCACCCAAGGTTTTGTTGACTGGAGCAGCATGCCTGATGAGCTTGGTGATGAAAATTTTGCACTCAATGCTTTTTATGATCCTTCTAATGATGAATTTTGTTTGATGGCATTAGAGTCAATACCTGAAGGGGTAGAAACTGAAGGTGAACAGCTAAGTGATGAAACAGTGGATAAAGTAGCTGAAGCAGTGGTTACTGCAGTTGCTGGTGAACTACTGCTGGGAGAAAATTCAGAAACCCTGATTGAACCACTGACTGATCCCTGGTCCGAAGAAGACAAGGAAGAAAAGAAAGCATGTGAGAAAGGAGAGAGAGTTGATGAAGAAGGTGATTATAAATGTGATTGTGCCATGATGGCTGCTGCTAAGGTAACACCTCAAGTTCTTGAAAAACTGTGTTCAGACCAATGCATTATTGCATTTGCTAACATCAAAGAGGTAAATGAAAACCTTAGAGATAAAGTCTTGTCTGATGAAGTCAAATTTGAAAAGTCATTAAAAGAACTTAGAAACAAATTGGCTGAAAAGGATAAAGAAATTAGTGGTCTCAAAGAAGAGCAGAGCATAACTAAAACCCAACTTCAAACCATGATAGAAAAATATCATGTTTGCAAAAAGGAGTTGGAATCCACCGAAGTCACATGTGAGAAATGGGTGGAATCATGCAAAGGCTATGAACTCTTGTTGGAAAAAAAGAGAAAAAGTAATGTGAAATTTGGAATTGGTTTTAGAAAACATGATGAAATTGAAAACATTGCTTTTGAAAAATCTGTTCAAACCACTGATGAATCCACTGAATTCATCCCAACAAACAAGAGTGGCCAAGAAGTGAAAATCACTGATAAACATGGTAACAAAATCACACTTGAGAGACCAGTGGGATCCTCTACTTTTGAGGAAATTGAGAAATACCAATTTAAACCCACATGGTCTGATGAGTGTGACATTCTTGAAAATTTTAAACCCATGGATTTCACAACCACTGATGGTGTTAAAGCTCCAAAAGCAAAAGTCATTCCTCTTAAGGACATCCCAGCAGAGGTTAAAAACTCTGCTGCAAAGGAGTCTGAAAAGAGAAAGAAGAGAGAAAAGATCAAAAACCTGTTTTGTGAATTTTGTGAAAAAAGGAATCATCTAACAAAAGACTGTTTCCATTTAAAAGCATATGATTTAAACAGAACAAGTATCATTGTACCTGCTGAAAGCTGCACCATCTGTGGTAAACCAAACCACAAAACTCAAGAATGTGTGTATCTCAAGAACTTTGATGTAAAAAAGAATGAATACACTGCAAAAACATCCTTGAGTTAATCAACATCATTTGTCAAATTCACCAAGAATCAACCACTGTTTGTGCCAGTCCAAACAGCTGTTACAAAACAGCTGAACCAAACATCTATTGAAAGAGATGTTCAGGTTACTGATGCACCCCCTGCCAATCAATATAGAAGAGGTAAGGGACAACCACCATACCCTAGGGTTCCACACGTTTATGAGGCCTACAAAAGGCCCTCAAAACCAAGAGTGAACAGGAATCCCTTTGGGTACCAACAGATAATTGGGCAAGACCCCCAACAGTGGTTAGAGAAAATGTGTGCCAAAAGAAACAAACACCTGATCTAACCACTGCCCATGCATCTGAATTCATCCCAGACACTGTTGAGACCCCATCCAAAGCCTTATTGGCTTTGGAGACCGTAATGAACTAATCATTTTACTTCATGTGCAGGGAGCTTCTGCATGCTTAGATAGCCTTTGGTATGTAGATAGTGGAGGCTCCAGACACATGACAGGATGTAAAGCCCTCCTCAAAGACTTCAAAATCCATGGAGGGGGTGATATATCCTTTGGGAATAATAGTAAAGGGAAAGTTCTGGGGTCTGGTACAGTACAGTCTGGAAATGTAAAATTTGAAAATGTCAATCTAATAGACAATCTGAAATTTAACCTCCTGAGTGTTTCACAAATGAGTGGCAAGGGGTATGGGTCATTCTTCACAAAGGAGTGTTGTAGGATTGTTGGACCAAAAATGGTTGAAAAGATTGAAGCAATAATAAAAACTGGAAAAACAAAACTTGTTGCTCAAAGAAGTGGCAATGTTTATGTTGTTGATATGTCAAAAGAGTGTCCCAGAACTGATGCCTGTCTGTTCTCAGCTGCCTCTAATAAAGAGACAGAACTTTGGCACAGAAGATTGGGACACACAAATCTCAAGACAATCACTGAAATTTCAAAAAATGGCTTGGTAAGAGGCTTACCTCAAAAATTGTTTTCATGTCCTGAGCATTGTGTTTCCTGTTTAAAAGGAAAACAACATAAAAGCTCCTTTAAGTCCATTGAAGATTCCAAAACAACCCAGTGTTTGCAAATGCTGCACATGGATTTGTTTGGCCCAGTCCAAGTCATGAGTCTCAAGAAAAAGAGATATTGTCTAGTTATTATTGATGACTTCTCTAGGTTTACATGGACTTTCTTTTTACACTCAAAAGATGAGACTGCAGGCATTTTGCAAGACTTTGTGACACAGGTTGAAAAGCAATTTGACCTTCCAGTAAAAGTCTTCAGGAGTGACAATGGCACAGAATTCAAAAATAAGGAGTTGGATGCCTTCTGTGTGAAGAAAGGGATTGTAAGGCAGTACAGCATCCCTAGAACACTAGAGCAAAATGGGGTAGTTGAAAGAAAGAACAGAACTTTGATTGAGGCTGCCAGAACCATGCTTGCGGATTCAGGTTTGCCATTAACTTTTTGGGCAGAGGCAGTAAACACTGCTTGCTATGTCCAAAACAGAGTTTTAATAAACCCCAGGCACAAAAAGACTGCTTATGAAATTCTGTATAAAATCAAACCACTGATCTCATATTTCAAAGTATTTGGCTGCCCATGCTTTATTTTGAATTTAAAAGATTCCATCTCAAAATTTGCAGCCAAAGTAGATGGTGGTTATCATCTGGGATACTCAACCACTGCCAAGGCCTACAAAGTGTTTAATACACGGACCAAAGCAGTGGAGGAGACCTTGAATGTAACGTTCAATGAACTTTCATCAATGAAAATCCCAGCAAATCCTGCAGATTTGTTTGATCTTGAAAAATTCACTTTTGAAAATACTGCTGTCAAGACTAACAGTGCAGGTCCATCCGAGGATTCAACACCAGACTATGGGTATGAAATCATCATCCCTCAAAGGTCTGTCAAAGCTCAACCACTGCTACCTCAACAGTTGTTGACCAAAGCAGCCCCTTAACCACTGCTTCCACATCATCAAGCACTGTTGATAAAAGTCCACAAACAGTGGATAAAAGTCAGCATGTGTTCACTTCATTACCTCCTATTCCACCACCTTTTGAAGCTACTGCTGGATCATCAAAGTCACCAGCAGTGGTTAGCTCAGATGATACACATTTGCAGTCTTCACCAACAAATGCCATCATTCCATACCAAGGAGATTTAATCTTCTTGAGATCTCATCCACCTGATCAAATCATTGGCAACATCAATGAAGGGGTGCTCACAAGAAGCCAAACCCAAAACATTTGTCTTTTTGCTGGTTTTCTATCACTCCATCAGCCAGTCAAGTACCAAGAGGCACTAAAAGACAACAGCTGGGTAGAAGCCATGCAAGAGGAACTCCAACAGTTCAAAAGACAACAAGTATGGGAGCTTGTACCACTGCCAGAAGATGTGAGTCCCATCGGCACAAAGTGGGTCTTCAAAAACAAAACTGATGAAAGGGGCATTGTTATCAAGAATAAAGCCAGGCTAGTGGTTCAAGGTTACAGACAGGAAGAGGGGATTGATTATGATGAAACATTCGCCCCTGTAGCAAGATTGGAAGCTATAAGACTGTTCCTGGCCTTTGTTGTCAACCACAACATGAAGGTGTTTCAGATGGATTTCAAAAGTGCTTTCCTCTATGGTACAATTCAAGAAGAGGTGTATGTTTGTCAACCTCCAGGTTTTGAGGATCCATTTTATCCAGATCATGTCTACAGGTTAAACAAAGCCTTGTATGGCCTAAAACAAGCACCTAGGGCCTGGTATGAAACTCTTTCCACCTTTCTACTCTCAAATGGTTTCAAAAGAGGTACCATTGATAAAACATTGTTTCTAAAATGGAGAGGAAAGGATTTAATGATTGTCCAAATTTATGTGGATGACATTATTTTTGGAAGCACATGTAATAAAATGTGTGAAGAGTTTAGGGAAGTCATGAAAGCTGAGTTTGAAATGAGTGCAATGGGTGAGCTGCAATGCTTTCTTGGTCTCCAAGTTCAGCAAATGCAAAATGGAACTTTCATTCATCAAAGCAAATATGCTAAAGAACTTTTAAACAAATTTGATATGAATGATTGTAAACCATGCAGCACACCCATGGCAACAAATAAGCTTGTCATGTCTGATGAAAAGGATGAGCTGATTGACCAAACTCTATATAGAAGCATGATTGGGTCTCTTTTGTACCTAACTGCATCTAGGCCAGACATCATGTTTGCAACATGTGTCTGTGCAAGAAGTCAATCAGCCCCTAGAAAATCCAACCTTATTGTTGTAAAAAGGATATTCAGGTACATAAAAAGTGCTCCCACACTTGGTATCTGGTATCCAGCTAATGGGAATATCAAGCTTTCAGGATTTTCAGATAGTGACTTTGCTGGATGTAACACCACAAGGAAGTCCACATCAGGAGGGTGCCAGTTTCTAGGTGATTGCTTAGTTTCATGGCAAAGCAAAAAGCAAGCAGCTGTTTCAACATCCACTGCTGAAGCTGAATACATTGCTGCTGCAAGCTGTACAGCCCAACTCCTGTGGCTTCAAAATCAGTTATTGGATTTTGATATCACTGCCTTAAAAACACCACTCATGTTGGATAGTCAGGCAGCAGAAAATATCATCAAAAATCCAGTTTCTCACTCAACCACCAAACACATTGACATCAGACATCACTTTGTGAGGGATTGCTATGAAAAAGGTTTGATTTCTCTACATCATGTTCCAACTAAAGACCAGCTGGCAGATGTGCTAACAAAAGCATTAGATACATCCACCTTTGAAAGCTTGGTCTCTAGGATTGGCATGCTAAACATGGAATAACAAGTAAAATCTTGTTTTTCTATGAATAAAAGCATTAAAATGTTTTCAGAAAATCAAAAATCCATCCTTAAAAATAGCTAAAAATGAAATTTTCATTAAAATCCTTAAAAGTCTGCCATAACCACTGTTTGTTCAAAATGTCTGTTCTACTTCAAAGTCTATCCACTGCTGAAAGCCATCCCCTGTTCTCTCATTTCTTTGATAAGCACTGATGTTCAAAATCAGTGTTTTATCCGCTGATGTGCTATCTACTGATAGTGAAAATCATCCACTGCTTCCATAAGTTACCGTTGTAACCACTGCCTTCATCAGTAACTTTCATAAAAGTACTGTCCTTCATTTCATCAGGGGTTGGCATGTGGGCAGTACATAGTGGTCAGACTTTTTGTAACCGCTGCCACGTCAGCATTCATTTTTTCCTTATAAAACCCCCATTCAACATCCAAACAGGGTTTTACTGTCGAATTGAATTCTTAAAAATTCTCTTCTCAAAGCAGTTTTTCTCAAATTTCTTCACAATCTTCTTCGATCATCATCTCCAAAATGACAAAATCGAAGTCATCTGCAAAACCCACTTCCAAATCATCTTCAAAAGAAGCCTCTCAAAAGGCCACACCCATTGAAATTCCACATAAACCTTCTCACAATCTTCTGGGTCTTCTCACAAAACCCGGCACCACCGAGGTTTTTGATTCCATCATTGATCTCATGTCTGCGTCAAAGTACAAAACTTTGCTTACAGCAGATGCACCCATTTACTTGCAAACCCAAAGGGAGTTTTGGAAGAATGCAACCCTTGACAAACAAGGCGACGATGTCATAGCCATTAACTCCACGTTAAAGGGTAAAGCAGTCAAAATCACACCACAATCCATCTCAGAGGTCTTTCAACTCGATGATCAGCAAGGTAAAACTTCTTTTCCCAAAAACGAGTTAAAAAAATGATTTTCTGGAAAGAGGGTATAATGCAGAAGTCAAAAAGGACACCTTACAAAAAGGTTTCTTCCCTTCTGCAACAAGATTTTTATTTCATACCCTCCTAATGTGTGTTTCAAACAAAACCACTGCTTTTAATGAAATACCATTAAAGATTCAAAACCTGGGGTATGCTATTCTTCAAAAAGAAAATTTTAATTATTCTCAGGTAATCTTTAATGATCTGGTTAAAAATGTTGAAACAAAGGCATTCTTACTGTTTCCAAGATTTCTAAGTTACTATTTTGAAAAGAAACTTGGTAAGAATGATGCTGCCGCAATAAAACAAGGTGAATCTATTCAAATAAACAGCTTAACTGCTGAAACTTTTACAAGAATGTCAACACCTTGCAAAACACAAGCAGGGGTACCTGAGCAGAATTTAGCAGCTACCACTGCTCCTCAGGTATCTGCTGCTGAGCCCACTGCTCAAGGTGATCAAAGTAGCAAAATAACTGCTTTGAAACCCACACCTATAATCACCAAAAATCCAAACAAAAAGAAAACTCAAAAACCCCCCAAACCTATCAAAAAGGCAACTCTGGAAGATGAGATACCAGAGAAACTGCCAGTGACAGCACAAAAGTCACTAGAAACCACTGCTGCTTCTTCCTCACAGCAGTTGGTAAAAATATCTCAACCCATAACCGAAACTCCTCCTGTCTCTTCTCAAAAAGAACAGGTTGTACATATAGGGACACCACAATATGATGCTCTGGAATCACTTGCTTCCATCATCCACAGCCCAATGCCCGGGGCAAATTCTCTTTCTACACCAACCATCACATCCACAATTCCACCACCAACTAAACTTCTGTTGGATGCAATTGATTTGAACCAGGCACAAACCAGTCCTTCTCAATCACCTATCAATGAGAACATGCCACAACAAATGACTAGGTCTGTTGTATCAATCTTTGCTAACCCACCAACACAACCTGAGGAGGTTACACCCCTTGAGTTACAAGTAACTCTTGGTGGTAATCCAAGTGAAGCAGCCACTACAAGTGCTGAACCCACTGGTTTGCATTTGGACAGTGGTTACATCAATAAGACTTCCTTGGAGGCAATTCATTCCATAGCACCTCTGACATCCACCAGTGGATTCTTTTTTACCACTGGCAACATCAAAAGGCTGTCAAGTGTTGAAGGAAGAAGACCCCAGTACCAAGAAAAAGGGGCATCAGTGGTTAATGTTTGGAGTACACTCCCTACCTCAACCACTGATAAAACCACTGCTAGTGGGAAATCAGATTATCCCATTAAATTGGGTGATGGTTTAAAATATATGGAATTGACGAAACGAGTTGACAAACTGGATACAACTGTTGGAGATATCAAATACATGCTACAACAGTTGTTGAAAGTACAAAAGATGCAATCCACTGTTATTCCACCTCAAGCACCTGCTCCACCACAAGCACCTGCTGAAAATTAGCTCTGGAATCTATTTCAACCTTTTCTCCAGCAACAAAAACAAGTGGCTGATCAGCAACATGCAATACATGTACAAGAGCTGAGAAACACAATGGAGTCTAGGTTCAAGAACACACAAGCAGACATCAAGGCACTCAAGGCCCACATATTAAACACCACTGGCACTGCTTCTCCA
Organism: Helianthus tuberosus; assembly: GCA_030545235.1. Lineage (NCBI taxonomy): Eukaryota > Viridiplantae > Streptophyta > Magnoliopsida > Asterales > Asteraceae > Helianthus > Helianthus tuberosus. The sequence continues at coordinate 157,720,869 of CM060418.1, read as the reverse complement.
ACTGTTCTTTTCATTGATCAATTACCCTCAGATAATGCCAAAAAGGGGGAGAAAATTAAAGAATGGAAGAAGAAGGGAGTAGATGATGGTCTCTACATAGAACCAGAAATGGAGAATATGACCAAGCAGATACCTTTTCCAGATGGTAGCAAAAAGGTTGATGTTACCCAAAATGCACTTGATGAAGCAATAGCAAGTGTAAAAAGGGACAGGGCGGCAAAGGATATGTCAAGGTGGAATAAGGAGAAGAGAGCTTACATGGAGCTGAATGTACAGGGTTGTTCTGGGCTAAAGGATGTTCAAAATCCTGAGCTAAAAAGAAATCCCACTAGAAAAGTGAGGGAACCCAAGTCCACACCAACCAGACTCACAAAGCGTACTCCAAAACCACCATCCAAAAGCCTCCAACATCAAACCTCCACCCAAACAGCTGTTGTAACTCCTACTGTATCAACTACTGCTGGTACTTCAGAGGTTTCAACATCTGTTATCACTTCAACACACACCACTTCAACACACACCACAACCACTGCCTTACCACCACCACCATCACCACCAAAAACAACATCACCACCATCGCCTCCTGCTAAAAAGCAGAAGACAGCAGATGTTACAACATCTGTTGTAATGACAACAGTGGTTGAAACACCAGTTGTTTCAACAGCTGTTAGTCAATCACAAATCACTGCCACTCAAATCACCACCACTGATCCACCCAAAACATCATCTGCCTCTCCTACAATAAAAAGGAGGAGGATTTTCATACCAGATGATGATTCACCATCACCACCACCAAAATCTTCACAAACACTTGTACTGATTCCAAACCCTGTTCCTCTCTCATCAGCTCCAGTACAACAACCAATCCCTATTTTCACTCCTGCAGGTTTCCAATATCCTCTTGAACTCATTGCAGTCAGAGAAGAGATTAAATCCTTCTACTATGAGGATGATCCTGCCAAAAGGAAATTGCCATCAGTTCAAGGATATCCTAGGCCTAACAACATTGATGAGTACTTGAAAATCAAGGCTAAACAGGCAGAGGATATTTCTAAAAGAAGCTCTCAAGGGAAAACTGACAAGGAAATTCAAAGGCATTATCAATTTTTATTCACTCAAGTCAGATCCTTAGAGCAATTTGCAAAAAAATGTTTGTCAACAAATCTCAGAGAATGCAGATGAAACTTTGAGAAAAGACTACATTGAAAGCATCATGGCAACCAAGAAGTACAAGGGAGAAAAACATATGTACAAGGAGTGGACCATTCCTGAGCTTGAACAAGAAGCAGCCAGGATTCAAGATATGATCAAGAATAAGATCAAGCACACTCCTCCAGTCTGGGCAAAATTCAAAAAGAATATATCTGATAAAAAGGAGGAGCTGAGGAGAATGAAAGAGGAGTTAGTTGCTGCTGACTATGGGTCTAAAACTCAAGTGGCAAGATGGAAAGAAGATACAGTCAGGGCCACCTACAAAAGGTTGGAGGAATTAAGGAAGAAAGATCCCACTGTTCCACAAAAACCTGACTACCCTGAAGCAAAGGTTTCAAAAAGACCATCAAAACTGCAAATCTGGAGAGCCACTGATCCAGCTGGTGCAGCCATCTATAAAAGAAGGCAACAAAAACAGTTGGGTGGTGAAACCATCCAAGAGCTGATAAAAGGAGATGCCCTTGTAAAAGAAGGCATAAAGAAAATGATTATAGAAACTCTTGGTTTGGATCAAACTGCAAGTACTGCTTAGTCAGTCATAAATAGGCCAGCTTCACCAAACACCTCATCTAATAAAAATCTCCCAAGAAACCCACCAGACTCAAAAGTACTAAAGTGGAAAACTGATAAACAGTCCCATGTACTGACAGTGATCAAGTCTAGTGGAGAAGTGAAGAAATTAACAAGGGAACAAGCACTTGGCCTAAGTCTTGAAGATTTGCAGGATCTCCTTGATCTTCCACTTAGCAGGGATGATGATGACACAGATGCCTTAACCTTTGAATTACAACTTAAAGGGCAAATAAGGGAACTGTTGATGAGGCAATAAAGATCTACAAATAATGAAGAGTTTTGGCATTATCTGTTCCAGGGGGAGATTGTTGGGATTGAACCCTACCAAAGGAACAGATAATTAAAGCCAAAACTGGATCAGAGCAGTGGATCCAGAATAAGCAGATGTTTTGTTTACATGTCTCTCCCCTTGAAAGTGGTTTCAACATCTGCTGACCTCCTATCTACTGATCGTACAAACTGCTGACCTACAAGCTGCTGATCTAGTAAAAGACTGATGGAAGACTAAAGCTCTGCTATTCAATCTACTGCCTTGAGTCAAGCTCTGCTGATCCGGACAAGTACTACAGGGTTCACATCAGTGGAAGGATGTAGCAGTAGTTTAGATGTCTTAATGTAATGAAATGTAATAGCAGTAGTTAGCATAGCAGAGGTTGTATAGATCAGAGGTTAGAGTTTGTTAGGAGGTTAGATGTCACTTTCATGGTGACGTCAGCTTAGATGCTTCAGTGGTTTGCTCGTGCCTATAAATAGAACAGTACCATGCACTGTTCTATTTAGCTCTTTGCAAAATCTTCTTCCTGCACGAACAAACACTGTGAGCTCAGGCTGAGGGGGAGTTTGTATTCATACATTGCATTGTAATCGTTATTGAAATAAATTCAATCTTTCGGTTCTTTGTGGAAAATGTTTGATCAAAGCAATTCTCTCGTTTGATTGTGTGTAAAGTTTGTTTCCATTATATTTCCGCTGCACAATTCATTCATCTTCATCTTAATTCAAACACAAAACACAATCAAAACCAAACTCAGATCCTAACAAAAGTTTAACTTAACGTAACCACAAGTCTACGGGCGGTGCGCTACTCCTATAGTGCTTCACAAGCACTATATACGTTAAGGTGTGGCTTCTTACGAAGCTAATGACCAGTTCATCACATAAAGAATGTCCAGTAATCCCGAATCAAGTATAACGTATCAGTATGCGTGTATTAATTTATTGTGTAAAACGATGATTAGGTAACAAGTATTAAATCGCATTAATATAAAAGAGAGGCTTGATAAGTATTGGAGTGCTTCGGGTTTAGAAACTTCGACTATTCCAAAGTGAATCGCAAGTCCTTCCGAATTAGGGAGACATGCTTTGGCCCTATAGGTATAATACTCTCGTCGCCAGGCGATTAACGGTATTTTACCCTTCCAGTTAGTACATGTCCCTAATTTGATTGAAAATACGAAACTTTGGCGAGATTGAAAATCGTAGAGCGGAACCAGTCGCCAAGGTGTGGATATCAAAAGTAGCTTGACAATTTCGTCCCCAAAATGTGGCTTATTGAACGAAACAAGATAAAATCTCGACACGTCAGTAAGGAACCACTAGAGTATGAAATGGAAATTCCCATCAAGATACGGATATCACTCCTGACTTGATGGTGAAATTTCATGCAAAATAACATGTAAGGTGGATTGAAATTCGTCACCAAATGCGGGAATCACCCCTATTCTAGTGAGTCGTTTCGATTGTGGAATATGAGTATCTTCAAGTATGTATTGTGTGAAATGTTTTAGAAAAGACACATTGTATATTTAGACAAAAGAAGAGGTAGAAGCAAATAGGAAGAATTACATATTAAGAAAGAATCAGGAATGGTCGAGTTTTGGTACTTAGACTATAGACTAGGTCGAACATGGCAATTCTACCTAATTCCCTATAGTTATGGCCCTGATACCAATCTGTCACACCCCAACCGATGGCGGAAACATCGGGATGAGACGAAGTGTGTAGATTGCAAGAGACTTCATAACGCTATTTTGTGTCATGTATTTAATAATTACCCTTTTCGTTGCTTAAATCAGATAGTACAAATTTCGAATCACAACACGTATAAAAGAAATATAATTTCGTTTCATTTCATAACAGTTTAATACAATGGTTTTGGAACTAATTACAACATGTATGAAAATAAAGTACAGTACAACAAGTATTAAAATCTAAATGCGTTTCTAGGCGATCCTACTAGATTCCTTGCATCATCCAAATCCTGCAATACATGTTAAAGCATAGATCAATACAAATGGTATTGACGAGCATACAAGTTTGAGTATAAGTGTAAAAATGTTTTAAATAGTTTTTTTTTTTCATGGCAATAACTAAGTTAAGCAAATAAATTTAAACACGTATGATTGCAAGTATAACATGTATGTTTGCAAGTATAACACGTATGAGCATATATAGAGATTATTTGTATAAAATTCTAGCATGTGTGTGTATTTGATTCAAAGTACATGTATTGCATCCCAAAGGTAATAAAGCGTAAAAAGGGATCGAGTATGCTCACATTGGTTGCGTTGCGATTTATTGTAAGAACGTACGAGTAAAGATTTGAAGTCCAAAAGAACGAACAGGATGGTTATCCTAGAGAATTAAAATGGCACATAACGATCTAGTTAATTAATAACTATACGTTAAATAGAATTCCTAATATTATTGTTTCCACACTTTAGTTATCTAGAATATATAATTCATTATAAGTTATGAAAAAAAGAAATAAAAAAATATATAATTTATTTTATTAATAACTTATGATAAAAATAAAAAGGATTAAAATTACTATTACTTGATTTTGGTTTAAGTAAATCTAAACCTGTAGGTTATAATATAAAAGAAACGAAAATAATTTACTTTTAGTAAGTTCCATTTAAAATACTGTTTCGTTTTAATTATATAATCATTCAAATAAAATGTTGAAACCACTTATGCATTAGTTAACTATTATTAGGAATTTATGAATAAATAATATATATAAAAAAATATATATATTCTTTTGAAAATGAGCTCCAATAAAACACACTAAAGATTTATGGATATAGAAATGAGTCTCATTAAAATAAGTTATATTGTATCGAATTATGGATGTCCATACACAACACTCAACCATAAATTTTGACAGAGACTCATCGTCATCTTCTTCCCTTTTAAAAAGGAAAACTGTGGTGTATTAACTTCAAACATTTGGCAGTTCATATTTCTTTTATAAGCAACATACAATCGAACAACTGACTAATGTTGAAACCGACCGGAGACCGAACCGAAAAACAAACTTAAAACCTTACCTGAATCGAGAGAGCAACCGAAACGAATCCGTATGCAAACCGAGTCCACTGGTGTGACTCGAGCTGAAACTACCCGAGACAATAATCGGCCATCGAATCTGACCCGAACACCTTGAATCTAGTCGCACTGGTGTTGGACGCCATGAGCCGAGATTCAAAACTGAACCGAATCTGACCCGAGCCGAAACAAAATCAGAATATGAAGCTCGAACCACCCTCGACCCGAATCTGAACGGTACGCGACCCGGGCTGAACCAACACCCGAGCCGTCTTCAACATCATCACCATCTTCGACACAGAAGCCAACAACAACACAAATCAACTCATCAACTTCCTCAATCTCAGAAAAGAAAAAGGAAAGAAACAAACGAAAGGGAAAAACGGTGAGGGAAAGGTTTACCGAAAGTGGATTCGTCGGAGTACACTGTTCCACCGCCGTGCACGGCGGTTCAAACGTATGTTGCCGCCGCAGCGGTTGTTGTTGTCATCGGTTAATCACCGAGGGGGTGTCGCAGGTGTCGGCTGTGGTGTCGGAGAAACTCGTCGGAGACACAAGCTGCTCGGAAGCCGGCTAGTTGTTCTGGTCGCCGATCCTTCAAGAGAGGAGACAGGGTGTTTGTTTATGTTAAGTCTGAGATTTGAGGGAATAGGGTGGTTTATGGGTGTGTGTGAGCTGGTTTGAGAGGATAAAGTGAAAGAGATAAAGAATTTGAGAGGGAAGGTAGATGGTGAGCGGCTGATATGTTTAAGGTTAGGGTTTCAAAATGAATTAGTTTAAGCTATCATTACAAACATATAGTTAGGGTTATTCCCTTAATGGGCTTAGGCCCAAGGCCCACAAACCCAATCCCTTGTTTTAAGTGGCCACTCGTTCCTACGAACCCGTTTTCGCAACCGTTCTTCAAAAAAAATCGTATAATATAATATTAGGTCCGTAAGTATGTAAAATAACGCCGGTTATAAATGTTGGACACGTTCGTTCGTTGGTTGCGTAAAAAGCGCGTAAAATGCCGCATTGGTCGCTTTAATCCGTTTTTGGATCCGGTTTATACTGTGATTCCAAAATAGAAGAAAAAAATAGAAAGACGAACGCGTATTTTCTAAAAAAGGAAAAGTGGAAAATACGAGGCGTTACAATACGTGGCTCAATTTGAAGGCAAGAGACCAAACTTGCGTGAACTTTAAGCTTACCAAGTTTGGTATAAATAGAAGATACATTCAGCCATTCAAAGTGTTCAGCCTCTATCTTTTCTCTTGATCTCTCCGTCTCTTTAATAATCCTTTTTCTTTAGTAATTCACCCCTAAATCCTACAAAACCCTGCCCTGTTTTAAGTATTGTAACTCCTGATCACTGATACCTTGTCCGATTGATCTAGGGCCCCGTAACAAATGTCAAGGCTCTGCCTTACTAAGATTGTTGGGGTTCTGTCTCGTGATGTAGGGATAAAGTTGAGTTAGGGTTATTATACTTAATGCAAGTACATTATATATTTTATTAAATAGTTCAGAAATTATACCCAAAATATAACAACACTCCTAAAATATTTAGAATGTCCCTATACATCCTAAAATACACCCCGTATACGAAAACCAGTCCCGAATACCCTTATTTTTGTAAAAATAAAAAAAACAAATCTGCAAGCCGCTCGCGGGCCGCGACAGCTCAAGATCAGGGCGCAGCTTGGAGCCGCCACGTGGCATAACACGCGTCGAACGACCCGATGACTCAGCACATCGGTTGCCGCCTTAGGGGCCCTCGCGGGCCGCGTAAACTCCTTCCCCATTTGTCGCGGAGCGCGACAAAGTGCCGAACAGGCACTATAAATAGAGAGCTCGAGTATTCATTTTCAATTCGTTCAAATCTCGACTTTCTCTCTCTATTTCTCTATAGTAGGCACTATACTATACCCGGGCATTATACCCCCCTAATTAATGAAGTTCTGCCCCGTTGTAAGTATCATAACCCTCGGTTACGTATTAGATACGCTGCCCGATTGATCTAGTACTCCGTAACGACTGTCTGGGTTCTGCCCGACGTAGTCGTTGGAGTTCTGTCTCGGGGAGGGTATAACTAATATAAATTTGGGTTATTATACTAACACGTGCGCATTATTTAAAATTTATAGATTATAGCCAGGAAGCCACATGAAATTACCTAAAATAGCAATGTGAGTAATCCTTATTTTTGTGTAAACCTTTTTTGTGAGTAATCCTCTTTTTATGTAAACCTTTTTGTGAGTAATCTCCTTTTTGTTAATTGCTTTTACAAAACCTTTATTTATTTTAAATTATAATTAGCAGTGATTGAGTCTTGTAATTCTTCAATTACTGCCGGTATGTTGGGGTTTTGTATACAAAATGTGGAACACGTTACCATTGGACAAAGAGTTAGCCAATGTGTAATATGACCCACCAATCAGGATTGACAGTACTGAATGAGTAATTGTGTAGATGTAAACATTGTAATCACTCTCAATACTGTGAAATGATAAAACCTGTTTTGATTAAACTGGGATTCACTCACCAGTATTTCCCACTGACAAATGTTTTTAAAACGCGTTTCAGGTAACAAAATGTGAAAGCCAAATAGAAGCCAGCTGGAGAGCACTGAAGGCTTAGAAAAGTGGCTATAAAAGTTACCTAAATAACAAGGAGATTTTGTTTTCAATAATTAGGGTTTATCCCTGTAAATGTATTGTAAAGAAAATTTGGGTTTTATCCCATTTATCTATTTTAAACATTTTGGTGTTTAACTCTGATAAAATTATTTCCTAACTACGGTCCTGATGAGAATTTCCACTGCCAAATTAATAAACACCGATACCATCTGACTGGTTCGCGGCTCCCGCTCCCAGGGTGGGGTCGGGGGTCGTAACAACGATGTTCTTGACCGACGACCGAACCATCACCGGCGCCGACTTCGACAAACCCACACCCCCTCCGACCTCCTTTTCGTCTCACACCCAAAATCTCATCTCCAAACATGCTCACCCCCGCACCCCTCGTCTCCTCTGCTAGCTCCGACAATTCTAGCCGCGCCTCCAGCAACATTCGGCGTCTCTCCGGTTACAGGTTTCCTCAGAGTTTGTTGGTTTCCAAGCTTCCATTTGAGTCAGAGAGAGAGAGAGAGGTTGTAGAGGAAGAAGGGGGTGGTGGAACGACGAAGGCGGTGGTGGTGGTTGCGACGGGGGTGGGTTCTTGGAGTGGGGAAAAGGGTTTACGGTGGTGCTTGGCTTCGCGGCAGGAGAAAGAGGACGGTGGTGCTTGACGGTGGTTGTTGGTTGTGGTGGTGGCAGGTGGCGGAGGTGGTGGCGGATGGTTGTGGTGTTGTGAAGTGGTTTTTGTATAAGTAAAAAAAACAAACCCTCTTCTCTTTGCAGACTGCAGACCTTTGGTCCACCTCTTCTCCTGCAGATGCCTGCAGATGTGGTCCGCAGACTGCAGACCTTTTGCATCTGAAAAAACAAACACCACCTTAGCCTTAATCTGTTCAAAAAATTGATAACCACCTTTTTTTTTCTTCAAAGTCGACTAATGATTAAAAAGGGTTTTTTCATATAAATGACTCTTCTTGTTCAGACTTCAGAGTCGTTTAAGTCATAGTGTCGTTCTTGATCTTCCAAAGGCATGATATACGCTATAAACATGAGAAGCTCGTTAGAAGTATGAACACTCATACGGTCAAGTCAGTCATCTATCTTTAATCATAAGCATATGTTTATATGGATAAGTGTGTTTAGTAATGTGACACATGGAGAAAGATATGATGGGGGCGAAAGGGGGATTAGCCTCAAATTCTAGTGAGCTAGTGTTCTTTTAAAATCTTAGTCGGGGCTGAAGCTCCCTTAATTAGGGATGAGCTTGGTGCCGTACCAATACCGAATGGTACCGTTAGCGACAATACTGATCCCGCAAATTGTCAAAAATGGGCACTGATACTGAAAGTGTTGGTACGGTGTGGTATGATGCAATATCTGAAGGTAAAAAATTGTACCATACCGAAAGTACCGACCAAGAAAAATATAAAAAAATGGGTACCAAAATTCAATCGGTACGATACGGTTTGGTGCCAGTATTTTTTGATTCCCAGTACCAATTGCTCATTCTATACTAGACCGAACTTGAAACAAGTACTAGCTACGATATATTTTCTATTATTTTTGTTAGCTGTAATATATTAATTATCTACTGTTAACTATTAACTATTAGATAACTAAGAGGTGCTTGGCCCAATAAAAGTGGGGAATGCCCCTTAGCTAAGACCATGCGTAGTCGTTAGTTCAATAATACCCCCATCCTGGGGCGTTTTTTGCCATGTGGCAGTCCAGTCAGCATGAGGGTATTATTGGGCGTTATTGCAAAAGTGCCGTAGTAGGAATAATGTCCAATAACGCCCATCCAATCATTACACAATTATTTATTTTTTTAAATTTAAAACTTAAAATACTTCATTAATTTATAAACAAATTACACTACTAGAAAGAAAAAAAACGAATTAAAAAAATAAAGTGAAAAAAAAATGATGATCTAAAGTCCGTATTTTTCCCGAAGTTTTTGGCGATGCATTTGCGCAACGATCAATGCGTCGCCTTGGAGGTGGTTGATCGGTTTGGACAAAAACTCAATGTCCTTTACCGTTTTGCCTCGCCGCTTGCATCTCGTTAAACTTTTTTTTTTTCGGCGACTTGTTCTTTCATAGTCTCCAAACGTTGGTGGCCGAGGTCTCGAATGTCTTGGAGACGACGGTTCATCTCCTCGAAATCTTCCTTCAACTCGAGATCGGAAGACGACTCCACCGATTTTTTCCCGGTTCGCTTATCTTTTCTTCTACCGGGTGGTCTGGACAACTCTTCTTCAGCTTCCTCGTCAACGTCCACAACTACATTTAGATCGACATTGCGGGCATCGGAAGTTGGTGTTTCAGGGTCAACGGAGGATGACGTTTTGGACCGTTTAGCTCTACGTCTACTACTCGATGTCATGGTCACTACGCCCGCCCACTTTGGACTTTTTCGTAGTAGGTCCCCACACTTATAGTACGGGAAAACGCCTTTCGTCTTCTCGTACTCTTCCATAGCCTTCGTTAAAACCCCGACGTCACCTTCTCCGCTCGGCCGATTATCGTAGTTACGTTGATAAACTTCTTGGAAGGCGTGACACTTGTTGTTGATGTCGGTCCATTTGCTAGAAATGGAATCCTTGTCACGATGTTTACCCTTACCCCACGTGCTATAAAAGAGTGCACGAATCCTATTCCAAAATTCGGGACCCGTTTGAAAGTTTGCTACAAATAGAAAAAAAAGTTGTACGTTAAAAATAAAAATAAAACCGACGTGTAGGAAAAAAAAGTAAAAAAAAACTACCAATCTCGGGGTCCTCCGAAACCTCGACCCACGACCGAACCAACGTGAATTCCTCGTCCTTCGTCCAAATTACGTAAGTATGCTTACGACGAGGTTGGTTCGGTTCCTTCATTTTATGCGACCTTTTGCCGCGTTTCGATGTCTCTCGCTCCGGTTCGGGTTGCGTCTCCGGCACGATATCCACATCGGGTTCGGGTTGTTGTTGTGATGGTTGCGAGTCGCCGGCTTGGCCAAAGCCGAAAGTGGGTGGCATGAAAGGAGTAGAGCCACTCAAGAAAGCCGCGTACGATAACATGTTCGGGTCCATGTCTTGAAGGCTAAAGGTTTGTTGCGGTTGGGTTGTGTTCGGGTTCCCGGGTCTTGAGGGGACACCAAATGGGGGTCGGAATGGGTTCATACTTTTATAAAATATAAAAGAGGTAGAGAGAAACTTTGATGGAGGGTGAGTTTTTTTTATAAAAAAGTGGATGTAAAGTGGGGTTTCTATAGTATTAAATGAGATTTAAAAAAAATATTAAAGAAAGTTACCGTTGAACGGTAAACTCGTTCCCAATGCATCATTTCGGCGTGTTTCAGAAAAACGACAAGGACCAATTTTTCGCGAATAACGCCACAAAACGTCGAGGGGGCGGCACCGGGGCGTGTTTGGGCAATTAAAAAAAACGCCCACTACGGACGCTCTAAGTGATGACTAATAAGGGTTTAAACCCTATTGTAGGAATTTAGGTTGATTTTAGGTGATATAAAATTATAAAGCGTGTGTCAATGTTTAAAATATGTGTTATCATGGTGTGTTTTTCAAAGACAAGTAAACAACTTAGGAGCTAATAAAAGGTTTTAAAATAGATTTCAACATTTGGCAAATAATCATGTATAAGAGAAAGTCAAATTATAGGAAGTGTGGGAGAAAATTTGGACTTTGATTAAATAATCTAGTGGTTGAGATTAAAGGGTCTTCAATTTAGAATTCACGCCACTAAAAACAATGCAGACAACTACAAGTGGGGAAATGATAAAATAAGAAGATCTCATATTGATGACTCATAAACCTACTTTTTTCATGATTTTCAAACGACTATAATTTTTTCATACGATAATTTCTTGCTAATTTGCGTAACCGATCGCTATAGTTTTCTTTTTTAACCAATTTTTATTTTACAAGCAATAACGTTACTTGATTTTGTAACGTTACGTGATTATGTTCTAGTACGTAATTATGTAATATGCATTTTATTCTTGAAACAAGTGTAGCGTTACGTGCTTATGTATCAGTACGTAATTATGTAACACTTGTTGACTACGTATTATTACGTGATTACATGATTTTGAATACCCATTACGTGATTTCATTATATTATTAATGAAAACTAACTAAGTGATTACGTAATTACGTACAAACCATAACCGTAAAAAACAAAACATAATACATAATATTTCACGGAATGCCTAATATTTCAAGTCTAATCACGTATCAAGTATGAATGTAATACAAAACATTAACCAATTAACCTATAATAATCAAGTAATGTCGTATATTACAAACTTAGTCACGTAATAAAGCATAAACAATTAAGTTCTCATTGTTGAATGCGTAATCATGCAATAAGTATAATTGTAATAACATCAACTATAACAAATAATATTGAAAGTGTAATCATGTAATGATTTATTATTAAATGTGTAATCACGTATCATGTAAAAAATAAAAATTAAGAAAACTATAGCACGAGACGACTCAAATTTAAATAGAATAAAATTATCATTAATTACAGTGATTTTTTTTTTGAAATATTATCGTATGAAAAAATTATAGTTGAAAATCATGAGAAAAATGAGTTTATGAGTTAATAATATTGAATTTTCTTAAAATACCATTATATTTAGCTGTATTGTACAATGATATTTTCCTTAAAAAAAGAAAAAAAAAAGAAACTTCATATCAAATTAAAATAAAATAAAAAATATAATATAGTAACTTCACACCACGTGCGGAAGAGCAATTTCTTTTCCGTAATCTTTTTTTTAACGGCAAATTTGGATCACTGATGGACCACTGAAGTATCATCGTGCCATCAGTGGAACCACCCGATCATATCCATCTCCACTAGGCATAATGCTTATACACCAATTCAGGAGGAAACTCAATAAATGTGGGAAAAACCCCCTTGTGGGAATCGAACTCAGGACCTATTGGTCCCAAAGCCTTATCCTACCCACAAGATGCCACTAGGCTATAAACAAATGGGCTTCTTTTCTTTAATCTATTAGTATTGAGCATTAACCAAATTGCACATCTAATATAACTTCTAATTCACTTATGTCATTATCCTTATGTCGTTGGCATGAGTAGAATCTTGCTAATGCATTACGTGTAGGTTTTTTTTTAATTATTTATAACTTCTAATTCACTTATGTCATTATCCTTATGTCGTTGGCATGAGTAGAATCTTGCTAATGCATTACGTGTAGGTTTTTTTTAAGAGTTAAATGCTTGGTTGGTCCCTGTGGTTTGCAAAAATTGCAAACTTGGTCCCAATGCTTTACTAATTACACTCGTGGTCCCGGAACTTGTCAAAAGTGCACTCGCTTGGTCCCTAGCCCTAACTGAAGTTAAATTTCTCAGTTAAGTCCATGTTAAATGACCAAAATACCCTTGCTTATTAACTCTCTTCTTCACTGTGAGACTGAGTTCATTTTTTTTTTAAAAACCCACCACAACCTGCATCATCTTCATCACCTGCATCATCTTCCCAACCACCACCGCCATCAATCCCCACCACCACCATCAAAAACGGATGACAGAATTTGAGTGAGATATCACCCCCACCATAAACCACCGATCTCCACTACTTCAGCGGATGCACTGCCTCCCTTAACCTTAACTCCTGCCAAATGCGTATACCAGTTTGAAAACATGCACCAGTTTGAATCCACACACACCACCCAAAATCACTCCAATAGTTCTAAAGTTCACAATTAACATACAAATTTGACTTTAACGGTCAATCCTATTAAGTTCAAATTCCAAAACTTAATATGCATCATGTCACAGGTTCTTTATCAAAAATTTCCCATAGCTAGTACTAGTTTCAACATTTCATCCACTACCCAAATTTCACTAAACCTCAAAAAAAAATCTTACTAATCTGAACATTGACCATCACTTGCATTTGACCAAAAAAAGTCAGCTAAAAGTCAAAGATAAAAAAACCAACCTTGAAACCATAGCAGCAACTGCCCCAGCCCACAAATGCTTTGTAGTATTCATAGCAGCAGGCTTTCTTCTCACTTTCAAACTAACCTTCTTCTCCTCAACCACCACACCGCCGCCGCCGCCGCCACCCACCGCCGCCGCCACAAACTGTTTTGTCGAATTTTTACCCGCACCCTCATCACTCCCCTTAACTGACAAACTAACTGACAAAAACCCACCTCCAAAACCCAACCTTTTTCGCGGGAAAACACCCCCACCACCGTGGCTCCGCCGGGTAGAACAGTTCTCCGGTGAAACGACGGCGTTTATTATATAATGGGGAAGAACATTGTTATCAAGAAATAATCCTCCTGGTGATGAATACGCATTTGAAATTGCGCATCCGGATGTTGAAGTGGGAGCTTCAATTGGGATAGAGCCGCTTGACATGTTGTGTGAATGTTGAAAATTTTGGGGATTAGGGTTAGGGTTTCAAATCAACATTATGTAGCAGCAATTGGGGATTAACAATGACGAAGTTGGTGTGGATAGTGACGTGAAGAAAATGGCGGAATCATTGCATTGCTCCCGTCGCCGTACACTGTTGCAAGTCTTAACAAACACTTTCAGCTGAAGTAGTGGAGATCGGTGGTTTATGGTGAACCTGGGGATTGGTGATGAAGATGATGCAGATTATAAAAAGAGATAATAAGCAAGGGTATTTTGGTCATTTAACATGGACTTAACTGAGAAATTTAACTTCAGTTAGGGCTAGGGACCAAGCGAGTGCACTTTTGACAAGTTCCGGGACCACGAGTGTAATTAGTAAAGCATTGGGACCAAGTTTGCATTTTTTGCAAACCACAGGGACCAACCAAGCATTTAACTCTTTTTTTAATTATTTAACTGATCTCCCTTTCAACTTTCACATCTTTTCAATTTTTCATCTTAATATATCATATAATTTACCAAGGAAAAAGGTTCATCTAATAGGGAAAAGATCAAATAGGAAGTTTATTTTGGCTAGGAAGTATAGGAAGCAATCTTAACCGTTCATCTTCTTTTTTAAAATTTTGGACGCGTGAGCTTTTTCGTCTTTTTACATTATCATATCTTCGTTCTAATTCGATTATAGATTCTGTTACCTCTCTTCTTAGTTCATCACTCTCATAACAGAATTGAAGATTCTATAACCCTAAATCGCCATCGATCGCAAATTCATCTCTTTTCAAACATTAATCTTGTTTCGTTCGTCAATTCGATAACCTCAATGTCTTCTTTAGACTCTGCTGGTATGTTTAGCTTCAATTTTGAGTAAATTTTTGTTATTTTTTCTGATTTCATTGTTTTACGTTTTATAATTCGTGTTTCTGTTATTAATATTTGATTTTTCATAAGTTTAATTGTTATTGTTGTATAATTTAACATAATTTGTTCGTTTTGTTTCTTCATCATTTATTGCGTTCTAGTGAAGAGTTGCGTTTTATGATATTAATCAAATTATATGCATACAAACTTTTAATTTAAGATTTATGTAATATAAAGCTATAACTGTCATTGTTGTACAATTTTAGAGTTTTGTTCGTTTCATACATTGTTTTGTTTGTTCATCATTTGATGCGTTTTACTGAACGTATTGCGTTTTATGCTTTTATCCATAATAGTTCATATACAAACTTTAAAGGTCTGTATTTCTAAATTTTTATTAACATATTTTGAGATTTAACACTAAAAACATTATTATATAAGTTGTATTGCGTTTTATGGTTATTTGTTAAGTGTTTCAGATCACATGATGCGTTTTACTGAACGTATAGCGTTATATGATTTTATCCATATTAGTTCATATACAAATTTTAAAGGTCTGTATTTTTAAATTTTTATTAACATATTTTTAGATTTATCACTAAAAACATTATTATATTAGAGGTATTGCGTTTTATAGTTATTTGTTAATTGTTTCAGATAACATTTCCAAGTGGGAGGAACGTGTATGCATAAACAGTGGAAGAAAGTTTTTCAAACCTAAAGTCAGTGGATCCATTACACCCGCTGTTGGAATGTTTTTTAAATCATTTGATGAGGCTTTTGCGTTTTATCAGAGATATGCACTTGCTGCAGGTTTTTCTGCAAGAAAAAATACCTCTTGGAAAAATGGTGGTGGTTTAGTGAAAATAAGATATATTGTCTGCTCAAAAGAAGGATTTCATGTTAGCAAAGAAATAGATTCTGGTTCAGTTGATGAGAATAGTAAAAAGATTGTTAGACGTAATAGAGGTTCAAAAAGAGTTGGATGCAATGCTCATGTGAAATTAATATTAGAGAACAATAATATGTTTAAAATCTACTACTTTGAAGAAGAACATAATCATATCCTTGTTGAAGATGAAGATATTCATTTCTTGCCGGCTGCCAGAAGTATCGATTATGTTAAAGAAAGTTTTATATCTGGATTGTCTGCAATCAATATTGGACCTGTTAAAGCATTCAATATTATGAAAACAATGTATGGTGGTTTTGGTGAAGTTGGTGCTAGTAAAGTTGATTGTAAGAATTATAGAAGGGATTTGAATCTTTACATAGGAGAGTATGATGCAGAAATGGTAGTTAGGCGTCTTATTAGGAAGAAAGAATGTTGTCCTGGTTTCACATGTGATTATGTTATTGGTGAAGATAGAAGATTGAAAGGGCTTTTCTGGGCTGATGAGCAATCAAAAACAAATTATACAGTGTTTGGTGACATAGTTGGTTTTGATGCTACTTATAAATCAAACAAGTAAGTTTTTTTCATTTATTGCGTTATATATTCTATTGCGTTATATATCCTGTTCTATTTTATCTAATGCTTTTTTATTTTTTTTATGTAGGTATGATTTGGTTTTTGTACCATTTACTGGTATTGATAATCATTTTAGGAATGTCACATTTGGTGGTGCATTACTTGGTTCGGAGACTGCAGATTCTTATAGATGGCTTTTAAGGTGCTTTGTTAATGCTTTTGGAAGTGAGCCTAAAGTTGTTGTTACTGATCAAGATGCTGCAATGAAGAGAGCTATTAAGGATGTACTTTCAAGAAGTAGGCATAGGTTATGTATGTGGCATATATGAGAGAAATTGAAGACAAAGGTATTAACTGTGTTTTATGATATAACAAACTGCAATTTTATATACCTTTATTATTACGTTTTATTTATTTTACAATAAGATCCCCAAACACTTTTATCAATAGAATTAGAAAACAATTGCGTTTTACCATCAATGCATTATGTTTATCATTTTCAATATATTGCGTTTTAAATTATTGTGTTTTATGTTTAATAATTTTATTACTTTTTATACAGGTTGGTCCTGTTTTGTCAGCAAACATTGATTTTAATACAAGGATGACTCATGTTGTTTGGAATGATACTATTATTCCAGAAGATTTTGAAACTGAGTGGCATTCAATAATGTCTACTTTTGGATTGGAAAATCATGAGTGGTTAAAAGATATGTACGATCTTCGATTTGATTGGATTCCCGCTTATTACCATGGAGAGGATTTGGCTGGTCTTATGCGTACTACGTCTAGATGTGAAAGCGAGAATTACTTCTTTGGTCAGATTTGCAATCCAAGATGTACACTTGTTGAATTTTTCACTCATTTTGAGACTGCAATGGATATTCAAAGGCATGAGCATAGGAGGAATGATCATGATACAAGGTATATTCAGTGTAAGACCTGGAGTGACTTTGTATTGGAGACACAAGCATCAGAAATATATACCAAAACAATTTTTAAGGATATTCGGATTGAAATTGATGCTGCCATTACAAAGTGTATGTCAAAGTCTCTTGATACTGTGGGTGAAGTTCAATATTATGAAATAAAGGATTTCAAACAGCCATGCACATCTTTATTCAAGGTATTTTTTAAATTTATATTGTTTTAAATATCTATTGCATTTTATTTTTTCCATCTTTTGTTGCGTTTTATCGTTATATGATCATATACTTATTTTGTATTATATTTATTATTCATTGCGTTTTATATTACATTTCACTAATTTTATATAACTTTTTAATCTTATTTACAGGTGCAATACAACAAACAAGAAGATGGTTTAAGTATAAGTTGTTCTTGCAAACGGTTTGAACAATTTGGTATATTGTGCCGCCATATATTTTATGTTCTACGGTATGATGATATAACTGAGTTTCCTAGAAGATATGTTCATAGAAGATGGATTAGAGATGTTGTTTCAAATGGATCAAATCATTGCAATATTCGGTTTGATGAAATTGGTAGGAATAGTGAAATTGATAAAGTTTATAGAGAAATCGTTGTTGCAAACGAGTATGTGGTTAATAGGCTGGTTGGGGATTTAGATGAGCTGTGTCGTTACAGGGATCATATTAAAAGTTATATTGATAAAGCGGATGAGGTTATGGTTGCTGCGCCGCCTCCTAGTCGCAAAGAAAGATTTGCTGATGTTGGAGGGAACTTAGAAAAATCAGATTCTATGATTCGTGTCCCGATCAAAATAAGGACCAAAGGATGCGGTGTAAAAAAAAGGATCAAGTCTAATCGTGAGATTGCAATTCAGAAATCATCAAAGATCCAGAAATCGTGCCGTGTATGTGGTGGAAAAGGACATAACAGTCGGACATGTAAAGATAAGGTTTCTTCTAATGCTATAGGTTCTAGCAATGCAATGTAAGTATGTATACAAATTCTGTCAAATTCAGATATCAATAAGAAAAAAAAAATTGTCATTGCGTTTTATGATATATAGGTTTATCTATTTTTGTAACTGCGTTTTGTGATATCCTTCATCCTTCATAAATATCAGCTTTTTTGGTTAATTGCGTTTTATAATAACAATAGTATATTGTTATTGCGTTTTATACATAGAACAATATACTTTAAATGAAATTTTTTGATTATTGCGTTTTATTATAACACAGATCATAGAAGAAATTAAACAAGAAATGCAAGTGGATATCATAAACATTGCGTTATATAGATGATGATAGTTTTAAACAAAGATGATGTTTTCAAACTACAAAATAAAATGAAAATTACTAGCATGATCAGCATCATGGATCAAAGTTTGTTTCATCTTCGGATGAGAACCCTAAGCTTCCATCAGGGATTTCCTCATCACTTTCAGATTCAACCCAAAGTTCAACCTGTGAGACTACTGCCTTTTGAAGCTTCTCTGCAAATTTGCTAGCAGAGTTGTTGATGATTGGTATTTCAGATAATTGCTTCAAAAAATTTATATCCTCACTGGTAGATATGTCCTTTGGGTCATACATCTCCATATCACCATCGTCCCAAGTCATTGAAACTTTGAAAGTTTCCTCAATGAACTCCCAAGATGTAACCTGGGCATCTTCAGTTGCAGTTTGATTCGGATTTCCAAACCTTTTGTGTAGAATTCTGAACAGTGCGGCTGTCTGATCTGTGTAACAAGCAGGTGGTATACCAATTTCATTCATCCTTCTCAAAACATTATCATTGCAGTTTTGAAGAACAGAAGCAACGGAATGGTATTTTATTTTTTTCCATCAAGGAATTGAAGAACGAAATTGTCTCTTTTAACCCACCAAACTGATAGTTGTTGATTAGCCATTTTAGGGTTTGTGTGTGTTTGGGTATTGGTGTATGATGAGAGGAATGTGAAAATAGTTTAGGGTTTTTGTTCTTATATAATGGATTGGTAGAGGGATTTGAATCATGTGTGTTAATAATAAAAATGATTATATTTTATTTTTTTCTTTGAATTGATTGTTCAATCATACAGTATTTTATCAGGAATCCAAAAGGCTTTTTAAGGCTTTTTAAGGCTTTTTGTCTAATCAATTTCCTTGTCATTAAGCTATCAGTTTTTTCTTTGTTTTATCTACTATTCATTTATTATTATTTTTTTATAACATTGCATTTTAGAAGATTATAATATATCAGTTTTATGATTGTCATTATTGTAATTTAGCTTTTAATTTGTGTTTTGTGTTATAAAAATAGTAAAAAAAAATTCATTGCGTTATAAAGGTATATTGCGTTATATGTTTGGAAATGAATAATTAGGAAACACTTTGTAATGTGTTTTAGATTAAATAACTTATGTCAAACAACAAATAAATAGACAATGTTGAGTTATAGCATACTATTAAAATGTTGCGTTTTATATTGATAACATTTCACTATATAAGTATCCTTTTTATAAATTTTAAATATATTATATAAAATTTTTATCAAAATATTGTTTAAATAATATGTTTAAAAGAAAGGATACATATTGCGTTTTAAAATAACAAGCAATAAGAGCATTTATATATATCAACAAAATATTGTGTTATATAAAAATTATCCAAAAAGAAAAAAACATTGCGTTTTATAATAAGTAGCATTTCTAAATCAAAGTAACCAGCAAGATCAAGAAAATACTGCGTTATATTAACATTATGCTAAAAGAAAAAACATTGCGTTTTAAAATAAGTAGCATTTCAAAATCAAAGTAAACCAGCAAGAGCAAGCCTGTCTTTAATCCTTTCTAAACTAGTGTCATAAGATTGTTTTTTAAGTTTCGCACTGAGGTCTCGAAACTTCTTTGAGTCTTCGATAACAAAATCTTTTAGTTCGTTGATTTCGTGCAATAATATCTTTGCGATGAACTTTCTTCTTAAATCATCAAGTTGAGCTGTCTGCTTGTTGACTGGTTTTTTGTTTTTACCCTTCTTAATATTTGCAGGTTCTTCATATTCCTCATTAAACCCACAATCCCATTTCTCGACTGCTTCACCATTATAACATTCCATATGACGCATACAGAATATACCACAGTCAATGCCGTTATCTTTTGTCCTCCATTTCATCTCCATTCTAACAGGGGTTATTCCCTTTATTTCATCTGCTTTTTCATGTCCAACAGATTTAAGGTAAGCTGCCAAAGCATTCCTCTACAGAAAAAAAAAATAAAAAACAAAAAGATTTAGGTGGTTTATATTTGTGTTTTAAAAGCATAAGTAAGAATACTTACTGTATTTTCAGGCACATCACCATATTTATTTTTATTTGTTTCTTCTTTCGCACTGTTGTCAATGATGAATATTTGTTTCTGTTCAAGATTGAACGAGATCACAAAGAAATGCTCTGAATGGAGAATCGGGACAAGGATAATTTTAAAATCCTTTATGCTTTTTATCTTTGCACCTTGAAGAATTTTTTCAATGTTCTTTGTGAATGCTTCTATCATCTTTTCTTCATTTTCAGATTCTTCCTTATCAGTTGATGTTAAAGCCTGCATAACATTAAACAAATTAACATATTATTGCGTTTTATGAAGGTAATAAAACATACAGCTGCGTTTTATGAAGGTAATAAAACATACAGCTGAGTTTTATAAAACTTCATTCAAACAAAGTAAGCATTGCGTTTTATGAAAGAAATAAAACTGGCAATTGCGTTTTATAAAACTTCATTCAATCAAACTTCAAAATACTTCATTATACGAATATTATTTCTATAATACAGAAAAATTGCGTTTTATATATCTTACCAGCATTCGAATAGTACAGAAAAATCTTGGAGTTTTGTTGTCTTTTGATCTTCTTTTTTCTTCTTCATTCAAAATATATGACCAACAATTGATTACTTCTCCAGTGATTTCCAATCCTGGCCTCATTGTTTCAGCAGCATATCTATAGAGAAATACATGTCTTTAATTTCAAAGAGAGTGTCCCTGCAAAAAAAAAATTTAATTATAATATTTTGATTTTTGTTTTGTGATAGTGTATATAAATGATTTTTTACATCATTTCTCCTTCTGCATGGAAAACATATCCCGATATGTTGTTTTCGTGTGCCGTTCTTGCATCCTTCATTGCTACTTGTCTTAGATAGTATGGTGAACAAAATACTTCTGGTACATTTTTCTGTCGATCTGGTCGTACCATCCTTGTGATTATTTCTTCTGTTTTGGTTATATCACTTGTTGGTTGTTCTTGATGAACTGATTTTGCAGGTGTTTTATACGGATCTTCTTGTGGGTTGAGTAATGATGTGTTTTGAATTAGATCACTGATTTCCTTTTCAGTATTCTGTTCTTCAATTCTATCAAACATTGTTTGTATTCCAGTAATTTGAACTTCTTTTTCGATTGTTTTATTTTCAGATTCCGCTTGAATTTCGGTTTGTGCAGCGTGGTGAGTAGCATCAACTTCAACTTTATTTTCATCAACATTTGAAGACAACTGAGAAATTTTCAAATCAAAGGATGGTACCTCATCATCATAAATTTTCTTTAGATTTGATTTTTTTTCTTCTTCATCTGTCTTTTTGATTATCTCCAACATTAATGATGGAGTTTCTTCGCTAAATGATGATTGTTCCATTGAAGGTTTTTCAATGTGTGTTTGCAGAATAGATGCATGTTCATTGTCATTGATTTTTTCTGGATTGGAGGACTGGACTACAGCTGTGTTATCTTCATTGCGTTTTGCATCATGATCATTGCGTTTTACAATCAATGGAGTTGAAATGATTTGATTTTCGGTGTCTTCATTTTGGCTCAAATTTAGAAATCTTGATGGTGTTTCCATCAGAGTTGAATCAATATTAACTTTCTTGTGCTTTTTAGCTTGATGGTTGAATTTTTCAATCAATGACTCCCATTCGTTTACTTTGTTATGAACAGCTTCACTGTTTGGATATTCTTCAACGATCTCATCTATGCGTGATTGGATGCTTTCGAAAATTTCTTCAAACCCTTTATAATGATCATCCAAGGCATTCACAAGATATTCTTCATGTGATTTTTTATCTTCAATGTTCTTCATATTTTCATCGCCACTTTTTGTGGAATGAATGTCAGAAAGACCTTCACTTTGATTTTGAGATGGTATGAAATTACGCAGTCGGCATTGACTGTCTACCCACAGTTTATCTTTATTTCCTATTGATGGTTTAATGAAGAATTGCCCCCATGATCCTCCACTTTCTGTATGTGTTTTCTCAGTTTCATTGGTTTTAAGTGGGCTGTTTTGAACATTCTCTTGCTTTTCTTGTTCAATCCAGTCTGTTGCAGCTTTAAGTAAGGTGTTTCCATCTTTTATATTGATGTTTTGGTGTTCTTCAGCATCTTCTTCATCTTTTTCTTCAGATTCATCTTGACAAATTTCTTCGTTTTCATTCTCGGATTCAGATGGATAAACATAAAATTCATCCTCCTCATCCTCATCTTTCTTTTTTTGTTTATTCTTTCTGACTTTTTTCTCTTTTTTCTTTTTATCCATTACAAGACATCTCCCCTCATTTTGCGCAGCAATTTCCAATTCATCTTCAAATTCTTGTAATGTTGTAGAGTCTATTTTATCAAGAGAGAACTCTTCAGCGTTTTCAGCATCGTCAAATCCTTGTTTTTGTAAGCATATAGTATCTGTATGAATCATTGCGTTTTAGAAAAATAATCAATTCAAATTTTGTTGCTTTTTAAAATATAAATCATTGTAAACAACTTACACAACTAATTTTTTGTAACTTTAAATACATTGCGTTTTACAGAAACATTGCGTTTTACACAAGCATTGCGTTTTAATAAAGCATAGTTTTAAACAACAAACAAATAATATAAACAAGTCATTGCGTTTTGTAACTTTATATACATTGCGTTTTAAACAAACATATTTTAAACAAAGAATATAAACAAGCATCCTAAACAAGCATTCAGCAAATATGTAGAAATAATGAAAGATCAGATTTCATACCGCTAACAATGCAATAGGTCCATTGAAAAGCTTGTCATTTCCAGGCCATTGTCTTCTTGTTCGCCTTAAAACAGTCAGAATATATTCACACCAATTAAAATCCTGTGTTTTTTTGTCACTTTTCATTGATGGCAAGAATCTTTGATTAACGTTACTACTTTGCATTGCCTCTGCCATGACCGTAAAAAATATAACCAAGAAGTTTAGTTTGAACATTCTTCCAAGCTCATTTCTTGATTTTAAATATTTAATCAAGTTGGCCGCATACATTATCTTCAACATATCTTTGCTGAATTGACCGCGCCAGAATTTAATTATAAGATCAGTTTCATTTGGCCTCAAATTTTCCTTAATCTCTGTTTTTCCATTTGGTATTTGAAATACCTTTTGGATCAATTCAGCTGTGATCTTAATCTTCTCATCTCCTGTATTTATCTGATCATTTTCAGCATCAAAGTTTTTTACCAGCCAATATCAGAATTTGCGTGGAACTGAATGCAGCTTGAATGATAGTATGCTCTCAAACCCTATTTCTCTAACAACTTTCCTTTGCTCTTTTGACAAACTTTCAATATAATCTTTTAGATTATTGACTGCACATCTTATGTTTATTTTTTTTCCGTCGTAATCATAATATGGTTGTGGTTCTGGTTGTTCTTCTGTTTTATCTTTCCTCAATGATCTTTTTGATTTTGATTCTGCCTTTTCCTTGATCTTTTGTCTGTTTCAGTCTTGGTGGTGGATCAACAAAATCATCATCTGATACATTGAAGTGTTTTAGAAACATATATTTTTTTCATGAAATTTGTTAAATGCGTTTTATGTTACCTGAATTTACTTGCTGTTGTTTGGAAGTATGCAGAACTATAGCTCGATTAGAATTTTCATCCTTTGGATCAGAAACTGTATCTTCTGAAGATTCTGTAACCACTTTCTTTCTTCTCCTTTTTTGTTTTTCCTCTTGTTTTTTAACTTTTAAACAGAATAATGAAACAATGTCAATTTTCAAATTTATGATAAAACGCATTAGCTAACACTATAAAGATAAAAAGCAGTAATTCATAGTTTTAAGATAAAACGCAATACTTTACATCATATTATTTAACACACCAAATTAACATTACATAATCTCATTTTGTTTTTTATGATATTTTAATATAAAACGCATTAGTCAAGTAAAAAAAAAGCATTTGATAGTATTATGATAAAACGCAATAGTTAACAACAAATGTTTCTCAGCAAATTCAAAGATAAAACGCAATGATTCATACAGATACTATATCATAAATTCGATTACAATTAATAATCTCTTTGTTTCTTCAAATTTATTAAGATAAAACGCATTAGTTCACAATATATAAATCCGATAAAAAGCATAAGCAACCTAGGTCATAGTTTTAACATAAAACGCAATGTAGTGTCTAATAACAAAAATGTTAACATAGGTATAAGATATCACTCATTAACAATTTAAGGGAAGGGATATGATATATTAGGTCTATTGCACTTCATAAAACGTAACTTGAATTCAGTTAAAAAGAAAAAATACATAAAATTACCATTGTCTGAAATCTCTTTGCGTTTTCTACTACTTTGTTGTTTCATTGTTGATTTTCGGCTAATATTTACTTGTTGTTCTATGTTCTCTTCAGTTGATGATGTTTTTTGCTTCTTTGATGATTTAGGGTTTTCAGAGACGGATTTTTTTTTAGTAACTCGAACGTAAACCTTCAAATTATCTCTCGACGACGCCATGAACTTCAATGGAGTATGATTTTCTCAAATTTATGTATGTGTGTGATCGTTCAATGGAAGTGTAAAACGTAATGCAGTTTTTTTCGAAGCGTTTCTGTGTATATTCAACGGCGGTTATTTTGGATTTTGACGATAATACCCATGAAAGCCCGGAGACCGTGTTTAAATGACAGT
Source organism: Helianthus tuberosus (assembly GCA_030545235.1). Classification (NCBI taxonomy): domain Eukaryota; kingdom Viridiplantae; phylum Streptophyta; class Magnoliopsida; order Asterales; family Asteraceae; genus Helianthus; species Helianthus tuberosus. Next base: position 157,695,516 of record CM060418.1, on the reverse strand, counting down.
TTTTAATTTGATTTTGATCTAGACCGTAGATTGTGTAATTGGACGGTTATGATTACTTCCTATTTAGCGTTTTATTATCATGAATTTAATTCTATAAATTTCGGGGTGTTACAGAAGATTTCCTTCTCTCATTGGCTTTAGGAATCCAATAAACATGAGTGAGTATCTAAAACTCAAAGCCAGGCAAGCAGATATAAGAGCTAGAATTGAATGCAAAGATCAAGGTGATAAAGCAATTTCTGAAAGAATGGAGTTTTTACTCACTAAGGTCAAACAAATGGAAGATTATGCAAAAGACCTGAGCAAAGACATGTCAAATATGCCACCTGATGCTGCCCTACAAAAGATAATGAGAAAGGAGTATCTTGAATTCATCTTGAAAGAAAAGTTTTATCCAGCCAAAGAAGAACAATTCAGTGAATGGCCACTCATTGCACTAAAGCATGAGGTGAACATAATCAAGAGAATCCAAAATGATCCAAGTAAGAAAAAGACAGCTCCAAATTGGAGTAAATACAAACAGGCCATTGATAAACTTACTTCAGAATACAAGAGAAAGAAACAGGAGCTGGTGGATGCAAAAGTGGGAACTGCCAAAACCATAGCAAAATGGACAAAGCAGTATACAGATGAGGCTTATGAAAGGCTAAAAAGAAGGAAAATGACAGATCCTATTTTACCACAGAAGCCTGAACACAAAGAGCCAAAACAGACCAGTGATCCTAAACCACTGTTCACTACAGCAAATACCTCTATGATTGTGGTAAATCAAGAAAAGAGGAAACAGCTGACTAATGTAGAAGAAAAAGAAGCTGAGTACTTTAACGAAGCCATCAAGAAAATGGCTCTAAATGAAGATAGCTCAGTAAAACTTCAAAATCTTGTCAAAAAGGTATTGAACAAACCTGCATTACCAAACACTTCAGCAGATATGACAACCATTGAGCTAGATCAAAAGAAGAGACAAGAGCAGATTGAAAAAGAAACTGCAGAAGATATAGCTGCAGCAAATGAGATCATAAACAGGGCTTTCTCACAAAAGTCTGCTGGAAACTCTGAAGCAGCAAAAGTTCAGAGTACTGATCATGTTGAAAATTCTGAACCATCAAAAGCTCAGAATAATGATCAGGCTGAAAACTCTGAACCAGCAAAAGCACAGAGTACTGCTCAACAAATTTTCACAAGGCCAGCATCACCAAACTCCTCATCAGCAAATAAACCTCTCCCAAGAAACCCATTGAGTTCAAAAATACTAAAATGGATGTCTGATTAAAAGACCCATGTATGGACCCTGTTCAGATCCAATGGTGAAGTGAAGTACATATCAAGGAAACAAGCACTAGGCCTTGGTGTTGAAGATCTACAAGATCTCCTTGAACTTACACTGTGCAGGGATGAGGATGACTCAAGTTCCAAGGATTTTGAAGTGGAATTTAAAAAGACAAGCTAAGGAACTTCTGATGAGACAATAAAGATCCAGAATAATGAAGGGTTTTGGCATTATCTGTTCCAGGGGGAGATTGTTGGGATTGAACCCTATCAGAGGAACAGATAATAAGAGCCAAAACCGGATCACAACAGTGGATTCATAATAAGCAGCTGTTTACATTAAACTTTCCCCTTGAAAGTGGTTATAACATCTGATGGCCTTCATCCACTGTTGATATACTACAACTGCTGACCATCAAGTACTGCTTGTGTACAACAACTGCTGAAGACAAAAGTACTGCTCTTTAATCTACTGCCCGAAGTCAAGTGCTGCCAAAGACCAAAGCCCTGCTTGGAATAAAGCAGTGGTATGAAGAAACAGTTGTTTACTTTGTTTATTGTAATAGTACCAGTGGTTAGCTAGCAGTAGTTATATGTATCAGTGGTTACAGGTTGTTAGTTTGTTAGTGACCAAAAAGATGTTACCATGCTTATCTGGTAATACTAATAATTGGTTAAAAGTATAAGTAATGTTTAAATGATATCTCGGATCAAATACATTGAGTTTAAACTCAATGAATTATGTAAGAAAAGGTTTCGAGGACGAAACCTCTTTAAGGGGGGTAGACTTGTAACACCCCGAAAACGGGTTTGGTAATCAAACTCTGTTCATACTAAAAGACGGGTAAAGTACCGTTAGCAGTAAAAATAACCCGTTAACTATTTGGATTTAAATAAGAAATCCTAATAATTAAATACAAGCGAATCAAAGAATTTAAGAATTTAGTTTATAAGAGCCCGAGTCAACGGGACTTAAAATACAACGGATTATAACTCCCGGGACCCACCAAGTAACTAGGAGTATTAACCTAGTTAGTTAATGTCTTGACAAAATAGAACTAATGTGGTTAAGATACCCTTTAAATAACTTGTGTAAAGTGAAGGGACTAGACATGGACAATTGAATTAAAGTTTCAATTAAACAAATTAATAAACAAAACACACACACATACGTGTGTGTGTGTCTGCGACTTCAACCAGAGCCAAGAAGGGCTCTCTTGCTCAAAACCCTAATCCCTCAAGAATCTCTCAAATTGAAGCCCAAATCAAGAGCCAAATCATTGCATGAACACAGATTCGTGATCACCTAGTCATGGGGATTACAAGGTATGTTAAAAATTATGATTTGGTGATACTTTGAGATTATGATGAATAATCATAATCGAAATTCTGGAATGAATATTGATTCTATGAGTGTTATTATGATTATATCTTGGTTTAGAAACAAACCCTAGTAGAAAATTTGATGAATTGTTGTCAAAACTAGGGATTTGATAATTACCCTATTATGTGCTAAATGGGTTTTTGTATGTTATGATGAACACTCGGATTGGAGTGTTAATTTGATGAATATTGATTGTTATGATATAAGTTCTTGATGTAGTTCATGAACACTAGATATAGAGGGTTGAAATTTGATGTTAATCTTGCTAAAAATGACTAATTACGGACTAGTTAGCAAAAGTGTAGAATGATGCCCATTAGGTGTTTGTTAAAATGCCTAAATGAGAAGTAAAGTGTTGAAATTCAAGTGAAACGTGTAATTGACAAGCTTGACTAATTACATGAGACATGGGATAAAACGGGTTCTAATCATAATGTTGATTTGCCTTAATCGTGCATATTATATGATTAAATGTAGTTGACTTTAGAAAGTCAAACTAACTAGTGATGAAGTCGAATAAGTGGTTTCGGCTAAGAAAATAAGTAAAGTGGTATAGTCGTGATGGTTAATGACTAATCTAACCACTTTGTAAATGATGAACAATAGTTGGCGCTTAAACAAGCTAGGTGAAGCTTGGAGTGAAAGCGGGTCAAACGAGTCAAGCATAGGAGGAGAACGTAGCTCGGATGCAAGGTAAGTGAAACTTACACAATTATGTAGAATGCTTGTTTATTCTATATGTTATAAATGCGATAACGATAATATAGAAAACATGGATTTCTAACGTGATCGATATGAGTCGGAACATGTAAAGATGATAAAAATCTTGGTTTATGGCAAAAGGGCAAAACGGTAAATTAATCATGTAAAGACTAGGAAATTATGAATTTCCGTCAAGATTACCTTGTAGTATAATCTAATGATGATAAGAAGGGTAAATTGGAAATTGTCAAGTATTGACTAATGTAAATCGAAGCCTAAAGGATACCCTTGGCCTAAGCCGAAATGGGTTGAAATTGTAAGAAAAGAATTTAAGAGAAAAAGGGATTTGGTAATGAAATCCGGGACGGGATGGATGTATGAATTAGAAGTCAAAAACCACGTTTTTGATTTAATAGGCAACGTCGGGCATATAGGCCAAACGGGTCAAATGGTGGTGATAACGCCATTTGACAATATCGACTAATGCGGTTGTCAAGTCTTGTGTTAACAGGAGCGATTAGCGATTCGGTTAATTTCGCCCACACTAGATGTGATAATAAAAGCGAGGTATAAATTGGGTCTATATGTTGACCCTAGCCAGGTACGTATGCATACGATTATAGTTAACATACAAACTTGGTCAAATATGTAGTGAAAGCCCCTCGTAGTAAATGAGGGGCTAATGTTGACTAAAATGCCCTTGAAGGGTAAATTGAGCAAACAACCTATAAAAGTTGTTTAGGAACTTATTTTATGATCTTGTAACCTTTAGACGCGCATGAAAGTTGTAGACATAAACTTTCAAGAGTTAAATGCTTAAATTGTGTATTGCCGCAAAAATAACACATCCGTGGGATTAAACTCGGAATAAATAGTCCATTTCGTTAAATCCACCACATTCATAGTTGTGGTGGAAGACTAGCTAATAACAAACCGGTGGAACTATGAGGTACATGAGAAATGAGCACAGTTCGTGCTAAAATGGTCGTAAATACCCTTAACGGGTCAAAATAAGATTTCAAACAAAAACGGGTAAATAATTGCGTAGGAACCCGTGTTCAGTACTTAATATGATTGACAATATTAGAATTTAAGGGTTCATGATGAATGGTGGTCAAACAAACATGTTTGTTTGATAAACACATAGTCGGGTCAAAATTTGGTGAAAAGATAATAAGCCGAAGGCTTAAAAGTCTCAATTTTATTTAATCCGGATGTCGGATCTCAACTCCACTAGATAGAGAATTAAATTACGGTCGCGTAGGAAAAAGAATCGGGTAAAACGGATCAATAACGAAGAAGTTATGGCCGTTTCCGTGAAATCGAGTCATGCTGGGAACGTACAGCAACAGCTGAAGCAACAGTCTGCCAAAAAGGGGGCCTAGCGTCACGCGACGCCCCTTGGCGTCACGCGACGCCTCCAAACTCGAAAAATGTTATTTTTTGTCATGTTTAACCCTTGTACTTGTTTGAACATCATACTTAACCCCTGTGCTTGTTTGAACTTCATATTTGACTATCAAAACTGACATTTAAGTTGGTTTTGATCACAGGTGAATGTCGAGAGTCCCGGATGAAGATCAGGCGTCGACCAAGAACCGAACACACGCTAAACAAAGCTTCCGCAACGTTGTTTTGTCGTTATTTTAAACGGCGAATAAAATTACATTATGTATATTACTTAAATTGTAAAAGTATCTTTAACAAACCCGCATTTTTGATGTATATGTAATGATTAATCACATGATTATTTTCGCAAAATATACGTTAAACCTAGATTTATTAGAACGGGTGTTACAAGTTGGTATCAGAGCCTTGGTTTAAGAGATTCAAGTATGGTGGGGAAAACCGTGCTTGGACTTAAACCTTATGCTCTTAATAAAGATTGGTGTTCGGTTCGAGGCTTGATCGCAAATCTGGTAAGTACATGTATGTTAATAGTTTAGCATGCTAAAGTGTTGTAAACAACACATAGGGCTATCGTGTGATACACGTTACCCCAATTGAAATGATTGATATAGTTGACGAAAATACGCGCGTTGACGCGTATAGTAGAAAAAGCCTTGTATTATAATACGGGCGATTATTGAAGTTGACGTTACTAACTTTTGTGAATGTTTTAACTGAAGGACACTCGCGTTTGAAGACGACGAGAGTCAAACGAATTATGGATATGATGATGGAACGGTCCGAAGTATGACAAGAGGAGCATGCTCACCGAGGACTAAATCGCGTAACGACCGCGAACAAGGTTAATGGCAAGGAACGCCCGTCGGGGCAAACATTACCAGGTGCACATTTTAAATAATCGCACAAATAACAATATGCAACAAATAAGTAGAAATTGAAAGTTGCATATGTAGATTAAAAACTTGGAAAAACCCGAATAGAAAATGTATTCGGGATATTGTTTCCAAGAGAAACAAATAGAGGCGTTACTTACATATGGCGTGATGTGAAAACTATAAAAAGGTCATGTGTGTCATGTGTTAATCACTTACTCTGGCCAAGTAAGTAGTGGCATATGATACCATGAACTTCTTATGGTGGACATGTTTACATCCGATGTAGTAAGGGCGGGGTGAATGGGACTAATTAAAAAGTACCCAAATGAAGCAGATAAGCAAAATATTTGATAACAATGTAAACGCACAACCGAGTGACGGAAGCGTATTACATTAGGATAATGAGCCCGAGTGAAGGGACAAAGAAGCATGTAAAATGATTTAGACAAGTATTGGGAGGGAGTGTACTTACACTCGAACCCAGAAAACGCAAGCATGTAAAATGATTTAGACAAGTATTGGGAGGGAGTGTACTTACACTCGAACCCAGAAAACGCAAGCATGTAAAATGATTTAGACAAGTATTGGGAGGGAGTTTACTTACACTCGAACCTAGAAAACACAAGCATGTAAAATGATTTAGACAAGTATTGGGAGGGAGTGTACTTACACTCGAACCCAGAAAACACAAGCATGTAAAATGATTTAGACAAGTATTGGGAGGGAGTGTACTTACACTCGAACCCAGAAAACGCAAGCATGTAAAATGATTTAGACAAGCATTGGGAGAGAGTGTGTACTTACACTCGAACCCGGAAAATGCAAATATGTCCCTTAACGGGTCGTTTTTGTAAAACGTCAAACTTAAGGACAAAGTCGGAATATAAAAATGAAGCGAGGTCTTAATGCATACCGGGAGGGTTGCAATAATAACGACTTCGGTAAAACACCCGGTTGATGGGTAAGGGTTTAAACACATGCGTAAACCGAGAAACGAGAACACGAATTTAAAGTCAAAAGACTCGGATTATGAGATATGACTAAAAGACCATAAAATTTCGTAAACAGAAATTTTGATAATTATATTCAATTATTTTGAGAATGAACGGGTTGAATAAAGTATAATGCTTGAAGGCATAAGTAAGCGCAAGCCGGGTAACGGTAAGCTTGAGACAAATGATTTTCAAACGTAAAAAGAGTGCTTTGACACCAAATATATATTTTAATAAGACACGAGTAAAAAGAGTGATCTACGGGATCAACATAACCTTTAGGGTTATAAACAAATGAGAGATCTACTGACTAAAACGACCCACGGGTCATGATTAGAAAGAAGTTATAAGGACTTCGCCCTAAAGAGGTGAATGTCTAATAAAAAATAGCCCATAAGGCTAAGTAATAAAACCTACGGGTTAGATTGGATAAAGCGAGGAAATCAGTTAAGAATCCCCGCATAAAACTAAGACTGTAAAGGATTAAATTACGGACTGTCAATATCCCGGTATGGATGATTGACACAAGTTAAAGAAAAGATCCTAAAACTAAAACTTCGGTTTTAGTAAGAAATAATGTTTTTACAAACATAAATTCTGATAGGAATTTAAATAGTAAGCATGAAAGATACAAGTCTTGACACTGATATGCGCAAGATGATATATTCGAAAAGTGATATTTTCAAAAATGAAAGGTTAATACAAATTAAACATGATGTGACACGATCACGGTTAGGAAATGTAATGTGAAGTAAAATCACATTATAACCAAGCGAGTGATAAAAGTAACTGAACTAATAAGACTAGTTAATGAGACCGGTTAAGGTCACCAATTCAAATCAAGAAATTTGGTTTGCTTGTAAGCGGTAGATTCGGTATAGCTTAACCGAATAGATAAATTTGAAAACAAAAGAATTTGTTGCTAAAAGTGAAAGATTTCACTAAAGATCTTTAAACGGGTCAAAATAACGGATTCGTAAGGAATTCGATAGTATATGAAAGCGATAGATATCGCTAAGTTAACTAAAATAGTGGAAATAACGAGATTACGTTATTTTAAGTTGCGCTAAGTCATATGAGATACGTAGACAATTAGTGACCAAAAAGATGTTACCATGCTTATCTGGTAATACTAATAATTGGTTAAAAGTATAAGTAATGTTTAAATGATATCTCGGATCAAATACATTGAGTTTAAACTCAATGAATTATGTAAGAAAAGGTTTCGAGGACGAAACCTCTTTAAGGGGGGTAGACTTGTAACACCCCGAAAACGGGTTTGGTAATCAAACTCTGTTCATACTAAAAGACGGGTAAAGTACCGTTAGCAGTAAAAATAACCCGTTAACTATTTGGATTTAAATAAGAAATCCTAATAATTAAATACAAGCGAATCAAAGAATTTAAGAATTTAGTTTATAAGAGCCCGAGTCAACGGGACTTAAAATACAACGGATTATAACTCCCGGGACCCACCAAGTAACTAGGAGTATTAACCTAGTTAGTTAATGTCTTGACAAAATAGAACTAATGTGGTTAAGATACCCTTTAAATAACTTGTGTAAAGTGAAGGGACTAGACATGGACAATTGAATTAAAGTTTCAATTAAACAAATTAATAAACAAAACACACACACATACGTGTGTGTGTGTCTGCGACTTCAACCAGAGCCAAGAAGGGCTCTCTTGCTCAAAACCCTAATCCCTCAAGAATCTCTCAAATTGAAGCCCAAATCAAGAGCCAAATCATTGCATGAACACAGATTCGTGATCACCTAGTCATGGGGATTACAAGGTATGTTAAAAATTATGATTTGGTGATACTTTGAGATTATGATGAATAATCATAATCGAAATTCTGGAATGAATATTGATTCTATGAGTGTTATTATGATTATATCTTGGTTTAGAAACAAACCCTAGTAGAAAATTTGATGAATTGTTGTCAAAACTAGGGATTTGATAATTACCCTATTATGTGCTAAATGGGTTTTTGTATGTTATGATGAACACTCGGATTGGAGTGTTAATTTGATGAATATTGATTGTTATGATATAAGTTCTTGATGTAGTTCATGAACACTAGATATAGAGGGTTGAAATTTGATGTTAATCTTGCTAAAAATGACTAATTACGGACTAGTTAGCAAAAGTGTAGAATGATGCCCATTAGGTGTTTGTTAAAATGCCTAAATGAGAAGTAAAGTGTTGAAATTCAAGTGAAACGTGTAATTGACAAGCTTGACTAATTACATGAGACATGGGATAAAACGGGTTCTAATCATAATGTTGATTTGCCTTAATCGTGCATATTATATGATTAAATGTAGTTGACTTTAGAAAGTCAAACTAACTAGTGATGAAGTCGAATAAGTGGTTTCGGCTAAGAAAATAAGTAAAGTGGTATAGTCGTGATGGTTAATGACTAATCTAACCACTTTGTAAATGATGAACAATAGTTGGCGCTTAAACAAGCTAGGTGAAGCTTGGAGTGAAAGCGGGTCAAACGAGTCAAGCATAGGAGGAGAACGTAGCTCGGATGCAAGGTAAGTGAAACTTACACAATTATGTAGAATGCTTGTTTATTCTATATGTTATAAATGCGATAACGATAATATAGAAAACATGGATTTCTAACGTGATCGATATGAGTCGGAACATGTAAAGATGATAAAAATCTTGGTTTATGGCAAAAGGGCAAAACGGTAAATTAATCATGTAAAGACTAGGAAATTATGAATTTCCGTCAAGATTACCTTGTAGTATAATCTAATGATGATAAGAAGGGTAAATTGGAAATTGTCAAGTATTGACTAATGTAAATCGAAGCCTAAAGGATACCCTTGGCCTAAGCCGAAATGGGTTGAAATTGTAAGAAAAGAATTTAAGAGAAAAAGGGATTTGGTAATGAAATCCGGGACGGGATGGATGTATGAATTAGAAGTCAAAAACCACGTTTTTGATTTAATAGGCAACGTCGGGCATATAGGCCAAACGGGTCAAATGGTGGTGATAACGCCATTTGACAATATCGACTAATGCGGTTGTCAAGTCTTGTGTTAACAGGAGCGATTAGCGATTCGGTTAATTTCGCCCACACTAGATGTGATAATAAAAGCGAGGTATAAATTGGGTCTATATGTTGACCCTAGCCAGGTACGTATGCATACGATTATAGTTAACATACAAACTTGGTCAAATATGTAGTGAAAGCCCCTCGTAGTAAATGAGGGGCTAATGTTGACTAAAATGCCCTTGAAGGGTAAATTGAGCAAACAACCTATAAAAGTTGTTTAGGAACTTATTTTATGATCTTGTAACCTTTAGACGCGCATGAAAGTTGTAGACATAAACTTTCAAGAGTTAAATGCTTAAATTGTGTATTGCCGCAAAAATAACACATCCGTGGGATTAAACTCGGAATAAATAGTCCATTTCGTTAAATCCACCACATTCATAGTTGTGGTGGAAGACTAGCTAATAACAAACCGGTGGAACTATGAGGTACATGAGAAATGAGCACAGTTCGTGCTAAAATGGTCGTAAATACCCTTAACGGGTCAAAATAAGATTTCAAACAAAAACGGGTAAATAATTGCGTAGGAACCCGTGTTCAGTACTTAATATGATTGACAATATTAGAATTTAAGGGTTCATGATGAATGGTGGTCAAACAAACATGTTTGTTTGATAAACACATAGTCGGGTCAAAATTTGGTGAAAAGATAATAAGCCGAAGGCTTAAAAGTCTCAATTTTATTTAATCCGGATGTCGGATCTCAACTCCACTAGATAGAGAATTAAATTACGGTCGCGTAGGAAAAAGAATCGGGTAAAACGGATCAATAACGAAGAAGTTATGGCCGTTTCCGTGAAATCGAGTCATGCTGGGAACGTACAGCAACAGCTGAAGCAACAGTCTGCCAAAAAGGGGGCCTAGCGTCACGCGACGCCCCTTGGCGTCACGCGACGCCTCCAAACTCGAAAAATGTTATTTTTTGTCATGTTTAACCCTTGTACTTGTTTGAACATCATACTTAACCCCTGTGCTTGTTTGAACTTCATATTTGACTATCAAAACTGACATTTAAGTTGGTTTTGATCACAGGTGAATGTCGAGAGTCCCGGATGAAGATCAGGCGTCGACCAAGAACCGAACACACGCTAAACAAAGCTTCCGCAACGTTGTTTTGTCGTTATTTTAAACGGCGAATAAAATTACATTATGTATATTACTTAAATTGTAAAAGTATCTTTAACAAACCCGCATTTTTGATGTATATGTAATGATTAATCACATGATTATTTTCGCAAAATATACGTTAAACCTAGATTTATTAGAACGGGTGTTACAGGAGTGTGGGTGGTCAGTGGCAGTAATGGATTGAAGAAGCAGGTGGTGTGGGGTTGAGGAGGAAGATGAAGTGAAAATAGATGGTGGGTCCCTAGAAACTTATGTATTTTTCTTTTATCTATAGTCCCCACCTTAGAGTAAGGGCATTATAGTCATTTCATACCAACTTAACTGAACAGACTAATCCTCATCCGTGCCAGGGACTATCCGGGAACGAAACTGAAAAAGTTGAGGATTATTGCTGTAATTTTAAAAAGTTAAGGACTAAAGGTGAAAAATGGGCAAACCACAGGGACTATCCGGGCACTTTTCTCTTATAAGAAAGTTTTTAGTTTTCAAACTTTTATATTTTATTTTCATAATTAACCTGTTATGATGTTTGTTTCTTTTTTATTATTATGATTACATTATTACGGTGGAGATACAATAGGAAGTTTATTTGGCTAAGAAGGCTAGGAAGTGATCTTGACCATCCATTTAGTTAATCAAGGGCTAAGATTAAATGATGGAAATTGAAGAGAAGAAAAGAGGCGCGTGAGTTTGTTTAGGGGTATTCTAGTCAACGCAAGGCAATAGTTTATCTCTCCTCCAATTCCCCCCCCCCCCCATTTTTTAAACGTTAATAACTCTTTCATACGACATTATTTTTTTATAAAAATTGCACCAAAAAAACGAGCGTTTTTTTATCTTTAAAACGAGTATACTATTGCTATATTTTCAAAAAAAAAAATTTAAAACCCAGTTGCGTAAAACGCAATAGAAAAACCCCACAGTTACGTAAAACGCAATGAAAAAAAACCTAAAAAATGACATTTTTCTAAAACGCAATGCACAAAAAACACAAAGAAATGTCTTATTTGTAAAACGCAATGGCCAGAAAACAAAATAAATGTCTTATTTCTAAAACGCAATAGCCTAAAAACTCAAAAGAAAATGTACTTTCTAAAACGCAATGCACAAAAAACACATACAAATGTCTTATTTCTAAAACGCAATGGTTAGAAAACACTTAAATTGTCTGTTTTCTAAAACACAATGAATTGAAAACACATAAAAATGTGTTTTACCTAAAACGAAATGCACAAAAACACAAAAAAATGTCTTATTTGTAAAACGCAATGGCCAGAAAACACTTAAAAATGACTCATTCTAAAACGCAATTGCCTAAAAAACAAATGAAAGTGTTCTCTGTAAAACGCAATGGACTGAAAACACTTAAAAAAGTGTTTTACCTAAAACGCAATGCACCACAAACACTTTAAGAATGTGTTTTTCTAAAACGCAATGGCCAGAAAACACATAAAAATGTTTTAGTTCTAAAACGCAATTGGCTAAAAACACCAAAGAAAGTGTTATCTTTAAAACGTATTGAACCATGACAATAGTTTTGTCTGTGCTGTGAATTGTCTGTGCTGTAAACTGTCTGAACCAATGCAGTTTACGTATGCAGTTTACGTATGCAGTTTCCAGAGGCAATTTACAGAAAATTATTTTTTCTGATGCATTTTTATTACAACAATTTTTCTGGCAGCTCAACCCCAGCCAGGGGCTGCCGCCCCTGGGACCCCGCTACCAGGGGCGCTGCCCCCGGACCCCCGCCAAGATCGTAAAACGCAATGACTAAATCAAAAACCCAGATCCTAAAGATGAAATTAAAGAATTTCTTACATGGATCGAAGTGATTTCTTCAACAATTGACGAATTTTGAATGATTGAAACACTTATCAGCGCTCGAATCGAACGGATCGAGTGATTATCTTCAAAATCACCGGAAAAAACAGGATTTTGTATGAAATTAAACTGGGTTTTCTTCAAAAAAAAAAGCTAAAGAACACGTTGATCGGGTGTTTGAATCATTGATTGGTGATGAAAATCGCACTATAATGTAGTGATTATTGAGATAGAAATTGAAGAAATGGTTGAAGATGGTGGGTTTTGAAAATGGTGGGTTTTGAAGTTACTGGGTTTTGAAAAGGAAGAAGAAAGGGTTGGATTGACTAAAATACCCTTTTTCTTTATTTTAAATGTTGCCACATGTCCTAATCCTATTGCTTCCTAAACTTCCTAGCCAAAATAAACTTTCTATTTGATCTTTTCCCTACATTATTAATATTACTATCATTTGTATTGTTTTATTTTTTAATTATTTCTTTTATTATTTAGGTAAGAGTAAACTGCCATTTTGGTCCCTGTGGTTTGGCCAGTTTTGCCATTTTAGTCCAAATCTCAAACTTTTTACATCTGGGTCCCTGTGGTTTGCATTTTGTTGCCATTTTAGTCCAAAATTCAAAAATCCCATTTTTTTTACTGTTACAACCTCCTATTTTGTCCTTTAGTGCAGGGGCATTTTGGTCATTTTTTAAATTTCATTTGTTTTAGTTTTTTTTAGCAATAATATATATTGAGGATGATGATGTTGGGGATGATGATGATCATAATCAGTTCTCTCTCTCTCTCTCTCTTCTCTCTCTCTATAGCACCACAACCGCCACCTCCTCCCTCTCTCTCTCTTCTCTCTCTCTTCTCCGGTGACAGCCGACACTCCGTGAACTCCACCACCACCACCACCGTGAACTCCACCACCGCCACCACTGAAACCCTAAAGCGCCACCACCGCTGTCACCATCAAAGCCGATACTGAAACCCTAAACCGCCGGAAGTTTAGCAGATCTGGAACCTTCTATGTTCGATCTACGATGGTGTAGCAAAAGTATTGTTGAAAACCAGGTAAATAATCTGCTTTTTTTATTTAAAAACGAGAGATTTGAATGGTTAGGATGGATATTACAGTGTGGTCAGAGACGGTGGTGGTGGAGGGTGTACGGTGGTGGAGGGTGTACGGTGGTGGAGGGGAGACGGTGGTGGAGGGGAGACGGATGATGATCTGTGATTTTGTGATGGATGATGATCTGTGATTTTGTTAGTTTTAAGGGATCGAGATGATGGATGATGATATGTGATTTTGTTAATGTTTTAGGTGGTTGAGGGTGATTTTGTAACAAACAGGATGATCAAAACTTGAACCCAGTCCTTTTATTCACCACGAGGCTGTGATGATTTCACCTAATCCGAGTCAAAATTGGGTCAACATTTGAGATTTTCCGCAGCTTGGCGTGGCAGAATCGGAGGAGGGCAAGTGCGCTTGCAACCTCTGTTTGCAGCCATGGCGGTTTTGATTTGTTGTTGGAGCCTCGTTTCTTTTTACAAATCGGTTTTTGATTTTCTTGAAGATGATGTTCTTGATTTTCTGGATTTTCTGGGTTTTGATGATGATGTTCTTGAAGATACAGATCTGAGCCTCGTTTCTTTTTACAAATCGGTTTTTGATTTTCTTGAAGATGATGTTCTTGATTTTCTGGGTTTTGATGATGATGTTTGATGATGTTCTTGAAGATACATATCTGGGCCTCGTTTCTTTTTACAAATCGGTTTTTGTTTTGATTTGTTGTTGTCTGTATTTTGATTTTTGTGATGGTTTCTGGTTTTGTTCTGGGTTCTTGATTTTCTTGAAGATGATGTTCTTGATTTTCTGGGTTTTGTTGATGTTCTTGAAGATGATGTTATTAATTATTGAAATGTTATAATAAATTAACATGGACCAAAATGCCCCTGCACTAAAGGACAAAATAGGAGGTTGTAACAGTAAAAAAAATGGGATTTTTGAATTTTGGACTAATATGGCAACAAAATGCAAACCACAGGGACCCAGATGTAAAAAGTTTGAGATTTGGACTAAAATGGCAAAACTGGCCAAACCACAGGGACCAAAATGGCAGTTTACTCTTTAGGTAATTTACTTTTTTAACTGTTTTACGATATATTTTTCTTTTCAAGTACTTTAGTAACTTCTAATTGATTATAATATTTTAGAAACTAAAAATTTAAATTCTACGGTTGGGTTGGCTATGCTTATATGAACCATTCACTTTTACAATTTCGTGGCTGTTTTCATGATTTTCGAATATACCATTTCAACATGCATTTTTTATATACGTCACATTGTTTAAAACCATTTTAATTTACTATAGACAAAATTGCACAAATCAATTTTTATGTTATACCTAAACTGCACTTCATACATTTAACTATGAAATCGACCAAACCCAACCTTTATGTTCATGTTTTGATACATGATACAACCTTTATCACAAACATCGTCTAATTTCTTGGTTAATTTACCTCACGTGCTTTGCATGTGAGGGCTTTTTGGTCTTTTCAAATCCATATTTGATGTATATTTAAAAAAGATCACAAGTGCCCACCATCCTCTATTTTCCCTAAATACAAAAATATCTAAAGAGAGAAAGAGAAACTAGATCGGAGATGAAGAGAGAGATTGTAGAGAGAGATGTCGGAAATGAAGAGAGAGAGAGAGAGAGAGAGAGAGAGAGAGAGATAAGAGATCGGAGATGAAGAGAGAGAGAGATCGAGGGATCGTAGAGATAAATCGAAAATAAGGGCGGGCCATGGTCTCCAAATAGCCGGTTGTTCTGTGTGATTGATGGAGAACAAGGATCGGAATACAGGGAACATCAGTGATGCTGGTGTTGATTACGGTAGTCGGAACATCGGTGATGGTGGTATTGAAGGCTATGATGAGGGTGACCGGTGAGCCAGCCGTCAGACATCCCCTGCACCTGTCAGTCTACCGTGTCTTAACTTTATCTAATACGGATCGTATAGGCCTATACGATTCGTATTGAATTGTCAAAGTGTGGGGATAGATTCTCCCTTATTATAAGACCATGGGTTATGGTGGGGCGGGGGTTTGGGGCATGGGTTGACACGTGGAGTTCGAGCCCCCCCTTCCCGCTGGTAAGTGACGTGTCCGTGGGGTATGGCGGGGCGTGGCTTGGCCATGTGTATTAAAATAAAAAAAATCTAAAATTAAAAAAATATGCCCTAGCCAACAAGCCAATAAGAGCCGGCTGCTAGCATGCCCCACGCCCGGCCTTAAACTCCCGCCCAAGGGGCCACGCCCAAACCCAAGCCCACCCGGGGTGGTGACTTGGGCGTTTCTCTCCAACCCCGCCCCATACCCCATAGTCTAATATGATGTATTCACAAACTAAATGATTTTACGCGTTACTAAAATTATTAGAAGTGTAAATTAATTATTGTCTTGAATCATTAAATGATTTTACGCATTACTAAAATTATTAGAAGTTTTTCTTTCAAAATGAGACACGTCACATGGTGTCATGGTGCACCAAACTTAGAAACGGGGAAAAAAATTAACGAACTCGTCATGAAGGGATAGCCACCGGTCCTTTTGGCTCATTCTTACATAAAACAATTGATGTAAATGTGATATCGATTTTTCAACTTTTCAAGGAGTGCGTTTGAAATAAAATTTGAAAAAATAAAAAATATAAAGAGTAAACTTCCGTTTTGCTCCCTGTGGTTTGGTCACTTTAACGGTTTTGTCCAATCTTTAAAAATAACAATTTTACTCCCTGATCTTTGAAGTCTTTCATGATTTCACTTCCCGCCTCTAACTCCATCTAATTCAACTGTTAAATACTGGTCACATGCCCCTCACATGAGAGGCATTTTAGTCTTTTCCACTCAAACTTATTCATTTCTTTTTTTTAATTTTCACACTTTCTCTCTCTACACCATTCCTCTTTCAAACTAGCAGGTAAGTTCATTAGAATCAAACCCTTCAAAAATCAATTTCAAACCACCTTCAAAATCAAACCCTTCTCGATTATCATAAACCCATCACTCATTTCTACAAGTCATTCAAAATTTCATCTCATTTCACCCCCAAATTTGACCCAAACAAGTACACAACATGACGGAAACGGAGGATGCGACGGCGTTTGCTCCGGCGGCTTGTGTTGATGATCGATATGAAGAAAATCAACTCTATTTTGGCGGCGTTTGCTCCGATGCCAAAACTTTCCTCGTCAAACAGGAAACCCTAGTTTTGCTATGATTGTGTTTAGAAGAAAATCAACTCTCGTTTGGCGGCGGCTTGTGTTGATGATCGATTACCTGCAACACTTTGATTAATTCACTTTTGCCCTAAGTTGATTACCGGCCACATCGCCATCACATGTCGTCTTTCTCTCTCTCTCTCTCTCTCTCTCTCTCTCTCTCTCACAAGAGCACACCTATCTCAACCCGATCCGACCATTGCATAGGATTTTAAACAGATCTCAAACCAAATCCGTCAATACCACCATACACCACCACTACTAACCTGGTCCGATGTCAAATCCCCACTGTCGCCGCTGTTCCATGTCTTTAGGGCTTCATTTTAAAGCTCAGACAACCACCGCATGGGTGTGTTTGGCTTAGATTTAGGGCCGTCGTCGTTCCACAACATCTATGTTTGCGATTGTCAGAGATTAGGGCTCAGATTACCGATTGTTAGGGTTTGCAGTTGAACTCATATGTGTGTAAAAATTTAGGGATAAACAGGTTGTTTGTTTGGGGGTTATGGTATGAAGGGTAAGGGTTATGGCCGGTGGTCGACAGGTGATGGTGGTGGTGGATGTCGGCAGGTGGTGGCCGGTGAGGTTCTTGGTGGTGATGACTGGTTATGTGGTTATGGAGAGAGAGCAAAGAGAGAAACTAGAGAGAGGAGATGGTGCATCTTTGTGTTATATATGTATAATAATAATATAATAAAATATCTTTTTAGGTTGGATGGGAAAGACTAAAATGCCCCATATTTTATACTTGAAATTACCAAAAATACCCTTTCAATTAACATGCAATATGGATGGAGTTAGAGGTGGGGAGTGAAATCATGAAAGGCTTCAAAGATCAGGGAGTAAAATGGCTATTTTTAAAGGTTTGGGGCAAAACCGTTAAAGTGACCAAACCACAGGGAGCAAAACGGAAGTTTACTCAAATTAAAATTATTTCGTATTATACGGATGAACAAACCTTTAATAAGTTTTATGCAAGGAACAAGATCCATTGCTTTCCCAAACACACAAGCGGGCTCATTTTGAATGGAGGGTGTGGGGTTGTTCACAAAGCTTGTGGCTCGTAACTCGCTCGAAAGAAGTTCGAGAAAAACTAGCTAAAAAAAACTCAAATTGAGATGACGTGAGCCAAGCAGGCTCATTTTGTAACCGAGCCGAGCTCGAGCTAAGCTCGGTTCGGATCATGGCTCGGCTTGTTGGCTCATTCTTAGGCTTGTTTAACTTCAAGCTAGAGCTCGAGCTGAGCCACCTCAATTAATTTCAAGCTTGAGCTCGATCCCACCCTGGCTCGACTCGTAGGACATGGGGCAAAATTGTTAATAATAAAAGAAAAATAAAAAAATCTACCAATCAACAACCTCCTACGACAAACCATCAATCAAATCACCCCAAGTCACCCCCACACCGGTGAGGTTTCCCCTGCTCCTCCCCCATGCCAACCCACGGGCCGGTGTGCCCGCCGTGGAGGGGCTTCCACACCATTTTTAAGCCTCCCACACCACATAGCATAAGAGTAAGAGCACTCAGTTTTCTCTTCAGATCTTCACAATGAATGTTGTTTAGACAAGTAGAGAGAATCTCCCCAATTTGTTCCATTTCACAAAATATGCGAGTGAACTCTTTTCAGTTATCAAACACTTCCTATATCTTGTATTCTTGATCTATTCCACAAAAGATTAAATGCAGAAAAAAAAAATACTGATACTCATGCATATTTGGCAGTGCAACTACTCTTCTTTAAGTTGCACTATATTAGACAAACACTAATTCTCATAAAATTTAAATTAAGGAACCATGCTTGTAAGACATCAATCCAACCTACTCTACTTCAACACATCCCGATTTGAATCTATACTATATATATGTTATATATGGTATAAGAAAAAGTTTACTATAACATTTTTATGCAAAAAGGTATTGCATTAATTGATGATATTAATCACAATGAAGAGTATGCCACTTATGACCAAATTGTCAAAAAAGCATAACTATATTTGCCCATAATTCCAAGCATAATTCAAAACACCAACTTTATATCCTACAAAGAGACATGAAGTATTAGGCATAAAGGGTCCCTTCCCCTCTATTCCTATAATGATAACAAAATATCTAGAACTTGATTTCCATGACCTAACTCTATCATTGGATCCATCTTTCTTCAACTTTGCAACCTACAAAACACTTACTCATCCTCCCTTTTTTCCTCAAAAGGTCAGGATGTAATGAATTATGAAAACACCTTTAATTAAATCTTTATGTTATTTTTTTTTATATTATATATAAAAAATGATGATATTTATGCTTGAAAATCCGTTGTTCGAAGATCACGTAGATGTTGCAAGATTTCTTGAAGAAGTTCCATCCCTTTCTCGCCTTTATTCAATGATCCGATACAGTGTTTTAAAAACTCTCTATCGGCTTCCAAAGCTTGTAACCTTTCATAAACTTGATCAACTTCATCCATGAGGTCCATTCTCGTTTTCTCGTTTTCCAACTCATTGGAATGATACCCGTTTGATTTTGTCACCGTGTCGTTGGAATGGAATCCGTTTGACTTTGTCACCATGTCATCGGAATGGAATCCATTTTCCTCGACGAGATCTTCAATAGGTCTTACGTCTGCAAAGTGTTGATCCTCTTCATCACTCAAAGCGAAAAGCTTCTCTTCTAGAGCCTTAATTTGTTCAAAAATCAATAACCTTTCTTCTTCAAAGTCCGCTAATGATGTATCAAGCTCGAGAACACCGCTGTCAGGGACATTCCCATTCCATTTGTGGGTCGTTTCAATTGCCATTCCATTCCCATCCTCTGAATGACTACAAGAAACCGAAGTCGAACATGTCCCATTTTTCAAGCTACCTTGTGAAAACTGCATTCGCTCCTTCGCTTCATAATCTGCAACCTTTTTCTTGTACACTTCCAATTCCTTTTCCTTCTTAATCATAAGTTCATTCAAGAGTTGTAAAGCTTCTTGATCGTATTCCGACTGTTCTTCCATCATTCTTTGATACTGTAATGCCTCCATTTGCATTGCCGCTTTCTCTTCTTGAAGCCGAGTGATCATTGCCATTGTCTCGCTGGCTGCAATCGCGGACGCGCTTCTCTCCTCCTCTAATTCGGCTTTCAAAACACGCAAAGCCGATTTTAGCTTCTCTGTAGTGTTAACCGGATCTCCACCTTCCATTTCACTCATCAAACTACCATCTAACGACTCTTCGCCCCTTGATCCCTTCCGATCAAACATAAAAAACTTCTTAACCGAAACAGGTGTATCGGGTATCTTCTCTTCTTCGATCTCACCAACGATTCCACTCAAGTTCTTCATTTCAAGACCTTATGGAAACAAAAGATTACCGATATTAGTAAGTGAAAGTACATCTGAAAATAAGGAAACAGATATACAATACAAATACAAACATACACCAAATCAAATAATAATACTAATCCCAATATTTCAGCCGATATACTCGACTGAATATATTATCACTAAGAGTAAGAAATCAAGACATAACAATTCAGGAACTCGCATTGCAAGAACAGAAATTTTTTACCATTTTCAATAATAACTGAAGGTCCTTCAACACATGAAACCTCTAATTCTTCATCAACTGTAAATGTAAACATGATTTAAACAAAATAAA
Organism: Helianthus tuberosus; assembly: GCA_030545235.1. NCBI lineage: Eukaryota > Viridiplantae > Streptophyta > Magnoliopsida > Asterales > Asteraceae > Helianthus > Helianthus tuberosus. Next base: position 157,674,947 of record CM060418.1, on the reverse strand, counting down.
TCAACAAGAAACTGAAAATAAAATTTTACAAGATAAACATTACCCAAATGAGTTTTCGGATCCAATGTCTTTGTCTCTATACTTTCTTGAAGTTCTTCGGTATTAACTAAACAAGCTGGAGTTTCTTCAACAAAGGCGGATTTTTCGACAAATTCACTAACTTTTGCATGAAAAACAAGAGAATTCTCAGTTTCTTCCAACTCCATGGATTCAAGGCCTGATGTCTGATGTTCTTGAATCACATGATCTTTATCATAATCTTCAAAATCATGATCTTGATCAGCTTCAGAAATGTTTTGACTTTCCTCAGTAGATGAATCAACCAATTCTATGGGGACCAGCTGATTACCACTATAATCAAAGAAGAATTCAAGATGCTGTGGAAGAAAATCCGAAGTCGAATCTCCCCTTGAATCAAACTTATTCACACATGTCTCCCTTTCGAAACAATTTATCCGAATTTTCGGACTTTCTCCTATCAAAGCTGACCCGATTTCATCATCTGAACATGTTTGTTTTTCAACCAAATCCATCTTTCTAGAAGACTCCAATACATTATGCTTATTAAACTTCAACCCACAACAAGAACACTTCAACTTCTGTTCATGTTCATGTTCATCATCATTCTGTTTCTCATTCGATTGGAAATCCAGATGACATGAAAAACATTCATCACAAAGATCCTTAATCTCTGCTAACTTTTTATGATTTGGACAGAAGCCCAAAGTGGACACCTCTTTGGAATGAAACTCACAGAGAAGATCTCGGTGCAAGTTGATGTTTTCGGGTTCGAAGAATCGATGAAGTGTCGAACACCAGAAGCAGGGTGTTTTCAAGGAAAAAAACTGAGAAAACTTGATGATCAAGAAAGAAAAGAGTGAGTTGAGAAGGAGAAGAAGTATGAGTGTCCATTCAAGAACATCATAGATAAGCATAAGTGTGATTTTATTTGTGTTTTTGTGTATCATAGCAGCCATTGTTGTTGCTAATTTGCTATTGATATTTGGTTATTTACAGATGAATGAGAAAGAGAAGTGGAAAAGTGGAATGAAGTTTGGTGGGAACTGGGAAGTTGTAGTCAGAAAAAGGGGATACTTTAGAAATATGAATGGAAAATTTTAATATATGAGGTGGAAAATGGAGACAGAAAAAAGTGTAGGGACCTTTTGGAAATAATAGTGTTATATTTTATGTGTGTTGATTTGTTCTTTGATTTAAGATTCTCTGTGCTTCCCTGGAATTTGGTTAAAGTGGAGGGCCCAATAAACCACAAGAAAACTTGGTGGAACCCACATAAGCTCACAAGGTAAGGAGTGAGGACCCACTAAAGATACTACACCTATGGAATAAGGATTAATATAAAGATGTATAATATATAGCCTTTTGATTTTATAGATAAAAGTATTAATTATTAAAAATATTGCAATATTTAAACTAGGTAGCATGCAGTTTTTTTTTTCTAGTTTGAACATCAAACAGTACATAGATTAAAAAAAACAAAAAAAAAAAAACTCTAATATCTTGGCTGGTTCCAAACCGTAAAACGAATCATGAAACCCAGTTTTTAAATCCGTAAGGCGTAAACTGAACCACTGCACCCGTAACCAGCCGAAACTTTGTTTGGATCTTTGAAAACTATTTGTTTTTTTGGTAGAAGAGCTATTGAAATAAGTAAAGACCGCTACCGCTACCATCACTACCCCTCCACAGTTAGCTATCACCGCCAACGGTCCAACACACCGTTGTTGAACCAACACATCAGTTTTCTCTTGTGTCGCTCCTCACATTGCCTAAGTTTTCAGGTTATTTTTGTTTGATTTTTCTAAGAAGGTTTCATTATCTTTTTTTGAATTTGATTATGAGTTCACATTTTTTAGGGTTTGAATCTTGATGCCACATGAAGCCGCCTGAAATCAGCGCCTCCTCCATCCTTGCCAGCCGAGGCAGTATCAATTATCAATCAAAGCTTCATAAATATCTTCAGACAGGGGCGGATGTAGCATATAGTAAGGGGTGGGGTCCGCTACGGCTTGGCGTTCCGGCGGTAGTGTAAAATTAGTGTAAATTTTGGAAAAATTTGACGTTTTTTCGATTTCGTTACCGCTTATTTATAAAACGTTCCGGCTTGGCACGAATCCTAGATCCGCCACTGTCTTCAGATGTTCATTTGTTTTAGAATAGACATCAAGTTATATTTAGATAAACCTCTTGGAGTTATAAACAAACTTATACATTACTAATGAGTATGTTCTTTTCTCTTGCTACACTAGTCTATTTAGAAGTTTTCATACATCACTTGCAGTTTTTCATTCTTTATAATTGATTTTACATAACAAAAACTATTCATTGTTATAAATATTTACTTAAAAGATATTTAGTATCTTGGGTTTCCAAATATTTTGATGGTGTGTCTATGACAATACAATTGTAATTTGATAATATAGGTGTTATTACATAAAGTTTAGTCTGATGTAATTGTTCTTTCCTAATAATAAACTAAAAATATTTTGATGCCTTTTTCAATTTACATTGTCATAAATCCTATTTCTTTGTTTGGGCACGGGACCAACAATAATAAACTAAAAATCTATAGTTGACGGAATTAAAAAGTTTATAAAAGGTTCATGGTTAGCAAAGAATCAGTCACAAAAGTTATAGCATAGCCATCCCTAATCCTCAGGTGCAACAAACTTTGTAGTAACATGAGCAGGGATATAAGCAGTCACAAGAGTTCCGGACCATTCGCTTCATTGCAAATATAGAAGCCTGGTTTTGGGTAATATTTTAAAAAAGCATGGTGACAATCACAACACTAAAATACCTAAATCACTACAAGAATAGCGGTAATATAGGAACAAAAGAATGTACCTGCTGTCATTTACTCTTTGGGTATCTGAAAAATATAGTAAAAATAATCTTGAATTTGGACACGAGGGGGCATAAAATATAGAACATACCTGAATTTGAAGACAATAAGGCCAAAGATGGCGTTTTTTGGGGCAGCTTCTCATAAACAAGACTGTTGAAGCGTGACTCAGACGAAGAAAAAATAGGTAATATCGAAGTACATTTTCTTTGAGGCATTTTATCAAACACTTGATCTGCATTCAACCTTACCAAGACTTGCTTAATTGAATAATCATATACAAAAAAGAACTAAATTGAATTCTTGTTAAAGAGGAAACCAGTTGACTTCCTCAAGTGCTTCGATCAGATGTCTGTCACCAGTCACCACGGTTGAACTCCGGTCTCCCAGGCTCCATCTTATTTCTTTTCACAAGCTCAACAGCCCAATACATTAAAATTAACTTTTTTGATAGAATGGCGCCAAAATGCCCAATTGCTTGGGCTAAAACCCATGTTTCTTTTTTCTTTGCTATTGGGCCGGTTACAAGGAGTATGTGCTTGAACAAAATAATTATTATGTTTACAAAAATACATTTGTGTATTCTGAAGGTAAATAAATAAAAATTTAAAAGTATGTGCTTGAACAAAATGGCATGTGATCATTAGGTGAGAATTTATATCCATAAAGTTCATACCGTAACTTTATTTAAATAACTTCTTATTTGGTTGTATGTACATGTAGTCAGGATTTTTTATAAACTTTATTAAGTGGATGGTGCCTGGGCCGATTACAAGGAGTATGGTGTGGATTTTTTGGTTGGTGGCTTAGTGAGATGTTGGCAAACTAGATAACCCGATTGGGCCACCTAGACCTGAATTGGTGAGTGGAAATGATGATGTGGACAATGGAATTGTTGTTGGTATCCTAATATTATTGAAGTATTAATATAGGTATACTACACACTTCTTATTTCTTAACTCGCATTAATTTGTATTCTTATGATTTATGAACAAAATGCCATCAAAATCACCAACAATTTTTGTTTCAGATATTACAATTTTCATAATATAATGTCATTTAAAAATCATAGAACTCTTCATATAATAGTTTAATTTCTTATTATTTTTGTAGTAAGACATGAAAACTATTATGCGATTATGAATTAGGCTACTCGGTGTGAGGCTCGTCCTCGGGGCGTCGAGGAGCGGCGACGGGCCTGTACACCGCCCCCCGGGTCGTCTCCGTCCTCTCTATCCTCCCATAGACGTTGAAGTCGGCCCTCACTTCTTTATCCAACACACACACAACTATACAACTATACATACATACATACATACATACATACATACATACATACATACATACATACATACATACATACATACATACATACATACATACATACATACATACATACATACATACATACATACATACATACATACATACATACATACATACATACATACATACATACATACATACATACATACATACATATAAAGGGGCTCATCCCCCACACCCCAGGCCCATCCCTTTAGGCTCATCCCCCACACCCCAGGCCCATCCCTTTAGGCTCATCTCCCACACCCGCTTACGTGGACGATTACATGGCAGATCATCTTTTAAGGACTACCCTCCTCCACACCCCATAGTCCTAGGTGCTTGGATCATGTACAAGACAGTTTTCAAGTATGAAACATACGTGAGAAGGATATGAGGACAAGTGTCATTGGCATGCAGGGTAATTTGGGCATTTCCGAGGTGAATATTTTCCTTCTTGATTTTCAAACGGCTGTAAATTTTTCATACGTTAATGTTTTTAAAATAAATTACATCGTATTAATAAGCATTTCATTCTCTTTAATTCGAGCAGCCTATTGCTGTAGTTTTCTTAAAAAAGTTACAGGATTTTGAATACTAATTAGTCCATTACGTGATTTTAAATACTCTGCACATGACTACGTGATTTTGAATTGTCATTACGTGATTACACATCAACATAAACCACTATGTGATTACATATTCAATATAAATTTGTTACTTTATTACACATTCAATATGATTTGTTATAACTGGTGTTATTTCAATTATGCTTATCACATGATTACACATTCAATAATAAAAACTTGATTGTTTATGATTTATTACGTGATTAAAATTTCTAAATACGACATTCTATTAAAATTTCTAATATTGGTCCATCCCCATCTTCATACTTATGCCCGCTATTCCTTTTAACAGAGGCTACAAATAGTGCCCCTAATGTCGGAGGCATGCATGCAGCTGGGGGCGTTGCCCGCACCATTGCGTCTTAATGTAAACTGATTAGCCAAGTGGCCAAGTAAGCCAACAATAAATTTACAGTAATTATTTTAGGGCTAATACATTTATTTATACAATACTTTTTTTTGCGTAATATAATTTAATATATTATTATATATCTTAAATATCAATGTCCTTGGGATTTCCCATCGATCCCTCAACTTTGAAAGTTTTCATATATTCATTTGACGATATAAATTAGACTTACTCTATGTTTCGCCTCTGTTACAACGTGCTACTCTATGTTTCGCCTCCGTTACAACGTGCTACGGGTAAAATTTTAACCCTTAATGTGACTTGTCTTTTGATTACACGTGCTATTTTACCTTTATACACGTTTTATGCTTTTTTATATGTTTCCTGTGTATGAGTCAGACCACATATAAATACATTATGATTATATAATATAAATTCGATTATCTTATATTTTAATTAGATAAGTCAAAACACACGTTTACAATCTATCCGTGCCGCATCGCACATAATCACTAGTTATAAATAAATGTATTAGCCCTAAAAGGGCAGTTATTACCAATCCAATTTAAGACATTTCATACAAATTATATAAAACTATGATGCGTTTGTGAATTACTTTTAAATTCTATTACACAAAAATCTAATCACATAGAAGTATATATATATATATATATATATATAAGTGTAGTAGCTTAAATACCCGTGTATGATATGAGTTGCATAAAAATATATTAAATAGTAGTTTTTTTCGAGCTCACAAATTCATCTAATCTTATAATTTTAAGCTAATCCATGATCCATCCAATACTCATGCCGTTTTAAAATCAACACCCATGACGTCTTTATTCCGATTGACGACTACAGCTATGTAGACTAACTAGGATACCACCATGCTAAATTTATTTAAAAAACAACACATCGTCAATTCGTCATATAAAAACCATTGATCCAATAGTTAACCCTTTACAGTTAACTCAACGAGTAGTAACTTTCAGAGTAAGCGATTTATTGAACCATGACTTCCACCTGCCAGAGCTCTTCCTCGTTATCTCCGCCACCTCTCTTGTTTTCTTGCATAACAAGAAGTTCCTCACTCCAAAAGATCCGATCATCTCACATGGATTCAGAGCTGCATGATCACAATTCAACCAAACACAATTATCACTGCATGATCCATACTAGGTTAGAAATGTTGTACACCACCATTGGGCACCAGTCACACGACCAACATGAGAGAGGTAAAACACATGTCCCAGAGCGGTGGTGGTTCCAGGGTTTGAATCTCAAACTAAACTAGGTTAAGAACCCGTGTATTACATGAGTTAGATAAATAGAAAACGTTAAATATTTTGTAACAAATATTTAGGTAATAATGTAATGATATTTTGTAATAAGATATGATTAATTATTTTAATTAATTAATTAAATAGAATAAGAATGGGTGAAACTAAAGAAGCTAAAAGATAATTTTATGCTGACTAAATTGTAAGGTGTGACGCAACCAGTTACTTAATTATTATTGAGTTAAATAAATATGGAAGTGGTAAGAATGTACCTTCGGTTCCGGCGATCGGAGTGTAAAGAAAGAAGTCAGTGCATTTGGTACCGAGAACCGGAAGACGACTTTCACGAGCATAGGACTTAAGAGCGGTCTCAATGACTGCAGCCACAGCAGCCTCCTCACTGACCACAAACCGAATCGGACCCGCGCTTCCCACAACGTTTATCATGATCAGAATTCGCTTGCCACCGTCTTTCAAGTCCACATTCTTTATCCTCTTGCACGGCAACATGGTAGTTAAATATTTCTCCAGCTATACAACAATGTAAAAAAATGGAGTAATCAGGATCCAGAACTCCTTGCAAAATCCAAAGGATAAAGCGGTGGAAAAGGATGAGAACATGAACTAGTGACACAAGATTTTTGGTGTCAATGAGTGGAATCTTCTCGGGGGTTTTGGAGAAGATTCTAAAGTAGATGTTGGGTGATTGATTAAGATTGGAGTGGTATATATAATGGATTTGCACATTCGCCTTTGTATAGCATAGTGGTATTTTAGGGGTAGGATAAGTCTTTGAGACCAATATATCTTGGGCTCGATTCTCACAAGGGGTTTTCTCTATAATTATTGGGTTTCTTCCTGAATTGGTAAATAAACATTATGCCTAGTGGAGATCGATATGATCGGATGGTTTTGCTGGTGATACGATGATACTCCAGTAATACGTTAGTGATCCAAATTTACCGTTTAAAATAAAAATAAAAATAAAAATATAATGGATGATATTTGCCGTTCCGGTTCTTTCGTAACACACTTGATAACGTTCGCTTCGTCTCTCTCTTAGTTGTCACAACCTCATAGTATTCACGTGCAACGTGGTATATCCAACTTAATTTTCTCATTCATATCATTGTCTTTTACCTATTTACTTCAATCTATACTTAAAGGACCAGTTGCCAATTTCTAGGTTTTTAATAATTTACTTTCTTAAACAATTAAGTTCGGTTGTTTAAAAATTAATGTTTTTTTACTTATTTAATATATATTCTTTTAAATTATTAAGGCCGCGTTACGACATAACAAAAGTAATACTGAAATGTTTTATTGGACCTGTGTGATGAAGGGGGAGTTGTAACTATGTTTTATGGCAGGACAGTTAAACCAAACAAAAAGCAGACGTAAAAACGTTCAACCACTAAGGCCAGTTGTGGCATGCTAACGCACAAAAATTAGATCGAGACCTAAAACATTGAAAAGAATAACTAAGTTGACTTAAGACCCGCGCGTTCCGACGAGGCCATTAAACAAAGAAAATAGACGTATAAACGTTGAACCACACTTTCGCTATAGCCGGTACTGGTTCGGTTACTAACATTTGTTATAGCTTCTGGTACAAAAAAAAAAAAAAAAACTCTATTGCGACATGGTGAGAAAACCATAAAGAAAAAAATAATGCACCAATATCGATGTTGTTTGAATGGCATCGGATGGATTCGTCCCGATAAATAACAAAAAACCAACTATATTTGACGTTGTTGGGATGTGTTTGTCCTGATAAATAACAAAAAAACCAACTATATTTGACGTTGTTGGAATTAAACTTATATCTAATCACAGATAATGAATACGCACGTAACAAGGATATGATTGAAATTTTATGAAACTTATATCTAATCACAGATAATGAATATGCACGTAACAAGGATATGATTGAAATTTTATGAAACATTATACTATATATTACTAAAATAATGAAAAACCAAAAGACAAATTTTCCCCTTACTAACCAAAACCAAAAGTTGGATAAGATAACAACAAGCAAAAAGCATACCCAGTAAATCCCACAAATAGCAAAACTACTTATAGGGTCTAGGGAGGGTGGGATGTAGGCAGACCTTGCCTCTATCCATAGGGATAGAGAGGCTGCTTCCAGAGAGACCATCGGCTCGAAAACGAACAACAAACCAACACACCAAGTCAAAGAATATACAAATAAGAAGTCCCCCATACCAAGAAATTGACCCGAGTTGACACAGTATAATATAAATCATGTATAATAGCATGCATACAACATCATTTGGGCATAAACACAAGAAGGCAATCACCGGAAAAGTCCCTTAAAGACTAGGAAAAACCTACCTCCTTAAGATACACCTAAGACCTTACTGTAGTATCTTCTAGAAGTCCTTAACCCTAATCCTATGCCTCCACGCAGTCCAATCTTGGACCATGTCCTCAGAAAGATGCAACTCTACTAAATCATGCCTAATCTGCTCATCCCATGTCAGTTTGGGTCTGCCTCTTCCTCTCCTCCCCTCGACAGTAAGAGTTTCCACTACTCTAACTGGTGCCGTCGTTTCCCTCCGCTTCACATGCCCAAACCATCTCAATCTCCCCTCCTTAATCTTCTCCGATATACTAGCCACTCCTAATCTTTCCCTAAAAACCTCATTTCTTATCCGGTCTAACCTCGTTTGTCCACACATCCACCTCAGCATCCTCATCTCTGCTACCTCCATCTTGCGCACTTGTGTCTTCTTGATAGCCCAACAGTCTGTTCCATATAGCATAGCGGGTCTGACTGCTACCCTGTAAAATTTCCCCTTTAATTTAGTTGGGAACCTCATATCGCACAATACCCCACTGGCTGCCCTCCATCTACACCAGCCAGCCTGTATGCGATGGGTTACATCGCTATCTATGTCACCATCTCTTTGTACAAACGACCCCAGATACTTAAACCTAGTTACCTGCGGGACCAATTGATCCTCAATGGTGATTTGGGTGTCATCGTCCTCGGCTACACCACTGAAATCACAGTGTAGATACTCAGTCTTAGATCGACTAATCCTTAGGCCCTTGCTCTCTAAGGCTACTCTCCACTCCTCTACCCTGGCGTTCAGGCACTGTTTAGTCTCTGCAATCAACACAATATCGTCTGCAAAAAGCATGCACCACGGAACAGTCTTCTGAATCAACTTGGACAACTCATCCAAGACAACCACAAAAAGAAAAGGGCTCAACGCAGACCCCTGGTGGAGTCCTACCTCGACAGGAAAGAAGTTTGTATCTCTTACAGGCGCGCGGACACAAGTTTCCGTTCTATCGTATGTATCCTTAATTATTTCTATATATTTCCCCGGTAGCCCTCGACGCTCCAAACTATCCCAAATCAGTTGTCTTGGGACAGTGTCATATCCCAAAAGTTGGATAAGATGAGAGATCAAAATTGTAAGTACTCTTTAAATATCCAAAATCAAAAGACAATTTTGTCCCCTTACTAACTTCGTTAAATTGTTGTATCATAAGAATAAAATGTTGTAATTAATTAAATTTTGTTGATATTCTTTCCAAATGCATTATAATATATATTTCTATACTTGTAACTGATATGCATAGAGGATAAAAATCATTACAGAACACTAATAATTGTGAGAACAAAAAAATCAACTTTATATTACTAAATTTTAGTATTTAATATTTTTAAAATTTTATGATTCTTAATTCAAATGTATATTATATATACATAAAAAACCATATATTTTTAACTTCTCATAGCCTGCATATATACATTTAGGTAATTTAACCTACACATAACCGACATATATATGTGTAGGTTAGAAACTGGAATTTTTTCGTACTTTGTTTTGAATTATAGTGTAAGAAACAATAAATCTAACATTTGTAACATTTTTGTTTACTCTATAAGTTTTTAGGATTGAAAAAAATAGGTGACTTATTTTGTTCTGAATGTTCTCGCAATATTTAGTGTTCTGAATAGAAACTTCCGATGCATTGATATGTTATACTCATGTATAAGAAATATATTTACACTGAAATATTTGTTTTTTAGGTTGCATTTGCAAGAGAATATATTATTAGTTAAGCATGTAGAAACAAACAAAAAAAAATGATCATAGAAAGCATGGATACATATTTAAGAGAATATATTATTAGTTAAGCATTATATTATACTACATATACGTTAAGCATGTAGAAACAAACAAAAAAAAATGATCATAGAAAGCATGGAGACATATTTAAGAGCATATATTATTAGTTAAGCATTATATTATACTACATATACAATTACAAGTTGAGAGAATAGTGCCAGTCAGCTGCCTGACACTCCCCCGTTGGACCAATTTTTTTTTAATTTAATTTTATTCCTAGTTTAAAATTACGCTTTCGTTCTTCGTTTAAAAATACGTTTTTGCCCCCAGCTCAAAATAAAATTATAATTTTGCCCCTAGCTCAAAGTTACGCTTTTGCCCTTGGTTCAAAAACTCATTTTTAATTTTGTTCTCAGTTTAAAATTACGGTTTCACCCTTCGTTTTGGTTTCGCCCTTCGTTTAAAATTACGGTTTTGCCCCCAGTTCCAAATAAAATGTTGGTTTTCCCTCTACCTTAAAATTACGATTCTGCCCTCAGCTCAAAATTACATTTTTGCCCACAGTTCAAAATACCCCCACCCCCAAGCTCAAAATTATACTTTTGCTCTCAGTTTAAAATTATGATTTCGCCTCCAGCTCAAAATATAATTACGATTTTGCCCTCTATACAGACATACATGTTATGAAAGAGAAACATTCGGTTTATTGCCCCGCAACGCGGGCGGGGAAAAACTAGTGTAGAAACAAAAAAAATATCATAGAAAGCATGGAGACATATTTGTAAATGTAAATATTTTGTGTATATAAATTAAATGAAAAGTATTTGTAAATTAAAATATTTGGTTTTTACCTAATTGGTTCATTTATAGTCGGTTGCTCCAAATAATTAATAGGTTGCATGTAAATTTAATAATATTTTATTTTATTATAAATAATAATAGTATATTTTTTCTTTTATTAAAATCTATTTAAACTGGTTTTATACAACGATGTGTATATATATATATATTTAAATAATAGAAATTATGTTTGGAGGATTACCAATTACGGGGAAGGATCCACTAAAAAGTGGATTTTGCCTAACTAGCCTAAAAAGGAATCTTAACCATTCATTTTTCAAATCAATGGTTAAGATGAAAGGGTAGGAGAAAGGAGAAGTGCAAGGGTATCTTGGGAAAAAATCCTATTTATGGACTTTCTCTCTGCACATGCAAATCACATGCATATTCCACCATCATTTTTTAAACGTTCATAACTTTTTTATACGACATTATTTTTTCATAAAAATTTCACCGTAAAATCGAGCGTCTTTTTATCTTTAATTTGAGTACCATATTGCTATATAAAATATGAAAACTAAAAAAACCCACTTAAATGTGTTGTATTTCTATGTTATATAACATTTTTTGTGCTGAATTTTTGTACTATATTTTTATGCTAAATTTTTTGTGCTGAATTTTTTTGTCTTAAATTTTTTTTCTTCAATTTTTTTGTGCTAAATTTTTTTGTACTACATTTTTTTTGCTAAATTTTTTCGTGCTATATTTCTTTGTACTAGATTTTTTTGTGCTATATTTTTTTGTACTACATTTTTTGTGCTAGATTTTTTGTGCTAGATTTTTTTGTACTAGATTTTTTTTTATATTTTTTAAAAACAAAAGAGGTGCCACATGTCATTTTCACTCATATTTATAAAGACCAAAATGCCCTTCATTCCTACTTATTAAGAGTGCCACATGTCATCATCACAATCCTTCTTATGCTACTTAGGCAAAATCCACTTTTTAGTGGATCCTTCCCCTACCAATTACAACTATTGACGGACCGCTAATTTTAGACATTCAACCGTGATTAACCATGTTTTCTAAAACGGTTAGGGATGACAATCGAATTCGAACCTGATGGGTAAACATAAAACCCGACATATTTGAGACAGGTTTGGGGTCGGGTAATCTGGTCTGGGACGGGTTTGGGATTAGTTTTTTCTTTCGTGGGTTTGGGATTTGATGATATACCCGTTTACCCGGCCCGGTTACCCGGTAAGTTTACCTGTTAACCCGATTATATACCAAATAAAATTTGTTTTATTTCCTTAAATATATATATATAATATCCATTTTTTTTATTAAGTTAACTAAAAGTCACTGAATGGCATACGCGCTCTTTTTGTAATCTTTTGGTGTAACTATTACGGAACATCTAGATGTCAATTTGTTATCTTGTGCTAACTATCGCCAAAAATTGGCATACACTATTTTTGTGATCTACGCATTCGAGTATTTTTTATACATTCTCCTATGTATTAATAAACGAACTGAATGAGCAGTACCAAAGGGCATTTTAGGGATTTCATGCCAAACATGTCAGCATCTATAGTCTCCATCGCTTCCCATCCGGAGTAACCAGAGTAAGAGAGAGAGACAGATTCGAGGTTGAGAGAGAGCAGAGCCGTGGTCTCCCGCTGGCCACCCTCTTGGCGGTGGTGATGGTCGGGTGGTTTTGCTGCAGCAAACGGTAGAACTTCAGGTTTCGTACGACGGTACAAAACTCCAAAGACGGCTGACGGTACAGGACTTCAAAGGTCGTGGAAAGAGATGATTCTAGGATTCCGACAGTAACCTTTTGTGTAGATCAGAGGTTGCATGCATGTGAAGATCCGACAACATCAGGCTTCCGGTAGCGGTGACGGTGACGTGGGAAGGTGATAACAGAGAGTAAGGTGTGTGTGTGTTGTGTGAGAGAAAGGTTATGATGAAGAGAAAATATTTGCGATTTAAAAGTGCTGGGGACGGTATTTATGGTGGTGGTCACCGGAAGCTATCAATCAGTGACATTTTACAGTAAGCTGGTCGGAGTCAAAGTCAACGAATAGATAATCAACAGTAGTTTGCGTCTTCATCTACCGATGTGGTTGTCACATTTGGTATACCGGAAATTGCCGTTCGTTAACCGGCGTTGATTTCCTTTGATAGAAAAAAATAACATTGATTATAGAGAGGGCAAGCATTTGTTGGGTTTTGAGTATTTTGAGTAGAGAGATGACAAAATGCCAGCTAATGTGTGACTTTTGAGGAGATTTTAGACTGTAGCAATTATACTTTTGCTTTACACTACAGGTAATTATTCAAAATTTTTAACTTTTTACCATCATTTTTATTATAGATAAAACTATTATTTATCTATTCAATTTGTTTCTCTTTGCAAATCACAGTGTAGTTTACTATTGTTTTTAATTTTTTTAGATTGGTCAATTTGTTTCAAATAGAATGTGAAAAATCTATATATGAAATAGAGGTTTAGTATAAAGTTAGGGAACAAAATAGAGTTTTTTTTTATTTTTTTTATTTTTTTTTATTTTATCAACTTCTCACTTCTCTTAATGTATATGATGCATGTTGGGTTATGTGATGAGTGTTCGTAAAGGTTTTGATTTTGTTTTATAAAGATTCGAGAACAATGTTCTGAAAGTTTTGCGCGTCGCAACCGTACTGCGTACATGTAATCAAACCGAGAAATATTCGGTTTAGTCGTTTAGCGCGCCGCAACGCGGGCGGGGCGGGCATAAAACTAGTTATAGTTAATTAATGTATTTTAATAGTGATAAAGCTAAATATAATTGATTAGTGGTTACCCGATACATACCCGACGGGTGATGCCCGTGTATACCCAATGGGTCATTTTTTAGGAGTAAGTTACAAAACTCGTCCTTTATGTTTGTATTGGATTGCAAAGTATGTCAATTGTCTTCAATAATTACTGAAAACGTACTTCATGTTTGCAAACCTTTGCAGGTCACGTCCTTTGGCCCTAACCCCGTTTGTTTTTAATGTTAAATCTGACCACATGAGGATATTTTGGTCATTTTATCATATTTACTCAAATTAATAAACATAAAAATAATACATAAAACAATTTAAAAAAAATAAATTTAGATAACATAAACCACCCACCCAGCCACCTTCTTCTTCTTCTTCTTCTTCTTCTTCTCTTTCTCTAACTTTTTCCCCACCAACCACCACCTCCAACCACCACCACAACCAGAACCAGACCCTTCATCACCATCAACACCACCACCAAATCAGACAATCACCACACCATAAGAACCCATCACAACAACAATCCGACAACCACCGCAAGAACCCATCAATTCCACCCTTTTCGTCATCTGTAAACTCGCAAGAAATTCACTCTAAGAAAACCCTCACAAGAACCATTGCAACCCTTCGTCATCCCGGATTCCCCATATCCTTTTTCAGAACCAGTTTTTTGACCCATGCCTCTATACGCTTTTGCAACATTTTTGGGTACTTGCCTGAGCCTTGAAGAACACCCAATATGGGCATAGGAGGAAACACGATACTAGGATTCGAATGAACATGGGAATTGGGCTTGATTAGGTTTTTCCACCAATAGTTTTGGCAATGGATTGGCCGAATTTAGTACCTTTCCAAAATTAGGGTTCGTATTGGGGGTGGCGCCTTGTGAAAGCTCCTGATTATGAAGAATGATGGTTATGGAGGTTGTTGGTAAGAGTTAAGAATAAGTCAAATTTGTTAGGGGTGGCGGCGGCTAGGAGAGATGGAGTCTTTAGAGAGATAGATAGAGAGAGATAATGTATTTTTAGAGAGAGAAAGGTAGGGTGGGGTGGGTGGGTTTTATTTGTTTTCTAAATCTAAAATTATTATTGTATTAGGACACGAAAAGACAATAATACCCTCGCATAGTGTCCATGTGACATGATTAAATGGAAAAAATTAACTGGGTTAGGGTCAAAGGAAGTGACCTGCCAAAAAAAAGGGTTTGCAAACATCAAATACGTTTTCTGTAATTATTGAAGGCAAATGATATACTTTGAAATCTGGTACGACCATAAAGGATGAGTTTGGTAATTGACTTTGTTTTTAGATTAACAGGTTTACCCAAAACCCGCGGGTATACCCAATACCCGACATGTATTTACCTGATAGAAACTTGATGGGTTTTGGGTAGGGTTGTCCAAAAAACTCGCGGTTCGGAGCTCGCTCGGATTTAGCTCAGAAAAAGCTCGCTCGATATGGCTCGATTAGAAAGTGAACCTAGCTCGGCTCGGCTCGTGACGAGCCAAATTGGCTCGGTTTGGCTCGCTTGGTAGCTCGGCTCGGCTTAGCTCGAATTATTTACTTATAATATATTTTATTTTTATATACATATAATATATTACAAAAAAGTGATTATTATTTACATGTATTTAGGCTTGTAGTTTGATATCTATGACATATTTAAAGGTTGATTGCTGTGCTAATGAACAAATACTGTATTTACTTGAAATATAAAACTTATTTTGCATTGTTGAACGTGATTTTGGCTTGTAATGTATTAGGTTAAACTTTTTTGAATATGTTTTTTTGAAGTATTGAATAATATTTTAGAATACTGAATTTTGAGAGCTATGTATTAATTTTTATTTTAAAATTGAGCCAAACCAAGCCGAACCAGCTCGGTTTAAAACCAAGTCGAGCCCGAGCTTAGATTTTCAGCTCGGTTTCAAATCCGAGCTGAGCCGAGCCAGCTCGGTTTATAATCGAGCCGAGCCCGAGTGTCACAACCCCCGACCCCTGCCTCGGGAGGCGGGCGGCCGCGGCCTACTCAGAGATGGTGGTATCGGTGTTTATCAAATTGGCAGCGGATCTAATACGTAACCGGGGGTTATGATACTTACATCGAGGCAGAACTTCGCTATTTTAGTGGGTATTATACCCGATATAATTTCTACACTTCAGAAATTGAGATATAATCGAGAGAAATGAACGACGAAAATGAACTGCCTGAGCTCCCATTTTATAGGGCTGCTTCGGCAGTCCCTCGCTCCCCGCGTAAGACGTACAAGGGGCTTACGCGCCCTGCGAGATAGGGGGTGTAGGCCCTAGCTTGGTCCGGTCATCAACTAGCTTCGACACGCGTGACGACACGTGGCAACTCCGAAGGAGGCCTGGTGGCTAGGCGCTCGCGGCCCGCGAGAGATCATAAATATTGATTTTTATTTAATTTTTATAAAAATAAAGGTATTTAGGGCCATTCCTCGTATACGGGGTGTATTTTAAGGCGTATATGGGTGTCATAAATATTTTAGGAGTGTCGGAAATATTTTAGGAGGGTTGTTATATCCTCCCCACCTTGTTTTAGAACTCGTCCTCGAGTTCTACTGGAACAGGTGTGGATATTTCCTCTGCATCTCTGATTCAAGCTCTCAAGTGTACTCTGGTCCTCTCTTGGAATCCCATTTTACTTTGACTAGAACTAATCTCTTGTGTTTGAGATTCTTGACTTTTATGTCTTCAATTTGTAGAGGTTTTTCTACAAACTTAAGCTTTTCATTTACCTCTATGTCTTTGAGAGGTACTACTAATGATTCATCGGCTAAACATTTTTTGAGATTACATACATGAAATACATCATGTATTCCTGCCATTTCCTCTGGCAGTTGTAGCTGATAAGCTATTGGTCCTATTCTTCTAATAATCTCAAAGGGTCCAACATACCTGGGGCTTAGCTTTCCACTTTTGATGAATCTTACCACTCATTTCCAAGGAGAAACCTTTAATAATACCTTGTCTCCTACTTGAAATTCCAATGGCTTTCGCCTGTTATCAGCATAACTCTTTTGTCGATCACGTGCTGCTTTCAGTCTTTCCTTGACTTGAATAATTTTGTCTGATGTTTCTTGTACTATCTCGGGTCCAGATAGTTGCTTTTCTCCAATTTCTGCCCAACAGATTGGAGTTCGACACTTTCGTCCATAAAGTGCTTCGAATGGCGCAGTATTAATACTGGTATGATAACTGTTATTGTAAGAAAATTCTATTAATGGTAGATGATCGTCCCAATATCATCCGAAATCAATTACATAAGCTCTAAGCATATCTTCCATTGTCTGAATTGTCCTTTCACTTTGTCCATCCCTTTGAGGATGATAAGCGGTGCTTAGATTTAGCTTGGTTCCCATTGCTTTTTGGAAACCAGTCAAAAAATGAGAGGTAAAACGGCTATCTTTATCAGAAACAATAGATAAAGGAATTCCATTTAATGAAACTATTTCATTTACATACAACTTGGCTAACTGTTCCATACTGAAAGTTTCCTTTATTGGTAAGAAATGAGCTGACTTGGTTAGCCTGTCAACAATCAGCCAGATTGTATCATTACCTTTTCTTGTCTTGGGTAATTTGGTAACAAAATCCATTGTTATCAATTCCCACTTCCACACCGGCATTTTTAACTGTTACAATAAACCTGAGGGTTTCTGATGTTCAGCTTTAACTTGTGAACAAGTTAGACACTTAGCAACATAAGCTGCTATATCCTTTTTCATTCCTATTGATCGGTACATTTTAAGTACACTCTATTTCATTTTAATTATAATAAAATTGTATCGATTTTGTTACAAAAGATATCACTTTGATCAGTTTCTATATTTTGTTGGTTAAATAAAAAAAGAGCTATATCTATAATAAGTGATAATTAAAATATAAAACAAATAAAGAAAAAAAAAGAAAATAATGTTAGTTTAGTCAACACACAAATTAATTAAATAGTAATTAGTGTGAATCGTTTTCTTATGCTAATGTAATTTGAGAAGTGTTATTATATGAATTAATGTCATTTAATGGTTGCAGATGCAGTTAAGTAAAACTAAATTGAAATGGCAAAAGTCTTGAAGAAAATCATGGCCTACATAGAAATAAATATAAATTATAATGATGGGCTATGGACTACAACTTACTGGGCTCGTGACACATTACTTGGACTAATGGATGTGCAATTAATAAGAAGAAACATTAGGGGGCCCATTGGTGGACAACAACTTTGTTGACTGTCATGACATTCGAAAAAAGAAAGAAAAGAAAATAACGTGCATTATTTTTGAGGGTGAACCCATAGGAGGCAGTAACCCTTTGGCTACTTTTGAACGCAAGTCAAGGAGGGAGCACATGATTTTTTGTGATTGGTGTTATTGTGAGACGCGATGAGTATACGAGGCTAGTCTCTTCGGTTTCACCCTAGTGTAGATTTTTGTAAGATTTTCTAGGGTTTATGCATTTGTATTTTGATTTGATTTTTGTGACAAATTGTTTAGTACTTGAAACCTTTGATAATTGTCTTGCATTTGTTTCGAATTCGTAAATTGTCGAGTGATGATAAAATTTGACTTTGCGAAATGGTTATGTGCAATTATGCCTTATCTTAGGTTAGGATTTACATGTCCGAGGTAATGAAGTGCATTGCGGTCCGTTGTCTATGACGTTAATAACAATTGGCACCTAAGCTTCGTGATAGAAATCCGTTAATCACTATATGCAATTGAATCAAGTTAAAACATGTAGGAACCCTAGGTCTTTCAATTATCTAACCAGGTGTGATTCGTAGTCCCAATTCTTGTTTTCAATTAAGTAAATTAGTTTTGCAATCTTAGTTAGTAAACAATTGTTTTAGATAACAGTCATTTGTCGGTTCACTCCGATTTCTTTTCAAACCAAATAAACAAAGAAAATTAGCAATCTTCATAATCACTTTGTACATTTTTGTAAATAGTCTAACTAATCGAACAGGTCGTGCGATACTGACCACATGCTCTTCGTGGATACGATACCCGACTTACCCTAGCTACCTAGGTTTAATTGGGTTTTTGACTGATCGGGATGACACGGTCACGTCACATATCCACCAGAAATTCTTTCTTAAGGCTTGGTACATTTTATCACTTCTGGGGTGTATCGTATATTTAGACTTATGAGCTTCTTCTAATATTCGGTGGCGTAGGTTTCCTCGTTTAGGTATCCAAATCCTTTCCTTATGGAATCTCCAAATTCCATCTGTTCCTTGTTCTAATTCCTTAATCATTCCTTTTGATTTTTCAGTATCATTCTTGATTACTGATTCCTGGTATTCTCTAATCTGTTCATTTAAATCTATCTGCAGATTTAATTTAAGAGAACGTACCCTTTTTAGCTTTTCATGGTACTTTCGACTTAAGGCATCAATAACTACATTAGCCTTTCCTGCATGATACTGGATATTACAATCGTAATTACTAAGAATTTCCATCCAGCGCTTTTGTCTCATATTTAACTCTTTTTGCCCAAAAACATATCTTAAACTCTTATGATCAGTGAAAATGGTAAACTTACTACCATAAAGGTAATGTCTCAAAATCTTAAG
Source organism: Helianthus tuberosus (assembly GCA_030545235.1). NCBI lineage: Eukaryota > Viridiplantae > Streptophyta > Magnoliopsida > Asterales > Asteraceae > Helianthus > Helianthus tuberosus. The sequence goes on along the minus strand of CM060418.1, from coordinate 157,655,207 downwards.
GGCAAAAATTATGACTCCTAACTCCAAATCATGGGTTGTATAATTCTCTTCATGATTCTTAAGTTGTCTAGAGGCATAGGCTATAACCTTTTGACGTTGCATCAATACACATCCATATCCTAACTTAGAAGCATCACAATAGACTACAAAGTCTTCTGTTCCTTCTGGTAACGCTAGTATGGGTGCGTTGATTAATCTTTGCTTAATAATTCTAAAGGCTTCTTCTTGTTTTGGTCCCCATTCAAACTTAACAGATTTACAGGTTAGCTTAGTTAAGGGAATGGCTATTCTAGAAAAATCTCGGATAAACCGTCTATAATAACCGGCCATTCCTAGAAAACTTCTAACCTCTGTTGGTGATTCAGGGGTTTTCCATTTAGTAATTGCCTCGATCATTGTGGGATCTACATGAATTCCTTCATGATTAACTAAATGTCCAAGAAACTGCACCTCTTCTAACCAAAATTCACACTTTGAGAATTTAACGTAAAGCTTTTCTGTTCTTAATAAACTTAGGAGTGCATGCAGATGCGCTGCATGTTCCTCTTTACTCTTAGAGTAAATGAGAATATCATCTATAAAGACAATTATGAATTTATCCAAATATGGCTTACTTATTCGGTTTATCATGTCCATAAATGCGGCTGGGGCATTGGTTAAACCAAATGGCATGACGGTAAATTCATAATGGCCATACCTTGTCCTGAAAGCGGTCTTAGGAATGTCCTCTTCCTGTACCTTTAATTGATGATATCCTGAGCGTAAGTCGAACTTAGAAAAGAATCGAGCCCCTTGCAGTTGATCAAACAAATCATCGATTCTCGGTAATGGGTACCGATTTTTAATCGTGACTTTATTCAATTCTCGGTAATCAATGCACATACGCATTGACCCGCCTTTCTTTTTGACGAATAAGATCGGTGCTCTCCATGGCGATGAGCTTGGCTGTATGAATCCTTTCTCCAACAATTCGTCTAATTGCTTCTTTAGCTCTTGCATTTCTGTTGGTGCCAAACGGTAAGGTGCCTTGGCAATCGGTGCTGTTCCTGGTAGTAGATGAATTCTGAACTCGACTTCTCTGTCTGGCGGTAATCCTGGTAGTTCTTCTGGAAATACGTCTGAAAATTGGGATACTACAGGAATATCCTTCAATTCTTTTCCTTTAGTGTTAATGATTATGGAAATCATATACACTAATGACCCTTTTCGTGCACAGCTTGCTGTTTTCATTACAGAAAAGAATTTCGTGGATCTAGATGGCTTATCTCCTTTAATTGTGATATTTTCAACTTTTGGTGAATTTACTTGGATTGACTATTGATCACATAGAATACTGGCTTTATTGGCTATTAACCAATCTATTCCTAATACAATATCAAATCCTGCCAGATTCATTGGGTAAAGATTTGCAGTAAACTTTTGATTTAAAAATTCTATTCTTGCTCCCTGCAAGATTTCAGTAATCTTAATGGATTCTCCATTTGCTGTTTCTACTAGACATTCTTGTTGAAGTTTAGTTAATAGTTGATTGAGAAGTTTGCAAAAATGAAGTATTAAGAAAACTTTGGTTCGCACCAGATCCAAATAATACCAAAAACATCATTAACTAAAAACGTACCGACAATCACGTTCGGAATCATTTTGGCTTCTTCTGCAGTCAGAACAAATACTCTAGCATTTTTAGTAGTCTTGTTGTTCATGGATGGAGCTAGTTTAAGACAATTTGGCTTGATATGACCTTTTTCTCCACAATTGAAGCATACCTCATTACTTGGTTTCTTTCTACAATCTGGGGTTCGGCACTTTCGGCAACATTGATACTTGTGTGATAACTATTATTATAAGAAAATTCTATTATGGGTAAGTGATCGTCCCAATTACCTCCGAAATCAATTACACAAGCTCTAAGCATGTCCTCCATTGTCTGAATTGTCCTTTCGCTTTGACCGTCTGTTTGAGGATGATAAGCTGTGCTTAGATTTAGCTTGGTTCCCATTGCCTTTTGGAAACTTGCCCAAAAATGAGAGGTAAAACGGCTATCTCTATCAGACACAATTGATAAAGGAATTCCATGAAGTGAAACTATTTCATTTACATATAGCTTGGCTAATTGTTCCGTACTGAAAGTTTCTTTCATTGGTAGAAAATGAGCTGACTTGGTTAGTCTATCTACAATCACCCAGATTGTATCATTACCTTTTCTTGTTTTGGGTAATTTGGTAACAAAATCCATTGTTATCAATTCCCATTTCCATACGGGCATTTCTAACTGTTGCAATAAACCTGAGGGTTTCTGATGTTCAGCTTTGACTTGTGAACAGGTTAAACATTTAGAGACATAAGCTGCTTTATCCTTTTTCATTCCTATCCACCAAATTTTTTTTCTTAAATCCTGATACATTTTATCACTTCCAGGATGAATCGTATATTTAGACTTATGGGCTTCTTCTAATATACGGTGGCGTAGGTTTCCTAATTTAGGTATCCACATTCTTTTCTTATGGAATCTCCAAATTCTATCGGTTCCTTGTTCTAATTCTTTAATCATTCCTTTTAATTTTTTAGTATCTTCCTTGATAACTGATTCTTGTGCTTCTTTTATCTGATCATTTAAATCTACTTGCAGATTTAATTTAAGAGAACGTACCCTTTTTGGCTTTTCATGATACTTCCGGCTTAAAGCATCAGCCACCACATTCGCTTTTCCTGCATGATACTGGATATTACAATCGTAATCACTAAGTATTTCCATCCAGCGTCTTTGCCTCATATTCAACTTTTTTTGCCCAAAAACATACCTTAAACTTTTATGATCGGTGAAAATGGTAAACTTACTACCATAAAGGTAATGTCTCCAAATCTTAAGGGCAAAAATTATAGCTCCTAATTCTAAATCATGGGTTGAGTAATTCTCTTCATGATTCTTAAGTTGTCTAGATGCGTAAGCTATAACCTTTTGGCGTTGCATTAACACACATCTATAACCTAACTTAGAAGCGTCACAATAGACTACAAAGTCTTCAGTTCCTTCTGGTAACGCTAGTATGGGTGCATGGGTTAATCTTTGCTTAAGAATTCTAAAGGCTTCTTCTTGTTTCGGTCCCCATTCAAACTTAACAGATTTATAGGTTAACTTAGTTAAGGGAATGACTATTCTAGAAAAATCTCGAATATATCTCCTATAGTAACTGGCCAATCCTAAGAAACTTCTAACCTCGGTTGGTGACTCAGGGGTTTTCCATTTGGTAATCACGTCGATCTTGGTGGGATCCACATGGATTCCTTCATGATCAACTAAGTGTCCAAGAAACTGTACCTGTTCTAACCAAAACTCGCACTTTGAAAACTTAGCATAAAGCTTTTCCTTTCTTAATAAACTTAGAAGTGCGTGCAAATGCTTTGCATGTTCTTCTTTACTCTTAGAGTAAATGAGAATATCATCTATGAAGACAATTATGAATTTATCCAAATATGGCTTACATATTCGGTTCATCATGTCCATAAATGCAGCTGAGGCATTGGTTAAACCAAATGGCATGACAGTAAATTCATAATGGCCATACCTTGTTCTGAATGCGGTCTTAGGAATGTCCTCTTCCTGTACCTTTAATTGATGATATCCTGATCTTAAATCGATTTTTGAGAAAAATCGAGCTCCTTGCAACTGATCGAACAGATCATCGATTCTCGGTAATGGGTACCGATTCTTAATCGTGACCTTGTTCAATTCACGGTAATCAATGCACATACGCATCGATCCGTCCTTCTTTTTAACGAATAAAATTGGTACTCCCCATGGCGATGAGCTTGGCTGTATAAATCCTTTTTCCAATAATTCGTCTAACTGTTTCTTCAGTTCTTGCATTTCTTCGGGTGCCAAACGGTAAGGTGCTTTGGCAATTGGTGCCATTCCTGGTAGCAGATGGATTCTGAATTCAACTTCTCTGTCCGGCGGTAGTCCTGGTAGCTCTTCTGGAAAGACATCTGAAAATTAGGATACTACTGGAATATCCTTTAGTTATTTTCCTTTAGTGTTAGTGATTATGGAAATCAAATACACTAAAGATCCTTTTCTTATATAACTTGCCGTTTTCATCACAGAGATGAATTTCGTGGATCTAGATGGCTTATCTCCTTTAATTGCGATCTTTTCACCCTTTGGTGAATTTACTTGAATTGACTTTTGATCACATAAAATACTGGCTTTATTGGCTATTAACCAATCCATTCCTAATACAATTTCAAATCCTGCCAGATTCATTGGGTAAAGGTTTGCCATAAACTTTTGATTTAAAAATTCTATTCTTGCTCCCTGCAAGATTTCAGAAATCCTAATGGTTTCCTTATTGGCTGTTTCTACTAAACAATCTTATGAGAGTTTAGTTAATGGTTGATTTAGGAGTTTGCAAAATGAAGTATTAATAAAACTTTGGTTTGTACCATAGTCAAATAATACTTTAGCAAAAACATCATTAACTAAAAACGTACCGGCTATCACTTCCGGAATCATCTTGGCTTCATCTGCAGTCAGAACAAATGCTCTAGCATTTTTAGTGTTCTTGTTGCCCATGGCTGGAACTAGTTTCGGACAGTTGGGCTTGATGTGACCTTTTTCTCCAAAGTTGAAGCACAGTCCATTACTAGATTACCTCCTGCAGTCTTCTTCCTTATGCCCTGGTGCCTTGCAGAAATTGCAGTAAGTGGAGCATTTTCCCGAATGCTTCTTCTTGCAGGCCTTGTAGTATAGTGCAGAGGTAGATCCTACGTTCCTACGGTTGGAATTTCCATAACGAAATTCCTGGGTAAGCCTCTGAGCTAGATTCCTTCTCTGGTCTTCTTCTTGCGTACGAACTAACTCATCTGTCAAGGTGTTTGCTAGTTCTACAACTTCTTCTATGGTTTGGGGTCTAGCTGCCTTGACTACATGTCTAATCTCCCCGATTAATCCCCAGATGTAACGGGAGATCAATACCGGTTCTGGTGATGCAAGGGTTGGCACTATTCTAGCATATTCAAAGAATGTAGTAGTATAACCCTTACTATCTACTCCAGTCATCCTAAGGTTTAGGAATTTATTTGCTATCTGTTCCTTTTCATTGGGAGGGCAGAATTTGCTTTCTACCATATTTTTAAATTCCTCCCATTCCATATTATAAACCCTATCACTTCCCCTTGACTGAAGGATAGTGTTCCACCATTCTAAGGCTGAGTTCTTAAACAGATTGGAAGCAAACATTATCTTGTCCTCTTCCGCACACTTGCTTATTTTCAGAACAGCCTCAGTCTTTTCTATCCAGCGTAGAGTTGCAATGGGTCATTCATTGCCCAAGAATTCTATTGGTTTACAAGACCAGAATTCTTTATAAGAACAACCATAAGGCATGGTTCTTCTTCTTTTGGGAATGGGCGCTTGAAGTACAGGTCCATTGTTTACGCTGTTTTCAGGTTCGGTTGGTCGCTTACTGCTATGTTTACTTTTATTATCAGCTTCCTTAACCGTTTGGATAATAAATGGCATCGCATCTATTATTCCTTGTGCCACTATGTGTTGGATGGCACTATTATCCACTTGGTTTCCATTGTTAACGTTGTTTGGATTCTCATTAATCGGGTTATTGTCATTCTGGATGTTATCATTCTGGTTTTCCTGATTCACTTCGTTGTCCATCTGAATTTTAGACATTTACCACATATTAATATCACAAAATAATATTTAATATAGCCAATCACATGACACACATTTTGGTCAAAAGCGTCGATCATTGCGACTTACTCTATTTTTATATAATATGCATATAGTACAAACCAACACTGAAAATTAAAATTACAATACCAACTGAAATTAAAATTACACTAATAGTAGTAGGCATCCGTAGTTTTTTTTTTCAAACACACATATCATATATTATATTATTATTACTAGCATTATCACCATCTCTACTATCACATTCATGGATATGGATTCATCCAGAAATCCATATTGCGCTAGTCGTACTTCTAGACGAGTCGCTATCCCACCTGTCTCATTCTTTCGCTACTCTCTAATATTTCCTCACCAAATGTCCTGAGTTCTTGTACATTTTCTGCACTCATTGGGGGTGCAGGTTCTAGGACTGGGTTCGGAATCTAGGGTGCGGGTTCCTGGTATGGGGGTGTGGGTGCCTGGTATGGGTAAGGATTCTCTAAAATTTCCCTAATGAATACATCATTATCGTAATAGGGATCTAGTGGATCTAAACCTGGGTAGGCTCCTAGATTTGGCATGGGCAGATCTTCATGTATGGGGTAACGTTGCACATAGTCCCTATTGTCGTCCCACCACGGGTCGTAATTTGGGTCTAAGGGGTTAGGTGCTGGTACCCTAGGTATCTCCTCTGGGTTAAAATCGTGCATTTCTACTTGATTTTCAGGGTTCTCTATTTCCATTGGTTGGTCGGGAAATGGTGGTTGTGGTTGGGGTGCTATCAGTTGCTCCAGGTTAGGGTCGGCTGCAGTGGTTGCTAAGATATGGAAATTAGCTAGGCTTCTATTAAGCATATCCTGTGTATGGGCATCTGTCTCTCTTTTAGCGGCTGCTAGGACTCTCTGTTCTTGCAACTTTTTCATTCGCTTCCTACGCTCATGTGCTCCCCGACTGAACCATCCTCTCTTTTTCTGAGGGAATGGCTCTTCAGACTGAGCCTTAAACACGTATATTCCTTCTTCAGTATCAGCAGAATACCCTGAGAGGGCAGGCTGTGAAGAGGCGCCTTCGCTTCTAGGCGAACCAGACAATTGACTGTACGCGTCAGATGGTCCTTGGTCGCTCATACTGTAAACTAACAAATAGTCAAATAACACACAATAATAATAAAATACAATTATGAACGTATTTCCATAATTTATTTTCTAACACTTTGAATTTTGGTGTCAGGAGAACACTTCTGCGGCTGAATCAGTGGCTTAGCTCTGATACCACATTCTGTCGCAACCCCCGTTCCCTAGCAACCCGGGAATGGGCGGCCGCGGCCAGTTTCGGTGGTATCTGCTAATTGTCTATTTTGGCAGCGGAAATTACATCAGGACCGTAGTTAGGAAATATTTTATCAGAGTAAAATACCACACTTTTAATATATTAAACACATGGGATAAAACCCAAGTTTTAAGTACACACATTTTCATAGGAATAAATCCTATTTTTATTTAGTAAAAACATCTATTTATTTTAGGTACTTTATTGCCACTTTTCCAAGCCTTCAGTGCTGTCCAGGTGGCTTCTATTTGGCTTTCACATTTTGTTACCTGAAACGCGTTTAAAAATATTTTGTCAGTGGGAAATACTGGTGAGTGAATCCCAGTTTAATCAAATTTAAGTAAAAACCATTGTACAGTATTGAGGGAGGTCTCGCAATTACATTTGTTTCCAAGTCATATCAATTACCACCCACGGTATTGTCAACCGACTTGTGGTCATGTTACCCCTCGCAAGGCAGTAACAAATTTTGTATACAAAACCCCAACATACCGACGATAATTGTATCCTTACAAATACTCAATAACTGTTTAAGATATAATTAATTCTGTGAGGTTTTGCAAAAAGGAGATTACTCACATTGCTGTCTTAGATTATCCTTTAGGGTTTCCTGGTGACAATCTATAATTTACACAAATGCACACGCGTTAGTATAATAACCCATTTTAACATTAGTAATACCCTCCCCGAGATGACATTCCAACGACTACGTCGGGCAGAACCACGACAGCCGTTACGGAACCCTAGATCAATCGGGTAGAGTATCTAATACGTATCCAGGGGTTATGATACATACAACGGAGCAAAACTTCGTTATTTAAGGGGTATTATGCCCGGAGATTATGTTATCTATTCAGAAATTCGTTGAGAGAGAAAGAGATTGAGCGAGTTTTGACTGAAGGCCCGAGCTCCAGCTTTATAGGGGCTGATTTTGGGTCTTACGCGGCCCGCGTAAGATGTAGCAAGGGGCTACGCGGCCCGCGTAGTAGGGGTGTAGGGCTTAGCTCCGTCGATTCAACAAACTAGACTTGCCACGATGATGACACGTGTCGGCACCGGGTTTCGCCCTGCCTTGGAGCTGTCGCGCCCCGCGTGAGCCTTATTTTTCTTGTTTTTATTTAATTTTTAATGTTATATCGTATTTTGGGCTCGGTTTTCACATACGGGGTGTATTTTAAGACATATTGGGAGATTTTTAATTATATTTAGGGTGTCGGAAAAATTTCAGGAGGGTTGTTATAAAGTTCCTTCATCCTTAGGTGAATTAGACAGTTGACGATAAGCGTCTGAAGGTCCTTGATCACTCGTATTGTAAACTAACAATTTGTCAAATAACACAAAACAATAATATACGCATATAATCCCGTAGATAATTTCCTAACATAACAGATAAAATTTTGGTGTCAGCAGAACACTTCTGTGGCTGAAATCAGTGGCTGTAGCTCTGATACCACCTTCTGTCGCAACCCCCAACCCCTGCCTCGGGAGGCGGGCGGCTGCGGCCTACTCAGAGATGGTGGTATCGGTGTTTATCAATTTGGCAGCGGAAATTTCATCAGGATCGTAGTTAGGAAATATTTTATCAGAGTAAAACAACACATTTTATAATAATAAATATATTGGGATAAAACCCAAGTTTTCGTTAGAAACGTGTTTTTAGGGGTAAACCCTAAATTATTGAAATAAAACATCTTCTTTATTTAGGTACTTTTTATAGCCACTTTTCCAAGCCTTAAGTGCTGTCCAGCTGGCTTCTATTTGGCTTTCACATTTTGTTACCTGAAACACGTTCAAAAACATTTTGTCAGTGGGAAATACTGGTGAGTGAATCCCAATTTAATCAAGATAGGTTTTATCAGTTTACAACATTGAGGGCAATCTCGCAATTACATTTGTTTATTTTTCTACTTTAATTACCACCCACGGTACTGTCAACCCGACTTGTGGTCAGGTTACTACTCATAGTGTAGTAACAAATTTTGTATACAAAACCCCAACATACCGACAATAATTGTAGAATTACAAATACTCAATCACTGTGCAATATAATTTAAAACATTGTGGCTTTGTAAAATAGTTTGCAAAAAGGAGGATTACTCACATTGCTATCTTAGGTAATTTCCTGTGGCTTCATGGTTGTAATCTATAAATTTTAAATAATGCACACGCGTTAGTATAATAACCCAATTTTACATTAGTTATACCCTCCCCGATACAGAACTCCAACGACTACGTCGGGCAGAGCCTCAACAGCCGTTACGAAGCACTAGATCAATCGGGCAGCGTATCTAATACGTAACTGGGGGTTATGATACTTACATCGAGGCATAACTTTGCTATTTTAGTGGGTATTATACCCGATATAACTTCTACACTTCAGAAATTGAGAGAGACAGAGAAATGAACGACGTAAATGAACTGCCTGAGCTCCCATTTTATAGGGCTGCTTCGGCAGTCCCTCGCGCCCCGCGTAAGACGCACAAGAGGCTTACGTGCCCCGCGAGACAGGGGGTGTAGGCCCTAGCTTGGTTCGGTCATCAACTAGCTTCGACACGCATAACGACACGTGGCAACTCCGGAGGAGGCCTGGTGGCTAGGCGCTCGCGGCCCGCGTAAGACGAAGACTAAGTCTTCGCGGCCCGCGAGAGATCATAAAAATTGATTTTTATTTAATTTTTATAAAAAGAAAGCACTACAAGAAATTTGGTGCTTTACCAACACAAAGTATGTGTGGGAAAAAGCATATAGTGTGTTGGTAGTTGTCTTTACCTACACATAAATTAAGTGTAATGATGTGTAGGCTCGTGACTGTGGATATAGACCATTACCCACACATAAATTATGTGTAGGTATATAGCAAGCTATACCTACACATATATGTGTGGCTAAAAGGCATTTATATGTGTGGTTAAAAGTACAACAATTTGTTTAGAAGGCAGGTGACGTGGCATCTGACGTGGCAGGTGACGTGGCATCTGACGTGGCAGGTGATGTGGCATCCGACGTGGCAGGTGACATGGCATCCGACGTGGTAGGTGACGTGGCATGAATATATGTGTAGGTAAAAGTAATCTTATATGTAGGTAAAAGTAATATTATGTGTAGGTAAATGTTGAAGATGTGTTGGTATTGATCTTAATATGTGTTGAAACAAATGTAAACTAAAAAACAGTAAAATCATACATAATGTCATAAACGTCACCATTGATTAATACATGAAAAAAGTGCCAATTTGATTAATACATGAAACAAATGTAAACTACAGGGGGTCCAAAGGAACGTCCTGAAACTTTTCGTAGATTGGTCCGATGACGGTTTTAGCGTATTTGCTTATATCAATAAGGTAATTTTCTTCCAGCATTTCCACCGAGAGTTTTTCATGTTCATCGGCCATCACGTGGTTATGGAGACAAAGTCAACTCTGCAGCAGAAGTTAACGAACTCAGAGATAATGGCATAACAATTGCATTAAATACAGATGGAATTTAACATATATGAATGGACAAAGATCATAATTTCCCTAGTTCAAAGCTGTTAATTCCCAACTGTCTTTTATTTTACGAATGATCAATTACACACACCTGGTATTATTGTCCATACATACATACAGTACAAAAAATCTTAACCTTCGCGTTCTTTCTTCATGTAAGTCCGGTGCTTTGCGTCATCAAAAGCGTGTAACTTAACATCACGCCATCTGTAATGTTCAAAGCCATAACACTTCAAATTTAACATCCAAATAAGGTTTCGCTTTTTTTACGAGATAACACGCATGTATCGGTACTATTCAAACCACGTTAAACAGCTGAAAAAACTTTTATCATCCTGTTTCTTTTTTTATTGAGGTTTCATATAAAATCGTAATGATAATATTATACCTTCCTGTTCCAAGCTTCTCAACAGCTAGACCGGGTGTTAATCGCGCATTGGCTGCATTCTACCTGTGACTATCTAAGAAAAATAATTTTACGGATTGTGTTAAATGTCTCAATTTCCCTTCAACAGTGATATAAAAGAAAGTTCTTACATGAGCGAATAGTTAACTTTATCATTATCCAAAAGTAGATGTAAAAAACCAACCCGTAAACTCCAAATCATTTGCCATTCACCTTCGATGAGCTGCTATTCACCCTTGGTAACAGTTTGATTCACCTGCAAGACGACAAATATTTGAGAAGAGTTTTTGAATTAAAGGATTCCATGGTTCATAATTGTAAAGTTCTGAAATAGCACTTGCATCACTGAACTACCAGAAAAATTAGCAGACAAATTAAGGTTGTCCGCCAATAAAGATGTACTTTAGAAACGCTTACATCTGGGTATATACGATCGCCAACATACAATATATCATCTCCATGTATGCCTAAAGAATTTTCAACCATCTGAGCTTCCATCGTTACAAGCTTCACCTGCTCGATCGTCTTTCAAACCGACATAATCTCCTTCGATATCTCACCGGCTCGATCCAAATTCACTTTTTTATAAGCTCGGCTCGATCAAAAAAAGAAGTCGCTTCATTATTCTAGGTCCCAGCATTTAACTTGTTTGTCATCACCAGCAGAGAAATGTAGGTATGCCTGGTGCTAACAGCGAGACCTGCAATATGAAAAATTCGATATGTGTTTCAGATGCTAAGTGTACAAAATCAATGGCATCATATGAAGTATTCTACTTGCAATTCTTTTTGTATAAATGTACGTGTATGCTTATTCATGTATAACAAAAAAGTTTAAAACAACAATACTGCATACAGTTAGATTAATCTTGTTTGCAGCCACGACCCATATGAAGTATTCTACTTGCAATTCTTTTTGTATAAATGTACCTCATTGGGGTGTATTTTAAGGCGTATAGGGGTGTCATAAATATTTTAGGAGTGTCGGGATTATTTTTAGGAGGGTTGTTATACCGAGCTTGCCCTAGCTCGGCTCGGCTCATGAACAGTCCTAGTTTTGGGATGGGTTTGGGACATACTTGTAGGAACCATTTGCGCAAAACAAAATAAAACAGTTTTATTAATCAATACAAGAAAGTAAAGGAAAACAATAAATTACTGTAATGGTTACAGCTGAAATAAAGAAATTACAAAACATAAATGTAGAAAACAGAACGTGTTTTGGCTGAGGATCGTGTTGAACACATGTCCCTTAAAACAAATTATGAGTCTCCCAGGAGAACTCGTTTCGTTTCCTAGGGTACAAAAGCCGGAGCAGTTGCTATAGTCGGGGAAGATGTAAACCCAAAGGTATACCTTGAATGTAAAGAAGAAAAGATGTAGAAAAAGTTGGAGAGTTTTTGCAGTGTATTCTGATGTTTCAGTTGTGTCTTAAATCAAGGCCTTACCTTGGTTTTATAGTGTAAGCTGAGTCGAAACAGTCCACAGAACTAAAACCGGTCAAATAAATGTTATAGAACGTCTTCGATGCAATGCATTGCGTTTTTATATTCTGATTTGTAACTGTTTGACTCGCTGCAACACCAGACTTGAAACTGATCTATTGCTGTGCACATGATTTGCCATGCAGACCAGGAAGCCACCTAGTCGTGCGCCACTCGCGCGCCATGCCACATCACCTGCGAACACTTGTCTAACCACTTGTTCTCACCACCGTTGTACTGGACCACGACACATGGTAAAAAATACAAAGGCGACTCTCAAGTGTGTGCGAGTGTGAGTTAGGGTGCTTCGCACCCTTCATGAATCCACACGTGTGTGGTGGCATTTACCGCGCTCAAAGCATGAGCGTCAGTCTCCCCTTCTGCAATTTGGGGAGTGGTTTCAGTCAAGAACCTCGCAAGGTTCATAGTGGTCAAGTAGAAAAACATTTTTTGTTTCACTTTTTAAAGTTCAAACCCGAGAAGTTCTCGGGGTTTTCAGCATGACTGGTGATGTGTGTAAAATGCAACATATAAATTACATCAAGTGAGGCATAAAACTAACCTTTTTTTAGTACTAATGTTGGAAAAAGTATGCTTTTGTCTTCCTTTTGTATTTTCAGGATTAAATGAGCGTAAATGAACTAAAGGAGCAAATATGCAGCAAAATCTAACATAATTACAAGAAAAGGAATAAACGTGGCATGCCCGACCCCTCAACAACATCTTTCCAAGCAAAAACAAGAGATTAGAAGGCTGAACACGGCCCCGTGCCCAGCGGACACGGGGGCGTGGTCAAGTGTCTGCAGAAAAGACAAAGTTGTAGAAGCTTCTATTTTCCGACACGGGGGCGTGCCCAGCTCAACACGACCATGGTCAACGCTAAGATTCGCAGAATCCAAGCAAATCTTGATAGTATAGATACGATTCTGCACACGGGGCCGTGCCTGTAACACGCCGTGTTACGAAAGTCAAAGTCAAAGTCAAGATTGAAGTCAAAGGAAGAAAATATTGCTAAATGCGATCTGTAACTCCTTGCTTAGCTACTGTTTTGACTTCTTTGACTTGTAATCAAATCTTTTACTTTAATTGCTTTAGTTGTATTATGTGGAGTATCTATTAATAATCGAGATTTAAACGATGTTTATCGCATGTTTTATCGCTTTATCGCTAATCGCATCGCAATCGCGCTCGCACCTGGATTAGTAGATTCTGAATATTGTTTTACGTGTGTGAACTATTTATGTGTTACTTGTGCATGTTTATTTATTTTTATGTTTGTGGTGATTAATCGAAACGCAATCGCAACTCTATCGCAACGCAACTTAATCGCAAACGCTAAACGCAAGTTATTTATAGTGATTGTATGTTAGATATAGTATTTGTGTGTTTATTATTAATCTATCGCATCGAAATTCGCTTAAACGCATCGCAATGCTCGACACGCGAAACGAAACGCCAAATCGCAACTCGACGGAGCCACTCGATTGAGTGACCACTCGATCGAGTGACCACTCGATCGAATGGCCATCCGATCGGATTGCCATCCGATCGAAGTGCTATCCGATCGAGGTGCATCCCTTGCACTCCCTTTCCCTTTTTGGCAACCTATAAATACCCACCTGTCACATCATTTGTGATGTGACAGCTCTCTCACTCGAACAGCCGCACTCAGACCTTCTTTCTCTCGATTTCTTACGATTCTTGTAAGTTTTCAACCTAAATCTTGTACTTCCCTGATCTACACACACTTCTTCATTATTTTCTCTTTTGAATCTTAACTTTTAACCGTGAAATCATCGGATTTGAGGTGTTCTAGGGTGATGTCATCATGGAGTTCTTATGAACTTCAAGTCTTGACCTCATTCCACCAAGAATAACTCAGATCTGGAGGATTTCCACATCACGTCTTGACCTCATTCCACCAAGAATAACTCAGATCTGGAGGATTTCCACATGATTAAGCAATGTTTTCACATAGATCTACACATATTCATAGTTAAAAGGATTGAAAGATGGTTTTCTAACTTTCTTTCAACTCTTTTACACTTGATGCACTCAAAACCGATAGAATCGGAGCTTGTACAGTCCTTCTACTCTTTCTTAGTGATGTGTTGGTTCAAGATCTGGTTTCTATCAAAGAGACAACCGATTTTGGGTTAGACGTGAATGACCGTCACGAACCAGTAAACTAATCGGATTTGGGTGATTCCTGTTCGATCGGATAACTTGGGTCATGATGGGGTTTCTGTTGTCTAGCACGTTGTCACACCGTCTTGATCAAACCGCAAAACCTTCAAAGACTTAACAACTTTCAAGGTTGCAAGAAGATCAGATCGCAGGACGGATCGCCGTCCGATCGGATTGCCATCCGATCAGATTGCCATCAGATCGAACAGCTATCCGATCAGATTGCACTCGAGTTCCAACACTTAAACTTTTTCTTCAAACTTTTAAAGATCTGAACGTCGAACAGATTACCGTCCGATCAGATAGCCATCCGATAGAACGACCTTCCGATCATTTGACTTTTGGAACTTCAGCACTTAACCATTTTCATAATTTTCAAAGATCATCTGTAACTAACGGATCACCAACTGATCAGATTGCTATCCGATCGAGCGACAATCCTGCTGTGAACCTGTTCTCACTAAGTGCCTGCCAATCGGATCGCTATCCGATCGAACGGTTGTTCGATCAATCGACCTGAAAGGTAGAGATACTTCTCTGTTTTTCAAAATGCTACAACAAAAACTTCAAAGCCATCATACACAAACACATCATTACCAAACGAATGTCAATCCAATCGAATGGCCATCCGATCGGATTACCACTCGACACTTAGCCACCTTTCACCGTTTCACACGTCGCTTATCGTTTATACTATCGTTAACTGTTTAGGCTAATCTCTCAGCGCTCCCTTCAATCCAAGAGAGTGTTTACTTGTTAAACGCTATCTGTGAGTATACTCGAACCCTTTTTGCTTTATGCACTTTTGGTTGTTACATACGTTACTTATTCTAAATCATAATCGACACACAACGCAAATACTATTTATACGCCGACCGTTATAGCATGCTACGTGTTATTCGATGAATGCTTGTATGTTATGTTAACACAGTGATTGTTGCCTGACACCTTAGCAACGATAGTACTATAGTTTGGACTCAGCACCTATTGTGGAGAGGGGTTGTTAAGGGCTTTACTTCACGTGTCCCATCGGGGATATGTGTTGCGCATACTACAACTCGCAGTCACGTCTGTGCATATTTCTCTGTCGATAACCTACTTGCCTTCACTTTGTACATGTTACACGCTGGTTATGCGTAAACGATTTCGAACTCTATTATTACTATTAGATTTGTATGCTCACCTTTACACTATGTGTATTGACTTTATTTTAACGTATGTGACAGGTGCTTAGGATGCTTGCTTGCTATTTGATGGAATCGAGCTTAGGAGAGTCTAGAAACCAACGAACAATTTACTTATATTTGAGTTGTCGAAACAGAACTATTTGTCTTTGAATTGTCTGTAATAACTATGCTACTTGTTATGTCATGGTATGGGACGTGATGCTTAAATAATTGGTAATCATAGTTGTTATGGAAACTTCTGGACAATCTGTTTTGCTCAGCGCCGCGCCCCGATGTTTCCGTCATCGGTTAGGGTGTGATAGATTGGTATCAGAGCCATAACTATAGGGAATTAGGAAAGACTCGACCTAGTCCGGGTCGATGTCTTAGAAACGACCTAGTCTATAGTCTAAGCACCAACAGACCGACTTGTGCATGCCCTGTGGGGGTATTGTACGAGCTTACTTGCTATTCTTGCTCGCACTCGCTTTACACTATCACTGCACGCTATTTTTCGAAAATGAACGAGTGAATAGATCGATATTAGTTGTGAAAACCGCAAACTCTCGACCGGATCACTTGTTCAACCCGCATTTTCATCTATAAACAGGAGAATTTGCGTTGAATCAGGAGTGAAATCCGTACTTTAACGCAGATTTTCCTCTCTATCTCATCAAAACAGGAAAGAAGTTGTTAAGTCAGGGGTAAAACCCGAACCTTGACGACTTATTACGCTCCATTTTGGTTTTACAAAACTCTCACCAAAGTCTCGACGGACTCCAACGACTTGAAGTCACACTGTAACTGGAAGGATGCATGCCGTTCGCCCAGATTGAGGCGAGAGCACAGATCTGAAGGCCAAAGTATGTACCAAAAGTCCTTGTGAATAGTCGAATCACTTTGGGTAGTCGACGTCTATCAATCCTTAGACAATCTATCCTCGATTTCAAGCTTGCAATCGCTGATTTTATGTGTTTCGATTCTGAGCCCGCAACTGTTGACTCTGATATTTGTCGCTTTTATGTGGATTTTATGTGTTTATGTGGTTTTATATGATTATTTGTTAGCGTTTTGAGATACTGATGGTTTCGATCTAACGCTTCTTGCTCCGCTCAACCCGCACTGCACATCTACCTCAAAACGTTAACAAATCGCTATTACTTGTGGATAATCGCATGCTATGTTACTCGCTTATGCTTATGCTATACTACTCGCTAATCGCAATCACTATTCTCGAACTCGCGGACTTTTGAATGTAGGTAAATACGTGCAAAATATAATATGGTTTCTGTGTTCTATCTGCCTTATGTGCTTCTGTGCCCTACGTGCTTACGTGCTTTTGTGTCTTATGTGCCTACGTGAATGTGTGATTATGTGAATGAATGTGCTCCTAAGCTTTAGCAGTAGTACGTGTGTGGTGAGATTCGATTATATAGCGTTTTGAATCCTATGACGCTGTCTATTGCAGACAATGTCGTCATTCGGATCATCACATTCCCGTGCAGCTCGCCGCAATCATGATGATAAACGCATCGCCGCCCTCTTCGCTAAGCAAATGGCGAAAGTTATCCCGCAAATTGTTAGCGAGCTGAATGAAAACGCTAGCAAGTCTTCTGAAGAGTCCCGGACTGATTCACCTAAGTCTGCTTTTAGCTTCAAGCAGTTCAAAGCTTGCGGTCCTAAGGAATTTACCAGAGAAGATGGTCCTACGGCCATGTTTCAATGGTTTGATTCTATCGAAGTCACCCTGCGTCAGAGCAACTGTCCTGATAATCTCTGAACTGTTAACGCCACCGGCGTCTTCCAATCCCATGCTTTAGATTGGTGGACGGCCGAGAGAAACAAACGAGGGAATGATGCATCTTACGGGCTTACGTGGGACGAGTTGAAGGACTTGATGATGAAAGAGTTCTGCCCTCCCCACGAGCTTCAAAAGTTGGAGGATGAGTTCTACCATCTCAAGCAGAAGGATGGCGACAACGCTGGTTTGACTGCTCGCTTCAAGCAGCTAAGTATAATCTGTCCAGGTCAAGTCTCTACGCCCGAAATCACCATCAAGAAATATATCCGTGCTCTTCCGGATTGCGTGGCTGATTTCGTTCAAGCTGAAAATATGTCAACCATTGAGGACACTTTCTTACTTGCTGCTGAGATAAACGACAAGCGAGTCAAGGCTGGTTACTGGGATAAAGCCTCCAAGAATCTGCATTAAGTTACCGTTGCTCCAACCACTGAAACCGCTGCCGCTCCGCAGTCTTCAAAGTCCTCTCGTCGCAAGAGGAAGAACAACAACAACAGTAGCAAAAATTACGCTGTCACCGCTGCCGCCCCGCTCCAGTCAGTACCTGCTCAACCGCAGCCTCAGCACCGCCAAGTAGTGGCACCGGTTACCCATGCACCGCTGGCTAAGCGTGCATACACTGGTCCTCACCCGGCTTGCCCTACTTGTACTTATCACCATCCAGTGGGAATCGCTTGCAGATACTGTGTGCATTGCAACATGTACGACCATTTCACCGCCAACTGCCGTACAAGTCCATGTCAAGCTCTAGCTCAAGAGGTCAAGCCCCTGCTCAGCAAGCTCTACTTCCTGCTCCTTAAGGCCAACCAGCAGCTCCTTGTTAGGACCGGTTTTGACTCCGAAACGATTGCGAAACGAACGTATAACGTGCGGAATCCGTACACGAACGCGACCTAACACATGTGACGTAATATAAACGTGATTCTTTGATAAATCTGAAATCGTACAAGAACCGTGAATCACCTAGAGCACTTTCTCTCTCTAATCACCAAGCTCCAAATTCTCTAAAATGGCAAAAGTCCTAATTCTTAAGTCTAATGCTCTATTTATAGGCACAAGGTTATAAGGAGGTTTTCCTTATTTACAATAACGCCACCTTGCCCTTTTTACTAACTATTACATCATAAAGTCTAGTATTTTTCATTTTCTGCTACGGTTCTGATTGACGGAGGCGATAGACACATATTGCACTAACAGACTCCCCCTTGGATATTGCCGCAGTCAATCTCGTAGCGTCTTGTCTTTTCTCTTTCACGAACAGAATCCCCATGGATCTGTTTTCAGACTCAGTTGCTCTTTCTTTCCTTCAAACTCCTTTTCTTCAGGCTCCCCCTTTCGTCAAGCTTCCGTGCTTTTGGGATCGACACCTGGCTTTCCGGGTACAAGCTCCTCCTTGCTTTGAGCTCGTCTTCAGACTCCCCGTTAGACTCAGCTTCCGGGATCGTAGTCTGGACTTTTCCTGCAATCACTCATACAACTATAAGTAACAACATTTTAGTCTTCCAGATATCGTAATCTGACAATTCAATCTTTCTAGAAATCACTATTCATGAATTTGGCAGTTTCATCGAATCGTATCGGAAACTAGCTCTTATAACAATATAAGCATCCAAATCCCCCACAGTTAATCATCCAAGTCCAAACTAATGACCTTGGAGATATC
Source organism: Helianthus tuberosus (assembly GCA_030545235.1). Lineage (NCBI taxonomy): Eukaryota > Viridiplantae > Streptophyta > Magnoliopsida > Asterales > Asteraceae > Helianthus > Helianthus tuberosus. The sequence goes on along the minus strand of CM060418.1, from coordinate 157,635,999 downwards.
ACAAACTGTTTTTGATTTTTTTTATTTTTAATTCAAGTTTCAAATTAATGAACTTGTTTTATTTTCAGAAACACAATCAGCTTACTTAGATTTTGAAACTCAGCACTCAGACATCGGTTGTCGAAAATAAAGCAGAAATCAAAATCTTTTTGTATTTTCTGAAAATATAAAGCAGTAAAGAAATATGTACAAACATATTTACCGACAATATTTTTGTTTGAGTATGCGTTAGAGGATCATATCAGTTTTTGACAAGTCACAAGTACCGTTGAGCTTAATTACACAGTAAGAATTAAACAATTCACTTAGATTGTCGATATACTTGTCCACTTAAATTTTCATACAAATTTCAACTGATTCAGGATACGAATTAGGTGTTTTAAGAACTTAAACTCATTCATGTGTCCCACCTCTTGAATATACTCCCGTATCCAGAATCCCAATAATCAGTCTTACAGGTGAGTATACTACAATGATATCTGTATATAAATTAGGTATGCGAGGGCCGAGGGATCTCAGGTCGATACTTCCGTATACGCAGAGAGATATCAGCTTCGACTTTTCAGTGTGTCCCCTTTAGAGGATCTTTTTGCTTACAACAGCAGCATTTATCAATTTTATTGTTTCAGCATGCTGAGGGTTTAATGCTGTGTTTCAAGCATTGCAGCAAGTATTAGCCAAGGACTAGGTCAGAACTACCGTTCAGCAGAAGTCCCGGAATAATACCCCAGATATCATTGAGTATAAAGACCTAGTATATCAGATTATGAGACCTTTCAAACGAGATTTCAGCAATCTTCAGCACCTGAGTCTTCGGTCTTGGTCTTTTCTTCAACTCTTTATCTTCTCATCTTAAGCACTCTATCTTTACAAGTTTCAGGATTATATCCTGGCTCCAACTTCAGTTTTCCCATTAACTTTTGATCCAGACTCCCCCTTTCATTGACTCCCCCTCTCAATATGCTAGAATTTGAGATATCTGGTTCAAGCTTTGACATTTTGCCTCCGTTGGGAATAATGAAATCCAAAACTTGTTACCCTGCACATCCTCTACCTCACCATAAGTTTCACAAATTTATAACATTTGAATTTAATAAACTTACTGGTAGACATCATATATTCAATAAACATACTAGTTACATCAAGTTCAAATGAATGACCTTGATTAACTAAACACACAATCTTTCAAAACATTTGTATATGACATTCAAAGTTTTCAATATATTCTCCCAACCCAATGTAGTTCATCAAGTTTAACACTTGGAATTTTGAATATCAGCTCTTCAACATCAGTTGTCGAAAATCTTTTTGAATTTTCAAAATTTTATGCTAAAACACTCCGAAAATCTTTTTGGATTTTTGATCTTGACTGAAATGCAGTAAAGAAATATATACAAACAATATTTTTGTGAGTTTGTGTAAGAGGATCATATCAGTTTATGAAACAAATCACTAGCACCGTTAAGCTTTAATCATTTTAAGCTCTAAACGATTCACCTCGATTGTCGATATACTAATCCATCTTAAATTCTCACACAAATTTCAATTTACTCAGGATACGAATTAGATGTCTTATGAACTTAGTTCATTCATGTGTCCCACCTCTTGAATATACTCCCGTATCCAGAATCCCAATAATCAGTCTTACAGGTGAGAATACTACAATGATATCTGTATATAATTTAGGTATGCGAGGGCCGAGGGATCTCAGGTCGATACTTCCGTATACGCAGAGAGATATCAGCTTCGACTTTTCGGTGTGTCCCCTTTAGAGGATCTTTTTGCTTACAACAGCAGCATATATCAATTTTATTGTTTCAGCATGCTGAGGGTTTAATGCTGTGTTTCAAGCATTGCAGCAAGTATTAGCCAGGGACTAGGTCAGAACCACCGTTCAGCAGAAGTCCCGGAATAATACCCCAGACATCATTGAGTATAAAGACCTAGTATATCAGATTAAGAGACCTTTCAAACGAGATTTCAGGGGTTACCTATATATCCAAGTAGTGTTCCCCACGAATTCACAAGTTTAAATTTTAGGTTTATATCCCGAATAAATCTACTAAATGTGCGAAAACCTATCGACACATCATTAGTGAGACCGTTTATCACATTTGACATTTCATATCTTTAGCATGCTGTGATAGTTTACTGATTTACTATCATTTCCTCTTTTTCACAACAAAACTCATTTTCAATTTTCAATGTTTTTGGCATTTTCAAATTTTTTAAAAAATTTTTCTCCCCCTAAAATCAAAATATGTTTCAATTTTGATTTTCTGAGAAAATTTGAAACAAACTGTACAAATAAAATGACAAACTGATATCAAATCGCTTCAATTCGCCATTCACTCGGCATAAACAATCAGAACTCCCCCTGACAACAAACTATTTTCCCATTATGATTTCAAAACACTTACGTTTGTTTTAATCAAATGGTTTTTCCGGAAAATTAGTTTTGTTTGTCTTTTTACAAACTCGGGGTGTCATCACCTTGTTCTATTTCAACCATTTTAAAGAATTGACAATTAAGACCCTTGTCAACAACAAACACTAGTAGAAAATCAAGTACAACTTAATGTCCCTGATTTACCACTTGTAAATCGAAATATCACAGTTACCATCCTGTGAATTTCTCAAGAACGATGCTGATACCTGCTTCACACTTACCAACCTGGAAGCTCCGGCAAGTCAGGTTTTTCTATTTGAAAAGATTCACCCAAGCCTGACCAGCCTTGGGTTTAACAGTTTTTACCTCAACAAATGGCTCTTCTGGTTTTGACGAACCAGAATCATTGCCTGAATGTGGCTTGTCTGACTTTGATGAGTCAGATTCATCGCCGACCATTTTCTTTTTCTTTTCTTCTTTTGTCCTCAGATTTGCATCTGAAGAATTCAATTTACTTGTCTTTGCAGTCAAGTGAATTGATTTATCAGAACTTTTATTCAATCTGTCCTGTGAACCCGAAGACAAAATTTTCTCGAGATACTCTCTCGCCTTCTTCCTTTTCTTTCGCAGTTTGTCTTTCTGCCCCTGTGAAAGTTTAACTTTCTTTTCTTGAATTGTCTGATCCTGAACTTTAGTTTTTAGAACCTTCGGTTCATGGGGCTTGACATTGACTGGCTTCTTTGCCATTCTTTGAGATTCAACCCTCGATCTTCCCATCGATCTCCTCGAGCAATCTCTGGCAATATGTCCTCTGATATGACAGTTATAGCATCTTCTTGTTTCATAACTCCAATTCTGGCAGTTAACAGCAATGTGTCCTCTCACACCACAAGTGTAGCACACCCTGTTATCATACCATTCACCACTTTCACACCATATGCTTAAATCATAGCATTGTCTGGCTTTGTGGTGATTATCACTCCTCCTGAAAACTGGATTTGTCTTTGAAGCACTGTGGTCAAACCTGCACCACTTATTACCAACATTTTGTGAGTTTTCATTTTTTAATTTTTGTGATTTTTGATAAAGATTGGATGACTTATCTGATGAGCTTTTATTTTCATTTTTAGGATTTTTCAAATTTTTATCTTTTTGTTTCTGTTCTACACTCTTCTTAACAGGTTTTTGCTTTGAGCATTCACCTATTTCAGTAGATTGCAAAACAGTATTTTGAAATTTTTTTTGTAAATCTAAAAATATTTTTCTTTTCTTTTCTTTTTCATCATCAGATATTTCATCACAATCTTCAATTTTGACTTTGACTTTGTCAAAATTTGTGACATTGTCACTTATTGGAACAGAATTGATCGGTTTTGGACAGGGAAAATTCAAACTATCTGATGCAGTCACAAAACCTTTCAATTTCTTTTCAAGTTCATCAATCTTGTTTCTTGAATTTTCAGCTTCTTTTTCAAGCTGAGAGATTCTTTCAAGATAGAACTTGATAGAATTTTCATTTTCAATTTTATGATTTTCAAGAACAGATTTTTCATTTTCTAAACCTTTTAACTGTTCTTGAAATCTTGTTTCATTTTCTTTTAGATTTTTGTTTTCCAATTTTATCCAAAAATCTTCATTTTCTGAGGATTTTCTTTTACTTTCAAAATCTTTTTCATTTTCTTTCAAAATTTTGTTTTCTAATGACAAACTCTCAACAATCTTTAAAAGTTTGTCATTATCAGATCTCAATTTTTCGCAGTTCAGGCGCAAACTTAAAATCTGTTCTTCATCAGCCTTCTTCTCGATCTTCAGAGTATTGTTTTCCAATGTCAAACTCTCCACATCCTTCAAGAGTTTCACACTGTCTGTTTCTGATTTTTCACAATTCGAACATTTTCCATTCATCTCTCCATTATCAGCTTCTTTCTTTGTTTCCATCTTGTATGTTCCTGCACAGAAAATTTTAACAAAATCAAGAGGATTCATATTTTCATCAATATAACAACCCCTCTTAATATCGTATCTCATAACATTTTTTGCTGCAAGACACACAGTGATTCGTTTCCTTATTTCAATGATTACATCCAAATCTATCTTTCCTGATTCTCCTTTTATTTCATCCAATAACTCCCTTTTTCTTGAATCTTTATGACTCCTATGATTTGTTATTGTATTGATGAAACTTCTTAAATCAAAGCGTGATAAACTAGAATCCCGTTTCAGTTCATTCACGAATTTATCCCATTCCAAAGGTAAAGCATTAACAAGTCTTGAAATTTTTTCATCCTTTGAAAAATATATCCCATGTCTTTCTAACTTGTAAACTAACTCATCAAACCGTTTTACCAACTTCTCCACTGATTCATTCTTCATACACAACAAATTTTCGAATCTTTTAACATAAACATCCTTATCACCTAATCTCCCACACCAAGATTCACAAAGCCAATCATTTAAGTTTTCAAGATTTTTGTTTTCCTTTTCGTCAAACATTTTGATTTCTTGGTATTTGTGCCTTGAATCACCAGACAATGTCTGTACGAGCGGACCAGACTTGTTCGTTCGAGCGAACCAGACTTATTCGTTCAAGTGGACCAGACTTGTTCGTTTGAGTGGACCAGACTTGTTCGTTCGAGCGGACCAGATAGTGTCCGTTTGAGCGGACCAGCTAATGTTCGGATAAGCGAACCACGTGATAAACAACAAGCACAGCGATGACCGTAAAAGCGGACCACAATTTTTAACTGATTTTTAGTCCGAATTACAATCTGATACTTTCAAGGAATATACTACACTTAATTCCGATCACAATGATATATAGTATGTTCAATTTCGACCGCAAAATCGTTCTAGATCTGAGTTTGAAAAATCTGTTCGTGAACCAATCGTATTTTTGATAAAATTGAATGAGTTTTACTATGTTTTAAAGGCTGATACTTTTACAAATTGTTTAACAACTAGTTTCGCTCAAAATACTTGACTTTCAACTCATTTTGTCCGATGAAACTTGTTGAATCCGAAAAATAAAAGAGAAATATGAGTAGAAATGAGATAATAGTGTCGAATCAGCTGATGTAGTATGAACTCCTCTTCCTGAAGCTCTGATACCACTTGTTGGACCGTTTACGTGACCCGAAAAGTCAGTCTGAGTAGCTCATCTTCACGTGTAAAGGCGGAATCAATGCACGTAAAGTAACAACAGCTATTCCTTTCTAATTTCTATCTCTTTATTGCTTTCTGATATTGTTTTGACAGAGTCTTGTTACAGCAACAATGATCTAGGTCCGCTCCAAATGTTACAAATGAAACACAACCTCAGCCTATATATAGTGTGTGTGGTTCGCTTATGTGAACTGCCACAAAAGCGAACCAGCCCTCTTGACACAAAAGCGAACCAGCCTATGTACCTATGAGCGAACCAGACCTAACATGGTCATATAAGCGAACCTGTCAACATTTTTCATGATTTCGACATTCTAAACCCTATGTTGACCTCTATTGACCTAAGACTTGATGTAGACGAAGTCAACAGACATTCTGTGCACTAACACTCCTGCACCCACGATCCACGCTAGAGTTTGATTTGCGTGTGGTGATCCCAACCACTTCACAAACATGTGCCCGAATCGAGTGGTGAAACAAGAGCCACAACAGCAACAACAGCAATAGCAGCAACAACAGGCAGCAGCACGCGGACGTACTTTCAACATCAATGTCCGTCAAGCTCAAGCCGATAACAATGTGGTCAATGGTACGTTCCTTGTGAATGGTATATATGCTTCGTGTTTATTTGATACTGGAGCCGATAACTGTTTTGTGTCGTTAGAATTCGAAAAGCTCCTTAATCGTAAGCGCGCCCATCTCCCCTCGTCTTTCGATGTCGAAGTTGCCACCGGAAGAACCGTCGCTTTCAATTCGGTTCTTCGTGATTGTACTCTCGAACTCAACAATCACATCGTTCCTATCGAACTTATTCCGATACAGCTCGGTAGTTTTGACATCGTAGTAGGCATGGATTTCCTTCTCGAAAATCGTGTTGAAGTTGTTTGTTTCGATAAGATGATTCGCTTCTCGCTTGCTAATGGTGATCTATTGTGTGCCTACGGTGAAGTTGCTTCGAAGAAAATCCAACTCATGTCGTGTGTCCAAGCTAGCAAGTATCTCCGCAAGGAATACCAAGCTTTCTTGGCTCACGTAGTAGTAGCAGAGAAAAAGGAAGTTAAGGCAATCGATAAGGTGCCTGTAGTTCATGATTTTCCTCATGTCTTTCCTGATGATCTACCTGGTTTACCTCCGAGTCGTGATATTGATTTTCTTATCGACCTCATTCCTGGAGCCAACCCTGTTGCTAAATCTCCTTATTGCCTCGCTCCGTCCGAAATGCGTGAACTCTCTAGTCAACTCCAGGAATTACTTGACAAAGGCTTTATTCGCCCTAGAACTTCTCCTTGGGGCGCACCAGTCCTTTTCGTTAAAAAGAAGGATGGGTCGTTGCGAATGTGCATCGACTATAGGGAGGTGAATAAGCTGACCATCAAGAATCGTTATCCCCTGCCCCGAATTGATGATCTGTTTGATCAACTGCAAGGTGCTACATGTTTCTTGAAGATCGATTTACGCTCAGGTTATCACTAGTTACGCATTCAGGAGGAAGATATTCCGAAGACCGCTTTCCGAACACGCTATGGTCATTATGAATTTGTCGTGATGCCCTTTGGTTTAACCAATGCACCAGCGGTTTTCATGGATTTAATTAATCTCGTGTGTAAACCATTTCTTGACCGCTTCGTAATCGTGTTCATCGATGATATCCTTATCTATTCGAAGTCGAAAACCGAACATGCACAACATCTACGTTTGGTTCTCGAGCTACTCCAAGGGAATCAACTCTATGCCAAGTTCTCCAAGTGTGAATTTTGGCTAGAGGAGGTTCAATTTCTCGCTCACATCGTCAATAGTCAAGGTATTCATGTCGACCCCGCTGTTAGTGCATATGTCTGTTGACTTCGTCTTATATCGAGTCTCAGTTTCTTTGCGGGTATGAACAAGAATGATGTCATCATTTACAATGATGACATCATACAAGTGATCTCAATGATGATATTATGTAATTAAATTAGTCAACTCGATGCATGCACATGATATATGATTTTATATTGTGGTTTCGCTTGAAAAAGTCAAATATGTATTTCAAGCGAAACTGATTTTGTTGAGTTCGCTTGAACAATCATGTTCATGTTTCAAGCGAAAGGTGTATGCCTATAAATAGGCTGTTCTAGCTTCTCATTTGTAACAGTCCCATAGTTCTGGTGCCGAACTGCTGCTGGATTTTCAAGTCAATATATGAATAAGAAACAGTGTTTAAAGTGATATTCTTCTGTTTTCTACTCCATTCTCTTTGATTCAACCTGTTTGTGTGATTCCGCCACATAAACAGTGGTATTTTGACTCAGATTGACTCATTTGATCGTCAATATCGATCATACAATTGGTATCAGAGCCAGTTATGAGCCAATACACTTGAATCAGTTGGTTTTTCTACACAAAATTTGATTTCTGGACTTTGACACCGACAAAATGGACTGAATTTTGGACAGTGTGTGTAAAACTGAGTTTTAACAAACCCTTGAGAATATCAGCTTAAAATTCGAAGTAAAACTTGTAAAAATGGCCTGAAAACCTGGTTTCGCTTGAACGAACAGTTGGGTTTCGCTTGAAAATTGGTGCTGTTTGAAGCGAAACACAGGCTTTCGCTTGTAAAATTTCAGGATTCGCTTGAAAAGTGTAAGGATATTTCAAGCGAAACCAACTATTGTTGAGGTTTCGCTTGAAACCAGTAGTTTGCTTGAAATATTCTGAGGTTTCGCTTGAATTTTGCTGTGGTTCCGCTTGAAAACACCTGTGTCCGCTTGAAAAACCTTTTGAGATATATCTGAATTCACGTGTTCTGTGTCAGTGTGTATGTGAACATTAATTGAATAAATCAGAATTCACGTGAAAAGTGCATCAAGTTTTGAGAAAGTTGTTTAGTAGTGCAATCGGTGTTTTTAAAAACAATTGTTAATTGTCTGCATGTGAGTTTCGATAAAATAAAAGATTGTGTTGTAAATTGTAGTTGACAGCTTAGTGGGTGTTGAGGTCGAATGAAATTGAATTAGATATTAAAGTTGTTGACCATTTTGAGTTCTAAAAAGCATCTATCCACTAATTCCTAAGGTCCAAAAGGAATCTAATCTGATGTGTGTTGTCGGCCACGAGAATTGAAAAGGGAATCCATTAAAGCAATTAATGTGAATATATAAAGTTTGTCGGCAAATTGATTTTATTATCAAATTAAACGGTCCAATCAGCAGTAGACTTGTGTTGTAGGTTTTCGGCCCAATCACTTTATTCACAATTAATTGAAGGCCCAATCAGTGATCCAAACATTAACTCATTAATATCACTGGTGTAGAGGTTCATTAATTCAAGTTGTTTGTATCTGATAGTGTGGTTTTAGTGACTTAGGGTTGATTCAGATTGTTTGAGATTTGTGTAATCAGTCAGCACGAGGTGACAGTTTGCAAGTCTTAGTTCGCTTGGTTTGGAAAGTTGCAGTTTGCACTGTCTAAACGTAGTTCCCAGTTCACACGAGGTGTGGTATGTTAGATTGTTTGAAATCCGATCAGTACGTTTGAAGGTCTGAACACTCAGTTCGGACTGGTTGTGTAAACATCACATCAGGCTGTTTTAAAGTGTGGTTAAAATGTTTGACGAAGAGGAAAACTATAACCTTGAAAGGTTAAATGATTGGTTTGATGGGTGTTGGGGTAGTAGATATCAGAATGAGAATAAGAATGTTTGGAATAAAAGATTTGAATGTTTTTTGTGTATGAAAAATGAAACAGTGGATGTGTTGGAAAAAACGGTTTGATTGTCTAATTGAAAAATAAAAAATATATGAGATAAGGATGTCAAATGCTGAAAAGATATCAAAATTTGCAGACGCGTTACCTTCAGAGTGGGATGAATTTTTGATTGAATTGAAAAAGGATTCTAGGTTCTCAAATTTTTATCCAAATGAATTTATAAATAAGCTCAAAACACTAAAGTATGAAAATGAAAAGAAAAAGAAAGAGTTGATGAATGGAATAGAAAAAGAATTGGAAAAAATAAGTTTGGATGTGATTATTGAAATGAGAAGAAGAGTCAATATGTGTCTTGTAGCAAAAAATGTTATGAAATATGATATTAAGAGGGGTTGTTATCTAGATGAAAGAATGAATCCTCTTGATTTTGTTAAAATTTTTTGTGCAGGCACATACAAGACAGAGACAGAGATAGTGTCGAAAAATGAAGAATCCGAGAAAAATGAAGCTTCAAGTTCTGAACAAGTGTGCTCAAAATGTGATAAATTCAAAGCAGACAATGCCAAACTCTTGAAGAATGTAGAGAGTTTGACATTGGAAATCAAGAATTTGAATGATGAGAAGAAATCTGATGATAAACAGATTCTTGAACGGCAGGAAAATTATGAGAAATTGAAATCTGAAAATGTCAAACTGTTAATTGATTTGGACAGTTTGACATTGGAAAACAAAATTTTGAAAGAAAAGGAAAAAGATTTTGAAAATGAAAAATTGAAAATTGAAAAATATTTTCAAAGTCAAATGAAGATTTTAGAAGATGAAAAAGCTGTTATTTTTAAAAATAATCTTGAAAAACAGATTGAAATAAATTCTCATCTTCAGAAAATCATTCGGCTTGAAAATGAAGCTGAAATTGCTCGGAATAAAATTGATGAGCTTGAAAAGAAATTGAAAGGTTTTGAGACTTCGTCATCAACACCAGATTATTCTTGTCCAAAACCAATCACTTCTGTTCCAATAAGTGACAATGTCACAAACTTTGACAACGTCAAAGTTGAAGATTGTGATGAGAAAATTGATGATGAAATTGAGAAAAGAAAAATATTTTTAAAATTAAATGAAATATTTCAAGAAACCGTTCTACATTCTACTGAGAAAGGTGAATGCTCAACGTAAAAATCTGTAAAGAAGAATGTGGAACAAAAACAAAAGGATAAAAAGCTGAAAAATCTTCAAAAAGAAAATAAAAGCTCATCAGTTCAATCATCCAATCATGATAAAAAACCACAAAAATCGAAAAATCAAAACTCAAAAACTGTTGGTAATATGTGGTGCAGGTTTGACCACAGTGCTCAAAAGCCAAATCCAGCTTTCAAGAGGAGTGATGATTACCACAAAGCCAAGCAATGCCATGATCTAAGTGTTTGGTATGAAAGTGGTGAATGGTACGATAACAGAATGTGCTACAATTGTGGTTTTAGAGGACACATTGCTGTTAACTGCCAAAGTTGGAGGTTTGAGACGAGAAGATGCTTTGAATGCCAAATCAAAGGCCATATTGCCAGAGATTGCCCAATGAGATCATTGGGAAGATGGAGGGCTGAATCTCAGAAAAAGGTGACAAAATCAGTAAAAGTCGATGAAAAGCCCAGAGCACAGAAAAAATAAGAAGTGAAAGAACCGAAAGTGAAACTCTCACAAGGGCAGAAAGATGATTGAGAAAGAAAAGGAAGAAAGCACGAGAGTATCTCGAAAGGATTTTGTCCTCGGATATAACAAGTAAAACAGAGAAGAGTTCTGATAAATCGTCTTGCTCTTCAAAGAATGATAAATCAAGAAAAACGAATTCATTAGATACAAATCTGAGGACAGAATGGTGTGTGAAGAAAGAAAAAGTTCCTGGCGATGAATTTGTTTCTTCGGAAACAAAGGAGCCACGTGTTGGCGATGAATTTGACTCGTCAAAGTCAGAAGAGCCACCTGTTGAGCAAAAATAAGAAAATTCAGTTCCGCCTATGGATGATATCAACTTTCCACCATTGCGGACTGAAAATTTTAAACAAAAAGATGGGAAAATGAAAATTTCGAATCAGTTCTATTCTGAAAAGAAAGAATTCGATGTCGAAAAGGCTTTTAATGACAAAGTAAAAAATATTTTTGGAAAGATGGTTGAGGGTAAGGTAAAAGGGCTTAAAGAATTTTATGAAGAAAAAAGAAATGTTCAAACCCCGAGTAAAAATATCTTAGATACACCCAAGGCTGTTCAGGCTTGGGTGCCTGTATTTGTTGCTTAAAATCCTGACTTGCCGGAACTGTAAGTCCCAAAAACTACCAACCGGATATCAAAATCACAATCAAGAGCGCGGAATACTGATGAAAGTGATAAGAACAAGAACACAATCAATTGAGTAACCAAAGTGCACACGGTTTCTAGAGAACCATCTGGTACACCAACAGAGAATTCGAAGATAACAAGAAGAAACTCTAAAAAATGTCTAACCTAATAATGAACTCGGTTCACCCTATTTATAGTTACATAGGGTGACCTAGTTACAGACTGGGCCAGGCCCACATGCACAATATTACTAACCAAACAAGCCCAAATCACTTAAATAGCCCACATGGCTTATCCCAATATTATCTAACCCACTACAAGGCTAAACCCAATAGCCTATAATTATGTTTGATAAAGATAGGCGTAAACCTACACCATTTTATGGCCTTACAATATCCCCCTAGGTTTATGCTGTCTTTATCAAACTGTTGTCAATATCATGTCTCTGTGGGAAGATACTTCATCTTTTAATCTTCAAACTTGGGCTCTTTGTTCTTCTTAATCACGATCAGCTTTGCTTGAAAAAATTGTTGAAAAAAAATGTAGGAGGAGGATTCTCAGCAACTCTCTTCTTTGTTAATGTCTTCTCTTTCAAGCAGGTTCACAGGTACTTCTTCAAATGCACTATCACTGTCAGATGATGACTTGTATCTGGTTATTCTGACTCAGGCACATCTTGTTGTTGTGATGCTTCATGCTTTATCAGCAGCCAACATCATCTCATTCTTCAATAACCCCTGTTTCTTAATTTTAATCAAATTCTGCACATGCTCAAAAATTTATAAGCAAACATTTATGTGCAACAGAGGAAAGTACCACATGAACACTCGGTACATCCAAGTATTTGTACTCGGATTTCACAATTCAAATTTCATTCAATTTATGATGATCAATCAAATCTTCAAGAACGGTTAAAATTTTTTAATAAAAACAAATAAACACTCTATTTTTGGATTTTTTGATTTTATAAAAGCTAACAATATAAACTAAAACACCAATAAACAAAGAAACTAATATACAATTACAATTTGCAATGGGATCAAATCACCGTGTTTCAGGCCAGACTACACTTATCAACACTAATTTACTTTGGGTGATCTAAGCGATTGCCAGTATGTTTGTCCACTTAAACTTATCTCCTTAGGCCTTTTTCATGTAACGGTCTGCAATTGATTTATCATGTTTTCCAATTTAAATTAATATGAACACTCAATTTAATCACAATCAATTCCCGGAATTTTAATTCGAACACGCTATCATACGTGTAGTTTCCCTACCACATATTTCACAAGTCTGTTCTAGGATTCTGAAATCTTGATTGGGACTGGATTGAGAAGAGAAAAGAATAGATCAGCAGAAGAGATGGATATAATATACAGATCAAATGAGATTTTCTCAGTTTGATATAGGTTTTTTTTTAATTTTTGGGTTTCTTTTGGGCACTAGAGGGCCTCTTTCGGGTGTATTTGATCTATAGCGCGACAACGTACAGCTAGGTCAGCATGTATCTGGATGCAGCAGAAGCTGACGTTGCCTAGCATCTCCAGGTCTTTGCTCACGCAAAACAGAGGAGATACACGAGTTGGACAGAAAAGATTTCAGTACTAGAACGAAATTGTGTGTATCGGGACATCACACACGCATTCAAATAGCCATGTCCTAATTCCAAGTGACGTTCTTTCCTGAGGTCATAGAGTAATTTAGTGTTCTGCATAGAACCAGTCAAAGAATCTAGCCATCAGGATAAAGCCTACCAACATATCGCTCTAGAGTCGGACCATTTCAATATTGGTCTTACATGAGTCAGCCTTAATCCACATTGTGAAATTATTTCATTTCCCATTTATGCAACAAAATATTTTTGATTTTTCTGTTTTTCAAATGTTTTTGTATTTTCTCATTTTCTCAATTTTTATTTATAGATATCTTTGGATATCCCCCTAAATTTGTGTGTAAATCTTACGCGCAAATTTACCTGACAAACGAAAACATATGTACAACGAGAAACACAAAAGAAAATGAAAATATTTTTGTTGTTTTTGCCTAACCGTTCCATCATAAGATTCAATGACTCATCAGTATCAAAATTTGATCATAAAATTTAAATTGTACCTTTTTTGCTGATCTTGTCTTACCTTTCTTATCTCCTTCAAACGAAACATATCAACTTGAAAGAAATGTACATTTTGAAACAATGAAATGTTACCCGTTATGTCTCTGGAACAACCGCTATCAACATCCAAGGATTGTCAACAGCTCCTCCTTGGTTGTCCCTGAAAAGTAAGGAGATTAGCAAGACATTGGTACCCAGGCCATCGTGGTCCTGGGTATTCCTAAAGCATCAACATAAGATACTTCTCGAAAGCACATGTTCCCTTTTGATTTAAGGACTGGTGATGTTGCTGCTTTATGTTTTGCCTTCCAAACTTGTTTAGGCTTCTCTAATTTCTTAGGTGCCTTGGGCAAAACAATTTGCTTTTCAACCTTTTTGTTTTTCAAAACTTGTTTAGGTTTCAAAGCTTGTTTTTGTTTTGTTTTAGCAGCATTCCAGTCCCCATCAAATGGTTTAACCTGGGGATGATTATTCATCATTGCCTTTGGTTTTTCAACCTTCATTGGCTTAGAATAAGACCTGTCCCTTGGCGTAACCTTCTGATGTTGTGTATAATACGGCACGTAGGGACGATGTGTGCAATTTCTTGCAATGTGACCGGGTATGCCGCAGTTGTAGCAAGTCTGCTTCTTTACATAAGGAGCATATCCCGATCCATTAGATCCAACTGATGCTGAGTATGAGTTATAAAGCTTGTTGGATGATTTGTTTGCAGATTTTTCAACCTTTCTCCCCTGTTTCTTATGTTTATGTTTACAACAGTTAGAACAGTTAGTGGATTTAGCATTTTCAATCCTAACTGTTGGCTTAGGAGGCACATATTTGTTTAAAGGGCCTCTCAAAGCTGGCTCAGAAATAGCCTTTCTCACATATGGAGGAGCATCAGCAGACAAATTTGATGTTTTAGAACAAACATCGTCAGCCTTTTGACAAACGATGTCATCCTCCTCAACCCAATCCTCTACTATTACTTCATCTGCACATGAAGTAGAAGCATCGGTAACGTTCACTTGTTCACAAACGGTGTCAGGCGATGCCGTAGTAGCGCTTTCAGTTTCAAGTGACACCATTGGTTCAGAAGGATCAGAATTATTTTCCTTTGAACATTCAGCAGGAGCTTCTGAGGTTTCATTACCATCCAACTCATCAGAGGCTCCTGATGTTGTTTCTGATTTTTCTTCAAATGAATCTGAATCAACTGTTTCATATGATTCAACTGTTGACTCTACTGAATTGACTAACTCTGAGTTGTCACAGTCAGTCTCTTTATACAAGTCAGATATTGAATCAGATGAAGCAGATTTAGCTAGTTTGCTCTTATTAAATTCTTTCACAAACTCAGTCAGACCTCTTAACATGGCAAACTCGATGTTATCTACGTTAACGCTGGATTCTTTTGTTTCAGGCTCTTTTGTGACATATTTATTTTCAAAAGGTTGCTCTTCAGATGGATTTTGAGAAACACATGATTCAACATTTTCTAATACTTGAAAATGTTTGTCAGTATTGGCATTATTCTCAAAATTTAGAGTTTCAATCTGGTTTGAAACATCGGCAGGTTTCACGAAAGTTTTATCAAACGCCTGTTTTTCTAGAATAATTTCGGTTTTATCTGGCCTTGTGATTTTAACTTTCTTTGGCTTAACAGGCTCAGCCTTCCTATCCCCGGGCTTCCCATATTCCATTTCAGGCAAGTCGGCTATCTCCTCCTCAGTCATAGGAATAGAGGTGTAATTGTGATTGTATGGTGGAGGTATGCATACAAATCCCAATCCTTTATTCCTCACTTCCTTTTTGCTATACTTTAACTGTTGATTTATCATCTTTTCGACCTTTTCACTTGAAACATCAAACTTTTTAAAATTAAATTCAGTATTTTCAAAAGTTGATTTTAAGTCATTTAATTCAACAGTTAACTTTTCAGATAGCTCCTTGAAGTGGAGATATCGACAGTTCGCTTCGCTTAGATCGCTATGCAACTTTCGGATATCACGCTTTTGCGCCTCCACCATATCCTTATACCCACCCAGTTTTTTTTTAATTTCATAACTACTGGATCTGGTATCTTGAAGTTGCATAGTAAGCGATTGAGCCTGTTCTTTAAAACCTTTTACTTTCTTTCTACATTTTTCAGTACAACAAACATCATCTACACATACCTCAGCCTCAGAAGGAGTGTAGTCATTCATTTGAATATCTTGAGTAGACTGCTTGTCAGCATTGTTATATGACTTGATGAGTGAGATCAGCTCATCCGGCTTCATTTTGTAACAATAGCAGTCGGTTGTCACAATTATCTCATTAACATTTCTAAACCAACTACAGTTTGCCTGATATGGAATCCTTTTTATAACATCTAGAAGCTTTGTGTTGCTCGTGCGATTAGACACCTCAATCTCAGCCTTCTCCATTTCAGAGAGCAGTTCAGCAAACCGGCCTGTAAGTGCTTCTATAGATTCACCATATGAGTATCTGAATCCTTGAAATTCCTGCTCAAGCACTTCTCTCTTAGAAGACATTTTTAAGATTTGATCCCCCGAAAATGTGATCCCCCAGAAATGCGATCCCCCTATTTCCTCAACACAAGCCCAAAGCAAGAACCCGTGTACTCGCTAACTCAAACCCTTTGCCACACGCACGAACCAGCTTCCTGTACCGCACCTCCAATCCTGTCAAAACTTATCGCCAAAACAATAACGAAACCCCCCCTTTTTTTTAATTTAATAAACCTTTTTTTTAAATATAATTATAAAGTAATAAAAGATATTATTATTATTTATTATTATTGAAACAAAATTTAAAAAAAACTAAATAATTATATCAAATATGTCACTTCTTCTTCTTCGATTAAACCGTAACCAAAACCCTGGATTTTTGTTAAGCCGACACAGACGTTTCTTCTTCGTTTCTTCACGTCGGAGATAGGTTGAAGATGATGGAGAACCAGAGGTGACAGAGATTACCGACGGTTATGGCGGAGTTCGACTGAAGGTGTTCGATGATGGTTATGGCGGTCGACGGTGGTTGTAGGATGATCGACGGAGAGTTGATGATGTGTAGCAGGTGATGTGTTGGTTGACGATGACCGGAGATTGCAGACGAAGACCGTAGATGATGGTAACGGTTAAACGGTGATGGTGGCCGGAGGTCACGTTGGAGAAGATGAAACAGGTGTGGTTATCGGAGGTGTTGTTTGAAGTGACAGGTTATGATGACGATGGTAGTCTTGTAATGAATCGGTTTTGATCGAAGAAGACGGTGAACTCGAAAGGTGTGCGGTTCCGGTGATAATCACGGACGGTTGGATGGTAGATTGACGGACCGGTGACGATGATATATTTTCAGATGATGTTGTGGAGTTGCAGGTTTTTTGATGAAGATGATGACCGGGGTGACGATGTTAACCGGAGACGATGATGATCGGATGAGATAACAGCAGTCGGAGACGATGATGAATGACTGTTGTTTGTTTGTTGATGATGACTGCTGGATCGCACAAGATCGTAATCGCACAAGAATTGTAGTCGCACAAGGAGTAATCGCACAAGAATGAGTAATCGCACAAGAGGTTTCGGTCGCACAAGATCAACTTGAAGATGATGATTGGTCAAATATGTGAATCGCACAATATAAAGTAATTGCACAAGTGACAAGAAAAATGAAGCAATGATGATGATGACTGATGAATGACGTCGTCTCACAGCAGATTGTTTCAATCGCACAATAACCAAAGGAAATTTCACACCCACTATAATTGTCAGCCACACACTTCAATTTCTTTGCCAACAACTCAACACGCAAAATCCCGATAATCAAGGAATTGATTTCGAAATTCAATTTTGAGAGATTATTTCCACCAATAATCCCCTAAAAACACGTAAACAATTTTTTTTAACCTGCAAAACAGATCAAAAGCAGGATATTCGAATTTTTCTTGATCTTCAACGCTGTTCTTCGATCTTCAAAAAAAATTCTTGTTCTTCGAATGATATCCAACGAACCGAGCCTTCGCAAGACTACTTAGGCTCTGATACCAATTGTAAGTCCCAAAAACTACCAACCGGATATCAAAATCACAATCAAGAGCGCGGAATACTGATGAAAGTGATAAGAACAAGAACACAATCAATTGAGTAACCAAAGTGCACACGGTTTCTAGAGAACCGTCTGGTACACCAACAGAGAATTCGAAGATAACAAGAAGAAACTCTAAAAAATGTCTAACCTAATAATGAACTAGGTTCACCCTATTTATAGTTACATAGGGTGACCTAGTTACAGACTGGGCCAGGCCCACATGCACAATATTACTAACCAAACAAGCCCAAATCACTTAAATAGCCCACATGGCTTATCCCAATATTATCTAACCCACTACAAGGCTAAGCCCAATAGCCTATAATTATGTTTGATAAAGATAGGCGTAAACCTACACCATTATATGGCCTTACAGGAACTCCCAGGTTGGTAATTGGGGAGTAGGAATCCGCATCTTTCTTGAGAAATTCACAGGTTGGTAACTGTGATATTTCGACTTACAAGTGGTTAATCAAGGACATTAAATTGTACTTGATTTAACTATCTTACAAATGGTATGATTATTGGAAATTGTGTTTGTGATAAACCTACAAGAAGTTGAAAACAGTGTGATGAATTAAACCCCATGTTTGTGAAACGACACACAAAACTAATTTTCCGGAAAAACCATTTTGATTAAAACAAACTAAAGTGTTTTGAAATCATAATGGGAAAATAGTTTGTTGTTAGGGGGAGTTCTGATTGTTTACGCCAAGTGGATGGAGAATTGAAGCAATTCTCGTCAAGTTGTCACTTTACTTTGTACAGTTTATTGTTTTCAAATTTTCCCAGAAAATCAAAATTGAAACATATTTTGATTTTAGGGGGAGAAAAATTTAAAAAAAAATTAGAAAATTTGAAAATGACAAAAACATTGAAAAATTCAAAAATGAGTTTTGTTGAGAACAAGAGGAAATGATAGTAAATCAGTGGACTATCTCAGCATGCTAAAGAAATGAAATGTAGAATGTGATAAACGGTCTCACTAAAGATGTGACGATAGGCTCAGCTAGACTAGTAGATTTGCGATAACGATACAAACTTAAATGAAAAAGCCTAGTTCTAGTGGGAAACATGATTGAAAGCATAGTACTTAGTTTTGTCCTTCTTGACTGTGTGCCTACTCAGTAATCGCTGATTGTCGAATGACATAAAACCAGTTAAGTTTGTGAGCTTTCACAACTTTGCTGAAAAGTCGCTGTGATTGTGCATTTCATTTTGCAAAGATTTAAACTTGTTTTATTTCTTTATTTTGTTTAAGCATTGGACATCCTCTGCGTATACGTGAGTATCGACCTGGATGTTATTGCCTAAACGTTCTGCTTTATTTTCTTTGGTGTTTCGTTTAAGCTTTGGATCACCTCTGCGTATACGGGAGTATCGACCTGGTGGTTAAAGCCTAAACAATTTCAACTTGTTTTTTTTTGTTTAAACATTGGACTTTCTCTGCGTATACGGAAGTATCGACCTGATTGTTAATGTTTAAACATTCTGCTTTGTTTTCGCACATATCACAGTTGATAAAAGTTTAAAGGCATTACTTGAGTTAGTGTATTGCATGATGAGAGGATATGCTGAGATCGTGGAGTCCATAAGAACTTAGTGCAAAATTAATATACCTTAATGTATCGGTAAGCATTTCGAAAGTTTTTAGATTGAGTTTAAGTGGACAACAATATCGTCAATCTACGTGAATCGTTTAAAACTTAAAATGTTTAAAGCTTAACGGTGTTGATGATATGTCTCATAAACTGATATGATCTTCTTACGCAAACTAACAAAAATATTGTCTGTATATATTTCTTTACTGCATTTCATTAAAAACAAAAATCCAAAAAGATTTTAGTGTGTTTTAGCATAAAATTTTGAAAAATCCAAAAAGATTTTCGACAACTGATGTTGAAAAGCTGATTTTCAAAATCCCAAGTGCTAAACATGATGAATGATATTGGATTGGGAAAGTTTATTTGAGTTGAGAAAGGTTTTTGAAATGTCGAAATGGTTCATTAATTTGAATCAAAATTTTTTTAGTATTACAAATTCAAGAGTTTATGTAGAGCTTATTCATGATAAAATTGTTTATCTTACTGTTGGTTAGAGTATATGCAGATATGCAGCTAGTGAATTCCAGATTGTGATCCCAGCTTGTCGAAAGGGGGAGTCTGTAGACATAAAAGCCAGGTTCCTGTTCTTGTTGCTACGGAGAGCCAGGAGATGGTCCTGAATCTGTGAAAGCTGCTAATGCTAAGAAGATAGAGAGTGCTATATCAGATTAGGATCCCGGAATAATGTAAGGGGAAGTCTGTTAGCAATAGGGTGATTGAAGAGAGAGTGTGAAGACTGATTAAGACTGAAGTTTTGACATACTAACGTCTCGTACTGAAGACTCCGTCAACATCCAAGGGGGAGACTGTTAGTGCATATGTCTGTTGACTTCGTCTTATATCGAGTCTCAGTTTCTTTGCGGGTATGAACAAGAATGATGTCATCATTTACAATGATGACATCATATAAGTGATCTCAATGATGACATTATGTAATTAAATTAGTCAACTCGATGCATGCACATGATATATGATTTTATATTGTGGTTTCGCTTGAAAAAGTCAAATATGTATTTCAAGCGAAACTGATTTTGTTGAGTTCGCTTGAACAATCATGTTCATGTTTGAAGCGAAAGGTGTATGCCTATAAATAGGCTGTTCTAGCTTCTCATTTGTAACAGTCCCATAGTTCTGGTGCCGAACTGCTGCTGGATTTTCAAGTCAATATATGAATGAGAAACAGTGTTTAAAGTGACATTCTTCTGTTTTCTACTCCATTCTCTTTGATTCAACCTGTTTGTGTGATTCCGCCACATAAACAGTGGTATTTTGACTCAGATTGACTCATTTGATCGTCAATATCGATCCTACACCCGCGAAGATCGAAGCTGTTAAGAGTTGGGTTACTCCAAAATCACCATCCGATGTTCGTTCATTCCTCGGATTGGCGGGCTATTACCGTCGATTCATCGTTGACTTCTCGAAAATCGCTGTCCCGCGTACTTCTTTAACGCATAAAGCCAAGCCTTTTGTTTGGGGAACCGAACAAGAGACTGCCTTTCAATCTCTCAAGCATATGCTCTGCAATGCTCCTGTTCTCGCTTTACCCGACGGAAACGATGACTTCATTGTCTATTGTGATGCCTCGAACCTTGGTCTTGGTTGTGTTCTCATGCAACGAGACAAGGTTATTGCTTACGCATCTCGTCAGCTTAAGATCCACGAGAAGAACTATACCACCCACGACCTCGAGCTAGGTGCAGTTGTTTTTGCATTGAAGATCTTGCGACACTACCTTTACGGTACCAAGTGTACGGTCTTCACCGACCATAGGAGCCTACAACACATCTTCAGCCAAAAATAACTAAATATGCGTCAACGCCGATGGGTAGAACTTCTCTACGATTACGACTATGAGATTCGTTATCATCCTGGCAAAACAAATGTCGTTGCCGACGCCCTCAGCAGACGAGCTATTTGCATAGTGTTCGTAATGTTCCCGCCCAGCATCATCTCGAAACCCTCATCCGTGACGCTCATCATGCTTGTTTTACCGAACGCACCTTGAAGAAGGAAAGGATTTATCATAATGGCGAACAGTTAGTGAATAAATCGAATGGGATATTCCATTATTTGGACCAAATTTGGATTCCTAAACGTACTAACTTGCGACAAATCCTGTTGGATGAAGCCCACAAGTCACGATATTCCATTCATCCTGGTGTCGACAAGATGTATCATGACCTTCGTTAACGATACTGGTGGCCTGGAATGAAGAAGGATATCACAATCTATGTTTCGAAGTGCCTGACTTGTTCGAAAGTCAAGGCCGAACAACAAAGACCTTCTGGCTTGCTTGTGCAACCCGAGATCCCGATGTGGAAATGGGAAAGCATAGCCATGGACTTTATCACGAAACTTCCGAGTACAGCCTCGGGTCACGATAGCATCTGGGTTATCGTTGACCGCTTGACTAAATCTGCTCATTTCCTGCCGATACGAGAAGACTTTAAGGTGGAAAAATTAGCCCGAATCTACATCGACGAAATTATTTGTCGACACGGTACGCCTCGTGATATCATCTCTGACCGTGATGGTCGATTTACCTCGCGTCTTTGGGAAACGTCTCAATCTGCTCTTGGTACTACGCTTAATCTAAGTACCACTTTCCATCCCCAAACCAACGGTCAGACTGAAAGAACGATTCGTACACTTGAAGACATGCTTCGCTGTGTGTCATAGATTTCAGTGGTAATTGGGACGCTCACTTACCTTTAGTCGAATTCTCGTAAAATAACAGTTATCATTTTAGTATACAAATGGCACCATTTGAGGCATTGTACGGAAGAAAATGTCGATCGCCGATTGTGTGGCATGAGATTGGAGATGCGCAACTAACTGGTCCTGAGCTACTGCAAGAGACGACTGACAAGATCCTCCAAATTCAAGACAATCTGCTGAAAGCTCGGAGTCGTCAGAAAAGTTACGCTGATAGACGGTGCAAGCCCTTTGAATTTGACGTTTGCGATCACGTACTCCTAAAGGTATCACCTTGGAAGGGTGTGGTCAGATTCGGCAAAAAAGGAAAGCTCGCCCCTTGATATGTTGGACCCTTTAAGATTCTGGAAAGGATCAGAAAAGTGTCCTACAGACTCGAACTACTGGAGGAGCTTAGCAACATCCACCCGACTTTCCATGTATCGAACCTCAGAAAGTGCCTAGCCGAGCAGGATTTACAAGTTCCACTACAGGATCTACATGTGGACGAAACATTACACTTCGTGGAGAATCCTGTCGAGATCATGGATTGAGAGACCAAGAAGCTCAGGCGCTCACGCATTCCCATTGTGAAGGTTCGCAGGGAAGGCAAACGAGGCACACAGTTCACCTGGGAACTCGAAAGTGACATGAAGGTGAAGTACCCGCAGTTGTTTGTTATGGCTTCAGCCTAATTTCGGGATGAAATTCCCTTAAGAAGGGGAGGTTGTAACACCCCGTGTTACGAAAGTCAAAGTCAGGATTGAAGTCAAAGGAAGAAAAGATTGCTAATTGCGATCTGTCACTCCTTGCTTAACTACTGTTTTGACTTCTTTGACTTGTAATCGAATCTTTTACTTTAATTGCTTTAGTTGTATTATGTGGAGTATCTATTAATAATCGAGATTTAATCGATGTTTATCACTTTATCGCTAATCACATCGCAATCGCGCTCGCACCTGGATTGGTAGATTCTGATTATTGTTTTACGTGTCTGTGCTATTTATGTGTTTGATGCGTGTGAAGTGTTATATATATTAGGTGTATATTTTAAGCCCCTTTAACACTTATTTTTAGCCAAGTTTTAAATTTATAAAACACGATATTTTACTAACACTAAACACACATATGGGCAAGTGCACCCATCGTGAGCGTAGTATAGTGTTGGTAAGATACCGAGGTCGTCCAAGGACACAAGAGCTTTTAGTACCGGTTTATCCTCAACGTCTAATCAAATCAAAAAGTTTAGAAAAATGTTTTAAACTAAGAAAAATAAAAACTAACTAAAATGCTAAAAATAAAAATAAAAAGAAAAACAGATAGACAAGATGAATCACTTGGTTCCGACTCGTATCTAGTGTAACCTTTGATTATTTCCGCACTTTTGCACTATTTTAAGAGATTATCTTAGTTATTGTAGTAGGCCCCTCTTTTGAAGGTGACGTTACCCTCACCCCAGTAGTTTGAGTCAGCAAGGATACAATCCTAAAAGGGTGGATTATTGGAAGATAATTAATTAAGTTATTAATGCAAATTATGGTAGGCCCCTCTTTTGGAGGTGACGTTACCCTCGACTAAGTAGTCTGAGTCAGCAGGGATACAGTCCTAAATAGCTGGGTTATAGTATTAATAGTAGTTAACTTATGAGGGGGTCAAAGAGTTTGGACCCCCGCCATCCAATACCGTTAAGTATTGAAGGAGGTCCTACTAAATTTGACCCAGGTCCATTGCAGGACCTCTAAACGCTGAACAATGGCAAGACCTTTACCAAACCGTTCCCTTAACCCCCGACCAGGTAGCCAACATACCTCCATATAGACCGTGGAGATATGAATGGTGAAAATCTTTTATTTTATATAGACAGTAAGATAATGCCAAGACACCACGGACAAACGATAAGGAAAGATCACCTTCAACATAAGCAACTAGTTATTAAAGTCATTAATACAAAACCAAGTAAAAAGTGCGAAAAGATTAGAAATAAAAAGTATTACACTAGATACTTTGTCTTCACCAAGTGATGTAAGAGACTTAGGCAAACATGGCCTTGATTGTCAAGAACTCTTACGATCAATCTTGGATCCCGAGACGACTCACACACTCTACGATGGACAATGGATGATGGTGGTGGATGATGGTGTTATGGTGGTGGTGGGTGAAGTGTGAGAGAGGTGGTGTGCCAAGGGATGGTTTTAGCTTGAGCCAAGCACTTCTATTTATATGCTGAACAGAAGCTCGGGCACGGCCCCGTGTCCACATCCTTCTCTTTCTTCATTTAATGCAGTTTTGTCTTTTTAGTTGACCACGCCCCCGTGTCCGCTGAGCACGACCCCGTGGTGCAGAAGAATCTTTGTACTATGCAGATTTGCTAGATTGTGCGAATCTTATAGTTGACCACGGCCCCGTGTCCGCTGAGCACGGCCCCGTGGTGGGCAATAGAAGCTTCTACCACTTTGTCTTTTCTGCTGACACTTGGGCACGCCCCCGTGCTGGCTGAGCACGGGGCGTGTTTAGGCTTCTGATCTCTTGTTTTGCTTGGGAAGATGCTGTCGTGGGGTCGGGCATGTCACGTCTTGTTCCTTTTCTTGTATTTTTGTTAGATTTTGATGTCTTTTTGCTTCTTTTGTTAATTTGAGCTCATTTAATACTGAAAATACAAAAAGAAGACAAAAGCACACTTTTTCCAACATTAGTACTAAAAAAGGGTTAGTTTTATGCCTCATTTGATGAAATTTATATGTTGCATTTTTAACACATCAAATACCCCCACACTTGAATCTTTGCTTGTCCTCAAGAAAAACTCTTTAATATGTGGCTATTACACTCCCAAATGGAATGGGTAGAGAAGAAGGTTTTTGGGCTTGTCGTAGAGTGTCGGGATTTCCAAGATTCTTTATTTAATTTTATTTTTATTTATTTACAATCCTATTCGTCATGATTTATTTAAAACTTTTCATAAGATAAATTACTTATTAGGGCATAACATGCCTCTTTAAAATTCTATTTATATACAAGTTCACATACCTCACGGGGATCACTCAACACTCGGCCGAAAAATGTATTTTTGTGGATCACTCGAGAGCGGCATGGAACTTACTCCTACCATAGGCTTGCCAAGCAATCAATCCTCCTCCTTTTTAACTTATATACCTTTGTAAATATCAAGAGGACTTTGTGGGTGAAGGGTTAGGCTTGGGTTAAAGGTAGGTGGTTGGGTTGGTGGTTAGTGGTTAGTAGAAAAAGGGCTAAAAAGCGTAACAAGTGTCGGTTTCCGTAAGACTTTCTATTTTTGTAACTTTTATTTTGATGAAGCTATTATTCATTCAAACAAAGTTATTTTTGATGAACTTGTTTGTTTATTTTCTTTTGCTTCATCATCAACACAAATTTTTTTTTTTTTTGAAAAGTCATACGAAAAACTGAACTTGTTACTAAAACAAAGGGTTAAAAATAAAAAGGTTTTGGTGGGTAAAAGGGTGTTTGGTTTGGGTTATGAAATGAAAAAGGTTTAGGCTCAAAGGGTAACTAGGGGGATTTTGGGTAGGTGGTAAAAAAAAGAAAAATAATGGTGTCGAAATAAAAAGGGTTAGTCCTAATGCCTCCATCATTTACTTACTCGGGTTTAAGTTGGTAAGGACCGGGAATGTATCGTCATGGCAAGTTCTAGAGTCGTAAGAACCAAGCGGCTATTCACACAAGAAACGAAAAATGAGCATTTAGTCTAATGATATGTAATTGTATGCTCAATAAAGGCTCAAGACTCACTTTTGTGGGAATGAGTTTTTTATGTGATCAAGTATATATAATCAAATTTTAACTAAGCTTGTCATGCCTTTTCATAATTTTCTTATGTTGGTTCTTTTTATCACGACGCTATCGGTTGTAAATTTGTAAAAATATAACCTTTTTAGAACTTGAAATTCCCGAGTTAAACCTAGACAAGTAAAAAACCAGAATTTTTGAAAAATTTTTGGGGTGATTAGCTATTCCAATAGAGTTTTGTGTAAGGGTTGTATTTAGGATTTGCAAGATTCAAGGTTTTAGCATCCCCCCACACTTAAATTACACATTGTCCTCAATGTGTCCCAAAAATAAGTTTTTAGGTTGATTGAATGTGTAAAAGGTGTGAAAAAGCAAAAATTTTGTGTTACTGGTTACCTGGGCACGACCCCGTGTTGAATGGACACGACCCCGTGCTCAGGTGCCAGTAACGAAAACTTACAGAAGGTGAACACGGGGGCGTGTTGGTTGGACACGACCCCGTGTCTGTCAAGGTCTGCAGAATTAAAACAATCAGCAGGTTCAGGGGAGTGGGCACGGGGGCGTGTCGGCTGGACACGACCCCGTGTGGACAGTCTGCAAAGTTAAAAAACAGGTTTCTTTCTTCGGTTTTCCTGTCCCGGCTTTAAGAGTACTAATGCTTAGCACTCTAAGCCTCGTATGTACCTGTTTAATCAATAAACACTCCACCAAAACATAGCAAACATCCGACTTTTACCAAAGTTAACATCCATGTCATAGTTAAAAGAAAAATAAATGCAGAAAATAAAAGAAGTTAGGGAAAGTAAATTGTTCAACACTTGGCACGCAGGCCATCAATTGTTCAAGAGTGAAAAAGGGTTAACCTGGGAAACCATCAAACAACCTCCTCTTCCTCCACTCCTCCCGCCTAATCCATGGCATCGTCATCGTCATCATCATCATCATCCCCTCCATGGCATGCAATGTGGTCTCGAATATATCCAATATCATCTTGGATATCGGATATGTTTCTTTCGATAGCTCCGACCCGGTGGTAGGTGTTGCTCGCCATGTTATAGGTGTTCCTGGTGCACATAAGGTTTTCCTGCATCAAATCATGCAAACTTTGAAAGTAAGGAAAACCGCCTCCAGAGGAGGATGATTGGCCCGGATCACCATGGGGTTGGTATTGGTACTGATGATGTTGCGGAGCTTGGAGGACAAGCGCTTCTTGCGGGTTCCATGCATGACCTTGCATTCTTTGAAAGCTTACCGTCCCGTCTTCCGCCTCATAAATCAGGTTCATTGAGCGGCATATGTGTATATCCACCATACCCGACCATGGGTTACTCTCAAATGACCTAGGTATGTGGGAGAAGTGCCTGAAGAGACGGTACACCCATCCCCCAAAGAAGATAGGAGTCAGTGCACTAGCAAGGCGGTTGTGATGCATGTTTCAGAGCATGAGGAACGGAACATCGAGCGGCCTGCGGTTGTGGATGCAGTGGAGGACAACCAAATCTCTTAACCCAATGACGCCACTACTATCATGCCTTTGGCTAAGAGAGTAGCCGAGGAGCCTATGAATGTATCTGTATAGCGGATCCCTCAACTTCGTACTCTTAGTGCTGCTCGGATTGTAGTACCCTTCACCAATCTGAGCCCAAATGGCTTGGCGTTCGTTCTCACCTATCTCTCGCATTCCTCCAGTATTTTCCTCGTTTCCCGCATCCTCTTCCGCATACAACCCGACAATCGACCCAAATTGTGCCATAGAGATCGAATACTTTGTTCCGCCACATCGGAATGCCACCCCATCATTGTCGAATGGGTCACACCTTGAGTTGAATGTGAAGGTGCTATAGAATTCCAAAGTACATTCGTGGACGGAACGGAGTCGAGTTGTTAGAGCGACTCTGAGTGGTCCCGTGACAATGTTGTTGAAACGGTCGATTTGATTCACCATAGTTAACAGTTCCGTGCATGCTTGCCTCGGGTATTCCTCCGGCCTTGTTTGAAGTATCTCGTATCGAGCCCTAGCATCGAGCTCATTGGCGTTAAATCTTGTGAACTTCCTAGCCATCTGAAAGAATACACCAAAAGTTAGCATGAAACAGAAGTATTTTCGGAAAAAACTGCAAACAGTGGGCTGGACACGACCCCGTGTTCAGCGGACACGGCCCCATGTCCAGCGGACACGGCCCCGTGTCCAGGCGTCTGTTACTCAAAAATTTCATTTTTCGACCCGGTTTCGAAAACTTGAAAATTTTTGGTCCAATAGGTGCGGTTTCCCCCGAAAATGAAACCCTAAGTGCCGTTTTTCCCAAAATATCCCGTTTAACCCTTCAATTTTATCTTTTTTTTCGGGTCAAGAACAAGGGTTTGGGGTTTTTGTGCGAAATCGGATGAATCTATGAACAATACAAGTGTATTTACTTCCCATAACACTAATCTAACTAAATGCAAACAGATCTAAACAAAAATTTGAGGTTCAATCCGGATGAACTTCAAGAACCCTAGATTTTCCCCCAAATTTTTGGAGTTTTAACTACATGCAAGTAACTAATCTAACTACTAGAGGTGATAGAATCATACCTTGATGTTGTTAGAGCGATAGGAGACGTCGAAATTTTGCGAAAAATCGCCTGGAACCAGAGCGTTTTCGGGGAAACGGGGCGTGTGGAATGAAGTAACTATTTTGAAAAAGGGGATTTATCCCGACTGCAGTGCGGACACGGCCCCGTGTCCAGCGGACACGGCCTCGTGCCGAGCAAAGTTTTTTTTTTTTTTCAGTGCTCGTGTGAGTGCCCTTGTTTCCCAAAAACTTAGGTTAGAAAACTTACCGCTTAAGATGTCGTCTCAATCATTCGTAACTTACCAGGTATGATGTTTTATTCTTCCACCGTTTGAAGCGAGATCTCTTCTTCTTCATCCTCAATGAATCCTTGATAGAGTTTCAGCCGTTGTCCATTGACTTTAAATGGAGGCCCATTTCGAGATTTAATTTCTACTGCACCGTGTGGGAAAATATGGGTGATGGAAAAAGGTCCTGACCACCTAGACTTTAATTTACCAGGAAATAATCGAAGTCGTGAATTAAACAAAAGAACTAGATCTCCTACCCGAAATTCATTAGGTTTAATGTGTTTGTCATGCAAATTTTTCATTCTTTCCTTATAAATTTCAGAGTTTGAGTATGCATAATTCCTAAGCTCGTCTAATTCATTTAATTGACAAAAACGATTTTTACCAGCAAATTCTAAATCTAAGTTTACATTTTTAATTGCCCAGTAGGCTTTGTGTGCAATTTCTACTGGCAAGTGACAACTTTTTCCATAGACTAGCTTATATGGGGTTGTACCTATTGTTGTTTTATAAGCGGTTCGAAAAGCCCATAAAGCATCATCTAATTTATCTGCCCATTCCTTTTTATTTAACCCTACGGTTTTTTCGAGTATTCGTTTTAAACCTCTATTAGTCACTTCGGCTTGTCCGTTTGTTTGAGGGTGATATGCTGTTGAGACCCGGTGATAGACCCCAAATCTTGTTAAAATTTTTTCAAGTTGATGGTTGCAAAAATGGGTACCTCTATCACTTATTAAGGCTTTAGGTGTGCCAAAATGAGAGAATAATTTTTTCAGAAATCTTACCACAACTCTTCCATCATTTGTTGGAAGTGCCTCGGCCCATTTAGACAAGTAGTCTACTACCACAAGTATATATTTATTTCCTTTCGATGGTGGGAAAGGTCCCATAAAGTCGAGTCCCCATACATCAAAAATTTCACAAACAAGAATGCCATTTTGTGGCATCTCGTTTTTGGAAGAAATATTACCTGTTCTTTGGCAAGCATCACATGTCTTGACAAGACTTTGGGCGTCTTTGTAAATGGTTGGCCAATAAAATCCTGAATCAAATACCTTTCGTGCGGTACTAGCGGCACCATGATGCCCTCCGTATGGACCTTCATGACAATGGCGGAGAATTCTTCGTGCTTCGCTACCATGTACGCATCGCCGGACGAGTTGGTCGGCACACATTTTGAAAAGATATGGATCTTCCCAAAAATAGTGTTTCACATTGGCAAAGAACTTTTTTCTTTGATGATGTGACCATCCCTTTGTGACTATACCGCTAGCTAGGTAGTTAGCATAGTCGGCGTACCATGGTTCTTCCTTGTATTCCACCATTTCCAGGGACTCAGTTGGAAATTTTTCGTTGATTTGCTCGTCCCTGGTCGCCTCCAAAGCTGGGTCTTCTAAGCGCGAAAGATGATCTGCTGCGGTATTTTCTGCTCCTCTTTTGTCTCTGGTTTCAATGTCAAATTCTTGGAGGAGTAGAATCCACCGAATCAAACGTGGTTTTGCGTCCTGCTTCTTGAAGAGATATCGAATGGCTGCATGATCTGTATAGACTATAGTTTTAGAAAGAACAAGATAAGAACGAAATTTATCAAAAGCAAATACCACAGCTAGTAATTCTTTTTCAGTTGTTGTGTAATTTTCTTGTGCATCATTAAGTGTTTTACTAGCATAATAAATTGGGTGGAAATGCATTTCTTTTCTTTGTCCCAAGACAGCTCCAACTGCAAAGTCACTAGCATCACACATGATTTCGAAAGGAAATTTCCAATCAGGCGCTATCATGATAGGTGCATTGACTAACATTTCTTTTAAGGTTAGAAATGCTTGATTGTAATCCTTGTCAAAGATGAAAGGGGCATCTTTTTCAAGTAATTTTGTTAGAGGCCTTGAGATTTTTGAAAAGTCTTTGATAAACCGTCTATAAAATCCGGCATGCCCTAGGAAACTTCTGATAGCTCTTACGGAGGATGGAGGTGGTAATCTAGAAATGGTATCTATTTTGGCTCGATCCACCTCCATTCCTTCGCTTGAGATCTTGTGACCGAGTACTATTCCCTCCGTTACCATGAAATGGCATTTTTATCAATTAAGGGCGAGGTTAGTTTCCTCACATCGGGATAGCATTCGTTCAAGGTTATCGAGGCATTGGTCGTATGAATCCCCAAAGATAGAAAAGTCGTCCATGAAGACTTCCATTGTCTTTTCTATCATGTCATGGAAGATGGCTACCATGCAACGTTGGAATGTTGCGGGGGCATTACATAGACCAAACGGTATGCGTCGATAAGCAAAAGTTCCATAGGGACATGTGAAAGTTGTCTTTTCTTGGTCTTCGGGTGCTATCAGGATTTGAAAGTAACCTGAAAAACCATCCAAGAAACAATAAAATTTATGACCGGATAATCTTTATAACATTTGATCAATGAAGGGCAAAGGAAAGTGATCTTTTCTTGTTTCTTCATTTAATCGTCTATAATCTATACATACCCTCCATCCTGTGACGGTTCTCGTTGGTATTAATTCATTCTTTTCGTTAGTTATTACCGTCACACCTCCTTTCTTTGGAACTACTTGGACGGGACTTACCCAAGGACTATCGGAGATAGGATAGATAAGTCCGGCGTCAAGTAATTTGATGACCTCGTTTTTAACCACTTCTTGAACATTTGGATTCACTCGACGTTGTGGTTGTATGACCGATTTGTAGTCATCATTCATCAAAATTTTGTGTGTGCACATAGAAGGACTAATTCCTTTTATGTCTACAAGTTTCCAAGCTATTGCATTTTTATGTTTTTTCAAAAGACTAATTAATTTTTCTTTTTCTAAGCTATCTAATTTAGATGAAATAATTACAGGTAAATTACCCTCTTTGTCTAGAAAAGCATATTCCAAACCTTTTGGAAGTTCTTTGAGCTCAAGTGGTGGGTCTTTAGGAGACTCCTTATTTGGTTGCTCATTTCGATCAAGAACTTGAAAAGTTTGTTCTATGGCGACCTCTTCTTCAACAAAGTGGTCAATCTCTTCACTTGTATCGGGTGGTTCATCTTCATCTTCAATTAGGGGGTCATTATTGCCGAATGGATATTTCATTGACCGTTTGAGATCGACACTTCTTTTAAATGCCCCTAATTGAAGAGGTAGATTGTTGAACTTCCGGTTTTTCAAAGCTTCGTGAGTTTTTACAAATGGTCGTCCCAGCATTAGAGGAGCGTCATCGAGGATGACAAAGTCGGTCGGGATTACCATTTGATTTGTTTGAACCAATACATCCTCAACTATACCGATTGATTTTATTACTTTCCGATTGGATAGAAAAATGGGTATTTGAAGTGGAGAAAAATCACTAATACTTAATTTTTCGAAAATGTAGTTAGGCATTATGTTAACACAAAGATCTTTGTCGATTGTGACATTACTAATAAACGAATTTTGAAAGAAACATGGAACCGGTGTAATGTTAATTTCAAATGGGTCTTCTTTTATTAGCGAAGTTTGATCATCAGTTAACTTAACACTTACCGTTTCGTCAATTTTAGTGTTAGTGTTTAACTCTTTTAAAAACTTAGCATGAGTGGGTACTAAACAATGATTTTCAAAAGAAGGTGACAAGAGATTAATTTCTTCAAAATTAGACTCTTCTTGAATTTTACCTTTGTCGGACTCACCTTTTTCGTTGTTTAACTCATGTGTCGGTTTTTCACTTATTTGTTCTTCCATTTTTACACTTTCAGTTATCTCTTCCTTTTTTAATTCTTCTCTTGCGCGGGACTCCTCTTCCCTTGCGCGAGATTCTCTTATACAGCGATCGATAACTCTTATGTGTTCTAATATCCTATCGGTTACTTCGGTTATAGAAAAAGAATCGGGATTTTCTAAGCTTGAATCCGGTTGTTCGACCCTTTGTTCCTCATAATACTCATGTGAAGTAGATGGTTCGCACCATTGTTCTTCATTGTAAGCATATGATGGATAAGGTTCGTAATTTTGTTCTTCATAATACTCATATGAGGTGGGTTGTTCACGCCATGGTTCCTCATAATAAGCATACGAAGGTGGTGGCTCATATCTTGGTTCCTCAAAGTATGAGTAAGAAGGCTCATACCTTGGTTCATCAAAATATGAGTATGAGGGAGGAGGTTCATACCTTTGGTCTTCATAGGATGTGTATGAAGTTGATGGCTCGTACCTGGGTTCCTCATAGTAGGTGTATGAATTGGATGGTTGATATGAGTGACTATTTTGAACCGAATGTGTATTACGACAATTAGTGCAATAATTACCCCTATAATCATCCTCCTCATAGGTGTAGTTGTAACCTCTTGAGTATTGATCCATAAGACTCACTCAGCAAACCACAACCAAGTCTCGAGATCAGAAAACAAAAATAAAAACGGAAACAGAGGCCGTGTCCAGTGGACACGGCCCCGTGTTCAGTTGACACGACCCCGTGTTCAGGATCTGTATCTGGGAGTTTTAATTAAATTTACAGATTTCGTTGAGCACGGGGCGTGTTCAGTGAGCACGGCCCGTGTTCAGGCTACTGTTACTGGGTGTTTTTTAAAAATCTGCAGCACGGCCCCGTGTTCAGTGAACACGGCCCCGTGTACAGGTTACTGTAAATGCAAATCTAAACTAAAATGCAGAAAAATGTGCGTGCGTTTTAAAAAGGTTTTGAAAAACTGATTAGGCCGTCGATTTCAAGCTTTCTTAAAATCCTTGTGTCCCCGGCAACGGCGCCAAAAACTTGATGCGTGTGAAGTGTTATATATATTAGGTGTATATTTTAAGCCCCTTTAACACTTATTTTTAGCCAAGTTTTAAATTTATAAAACACGATATTTTACTAACACTAAACACACATATGGGCAAGTGCACCCATCGTGAGCGTAGTATAGTGTTGGTAAGATACCGAGGTCGTCCAAGGACACAAGAGCTTTTAGTACCGGTTTATCCTCAACGTCTAATCAAATCAAAAAGTTTAGAAAAATGTTTTAAACTAAGAAAAATAAAAACTAACTAAAATGCTAAAAATAAAAATAAAAAGAAAAACAGATAGACAAGATGAATCACTTGGTTCCGACTCGTATCTAGTGTAACCTTTGATTATTTCCGCACTTTTGCACTATTTTAAGAGATTATCTTAGTTATTGTAGTAGGCCCCTCTTTTGAAGGTGACGTTACCCTCACCCCAGTAGTTTGAGTCAGCAAGGATACAATCCTAAAAGGGTGGATTATTGGAAGATAATTAATTAAGTTATTAATGCAAATTATGGTAGGCTCCTCTTTTGGAGGTGACGTTACCCTCGACTAAGTAGTCTGAGTCAGCAGGGATACAGTCCTAAATAGCCGAGTTATAGTATTAATAGTAGTTAACTTATGAGGGGGTCAAAGAGTTTGGACCCCCGCCATCCAATACCGTTAAGTATTGAAGGAGGTCCTACTAAATTTGACCCAGGTCCATTGCAGGACCTCTAAACCCTGAACAATGGCAAGACCTTTACCAAACCGTTCCCTTAACCCCCGACCAGGTAGCCAACATACCTCCATATAGACCGTGGAGATATGAATGGTGAAAATCTTTTATTTTATATAGACAGTAAAATAATGCCAAGACACCACAGACAAACGATAAGGAAAGACCACCTTCAACATAAGCAACTAGTTATTAAAGTCATTAATACAAAACCAAGTAAAAAGTGCGAAAAGATTAGAAATAAAAAGTATTACACTAGACACTTTGTCTTCACCAAGTGATGTAAGAGACTTAGGCAAACATGGCCTTGATTGTCAAGAACTCTTACGATCAATCTTGGATCCCGAGACGACTCACACACTCTACGATGGACAATGGATGATGGTGGTGGATGATGGTGTTATGGTGGTGGTGGGTGGTGGGTGAAGTGTGAGAGAGGTGGTGTGCCAAGGGATGGTTTGAGCTTGAGCCAAGTACTTCTATTTATAGGCTGAACAGAAGCTCGGGCACGGCCCCGTGTCCACATTCTTCTCTTTCTTCATTTAATGCAATTTTGTCTTTTTAGTTGATCACGCCCCCGTGTCAGCTGAGCACGACCCCGTGGTGCAGAAGAATCTTTGTACTATGCAGATTTGCTAGATTGTGCGAATCTTATAGTTGACCACGGCCCCGTGTCCGCTGAGCATGGCCCCGTGGTGGGCAATAGAAGCTTCTACCACTTTGTCTTTTCTACTGACACTTGGGCACGCCCCCGTGCTGGCTGAGCACGGGGCGTGTTCAGGCTTCTGATCTCTTGTTTTGCTTGGGAAGATGCTGTCGTGGGGTCGGGCATGTCACGTCTTGTTCCTTTTCTTGTATTTATGTTAGATTTTGATGTCTTTTTGCTTCTTTTGTTAATTTGAGCTCATTTAATCCTGAAAATACAAAAGGAAGACAAAAGCACACTTTTTCCAACATTAGTACTAAAAAAGGGTTACTTTTATGCCTCATTTGATGAAATTTATATGTTGCATTTTTAACACATCAGTGTTACTTGTGCATGTTTATTTATTTTTATGTTTGTGGTGATTAATCGAAACTCAATCGCAACGCAACTTAATCGCAAACGCTAAACGCAAGTTATTTATAGTGATTGTATGTTAGATATAGTATTTGTGTGTTTATTATTAATCTATCGCATCGAACTTCGCTTAAACACATCGCAACGCTCGACATGTGAAATGAAACGCCAAATCGCAACTCGACGGAGCCACTCGATCAAGTGACCACCCGATCGGATTGCCATCCGATCGGATTGCCATCCAATCGAAGTGCTATCCGATCGAGGTGCATCCCTTACACTCCCTTTCCCTTTTTGGAAACCTATAAATACCCACCTGTCACATCATTTGTGATGTGACAGCTCTCTCACTCGACCAACCGCACTCGGACCTTCTTTCTCTCGAATTCTCGCGATTCTTGTAAGTTTTCAACCTAAATCTTGTACTTCCCTGATCTGCACACACTTCTTCATATTTTTTCTTTTGAATCTTAACTTTTAACCATGAAATCAACGGATTTGAGGTGTTCTAGGGAGATGTCATCATGGAGTTCTTATGAACTTCAAGTCTTTACCTCATTCCACCAAGAATAACTCAGATCTGAAGGATTTCCACATGATTAAGCAATGTTTTCGCATAGATCTACACATATTCATAGTTAAAAGGATTGAAGGATGGTTTTCTAACTTTCTTTCAACTCTTTTACACTCGATGCACTCAAAACCGATAGAATCGGAGCTTGTACAGACCTTCTACTATTTCTTAGTGATGTGTAGGTTCAAGATCTGGTCTCTATCAAAGAGACAACCGATTTCGGGTTAGACGTGAACAACCGTCACGAACCAGTAAACTAATCGGATTTAGGTGATTCCTGTTCGATCGGATAACTTGGGTCATGATGGGGTTTCTGTTGTCTAGCACGTTGTCACACCGTCTCGATCAAACCGCAAAACCTTCAAAGACTTAACAACTTTCAAGGTTGCAAGAAGATCAAAATATGGAAGAAGGGTAATAAGCCGAAGGCTTAAAAGTTATAAATTTCGGTAGTCCAATTTTTGGATTATCACTCCATGTGATGGAGAATTAAATTACGATCATGTAGGAAAAAGAATCGGGTAAAATGGACCAAAAACGAGGAAGTTATGCTCGTTTCCGTAAAATCCGAACGTGCGGGGAATATGCAGCAACCAGCTGCAACCATTCTGGAAAAACAGGGGCGTCGCGCCACGCGACGGGGGGTCGCGCGACGTGACGGGTATGTTTCTTCAAAAAATTGTTTTTTTTTTCCACGCGTTTGGTCCGGGAATCTTGTTTAAACGTGTTTTAAGCTACGTGGGACTAATTTAACTTATGTTTTATGACCATTAGGGTAAGCACACATGTAGATAGGTATGTATATATGTTTGTATATCTCTATACACGTATGTAGAAATGTATGAAAGCATGTATGCACCTATGTGGGTATGTTTATAAGTATGTGAGCAAGAATACGCGGATATATGAAGGTTTGTATGTGAGTAGGTGTGTATAAGTTTGGTATTTTGCAAGTAGGAATGTATGTATGTATAGATGTATAATGTCATGAGTGTACGCAGATATGTAGGTATGTGTATATGTAGATACGTATATAATGATGTAGATGTATTCATATGTAGGTATGTATGTAGATTGGTATGCAGGTGTGTACATATGTACCTATGTGGATAATATGTATGAAGTTTAGGTATATATGTAAATCATTCAGTATGTTTAAGTTTTTACGTTGTTATTCGGGTACCGGGATTTTTAGGTGTAATGCAGGTACAGTGTCGAAGACTCACCAGAGGTGAGGTACCCAGAGGGAACGATTAATGTAAAAGGAATAATGGAACGGAAATAGTCCAAGGATAAGTATCGTTTATATTGATAACATATTAATGACTTGTATGTATTTGGTGAGTGCAGGTTGGTCGAGCCAGATTATTATATTAAAGTGGAGTGATCAAAGATCGAGTCACAAGATAGATTGTACGGGAGTGTTGAGTACGTAACTGAGTGAAGCTAGGTTACGTTTTCTTATTGTAAATGAGTATAATAAATGTATTTATTGAAAAAGAATTAACCTTAAAAATGAATTTTTAAGTGCGTCAAGGTGTTGTCACGAAAGAAATTTTTATGGTACGAATTTCCGCTGCGACTTTTGTCATTTACGAATTAGGGTGTAACAAGTTGGTATCAGAGTCCTGGTTTGAGGGAATCAAGTATGAGAAGGTAAGTACTTGAACTCAAACTTGTGTGCTCTTGAGGTAAGAAACCCGTACAATCTTAGACTCGATCAAGATCCAAAGGTAGAAGCTAATGTAAGTATGTACTTATGTATACGTATAAAGAAACTGATGGTTTTGTATGTGCAAGGTAAGCATAAGTGTTTGAAGAGGATGATCCGTGAATGCAGTTTAGGATGAATAACTAGAACAGTCAAGAGGCAAATAGGCAAATGAGCCCCAGGTACGTGAATTTAATATGTGGGTATATGTAATGGTAAAACTCATTAAGGGAAGGGAAATTTTAAATGAAAGACAATGATTGTATAGTAATGAAGTACTGAAAGTGATACACGCGCCGAAACCTAAGTCTACGGACATAAGGTGACAATTACAGGAAGGCACGAAACTACTATGTGGATTGTGTACCTGGCCAGTACACGAGAAACGTATGACGTTCGTGAGATCATAATAATTGTTACAGGTATGTCCGGTAGAGTTGGGTAGCAGGCGGGCGTGTGGGTGAAATGGGAAGTAAGACTCTCGGGAAATTGAGAGTACTATGTAAGAATGAAAAACATGTCTGATAAGAATGAAGAATGTTGAATCCGTAATTAAGTACGGATCAACAAGATATGAATAATATGTTTAAATCCGGGAGACGGATTCAGCGAATGAAAGGTATGAATGCAATGTTTGAATCCGTGAGACGGATTCAAGGATGAAAGGCATGAATGCAATGTTTGAATCCGTGAGACGGATTCAAGGATGAAAGGCATGGATGATATGTTTGAATCCGTAAGACGGATTCAAGGATGAGAGGCATGGATAATATGTTTGAATCCGCGAGAAGGATTCAAAACACAGAAGTAATGAAAGGCATGAATGTAATGTTTGAATCCGTAAGGCGGATTCAATGAATGAAAAAGCATGAATGATGCGTCTAAATCCGTGAGACGGATTTAAAAATATAAAAAGATGAAATTAATCCGCATAAGAAGATGTCGACAGTTTGACCATGATTGAGTCGAACGAGTCATAGAAATAAGTATAAAGAAAAAGGTGATAGTATAATAGACGAAGTTTTGTATAAGTTACGTGTTAGATGTGTTAGTAATTGACTCTTAGAAGTCAGAATGATGACGGGCTGTGACCCGGACAATACCTTGAGTATGGGCGGGAATGGTAAGCTTGGTAAGAAATATTGAAACGATGTAATAAGGTCTTTGCAAGTAAGCATGAATGGAAGGAAGTACGAGCGTGTACTTCCGTTGGCGAAATGATTAATAGAATGAAAGGATTGCATGTAAGAGTTAGAATGTGTGGTACGTTATAGCAGGTACGTAGGAAATTGTAGAAGAGTTATAGGTGGGTAATCACCTAGTGTAATAAATGTTTAAATGACATATGTTAACCGCCGATGTTGTTGATGATAATGTTAGAACTATTGATGTGATGAAACCAATCGTATTGGTGAAAGGTTGTGCACGAGCGGAAGCTCATTACACGGATGAATGAAACCTGGCCTGTACAGCTAGTACTCGAGGAGAAGATGGTCGATCTGGGTTGCAGGTCGTTGGTTTGAGAAATGAAAAAGAGGTTAGTAAAATGTTTAACTCATGTTGGATAGATAGGAACTAGTACGACACATGAATATTGATGTGTTCAAAATGTAACATATAAATTTCATCAATCGAGGCGTAAAACTAACCCTTTTTTAGTACTAATGTTGGAAAAAGTGTGCTTTTGTCTTCCTTTTGTATTTTCAGGATTAAATGAGCTCAAATTAACAAAAGAAGCAAAAAGACATAAAAATCTAACATAAATACAAGAAAAGGAACAAGACGTGACATTCCCGACCCCTCGACAGCATCTCC
Source organism: Helianthus tuberosus (assembly GCA_030545235.1). Classification (NCBI taxonomy): domain Eukaryota; kingdom Viridiplantae; phylum Streptophyta; class Magnoliopsida; order Asterales; family Asteraceae; genus Helianthus; species Helianthus tuberosus. The sequence continues at coordinate 157,596,695 of CM060418.1, read as the reverse complement.
CAAAGCAAAAACAAGAAGAAAGCTGAGCATGGGGCTGTGCCCAGCTCGACACGGGGCGTGCCCAGCTCGACACGGGGCGTGTCCAGCCCGACACGGGGCGTGCCCAGCTCAGCACGGGGCAGTGCTCAGGATGGACAGCTCTGGCACTAAAGACAAACCTGTAGAAGCTTCGATTGCCCACCACGGGGCCGTGCCCAGCGGAAACGGGGGCGTGGCGAAAGTACAGCAGGCGCATTAATTGTAATTGCGAATTGCAATTAATGAAGAGAGAGAGTGTCAGACGGACACGGGGGCGTGCCCAGCGGACACGGGGGCGTGTGGAGCTAATAAAGACAAACTGTATTAATGAAGAAAGAGAAAAGGGTGGACACGGGGCCGTGTCCAGCGGACACGGGGCCGTGTCCAGGCTTCTGTACAGGCTATAAATAGGAGTGCTTGGCTCAAGCTCAAACCATCCCTTGGCACACCACCTCTCTCACACTTCATCCACCACCCACCACCATCACAACACCATCATCCACCACCATCATCCATTGTCCATCATAGAGTGTGTGAGTCGTCTCGGGATCCAAGATTGATCGTAAGAGTTCTTGACAATCAAGGCCATGTTTGCCTAAGTCTCTTACATCACTTGGTGAAGACAAAGTGTCTAGTATAATACTTTTTATTTCTAATCTTTTGCACTTTTTATTTGGTTTTGTATTAATGACTTTAATAACTAGTTATTTATGTTGAAGGTGATCTTTCCTTATCGTTTGTCCGTGGTGTCTTGGCATTATTTTACTGTCTATATAAAATAAAGGATTTTCACCATTCATATCTCCACGGTCTATATGGAGGTATGTTGGCTACCTGGTAGGGGGTTAAGGGAACGGTTTGGTAAAGGTCTTGCCATTGTTCAGCGTTTAGAGGTCCTGCAATGGACCTGGGTCAAATTTAGTAGGACCTCCTTCAATACTTCACGGTATTGGATGGCGGGGGTCCAAACTCTTTGATCCCCTCATAAGTTAACTACCATTAATACTATAACCCGGCTATTTAGGACTGTATCCCTGCTGACTCAGACTACTTAGCCGAGGGTAACGTCACCGCCAAAAGCGGGGCCTACCACAATACTGCATTAATAACTTAATTCATTATCTTCCAATAATCCACCCCTTTAGGATTGTATCCCTGCTGACTCAAACTACTGGGGTGAGGGTAACGTCACCTTCAAAAGAGGGGCCTACTACAATAACTAAGATAATCTCTTAATTATGTGCAAAAGTGCGGAAATAATCAAAGGTTATACTAGATACGAGTCGGAACCAAGTGATTCATCTTGTCTATCTGTTTTTATTTTTATTTTTATTTTCAGCATTTTAGTTAGTTTTATTTTTCTTAGTTTAAAACATTTTTCTAAACTTTTATTTTGATTAGACGTTGAGGATAAACCGGTACTAAAAGCTCTTGTGTCCTTGGACGACCTCGGTATCTTACCAACGCTATATTACACTCAACGATGGGTGCACTTGCCCATATGTGTGTTTAGTGTTAGTGAAATATTGTGTTTTATAAATTTAAAACTTGGCTAAAATAAGTGTTAAAAAGGGCTTAAAATATACACCTAATATATATAACACTTTATCGCACATCAAGTTTTTGGCGCCGCTGCCGGGGACACAAGGATTTTAGGAAAGCTTAAAATCGACGGCCTAATCAGTTTTTCAAAACCTTTTCAAAACGGGCCCACATTTTTCTGCATTTTAGTTTAGTTTTGCATTTACAGTAGGTTGAACACGGGCCGTGCTCGCTGAACACGGGGCCGTGCTGCATATTTTTCATAAAACACCCAGTAACAGAAACTTGAACACGGGCCGTGCTCACTGAACACGCCCCGTGCTCAACGAAATCAGTAAATTTAATTAAAACGCCCAGATACAGATTCTGAACACGGGGCCGTGTCCACTGAACACGGGGCCGTGTCCAGCCTCTGTTTCCGTTTTTATTTTTGTTTTCTGATCTCGAGACTCAGTTGTGGTCTGCTGAGTGATTCTTATGGATCAATACTCGGGAGGTTACAACTACACCTATGAGGAGGATGATTATAGGGGTAATTATTGCACTAATTGTCGTAACGCACGATCGGTTCAAAATAATCGCTCATATCAACCATCCAATTCATACACCTACTATGAGGAGCCCAGGTACGAGCCATCAACTTCATACACATCCTATGAAGACCAAAGGTATGAACCTCCTCCCTCATACTCATATTTTGATGAACCAAGGTATGAGCCCTCATACTCATACTTTGAGGAACCAAGATATGAGCCACCACCTTCATATGCTTACTATGAGGAACCATGGCGTGAACAACCCACCTCATATGAGTATTATGAAAAACAAAATTACGAACCTTATCCATCATATGCTTACAATGAAGGACAATGGTGTGAACCATCAACTTCATATGGGTATTATGAGGAACAAAGGGTCGAACAACCGGATTCAAGCTTAGAAAATAATGATTCTTTTTCTATAACCGAAGTGACCGATAGGATATTAGAACACATTAGAGTTATCGATCGATGTATAAAAGAAGCTCGCGCAAGGGAAGAGGAGTCCCGCGCAAGAGAAGAATTAAAAAAGGAAGAGATAACTAAAAATGAAAAAATGGAAGAACAAATAAGTGAAAAACCGACACATGAGTTAAACAACGAAAAAGGTGAGTCCAACAACGTTAAAATCCAAGAAGAGTCTAATTTTGAAGAAATTAATCTCTTGTCACCTTCTTTCGAAAATCATTGTTTAGTACCCACTCATGCTAAGTTCTTAAAAGAGTTAAACACTAACGCTAAAATTGACGAAACGGTAAGTGTTAAGTTAACTAATTATCAACCCTCGCTAATAAAAGAAGACCCATTTGAAATTAACATTACACCGGTTCCATGTTTCTTTCAAAATTCGTTTATTAGTAATGTCACAATTGATAAAGATCTTTGTGTTAACATAATGCCTAACTACATTTTCGAAAAATTAAGTATTAGTGATTTTTCTCCACTTCAAATACCCATTTTTCTATCCAATCGGAAAGTAATAAAATCAATCGGTATAGTTGAGGATGTATTGGTTCAAACAAATCAATTGGTAATCCCCACCGACTTTGTCATCCTCGATGACGCTCCTCTAGTGTTGGGACAACCATTTGTAAAAACTCACGAAGCTTTGAAAAACCGGAAGTACAACAATCTACCTCTTCAATTAGGGGCATTCAAAAAAAGTGTCGACCTTGAGCGATCAATGAAATATCCATTCGGCAATGATGACCCCCTAATTGAAGATGAGCCAGAACCACCTGATAAGGTGGGTCTAGCCAAGGACCCTTATAAACGTGGCGCACCACGGAGGCATTCCGCGGAACTATCCGTAGTTTAGTTTAGATTAACCTTTATGTTTTCTAGTTTAGTTTTTATTTTTCAGGAATAAAACACACTCGGGATGGTGAAGGATGATAAGGGAAGCTTGAACCAACACCCCATACACAAAAACAGAGCCTCCCTACGATTTTTCTTCATTACAGCAAGTTCAGCACGGGGCCGTGCTCACCCCAACACGCCCCGTGCCCAAGGTTCTGTAGAAAATGCCCAGTTCAGGTACCTGGACACGTGGCCGTGCTCACTGGACACGCCCCCGTGCCCAGCCTTCTGTTTACTTTTGGTACTGGCAGTCTGGACACTGGGCCGTGCTCAGCCAACACCACCCCGTGTTCAGCTACCCAGTACCATAAAATCTTGTTTTTAACCCATTTTTACACATTTAATCAGCCTAAAAACTTATTTTTGGGACACATTGAGGACAATGTGTAATTTAAGTGTGGGGGGGATGCTAAAACCTTGAAACTTGCAAGTCCTAAATACAAGCCTTACACAAAACTCTATTGGAACCGCTAATCACCCCAAAAAATTTTTCAAAAATTTTCATTTTTTTTTATTTGTCTAGGTTTAATTCGGGAAATTCAAGTTCTTAAAAAGGTTATATTTTTATAAATTTACAACCGATAGCGTCGTGATAAAAAGAACCAACATAAGAAAATTATGAAAAGGCATGACAAGCTTAGTTAAAATTCAATTATATATACTTGATCACATAAAAACCCATTCCCACAAAAGTGAGTTTTGAGCCTTTATTGAGCAAACAAATATATATCTTTAAATTAAATGCTCATTTTTCGTTTCTTGTGTGAATAGCCGCTCGGTTCTTACAACTCTAGAACTTGCCACGACGATACATTCTCGGTCCTTACCAACTTAAACCCGAGTAAGTAAATGATGGAGGCATTAGGACTAACCCTTTTTATTTCTACACCATTATTTTTCTTTTTTTCTTACCACCTACCCAAAATCCCCCTAGTTAACCCTTTTGAGCCTAAACCTTTTCATTTCATAACCCAAACCAAACACCCTTTTTCCCACCAAAACCTTTTTTTATTTTTAACCATTTGTTTTAGTAGCTAGCTCGGTTTTACGTATGACTTTTCAAAAAAAAAAAAAAAAAAAAAAAAAAAAAGATGATGATGATGAAGCAAAAGGGAAATAAACAAACAAGTTTATCAAAAATAACTTTGTTTGAATGAGAGCTTCATCAAAATAAAGATTGCAAAAAAAAAAAAAAAAAAAAAAAAAAAAAAAAAAGAGAAAGTCTTACGAAAACCGATGCTTGTTACGCTTTTCGCCCTTTCACTAACCACTAACCCAACCACCTACCTTTAACCCAAGCCTAACCCTTCACCCAAAAGTCCTATTGATATTTACAAAGGTATATAGTTAAAAAGGAGGAGGATTGATTGCATGGCAAGCTTATGGTAGGAGTAAGTTCCATGCCGCTCTCGAGTGACCCACTAAAATACATTTTCGGCCAAGTGTTGAGTGATCCCCGTGAGGTATGTGAACTTGTATATAAATATAATTTTAAAGAGGCATGTTATGCCCTAATAAGTAATTTATCTTATGAAAAGTTTTAAATAAATCATGACGAATAGGATTGTAAATAAATAAAAATAAAACTAAATAAAGAATCTTGGAAATCCCGACACTCTATGACAAGCCCAAAACCCTCTTTTCTACCCATTCCATTTGGGAGTGTAAATAGCCACATATTAAAGAGTTTTGCTTGAGGACAAGCAAAGATTCAAGTGTGGGGGTATTTGATGTGTTCAAAATGTAACATATAAATTTCATCAATCGAGGCGTAAAACTAACCCTTTTTTGGTACTAATGTTGGAAAAAGTGTGCTTTTGTCTTCCTTTTGTATTTTCAGGATTAAATGAGCTCAAATTAACAAAAGAAGCAAAAAGACATAAAAATCTAACATAAATACAAGAAAAGGAACAAGACGTGACATTCCCGACCCCTCGACAGCATCTCCCAAAGCAAAAACAAGAAGAAAGCTGAGCATGGGGCTGTGCCCAGCTAAGCATGGGGCTGTGCCCAGCTCGACACGGGGCGTGCCCAGCTCAGCACGGGGCAGTGCTCAGGATGGACAGCTCTGGCACTAAAGACAAACCTGTAGAAGCTTCTATTGCCCACCACGGGGCCGTGCCCAGCGGACACGGGGGCGTGGCAAAAGTACAGCAGGCGCATTAATTGTAATTGCGAATTACAATTAATGAAGAGAGAGAGTGTCAGACGGACACGGGGGCGTGCCCAGCGGACACGGGGGCGTGTGGAGCTAATAAAGACAAACTGTATTAATGAAGAAAGAGAAAAGGGTGGACACGGGGCCGTGTCCAGCGGACACGGGGCCGTGTCCAGGCTTCTGTATAGGCTATAAATAGGAGTGCTTGGCTCAAGCTAAAACCATCCCTTGGCACACCACCTCTCTCACACTTCATCCACCACCCACCACCATCACAACACCATCATCCACCACCATCATCCATTGTCCATCATAGAGTGTGTGAGTCGTCTCGGGATCCAAGATTGATCGTAAGAGTTCTTGACAATCAAGGCCATGTTTGCCTAAGTCTCTTACATCACTTGGTGAAGACAAAGTGTCTAGTATAATACTTTTTATTTCTAATCTTTTGCACTTTTTATTTGGTTTTGTATTAATGACTTTAATAACTAGTTATTTATGTTGAAGGTGATCTTTCCTTATCGTTTGTCCGTGGTGTCTTGGCATTATTTTACTGTCTATATAAAATAAAGGATTTTCACCATTCATATCTCCACGGTCTATATGGAGGTATGTTGGCTACCTGGTAGGGGGTTAAGGGAACGGTTTGGTAAAGGTCTTGCCATTGTTCAGCGTTTAGAGGTCCTGCAATGGACCTGGGTCAAATTTAGTAGGACCTCCTTCAATACTTCACGGTATTGGATGGCGGGGGTCCAAACACTTTGATCCCCTCATAAGTTAACTACTATTAATACTATAACCCGGCTATTTAGGACTGTATCCCTGCTGACTCAGACTACTTAGCCGAGGGTAACGTCACCGCCAAAAGTGGGGCCTACCACAATACTGCATTAATAACTTAATTCATTATCTTCCAATAATCCACCCCTTTAGGATTGTATCCCTGCTGACTCAAACTACTGGGGTGAGGGTAACGTCACCTTCAAAAGAGGGGCCTACTACAATAACTAAGATAATCTCTTAATTATGTGCAAAAGTGCGGAAATAATCAAAGGTTATACTAGATACGAGTCGGAACCAAGTGATTCATCTTGTCTATCTGTTTTTATTTTTATTTTTATTTTCAGCATTTTAGTTAGTTTTATTTTTCTTAGTTTAAAACATTTTTCTAAACTTTTATTTTGATTAGACGTTGAGGATAAACCGGTACTAAAAGCTCTTGTGTCCTTGGACGACCTCGGTATCTTACCAACGCTATATTACACTCAAAGATGGGTGCACTTGCCCATATGTGTGTTTAGTGTTAGTGAAATATCGTGTTTTATAAATTTAAAACTTGGCTAAAATAAGTGTTAAAAAGGGCTTAAAATATACACCTAATATATATAACACTTTATCGCATTATAAATTAAGTAATGCATGAAGTGGAAGCAATAGTAATATGAAATGAACGACCTGATTTAAAGGTAACGTAAAGGTATGCAAGGTACAAGTAACTGTAGAAAACGTAGAATAAGGTTAACGTAGAGTTAAGCACGTAGGTGTGAATAAGAAATGGTAGTTTTGTTATGATATCAAAACAAGAGTTAAATATTATACAGTGCTTGTAGAGAATGTAATCTTAAGAGATGAGATGAAGGTATTAGATTCGTTATGAACGGATCATAAGGATGTATGTATGATTATAGATTAAAGAAGTGGGTATATTGACCCGTTATTAACCGATCAAGGAAATAAGAATGATGTGTGAAGTTATAGTATGGAAGGCATGAACTTATTAGAAAGAAGCCAACTATATGAATAGTTTATGAATCGAGAATGTATAGTTACCCATTACTATAATGTATTGGTTAGAGTTAAACATATCTGAGTATATACAAATTTCGATGCAAGATCGTATAGTCGATGAAAACGTTATGAATGTTGAAATAAACAAATGGGAATGTTAGTAATGGGATGTTGGAATGGTTTCAAGTAAATAAAAAGATATATAATGCATATGATATACGAGTATTAGAATGATGAATGAACCATTAGCTATGAAGGTTGTTAGGAATTAGCGTTATTAGTGAAAGCGACACTAATAAGAACTCCGGAGCGGGTTCTTTAAGAAAGAAGATAGTCGTTGTGATGGGCTAGCGGTAGTGTTGATGGGACGTAGAGAAGAATTAATTAGTGTTAAATAGAGGTGAGAAAGGTTTCGGGGACGAAACCTCACTTAAGGGTGGTAGACTTGTAACGCCCCAAAATCTGAATGTTAATATTTGTCGTGTGTTCCTATATGACACGTCATGAAATAAATAACTAAGCTATTTAACCTAGTTAAGGGTATGGTCAAAAGTATTAAATGATGAAGGTAGTGTCAGTTATGTTTTAAAGGCAAACCCGAGGGGCTAAAGTGGAACAAATGAAAGTTTCTTTACTAATTAAAAGATCAACACACAAAAACACACATACGTGTGTGTTCGTGAAGCTTCAGAAGCTCTCAAGAGCTCCAAACCCTAACTCACATAAATCACCAAATTGAAGGGTGAATCGAAGCTCAAATTCAAGAAGGAACACGGATTAACGATCACCTTAACGAGGGGATCATAAGGTATGTCTTAAATCTAAGATTGGTGATCATGGGTGAAGTGGGTTATGTTCAAATCCGTGAGTTAGTTTGAAATTGATCATGTACAAGGGTTAGAATCATCGTATAGAACATGGGTTACGAATGGTTTGTGTTAATTTGATGATTAGAGGTGAAACCCGTTAGTTAGGGAGAAGATGATGACTAGAATCACCACCCATGTCCGAGTCTTGTTGAAAGATTGATGTATTATGTAGGTATGATGAATACTTGTTAGATGAATTAGGAGAAATGTGATGATGATATGTTTGATGTTTATTTGGGGAATGATACATGATGATTAGTAGTAGGTTTTGATGGGTTATGTATGAGTTTAGAAGATTTATGCATGAATTAGTTGTACGTTATGCTTAAAAGGTAGTACGCACATCAAGTGTATGATGAAATGTATATAGTGTCGTTCGTATAGTCGATTATGATGTTACGAGTATATGATGATAAGTCGATAGTTATATATGGTTAATAGTTGACTCTTGAAAGTCAACTAAGTATAAGAAACATGATTTGACTCGTTGTTGTAAAAGCAGGATTATAGGAAGTCGTTTGATACATGTTATGTTAATATGCGTTAATTTTGATTACATGATGAGGTACATGTGTTGGAAAGGGTATGAAGTTGATTATATGTTTTATGCTTGTTAGAAATGACTAAGGAAAGTTAAGTGTGAAATATGCGATTGATATGATTGTTAACATGTACAAATGAGTATGCTAATAAGAGCGTGATTTCGATGAAATGAAAGTATAGGAATCACGTCGAGACGGGCTCAAGCATGAGGTGTTAACGGGTCAAGAAGAGGCAAGGAATCGGATACGAGCACGAACGCATAAGGTAAGTGATTTCCGTAATCACTTCGTAGTTCGATTAAGTAATATGGTGTTTTAATTAACTAAACATGATGTTTGGGGTCAAATATGTGTTGTAGTCTTTCGTCGTAATTGATGGGATTAAAGTTGACCAAAATGCCCTTGATGGGTATTTTGGGCAAACAATCTTAAAAGTAGCTTAGAAACAAGTTATTCGATTAGTGTAATGTTTTGGTTACGTATGAAAGTGAGGAGTATGGTTTTGTAAGTCATAAACGTTTTAATGCGCAATTACCCTTAACGGGTCAAAATAAGCTTTTGGAGCGAAAAACGGGTGGAATAAGATGTAAGGTATCCGGAAATGAATCTTTTATGACAAATGATCTTGAAATTATCAATTCATATGAAGTTAAGGTCAAACAAACAAGTTATGTGGGTAAATGCATGAACGGGTCAAAATATGGAAAAAGGGTAATAAGCCGAAGGCTTAAAAGTTATAAATTTCGGTAGTCCAATTATTGGATTATCACTCCATGTGATGGAGAATTAAATTACGATCATGTAGGAAAAAGAATCGGGTAAAACGGACCAAAAACGAGGAAGTTATGCTCGTTTTCGTAAAATCCAAACGTGCTGGGAATATGCAGCAACCAGCTGCAACCATTCTGGAAAAACAGGGGCGTCGCGCGACGCGGCGGGGGGTCGCGCGACGCGACGGTTATGTTTCTTCAAAAAATTGTTTTTTTTTCCAGGCGTTTGGTCCGGAAATCTTGTTTAAACTTGTTTTAAGCTACGTGGGACTAATTTAACTTATGTTTTATGACTATTAGGGTAAGCACACATGTAGATAGGTATGTATGTATGTTTGTATATCTCTATACACGTATGTAGAAATGTATGAAAGCATGTATGCACCTATGTGGGTATGTTTATAAGTATGTGAGCAAGAATACGCGGATATATGAAGGTTTGTATGTGAGTAGGCGTGTATGAGTTTGGTATTTTGCAAGTAGGAATGTATGTATGTATAGATGTATAATGTCATGAGTGTACGCAGATATGTAGGTATGTGTATATGTAGATACGTATATAATGATGTAGATGTATTCATATGTAGGTATGTATGTAGATTGGTATGCAGGTGTGTACATATGTACCTATGTGGATAATATGTATGAAGTTTAGGTATATATGTAAATCATTCAGTATGTTTAAGTTTTTACGTTGTTATTCGGGTACTGGAAGTTTTAGGTGTAATGCAGGTACAGTATCGAAGACTCACCAGAGGTGAGGTACCCAGAGGGAACGATTAATGTAAAAGGAATAATGGAACGGAAATAGTCCAAGGATAAGTATCGTTTATATTGATAACATATTAATGACTTGTATGTATTTGGTGAGTGCAGGTTGTTCGAGCCAGATTATTATATTAAAGTGGAGTGATCAAAGATCGAGTCACAAGATAGATTGTACGGGAGTGTTGAGTACGTAACTGAGTGAAGCTAGGTTACGTTTTCTTATTGTAAATGAGTATAGTAAATGTATTTATTGAAAAAGAAATAACCTTAAAATGAATTTTTAAGTGCGTCAAGGTGTTGTCACGAAAGAAATTTTTATGGTACGAATTTCCGCTGCGACTTTTGTCATTTACGAATTAGGGTGTAACACCCGCGAGGGACCGTGCTGCAGGCTATTTGTTGGATTTTATTGTTTTATACATTGGACTTGTCTAAATGGTGTTCCAAGGTCTCATAACCTATGTTAAGGATTGGTTTTGGATATAAGAGGTGTTAAGGGTCGTTGGTTAGTGAAAGAATGGATTTGTTTTCGTATTAGTGTAAGAAATTGTTAAGTAAATATATATAGGAATCTAGTAGGCACGTAGGTCGTTGTACATCGCCTATATTATGCTAAGTTGTGAATATGTTGTTTCGGCATAAGTGTACGTGTATGAAGTGGTAAGCATGAGCTAGTGTATATAAATTCGTAAATGATTGTTTGTGACTAGATAGGGTCGTAGACATGTATGAAGGTACGTTTGCATATAGGCGTATATGATAATATGCGCGTAAGTGTGAATGCATGTGGGTATGAATATATGATGCTAAAGATATATGTATGAACGTTATCAAGGCGTCGGAGTACTTACGATTACTAATGATGTGCTTTGAGTTTTGAATGTAATGCAGGTATGAGATTGTTGGGTTCATGAAGAACTGAAAAAGGATTTGGGTTAAGGATATTTAAGATATACACTTGGACAATTCCAAGTTACTTCATGGAATGATTTATGAACTTCTATTACATAGTTTGATTTTATGCGATGTATTAAAGTCTAATGGTTAAGTTGTATGTGGTGTCCTCAGGTATCGTACGGGTATTCTCTACTGCTAGCGAAGTGAAGAAGACATAGATCGAGTTGAGAGCAAGGATTGTACGGGAAAGAAAGGTCACATAGTTTGTTTTAAATAGGTCACGAAGCCTTGATATAATGTAACATTGTGAATCCTTTCTAATGAATGAATTACAATTTGTAATTGGGTCTTCATGTAGTTAATATGACTTTTTAAGAACAAAATTTTTGGGTTCATATTTTCCGCTGTGTCGTATTTAAGTTTTTTACATGTTGGTCATACAGGGAATTGTTCATAATACGAACGGGTCATGCCCGAATTTTGTTAAATAATAGTATGATAATATTACTTTTCGGATTAGGAAATCTGGGCGTTACACATAATAAACATGTAATTCTTTAACAAGTTTATTTTAAATAATTATCTCAAGTTATAAAAGATTATTTTGTGCCTTGTGCATTCAAATCAATTTTCTTAAACATTTTCAAAATGAGTCGGTTAATTGTATTTACCAGTGTAAACTGACGTATTTTCCAAAAAGGCTAAGTGCAGGTACTAGACGGAATAGGCTGGCTACTCCTAGCATCAATAAAGAGTCTTGCAAGCTTAGATGTTTATAATCTGTTGAACAATGTTCCTTTAACTTGATCTGCCTGTGGATCCTTTACATTCCGTTGTAATACTTCGATATTACTTTCATTCGGGTTGTAATGTTTTTATCTTTCGACTTCCGCTGTGTATTAAACTGTGATAAATTGTCTGTGATGATATCAACCACGTCACGATACTCCCCACCGGGCCCATCGGTACTATGTGGAAATATCGGGGTGTGACAGGTTGGTATCAGAGCCAACGTTTGAGTGAATTAAACACTAGCCTTTGGTGTTTAATCTCAAATGACACAGTAGCACATTCCTTAGACCTCCTGAGTCTAGGCTTAACATAGGAATGCTCTCATCCCTATTAAGTAAACATTGCTTTTGATTTTATGTATTTTGTATATGCCGCCAGGCACGGAAGCTGTCGATGGAAAATTCTCCACAACCAAAGCCTAGAAATGCCAAGCATCGTATACGGCTAGGATAAGCGAGCAACCAGCTGGAGGAAAGACCTTATGGACCTTTTTCCAAAACCAAACTTGTTTAAACCCTTATCCAGACTACAGATTCCATACCAGAAGGTCCCTGAGGCTCCCATATTGAAGAAGATACATGTGGTTGTTATTAAACCCTAATTCTTACCTCCGAGTTTTCAAATTTCAAACTTAGACTATACTAGTCAAAACCTAATCCGTGATCCATGCCATTCCTATAATCATTGAATCTTTGGATTCTACTTCTGCAATGGATCCTGATTTGAAATATTACTTATTCACTAAAATCTTCAGAGTCGCTGCTGCGCACGATAAATAAAGATGAAGAAACAATCGGAATAAAGAAAGGAAGACATTTGAAGACCCTCCTTCCATCATATTTCTTTTCATTTAAGTCTCTGTTTGGGCATTTAATTATTGTAATCCTTCGTGGACATATTAATTCATCAAAGTCCTTATAGACTTACCTCTTTTGATAAGACTCCATAAATATATACGTCTACATATTGAAAATCCCTTTGAGGATATCATCTTTTAATAATTGTCCCTTCGAGGACATTACACTTCAAATAGTCCTTTCATGGACATTTTACCCTACTATATTCCTTTCGTGGACACGAGATCTCATTATAGTCCCTTAGTGGACATGATATTTCATCATAACCTTTGTAGACCTGATAGTTCATTATAGTCCTTTCATGGGCAAACTGTTTTAATACAGTCCCCATACGGACATATGATATTTTTATAGTCCCTATACGGACCTATAATTTCCTTTTAAGACCTCTATGGACAAGTATGATATTAAAAGTCCTGCTTGAGGCACTATGGTAAATTTCCTAATAATTTATTGGGAGTTTTGAAAAATTTTATATAGGTACTCATATCGTCCTGTATCAATCATTAGTATGAATTTTATTCGAATTTTATCGATCAGCTAAATAATATCAAAAGATCTTCTTAATGGTTTACCCCTGCCAAGTGGCAAGTCCACATTAATTGGCCAAAACTTTCGGTAGTTAAGGATAATTATTCCTTCTACTATGATAGTTAAAGGAGTTACCCCTCCTATCCAAAGGTGGTGAACTATATTCAAGCCTCCAAGCCTATATGATCAATGCGATCATGGTAATATTGTGTAACCGTTAAGGCAAATTAATCCTTGTTAACATCTAAGAACATCTTAACATTCCTGGCAGTGTTACTTGAGAAACCACACCAGCCGTCAAGGTATTTTGGACTATGTCCAGGCCTTAAAGCCTATATGATCGAATTAGATCATGGCAAGTATCATCAATATGATGATTAAAATATAGACATCCATTTGTGATGAAGTGCCTACGGGCTATAATATATTGTCCATTAGTGACATTGACATTGTGACCCTTATGATCCCCTGTTCAAGGTAGTGAGCTATGCTCAAGCCTAATAGTCTATATGATCAATGAGATCATGACTAAAGATCATCAATATGATGATTAAATTTAACATCCTTAATGATGTTTTGCCTACATGCTATATTATATTGTCCAATCGTGACAAGGCAATTGTAATCTTTTATAATTCTTTGCCCAAAGGGGGTGAGTTATGCTCAAATCCCATAGTCTATATGATCAATGTGATCCTGACTAGTATCATCAGTATGATGATCATAATATTAACATCCCTAGTGATGAAATGCCTATGGGCTATACTTTATTCTATTGACAATAAGACAAAGTTAGTGGTGGTCTTTATGATCCCCTGTTAAAATGGTGGGTTATACCCAACCCTAACAGTCCATATGATCAGTGTGATCATGACTAATATCATCTAATACGATGATCATATTATTTTATAGGATATTTGAAGTACAGTCTTAGATCTTCCTATCTTCATAGTGAGATTTCAAGAAGTACTTTCCGACTCGATGGTTATGATTTATGTGTATCTTGACGGTGATTTAGATAACGAAACTAGAGTAATACAATAAACACATGGTGGATACGCCGTTGGTACTTCCTATATATAAGTGTGTTTATCGTATTGTCTTCGTGACGTTATGCCGAATCACCATTAGGATCTATATCGCCTACGGGCTATATACTATATTGTCCATTAGAGACATTGTCAAATATGACCATTATGGTACATCGTCGAAGGTGATGGGAAATGCCCAAGCCTTACAGTCTATAACATCGATAAGATCATGACTAATATACTCAATGACGATAATTATATATATATATATATATACCTATATGTATATAGGTAAACATCCATTAATGATGTCCTATGATTTGCCAACGTGCCAAAATAAATCGTCTTTCAAGACGATGACAAAGGTAGTCTATGACTCCCTGTCCAACGATGAAGAACTATGTTCAAATCGTAAAACCCCTGATCTAATAAGATTGCGGCTTATAAATTAATGTCCTCCGTGACAGGCTTTTGTTGCCGTATCTTTTAATGTCCTTTGCGACAAGGCCTTCGTGCCATATGATTATTATGTCCTTCGTGACGGACTCATGTTTCATATTGTAAAAGCCATTGTGGCAAGCCTTCGAGCTATCTAAAATCATCAATATGACGAAGACAGTTGTGACATTGTGACCTCCTGTCAAAAGGGTAATGGACTCGGTCCAAACCTTAATTGCCAATTGATGGACCTTTTGCGACCTAGGCTAAATATTGATATACATTCAAATGGCATTCATTAGGAATGTCCTTGCCCTATTAGCCGGTATGGTTTAAGGATACCATGGCTAATTTATGTTGGTCGTAAGGATGATGACTAGCTATAGAAATGCAATTAAGCAATTGTTTAATTTTGGTGTTTAGTGCCAAGCTTCAAGTATGGCAAACTTGAATGAGACACATAACCGTCGCAATACTGATGATGCGACCAATGCTATGACGCAACAAAGGTAAACCTCAAGGCTAATGGAGTTAATCTCCAAGCTATGATTAACGCAGCTATTAGAAAGGCTATGAGAAAGGATCTGAAAAGGTTCGAAAAGCCGAATGCTACTTGCTCTAAATCATTTTTTCCCTGCTCATGAGAAGAGTTTTGCTCACACTTCGAATGCGAAGGACAAACCAAATAAGATGACATATAGCGAGGAGCCCCGTTCCTCTAAAGGACGTACTTAAAAGTAATTTGTCTATTGCAAGTCAAGAGACTTCAATGGCGAAAAAGGAGCCATTGATTTCGTAAGGTTGTTGGATGAAATGGAAACCATTATGGACATCAGCGATTGTGCTGAGAAAGAGATGGTGAGATATATATCACAGTCATTCAAGGGCGATGCCCTTAATTGGTGAGGACGTTAATAAATTCCATAGGAAAGATACCCACATACGATATAGGACGGTCCAAGTTTATGGACTCATCAGAAAAACCGATTGTCTGCAACACGGAATAGAAATGATGGAATAAGAATTTATGATTTTCACCATGAAGGATCTAGACTGTCAACAGTATATTACAGACTATAATTTATTGTCTGGAATACTGTCCTGTTTGGCTCATCCAAAATCCAAGCATAATGCACTATATATCGGTGGTTTAGCATTGGAAATGAGAAGGCATATTAAAAGCTTGCTTCTTATAAATCCATTATGAATCTACCTCAGCCACTTACATTTTATAGGTTAAGAAATAAACCGGTCAAAGCTGAGACTGCCCTAAAACTGTCAAAGAGAGGATAGCTAAGTATAGAGAGACTAAGAATAGAGGCGCTATTGAGACAGTTCATATAAAAAATGACACCAGGTACATCCCTTATTATGATGGTATTACTAAGAATCATGTTTGGATTCAGGTGCTATTAAGTCTTCATAGACCATAAGCTTAGCAAACTTTTAGAATTATCCCATAAGAACTCCAGATATTAAGCATAAGGTAAAACTTGCCGAAGAAAATCATAAAGACATTTCCTTTTATTTTCATCAAATAATCTTCATTCATAAAAATCTAAAGTACTCATCCTCCAGATCGAGTACGACAATATATGTTACTTTATTTTGTTATCTCATTGATTTCTATCAACTGCGAATGCTAGACTATGCCTGATAAAATAGCCATATGAGGATTGGCATATCCTAGTGTGTCCCATAGATTGCTTCCATGCCTGATCAGTATGGAAGTTTAATGCATGGAACCACTGAGATATCCTGATGGTCATATAGTACTAGAGTTGGCTAATGGTATTCGAAGAAGATATCCAATCTAGAAATGTCCAAGTAAGTGTCGCTAATTAAGGCATCCTTGCATTCGAAAAGTAAATGTGTCATCTATCTGACACGTGTATCGATAGATGAACTGAAGCCTGAGATTTAGAAATACCTCGGTAATCTCGGTGTATCCTGGTTATCTTCTCCAAGGAACCACTCTGGTTATCTCCTGAGAGACTAGTAGAGTTAAGGATAACATCCCACTTAGGGCTACATTATTGTAAAAGCTCCATATCGGTTAGTACCAATATTAATGGAAGGATTGAGACCCTAATCATATGAGTTTCAAGATAAAGCTGCATTTTAAGAGCTCCGACATTATTATTTTCAGAAAGACGGTACGTTATGCTTATGCATTGGATACCGCAACCCTAGTTAGGCAACAATTAAGAATCGCCATCAGCTGCCCAGGATCGTCGACTTGTTCGACTAACTATAAGGATTAGCTATTCTTTAGGATTGGTTTAAGTGGTAGTTGGAACGACTATCTCACCTTAAATAAGCTCTCATATAACAAATGGTTGTTATACAAGTGTCAAGGACTGCTCCTTTGGAGACCTTGTATAAATGGAATGACAAACGTCTGTTTGATGGATAGGACTTTGGTAAGTCAAAATAACAGGATCTGGAAGTTACCCTGGAAACGACGGATAAGATCATATAAATTTATGATCGTCTGGAAGCTGCCAGTAATCGACAGAAAAATCTATGATTGATGAAAGTCGCAACCCTCTTAAGTCCTTAATAAGGAATAAGGCTCAAATTGAAGGTATCACCCTAAAAGGGGTATGCTGAATTTTTAATATATCGGACTGGTTAAGCTCTGATATATAGAATCATTCGAGGAAATCGAACATATCAAGATTGGTAACCTATAAGCTAAAACTTACTTGAGGAGCTTGATGGAAATCAAGGTGTCCCACACTAAGTGATTAAAGGATGTGTTTCGCTGATAAGTCGGGAGCATTGTCACATAACGATATGTAGACTAATGAAAATTTATGGTTCGATGAGAAACCCATGTCGATTAAGGATCGACAGGTTAAGTAGCTCCGAAAGAAAGTATGTACCTATTGTATAGGTCAACTGGGATGCCCTTAGAGGCCCAAATATGCTATGGAGGTTAAGTCCATGATACGTCAGAAGATACTTCCATTACTTTAGAAAATCTTGAGGTTGAGATTTCTTTTAAGGGGGTGAGGATGTAACACCTCGTAAAAGCACGTCCAATGATGTATTGACACGTGTAATAAACCCTAATTAAGTCAAACGTTGAATTTGAGGGACTAATTTTGCGAAAAATCAAAAACTTTGATTTTAGAAGGACTGGAAATGTTAACATGCTTATTATAAGCCTCTGAATAACCTTACATGGTAATCATATTCACAAATGGGCCACTTGTTGATCATGAGTAGCCGTTTGCGTAATTAATTGAAAGTTTGCGCAATGAAGGGTTAAAAGTGTCAACATGTTAATTCTTACCTCTGAGAGACCTTTTAACAAACCGAGAGCTTCATGATAATTAATTTAACTCTCAGGAATGCCTAATATTGGCCATTAATGGATTTTATGCCTATAAGTGACGTTACGCGCAACTTTGCAAGTTTGAGGGGTTAAAAGCGTCAATATGTTTAATTATACCTCTGAATGACCTTTTAATGAACCCGGAGCATCGTGATGTTTAATAATACTCTCGAGAATGCCTAATATGGATTAGATAAGGCTTCGATGCTATTAAACGATGATATACGCAAGTTTGCGCATTTGAGGGACCAAAAGCGTAAACTTTTGAATCTACGCCTTTTGGTGACCATTTAAGCAAACGGGAGTGTAGTAATATTTAAACATATGCTTGGGAACACCCGTTATGGGCCATGGAAGGCTTGGATACCATTAAACGACATTTCGCGCTACTTTGTGCGATTAAAGGACTAATTGCGTCGAACTGCAAAAGTCTATCGATTCGTGTGGTATCGGACCTTCCGGAATATGATCATAAGTTAAACATGCCCTAAATATCCTTTGCATAGCTTAGATATAGGCTTAGAGGAGTTTGGTGCGCAAAAATAAACTTTTAAGTCAAGTAGGGACTAAAAGTGTCAAAAAGTGCACAAGTTTGCATTTTCGCGCATATCTTACGTTCTGAATACATCCGGACATCCAAAAATTTACGTAACCACTAAAATATTTTATTTTAGTGTTTGGCTTGATAAAATTCCATTCGTCGCGTAATTTGGATCGTTTTTCGCGTCCGTTCGTGTTTCGTCTTAATTAGTCGAACAACGTGACCGTACGGCCAAACGAACCGACGTCCGGCATATTTTTGAGTATGTTTTATGTTCCATATGTTTAGGCATCATTGTAGAGCCTTGAAAATGGCTTAACGGGCCTTAACCGTGTCAAAAAGGACCTTACAAGCCTACAGGGACTAAAATTGTAATTTATTAATGTTGCGGTGCTGATTACCAGCTTCAGAAACTTGTGTGCAGCCCTGGTTTACAGCCAAATCTCACATACTTCGAATATATGGGCTGTTTTGCTGGTATTAATAGCTGGTTTTACACATGTGTTGATCCTATAATCCTCCTTAACACATGTCAATCATCCAAGTTACCCCAAAGATCTATAAATAGGGGTGAAATTCATTTGATCAATCACACCATTCCTTGCAATCTGCTCTTGCTTGCAAAACTAAGAGGATCCTGAATCTTTGGGAACCTCCTTTCAGTCCATTGGACCCTTTGTAAGCATCCCTTTTCATGCCTAGTTCAGTTTATTGGCTTTTAAAGCCGAAAAAGTCAAACGTTTCGTTAAACGCCTTGACTTTTAAACGGTCGAGCCATGGTTCGCAACGAACATGGCTACGTGATCGTAATTTGGTAGGTATTAAACCCTCAAAAGGGCACCTCCTAATTACCACGTTTGCTTAGTTAATTGTCGGGTCAAAGTAATTAGAATAAAAGTCAAACGAGTCGTTTTTAAATAAAATTCATAACTAATAAGGTAAAAGCAATAAAATCAGTTTTGTCACTTTAATAACTTGGTAAATATTAATTGAACATGTCTAGGCATGTTCAACCCGACAATTCTGAGTTTAGGCACGGTTCGGAACCGAAAGTCGCAAAAGTTGACTTTTGCTTTGACTTTCAGTTCTGACCCGATTTAGATTAGTTTAGATATGCCTTAGGTTTCCTTTAGGAATGTATTATATGTTAGTATAACCCTATGATGTTATACAACTTGGTTCCATAGAAATCCTAGTTCATTACATGTTTCCGTTAATTGCTTAAATGTTGACCATTATGCCCTTTTGACTTTAAAACAAGATTTTTGAAAATGTGAGAGGATGAAAACCTTTGTTACTGATTTATAAACTTGTCCTAAAAAATTGACATCAGTTTGAGGCCTAGATTAGGAGATATACTCAATATCGTAATTAAGAAGCTTTTTATTAATTAAACGGCATAATTGGCATAAATCCTATCTAAACCCAAATTTTGACACCAAACTTTTTACCCACTGATGTAATATATTATTTTGGGATTTTTGAAGATTTTTATTTATTTTTAAACTGATCATATCATAGGGTTCTAGCTTTGATTCGGTAATTGTCGGTTATACCCTTTTCTTGAATAAAATGAGTTTTACATCACATATTGATACCAAATCTTTTGCTACTGATTTTATATGATAAATAAAATATTTTAAGGCTTCTAGAATGATAAAAATATCAGCTTTTCTTATATAACCCGAAAATCGCTTAAAAGCGACTTTTACGCGTTTTTAACGCATAGTATGAGTTAAAACTGTTTTAAACATATAAGACTTAATACCTACTGTTGTTTTTAGTAAATTTTTATACTTTAACAGTAATCAAAAGATTTAAACTCAGATTTCCAAAAATTGACCTTTAAAGCTTATGTGAAATTACCAAAATGCCCATACGGTGCATGAATTGGTTATAAATGATAAATTTCACATATAGGCAATACCCTACTGATATAACTTATTAAATTAAATATTTTTACTGATCTTTTCAGACCTGAACCTCAGATTAATAATTAATCTCTTTTATAATCTTTAAAATGACCAAAATACCCCTACGGGGCTTAATTTGAGTTTAAATTTGTTTTGGGCATAATGGAAGGTATCTTACTGATATCACAACATATTTAAGGCATATTAACTTAGGAAACCTGTTCATGAATCATTTGTTTACCCGTTATGCATTTTTCGCGTTCGGTGCGGTTTATGTAACTAGTTTGCATAAATTAATCGAAACGGGTCAAACCTTATCATTTTTATCTGAAAATCCAGAATGTGTTTAGTTTACCCATATTATACAAGTCTTCAAACTTTTCGGGTCAAAATCACATTCTATTCCGTCTTCGCTTAATCTTGCGTTTTGAACCGTTTACATTCCTTTAAAACTAACCGGTCTAAGTTTAGACTTAATTAAGACCCGTTAGGAATCTAATAGGTTATTAAAACCTTCATTCCAGATTTAGGAGACCAGTAAAAGATATCTGCATTTGCTTGATTGTATACGGCTGGGATAAATTGTATAATTTGCTCAGGTAAATACTTTTAACTTATTTTCCCTTATACGGGCTTGGGGTACGGCATATAAAATACCGCTTGGTCGGGTATTGAATTTTTAATTGTATGAAGGTTAATTTATTGAGATAACCTGTTTAATCTGTTTTGTTTATTCTAAGCCTTTGGGGGATTAATGACCGTGTCCTGGATATCCTCGGCTCATTCATTGAAATGGCCACGACTTAATGCACGGGGTGTAGGCATACACCTGCCGGTGCGAATATAAAAAGATATAACCGCCTGTTCGAGAATAACTCGCCGCGGGATTATATCATGTGGTGTGTCTATTAATCTGTAACCCAGTTTTCAGCCCGGGCTACTGAACGCATAATAAACATGTAATTCTTTAACACGTTTATTTTTAAATAATTATCCCAAGTTATAAAAGATTATTTTGTGCCTTGTGCATTCAAATCAATTTTCTTAAACATTTTCAAAATGAGTCGGTTAATTGTATTTACCTGTGTAAACTAACGTATTTTCCAAAAAGGCTAAGTGCAGGTACTAGACGGAATAGGCTGGCTACTCCTAGCATCAATAAAGAGTCTTGCAAGCTTAGATGTTTATAATCTGTTGAACAATGTTCCTTTAACTTGATCCGCCTGTGGATCCTTTACATTCCGTTGTAATACTTCGATATTACTTTCATTCGGGTTGTAATGTTTTTATCTTTAGACTTCCGTTGTGTATTAAACTGTGATAAATTGTCTATGATGATATCAACTACGTCACGATACTCCCCACCGGGCCTACCGGTACTATGTGGAAATATCGGGGTGTGACAAGGAATCACCCTTTCCGATAACCTCTTGCGTTCTTGTCTAAAACTAGGGCAACTTAGGTATCTCAGGCACTTCGGTGTTGTTCCGTCTAGTAAAGAACCACCCGATCCGGATAAACTCCTTGAAAATAAACGAAATTCATAAACAACTTCTAGCCACGGGGCCGTGTCCAGGTCAGCACGCCCCCGTGTCCACCAAAAGATTCTCGTCTGACTTTTGGTCAGAATACGGACAAAAAGTGTCAGAATCTCGTCTGCACACGGGGCCGTGTCCAGCTGACACGGGATCGTGTCCAGCGTGCTGTCGTTTTCTACAAATGCAGCAAGATTCCTGCACACTTGGACTCATTCCAAAGACAGAGATTTGGTGGGATCTTCACACATACCATACTAGGTATATTCTAAAGAAGGTTCTCAACAACCATCTTGTCTTTTCTACTTTTGTCCATTGCCTTCTTCTTCATTTTCTCCTCAAAACCTCCATGTTTTCAAGCTTTATTGTGATATTTGTTATGTTTTTATTCAAGGGATCTTGTCAAAAATAAGTTTTACAACATTGTTTTAAGTTATTTCTACTTAAAAATGCTTCAAAAGTTAGAAAAATAATTTAAAACCCCAAGATTCCTTGTTTTAAAAACCTGCAGAGAGGTGAACACGGGGCCGTGCTCGGTGAGCACGGGGCCGTGTTCGAGATACTGTTTCAGTAAAATGAACTCTTTTCGGTTTGTTTTCTTAGAATGTCGAGCAAAAATAGCGGAACATCCTCATCACACTCCAGGAACAACTGACAAGGGAGAAGGTCATCAGTAAAAGACTCCCTTGTAAACTACGTGTATGCCTTGAGGGAGGCTATCAATGAAATGACGGGAGTAGAAGAAGCTTTGGTCGACCGTATCAATCATTTGACCGTGGGGCTAGAAGGATGTCTCCGAGAAGTCAACCTTTTGCACCAAAGGTTGAATATTCTCGCTTCTCCTCCTTTGGTACCAATCATTACACAAAGGGCATGGAATGTGGTACCAGAAGTCATCATACCGGCCGAGTGGTACGCCATGCACATGGAACCCCCTTGAGACATATTACATGGGGTCCCGGTTGCCATCGCTCTTCCTCCACAAGATGTTGTGGAAAATGAGCCCGCCTTCTTCCTCCCGAGAGAAATAGAAGAATGGCTCAATGACATCTAGGGGACACCTCTCGGCTCCAAGTTCTACGACGCCTTTAAATACCGGGAAGTTATTTCCGGGTTTTTGTTATTCCTACAATAAGGGAAGAACTCATTAGGATGATTTCATGTATCACTTAACCTATCTATCTTAGGAACTTTTTAGTTTTCTATTTCTATTTTTCTTTATTTTTAATTTTCTAGGACCTTATGTAATTTGTTATTTTCAATGAATGATGGTTTTAATTAATTAATGGTGTTTTGGATGATGTTGTAATGGGTGAAACACACTCAGGATGATAAAGGTTACTAAGGGAAACTTGAACCCACACCCCATGCACAAAAACAGAGCCACCCGACATTTTTTTCTTCATTACAGCAAGTTCAGCGCGGGGCCGTGCTCAGCCAACACGCCCCGTGCTCTAAGATTTGTAGAAAAACGCCCAATTCAGGTAACTGTACATGGGGCGTGTTCACTGAACACGCCCCCGTGCCCAGCCTTCTATTACATTATGATACTGGCAATCTGAACACAGGGCAGGGCCAGGTCAACACGGGCCCGTGTCTAGACGCCCAGTAACATAAAATTTTGTTTTTAACACATTTTTACACATTCAATCAACCTAAAAACTTATTTTTGGGACACATTGAGGAGCAAGTGTAATTTAAGCGTGGGGGGATGCTATTGGAACCGCTAATCACCCCAAATTTGCAAGTCCTAATTACAAGTCTTACACAAAACTCTATTGGAACCGCTAATCACCGCAATTTTTTTCAAAAAACTTTTTCTTTTTTTTTTTACTTGTCTTGGTTTAATTTGGGAATAACAAGTTCTAAAAAAATTATATTTTTACAAATTTACAACAGATAACGTCGTGATAAAAAGAACCAACATAAGAAAATTATGAAACGACATGACAAATCTATTTAAAATTTGATTATATATACTTGATCACATTATAAACCCATTCCCACAAAAAGTGAGTTTTGAGCCTTTATTGAGCATACAAATACACATCTTTAAACTAAATGCTCATTTTTCATTTCTTGTGTGAATAGCCGCTTGGTTTTTTACGACTCTAGAACTTGCCATGACAATACATTCCCGGTCCTTACCAACTTAAACCCAAGTAAGTAAATGATGGAGGCATTAGGACTAACCCTTTTTCTTTTCAACAACATTATTTTTCATTTTTTTACCACCTACCCATAATCCCCCTAGTTAACCCCTTTGAGCCTAAACCTTTTCATTTCTAAACCCACAAAACAAACACTCTTTACCCACCAAAACCCCTTTTTATTTTAAACCCTTTATTTTAGTAAAAATCTCGGTCTTCATGTGACATCCTTATCAAAAAAAAAAAAAAGAAGTATAGCAATAAACAAACAAGTTCCTCAAAAGAAACTTTGTTTGAAAATGCTTCGTTTGAATAAAAAGTCACAAAACTAAAAAGTTTTACGACAAACGACGCTTTTTACGCCTTTCGCCCTTTCTACTAACCACTAACCCAAAACCACATACCTTTAACCCAAGCCTAACCCTTCCCCAAGTCCTTTTGATATTTACAAAGGTGTATAATTAAAAAGGAGGAGGATTGATTGTTTGGCACGCATATGATAGAAGAAAGTTCCATGCCGGTCTCGAGTGTTTCACAAAATACATCTTCGGCCGAGTGTTGAGTGATCTCCCGTGAGGTATGTGAACTTGTATATAAATGGAATTTTAAAGAGGCATGTTCTCCCCAAATAAGTAATTTCTCTTATGAAACGTTCTAAATAAATCATAACGAATAGGATTGTAAATAACATAAAAATAAAGCCTGATAAAGATCTTGGATTCCCGACACTCAAGACAAGCCCAAAACTTCTCTTCTACCCATTCCATTTGGGAGTGTAAGCCACATTATAAAGATTTTGCTTGCGGACAAGCAAAGATTCAAGTGTGGGGGTATTTGATGTGTGTAAAATGCAACATATAAATTACATCAAATAAGGCATAAAACTAACTTTTTTTAGTACTAATGTTGGAAAAGGTATGTTTTTGTCTCCTTTTGTATTTTCAGGATTAAATGAGCGTAAATGAAAAAAAGGAGCAAATATGCAGCAAAATCTAACATAATTACAAGAAAAGGAATAAACGTGGCATGCCCGACCCCTCGACAGCATCTTCCCAAGCAAAAACAAGAGATCAGAAGGCTGAACATGGCCCCGTGCCCAGCGGACACAAGGGCGTGGTCAAGTGTCTGCAGAAAAGACAAAGTTGTAGAAGCTTCTATTTCCCGACACGGGGGCGTGCCCAACTCAACACGGCCGTGGTCAACGCTAAGATTCGCAGAATCCAAACAAATCTTGATAGTACAGATACGCTTCTGCACACGGGGCCGTGCCCAGCGGACACGGGGGCGTGTGGCGCTAATGCAGACAAATTAAAATTAATTAAGAAAGAGAAAGTGGATGGACACGGGGCCGTGTCTGGGTTTCTGTGCAGGCTATAAATAGAGGTGCTTGGTTCACTTCAAAGGCATCCCTTGACAAACCACCTCTCTCCCACTTCACCCATACTCCACCACCACTACAACCCACATCCACCACCATCATCCATCATTCATCTTAGAGTGTGTGTAGTAGTCTCGTGATCCAAGATTGATAGTAGGAGTTCTTGACAATCAAAGGCCATGTTTGCCTAAGTCTCTTACATCACTTGGTGACATGATTGTAAAACAAGGTTTCCAAGGCCGAGTATTCCCTGAGTAGTCGCTACAAGGTAGGCTGCCGAGGCGACTTTCTTCGAATCCGCCTAATTACTCGGAGTCGGTCAAACGCGGTCACCTTGGCCAAAATTGGATCTAGTAAGTCAATTCGGGCCTAGTTTGACTTAAATAATAATAAAACATAATTTCTATGCCTATCATATTAAGGAATGAATATCATTTTCACATATTTTGTTATAAATATTAGCAAATTTATGTTATTTGTTATATATTTAATCTCTAAAAAGTAATTTCTTTATAATTTATCATGTCCGAGTACTCCCCGAGTACTCTCCGCCTAGACCGAGTACTCTCAACTCCCCGGTCGACCGACTAGGGAGCGCCTAGCGACTTTTGCAACCATGCTTGGTGAAGACAAACGTTTAGTGTAATACTTTTATTTTTTAATCTTTTCGCACTTTTTATTTGGTTTTGTATTAATGACTTTAATAACTAGTTTCTTATGTTGAATGTGAAACTTACTTATCATTTGTCCGTGGTGTCTTGGCGTTATTTTACTGTCTATATAAAATAAAAGATTTACACCATTCATATCTCTACTGTCTATATAGAGATATGTTGGCTACCTGGTCGGGGGTTAAGGGAATGGTTTGGTAAGGTTTTTGCCTTGATCAGTGTATAGATCCTACAAGGACCTGGGTCAAGCTTACTAGGACCTCCTTCAATACCCATTGGTATTGGATGGCGGGGGTGCGAATAGCTTGATCCCCTCATATGTAAACTACTATTAATACATTAACCCGGCTACTTGGGATTGTATCCCTGCTGACTCAAACCACTTAGCCGAGGGTAACGTCACCTTCAAAAGAGGGGCCTACCACATTACGCATTAATAACTTAATTAATTATCTTTCAATAATCAAACCCTTTAGGATTGTATCCTTGCTGACTCAAACTACTAGGTTGAGGGTAACGTAACCTTCAAAAGAGGAGCCTATTACTATAACTAAGATAATCTTTTAAAAAGTGTAAAAGTGCGGAAATCATCAAAGGTTACACTAAAGGCGAGTCGGATTCAAGTGATTCATCTTGTCTATCTGTTTTTATTTTATTTTTCAGCATTTTTAGTTTTTATTTTCATGTTTAAAACTTTTTCCAAACTTTTGATTTGATTAGACGTTGAGGATAAACCGGTACTAAAAGCTCTTGTGTCCTTGGACGACCTCGGTATCTTACCAACGCTATACTACGCTCACGATGGGTGCACTTGCCCATATGTGTGTTTAGTGTTAGTAAAATATCGTGTTTTATAAATTTAAAACTTGACTAAAGTGTTAAAAAAAGGCTTAAAATATTAATAAAAATATATTCACACCGACACACATCAACTGGCCATACGCTCCCACTTTGTCGGTGTTCAAAGGGGTTCCTACAACGTTGTTCTTGACGTTATCATTGTTTTCTGCCGACATTTTTATCAAATTGTTCAACATCCAAGTTAATATTTCGTTCAATAAAATTGCTATTTTATTAGTCTATTAACTCATAGTGTCCATTAGAAGTGAAACGCCTACAAGTTTTTGCAAACTAATTATTACTTCAATCAGAGACAACCAAAGGTTAGGTCTAATGCAAACGAACCAAGGAGTGTTAGAAGAATTCAAAGTAACTACCAAAAGTAAGGCCTCTAAGTCCAACTTTGAGGTCAAAACATATGGTTTTTACTACAGAAAGGAAGGATGTTAGGATCGGAGGCTCCTCATGATAGTGTTTGTTTGTTATAATTAGAACAAATGAATGGATATTGATCAATGAAAGGTGCAGCGGAAATAATAACCACACTTTGTAAACACAATAAAAAAGGAAAATAGTTTTAGTAAACACATGCTTTTCATTGAGCTGAATGATTAAAGTACAAGAATGATTACAGCACTGATTACATACTAAAACTCCCCCTCAGCAAGATTCCCCAAGGTTAATTGCACAGGATGAAAGGATTGGAGGAGATGAAATCTCCCGGACAATCAAATGAAACAGTACAGGGCACTGTTCCATTTATAGGCACAGTCAAACCACTGAGACATCTTTGCTGACGTCACCATGAAAGTGACGTTTAACAAACTAACAAACTCTAACAACTGATCTAATACAGACACTGCTTATGCTAACCACTGACTACAATACATAACATAAAAGAAGTTAAACAGCTGCTGAAACCTTCCACTGATGTGAACCCAGCAGTACTTGTTGTAACCCAGCAGTGCTTGACCCATAGTAGTAGATTGAACAGCAGGGCTTTGTACTTCATCAGACTTTAGTGTGATCAGCAGTTGTACAAATCAGTGGATTGGAGGTCATCAGATGTTTTAGATCACTTTCAAGGGGAAAGTCTAGTGCAAACTACTATTTATTGTGAATCCACTGTTGTGACCTGGTTTTGGCTTTACATCATCTGTTCCTCTGGTAGGGTTCAATCCCAACATTCTCCCCCTGGAACAGATGATGCCAAAACCTTTCATTATTCTGGATCTTTATTTTCTCATCAGAAGTTCCTTAGCTTGTCTTTTAAATTCCACTTCAAAGTCCTTGGAACTTGAGTCATCCTCATCCCCGCACAGTGTAAGTTCAAGGAGATCTTGTAGATCTTCAACACCAAGGCCTAGTGCTTGTTTCCTTGATATGTACTTCACTTCACCATTGGATCTGATCATAGTCAATACATGGGTCTTTTGATCAGACGTCCATTTTAGTACTTTTGAACCCAATGGGTTTCTTGGGAGAGGTTTATTTACTGATGAGTCTGGTGATTATGGCCTTGTGAAACATTGTTGATCAATACTCTGTGCTTTTGCTGGTTCAGAGTTTTCAGCCTGATCATTACTCTGAACTTTTGATAGTTCAGAATTTTCAGCATGATCAGTACTCTGAACTTTTGCTGTTTCAGAGTTTCCAGCTGGCATTTGTGTGAAAGCTCTGTTTATGATCTCATTTGCTGCAGCTATATCTTCTGCTGTCTCTTTATCAATCAGCTCTTGTCTCTTTCTTTGATCTAACTCAATGTTAGAGATGTCTGTTGATGTGAGCATTGGTTCAGAAGTTTCGATCTGCTGTTCTGGCTTTACTTGATCAGGCTTCGTTGGTGTGTTTGAATCTGTTGTCTTTCTTTTCTTTAGCCTCTCATAAGCCTCATCTGTATACTGCTTTGTCCATTTTGCTATGGCTTTAGCAGTTCCAACCTTTGCATCCACCAGCTCTTACTTCTTTCTTTTGTACTCAGAGGTCAGATCAGCAATAAGCTTCTTGTATTTATTCCAGTTTGGAGCTGTTTTCTTCTTTCTTGGATCATTCTTAATCCTTTCAATTCTGTTTGCCTCATGCTTTAATGCAATGATTGACCATTATTTGAATTGTTCTTCTTCAGCTGGCTAGAATTTTTCTTTCATGATGTATGCAAGATATTCGTTTCTCATTTCTTTTCGTAGATCTGCTTTGGGTGGTAAATTTGACATTTCTTTGCTCAGATCTCTTGCATAGTCTTCCATCTGTTTGAATTTAGTGAGCAAAAATTCCATTCTTTCAGAAATGGCTTTGTCACTTTGATCTTCACATTCAAGTTTGGCTCTTATCTTAGCCTGCTTTGCTTTGAGCTTGAGATATTCATCCATATTTTCTGGGTTTCTGAAGCCTATGAGAGAAGGAAATCTTCTTTTTGAAGGATCATCCTCAGTGTAGAATTGTCTCATCTCATTTTTTACAGCTTCTAGTTCCAGTGGATATTTTGCAGCAATAGGATCATATTTGTCTTCATCTGCCTGAGTTGTTATTCTTTTTCTGGTGTAAGTTTTCTCCAGTGAAGGAGTGCTTTTGGGTGATTTGTTGATTGGAGTGAAGATGACTTGAAGTGAAGTGAGGGTGCTTGGACTGACAGGTGTTGAGACAACCAGTGTTTCATCCACTGTTGTCATTACAACAGATGTTGTAACATCTGATGTCTTCTGCTTTTTAGCAGGAGGTGATGATGGTGAAATGGTTTTTGGAGATGATGGTGTTTCTGGTGGGGCAGTGGTTTGAATTGTTTGACTGAGAGCAGTTGTTGTAACTGAGGTGGTGGTTGTTGGTTTAACAGCTGCTAAAACCACTGAAGTATCAACTGTTGTTGAGACAGCAGGTGTTACAACAGCTGTTTGGGTGGAAGATTGATGTGTGGAGCTTTTAGGAAGTTTGGGAGTGTGTTTTCCGGATCTGGATGGTATGGATTTGGGTTGCCTCACTTGTCTAGTGGGCTTCTTCTTTTCATCCTTGGGATTTTCATCATCCTTTGGCTCAGAAGTACCCTGCACATTCAGTTCCACGAAAGCTTTCTTCTCCTGTTCACACTTTGCTTTTTTCCATTGCTTCCAAACCACTTTTTACCTTTTCTTTTTCATCAACAGAGGTCTTAGTGGTTTCATCAATCTTTTTAGAGCCATCAGGTTTCACTTTCTCCCCCTTTTTGGCATCATCTGATTTTTGGTTATCGATAATTATGATAGAGGGAGGAACAGTGCCAGAGGTGCTCAATATGTGGGCCTTAATTGCCTTGATATCAGCTTGAGTGTCTTTAAACCTTGCGTCCATAACATTTATGATCTTTTGAACCTGAATCTCATGTTGCTGATCAGCTAGTTGTTTTTGATGGTAGAGCAAAGGTTGAAATAAATTCCACAACTCACTTGCAGTAAGAGTGTATGTTGGCTCAGCTGTTGAAGTTGTTGCAGCAGTGGATGGTACCTTTTGATCTTTCAACACCTGTTGCAGCATGCCTTTGATTTCTGCAACAGATGTGTCTAGTTTGTCAACTCTGGCCGTCAATTCTTGGTACAATAAATCATCACCCAACTTAATAGGATCATCTGATTTCCCACTAACAGTGGTTGTAACAGTGGTTGATTGAGGAATTGTATTCAAAAAATCATCCACTGCTACCCCTTTTTCTTGGTACTGGGGACTTCTTCCTTCAACACTTGATAGCCTTTTGATTGTACAAGAGGGTAAAACAAACTCACTGGTGGATATCAGAGGTGCTATGGAAGGAATTGCCTCCAAGGAAGTCTTATTGATGTAACCACTGTCCAAATGTAAACCAGTGGGTTCAACACTTGTAGTGGCTGCTTCACTTGGACAACCACCAAGAGTTACTTGTAACTCAAGGGGTGTAACCTCCTCAGGTCTTGTTGGTGGGTTAGCTATGATTGATATATCAGACCCAGTTATTTGTTGAAGTATGTCCTCATTGATAGGTGATTGAGATGGACTGGTTTGTGCTTGGTTCAGATCAATAGCATCCAACAATAATTTTGTAGGTGAGGGAATTGTGGATGTGAGGTTGCGTGTAGAAAGAGAATTTACCCCGGGCATTGGGCTGTGGATGATGGAAGCAAGTGATTCTAGAGCATCATATTGTGGTGTCCCTATATGTACAACCTGTTCTTTTTTAGAAGAAACGGGAGGAGTTTCAGTCATAGGTTGAGATATTTCTACCAACTGCTGTGAGGAAGTAGCAGCAGTGGTTTCTTGTGACTTTTGTGCTGTCACTGGCATTTGCTCTGGTATCTCATCCTCCAGAGTTGCCTTTTTGATAGGTTTTGGGGGTTTTTGAGTTTTCTTCTGTTTTGGCTTTTTGGTAATTTTAGGTGTGGGTTTCAAAGCAGTTGTTTTGCTGCTTTGATCACCTTGAGCAGTGGGCTCAACAGCAGATACCTGAGGAGCAGTGGTAACTGCTAAATTCTGCTCAGGCACCTCTGCTTGTGTTTTGCAAGGTGTTGACATTCTTGTAAAAGTTTATGCAGTTAAACTATTTATTTGAAAAGAGTCACCTTGTTTTATTGCAGCATCATCATTCTTACCAAGTTTCTTTTCAAAATAGTAACTTAAAAATCTTGGAAAAAGTAAGAATGGTTTTTTATCAACATTTTTAACCAGGTCATTAAAGATTTCCTGGGAATAATTGAAATTTTCATCTTGAAGAATAGCATATCCCAGGTTTTGAATCTTTAATGGTATTTCATTAAACGAAGTGGTTTTGTTTGAAACACACATAAGCAGGGTATGGAACAGAAATCTTGTTGCAGGTGGAAAATTACCTTTTTGTAAGGTATCCTTTTTTAATTTGTTCTGCATACCCCCTTTCAAGGAAATCAGTTTTTAACTCATTTTTGGGGAAAGAAGTTTTACCTTGCTGATCATTGAGTTCAAAGACTTCCGAGATGGATTGTGGTGTGATTTTGACAGCTTTACCCTTTATTGAAGAGTTAATGGCTATGACAGTCTCACCTTGTTTGTCAAGGGTAACATTTTTCCAAAACTCTCTTTGGGTCGCCAAGTAAATTGGTGCATCTGCTATTAACAAAGTTTTATACTTTGATGCAGACATGATATCAATGATGGAGTCGAAAGCATTAGTGGTGCCGGGTTTTGTGAGAAGACCCAGAAGGTTGTGAGAAGGTTTGTGTGGGATTTCAATGGATTTCGCCTTTTGAGAGGCTTCTTTGGAAGATGATTTTGAAGTGGATTTAGTCATTTTGGAGAAGACGATCGAAGAAAGTTGTGAAGGAATTTGTGGAAATGAGATGAAAACTGCTTTGAGAAAGGAATTTTTATGAATTCGATTCGACAGTGAAAACCCTGTTTGGGTGTTAGGGCAGGGTTTTATAAAGTGAAAAAGTGAATGCTGACGTGGCGGCGGTTACAAAAATCTGACGGATAAGTACTGACCACGTGCCAACCTCTTACAAAAGATGAATAGTGGAAGACAGTTGTTAAAGAAACCACTGATAGTACAAATATCAGTGGTTGTTAGAAGGACGTATGGGCCCACAGTGGGTGACTTTCACTATCAGTGGATAGCATATCAGTGGTTGAAAACACTGATTTAAAACACTGATTTTGAACATCAGTGATTTTCCAGGAGACAAGAGAACAGGGGTTGACTTTCAGCAGTGGACAGTATTTTCTGAACAGATGTTTGAAACAGATCAGTGGTTATGGGCGTGAATAAAAAAAACTGTTTTGATTTTTATCCATTTTTGATGGACATTTATCAGCAGTGATTTGATATTTTAAGGCTAGATTTGTCTGCAACTGTTGACATATCTTTAACAGCTGTTTTGTACACCATCTGTTTTGAAGTATCTGTAAAATGACATCCTTTGCAAAACACATTTTAGATGCATATTGTCAAGATTAATATATCAGCAGATCTTTTAGAGATTTACATTCAGGATTATAAACAGTGGTTTGATATCCCTGATGATAAAAACCTTTTATATTGACCACTCATTTTGTGTTTTAATCTTTTGAATAAACCATGAGTTAATCAAGCATTTTAAGGTATGTTAACAATCAATCTTTTATCTGAGATGACAACTTGAGTTTGAAATGACCTTATCTATTTCACCATTACCTTTTGAGCTATTTTTCAAGGAAAGTAACACCCAAAAAAATAAGGGTGGTTCTACTACCTGACAGGAGCTTGAGACTTTTACTATCTAAAACAAGTAAAAGTACAAAATATATCATTCTCTAAGAAAAATCAAGAATAATATATCCCATTTTATTGAAGAAAAACCTTTGCAAAAACAATAAAGGTTTTCTTAAAACAGCAACAGCAAGATCTGGTGAAATAAAACTTGATATATGATTATCACATCATTCTCAAGTTTAGGAGAATGGTCAGTGGTTTGAAATACATTTTAATTACCTCTGCTTAGAGACCATTTCCTTATCAGTTGATTGCAACTATGAGGAGACATGTTCACATAAGTTTTGAAAGCCCTTTTTCTAGACCTCATTACCATATGATGATTTTGAAAATTTTTGTCCAATCCTCTTGTAAGGTTAATCACCTGAGATACTTATGTTACCTGAAATTCCTTGAATCAGTGAGTGCACATGGTTGCTTGATGACCATTTTTAGCCCAAATTTTGAACTCTTAAGTGTTTTGTATTTATACTCACTTCTTTTGACTTCAAAAGTTTTTGAAATAAACACACTTAAGAGGTTTTGTGATTTTTTCTTCTTTCCTTTTTGTCCTTTCCATTGATAAATTTTAAATACTTACTGGAAGGTTCTAAGGAAGGAATACTTTGATTCCAAAATCATTTTACAGCAACGTTTTAAGAAATTTGGTCATTTTTGCAAATGCTTATGCCAAATTTCACATTACATATGATCTGAATAATTTTTTACTGTTGATTTCTCTTAATGTATTTTTAACACAATTGATTTGGTCCTTTTTGAGGATTCTCAACCTGTTTTTCAATACATAAGATCTGATAGCTAAAGTTTTGATTTCACTCTTTTAGTATTAACAGAGACACTAATGTTTTATCTGATCACAGGCCTTTGTTAATCATGAGGTGAACACCTTAGCAATAGTTATGATGAGAACATCACAAGCTTCATAGTAACTTTT
The DNA here is from genome assembly GCA_030545235.1 of Helianthus tuberosus. Classification (NCBI taxonomy): domain Eukaryota; kingdom Viridiplantae; phylum Streptophyta; class Magnoliopsida; order Asterales; family Asteraceae; genus Helianthus; species Helianthus tuberosus. Next base: position 157,562,268 of record CM060418.1, on the reverse strand, counting down.
GAAATCAATTTTGTAATATGGATAATCCAACCAAAGTCAACAGATGAATTCTTTCAGATCTGGAACTATTGGTGATTTATGCATGATTTTGTCGTTACGTGAATTTTGTGTGTCTTATGACATCCTGGTTGTATTACAGAGTTTTTGAATAAACCACTTTAAACATGATTACTCGTTACTCTGTTTTTCAACAACTGTGATCAACCTTAGCATCAATGAATTTTGAGCTGAACTGTTATGTCAAATTGATTGTTAGATCGAATTTGTCTGTCCAAGCTCTGATACCAATTGTTAGGATCGGAGGCTCCTCATGATAGTGTTTGTTTGTTATAATTAGAACAAATGAATGGATATTGATCAATGAAAGGTGCAGCGAAAATAATAACCAAACTTTGTAAACACAATAAAAAAGGAAAATAGTTTTAGTAAACACATGCTTTTCATTGAGCTGAATGATTAAAGTACAAGAATGATTACAACACTAATTACATACTAAAACTCCCCCTCAGCAAGATGCCCCAAGGTTGATTGCACAGGATGAAAGGATTGGAGGAGATGGAATCTCCCGGACAATCAAATGAAACAGTACAGGGTACTGTTCCATTTATAGGCACAGTCAAACCACTGAGACATCTTTGCTGACGTCACCATGAAAGTGACGTTTAACAAACTAACAAACTCTAACAACTGATCTAATACAGACACTGCTTATGCTAACCACTGACTACAATACATAACATAAAAGAAGTTAAACAGCTGCTGAAACCTTCCACTGATGTGAACCCAACAGTACTTGTTGTAACCCAGCAGTGCTTGAGCCATAGCAGTAGATTGAATAACAGGGCTTTGTATGTCACACCCCCAAAATCCACATGCGGAGTATCACCGCTTGGAGGCGTGACATGACCAGGATCAAGCCACCAATCATATTGAACAAGCATATAAGTAGTTATAAAATCCAACACAATACAATTGGTGTCCAAACAAAACATAGTTTAAGTTGCAAGCAGAAGCATAATGTCAAAAACCAAAGCATAAGTTAATAATGTTTAAGTTCATCATGAACACTCAATGTCCATGCTCCATAACGACTCTTCCCAATGCAAGCTCCTGTTAAACCTAGTGACCTGCAAAGCATGTAGTAACGAGTCAACAACAAAGTTGAGCGAGTTCACAGTTGGGTGTTGGTTTAAGTTATTCCAAAAACGTAGTTTCCTTTAACTGGCATCCTGGCCGTGGGGGTTACCCCATAGTTGAAAACGTGTTTTGTTTAATCCCGTTTACTCTGGCAATCCAGCCGTGGGGGCTACCCCATGTTTACACTACTAGACTCGTTACCATATCGACCACTGACTTTAGTCATGTTTATGTGCCCTTTGCGTCAATGTCTATCATCATTGACGTGCCCAGATCCATTAGTTCACGCTCGTCCTCTGCGGCACGGTGTGAGGCTTGTCAGACCTAAATAGCGCTATCTAACTAATGACCCGCTCGCCATTGGCCCGACGTTTAAGTCGATATAAAAAGGAGGGACTTCGTGATAGAGTTTTGGTCTAGTGAAATTTAAACTGTCCAAGAGGACGAGGAAATATATTCCTTAACCCATACTGTCCTACCCAAGGAGGACGAGGAATCCATATTCCTTAACCCATTCCCAACCCCTGGGAATCCCATGCTTTGTAGAAAGTGTGAACTCACCTTAGGTTAGCTCGGCAGATAAGTAAAGTTCAATCGAGCTGCTTGGGGTCAACCACGTCCTAACATGGTTACCATACAAGTCAGGTCTAGGTTCAAGTAGTGCACGTATGTTCACATAAGCTAACAGGTTACGAACACGTATTGATCATGGCAACACATTAACAGTCAAGTACATAACATACTCCCACCTGTACGATTCAAAAGATTGGGCTCGCACAAGTCTAACGGCCTTGTGCGATTCACCCAATGAAACCCAAACACACCCGGCCCAATAAAACATAAGCAGTCCAGCATGTAAACGGCCCAAACAAATAACATTGGTCTTGTTCCAATCCTAACCCATTGCCATCCCTACATACAAACATGGAACTGTTTTAAAAAGATTGGTATTTTAAACAATGATGTCTTTTATACCGGTGTTGATCAGTTCTGTTTAAACATAAGGGAAAACATGTAAATAATACATGTTACAGCAGACAGGCCAGCAGAGAATCCAGTCAGAGATGCAGCCATTGAGTTCGACATACTTGTCAGGATGATCTGGTTCCTCCTTAGGGTGTAAGGTGATGATGGTGATGAACCGAAACAAGGGAGGAATCGGTTTGGAGAGAGAGAGCCGAGAATGATGTTATGAGGGTTGTGAAAATTGTCTAACTTATGTAACCCTTTAACTCTCTAATAATCTCCTTATATATACACCCAAGAGGAAACCTAATTAGTTAATAAGGGTAATATGGTCCATCAACAATTACCAACTAATTATTAATAGGTTATTAATATATTTTGATCTATATAATATAAATGATTATAATGGCTACAAGATTAAATATTATAATATTAATATATTTAATCTCACATTCTCCCACTTAGCCGAGTAATCATTTATCATGAGTATTAGATGAGCCTGGCCAGGAGTTAACACTCATTTTAGCCTTAAACCAAGAACTATAGCAGAGAAATACAGCCGTTGAATCATCATTCGACTCAGGACCCCCATTAGTCATACTATAGCCTCAATTTAAAACCTAATAGTTACGATCAAAATATGCATAAGCCCTTTAGCGTCTGATTTGTATTTATATTTGTCTATATGTCATTACACCGGCAGAACATATGTTAGAGACATACAAAATCAAACTGAGGAAATTTTATTAATTAAAACATAAGCTAGTACAATATGCCATTAAATAAGGTCTTTAGTTAGTCCCATATTCGATACATGTTCTTCGAAAACTTTAGGTGGGAGACCTTTAGTCATCGGATCCGCAAGCATATCTTTAGTACTAATATACTCAATACAAAGATTATTTTCCTCAACTCGTTCACGTACGAACAAATATTTTGTATCGAGATATAAACCAGCTCCAGTCGAACTGTTACTGTTCGAGAAACTAACGGCAGCTGAGTTATCACAGTAAAGCTTCAATGGTCTAGAAATGGAATTAACGATTTTGAGTCCAGTGATCAGATTTCTAAGCAACATTCCATGACAGGTTGCGTTGTAAACAACAATATATTCTACCATCATTGTGGAAGTTGTAGTTAACTGTTGTTTATGACTCTTCCATGAGATAGGTCCGCCTGCTAACATAAAGATGTAGCCCGAAGTGGATTTCTGGTCATCTTTGCATTTGGCAAAGTCAGAATCAGAATAACCTACCACTTCTAAGTGATCACTTCTTCTATAAGTCAGTTTATAGTCTTTTGTCCCTTGCAGATATCTAAGGACCTTCTTAGTTGCTTTCCAGTGATCTAGGCCAGGATTAGTCTGATAACGGCCTAGCATTCCAGCAATATAAGCGATATCTGGGCGAGTACAGACTTGAGCATACATCAGGCTCCCGACTACTGACGCGTAAGGTATCTGGCTCATTTGCTCCTTTTCAACCTCTGTTGTCGGACACTGGAATGAACCGAAAACATCTCCCTTAACTACTGGAGCGACGAAGGGTTTGCACTGTTGCATGTTGTAACGTGTAAGGACACGATCTATGTAAGTCTTTTGGGACAATCCTAAGATCCCTTTGTGTCTATCTCGGTGAATTTCGATGCCAATGACGTAAGAAGCATCTCCGAGATCCTTCATGTCGAAGTTATGCGAGAGTAATCGCTTCGACTCATGCAACATGTCTAAACTATTACTTGCCAATAGAATATCATCTACGTAAAGGACAAGTATAGTAAAATTACTCCCACTCATCTTGAGGTAGGTGCATTGATCCACTTGATTCTTCATAAAACCTTGCCTCTTCATGACTTCATCAAACTTGAGGTACCATTGACGTGATGCTTGTTTTAACCCATAAATGGATTTCTTCAACTTACAGACTAGATGCTCCTGACCTTCAGGTATAAAGCCTTCAGGTTATTTCATATAAACATCTTCGTCTAAGTCTCCGTTAAGGAAAGCAGTTTTGACGTCCATCTGATGCAGCTCCAAATCAAAATGAGCTACTAGGGCCATGACGATCCTTAATGAATCTTTACGAGAGACAGGTGAAAACGTCTCTTGATAATCAATTCCCTCTTTCTGAGTGTAGCCCTTTGCAACCAATCTCGCTTTATAGCGTTCAACGTTCCCATTCGGATCCAGTTTTGTTTTGAACACCCATTTACAACCTACAGGTTTGACACCGTTGGGTAATTCAACCAAATCCCAAACGTCATTTTTCTTCATGGATTCAAGCTCATCAATCATTGCTTTATTCTATTCAGAAGACTGATCACTGCTAATGGCCTCATTATAAGAGATAGGATCATTGAGCTTTCCAGCATCCATTTCAGTCAGGTAGGTAACATAATCATCCCAATTAGTAGGCCTTCTTTGCCTAGATGACCTCTTGAGTTGATTATCGAGTTCAGCGTTGTCTTGGTTTTGAGCGTTTGATGTGCCTTCGTTATGAGGTATAATGGGTTCTGATTGTGGAGATGGAGTTTGTGCAGTGGCTTCAGGTGCAGTTGCTGCATGGGGTACAAGAGGAGTAAACGGAGTAATGGTAAGCGACAAGTCTCCCCCCCCCGCGTCTTGTACTTCTTGCAATTCTTCGTAAGGGTTGGTACTGCTCCCACTGACCTTGAAATCCTCCAGGAACGCAGCACGCTTGGTTTCAACTATACGGGTGACATGGGAAGGACAATAGAAACGATAACCCTTTGAATGATCAGGATACCAGATAAAGAAACAAGTAACTGTTTTAGGGTCAAGTTTCCTTAGGAAAGGATTATAGAGTTTTGCTTCAGCAATGCAGCCCCATACTTTCATATATTTAACACTCGGTTTCCTTCCTGTCCAAAGTTCATAAGGAGTTTTAGGGACAGACTTAGAAGGAACTCTATTGAGTATATGAACAACTGCTTTTAATGCTTTAGCCCAGAGGAATAATGGTAAATTAGTGTTGGCTAACATACTGCGCACCATGTTCATAAGGGTACGATTTCTTCATTCAGCGACACCGTTCTGCTGAGGTGTACCAGGCATGGTGTATTGGTTCACAATCCCCTGGCCCTTACAAAACTCATAAAATGGACCAGGAGCTTGACCCACATCAGTATGTCTTCCATAATATTCACCGCCTCTATCTGATCTCACAGCTTTAATCTGACGATCTAATTGCTTTTCAACTTCAGCTTTATAATCTTTAAAAGTTGTAAGAGATTCAGACTTTTCCTTAATAAGATACAAGTACATGTAACGAGAATAATCATCAATGAAAGTGATAAATGAAGTATGTCCTGTTATGCCAGCGATTTGGTAAGGACCACTAATGTCAGTGTGAATGAGTTCTAATAAATTAGAACTCCTAGTAGCACCTTTCTTATTCGCTGATGTCATTTTTCCTTTAAGACATTTGACACATGTTCCAAAATCAGTGAAATCGAGAGGAGGTAAGACTTCATCCTTTACGAGACGATTTAATCGTTCTCTTGAGATGTGGCCTAAACGTTGATGCCACAACATAGATGAAGTCTCTAAGTCTCGAATCTGTTTCATCTTTGTGAGTGATTCACTAATATTATATGACAACAAAAATTTGGAAAAATTATCATCTAGTTCTAATCTATAGAGACTACCATCCAGAAAGCTAGTACCATAAACAACGGAATCATAGAGAATTGAGAGTTTGCGATGACCATGAGAAACGACAAAACTGTCCATGTCTAACATTGGTCCTGATACAAGGTTCCGAGTTACCTCAGGAACATTTAAGGTATCATAAAGTTTAATACATAAACCAGTTTTCAAAAATAATTGTAATGTTCCTATGGCCTTCACTTCTAATTCCCGTTCATCCCCAACTTTAAGTGTTCTTTGGTTTCTTCCCAGCTTTCGGATTGAAAGGAATCCCTGAGTAGAGTTAGTTACATGAACCATAGAACCAGAATCAAACCACCAAGAATTAGCAGGAACATTTAGATTAAAGGACTCAAGTATCATGAAAAAATCGTTACCTTTCTTAGCCAGCCACTCCTTGAAGTCAGGGCATTCCTTTTGCTTATGTCCTGTTTTCTTACAGAACTTGCAATAGGGTTTTCCTAAGGAGCTCTTAGAGCTGGAAGGTGCACTTGTATTAGGATTTGGCTTTTGGACTTTGGAAGCATCCTTTCTCTGATGGTTGTTCTTCCTCTTCTTAGAGTTGGAGGTGGTGAAGTTAGCAACATCAGTAGTGCGATCCATCTTCATGCGCTCTTCCTCCTGTACGCACATAGAGACCAGCTCACTCATCGTCCATTTGTCCTTCTGAGTGTTGTAATTGATCTTGAATGCTTCATAGGATGAGGGAAGCGAAGTGATGATGAAGTGAACAAGAAAACCATCACTGATTTCCATCTCTAGCCCTTTAAGCTTATTGGCCATGTCATGCATCATCATGATGTGTTCGCGAATGCCGCTCCTCCCATCATACTTAGTCGTCACCAGCTTGAGGATAAGAGTGCTAGCGTGTGCTTTTGATGTTCCTTTGAATTAAGCCTCCACAGAAGCCATGTAGGTTTTAGCATCTTCAGAATCAGGAATAGCGCCTCTAATTGCATTGTGAATGGATTGCTTCATGAACATGAGAGACATGCGATTACACCTAGTCCATTTTTCATGAACTATTTGCTCAGCAGCAGTACTTTGAGTGGTAAGGTCCGCTGACTTATTCTCTCTAAGAGCATAATCGAAGTCTAGTAATCCTAGTGTAAGCATGAGGGCATCCTTCCATTCATTAAAGTTATCACCAGTCAAAGGTGGAATCCCGCAATTGGGTGCTGATATTGGAAATAAGATGAGCAAGTTATGATACTAAGAAAGAAGTCCTAATGTGATCTAAGGGCATGTTATACTAAGGCATGCATAAATAATGACCATTTTAATTATGAAGCTGTGATATTGTCTATTACTAACATTAAAATAATAGACTTAGTAAAATTCTACTTAAACGAAGACAAATCAGCTTTGGCCAGAAGTGTAATCATTTAAGTATGTGTGCAAAGTAATCGTGACAAATCAGCTTTGGCCAGAAATGAGACAATCACTTTAGTTATGCACTTGTCAAGCATGCTAAACATAAATGAATTAAATCAGCTTTGGCCAGAATTAAGACATTTCACGTTTGTAATGCATACTCAACATAGCTTTTATAATACTTGAACAATAAATAGATGTATTAAATCAGCTTTGGCCAGAAATGATACATCAGAAGCTCATTCAAGTTAAGCTATTTTGGTTTTGTAAAAGTTATCTGATTCTGATTAGTTAATTAATTGTTTACAAAACCAAGTATTTAATAGCAAACCACCTGTTAGCATGGGGTTCGGGGCGGAGCCCCGAGCTGAAATTTAGTTCACATCAAACAGCCTAAGGTAATGAGGTTTCGAATGAGGTCTCGAGTCAGGTCTCGAGTTAGGTCTCGACTGAGTTATGAGATCTCGAGTCAGTTATGAGGTCTCGAGTCGCAACCTTTGTCTCGAGTCGGAACCATGGTCTCGACTACTGTATTTTATGAGATCTCGAGTCATAATGAGGTCTCGAGTCGTGAAGATTGAAGCCCTTTGTCGAAATCTCAGTGGTCTCGAGTCGAGACTGTTGTCTCGAGTTGTAAAGTCTTGAGAACCTGATGATTTCGAGTCGAGACCTTATGGTCTCGAGTCGAGACTGATGTAACACCTCGAAAATTCATGTCCTATAATGTGTTGACACGTGTCATAAAGTTTGAACGTGTGAAAGAATGTTATAAAAGGACTAAAGTTGACAAACATGGAAAGTATGTGTTTATACGGATTCTAAGTGTCAACTGTGAATAAATAGGTTGTATATTAACCCTACGTGATGCTCGTACCTTCAAACGAATAAATCACGGATCATACGAAGCTGAAAGTGAGAGATTACAAGCTACAGGGGTAAACGTGTCAACATGTTTAATTTATACCTCTGAGTGACCTTTTGACATACCCGAAGCTTTGTAACGATAAATTATGCTCACTAGAATGCACGGTTAAAATTTCATAAAGTTTCGTCAAAGTATGAGAAAGTTGTGATCAAATTCGTGTGCGAGGGTTTAAAAGCGTAAACGTTGAAAGTTAGACCTTTTCGGGTGACAACTAAGTTACCCGAGGGCTTAACAAAGTGGGTATATGTCTTGAAGCCCGTATATGTCAATTATAAGGGTCCATACGGCAATATATAAGTGTCTGTACAAGAATTGAAGAGCCAAGGATCAAACAGCAATTAAATAAAAATATGTTGGAGGATATACACATGCTCGCGTAGCGCGAGCCTGAAGGCTTATGGCGTAGCGCTACGCGAGGCCCTCATCTGGACAGAAACTTGTTCTTCTTGGTCCCTTGTCTGCCACAGCCTTGGTGCATGCACTTAGATCGATTTTTCACAACCCATTGGCCCCTAAAACAACCCCTAGAACACTAGGGCATGTGTCAATCAATTGTGGTAAGTCCTAGACCTTGTTGTCAAGCTTTTGTGGTGCTTGATTCACTATAAAAGGCCACCTTCAAGTCACAACATCACTCACACCTTCATCTGCATTTCTTGAGCACTTTTGGAGCTTAGGAGCAGACCCAATACCTTCCTACTCGAGCTTAGGACTTGGGTAAGTATGCTAGACCTTCCTCGGTTTAGTTTTTGCTTAGTTATTAGCTTAAAAGTCAACCGTCGTAATTAACGGTTGACTTAACGATTAATCGCTAATGGTCCAGTGATTAGTCAAACTAAAAGTAGTTTTAGAATGGTATTTATGAGGGAAATAAAACCCCAAAAGGGTTTCCCCTGATCACCATCCTAAACAGGTCAAATGTCGGGTCAAACCTTTACTTAAAAAGTCAACATATTGCGTAGAATGTCATTTATGCATAATTAGCCATCTATAACATGTATAACCTGTTTGATCATTGTTATAACTTAGTAATAAGTGTAAGAACATGTCCAAACATGTTCAACCCGACTATTTCCTGTTTTGACCCGGTTCGGAACCGAAAGTCACATAGTTTGACTTTCACGTTGACTTTCAGTTCTGACCCGTTTGGGCATATTTTAGAAATGCCTCAGAGCTTTAATTGGATTAGGACACATGTTAGAACAACCCTCTGTGATCATACACCTTGGTTCACTAGTTATCCAATTAATATGCATATTTCCGTTAATTGCTCATATGTTGACCGTTATGCCCTTATTACCTTAAAACGTGATTTATGAAAATGTAAAAGTGTAGAAACCTTAGTTACTGATATATAAACTTGTATGCAAAGTTTGACATCAGTTTGACTTGTAGATTAAGAGTTATGCTCATTGTCGCTAAATTAAAGCTTTATGTTAACAAAATGGCGTAATTAGCGTATAGCCTAGTTAAACATACTTTTTGATATCAAATCTTTTACCCACTGATGTAATATATTATTTTGGGATTTTTAAAGATTTTTAATTAATTTTAGGCTGAGCATAACTAGTAGTCGTAGGCTTAATCCGGTAATTGTCGGTTTTGCCCTAACGGGCCATAAAATGAATTTTACTTATCTAAATGACTCCAAACCTTTTGCTACTGATCACATATGATAAATAAATTATTTTAAGCCTTCTGGAAATATAAAAATATCAGATTTAAGTATAGAACCCGGAAATGGCCTTTAATCGCCATAATTAGCGTTTTTAACGCATAGTATGTCTTAAGATCATATTGGACATACCCGGGTTGATACCTACTGATATATGAGGCAAATTATGATATTCTAACAGTAAGCAAAGGTTGATAAACTCAGACTCCGTTTTTGAGCTTTTCGGCTTATGTGAAATTACCAAAATACCCCTACGGGGCATAGTTTGGTTAAAGATGATAAATTTCACATATAAGCTTTAGCCTACTGATATAACTTATCAAATTGAGTATGTTTGCTGTTTACATCAGACCTGTAACTCAGTTAAACAATTAAACTCTTTTACAAACTTTAAAATGACCAAACTACCCCTACGGGGCATAGTTTGTGTTTAAATTAGTTCGGGGCATAACGAAAGACATCCTACTGATGTCACAACATATTTGAAGCATATTAACTTAGGAAACCTGTATATGGCTCTTACGGATACCCGTTACGCTTATTTCGCGTTCGGTTCGGTTTATGTAACAAGTTTACATAAATTAGCCGAAACGGGTCAAACCTTATCGGTTTTATCTCAAAATCCAGAATGTGAATAATAGACCCATATTAAACAAGTCTTCAAACTTGTCGGGTCAGAATCACATTCTATCCGGTCTTCGCTTAATCGTGCGTACGAACCGTATCTTTGAAACTAGCCGGTCTAAGCTCAAGCTTAATTAAAGACCCGTTAGGATTCTAATAGGTTATTAAAAACCTTCGTTCCAGATTAGGAGTCCAGTAAAAGCTATCTGTACTTGCTGATTTGATATACGGCTGGGATTGAATTTATATTTAGCTCAGGTAAATACTTTTAACTTATTTTCCCTATACGGGCTTGGGTTACGGTACATAGCGTACCGCTTGATCGAGCATCAAATCTTCCACGCTTAGTGGTTAATTGAATAATTTGATCGGCTCGTTTTAAACAGATGTGTTTACTTTACAGCCTTTGGGGGGTTAATGACCATGTCCCGGATATCCTCGGCATTATCTTACGAGATGGCCACGACCTGAGCACGGGGTGTAGGCGTACACCTGTCAGTGTATAACTCTAGAATTGTGGTGTGTCTATTGATCTTTAACCCGGATACGTTCCGGGCTACTGAACGCATAAGTAACATGTAAATCGTTCACAAGATTATAATATTAAATAATTCTCCCAAGTTAAAAAGATTAATTTTGCCTCCGTGCATTTTAATCAATGTGTCAAGATATTTTGTGCCACGTGCATTCAAAACAATTTACAAACTCTTTTTCTAAAATGAGTCAGTTGAATGTATTTACCAGTGTAAACTGACGTATTTTCCAAAAAGGCTAAATGCAGGTACTATACGAAATTGGCTGGATATGTCTCCTTAGCATCAATAGAAGTCTCGCAAGCTTAAGATGCCTAAAAGTCTGTTGAACTATTGTTTCCATTTTATGTTCGATCCTTCTGTGGATAAACTTCCGAATATTGTGACAATTGATATTACAATAATAAATTCGGTTGTATCATACTTTAAATTGCTTCCGCTGTGCATATTGATATTGTGTTGTTTGACTATTACGTTGCCAACCATGACGTCACGATACTCCCCACCGGGCCCACCGGTGACACGTGGAAATAGGGGTGTGACAGGTTGGTATCAGAGCCAACACTGAGTGAATTAAACACTAACCTTAGTGTTTAATCTCAGTTACACAATTGCACATATCTAAACCTTCTGAGTCTAGACTTAACATAGGAATAATCTTAATCCTAATATGGAAATTTTTGCTTCCAATTTTTATTATTATTATTATTGGATACGTCGCCAAGCGAGGAAGCTGAACTAGGGATTCTCCACACCCGGAGCCTTGAAATGCTGAGCTTCGTACCGCGACCAGGATGAGACGTTCAACCAAGGAGAAAGCATTCAGGAATTGAATGAAGAAGAAACTCCTTTGCTGAAGATCGTTTCCTCAATAGTCCTTATAAGGACGTATTTACCTTTTCAGTCCCTTCGAGGACAACATTATTCCTTTTAAGTCCCGCTTAGGGCAACTTTATACTTTTATTTTTATAAATGGAATGATTAAGTTTAAACTTTCATTCTAAATAAGAAATATTAAATAAATGGAAAAATAATATTTCCTTTTTGCAAGATCTACCATTATAATAAAATGGCAAAATCTAAAAGGGCAAGACCTAGCTTCGGGTCATATTAAGACCGGCCAAGATGGCAGTTCCGCAATTTAGATTCAGATCCATATTTACACCTCAATTTAAAAATTGTTCTGCGTTAATTATAAATTAAGAATCTTAAGTGTGAAACCTAGCCTCGGGTCAATTATAAGACCGGGCCAAGATGGTAAGACCTGTTAAAAAGATTCAAATCATAAATTAAGAATCTTAAGTGTGAAACCTAGCCTTGGGTCAAATATAAGACCGGGCCAAGATGGTAAGACCTGTTTAAAAAGATTCAATTCCCTGTTAACATCTTAAAACATGTTAACACTCCTGGCAGATGTGATTCATTTAAAATCACACACGTCATTTTAAATAGGATTCTTCAAAAGATTCCTAACCCAGTTTAATGATCCCTGAATCCTGGGTTTACATCATCAATTAAGATGATCATATTTTAACCATACGTGGTAATATAGTGCCTACGGGCCTTGCTCATTTCTACATGAGCCAAAATACAGTGGTAGCTATGACTCCCTGTCAGATAAAGGTAATGAACTAGGTTCAAACCTCAAATGCTTGATTCTCTGAAATCCTAGCATATAATTTATAATTGTCTACGTGACTAGGCATATTGTGCCAGAATACCTTCATGCTTTGATTCTCTGAAATCATGGCTTATAATTTAAAAATTTGTCCTTGTGACTAGGCCTTTTGTGCTATAAAATAAAACTGTTATTATCGCTTTGATTCTCTGAAATCATAGCTTATAAATTATATATGTCCTTGTGACTAAGCCAGTTGTGCTAATATGCTTAAAGACCTTGATTCTCTGAAATCATGGCTTATAATTTAAAAAATTTGTCCTTGTGACTAGGCCTTTTGTGCTATAAAAAAAAACTGTTATTATCGCTTTGATCCTCTGAAATCATAAGCTTATAATTTATAAATGTCCATGTGACCAGGCCATTGGGTGCCACTAATAAAACTGTTAATGTTTTATAATTAGGATAAATTATAATAGAAATCCTAAATAAATATGATTAATAAATTAACCAAATATGGTCTCTGTTTACCATGGTTAATGAATTTCCCTAAGGGGCAATTCAGTAATAAACATCCCTTAGAAGGGAAGTGCCTACGGGCTATAGTTAATGTCCTCTGAGACTAAAGACAGTGGTAGCCTACAGCTCCCTGTCAAGAAAAGGTAATGAACTTCGATTCAAACCTTAAGGCCACGGTTCTCTGAAATCATGGCTTATAAATTTAACTCGTCTACGCGACAAGGCCATTGGTGCTATTATTAACTTATGAATTAGGATTTATGATAAAAATCCTGGATAAAATAAATATCCTTCCTTCTCTGTCAGTATGCAATTGAAGGGAATCTTAAAGGTGAAACCTAGCCTACGCGGCCAAAATGGTGAAACCTACTCAAGGGATTCAAATCCTTGTTAACACCTAGGAATATGTTAGCACTCCTGACAAATGTGATTCGAGAAAATCACAACAGTCATCCTTATATTGGATTCTTCCAATTCTCAAATCTAGCCTAGTGAGCTAGGAATCATGGCTTATATCATCCTATAAGATGATCATATTATAAACATACGTTAGTAATGAAGCACCTACGGAGTAAACTAGTTGTCCGATAAGACAACGACAGTGGTGGTCTTTGACCTCCTGTCTAAAATGTTGGACTATGTCCAAACATAATAGTCTATATGATCAATGTGATCATGATTAATAACATCTAATACGATGATAATATTATTTAACATCCTTTAGTGATGTTTTGCCTACGGGCTATAATATATTGTCCATTTGAGACATTGACATTGTTATCATTATGATTCCTTGTCTAAGGTGGTGAGCTATGCTCAAGCCAAATAGTCAATATAATTAATGCAATCATGACTTATAGCATCTAATAGGATGAACAAATTATAAACGTCCATGAGTGATGTTTTCGCCTATGGGCCATATTATACTGTCTATGTGTGACAAAGACATGGTGATCCTTACGATTCCCTGTCCAAGGTAGTGAGCTATGCTCAAGCCTAATAGTCTATATGATCAATACGATCATGACAAAAATCATCAATACGATGATTAAAAATTTTAACATTCGTAATGATGTTTTGCCTAAGGGTTATATTATATCGTCCAACTGAAACAAGGCAATTGTAATCTTTTGTGACTCTTTGCCAAGGGGGTGAGCTATACTCCATTCCCATAGTCTATACTATCAGTGCGATCCTGACTAGTATCCTCAGTATGATGATCATAATATTAACATCCCTCGTGATGAAATGCCTGCGGGCTATACTTTATTCTAGAGTCGGTAAGACAAAGATAGTAGTGATCTTTATGATCCCCTGTTCAAAATGGTGTGATTATACCCAAACCTAATAGTCAATATGATCGATGTGATCATGACTAAAATCATTAGATACGATGGTTATATATAAACATCCATTAGTGATGTTGCTTGGCATATTTTTCTGCCAAAAGAATCGTCTTTCAAGACAATGACAGTTGTAGTCTATGACTCCCTGTCTGAAGGTGGAAAACCACGTTCAAACCTGGAAGCCCTAATCTAATAAGATTTCGGCTAATAAATTAAGGTCCTTGATAATAGACCATCGAGATTATGTTTTAAAGTCATTCATGACAAGCCTATGTGCTATAATAGGTCATTCGTGACAAGTTAACCTATTAAATGTCAACATTCCTGGTAACATGCATTTGTGCCAGATTTGATGAATGTCCATATAACAAGGCCGTTTGTGCCATATCTAATTGTCCTTCGTGACAAGGCCTTCGTGCCGTATAATCATTTATGTCCTTCATGACTATGCTTTATGCCATATTTTCTACGTCCCTCGCGACAGGCTTCTATGCCATATATATATAACCGAAGTCATGAAAGGCTAGCCTTTGAGCTATTTATAAGCGTACTTGTGACAAGGACAGTTGTGACATTATGGTTCCCTGTCAAGCAAGTAATGAACTCGCTCCAAGCTTCGAATGCCATTGATGGTCCAGTTGTGACCTAGGCTAAGTATAATGGAAATACATTCAAAATAACATTCACTATGAATGTTCGGAACAGAATAGCCCATACGGTTTATGAATGCCGTGGCTAATCTAAGTCAGATTATCAGGATGATGACTGATAAAGGTTAAATCTTGGTGATTGGTACCAAGTTTCGAGTATGGAAAACTCGGATGAGGTAGACGACAGTCGCAACGCTATTCAGGCGACGAAAGTTAATAAAACTACAAACGTAAACCTCAATATTAATGGAGTTAATCTTCAGGCTGTGGTTGACGCAGCAGATGGAAGGACCTAGAAAGGTCATGAGACAATCCAAAGAGCCGAATGCTTCTCGCTCTAAATCTCATTCAAAACCATGTTTAAATTGCTTATGAGGAGATTTTGTTCACACTTCGTATATGAAGGATGAACCAAAAGAAGGATAATAACTTCCAGAAATCTGAGAAAGAGAGCAAGTACATGCTTAATAAAAAGCAACGAAAGTTCAGTAAGAAGCCTGTATACCTCTGAGACTGCTTCAGCATTATTAGATGGATGTTTTATATCCATTAGGAATCATTTTTCCGATGTCCTAAGTTTCGTTAAAAATAAGGACTCAATAAAGTGATAAAAAAAAAAAAAAAAAAAAATCGATGGTTGCCTTAAAAATCAAACCCATATTGTGGGTGATAAGGAGCAATTAATTATCAAGACTCCTTATGAGACAACCCTCGTAATTACACGTATTCGTACGATTAATTAATATTAAACATAAAAAAATGGTGGAACTGGCCGTCCCCGGATTCGAACCCGGGTCTAGGCCGGCCGCACCCTTTCGCGCGCCTAACCAACTGGGCTAGGTGCCTAGTTTGTGAAACTTCCATTATTAATTGAATATAAGCACTTGTACAATAAATTTCCTTATCAATTATCAATAATAATTTCTGCTAAGTATCCTGTTTTAATACAGGCAATAATAAATCTTCGTGAACAATAAACTTAGCAAAGTTTTTATTATCATTCACAAGGTATAACTACCAAGGAAACCATAGTAACCGATTCTTATAGATCGGCAAGGAATCCTTCCAAAAATCTTAGACCACTCTTTCTTCGCATAGAGTACGACAACATATGTTATTTTAATTATTTTTCTCATTGTTTTCTATCGCCTGCGAATACCAAACTATGTTTGATAAAAGTGTCATATGAGGATTGGCGTATCCTAGTGTGTCCCATAGATTATTTCCATGTCTGATCAGCATGGAGGTTTAATACATGGAACCCCTAAGATACCCCAATGATCATATTGTACTAAAGTCGACTAGTAGTATTCAAAGAAGATATCCAGAATGGAACTTTCCAAGTAAATGTTCCCGATTAAGGAATTCGTGCACTAGTAACATAAAGGTGTCACTTATTTGACACGAGCAGTGGTGGATGAACTGGAGCCTGAGATATGGAAAATCTCTGTAGCCTCCTTGTACCTTAATTATCTTCTCAAAAGTTTCCCCTGCTTACCTCCTGGAAGACAGGTAGAACTAAGATTAACATCCCGCTGTGGGCTGGAGTATTATGAAAACTCCATAACGATTATGGAAAAATCGAAACCTTGATTAAGTAAGTTTTAAGATATAGGCTCATATAGCCTGACTCAATATTCTGAGGGTTTTACGTTATTAAATAAGAAAGACAGTTCATATTGCTTATGCATACATGCCGCAACCCTAATTAGGCAACGATTAAGAATTTGCCATCCGCTACCCAGGATCTAAGGGCAAACTATTGGTGGATAGGCTTGAAGAAGTCTGTGGCCACCTATGTAGCTAAATGCTTGACATGTGCGCAAGTCAAAGCCGAGCATCAGAAACCATTAGGTTTGCTACAACAGCCTGAACTTCCTACGTGGAAGTAGGGAAATGGTAACTATGGATTTTATTACCAAGTTACCCAAGAAAAGGAAAGGAAATGGCACGTTATGAGTTATAGTTGACAGACTGACTAAGTCAGCACATTTCCTACCTATCAAGGAGACTTATAGCTCCGATATGTTAGCCCAGTTATACGTTGATAAGATTGTAGCCCTACACGGCATACCTGTAGCTATTATCTCTGACCGGGATACTAGGTACACGTCACATTTCTGGAAGAGCTTCCAGCAATCCTTGGGCACACGTTTGAACTTTAGTACGGCTTACCATCCTCAGACAGACGGCCAGAGTGAGTGTACTATTCAAACGTTGGAAGACATGCTACGTGCATGTGCGATCGAATTTGGTGGTAGTTGGGAAGAACCTACCATTAATCGAACTCTCCTACGACAATAGCTACCATACCAGCATTAAGGCTGCGCCTTTCGAGGCATTATATGGTAGAAAGTGTAGATCGCCCGTTTGTTGGGCGGAAGTTGGAGATGTCCAGTTATCAGGACCAGGGATCGTGTTCGAAGCAACGGACAAGATTGTCCAGATTCGTGACCGTCTCAAAGCTGCCCGGGATAGGCAGAAGAGCTACGCAGATCTGAAACGTAAAGCTTTTCACTTCGAAGTAGGTGATAAAGTATTGCTTAAAGTATCACCCTGGAAGGGAGTGATGCGGTCTGGTAAGAAAGGCAAGCTAAGCCCGTGATACATAGGACCTTTCGAGGTTAACGACTGTATCGGGTCAGTTTCCTATGAGTTAAACCTACCGGAAGAGCTCAGTGGAATTCACAACGTGCTCCACATCTGCAATCTGAAGAAGTGTCTCGCTGACGAATCACTGATAATACCCCATACAGATATGCATATAAATGAGAGCTTAGAAATTTGTGGAAAAACCTTTGTCGATTGAAGATCGACAGGTAAAGAAGCTTCGAAGGAAGCACGTACCTATTGTAAAGGTCAAATGGGATACCCGTAGAGGTCCCGAATTCACGTGGGAGGTTGAATCCACGATGAAAGAAAAGTACCCTTACTTATTTCAGTAAATCTCGGGTCGAGATTTATTTTAAGGGGGTGAGGATGTAACACCTCGAAAATTCATGTCCTATAATGTGTTGACACGTGTCATAAAGTTTGAACGTGTGAAAGAATGTTATAAAAGGACTAAAGTTGACAAACATGGAAAGTATGTGTTTATACGGATTCTAAGTGTCAACTGTGAATAAATAGGTTGTATATTAACCCTACGTGATGCTCGTACCTTCAAACGAATAAATCACGGATCATACGAAGCTGAAAGTGAGAGATTACAAGCTACAGGGGTAAACGTGTCAACATGTTTAATTTATACCTCTGAGTGACCTTTTGACATACCCGAAGCTTTGTAACGATAAATTATGCTCACTAGAATGCACGGTTAAAATTTCATAAAGTTTCGTCAAAGTATGAGAAAGTTGTGATCAAATTCGTGTGCGAGGGTTTAAAAGCATAAACGTTGAAAGTTAGACCTTTTCGGGTGACAACTAAGTTACCCGAGGGCTTATCAAAGTGGGTATATGTCTTGAAGCCCGTATATGTCAATTATAAGGGTCCATACGGCAATATATAAGTGTCTGTACAAGAATTGAAGAGCCAAGGATCAAACAGCAATTAAATAAAAATATGTTGGAGGATATACACATGCTCGCGTAGCGCGAGCCTGAAGGCTTATGGCGTAGCGCTACGCGAGGCCCTCATCTGGACAGAAACTTGTTCTTCTTGGTCCCTTGTCTGCCACAGCCTTGGTGCATGCACTTAGATCGATTTTTCACAACCCATTGGCCCCTAAAACAACCCCTAGAACACTAGGGCATGTGTCAATCAATTGTGGTAAGTCCTAGACCTTGTTGTCAAGCTTTTGTGGTGCTTGATTCACTATAAAAGGCCACCTTCAAGTCACAACATCACTCACACCTTCATCTGCATTTCTTGAGCACTTTTGGAGCTTAGGAGCAGACCCAATACCTTCCTACTCGAGCTTAGGACTTGGGTAAGTATGCTAGACCTTCCTCGGTTTAGTTTTTGCTTAGTTATTAGCTTAAAAGTCAACCGTCGTAATTAACGGTTGACTTAACGATTAATCGCTAATGGTCCAGTGATTAGTCAAACTAAAAGTAGTTTTAGAATGGTATTTATGAGGGAAATAAAACCCCAAAAGGGTTTCCCCTGATCACCATCCTAAACAGGTCAAATGTCGGGTCAAACCTTTACTTAAAAAGTCAACATATTGCGTAGAATGTCATTTATGCATAATTAGCCATCTATAACATGTATAACCTGTTTGATCATTGTTATAACTTAGTAATAAGTGTAAGAACATGTCCAAACATGTTCAACCTGACTATTTCCTGTTTTGACCCGGTTCGGAACCGAAAGTCACATAGTTTGACTTTCACGTTGACTTTCAGTTCTGACCCGTTTGGGCATATTTTAGAAATGCCTCAGAGCTTTAATTGGATTAGGACACATGTTAGAACAACCCTCTGTGATCATACACCTTGGTTCACTAGTTATCCAATTAATATGCAGATTTCCGTTAATTGCTCATATGTTGACCGTTATGCCCTTATTACCTTAAAACGTGATTTATGAAAATGTAAAAGTGTAGAAACCTTAGTTACTGATATATAAACTTGTATGCAAAGTTTGACATCAGTTTGACTTGTAGATTAAGAGTTATGCTCATTGTCGCTAAATTAAAGCTTTATGTTAACAAAATGGCGTAATTAGCGTATAGCCTAGTTAAACATACTTTTTGATATCAAATCTTTTACCCACTGATGTAATATATTATTTTGGGATTTTTAAAGATTTTTAATTAATTTTAGGCTGAGCATAACTAGTAGTCGTAGGCTTAATCCGGTAATTGTCGGTTTTGCCCTTACGGGCCATAAAATGAATTTTACTTATCTAAATGACTCCAAACCTTTTGCTACTGATCACATATGATAAATAAATTATTTTAAGCCTTCTGGAAATATAAAAATATCAGATTTAAGTATAGAACCCGGAAATGGCCTTTAATCGCCATAATTAGCGTTTTTAACGCATAGTATGTCTTAAGATCATATTGGACATACCCGGGTTGATACCTACTGATATATGAGGCAAATTATGATATTCTAACAGTAAGCAAAGGTTGATAAACTCAGACTCCGTTTTTGAGCTTTTCGGCTTATGTGAAATTACCAAAATACCCCTACGGGGCATAGTTTGGTTAAAGATGATAAATTTCACATATAAGCTTTAGCCTACTGATATAACTTATCAAATTGAGTATGTTTGCTGTTTACATCAGACCTGTAACTCAGTTAAACAATTAAACTCTTTTACAAACTTTAAAATGACCAAACTACCCCTACGGGGCATAGTTTGTGTTTAAATTAGTTCGGGGCATAACGAAAGACATCCTACTGATGTCACAACATATTTGAAGCATATTAACTTAGGAAACCTGTATATGGCTCTTACGGATACCCGTTACGCTTATTTCGCGTTCGGTTCGGTTTATGTAACAAGTTTACATAAATTAGCCGAAACGGGTCAAACCTTATCGGTTTTATCTCAAAATCCAGAATGTGAATAATAGACCCATATTAAACAAGTCTTCAAACTTGTCGGGTCAGAATCACATTCTATCCGGTCTTCGCTTAATCGTGCGTACGAACCGTATCTTTGAAACTAGCCGGTCTAAGCTCAAGCTTAATTAAAGACCCGTTAGGATTCTAATAGGTTATTAAAAACCTTCGTTCCAGATTAGGAGCCCAGTAAAAGCTATCTGTACTTGCTGATTTGATATACGGCTGGGATTGAATTTATATTTAGCTCAGGTAAATACTTTTAACTTATTTTCCCTATACGGGCTTGGGTTACGGTACATAGCGTACCGCTTGATCGAGCATCAAATCTTCCACGCTTAGTGGTTAATTGAATAATTTGATCGGCTCGTTTTAAACAGATGTGTTTACTTTACAGCCTTTGGGGGGTTAATGACCATGTCCCGGATATCCTCGGCATTATCTTACGAGATGGCCACGACCTGAGCACGGGGTGTAGGCGTACACCTGTCAGTGTATAACTCTAGAATTGTGGTGTGTCTATTGATCTTTAACCCGGATACGTTCCGGGCTACTGAACGCATAAGTAACATGTAAATCGTTCACAAGATTATAATATTAAATAATTCTCCCAAGTTAAAAAGATTAATTTTGCCTCCGTGCATTTTAATCAATGTGTCAAGATATTTTGTGCCACGTGCATTCAAAACAATTTACAAACTCTTTTTCTAAAATGAGTCAGTTGAATGTATTTACCAGTGTAAACTGACGTATTTTCCAAAAAGGCTAAATGCAGGTACTATACGAAATTGGCTGGATATGTCTCCTTAGCATCAATAGAAGTCTCGCAAGCTTAAGATGCCTAAAAGTCTGTTGAACTATTGTTTCCATTTTATGTTCGATCCTTCTGTGGATAAACTTCCGAATATTGTGACAATTGATATTACAATAATAAATTCGGTTGTATCATACTTTAAATTGCTTCCGCTGTGCATATTGATATTGTGTTGTTTGACTATTACGTTGCCAACCATGACGTCACGATACTCCCCACCGGGCCCACCGGTGACACGTGGAAATAGGGGTGTGACAACTGATGGTCTCGAGTCGTAATCTGATGGTCTCGAGCCCACTGTTAATAGCTGTTTATTGTGATAATAGCTGAAAACTCGAACTTTTAGGGATTGTGGGATAATGTTTCCTGTTTTGTTGTTGATCTAAACTTATCAAAGATTTCGAAAATTATAATTGATTATCTATTAACAGTTTTCGAAGATTTTAATAGATAATATTCAGATCAAAATCAGTAAAAACACCCACTAATCCAAATTATATTCCAAAATTTAAGGAATTTTCGAGTTTACTTAGAACAATATGATGAACCCTAGAAAAATTAATACATAATTCTGGGATCCGAAACCTGAATTTTAATGTTTCAAACGGGTCTCGGACATAAAATTAACCCATATTAGTTTCGGGTGACATGATTAATCACCCATTTTCTCAAAACACTGATTTCGGCTCAATGTAACCCGAAACCAGCCGTGATTTTTAATGCTTTTAAAACTTTCTGTTTTCCAGATTATGATCCCAGAATGATGGATACGAAAACAGAACTGATTTATCAACATATGCTCTGATACCACATGTTGATCAGTTCTGTTTAAACATAAGGGAAAACATGTAAATAATACCTGTTACAGCAGACATGTCAGCAGAGAATCCAGTCAGAGATGCAGCCATTGAGTTCGACATACTTGTCAGGATGATCTGGTTTCTCCTTAGGGTGTAAGGTGATGATGGTGATGAACCGAAACAAGGGAGAAATCGGTTTGGAGAGAGAGCCGAGAATGATGTTATGAGGGTTGTGAAAATTGTCTAACTTGTGTAACCCTTTAACTCTCTAATAATCTCCTTATATATACACCCAAGAGGAAACCTAATTAGTTAATAATGGTAATATCGTCCATCAACAATTACCAACTAATTATTAATAGGTTATTAATATATTTTGATCTATATAATATAAATGATTATAATGGCTACAAGATTAAATATTATAATATTAATACCGGTTCCCTAACCGTAGTGATATTCGATCTAGTAATAGATCTCCATCTCGGGCCTCTCGGCGGATCCATATAGCAACAATGTGGAAACCTGAAAATAAAAGAAAAAAGAAAAAAAGAAAAAGAAAAAGAAAATCTAAACTTGTACTCGTGTTTTACATTTGTACGTATGTGGTTTGGCAATTTGAGGGCTTCGTCACCTTGTGGCGTAGGGTTGATCCCACCCTGGTCACTGATCCATGTCTTATTTCCATCCTATATTCTAGCCACACAAATTAACCAACACAATATCTACATGGCTTTCTTTCCTCTTCTTTTATCGTCATCGATGCTAGCTCGTTGGTTATTATTTTTTTTATATAAAATAATACTTTATATTAGTGAGATAAAAAAGATTTACTTGGATTTCCGAATTTGATTTTTCAGATGACATATCATAATTAATAGAAATAGAAAATAACAAATCAAACAAAATCGTACATTTTGTAATTCATTTCAAAGGTTATTTTTATTAGAAATATCAAGGGTATAACCTAAATGTCAAAGACTAGCAATGTTGAGTTTTGATAGAACCTGAATGGCTCTTATAGAAAGGTTTTTTAACGACTAATTCACATACCACTAATTTTACTTATAATTTACAAATTTGTCCATCATAGGACTCAAACCGTCAATCTAAAGGAGGGACACCTTTTCCACACAACTTAATACCACTCAGCTACAAGCCCTTTGAGTTCCTATAGCTTTGAACGATTTTTTTCAACTACATACACCATGCAAAATCAAATTACGACAAAATCCTTTAGATGAATTTGGAATTTTGTTTAGAGATATTTTTGTTGTTGCAAGGATATTATGAAACAAGGTTATGGTGTATATTGAGTTTAAAATATCTTATCTTCCCTTATTTCTTGACTGATCTAAGCTTCATCTCTTCCAAAAATCTTGAAAGCTAGTACCACTTTCTTCATATAAACAAAATACAATGTCTTCCACTTTATCCCCCTCAACTTCCCTAAATAACAATACTCCCATTAATCACAACTTTCCATCATCACCTAAAGCTAGAACCCTCCTCAAAACACTCAACTTTCCATTCTCTATCCCTTCAAAACTAACTCTCATTTCACCCAAATCTTCCACCACTACAAACTACAATGAACTCGGGTTGGATGAGGAAATGGGCCAAATCAAAAGGCTTCAAAACGGGTCGGATGTTCGAGGCGTGGCTGTGGAAGGGGAACCCGGTCGGAAGGTGAACCTTACGCCACCTGCGGTGGAAGCTATAGCCGAGAGTTTTGGAGAGTGGGTGATAGATGGATTGGTTAAGGAGAAAGGAAGACCATCCGAAGATGTCCGGGTTTCACTTGGGCGGGACCCGAGGATATCGGGTGGGTTGTTGAGTGTGGCAATATTTTCGGGTTTGGGTCGGGCTGGCTGTATAACGTATGATATGGAACTAGCGACTACACCAGCATGTTTCATGAGCACAGTGTTGCCACCATTTTCATACGATGCTTCCATAATGGTACGTGTGTTCCCTTTAATTATCCGTGAGAAAGAATTGTTGTTGTTGTTTTTTTTATTAAGAGTTTTGCATGTAAAAATAATTAATGGAATACTATATTAGAAGATACTGAATTTCATACTTTTTGTAAATAAATTCGTTTACGAAAATAAGTGAAATATAGTCGTTATGAATAAATAGTTCTTTTTTTAAAAAGTCGGACGTTGTTCATTGCTTTCAATATCATATATATTATTGTAAAAAGTAATTTTTGTTTCTATGTATTGAGTAGAATTACAATATTTCCTTGTTATTATTTTTTAAATTTAATATACATTTACTATAAAATTTAGAATATTATATACATGCCATATATTCCGTTCTAAAATTTAAATAAACGAGTTAAGATTCAATGGCAAGAGAAGCAGTGTCGAAGAGGTCTTTAGTGAAGTTAGATCGGCTAGTTTCTTGTGGTTCAAACATAGGGCTAAGAAGGGTTCGTTTGTTTGGGGGGATTGGTGTAAATTTGTTAATATGTAAGTTGTGTTGTTTGTTTTTTGCCGTCCCGGTCTTCGGGTTCGGCATGTGTTAATGAAGTTCTTGTTTCAAAAAAGAAAAATAGATGAAAGTGTACTACCAAATAAACATAAAGTATAAATAATAATAGTACAATAAACAATTTATGCAAAGTGTACAACCCTCTTAAGCCAAGTTGTGTTACAAATTAATAATATATAAATATAAATATCATTTTAACTTTGACTCTAAAATCCAAATAAATTTCAGTTTATTCTTAATTATATTTATCTACTAATTTTAAAATATGAATAGTAGAGAGTTAGAATGAGAATTTTTTTTTAAGAATAGAAAATATAAGTTTTAAATCAATTGAAATGACCTATTTAATATGTGTATTTAATGTTATACATAGTACGAGATAATGCAAATTTACAATTTTAATTATTTTTTTATATTCTCTTTAATTAGCTAATTAATTAAATTTGTAATTCATTTTTAAAATATACCTTTTCAAGACAAACTAATTTATGGTGAATAATAATTTTCGATGTGTGTTGAATAAATTTTGGAGTAAACTGCAAATTTACCCCCTGAGGTTTAAGGCAATTGACACTCTGACCACCTCCCTGGAAAAAATTGCAATTTACCCCCCCCCCCCCCCCCCAACATTGTTATTATGTCGCAAGATTATCCCCTGTTAACAGTCAACAGTTATTTGACTGTTATAGGTAAGGGTATTTTGGTAATCTTACCCCATATTTATTATTATTATTATTATTATTATTATTATTATTATTATTATTATTATTATTATTTATGTACCATATGTTAATTTGCTCAACGACTAATTATACACAAAATTTACAGATGGTGTCATTTAGGTTTAAACACTTCTTCCTCTCTCTTTCTAGACCATCACCCCATCACAATAACCTGCACATCCACCACTCACCACCACACCCACCTCCTATCACAACCACCACCCACCACATCAACCCCCACCTCCCCCAACTCAGATTTCCGACGAACATCTTCGGCCTCTCCTCGTTGCCCTATCCCGCCGGTCCACACGGATCAAGATAAAGATAAGAAAAAAGGTTGGGTTTTTAGTGTAAATCTTGATTTGTTAGTGTCATTCGCGATATTCCGACGGTCCCTTATCAAGATCAGCAAGATTTACAGTACCAAATCAACAAGATTCAAGAACTTCAACTCTTCAAGCAACTATATCGATAATAACTCAACACCCATTACAAAACCTACCAAAAAGCAACACATCAGTATCTAATGATTCCAACATAAACCCTCAATCTCTTTTTCAAATAGTGGGTGGGGTCAGAAAAAGAAAGATAAGAAAACTTGTCTGTGCAGAGCAATCCAGCAAAGAAACAACCAGCACACAAGAACAAAGTCAATTTCTTTGACACCAAACATCTTGAATTTGATTCAGACCCTCCTCTGTTCTTCCAAGAAATTATCAAGAATCTTTTTTATAATTTGTAACACCACTAAAGAAATTAATCAACATGAGGTCAAACCCATGTCAGAAATGGAGTCAACTTAACACCCAATTTGACAATCAGATCAAAGAAGTGTGTTGTTGACTTTAAAGTTCAATCTGTAGGTTAGTTAGGGCTGCAGAACCCTAGATCAAGGTTATGTACAGTGGGCTTTGTTGAATAAAAAAGATAAGATTTTGATATGAAAATGTAACAAAATGTGAGATTTTAAGTTGAAAAGTGTTGATATGATTTGTTGGATTATGAGTGTAGGTGTGAATGTGTGTGTCTTAGAATTTGGGGAAGGTGAAGATGGTTGATTGCAGGTGTTGTGGCGCGGTGGAATATCTGTCACAAAGTGAAAGTGCTTCTAACAAAAATGGCGGCAGATTCACCACTGTAGGTGGCTAGGGTTAGGGTTTGGAATAGGAAGGAGGTGGTGGCTGAGTTGATGGTGGCGGTGGTCAGAAGAGGAGAAGGAAGTGGTGGTGGTGATGAACTTGAGAGTATGAATCTTGGAATGAAGAATGAACTGATGATGATGATGATGATGATGATGATGATGATGATGAACTTGATGTAATGGATTTGGTTGATTCTTGATTTTTATATAATTTTAATAAGATAGGGGCAAAAACTACTTTTCACACGTTATTAATAGTCAAACGAACGTTGACTTGACAGAGTTGGGTGGCAGGGGGTAAGAGTGCAGCGTTTCCCATTAGTTGGGGGGGGGGGGGGGGTAAATTGCAATTTTTTTCCAGGGAGGGGGTCAGAGTGCCAATTGGCTTAAACCCCAGGGGGTAAAATTACAGTTTACTCTAAATTTTGATATGTGTAGGATAAATGTATGATAAATTTCGATATGTGTAGTGTATATGTATGGTAAATTTTGATACGTGTAGGATATTTATTGTCTTTTAAATACATATATTAATGAATGTATATGTTAAAAAATTACGTTATATTTTATTCTATTTGTATAATACACATGTTTATTCATTCGTGCAATGCATATATTTTTTTTAAAACATAACTTTTTATTACTAATTATATAACATCATATTTATCAACTCATGTAATACACAAAATTAATAAACAATTTCAAATAATAACGTGACAACATCTTCTCTTACTACAAAAATTTATATTCTAAAATAAATTAAATTGTAATTCCTGAATATTTAAATTTTGTTTTTATCTTTGCATATAAACTACCAATAATTTTGAGGGTCATGTTAAATTTTATGTCAATACAAAAATAAGAAAGAGTTCTACCATATTTATTCTTTCCCATTTAAAAACAGTCACAGAAAAAAATATATATATTTAACTTACATTAATTGGAATTAGATGACAGCGTCTCACTTGCCATACACACGGAATGGTCTAAAATTCTTTACAAAGAAAGGAGGACTAACGTCGCCAGAGGTTGAAGAAATTTGCAATAAAGCTGCGTTCAAATATGCAAACCGGCTAACAAAGGTGTCTACATTACTCAAGACGACTCCTACACGAGTCAATTTCATGAGTGTTTATGCAAAACATCTTCGAGACATCATTAAGGAGAGAGTAAATCATCCACATCACTATGACACTCCTCTTGAAGGGTTTCAGGTACTTACTTGCATACATTTCTTATCAAAATATATTATTTGTATTCCATATAATATGTTGTGAAGCAAGTTGTATAATTTGAAGTTGTGACATGAATTTACCACAAAAAAAATACATGTCTTAGATGGTTTTTTTAAACCGCAATTACATGTCATAGATACTTAGATGTGTGGATTTAATTATATCATGAGGATTAATTAGGCAATTTTAACTTAAAAGAAAATCGTTTTTCATAGTATTTTACAATGTTCCATTCAAACTAAATTGTACATTTTGCCAAATTAAAGCTAATCGTTTTTCATATTTTATAATGTTCTATTCATTCTTATGATTGTATATTACTATTATATATATTCAATTGCATAAACTTCATGAGTGAAATTACAGATAATAGTGAATGCCGGAAATGGGTCAGGAGGGTTCTTTACATTCGATGTATTAGACAAGTTAGGTGCAGACACATTTGGCTCTTTAAACCTTACACCAGACGGCATGTTTCCAAACCATATCCCGAACCCTGAGGACAAGGTTGCAATGTCTGTAACACGAACTGCTGTGCTCGAAACCTCGGCTGATCTTGGCATTGTTTTTGATACTGATGTGGACCGTAGTGGAGTTGTTGACAAAGAGGGAAACCCCATAAATGGTGACAAGTTAATTGCACTTATGGCTGCCATTGTCCTAAAGGAACATCCCGGTTCGACCATTGTCACTGATGCTCGAACCAGTATGGCTCTCACCCGGTTCATCACTGATCGTGGTGGCCATCATTGTTTGTATCGCGTTGGTTACCGGAATGTTATTGACAAGGGTGTTCAACTTAATGAGGATGGTGTTGATGCTCACCTTATGATGGAAACCTCCGGTCATGGTGCTCTTAAAGAAAACTATTTTCTTGATGATGGTTAGTATTCTTTATTTGTTTTTACTAGTTTAAATTATTATTGGCAAATTTTATTTTTTGTAATCCAAATTATGACTTGTTAGGCGATAATAATCCATGCTTACATTTTCGTCGGTTACACTCGTTGACAACTATTAATTCAGCTCTAAGGGGATATGGGCGCTCCACTAGTGATGGAGTTCCATCACTCACAACATCCAATCAAGTTTCGCCATGTCATCGAGCTTTATTCCATTACTAGTGATGGATTTTAGTGGAAATGTCCATCACTCACCACACACTCATCTCCATCATCGAATATGTGCAGCACCTTCATTTCTTCACGCGTGATCATGGCAATGCGTTATAAGACATGGTGGCGGTGGTGTATCACGGAGGTCGACGTGTGGCCAGCCCTTCATAACGAGGCGTCCCGTCTCCTCTAATAGACAGGGGTGAAACTAGTGTATTAGAAGGGTAGCACAGGCTACCCCTCAACCCCGTCTCCGTACCGTTTCCGTAGTGTAAAAAAATAAAAAATTCCGGTTTTATACAAAGGATACGCCTGATCTCCAAAAAAACTAAATTGGGATGCCCCTGAATTTTTTGACTAGCTCCGCCATTGTCCTAAGAAGTTTCTAAAGAATAAGACACCATAAATTAAATTATGTACATCTAATGCCACGTCATCATGTGCAAATGTAGTTATCTCACTGTTTGGCCAGTATCATAATAGTTTGACGTATTAAATTCCATTTAGCCTGTATTATTTTGTAGATATTCGTATAAGACATAATAAGATTTTAAGTATTATCAACCTAGCAATTAAGGTTAAGAACCAATAACGAAGGAAATTTATATATATATTGTGTCGTGCAGGTGCATATATGGTGGTAAAGATCATTATAGAAATGGTAAGAATGAAACTAGAGGGTTCAAGTGAAGGAATTGGAAGTTTGATAAAAGATCTTGAAGAGCCACTAGAATCAGTAGAGTTAAGAATGGACATCCTTTCCGAGCCTAAACATGCCAAGGCTCAAGCCATTGAGATCATAGAGACATTCAAAACTTACGTACAGGTAACAAAAATTCATACCTTAAACATGAAGTTACACTGTTCATGTAAGTTGATATATAGGGAATAAGGTAGTGGTGGAGTGGTTGGGGAAATACCTGGTGTTCCTTGTGACCCAGGTTCGACTCCCACTCTCTCCATTATTCTCTGCGGCATCCAGGTGAAGGGCGAATACGGGAGGCGCCGGTTCGTCTTGAATGCGAGGCGAGGTTTTACCGATTATTCCACTGTCGTGCCTTCGGGCGGGTGGGGGTTGGGTTTCCGCGCATCTGGGAGAGCCAAGGGGCTGGCGGCGGTCGAGTAGTTGACCTTGGCCACGGCGCCCGGTGTCACGATGATTTGCACGTCATTCCTTGCCGTTAAAAAAAACATGCTGCAGAGCGGACACACGACATTAAATTTTTTTAATGCCTGTGCTTACGTACTCCTAAATTACACCAAATAAATCCTAATCTACATCTTACGTGGGATTGATCTCAAGACCTCCCACTGAGAGGCAAGAGCCTCTACCAAGCGAGCTAGCCCACATTCACATTCAAACATTACATAAGGATCCTTTTGAAAGGGAATAATTTTCGAAATTACAAACTATCAAATGAATAATGAAATTAAAGGATAATCAATGATTTGCAAAAATAAAGATTAGAAAATCACTAATTTGAGGAAAAATCTTTGTTGAAAAAAATCGAAGCATAATTGATGGAATTGGGGTATGACAATTGGATCAAACCGCCCATGGCCAATTTACACATGATTCGGCTCGCCAAAACCTTTTTTTGGTTGCTGATGGGCCAAGTAACTCCACTACTAACCTAAGTTATGCTCCTTTTGTATTTGGGTCTTTTTCACCCGGTTTCCCTCTGTCTAGCTGGTCTAGTTAAAAGTCTTCTAACTCCTAGCTAGATCATCTACATATCACAATATATATGTGGATTGTTGGAAAAATAGGTGAAAATAGCATTTTTCACAAATATAGGAAAATGATTTTTTCCTATTTTGGACTAGAAATAAATATAATAAAATGAGCGGGTTTTATATGTTTATTTGTGGGTTTGTGTTCTATGTTGGAAGAGCTTCGCAACGAACTAAACCACGTCCAAAACCGAGCTAAGATGAATGAGATATCGATGCTCAAAGTTGGGTGTTTGAAACATTGAATGCTGAAACAAAAGGGAAAGTAGCACTTTGTCCCACATAGGAGGAGAGATGGAACTTAAATGGGTATTTAAGATGGAACTCTCCATCCTTATTGTTTCATGGAAGCACACACTAGTGTCCTCGCGGAGGGTGCGGAGCACTCGTACACGCTCACGCGCGTGGCGTGGGCGATGAGGCGCATTGTGGCGCTTTGATGGCGCACTTTGCACTTCGCATCGCCGCTTGAGAGCCGCCTTTGTATTTTTGACCGCGTGCGCGTGGTGGAGCACAAGGGTTGGAAGGACCAAGTGGTAGGTGATGTGGCGCACGCGCGCATGGACTTGAGCCAAGAGGACGCACCGCGCATGGGCATGCAGACCTGGGCGCGCGCGCACCAGGGTGACTTGCGCGCGCGCGCGCGCAGAAGCTTCCAGCATTGAATGACAGTACAGTTTCAGTCCAGCTTCGTAACTGACGAGTTAATAAGCTTTGACTGAGAATTAAATGACGTATTAAATTGCATTGAAGACGTTTAATGCAATTTAAACCTCTCTTTAATTCGGTTTTTGACTGTTTCGACTTAGGAGCTGTATAAATACAGCTCCATACCCACTGCAGAAAGTCACCAGCAATACGACAGCTATTCACTTTCTCTCTAAAGTTTTTCTAATCTTCTCCTGCTCTCTTCAAGGTAGACATCGGGTTGTAGGCGAATTCCGGCAGTACTACTGCTCCGGCTGTTGTACCCTGGGAAACAAAACGAGTACTCTTGGGAGACTCGGAATTTGTTTTAAGGGAAGCGTGTTGAACACGTGCCTCAGTCACTCTCCTTCTACCCCTTTCTTGTATTTGGTTTATTTTCAGTTGTATTTTGTAATTGTAATTTTGTCTTTCTCATTTCTGTTTGTAATCAGTATTAATAAATATTGTTATTTTTATTTATTTACGCGAACGGTTCCTACATGGATTATCAGTTTATATATACAAAAATATATGTACATGCAGGAAGGGAGGTTAGCAGGATGGGAGTTAGATGCTTGTGGAGATTGTTGGGTAAGTGATGGTTGCCTGGTTGACTCCAATGACACTCCTGCTCCTGTTGACGCTCAAATGTACAGGTATATATGTTCCTAGGACTAGTAAATAACTATATGACTGATTGATCTGTGGTTGTTGACTTGATCATTAATCTTGAATTTAAATAACATGCTTAGGGCTAAGGTTTCAAACAATGAAAACGGACAATACGGATGGTTACACATCAGACAAAGTATTCATAATCCAAATATAGCAGTCAATATGCAGTCGTCTGTGCTTGGTGGTTGCTTATCAATGGCTCAAGTTTTCTTAGATAAGTAAGTATTCACGTATTTGGAATATAGTCCTGTATTAGATAACCTAATATATATGCACATATTACTAATTTTTGCAATATTTTCTAATGCTTTTCTAGGTTTCTCATTCCAAGTGGAATGGATAAAGATCTTGACTTCTCTCAGATCAACAAGTATGCTAAGAATGGAAGCATGAGCTAGTTAAGTAGGTTTCTATTTATGGAAACATAGCTTGAAATCCAACGTAAGAAAAACAGAATGTTGATGAAAAGTTATCTTCTACATAAAGATAGAAGGCGGAAAATCATTTTATATAATAAAAAATATTTTAGTGACTTGTATATCATGCATTTTGTACACGTCGGCGTATGGTATGATACGAAACTGAACACACGGATGGAAGCAATAAATGATACGATGATTTAAAGTGGTTCGGTCGACTGACCTACATCCACTATTCTGTAACTAGAGTTTCTTTTATTATTTGAGTGCTACAAGCAATCATTATATAGAAACTAATCTAGGGTTAGAAAACTTAATCCCTAAGTTAGACGAATATAATAATTAGGGCCGGCTAAATTAAAACCCAAATTCACTGCCAAATAAAAGACGTGTGAGCCGACCCAAGGCTAGGGCCAACGGCCCTCCCTTGATCAGGCCCGCACACTAAATCATTGAGGGACGGAGCACCTCCTCCCCCCCCCCCCCCCCCAATAAAGCTCAACCAATGATCTGCATCTTTCACTAACCAAACTTATTTCCATCAAACTTCTCTATTGTAACCTTTCCGTCTCCAGCCATCTCAATGATTAAACAAAAAACTAGTTTTGAGTAAATATAGACAGACATAAAAATCTATTCAACTGTATAGTAGAATAACGAACTCAGTAAGAAGTGACTGAGACAAAACTGAAACGATAAAACCTGACAAACGCGGTTAACTTTGGTTCTAGGTTTTGGTAGTTTATCTCTTTGATTCAACAATCTATGTTTCTGCAAAATAGATTAGTGACAACTAAAAAAAGGAACCAACAGAACCCTAACGGCGGTGGTAGAAACCCTAGTGGTGCTGGGTGGCAATGGTTGGTTCAAACGGTGTTCTTCGTGTGTACGTTTGAAAAACTTTAATGATTAAAAGCCTAAGCTCTAATACCAACTGTTAGGACTGAAACACACACGAAATTGAACACATAAGCATTAAAGCAATAAACGATAAGAGTATCTAAGGTGGTTCGGTCGGCTAATCTCCATCCACTGTGCTGCAACTAGGGTTTCTTTTATTATACGGGTATTGCAATGAATTATAAGTACATGAAAGCAATCATTATACAAAGATTGGTCAAGGGTTAGGAACCTTAATCGTCATGTTAGGCCTAAGCCCGCATAAAAATAATCAGGGCCAACTAAATTAAAACCTAATTTATTGACAAATAAAAGACATGTGGACTCAAGGCTAGGGCCCTCGTCCTCCCTTGATGGATCTCCACACTAAATCACCCAACAATACACACCATGCTTGACTTAATGTGATTAGTTAAAAATGTAATTTAAAAAGAGAAAAAAGGTTACGAACTGTTTTGCTTAAAATGTTATTCTCTCAACGATCTAAACTCTTAATGCACAGAATGTGAACTTTCCGCAACTCATGTGTATTTTATAACACTTCAACGTTCAACTTCAAACTTCACACATGTCTGATGGCCGATGGGGTTTGTTTTGTATATTAAGTCTTATAAGGGCTCTTTCTTTGGGACAACACTAGCATGTTTTGCTCTGTTTATATTTATCCCAAATGAAAGGTATTAAATGTTGATATATTTATTTTGAAGACATTAAGAATAGTATTACTATTTCCAAACTTTATGTATTATATTTAAGCTTTTACTTATTTGTCAAATCATTCGATATAATAAAGATTTTAAGGTGACCTTTACATCATGATATTTTGTACATGTTAGCGGAGTATGATGCCCGATATTCAAGGACTCATACGTGGTTCATTCATATCAAAATAAAAAAAGAAACGGATTAACGGATGCATAATGTTGTGTATTAAAATTTAAAATACAAAGGTTATACTTATAGTATACCCAAAGAAATAATTAGTTCTAATAGGAGTAAGATAATAATATCGGTTGTGTCAAAGAATGTTTTGTGAAACAACATAACGGATCCTATATGTACAATTAACATACGAAAACCATGAAAATATATAGATGTCACATATATACTTTTTTTCTAAAATAACCTGTAAACGAGTCGAGCCGAGTCGAGCCCGGGTGGGGTCGAGCTCAAGCTCGAAATTAATTCAGGCGGCTAAACTCGGCTTGAGCTTTACGTCGGAGTTAAACGAGCCTAAGTACGTGTCGCAACCCACGCCCCCTTATCTGTCCCGGGAACGGGCGGCCGCGAGACCAGTATTGGTGGTATCATTTGTTTATCATTTTTGGCAGCGGAAATTTCATCAGCACCGTAGTTAGGAAATATTTTATCAGAGTAAATACCACACTTTTATAATATTAAATGTATTGGGATAAAACTCAAGTTTTCATTACTAACATTTTCATAGGGAAAATCCCTGTTATATTGAATAAAACATCTTCTTTTATTTAGGTAACTTTTATAGCCACTTTTTCCAAGCCTTCAGTGCTGTCCAACTGGCTTTTAGTTGGCTTTCACATTTTTTTACCTGAAACGCGTTTAAAACATTTTGTCAGTGGGAAATACTGGTGAGTGAATCCCAGTTTAATCAAGAAGAGTTTTATCAATTAACACAGTATTGAGAGCGATTACAATGTTTATATCTACACAATTACTCATTCAGTACTGTCAATCCTGACTGGTGTGTCATATTACCCATTGGCTAACTCTTTGTCCAATGGTAACGTGTTCCACATTTTGTATACAAAACCCCAACATACCGGCAGTAACTGAAGAATTACAAAGACTCAATCACTGCTTAATCACATTGTAAAATATTTAAGGTTTTGTAAAAACAGTTTACAAAAAGGAGATTACTCATATTGCTGTCTTAGGTTTCCTTTCCTGGGAATTATCTATAATTTACACAAATGCACACGTGTTAACATAATAACCCATTATTTATATTAAGGATACCCTCCTCGAGACGACATTCCAACGACTACGTCGGGCAGAACCACGACAGCCGTTACGGAACCCTGGATCAATCGGACAGCGTATCTAATACGTAACCGGGGTTATGATACTTACAACGGAGCAGAACTTCGTTAATTAGGGGGATATTATACCCGAGAATTATGCCTACTATTAAGAATTTCGAGAGAGAAAGTTGAGAGATGAACGAATTGACTGAAGTCTCGATGCCTGCTATTTATAGTGCCTGATTTTGGTTTCCTCGCGGCGCGCGTAAGATGAGACCAAGGGCTACGCGGCCCGCGTAGTAGACTGGGTAGGCCCAAGCCTGGCCCAGTCATCGCACTAGCTTTGCCACGATGATGACACGTGGCAGCACCGGGTGTCGCCTGATCTCATAGCTGTCGCGGCCCGCGTAAGCAGTAGCCAAAGGCTACGCGCCCCACGAGAGACCCGTAAAATTTGTTTTTATTTAATTTTTAATAAAATAAAGGCATTCGGGGCCCGTTTACGTATACGGGGTGTATTTAGGAGCGTTTAGGGTCACTTTAAAGGTTTCGGGAGAGCTGCTATATCTGTGGAGGTAATGAAATACATGACTTTAAATTTAATGTTAGATTTGTTGTCATATATAGGTGCCTACCTATGTTTAGTTATCTTTAAACATGTATACATATATAAGTGTATTTTTAAGACATATAAGGATACTCCAACTAGATTAGGGGTGTCAGAAATATTTTAGAGGGTTGTTATATCCTCCCCACCTTGTTTTAGAGCTCGTCCTCGAGATCTACTGGAAAAATTGTGGATATTTCATTTGCATTTCTGATTCAAGCTCCCATGTATACTCTGGTCCTCTTTTGGAGTCCCATTTCACTTTGACCAGAACTAATATCTTGTGTTTAAGATTTTTGACTTTTCTGTCTTCAATCTGTATAGGCCTCTTTACAAATTTAAGTTGTTCATTTACCTCTATATCCTTAAGAGGTACTATCAGTGATTCATCAGCTAAGCATTTCATGAGATTAGATACATGAAATACATCATGTATTCCTGCCATTTCCTCTGGCAGTTATAGCTGATAGGCTACAGGTCCTATTCTTCTAATAATCTCAAAAGGTCCAACATACCTAGGACTTAGTTTTCCCTTTTTGATGAATCTTACCACTCCTTTCCAAGGAGAGACTTTCAATAATACTTTGTCACCTACCTGAAATTCCAATGGCTTTCGTTTGTTATCTGCATAACTCTTTTGTCGATCACGTGCTTCTTTCAGTCGTTCTTTGACTTGAATGATTTTATCTGTTGTTTCTTGTACTATCTCAGGTCCAGATAGTTGTTTTTCTCCAATTTCTGCCCAACAGACTGGCGTTCGGCACTTTCGTCCATAAAGTGCTTCGAACGGTGCAGCTTTGATACTTGTGTGATAACTGTTATTATAAGAAAATTCATCAATGGTAAATGATCGTCCCAATTACCTCCAAAATCAAGTACACAAGCTCTAAGCATGTCCTCCAGTGTCTGAATTGTCCTTTCACTTTGTCCGTCCGTTTGAGGATGATAAGATGTGCTTAGATTTAACTTGGTTCCCATTGCTTTTTGGAAACTTGTCCAAAATTGGGAGGTAAAACGACTATCTCTGTCAGAAACAATTGATAGAGGAATTCCATGTAAAGAAACTATTTCATTTACATATAATTTAGCTAATTATTCCATACTAAAAGTTTCCTTCATTGGTAGGAAATGAGCTGACTTGGTTAGTCTGTCTACAATCACCCAGATTCTATCATTACCTTTTCTTGTTTTGGGTAATTTGGTAACAGAATCCATTGTTATCAATTCCCATTTCCACACTAGCATTTCTAATTGCTGCAATAAACCTGAGGGTTTCTGATGTTCAGCTTTAACTTGTGAGCAAGTTAGACACTTGGCAACATATGCTGCTATATCCTTTTCTTATCCACCAAAAATTCTTTCTTAAGTCCTGATACATTTTGTCACTTCCAGGATGCATCGTATACTTAGACTTATGGGCTTCTTCTAATATACGATGACGTAGGTTTCCTAATTTAGGTATCCACATCCTTTTCTTATGGAATCTCCAAATTCCATCTGTTCCTTGTTCTAGTTCCTTAATCATTCCTTTCAGTTTTTCAGTATCATCCTTGATTACTGATTCTTGTGTTTTTCTAATCTGCTCATTTAAATCTACTTGTAGATTTAACTTAAGAGAACGTACCCTTTTTGGCTTTTCGTGATACTTTCAACTTAAAGCATCGGCTACTACATTTGCTTTACCTGCATGATACTGGATATCACAATCATAATCACTAAGCATCTCCATCCAGCGTCTTTGTCTCATATTCAACTCTTTTTGTCCGAAAACATACCTTAAACTCTTATGGTCGGTGAAAATGGTTAACTTACTACCGTAAAGGTAATGTCTCCAAATTTTCAGGGCAAAAATTATAGCTCCTAATTCTAAATCATGGGTTGAATAATTCGCTTCATGATTCTTAAGTTGTCTGGATGCATATGCTATAACCTTTTGACGTTGCATTAATACACATCCATAACCTAACTTAGAAGCGTCACAATAGACTACAAAGTCTTCAGTTCCTTCTGGTAACGCTAGTATGGGTGCATTGGTTAGTCTTTGTTTAAGAATTCTAAAGGCTTCTTCTTGTCTTAATCCCCATTCAAACTTAACAGATGTACATGTTAGCTTAGTTAAGGGAATGGCTATTCTAGAAAAATCTCGAATAAATCTTCTATAATAACCGGCTAGTCCTAAGAAACTTCTAACATCAGTTGGTGACTCAGGGGTTTTCCATTTGGTAATTGCCTCGATCTTGGTGGGATCTACATGAATTCCTTCATGATTGACTAAGTGTCCAAGAAACTGTACCTGTTCTAACAAGAATTCGCACTTTGAAAACTTAGCATAGAGTTTTTCCTTTCTTAATAAACTTAAAAGTGCGTGCAAATGCTTTGCATGTTCCTCTTTACTCTTAGAGTATATGAGAATATCATCTATAAAGGCAATTATGAATTTATCCAAATATGGCTTACATATTCGGTTCATCATGTCCATAAATGCATCTGGGGCATTGGTTAAACCAAATGGCATGACAGTATATTCATAATGACCATATCTCGTTCTGAAGGCGGTCTTAGGAATGTCCTCTTCCTCTACCTTTAATTGATGATATCCTGACCGTAGATCGATTTTTGAGAAAAATCGAGCTCCTTGTAACTGATCGAACAGATCATCGATTCTTGGTAATGGATACCAATTCTTAATCGTGACCTTGTTCAATTCACGGTAGTCAATGCACATACGTATTGATCCGTCCTTCTTTTTAACAAATAGGATTGGCGTTCCCCATGGCGATGAACTTGGCTGTATGAATCCTTTTTCCAACAATTCGTCTAACTGTTCTTTTAGTTCCTGCATTTCTGCGGGTGCCAGGCGGTAAGGTGCTTTGGCAATCGGTGCTGTCCCTGGTATCAAATGGATTCGGAATTCAACTTCTCGGTCTGGAGGTTGTCCTGGTAATTCTTCTGGAAATACATCTGAAAATTGGGACACTACTGAAATATCCCTTAATTCTTTTCCTTCGGTGTTAGTGATTATGGAAATCAAATACACTAATGATCCTTTTCATATATAACTTGTTGTTTTCATCACAGAGATGAATTTTGTAGATTTAGATGGTTTATCTCCTTTAATTGTGATCTTTTCACCCATTGGTGAATTTACTTGGATTGACTTTTGATCACATAAAATACTGGCTTTATTGGCTATTAACCAATCCATTCCTAATACAATATCAAATCCTGCCAGATTCATTGGATAAAGGTTTGCAATAAATTTCTGATTTAGAATTTCTATTCTTGCTCCCTGCAAGATATCAGAAATCTTAATGGTTTCCCCATTTGCTGTCTCTACTAGACATTCTTGTGGGAGTTTAGTTAATGGTTGATTGAGAAGTTTGCAAAATGAAGTATTAATAAAACTTTGGTTTGCACCAGAGTCAAATAATACTTTAGCAAAAATATCATTAACTAAAAACGTACCGGCTATCACATCCGGGATCATCTTTGCTTCATCCGCAGTTAGAACAAATGCTCTAGCATTTTTAGTATTCTTGTTGTTCGTAGCTGGAGCTAATTTCGGACAGTTTGACTTGATGTGGCCTTGTTCTCCACAGTTGTAACATATCATGTTGTTAAGTTTCTTCCTGCAGTCTTCATCCTTATGTCCAGATATTTTGCAGAAGTTATAGTATATGGAGCATCTTCCAGAATGCTTCCTTTTGCAATACTTGCAATAGGGTGCAGAGGTAGAACCTATATTTTTCCCACGGTTGAAATTTCCAGGTCGAAATTCTTAGGTAAGCTTCTGGGTTAGGTTCCTTCTCTGATCCTCTTCTCGTGTGCGAACTAACTCATCTGTCAAGATGTTTGCTAGTTCTACAGCTTCTTCTATGGTTTGAGGTCTAGCTGCCTTGACTACATACCTTATCTCCCCAATTAATCCCCAGATATAACGGGAGATTAATACTGGTTCAGGTGATGCAGGGGTTGGCACTATTCTAACATATTCGAAGAATAACGTAGTATACCCCTTACTATCTACCCCAGTCATCCTAAGGTTTAGGAATTTATTTGCTATCTGTTCTTTTTCATTGGGAGGGCATAATTTCCTTTCTACCATGTTTTTAAATTCCTCCCATTCCATATTGTAAACCCTGTC
This sequence comes from Helianthus tuberosus, assembly GCA_030545235.1. Taxonomy (NCBI): domain Eukaryota; kingdom Viridiplantae; phylum Streptophyta; class Magnoliopsida; order Asterales; family Asteraceae; genus Helianthus; species Helianthus tuberosus. The sequence goes on along the minus strand of CM060418.1, from coordinate 157,522,226 downwards.
ACTTCCCCTAGACTGGAGGATAGTGTTCCACCATTCTAAGGCTAAATTCTTAAACAGATTAGAAGCAAACATTATTGTATCCTCTTCCGCGCACTTGCTTATTCTTAAGACTGCCTCAGTCTTTTCTATCCAGCGTAGAGATGCAACGGCCCCTTCATTGCCCGAGAATTCCATTGGTTTACAAGACCAGAATTCTTTATAAGAACAACCATAAGGCATGGTTCTTCTTCTTTTGGGAATGGGCGCTTGAAGTATAGGTCCATTGTTTACACTATTCAGGTTCAGTTGGTCGCTTACTGCTATGTTTACTTTTATTATCCACTTCCTTAACAGTTTGAATAATAAATGGCATCGCATCTATTATTCCTTGTTCCACTATGTGTTGGATGGCACTATTATCCACTTGGTTTCCATTATTGTTGTTGTTTGGGTTTTCGTTACCCGGGTTATTGTTACTCGGGTTATCGTTATTCTGGTTTTTCGGGTTATTATCCGGGTTCTCTTGATTCACTTGGTCGGCCATCTGAATTTTAAACATTTACCACATATTAATATCACAAAATAATATCTTAATATGATCAATCACATGACACGCATTTTGATAAAAAAACGTCGAGCATTGCGACTTACCTTTTTTTTTCTTAGTATGCACCTAATATAAACTTAATACAAACTGGAGCTGGAAATGAAAATTACAATACTATTATGCATCACTAACCACGAAGTGGTCTATACTACGATAGATTTATTATTATTATTATTATTATTATTATAAATATATATATATTTTTTCATATTTATATTATATATATATTATTATATTATTATTAGTACTACCTCCATCAACACTTTCATGGATATGGATTCATCCAGAAATCCATATGACGCTCGTCGTACTTCCAGACGAGTCGTTCTCCTACTTTCCTCATTCTTTCACTACTTTCTAAAATTTCTTCTCCGAAAGTTCGGAGCTCTTGTACATTTTCTGCACTCATTGGGGGTGCAGGTGTTGGTATGGGATCCGGGTACTGTGGCATGGGTTCTTCCTGAGGGTACGGATTCTCTAAGATCTCCCTAATGTATTCATCGTTATCATAGTAGGGATCTAGAGGGTCCAGACCAGGGTAAGCTGCTAGGTTTGGCATGGGTAGATCTGTTAGCTGGTAGCGTTGCACATAATCCCTATGATCATCAAACCACGGACGTAGTCTGGGTCTAAGGGATTGGGTGCTGGTACCCTAGGTATCTCCTCAAGATTAAAATCATGCATTTCTACTTGATTTTCTAGGTTGTTTTCTATTTCCATTGGCTGATCAGGAAACAAGGGTAATGGTTGAGGGGCTACTAGTTGTTCCAGGTTTGGGTCAGCAGCTGTGGTTGCTAGGATATGGAAGTTTGCTAAACTCCTATTAAGCATGTCTTTGGTGTGGGCATCAGTTTCTCTTTTAGCTGCTGCTAGCACTCGTTGCTCTTGTAACTTTTTCATTCTCTTCCTACGCTCGTGTGCTCCCTTACTGAACTATCCTCTCTTTTTCTGAGAGAATGGCTCTTCAGACTGAGCCTTAAATCCGAATATCCCTTCTTCATCATCAGCTGAATACCCTGAGAAGGCAAGCTGTGAAGAGGTACCTTCACTCTTAGGTGAGCTGGACAATTGACGATATGCGTCGGTGGGTCATTGATCACTCATATTGTAAACTAACAAATAGTCAAATAACACATAACAATAAAATACAGATATGCACGTATTTCCGTAATTTATTTCCTAACATTTTAAATAATATCTTGGTGTCAGCAGAACACTTCTGTGGCTGAATCAGTGGCTTAGCTCTAAATACCACCTTCTGTCGCAACCCCCGCCCCCTTATCTGTCAAGGGAACGGGCGGCCGCGAGACCAGTATTGGTGGTATCATTTGTTTATCATTTTTGGCAGCGGAAAATTCACCAGGACCGTAGTTAGAAAATATTTTATCAGAGTAAATACCACACTTTTATAATATTAAATGTATTGGGATAAAACCCAAGTTTTCATTACAAACATTTTCATAGGGAAAATCCCTATTTTATTGAACAAAACATCTTCTTTTATTTAGGTAACTTTTATAGCCACTTTTTCCAAGCCTTCAGTGTTGTCCAGCTGGCTTCTAGTTGGCTTTCACATTTTGTTACCTGAAACGCATTTAAAACATTTTGTCAGTGGGAAATACTGGTGAGTGAATCCCAGTTTAATCAAGAAGGGTTTTATCAATTAACACAGTATTGAGAGCGATTACAATGTTTACATCTACACAATTACTCATTCAGTACTGTCAATCCTGACTGGTGGGTCATATTACCCATTGGCTAACTCTTTGTCCAATGGTAACGTGTTCCACATTTTGTATACAAAACCCCAACATACCGGCAATAATTGAAAAATTACAAAGACTCAATCACTGCTTAATCACATTGTAAAATATTTAAGGTTTTGTAAAAACAGTTTACAAAAAGGAGATTACTCACATTGCTGTCTTAGGTTTCCTTTCCTGGGAATTATCTATAATTTACAAAAATGCACACGTGTTAGTATAATAACTCATTATTTATATTAAAGATACCCTCCCCGAGACGGCATTCCAACGACTACGTCGGGCAGAACCACGACAGCCGTTACGGAACACTGGAGCAATCGGGCAACGTATCTAATACGTAACCGGGGTTATGATACTTACAAAGGAGCAGAACTTCGTTAATTAGGGGGATATTATACACGGGAATTATGCCTAATATTAAGAATTTCGAGAGAGAAAGTCGAGAGATGAACGAATTAACTGAAGGCCCGATGCCTGCTATTTATAGTGCCTGATTTTGGTTTTCTCGCGGCCCGCGTAAGATGGGACCAAGGGCTACGCGGCCCGCGTAGTAGACTGGGTAGGCCCTAGCCTAACCCAGTCATCGCACTAGCTCTGCCACGATGATGACACGTGGCAGCACCGGGTGTCGCCTGATCTCATAGCTGTCGCGGCCCGCGTAAGCAGTAGCCAAAGGCTACGTGCCCCGCGAGAGACCCATAAAATTTTTTTTATTTAATTTTTAATAAAATAGAGGTATTCGGGGCCCGTTTACGTATACGGGGTGTATTTAGGAGCGTTTAGGGTCACTTTAAAGGTTCCGGGAGAGCTGTTATATCTGTGGAGGTAATGAAATACATGACTTTAAATTTTATGTTAGATTTGTTGTCATATCTGGTTTCCTACCTATGTTTAGTTATTTTTAAACATGTATACATATATAAGTGTATTTTTAAGACATATAAGGATACTCTAACTAGATTAGGGGTGTCAGAAATATTTTGGAGGGTTGTTATAGTACGAGCCAACGAGCCGAGCCATGGGCCGAGCTGAGAATAGCTCGAGCTGGGCTCGGTTACAAAATGAGCCAACTTGGTTCATGTCATCTCAAATTGAGTATTCTTAGCTAGTTTTTCTCGATCTTCTTTCGAGCGAGCTACGAGCCGAGCTGCGAAAAAAACAATTACCACGCGATAATAGGTGGTGATCACTTTTGCATCACAATACATGACAAACACCCTATGTACATAACTACACATTTTCTTACATAAATGTATATTTTTGAAACTTGTTGCTTGTTTGTTTGGTTGTTATTATTTGTAATTGTAATGGTGGATTATATATATTAGGAATTCTCTTGATACATTTTTATTTGAGTTTACAAACTATAAAAACTAAAGTGAGCATGAAAACCAACAAAAACTCTTGCTGTTGAGTTTTCTTTTTTGTAAAACTCAAAATTCATTTATTTGTTTTGAGTTTCAATAAAATATACAATGAGCCCCTTCTTGTTTAATACCAGGATAGTTTAAACACTTTATTTTATCTATTTTCTTAAAAGCTCTTTCATATCCTTATAATTTAGCACTTAATTCAGAAAGGTCTCCAAATTTTATTTTATTTTATTTTATGTCTCGAAAAACATCAAGACGGCCTTGCGTGAAAACTTTAATTTTTCAAAGAAAAAAAAAACTAATAACGATTGTGTCTAAAAAATTTTAATTAGTCTCTGAACGGTCAAACCTCTTCATGGACACACTGTGAGCTATCCATGATCCATATGTGTGTTTTTAAAACTGTGTAGTTCAACTTTAAACTTCACACATGATGGACGATGGGTTCATTTTGTAATTAGGTCTGATTTGGATTCTTTCTTTAATTAGGCCTACATTAACATGTTCTGTAGTGTTTATCTGTAGCCCAAATGAAACGTGACTAGTAAATTATATATATTATACTAGGTTATTCCCTGGGTAGATACCCGGGTAGGAAAATTTAAATTACAATCAAAAGCAACAATAGTATACGGGTTCAATAGTCATCAACACACCCTTAAATCTTTTTATGAATATGTGTGTTGAGAAATGATATGTTTTTTTATTTTTTGAAAAAAAAATACATTTAAACATGAACCTTGAAATAAAAGAAACGTTCCGTTACTTATGTATGAAGTTTTCTTTATAAGCCGTGTACAAAAACATCAAGAAAAAGACAAATAATTTTACATTTACAATTTATTAAAGTAACATGAGATTAGTCCACTCTTTACTATCAGAATCATAATCCAATTCGTTGTCATCTTATATCCAAAGCTTGAGCTCAACACGTTCAACACAAAATTTGTTAAACTGAGATTTTCATCATAAAACAAATGAGTTAGAAGGCTACCACCATTAAAGTTATTGCTCACATCTCTACAACCAAGTAAATAGAATTATTAGGAAAAAAAGTAAACCCTAAAACACAGACACATTCACATTCACATTCACACATATACAATGGTGTGGAATTAAGAAAATGCCCCAATAGTATCATTTACAGCTATGTAAAAATAATCAAAAGAAACTTGAAAAATACCACAAAATTAAAAGAGAATGATAGAATATACAGAAGACAAATCAAAATTATAAAACTACGCACATAAAAAATAAAATTTTACCTTTTCTCTCTTTCACAGGTCAGCTTCCCGAACTTGTAGCTCATTATCTCTCTTCTTGAAAGCCTTTAACAAAATTCCATTATTTTCAAGATTTGACACAACAAAATAATTAGAAGAATAAAGTAATAATGATGTAGTTTCGTGTGCGTTCAAATGGCTCAAGAACGATTAGTAATCAATGACGATAAATACGAACCAAAAGGTTCAAGAACAAAGTTTTTTCAATAAAATTCAATAAAAGCTAACAATAAACCCTAAATCCCTTATTTATAGTTCAACCATAAGACTTATCAAATAGGAAACAAAATAAAAAAGATTAGGAAAATAAAATTTGAATTAATAAAAGATATCTTGGACGCTCTGCATCAAATAAACTCATAAAATGTAAATAATACAACATATAGAAGCAACATCAAACGGAATGTCAAGCAAGCCATTATAGAAATCTGCTAGTTCATGAGAAAACGCTAAAAGCGTAGTTTGCAGCTGGAGGAACATTTTGATATAAAAAGACAACAAAAAAACCAAAGAAGCATTGTAAACTTGATGATTAAAGTGCAACTAATTGTATGCTTACCCAGCGTGTAAGATAAATCTCAACTATAATTTGTCTTGCCGATGCCTTTCCCCGCCCCCTGATGCTGATCATGTTAAACATTTGATTAAAATAACCCTCTTATCTCAAAAAAGATAATACAAAAAAAAACTTATTAGTAATACCTATCATTTAAGCAAAACTATCACTTTTACCTGATTAGCATATTATAATATAGCTTTAGCATTATCAATAATTTAATTCTTCATTTCAACTCTAATCATACTATATGGTTAATCAATTTTTATCAAAAACACCCAGGTATTTGATCCACTTACCCTTAAACATGTAAACTCTTCACGGATTGTTTTATCAATCAATAGTCTTCCTGCCTACAAGTTTATTCACCAAAAAAGTCACACCAAGATAGTCACCAAAATAAATATAGAAAACCACGATATGTATTTTAATGATATATAAAATTCCGTCATTTAATACTTTTCCAAAATGATTTTAGTCATTACTGACATTCATGCTCCATATCACCAATTGACAAATACAAAACAATATCTTCAAACAAAGTTGATGATCGAAGCACTTTTAATATACTTTAATAACTTCAATAAAAGCTTACATACTAAACTGAATGAAAGACTGAAAGAAAGAATTCAATTAAGAAACTCACATCAACAGTGAACGATAAAATATCTCCTATGCGAATCGGGTCCTTGCTCATACGCATAAACAGAATATCACCCTGCAACATTTTTCAAATGGGTCATTAACAAAACTAAAATTTCATTACAAACACCATAACTATTCATACCAATCAGCGTGTTTTACGTCCCTATTATTACATTATAATCATTTCATATTTTGATACTATAATGCGATTATGATGTTTTGTAGGTTTAACATAATGTTGGAATATGAGTCCGCTGCTCCAGCATGCAACCAGAAATCAATTACAATTTGATGTTCAAGTGAATCGCTTTATCAAAAGTTAACCGTTACTGAAACAAAATAGTTCTTGTAATCGATTTTAACGATTGGTTATTTATAAAATATGAATAAATAAGCAAAAGGAAAGTGTTAGCGGGCCAGCCCAACCCAAACCCACTCTTAACTGTTACCCAGCGTCCCAACCTGCACGTTTTGCTACCTCTGGTTTAGGAATACAAGTATATAATAAGTAAAACGAAGCCTACCTTTAAATTTCCAAATTGATTAACCATTTGTGCATATATGAATATGGCTCCAACACCCGTAAATGCGAATAAGCAAGTAAAGCCTGCGATAAGAGACAGGCTTAAACCTGTAAATGATTATAATAGCAATCAACATATATAGAAAGAAGAAAAGGCAAATTATCCTTAGGGGGGTGGTTTGGATGTGCTATTATTTAAGATTTTTTAGACATCAGAAGAAGGTTTGATTTATATGGTTTTTATAAATTTTTAAAACAAAAAAAACCAACATCTAGTTTGGCAAACCCCCACACCCCAACGTTCACCTCCACTGCCACTACCCCCACCCCTCCTTTGACCAAAACTTTACCACCCCAAACTTAGATTTTAAAGTCATGAATAGGGTCAAACCACACAAAGTATTTGTGTAATCTACTCTAGTATTTATTAAAAATAAGAAATTACAATATTTAATTATATATTACATAGGCCAGCAGAGATACTTGTCCTACACGAAAAAAATCATAAACACTCTCATATCTTTAAGAAAAACCAGCTAACCTTAATGTTTTCTCATGGTGTGCATCTTTGATCTTCTCTCTGTCAGAATCTTATGTGGGTGTGACAAACAGGTGAACTAATTAACGTACAAGTTAGAGAAGCAGTTACTAAAAAGTTAAAGATGAGAAAAAGTGTACCTTGATGTAAAATCCGTGCTGGATGTCTGCAAGTAGAGAAGAATTACAACAAAACATTAGTTTTTCGTTGAAATTGTGACCTCAAATCTAGATAATCGATGGTGAAAAAGGTAACTTCAGAATCACCATTGTTGATTTGCTAAAAAAGATGCGGTGCAGGTAGGGTTCTGGGTGAGAACGATAGGGAGACGAAGGAGCTCCGGTTGAATTTTGAGAAATTCTCTATTTTTCAAGTGAACCTTACTGATGGCGGATCATCAACTATTGGTGCATCAACAGCATTAGCATTTTCTGACCAGAAAAGGGACCAAGGGAGTACATAATTTAGTTTACTATCAATCAAATTACCTATCTCTACACAAGCACGAACATGAAATACATAGATTCCATGGACGGAAAACAAAACAGCACAAATCCATATATACCTTCCACTGGTTGAGATCCTTCACCAGCAGCAAACTCAAAATGTGGGACTGACATCTCTTCCTCTTCCAGCTGCAATATTAAGGTAAATAAAATACAAAAATAATAATAACAATCTAATAAACGAATTCGAAAGGTTCAAGAAAATAATGACAAATCCCTAATGAATCTTTTGTCACCCAGTATATGGTATATAAATAACCGTAAGTAAATATGTGAGTCGTATAGGGTGCATATCCTTTTTACATGAAACAATCATTTATTACCATATATCATCTTAGATTCAAGCTAAGCACATGAAAAAAATCATTGAAACTCAAGAATGATTCAATCAAGTCCTTAACAAAAATAGTGTGTTTATCGATGATCCAAAACTGAAAACCAAAACTGGTACAAAAACAATAAAAAAAAAGCAAAATACAGAAAACCAAATGTAATAAAATGCAAAATCAAAATTGGGGAAATCGAATACTGACCATCCTTCGAATTAGGGTTTCAAGTTTGCTATTCACAGAACAAACGGCAATTGTGACAACATAAAGAACAAAACCCTGTTCTGCAAAAACATAAACACTTACATGCTAGAAAACTAAAAATTGAGGGGCAGATGAACTTCACGTAGTGAGAGATCTTAAACTTCAAAGTGAAGGAACTCATGAACATAGTGTCGGAACCCTAGCAAGTTGAGCAGAAAGGTCGTCGCCATGTCTGCGACACCACCTCTGTCTGTCGCTCTCTTCTTATCAAAACCCATTGTTCAAAAAAACAACAAAACCCAAATTCATAATAACATACAATTAACAATAAAAGCAATTGGACCACAAATTAGGGTTCGAGTTGAGGATTGCAGGATACCTGTATTTCAAATATCAAATATATTCTTCAGGCAACATTATTGAAACAATAGCAGATCTGTAAGTCAAGAAAGGCAAAGAATTATAAAATGGAAACCTTAAACATACCTCAAAGAATCGAAGCGGCTTCAATGGAGAGGAGAAAACACAAAGATAGATGAAAAGAATGAAAGCGGCGTTTGTAGTTTAGGGTTTACATAGAAAATGTTCTGATGTATTGCCTTTTATACAGATCCGAATTCAAGGTAACAGATGACCTGTATTCCATCGGATCCCGTGTCTAAACAAAAAAAAAAAGTGGACGTGATTTTCCCGCCAAAAAGCAAAATTTAGAGGCCTGAGAAGCTGACACATCAGCAAAAATTAACACATTTATTATATATAATAGATTATATATATTAATAGAAAGTTGTGATGAATAGTAATTGAAAATTTTTAAGTATTTATTTTTATTTTTAGTAATATTTTTTTGTTATTTATTTTACTTTTTAATAATAAATAGTATGTGAAAATTCTTAGGTATTTGTTTATTATATTTGGTATTTAATTTTAATACATTTGTTTTTATTTTTAAATGTATTTTATCTACTATTTATTTGTTTTTTTACTAATAAATAGTAATTAATAATTCTCATGTAATTGTTTCATTATTTTTCATTAGTAATATTATATTTAGCATTTAATTTGTTTTTTATTATTATAACTTACATTCGTTAACTTTAAAAAAAATCTGCATTTATGTTTATTTTTTTTTTACATTCCAAGTTATTTGCTCGTGCATTGTGATTGTACGTTAGCATGGACATTGGATGGGTATCAATTTGGTTCGTTACAGTACCGGTATGTTCATGCACTCGGTATAGAAATCAGCATGTGTTTTACATCGACCGAAACGATAAAAACGGTAGCCGGTACCGACACCGATGTTGATCAAACGGTATCGATCGGTTCAAATTATGACAGTACTGGTACCGATATTCAATTATCGTCACAGACAAAGTTGTATAATAATTTTTTTTTTGAAACCGGAAACCATAAATACGAATACGGATAACAATGGTACCGATATTGTTTGATACAATACGCTAGCAATTCGATGTTAGTTTATCGAAAGAACAAAAACAATAAAAATAAATTCCAATACCGAACTTACGTTGTTTGTTCGGTTTTGGTTCTGTTCACTATGGTAGCGACAAGATATTTGTTATCAAACAAAAAACCGTAAAAATTAATACATACCGGCACCGAAGTTGTTCAGTCCGGTACAACATGGTAGCGATACGATCTTAATTTAACGAAAGTTAAAATAATAAAAAGAAATATCAATAGCGATACAAATGTTGTTCAGTCGGGTTCTGTTCAGATTTGTACAATAGCAACGCAATAATCGTTTTCAATAAAGTTTATATGGCAATTTTGAAACAAAAAACATAGAATGCAAACCAACCGAACTAATATCAACTAAACAATATCGGTGCCGGTATCGATAATTGTTTTTATTGTTTTTTATCGATGTAAGGTTTTCTTTTTCGTTTACTATAGCAAGTATCGGTACCGTAACAAACCAAGCAAATACCAACCGCCGCGAAGCGCGGGGAAAAATTAGTACTTTTTTTTGTTTTGTAGTTATTAAAAATAGTATTAGTTTTTTTTCTAATACCAATAATACTTCTATATTATATTTCATGGTAAAATTATCATATAAAGTCTCCTAAAATTAAAAAGTGTACAAAGACACAATGAATCACAAAATATAACACAATGTCGAGTAAAATATAACACAATTTCGACAAATATAACACAATGTCGAGGAAACAAGACAAAATGATAAATAAAAAGACAATGATTTAAACAAAAATTCTAAAATCTACAAGCTAAACATCCAAAAGCGAAAACCTAAAGTCTCATATCATAGGGTTCGATGAGACACTTCTAACGCCGCTTGAATGAGATCAATCAGAGATCGTTTGATACACTTCTTATGACTTCTTATTTTTAAAAGACTTTGTATTTGATCATATCCCTTATATTTCAAGCACAGGTTTAGTCTTATTATTTTTACTGTCTTAATTAATGGTATTCGGAACTAGAGTGAAAACATATAAAACAATAACTCTTTTTCTAAGCTAAAATTTATATGTTTATAAAACAATAACTCTTTTTCTAAGGTAAAATTTATATGTTTCTAAATAAGATAAACTACTATTAGAGCACAGGGGGTGGCACGTTATTTTAGCGTGATCCACTCCCTTCACGTGTTATAAAAGAGAGCACACCGCCGCCTCCATTTCCTTTACGCGTTATAAATTCAACGCGTTGAGTTTATCACGCGTTGATTTAAAATATGTGACCGTTTATTTTTGACCATTTGGAACATTTTTTTACCGTTTGATTTTAATTGTTTGAGGGTTTTTTTATATAAAATCCAAATTATTCTCCCCATTCAATCAAAAAACTCTCCAATTCAATTCCAAAACTCTCTAAATTCAACTCAAAAACTCAAAAATAATACAACAAACATGGAAGGATCAAGCAAGAGAGGTGGGGGTTCGAAAAAAAGAGGTTCGGGTACGAAGAAAAATCCCGTAAGACCCAAGGTTCGAGCGAATTTTGGCGAGCCGACGCGCTTTAGGTTGCAAGACGAACCCAACCAAGTCCCACCCTTTCAAACCCAACAATATCCACCATTTCAATCGCAAACGTATCAAAACCAACCCTTCGTCCCACCGTTTCAACCTCACCAATTTCAACCCCAAACGTATCAAACCCAACACACTCGACCCACTACTAGAAGACAACACCCTCATCCATCATTTTGCAAACGCGTATCGTGAACCACAACAAAGTCTTGACGACGATGAAGATGATGATTACGTTCAAGAACAACAAGAAGAAGAGGAAGAGGAAGAGGAAGAAGAAGAAAATGATGACGTTCAAGAAATCGTCCCAACCGTCCGACAACAATGGACGAGCGAGGAGGAGGTGTCCTTGGTGAAGGCGTACTTGCACATATCGGAGAGCAGGAAACATGCCAACGAGCAAAGAAAGGATACGTTTTGGAGACGGGTCATTAATCATTTTAGGCAACTTCCCGGTGCAAGGATACGAAACATGGACCAAATGACGTCGAAATGGACGGATTTGAACGGGAAAATTAGTAAGTTCAACGCTTGTTTCATTCAAAAGGTATATTTTTTTATAAAGTTTAAATCTTTTTTTAAACTCTTATTTAACAAAAAAAACTGTTTTTTTTTAAAGAAACTGTTTTTAAAAAAAAAACCGAAAACAGTTTATTTTTAAAAAAACAGAAAACAGTTTTTTTATAAAAAACAGAAAACAGTTAAAAAAAACAGAAAACAGTTTTTAAAAAAAAAAAGGCAAATTGGATTTAAATAATCCCAACTCATTGTTATTGGCCAATAATAATCCCAACTCATTTAATCACCAATAATAATCCGAACTATTCACTTTTGTTTGTAAAATACTCCCAGTTAAAAAAACACTAATTAGGTTAAAAAAATTGCTGATGTGGCATGCCACGTCACCTGCCACGTCATCAAAAAATGCCACGTAGACTGCCACATAAGCTGCCACGTCATCAAAAATGCCACATCAACTGCCACGTCAGGAATTTTTTAACCTAGTTAGTGTTTTTTTAACTGGGAGTATTTTACAAACAAATGTGAATAGTTCGGATTATTATTGGTGATTAAATGAGTTGGGTTATTATTGGCCAATAATAGTGAGTTGGGATTATTTAAATCCAATTTGCCAAAAAAAAAACAGTTTATTTTTTATAAAACAGAAAACAGTTTTTTTTTAAACAGAAAACTGTTTTTTTTTATAAAACAGAAAACTGTTTTTTTTAAACAGATTTTTTTTAAATACATTACCTTTTTATATTTTTTTTGTAGAACCGAAACCCACAAAGTGGAGCGAGCGAGGCGACAATCATGCGACAAGCCACCGAAATGTATTGCGATGTCTACAAAAAGAGGAGTTTTCCACACGTGGCGGCATGGGAAGTTGCGAGAAATCACCCGAAGTGGGTCCCCGTTGAGTTGGTTGACATGCGTGGTCCTACGGCTCCAAAAAACCGAGGAGGTTCGAAAAGATCAAAGACATCCGATTCGGGGAACTACACGGCTTCCGCGTCGGATAACTTGCCCGAAATGAACTTAAACGACGACCCCCTTGACGAACCCGATCAACCCGTTTACGAGCTCGTTGAAGAAGATACACCTACAAGGCCACGCCGCAGGACAGGTGGTGAATCGTCAAGCAAAGGGAAGGAAGCGGTGGCGGAGTCGATCTTTAGAATCGAAGAGGAGAAAATGACCCAATTCAAGAAGGCCGAACAAAGAAAAGAAACAATTATGTCTCTAAAAGTTGAACGCGAGCAGGCGTACAAGGAACACTTGAAAACGATTGAAAGACAAAATGATTTAAAAATCTTGTGTGAAAAGCACAACCATCTCGACGAACCGTTTAAGTCAATTGTCATTCAACAAAAGCGCGAGATTTGCGCAAAGTGGGGTTGGGAGATGCCACCCGTTTAGTTTTTTTTTTTTTTCCAATGTTTAGTTGTTTTTTTATTTTGCTATGTAATTTATTTTTTAAGTTTAATGAAATTTATATTTTAGTGTTTTATTGTTAATTTCTAATTTTAAAATGAAAATTAAAAAAATTTGGGAGTGATAAAATTCCATCACTAGTGATACCACCCCCACTACAATTCTATCACTAGTGATAGAATATTGGGTGATGACATGGTATAATTTGGTTGGATAGTGGGAGTGATAGAAATCTATCACTAGTGACCACCCATCCTCCCCTTAAAGAAAAATTCAATTTTTAAAATGTATGGTCAAATCAAATTTGACAACATGTAATTAAAACTAGTTATGTAAATAGATGTATGAGTAAATGAGATAGAAAATTTAGTTGTTTTTTACTTTTTACAACAAAATTGAAACCAATCAAAGTCAAAATCAAGGCCTCGGATAAGAGATTTGGGTTTGAAAGTTGAACAAACCACATATTGTTATTTGTCACATTGCCCGACCTATTACACCATTCTACTGAAAAATAAAATGTTATGAATGTTTTGAATCAGTTTCTTCATGTTAACAATTTTTTTTTCCGGCTGCTCTAAATACGGGTATATCGGTTTTTAATAAACTCTAACCCACATTATTCTATCCTCTTAACCCAAAGATTGGATATATGTTCCTTGGAGCTCATCTTTAATTACATAGCATAAACTTGAATTGTCACATTCTTGGACCGTAACATCTGACTTCTTGTACTACGAAATATTGTCAAATTTCCTTAATGGATTGCCCATTCAAAAACTCATAGAGGTCATGCATCCTAGTAATACTTACCTAAACCTACTTAACTGTGAAGTTTTCATCTGCTTCATATTCAATGCGCCCAAAACGTGTTTGTGATTTAAGAGACGCATCATTCCTTGTGAACCAAGAACATTGCTGACCATGATTGATATGAGAATTACCTAGGGTGTTACAATAGGTCATGCTATCATGGATACTCTCACTCGGGTTTGCCTTCATCGAGTTGGCATAATAGTGTACAATATGATATATTATGGTCCATGGTTGCAGAAGTTGCTAGGAGCTGCTAGGTCGGTCAACTGAAGAGTTACGAGTACTCAGATTTGGCGGGGAGTGCTTCGACATGGTAAATTATAAAGACAATTTTCGGAAAATTATATATACGTCAAATATCATAAGTTTACTAATATTTATATAAAAAATACCTGAATATCAATATAAATTAAAAGGACACATGTTCATATACTAATTTTCTGTTAAAAATTTATATTCATTAACTAACATTTAGACATAGTAAACATTTTATTCTCGTCTTCCAAGGTATCTCTATGGAAAGTAACAAAAATCCATTAAGAACCCATGAAATACAATGGAAATTAAAACCTATATAAAGAAGCAACAAGTTTGTGCAATGGTGAGTTGTACCAGGTGCTTTGGGGAGTTTTCAAAAAAAAAAAAGGAAAGTCACGTGGTTTGCTTCTTCTCTTTCTATGGCCTCTACACAAACGTAAAACACAAAACCACTTCAGACTTCTAGAGAGAGAGAGACTCGAGAGCGAGAGTGAGATGGCCGGCCGGCTGCCACCATGGGCGGCGCCGCGGCGGAGTGATGGTGGACAGCGGCGACAATTATTGGTATTGTTTGGGTGGTTAGTGACGGCGATGTTTCGGTGATAGAAGGGTGTGGGGTGCGGCTGGATAGGAGACAGTGGTGGTTGTTTTGGGGATGGCGGACAGAGACGATGACGGAACCACCACAGGCGGTGGCAGCGACGCTATGGTGGTGGTGTTCGGCGACTGGAATGGGGTAGGGGGAGGCATTCCGTGGCTTTCGCTAAATGCAGTTTCCCGTACTTTTATGGAGCGTAATATATCTCGAATGGGCTTATCATTAAGCTGAGTAGTTTCCTTCTTTTTGGATCTGGCCAGGTATTTGGCTTTCTCTTATATGTAACGACTTTATTTTCGGATGGCTTATTGGGTTTTGCAATTTTGTCATTGGCTTTGGTGTTTTGTGCTTTGAGTGTTGTGATTTTGGGGGTTCTGATGTAAGGCGTTTCTTTTTTGTGTTTATTGTTTGTTGAATGTTTTTTAGGTATTTTTTAATTTTCAGACCTGTGAGTTATGTATGTATGTATGTATGTTTAAATTGTATTAATTTATAGTTATGTTGTAGGTACTTTGTGCTTGATGGCGTAGTTATTATGTGGATTATTGAGGCCGGTTGGTGGTTTTGATATGTTGGTCGTGTTGCTAGGGTATGTTCTTCCTTTTTTTTTGGTTGTTTTGGATTGTTATTTAACTTTTTTGTCTTTAAAGCTCCAGTTTAAATTTGTTGTTGTCCGCGCTGATATGGCATTGTAATTTGGGTTCGATTGCTTTGGATGTTGTGTTAGCTGTGTGGTTGATGTTTTTAGATGAGAATGTTTGTCTTTCGTATGTGAATATTTGGTTGTTATGACATGGAGTCTTAGCGGATAAGAAGTTTATGTTTTTGTTTGATTACTTTTAATGTTGTGTTGTTTTTTAGCGTCCGGTTGTTTGAATGTTTCCCTTTTTCTTTTGTTTGTTATATTGAATTTGGCTACCATGCTAGACCGTTGGAATTAGAAATATTTGTGGAAGATGATGATTTGAAGCAAGCTTTTATGTTCATTTAATTCTGTTTTGAAACCAAAGTCTAGCACTCTAGCCCATCTGGCTTACACTCTAGTTTGATAACCGTCACTTCTCAAGCAGGTATTGGGTTCGACTTATGGTTGCGAAAGCATTATTTTTTCATTGCAATTGATTTTGAAGTGGGTATAGAACCAACTCAGAGCTGATCCGGTTCAGAACCCGATTCGCTTAGGCTATTTCACATGTTATTGTTTTCGATTTACATTGGTAGTAGTCGCAAAATCAAAGTGAGTTGGACTACATAGTGATAACCATACATGTTGTTCATGGGTTAGAGCTTCATGCTTTGGATGCACTGCCAAATTTTCCAGGGTGTTGTATAATCTGCAAGTGCCTTTTGTTTTAGTAATGGGGTCATGGTGTTCTCCTTATGATTTGACGATTGCTTCTGTTAATGTGTCCTTTTATATCGTCGTGTTATCTAATAGGATTGTAAAGATGTTGTACTTTTAGATTTCTGATTTGGCACATGGCAGCTGTTGTTGTAAGTTTACCTGTTTGAACGTAAAGTCATTGTATGCATCTGTTTTATTCTAGAGTTTTGAGTTGTGTATGTTTTCCAAATGTTGTTTTGGTATGGGTTTTTAGACGCATTTTTTGTTGTTGTTTGTCACGCAGACATTCCATGCTTTGTTAATAGTTGCATCAGGCTTTATTATTTCAACCTATATAAAGAAACAACAAGTTTGTGCATATGTTGGTTGTACATATGGCTTTGAGTGTTTTTCAAAAATTATTGGGGTATTTCGGGTGGGTAGGGGTGTTTGGCTATATCCTTTATAAATAAAAAGACAAAAATTGCTTGATGTTGTTGACCGAGTTGTAGACAAGGAAGGGTGTGGGTAGTGTTTCGGGTGGAGGGGTAGGTAGTGTTTCGGGTGGGTCATTCAAGGTGTGTCATGTGTGGATTGTGGACGAGTGGGCTTTTAAAATCTTCATGTTTCGGCCCAAAACAACAAAGCAAATAAAACGGTGGTCAACAGAGATTTGTTCGGTCAACAAAAAGGAGCTGGGTGTCTCTACGTCACCTAACACCACCAAATAATTCCTTCTTTATGACATAGTTCCAACTCTTTCTAACTTGCCTTTGTGTCGTTTAGATCCGGCTTTTTTTTTTCGGTGCGATGAGATAACTACGAGTCGGAAGGTTGGAGAAGAAGACAAGGACGGATGCTCGCATGTAAGAAACCCGCCGCATTGCGGCGGGTACTAATTCCTAGTTAGTGAAAAACAGCAAAATGTCTGACTTGACCGAGTCGGACCGACTAGCTTTGAGTTTGACTGACTCGGAAAAATGTTGACCAAGTAGAAGAAAATCATCTCTGCACACTACTTAGTA